>OV281306.1:10216666-11521250 GCA_923062465.1 Acleris sparsana | reverse complement strand
TACTTTGAATGACAAAAGTGACCACGTGTCGGGGTCCGAACCGGTTTGAACCGGTTCTTAATAAAACACCATTCAATCGAATTTCGTACACCTCACCACCAAGGTTGACACACAAACAGTGACGGGCTCCATTGAGAATAGAACTTTATATGAAGTTGTATAAAGTTCTTTTTTTTGTGGTACGCATGACAGTTGCATTTGGCACGGTGTTCACAATCTGGATTTAGTGACCAGCTGCCCTTAATCGAACGATCTATTGATGTTTTTTATGCTATTGGCGAATCACGCGTCGCCATTGTGCTTTTTATGAATAATAATGATTAAATGACCGGGGGACGATTTTAAACTGTCAGATAATCCAGAAAGTATTAACACAGTTCTATGTCAGCCATTTTCAGAGATAAACCGGAAATTGCCTTTAAAAAAATTAGATCCTTGTGGAGTCTGTTGTTTACATAAATTGGTACCTTTTAAATTTAGTGACAAGATAAACTGTGGCAAGAAAACACTTTTGTACATCTCTTAAACGTCTCGTTACAGCTTCCATGCGAAATTCATAATATAGTACCAAGAACCTGTAAGATTAAATGAGTCGCTTGACTGATTTTCATCATCAACATTATTGAAAATGTTGACTACTCTATGACGATACATTTACCTAGCCTAGATGAGCGTCCCACTGCTGAGCCTCTCCCCTAGATCTCCATGTCGGTATTTGGTACCTCTTACGATTACTTGTTCAAGAAAATCTATCCAGTGTTCTCAATGCTGCAAAGACACCCATTGTTTCCAAAACTGATGACCCAAAGGGGTGAAAAAACACGAAAAAAGGAAATGTCCAATTAAATTCAATATTCCGACAAAGGCGTCAAAAGAAATGTCTCGAATAAATTTTCGGTTTTTTCTCCATTGTGTCGGATATCGTTAATATTAATTTTGTGCGGAACCCTTTTGCATTTGTTGATCGCTTTGTTATTTTAATGAAAGCTGATACCGAAGATTTGACCTGAGGTTTAAGGAAAGGGTGATGTTATTGTAAAAATAAATTAAGGGTTGATTTTAATTCTGTTGTGACTTGAAATTGTCACCTTCGGTGTAAAGAAGCACATACAAAGACTTCGAGCTTTGTTAGGGCCAATATTTAGATATAAAGATCACCATGATGACTCGCAAAAAGGTCAGCAATCCGATTCAAATCATAAACTGTTTGTAATTAATGATAATTGGCTGAAACAACACACACAAAAAACAAACTTGATTCATGTATGATGTCACAACAAGCAGGAGAACGATCAGGATATCCAGATATTTAGCGGTAATCGTTGCTACTCTGATGATGTTAATAATCTCGATGATGATAGAAGTTAATGAACTGTTGATTCTCCACTCGAAGCTAAAAATCAATCTACCAATGATTGATAGAATGACGCAACAGCTCATATGCCAAATTATTGAATATCTATGTATCCGCAACCATAAGTCATTGACAGCGTTATCAGCAGTTAACCGTTTTTGTCGGTTTAAGAGAATGAACTCTTTATCAATACTTGATAATGGTTGTGCGTTACTAAAACTTTTTAGTTAAAAAAATTGTTTTATTTGTTTTGATGTATTTGGTTTAGGGAATACGATATGATAAAGATTTGGTTGGCTCGCTTGACGAACTCTACCAGATGGTAGAGTCGTTAGAGTGAACTATAGCAACTGAAGACTAAGATGAAATTGACAAGCATATGCTGGTAGATGGCAAGGATGGTGCTAGATGGTAAGATAGCAGTAGGTGTGGTACTGAACCTGGCAAAAGTCCTAGCACCATTAGAACTTTGCCTGCTTTTATTCATTATAGACATTTCATAACTCTTTTAGAATGCATTTTTTTATTACAATTCTTCACAATTCTCAGAAAAGGACACAAAATACTTCCTGGAATAACAGATAAAAGTTGAATAATATAACGTAATATTTCTACTAAGACTATCGCAGGTGAAAGTTACATATTGTTTGTATCAAAAGCAACAAAACTTTGAGAACAAACCCCGATTGTTTTGGATTCACAATCGATCGATTACCTACTAATTACAGAGCGATAACACGAGAGTTCCTATTCCATTTTAATTGATCATATCTGTACGAACTGCCGCGGGTACCGCGCGTGCGCAAACATGGCCGATCGGACGCTGAAGAGGTTAGTTATTTGACATCTGTCATTATCTCCTTACTTTTTTATCATAGTATACCTACCAAGTTTTTATTGTGGAGTGGACACCGTGTTAAGGCCAGCTGGTAGGTAACTCTGCACTGTAGCCAAAGTGTAGTTCCAACATGTTTGTTAGTTTATTTCGTCTTCACTACTTAACGCTTCAACTTATCGAAGTGAAATTTGGTACTTTTATAGTTCAGATATACAAGATTTTCAAACGGTTGCAAATGATAAGATACAAAATTGATAATTGACCAAAAGATGAAGTCTGGAACGCTACTTATTATGTTTCAACCACGTCAGAAGTTTTATGAAATTATGTAACTGTGCTTGTTATGTTATATACAATGCTATGGAACGCCCGCGACAAATTACTTTCCCGCATTTTCCCTGTACGAGAATGATTTTCGAAAAAATATTTCTTTGAAAACTTCTGAGGTACCCAAGCAGTATTATTTTTATTTAAGGCTGCGCGTTGTCTATCTGACAGTCAGTCGAGCAAGATATGTATAGTGCCTATTTATAAACAAAACGAGGCCTTTGCTCAGCAATTTACAAAATAAACCAATTAATGCAACACAAATTCAATTAGAATCGTTCGATAGAACAGACAATAGCAACACAAAACATTTCGATTCGGCGTTCGAAGCATTAAGCATTCTACCTAATGTCCATATCGCACAATCCAATCTAAACCTTACCGTACCATCGATAAGATCTAAAATCAATTACACATCGAACTGTCCTTGAGATTCGAATTTGGAATTACAAGTAAACGGTTTTGTCTTAGTTCTAAATTGAACTGTGTAGTGATGGTGTAGAGTTGTGATTCTATTGTTGAAAGAGTTAGTAGTTTCATTAAGGACGAGGCTTTCGAACCAATCTATCGGAATAGTTCCCTTAGGAGAGTGAGATCTAATGCGCTGTCGTTAAATTAATGCTACGATTTATGACGTTCCGTGTAAGGCCTTGTTCATACTCTCGGGGTGTCCCTCGGAATCCATAATAACGTTTGTCCTAACGTTTCGTTTGTCCGAATTATTGATTGTCCTAAACTGGCTTTTAGCTGAGTCAGATTACTCTTTAAGCATTCCAAAAAATATCAATTAGGTTAGGTTAGGGTTGTATTATAACAACTTGAAAGTATGCTTTCGAGACATGTTTTCTTTTAGAAAATGTGGGCTCCGGTCTATTCACGTTTGCAAGGACTTGTTGTTCAATTAATTATTCTAGTTATAGCTTTTAACATAGAGAACTTGTCGTGTTAATTAATAAAAAAAAAACTTTATTAAGTACCTTATTATTACTTAATGTAACTTACTTTTAAGTATTATTGTTTTTATAATTGAAAAAATGTCCTCCTGCTGGAGTGTCTTGCGGCGCTTCTTCTCCGCAATGATGGTCTTTGAAGCGCTGGTAGATACACTCTATATTACCGACGTGTAAAAGATGTTCATATGGTCATGTGGCCTATTTGCAGAATAAATATTTTGAATTTTGAGTTTCGAATTTTAGAACGTCTTTTAAAAACACCAGGTAGTAAATTGCATTAGTTTTTTGTTTAGCAACTCGCTAAGGAATCCGCATTGAATTACTGACACTGGGTAGACACTGGTGGAGATTTTTAGAGTAGGATCCTGTCAATATTTTTTCTTTAATTTCCCCCTCCCACTCGAACTCGTCGTTCACGTTGCGCAGTGTGAACGCGACCTTATGCCAGATGGATCTTATTGACGAATACAACTAACAAGACAATGTCTTGGCAGGAGTGTGCTTAGTTTAGATGTGTTCGAATATAGTTGGTTGTAGAGTATATTGTTGATGAGTAATAAATTGAAAAAAAACGCTCAGGGACATATTTTTTTATTGTACTTTTACGTAACAAATCCAATTAAACCTATTTTTGTAAGTATTGTATCCAATTTTACTTCCTTTTTCCGTGCAAACTCGAAAAAAATCATTTCTAATACATCATTTACCATAATTCGAGTGGGGACGGTTGAGTGAGCCTGTTGCTGCCGAGGATAATGGGTTCGATTCCGCGGGAAGTAATTCCCCCGTAATACTCCGATTTTTATGTTTCAATGGAAAAATGCATTTGTATTTTACGATGCATGGAATAATTTATTAAAAACAACGGCGTATTTGATTGGATATTTAATAGTCGCTTTATTAATTAGATATTTATAGCTTTGAGAAACTATAAAATATTATTGTCTGTGAGTGTTTTATATATGTGACGTGAACTATAAAGCCATAAATAAAGATGGGTAACGAGTGTAATAAAAGAACTAATTTTAATCTGAATTATTTATTATAATAAGTTTAGTTATTATTGAAAAAAACAGCGTTTCTTCTGTCAATAAATCTCGTTACTATGACTTTGGAATTCAGTTTATTTGGATATTATTAGACATATTAAATACTCCCCAAATAAGTAAGCTAAATTAAACTTTTTGTCCAGTTTCATCCAAGAATCGAACCAGTGCTCACTAAGCACAAACTGATCGCACCAACTTGCCCAAGCACCCCCCAATTACCGATGTCCAACCAATATTTACATTACAAATTAAGCTACTTAAGCAAAATACTTGCAAAGAACCCTTTCGATTACAACGCATGCAACAATCCACCTTAACACTTCAACATAAGAGGTAAAATGGGGTTGGGTTGATAAGCGATTTTCATTTGTTTTTTGTCGATCTCCCGTCCCAGGTGAAGACTTAAATAATCGAAAGTTATTAAATGGAATCCTTCTCCATTATCGAGGGGACAGTTGGGCCAAATGTTGGCCAAGGTTTTGTTTGGTCAAATGTTGGTGATCCTTTAGTACAATGATAAAAAACAGGTCAAGTGCGAGTCGAACTTGTCGAGAGTACTGATATTTAAAAAACTCAAGAATCAGGTTTAATGATAATGATAAAAAATTTTTTTTTTACATAGGATAGATACGGTACCCGCGACAGAAGTTATTCACCAAAATTTCAAATTGATAGCTTTTGTAGTTGCTGAGAAAAATATCTGTGGCATACAGACAGAGACACCGCAGTCTTACCGCTAGGGGTTCTTTTTTTCCACAACGTGACTGTCAACGCCCTGCTGAAACTAACAGAAAGTCACAATGTTTGTGTAAAGGTTTTTTTAGAACCATTAAAAGGAACAAGTATAACTAGCTTCACTAGCTTGTAACTAAAATTTACTTAACCTTTTTAAATTACTTATTTGTATAAACAACCATACATACAAACAATACTTAAAATTCCCTCCGGCTTTCATACAATTAAAGAAACAAGGAGCGCGGTGCCGGGACGAATGTTGCGGAAAATCGAACCTCCCCCCTCTCCCCCCCTCCCTGATTTACGACACTAACAATATTCCGTCGTGTTTAGTATGCGAGCCAAGCTTTTAAAAGCCATGGTTCTAATAACTTTTCAATTTTTATCCTTATGGTAATAAAGACTTTCAGTTTTAAATAATACTTCCAAAAAAAATACGTCCCCTAAATTAAAAAATTACTTCGGTACTGATTTTTTTAATGCTTGGAACTAGAATTAAAAATGATAAGCATACGAAGTACCGACAGTTTAATTACTTCCAGAGATTCCATCAAATTCCTGATAACTCTGAAACATTTGACAATCAATGAACATACACAATTACACAATGCCGGCAACGCACCTGTGACTCCTCTGGTGCTGCAGGTGTCTATGGGTGACGGTAATCGCTTTCCATCAGGCGATCCGTCTGCTCGTTTGCCTACTATACCATAAAAAAAAAAATACACGAAGGTGTTTTAAATAGTTTTAGACATGCGGCATCTAGAATTTCTTTCTAATTTTGCTTTTTTCAATTAAATGACTTGTATTAACGTGATTATTTAACTTGTACTTTTCATCTGATTCCAAATTTAAACTAATTAACGGTTAAAACAATTGGAAATACGTTTTCTCAAGCCCTTTGCGCAAACCGCACAAAACATACGACTAAACAAATAAATACATTCAGCATCCGTATTTCTTCTAATTGATAATTCTTCCGCCCCTGCTATAATACAATTAATTCCCTTACACTGGGTCTTATGCTTTGGCACAGCCCTGTTAGGGCGGTCGCACCCGACAAATACATTTATGTTTATTTCAATAGATACGTAGCTTTTTGTTACTGCGATAGTGATCTTATTGATTGTAAATATTAGTGTAGGCTATGCATAGTAAAAACAGCCGGTGTAATGACTAGCATAGAGGCATTCCATCTTAGTTCTCAGGGTAGGCAACGCATTTGCAGTCTTAGGCTTGCAGTCTTGTGTATGCGAATGTCTATGGGTCACAGTTTCCACAAACCATCAGGTGGCCTGTGTGCTCGTTTGCCTTCTCTGTGCCATAAAAATAAAATAAAAAAACATTTGCGTTCTGCAACCTACACCCTCAATTACATTTTATTCTATTTGTTTTAAAACTAATCTAATTTTGCGAGCTTTTTTTAAGAATACATGCTTTATAATAACTAAGTGGATGCCTCCATTCCATCATTCTTCATCAATCCATCATATTGTAATCATAGTTCAATGTATTGTGCAATTGTTTGTTATCTCTAAAATAAATAAATAAATAAATTCCACCGGAATGGCTTAAAAAACTTTTTAATATCAAATTAACTCGATGCGGTATCCAAGACGCCGCATACGTTCACCCTTACACGTTTTCTACGCGCCCCTTGACATCGCCTTAGTAATTGCGACAAGACGTGTCTTTTGTCCGACAACCCTGAACAGAACCGACGTGGAGTGACAACCCTGCGTGTAATTGATTACAATTAAATCGAACACTGCCAATTCGAACGTTCGAAATTCATATTCGAATTTTTGAAATTGCGTTCTTGATTTTTTTGAAAATGTTTGAATCATTTTAAAAGATGTGAATGGTACGAAGAATGAGCGTGTTAATAAAAACATTACTAAAACAATAAAACATTTTAAAATATATTCCATTTCGGATTTTGATGACTAGATTTGTGACAGGTTTTAAACTGAATTATCTATGATTCATTTTTGCTATTTTGTATAGGTTTGCTGATTTAATCGACTATTTACTTCAACGTCCATATATTCCATCACGTCTCAACAAGTTTGTCATAGGTCAAAATATGTAAGATTGTTCGCTGTTTTTTTTTTAAATATCCATAACTTACAAACAACTTATTTTAATGTGTGGATCAAAACTATAGTTATTTTTGTGAACCCGTCTCATCTTTTCAGCATTGTTAAAGTTTGTTACCTATAAAAAAAAAATGCTGTCACTTTAGTTCCATTTCTAACCTCTAATATTGCATACATTAGAGGTTAGAATATATTTAGGTACTTTAGTAATAAGTCTACTTGAACCTTAGAGTTTTGTTTCTAATTAAACCTTTTTATTTCCAGGTAAGTCACCGTTCACAATCAGCTAAGTACTCGCGAGTCAATCTCGACGCTTTGTTGCTGTCACTCGAGACATGATCGCCGATTAAACGCATTAATGGACGATTAGGTAATGGGGCATTAGTCAATCGGGCATTGTTTAAGGAGAATAGAACTATTGGAGATACTTTGGATACATTTAACTTAGGTTCAAAAAAAAAAAAACAATGGCATATTAACATGTAGTATTTCAATCATCCTACAATTTAAAGATTTCAACAAAAATATCTCCACTCCGGTTTTATTTATTGCTTTGAATAAATTTGCAATATTAAAAACTATATCATTGGTGCTACATGGCTAATTAAATATTACAAACAAAATGGTGACTCCGTAGTATTGAACAATACTATCTTTAATATTACATATATCCATAACCGAACTGTCAAATGCAAATGCATAGACAAAACGAATAAATAATCTTTAAAACCCCAATTAATTACCTAATTCTAAATACCCCTTAATAAACTAATGGGTATAATCTCAAACGTCAAACGTCTCGGAATCGCGTGACTATTAAAAGGGGCCATTTTTAAAAAAACTCGTTATCGGTCGTCTGCCATAGACAATAGTAGAGCGGTGATCCTTTACAGATGTCGAAATGGTCGTGTATAGTCACCCTTATTAATTTATTTAAAATTTGATTGTCACTTCCAAAATTAATTTGATAGTGGATGCACGGGTCAGGGCAAATATAAAACGTATTAAGCAGTAAGCATGAATGTTTAATTCGAAAACATTAAAGTATTTTTCGCCTATTTAATTCGTCTTAATGAGTCAAGTTTTGCGAGACAGGCGACTGTTTTTTTAAAATATGAATGGGGTAAATAATGTAACAAAATATTATCTACAATAACCTGAAAAAAGCTGTAAATTCATTGAATTAAAGATGACTTTATCACCTCATTTGTAAACTCATTCCCTTTCCGAAGACATCCTTTTCTTCATCACCCTGTATCGAAAATTCTTTCTTTTTTTAAGTAAAAAGAACTATCATTCATAACAATCATTTTGCAAAAGCAACCTTATGCATAAATAAACACGGTTTAATATGCTTGCGGTATTAACTTGCAAATATCCCCTTTTTGCTTGACAGAGTACCACTCTTCTACGGTCATTCCCAGTTTCCGAACGATAAAATGCCAATAAAAGAAAACGCGTAACGTCCCCATCTGCATATTTTTCTCGTTAAAAAGGGAAATTATTAATATTTAGCGATTCGAATTAATAACCCGTTTCAGCTTCTTTTGAGACAAATACTTTTATGCCAGTGTTTTATGTCAGTGATGGCGATTTGAATTGTATCCAGAGAACTTTTAAATGCCCTGGCACCGTCATAGCCAATTGAAGGACTACTTCGGTGGCTGGAAAAAATGGCAGTCAAAGACAAAAAAAGTCTGTTAATGTTGGAATATTGCAAAGGATTGAGTCGAAGCTTGACAGGTGGTGACTAGTGGAACTATCTTATTCTCAATTGACAACCGCCATATTAGATTTCATGATTTATTAAGTGCAGTGTCCTTATTTTTTCAATTATGGTTGGCCAAGCAATACACACTGGCCTTGCATATAAGAAAGATAAAAACAGTCCGATATCTCTTAAAACAACCTGCGATTTGTACTTCTCTTTCACTGGCTATTACACACTTATGCGAGTCTATCTGACTTTTTTTATGGCATAAGAAAGGCAATGCCCATAAACATTTGCATTTTTAAGAGTATAATTTTAAGACTGCCCGCAATACGTTGCTAACCTTGAGGACTAAGATGGAATTGCTCTAAACCTTATAAACCTTATATCTTTGTAATTGTATCATGACATCTGTCTTCATCTTACAAATAGGCTGTAATCATCTGAAAAATAAATTCATACGTCTATTTTACTTCATAAATTTGTTAATGAGTTGTAACGTGTCCTCAAATATTCATAGTCATCAAAAATCAATGATCCATCTGCGTCTCAAAGGATCCACATAAATCATCTTGCGCACACAATACCTACGTGATTAATTAAAATCTAACGGAGAATCAATATTCATTATAATTACGCCAAAGAAAGGGGTTACGTTTGGGAATACAGATATACTACGTTGAATATTTTCTTCCGCTGCTTGACAATTAACTTTTTCTTTACATTTGAAACTTTGGTGTTGCAGTTATTTTACATCTTGTTTCAAATCTCTATCGCCGTCTTTTTTTGTATTGTCATTTGTTTCGACATTTATTTAAAACTCTTGCTTTCCTAACTTTTCTCTCTCTCAACTCAACTCAAAGAACAATGAAAACGTAGCTTTTTATGTCTTATTCGAATTGCGAAAAGAGCGGAAAAGGTACGTGGTTCAGTTTCCGTTACCGAAAATTAAAAAAAAAAATAGTTCGTTAAATAAAAATAATTGGTACTTTATGGAATTTATGACACGTTCTAGTTAAATCGTTACTGTGAAACTAACGCTCGTTTTTACTCCTACCCACATTCTGTGATTAATTACTCTCATTTATTAGTAAAATTTCTCCTCCGATATGTTTGATGGGGGCGAAAGAAAGGGTTGGCTGGTAGATGTGTGTGTGTCATTAATATTTATTTTTTAGTGTACGTTTAAAGGGTACGCTGCGTTGCGATTATCAAAAATACGTAAATAATATTTTACATTTTGAATCTTCATCTATGATTATGTAACAATTATCTTCACAAATTCATTTACAAATTACTTTTTAAAGTTATATCCTTTATACTCAAGCTCACGTTAATATTGTTTATCTTTAAACCACTGCAAACTACCATCACTGTATTTAAAGTAGTTTCACCTAAAACACTCAGTTTGTAGCAAGCCAAACTAAAGATAACCCCAAAAATAGTGATTTCCGCGAAGCCTATACCTGCGATAGCGATCTCGTTCGAAACGCGGGTACACGCGAAATTTGGAGTGCGAACTACCCGCCATGTCGCGCCTCGGCCGACACGCGACTGCATTCTCATTAGGGTAGTTAGGCATAAACGTTTTACTTACATTGCTTGTTTTTAACCAGTTTTTGACTTGCTGTGTTTGAGTTTATCAAGTAAAATGTTAGTTTTCGGGAACAGTCTAGATTTGGAAATAACAAGTTATTTACATATAAGATCACTATTTTGTTCGTCTTTTTTTTAAAGGCTAAATATTGCAAAAACTATATAATCTTAGTGTCATTTTTTTATTCTGGTTGAATTTTATAAACTGTGGTCGATCAGTAATAAGTAATAAAGTCATAAAATTTACCTGAAGTTTGTCCTAAATCATTGCAAAAGTTTTGTATTAAGCCGGCGCCTAAACCACAACCACTCGCATCGGTGCATAAACTTTTCGAATGTTTCACCACGCATTGAAAAGCAAAGCATATCCTGATTATCGCCAAAAACCCTCCGTTATCAGAGCATTTTGCACTAAACCATCGCAATCGCGTGATAACTGATAATAAAACTGCATTATCAGCCTACAAAACTCTTTTGTTTTTTGGTGGATGTCGTAAATTGGCGGTTTCGACCTCGGGTTGAGCATTTGTTTTGCATATTTCTGGTGTTTTTGTCACTATTATACAGCTAACGAAGGTTTACAGTCGAGTATTATCTATTGTGGTGACACGAGGAATATGGCTACCGTTTTTCTGTGTAACTTTAACGTCTTGAATAGCGATAAATAAAGAATCAACGAGAATTACGCAACATTTTCAACTGCAAAACGTTTATCTTTTGTTTTTGTAATGACGTCATAGTTTTCTATACCGCTGGGTTATAGCGTATATGCTTCCTTTTTCTCGCTACAAATTTCTTCACCAACTTAACTAAAACACCTTCACTTTATGCAAATGTTCTAACTTATCCAAAACAAAACTCACCAACACAACCTCTCATTTAGATTTGTCCCCAATCGTTCCAATTTTAACGAGACGTGACGTCATCAGGGTGGAGACAAAAGCTACATAGAAGCATTAAACGTCACTACCCCTTGCAATATTTTAAACTACCCCTTTGAGCGCCCCTGTCCTTGGCAATCAATGACCACCCTATTATTTACTAATGTCACAAGCCATGTAACGTTCGGGAGATCAACAAGATTGCGAGTTTTGATGTTGGTACATCGTAAAAAAAGTCTACATGTCGGCGACAGAAAAATACGTTTTTGTAGTTTGATTTCTATGCTCGGTGACGTTCTTTGGAGATAGCGATGATGTTTTAATGGAAATACGACATATTTAAAAATATATGACTTTTTAGAAAAGTCATTTTCTTTTATATTCCTCTTTGCATCAGTTCCTCATTAAGGGTCGCGGTCATTTTTGATAAATCTCACTTCATTTATGCCCCGCCATCTTTTCCTACAGCCACTGTTGTATCGAGATGAGTCCGAAACCGCCCTAGACAAGATGCTTAATGCGTATGCTCCGGCAGCTTATTAATCATATACATTTTCGATAGCGATAAGTTTCTCGCGATACATCTGGTCTAGGGCCACTATTCTGTCTAGCGTGTCAGGCCCCTGTCCTTGTTCCTAGCTAATTAAAATATTGTCTACACACAGCTATGTATAGCGATGACATCATGGATAAAACCAATCACAACCAAATCAATACCCATGTATACCCAAAAATATTGACCCCTTAATGTGTCACCCCTCATCTCCAACCCTTTGCACAAGAATCTATAGGGCTCGATCGAATTTGATTTTTGCCCTCTCAAATCCAAGTCCCATGGGCCTACACCCTTAGAAAGTGTAATTATCTATATATAGAAAGTATACATTAGATTAATAATATATAATATGGAAATTGCACTCTGGAGTAACATTTTGTTATGTAAAGTAGGATTAAATATTTTACATTATTCTTCTGTTTGTATAATTATAAATGTGTCCAGTATAACGCTGTTTTTTTTACATCCGCAATGTTCACCAGCTTAGGTGTTTTCGGATTAGTTTCTTGGTCCACTGGTAAAAAATGCCTGAGAGGTTAAATACCTATCATTCGTCTTTCTTTTAAGACCATCTGTATTTTCCATAAAACGTCCAAATCAATTCTACATATAAGAGGTTATAATTGTGTCGCACAATCATAACCTCAAAAATATCGAAACGCAACAAAACAAAGATGGCGGCTAAAAGAAATCGGTCCGTCTGCGGCCCTTTAGATTAACCCTAACGAGGTGAACAACCCTGATAAAAAGGGTTTCTTAATATGCAAGCGACGAGTGCCGAGCCGCATTAGATATATCACAACATTTTGTAATAATCATGTCTGTGGATGTCCTCAGTTCATGTCAAATTCAAAGCATTGACTTTTTTCTTATACCTAGTTGAGTGTACTTTAACCGCTTTTCAAGCCAGCAAATCCAATAACAGTCAAGTTGACATTTGAGTTTTGAGGTTATGTCGATAATTTTAATTTACATCAATGCCATCTATCAGTAAACTTACGAAATAAGATCACTAAGAGATTTAAAAACGTAACGTGGTGGCTGATTTATACAATTGGATATTCTAATCTTGTCGTAGATTCTGTAAACACATGAGATGTGCCCATGATAAAAGTTTTTCCTGTATACAATACCCGATGTTTGTATGTAAATTAATTAAATAAAGAAATAACGTCGCTTCTCTCTTGTAATTTAAACCATTTATCCATCCTCGAGCGTACTAACGAATCATTACGCGTAGTTTTAAAAATTTAGAAAATCTGGAGCATTGCCAGCAAACTGACGCGGATTTGTTTCTCCTCGTTCGACATCGCCAAGTTTCATTAAAATCAACATTTGTCAATTGACCGAATATTTAAAAGAATATAATCGACCATAGATTTTTTTGAGAGTGAAATCCAAATGTTTTCTTTAGTCGTCAATGCAAGGTCGGGCCAGCAATTTGATTTGTTGATTGATAGTAATACATAAAATTCCTTAAGACAATTCATTCCACACCAGTTCAAAACGAGTTAGTCTGATTTCATTTTTAAAAAAAACACACTGTCTATAAAGTACACAATGTGTGAAATGACACAGACGCCGTCGAATTGATATGATCAGTACTTATACAAACACAATTCTTGTCTTTTAATATAAGTTAAAAAATGAGTTTTCTAAGAACATCCCTTCCTAAAGCGATCTCTTTTCCTCAATATTTAACAACATAAGATGTCATATCGTCTTAAGTCGTACGCGCTGTCAGACCAAGTGACAGCTGACATTGACAGCTACTAATGATGGCCGACTCGAGCGCCATCTAGCCAAGCGATGCCAATTTGATTACAGCATGCCAATCACGATTTGGTTATATTTAGTCGAAGGTTGTCGTGAACTTAATGAATTTACGTGATGTCTGGGATTTTATGTTCATCTCCAATATCTTTAGATAATTAATTGCAAATGATGATGAAAAGTAACTACCTATTTTTACTCATCGGACGCACCAAGATAAAATTGTACAAATGTACAGCGTGTTATGAAATTGTTAGATAACAGACAACCAAAAGGGAAATAGATTAATTTGACCCCGAAATTCATATGCGTATTAATTAAACCACTAATAAAGGTCTAATAATCAAAATATCCAAATAAAATCTCCTGTTTCACCCGTCCCGACCATTGAATCTGTTCGCGGCGCCAAATTAATTTCACTCCCAACAAAAAAACTCCAGAGCCAACAATAAGGCAAATTCTGTGAAAGGAAATCTCACATTCTTGAAAGCCATTAATTATCCAGCATAATTATATTTGTATACAATATTTAGGTACTGAATTATGTAAGAAATGTTCAACAAAAAATGAAAACGAACGCTATTGTCGTTAGCTTGCCGTTTTCAGGAGAAAGGAGAGAATGTATCTTTTCCCAGTGACATTCGAAAAGGATAGTTTGAAGAAAATGTGGCAATTATCAAATAAAAACCATATTATGAAACATCATCAAAGCGACTCGCTCGGGGTCTACTGTTCTCGGTAAAACCACATTGCTTATATGGTTTATACAATATAGTTATTGGTTATGGTTTTACAAAGTAGAATAGAGCCCAAGAATGTGTGTACCCAAGCATGTGGAAATAGGTGACAGTAGCAACTGAACTTTGTTCATGCAAGTTCTATATCGTGCGTGCACTTTTGTTCCAGATCATTGTTCTATTAGCTATACCAATACACCAACACCGCATCCCTTAAGTGATTACCTATACTAAATCCTAAGAAGCTTTGTTATATATTCGCATTTGCGTATGTCTGTGTGTCATGCTACGTGCCAATGACTACAACAAAATGCATTTTCTTTATCAAATCAAACCATTCGAGCCCGTCTCCGAACCCCGCACGAAATTTAGCCAGAACTCATGCATATTTATAAACTAAGTATGTATATTATTTAATATTTGTTTGTCTGTGTGGGTAGGGAGGGTCTTAATAGCAGATATTCAATCAAAATCAACCCCTTTTCCTGTCCGATATCTTTTGCTCGATGCATCTCCCCCCGTTGTGTTTTATAGTACACGCATGTTGGTTGCCGATTTGGCGTTGGTTTTTGGCAAAGTTTCATTTACAACATAAATTACTATTCACAAATTACATACGACAGTAGTACAGTTTAAAGAATCTACGTCTCATGTTATATTATTATTAAACTTATTATAATTTTGTTTTTGGTCTTCAAACTCCTGATCTAATCGTATCGATTTTCAGAATTAACTAGTTGACCGTTAAATCGATAAGATTTACTAATTTTAACATCTGCGATTTTTCTGACTCAGGATTTTATTCACTGTAGTTAATTCCATCGTTTTTTTTGATAAACAGTAACCTATAATTTAATTCCCCATTCTAAAGACACCGATAAAATTGCCGGGTTCTTTCTTTATAAATATTTGCATATGAATAGCGATTCAAAAGAAACACGGTAATGGAAGTCTTTTAAAAGGGTTACTATTATATTATTCCAATACTTTTACCTTAGAGCTGTGCGAAATTAATGGTCTTCAAATTGACTAAATTTAATTTGACCCAGTTACTTATACAGACTCCGATACTAAAAAAAACCCGGTTGAAGAATTCTAGTCACCCGAAGAATTTCTAATAAGAGTTACCTATCTGCTTATTAACTTTGCAAGCTTCCTTAGTATCAAAGAACTAGCACTTCGGTAGCTGCCAACTTCTGTGCTATCATGAAAACGTACAACGAACTCAATAAGTTCTCAACTTAAATACCTGGAAGTTTATTTATTAAATTTGGTAATTCACGTCCTTCATGGCCACTTCATATTTAACAACCGCGAAAGCTTTAACATTAAAACAATCAGCTCCCAAATGGCCAAATAGAGGATAAAACGAATTTCATAACTCATCAACAATTAATAACTCTTTCAGTCCAGACGCCTTGCAAACCGCACTCACACAAAAACAAAGGGGCAGACGAAAAAAAAATACATATAATGCTTCAGTGCGCGTCGACCGTATCAGTGAATAAATCTTCGGTCTGGCTGCTTGTATGTACCAAACATATTATATGTTGTAAAATATTCCCTTTGATTCTGATAATTCCGCAGCGTCGGCAAAACAGTTGCTCGAAGCAATTAGTTTTGTACCTGGATATTTTCTTTCTTTCCCTTTCTCTTTGTTTCCCTTCCAGTTAACATTTGCAGTGATTGAGAGGTCCTTGATACAATCTCCAGACTCATTGAAAATCTGATTAACTCTTTCTCTTCGTCTCGTGTTTCATTTCCTAATGCATTTTGATAATCTAGAGCACCTGTATTATTCCCATTTTGTTTTCCAAAGCACAAATTTAAAAATTAAAACAGTTTTTCAAATTAAGAACTAGTGCGTTTCAAAAAAGTGATCCTTTTTTGTTTTTCACATTTCAAATTAGGAATGCGGAATCAATAGACGTCGGAACGACAATGCGCCGCGAAATACCGCAAAGTAGAACTTTTTCCGCTCCAAAGTTATCTGCGCCGCTTTGTCCCGCAATCACATATTTGTAAGGATGCGACTCTGCGCACCGTACTCTGATTTCCGAACCGCTTTGATAACTTTTAAGCAGTATTTTGACGTACGATATTGCATTTCCGTGTACGTTTAATTTAATATTTGTTTTAGAATAGTTCTCGTATATCGCGGAATGGAATTCTATTTCGAATTGTGACTACGCGATCGCGCCAATATCACTTAGGTTCTAGTTATTTCTATTGTACTCACCCTACACGGTCACCCCTCGAAAAAATAATAAATTATTTTAGTTAGTATGCAAATACGGACCGATATTTTAAGCAACCCCATTGTCGCATGTCGAAATGTCTGTTCTCTATGGTTTGGAAGTTTTAAAGCGCGCCATTTTTTGGGTACTGATTCGGATTCTTGTTGTTTGAGACGGTACCCTAAAAATTATCGGTTCTCCGACCCTTGAGCGGTAATCTAGATCCGTCTGTGTGTGTGAGGGGCAATGATATTTAATTCGAAGGGTAGAATATTTCACATCGATTTTAATTTTATGCGCGCATCCCGTCTCCGAGTGTTAGCTATCTGTTTTTTATGTAAATACCCGATCTCTTATTCAGCCGAGTGGCGTCCATTTTGCGGCTTTTTCCTTTTGCGTTCCGATTTATTGTTTAGACGTTCGGGAATTTTTATTAAGATGCGTTCCGTTTTACGTCTTTTTACTAAGTAGTTGCAACATGTTTGGCACGATTTGTTGCTGTTTTGAATGTATTCGTTTCTTAGGACACTTTTCTATGGAGGTTTTAATAGGTTATCTAAAAATAAAATGTTGAAATCGGTAATAATTTTCAATAGGTATTTAATTCTCTTCGGCATCATAGATACGAGTGTCGTCAAGCATGAATACGCAAATACTGCTATATGGGTCCTTGTGTATAAATATTAATATTAATACACACCCCAGGCGTTACCCGCAAAATTAATATACGGGCTTCGTCAAAAATCATTATATTTTATGGGAGGCCAAAATAAATGACGCTTATACGGTTGTCTGTGAAAGTTTATATTCAAATTTGCGTCCGTCGGTCGGTCCGTCTCGGAGGATCAATTTACATATTTTCACAGGTTTCCACGATTACGCTTACGAGGTAGAGGCGCTTTCGATTCGAAATCGACCATAGACAACGCTCTAAATTCTAATTATTTACGGTAGCATTCGAATTCATTTGTTTTTGCGGTTCGAAAGTTTTCTCCGTTCGAATTTGGAATGCCGTGTTTAGATATCATTATGTATTTGACCCAATTAAGTACAATGTTGCCAGCCAGTGTTAATTGTGCAATAGACAACGGAAACTTTATTTTCTTTTAAATGTGAGACTTTGGCGGCGCAATTATGCTTGAACAATGAAAATTCCAATTATTTCGGACAAAACGCGAAACTAAATAACGAGGGTGCTCACAAAGAACGTAACGGAACAAATAAATATACATATTTGTCTTAATATGGCGACGTACAACCCGCAAATTAATTCCAAAGGAAACCGAATGTCAAAAATAACTTGAGGACACAAAGAAAACGTATTTGCCTTTAATTTAATTAATGTTTGTTTGGAACGAAGTTGGTTTGTATTATAACGTATCGGGCGATTTGTGTGCACAGACATACACACATATTGTTTATTCAACGCCTTTACGTTAAACAATTTAGGGTGAGAAAGAAGGTAGGTAGACTCTGTTATCGGAAGTATCCGGTGTGATAATAATGTAGGTAATGTACGTACTACGCTAATTTAAGTATGAAGTGTAAATAAAAACCCTTCTTAAGCTTACCACTCCCAGTCATATCGAACCCAGACTCGACCATTTTCCCAATAACTATCTATTAAACTCCCAAACAAAACTAATACAACACGAAACCCAAAACTTCCAAATCGATTCCCAAACGCTAAGCGCATTAATATTACAAAATTTGATTATCCTATAAAAGATTCGGTCCATAAAACTCTATAGTTGTAGTGAATGTACGAATTAGAACCCCTTCCACCCCCACCCTCACCCGTTCGGCTGCCATTCATTTTCATAATATAATGGTAACAAACGGAACAGGTAACAAAATATGAAGAGAGAAACGGGATTTATACGAACGCGATCTTATTTTGATAAATGTAACGATATTTCAGATAAGGAAAAACCTCTTCAGAAAAGAATAAAATAATAATACTGGCTGATTGCAAAACAATTAGAAACTCTAGGTAGAAAAAGAAGCAATACATTTAAAACAAATGAAATTAGAATATTTTGTTTTAATTTCAAAATATGAGCCGTATCCACACCTCGCAGCCGGAGGAAGGGCCCAATCAATCTGTCTG
Source organism: Acleris sparsana (assembly GCA_923062465.1). Taxonomy (NCBI): domain Eukaryota; kingdom Metazoa; phylum Arthropoda; class Insecta; order Lepidoptera; family Tortricidae; genus Acleris; species Acleris sparsana. The sequence continues at coordinate 11,502,294 of OV281306.1, read as the reverse complement.
TATGAGATACAGCCTCTAAAATCTAACTATTGTTCACGAATAGGGAAATTTCCATTTGGATTTATTCATTTGTCTAGCCCATTGTCGGAATTCCGACGATTTGAGTTATTGTAATAAACTACTTACCTATAGAAGTGTTTTGATTATCGAATTCGAAATTCGAACAACAAGTTCGATATTTGCATTCTATTTTTGTTGCCAGTATTATAAATGTTATTGCCGACAATTGGAATCAAAATTAAAAACACCGCGTGAAATAAATTATTAATCGACTGGAATATTAATACGATTATAAACCCAATCGTAACGGCTTCCGTAAAATCCGGCATTGTAATAAATTTAACGACAAATTCCGATAAGAATCGTTGACGCAATTTTCATAGATACGACTCAATTAACAATTGGTTTCAATCGTGAGACGTCTTGGTACAATAAAGTGCCTCCCTCGGGGTGGCTGTATTATTTCTGTTTGTAATATTGCGGTGTCAATTACGCATATTGAAGTGAGAGAATATATTACTGGCAGCTTTGTAATCCTGTTTTATGGAGTCTTATTGATTTTGCCTATGGCGCGCGTCTTGGATGTAAATTAAAAAATGTAACTGTCAATCTTTTGGCGCAAAAGTGGAAGGTTTTTATACGTTATTTTACCAAATGTTCAACAAGGTTTTATTTCGTAAAAGTAAACAAACAATCGCAAGCCCAGTAATAAAATCGATTGCACACAATAACCAATTGTGGTTCAGTCAACGACGTAATAAAAAAAAACGTCACCCTAACCGACTATTGTATGAAAAAGCATTAATATCAATCTATCAATGATCGTCAATAGAGGCGCGAGCAATTGATCAATAAACGATAAAAAATACCCTATTTTTTTCCCCTCAAATCTTTTATCTATGGTTGTTGTGATTGTCGAGTGTATTGAATTATTTCTTTTTAATCGATTGTATCGGTATCGAATCGGATTAACAGGGTTATCGCGTCATCGGTTAAGAACATTTAATTCGATTCGTTTGTTGTGACACATTGAATATGATTTAGTAATAAGCATATTGGTTTAGTAATTGATATGGATGTCTTTATTTTGAATATGAAATATGTAAATCAACTTCTCAGTTCTGACAGATGATTTGATAGTTGTCTATGGTTTTGACAGACCCATTGGCGCGCCGAATCCAATTTTCATAAATCGAACATCTTACCTGCCAGCAACAAAACAAAACCAAACCATATACTTTATAATGTCTATAGACGCCGTCTCAAACTGATTCAAACTCGTCATAAGACTCCAATCCACATACTTAATTGCACCCCCCAAACAATAGAGGGGGAGGGGAGATACGAATCGTATGTTTTCGGATTAATTCGTTCGTGAAATCGTCTCCCGATAAGAAGTAACTGCTGTGTACTAATTGAATCTACAATTGGGTTTGATTTTGTGTGTGTGTGTGTGCGTAGATTTGACGTCTTGTTAATGTCGTGGTGTGCGTTAAATAGTGTTTATTTATTAATGTTGAGATTGAATGGGTGACGTCGAGTTCTGCTATCAAGTGATTAGTGAAGACTACAGTGTAGTTAACGTTTTATTCATCTTATGAGTGCCTGAAGGAACTACCCTACTGGAACTATCCATAAGTAATGATTTAACTTATACTTCAAATTGTTAATTGTTATCAACGGTGTTATAAATCCAGTGTCCAGACTGCGAGATGTATGTTTTAAGTAGGTACTGCTGTTTGCCCGCTATTATTATTAGAATTCGTATTTACAAAAGAAAACTCAATATTTTAACGAATTATATTATAATTATTTCTGTGCTCTGCCAGCTATTTCACCCTCTGATACGACACGTATTCTTTGCCATCATACAAACAAATCAATTTTCTTATTCACGCATGTATCATTCATAAATGTATTAAGTATCAATACTTTCCCTCCATTTTTGTCACACAACTAAACAAATTTTACAAACACCTTCATCTAAAATGCCAAAAACAATACGAAAGAGGGCGAAGACGCGAATTGTGCCCGAATAATGGTATTTATATGCTACATTGGTTCCAAGGGAAATCAGTATCGATTGCTGCGACAGGGTTGCAACCGAGCGCGTCATACCGCCCGTTACAACCGTGTTGGATTAAGCCGTTTCCAGCGCCCGTGAACGTCTTTTGTATAAATTTAAGACGCGCGGAGTGCGTGGTGGCGTTGAACGCTTTCAGGGAGCTATACTTCGATTCAGAGGGAGTATTTCTGCATATTAAATGTGGAGCTTTATTAGTTTGTTTTCGCTGGTAAAAGGCAGTTGAAAATGGTAGTTATAATCATAGCCATATCATTATACAATAATTAAGTTTAATTGATTTTGCCATAAAAAGAGCATCAAAGCATTTTCAAGGTTGGTAATGCAATTCCAATCTTTAGGTTTAGATAATGAAAAATCAATACCTCTTATCTACATTAACTTGCAGAACTAAATAGTGCTAACTACCAAGGAAGACTATGTACTTAGGATTGTTTCGTTCTGCAACTTTATTTAGATAGGAGGTATTGCTTCTTCGTCATCGATATGTACTCGTATCATCAGGTGGCTTTGGTGCTCGTATGCCTTCTTATAAAAAAGTATCATCCGAATTCTAACCTACAAAACAGTCTTTATTAGATTTGCTATCAGACCAACGCTCGCAGCTAAGAGTCCGTTAATAACGATTTTGTTTCTAATACATAGATTTGAAAAAGGAACGATTTTGTCTCTAAAATTTCTCTGAGCACGACAGTAAGAATTAGTACACTTGCAATGCCAAAATCATAATATCAATCTGTATAAAGTTCGTCTAACTTTGCACTGGAAGTGTTATTATTTCCAGTGCCACTGACACACCGCTTGTGTTCAAACTGCTTTAAATACTGATGTGGTGGCATCGAATGTGTTAATTGGAAATGTGTAATGATCGAGACGGTATGGGAAAAGTTGAAGCTTCAAGTTTGTCACTAATAATAATAAATGTTAAAGTGTGTTTGTCTCACCTCAAAATTGAGATAAAAATCGACAATTATGGAAATATTGTTGTATGTATAAAGTGACATCTAGTTTCAAACGTAAAAAAGTAACAAAAAATAACGGTGGATAATTTGAATTTGAATTTGCATCGAAAAGACGCGTCAGACGAAACAGAGGCCATAAATATTAGGAAAATAAGACACTGTAAATAACTATAAAAATCTTAAACCATAAGGATAGTGATAGTTCCAAACGCACACGTCATGTTAATAAGAAAACGCACGCGTCAAAAATCAAAGCGTCCGATCAAGAAAACCGTGACGTCATACTTTTGTAGATAAGTGCGGGCACAAAGGCAGATATCGGAAGGAAAACGAAAGGGTAATGCGGGCATAAGACGCGCATCGTCACACACGGCCTAATCACCCCCACCTCCCCTTTTGCATATTGCCCAAATTGCCCGCTCTCCCCTTTGGGGTATATTTTTACACCGATACAATGCGCTTGGGAAACTGCCAGTCATTCAAAATTGAACTTTGCTGTTTACTCGATAGGGGTGTTGTATCGTAACGTGGGTTGTATTGTTTTGCAAACGCCTTGACGTTTGAGGGATGCGACTCCGTTCTTAATTGTGAGCTCTTTTGATATCGATTTTTTAATGCGCTGTTAACCTCGTGTATTGAGAATTCATAATTTTGACTTCAAAGGGTTCTTTGCGGTTTGGAATGATCAAAATAACAGGCACAGTGTTCAAACTTGTAAGACATTAGTAACATTACTACGGCGCAGTTAGCTCAGTAGGTTAAGATCTTGCTTACGAAGTCAGCGGTCCCAGCTTCGGTTAGTAAGAGCAAATATTTGTTTCCAAGTCTTGTATGTTTTTTTTTGTATTTGTATTGTATATCGTTGTCTATCTGCCTAAGACGTTCACCTCGAACTAAAAAAACCTAAACGGTATTTTCTATAGAGTTGACACAAAAAAAAACTAACATAAATATTGAGTTGACAATCTGTGCATACGTTTTTTAACACAAATAAAACCGCAGCGTTTATGAAATTTGCTCTCCATTTATATCAAGTAAAATTCCTTGTGATAATTCGTCTCAGGTATTTCGAAATGATTTCGCTCTTATAGCCGCCGCGCAATTATAAACAAAATTGACATTAATTGCGTCTTATTTTTAAAGTGGGTTAGCTGTTCCTAGGAATTCTGTGCATGTTGACTAGGGCTGGCCGTGTTCGCATATAAGTTCGAACTGGTATAATGATATACTTATATAAACAAAGATATAAACAAAAATATAAATTAATAATACATTGTGAATGCCCAAAAACAAAAATCTATTGTGATATTATGCCATAATCGACACCCCTCGCTTCTAGTTTTTATTTTTTTTTTAAATTATTCCAAGATTAAACAATGACGATTCTAATAATGTCAATAATTCAGTGTCATATCAAAGAACATTTTAAAAAAATACTCGTAAGGTTAAAAAACCCTTTAACATAATATACTTAAATAGAATGACATCCTGTCAAGTACTGTCAACTGTCATTATCGCTCATAAGTAGCCTACTCTAGGCAATTACCACATCGCATTTCAGCGCGGCCACTCGTTCAAAGCCGCCGCGTTTTTTTTACCGTCCAATTAAACGCTGTAATAACGCCGTGATTATAATTATAACATAGCTCTATGTGATAGGCTTGACGTAGGTTAACTAAGTTATGATAAGAAAATGTTTCCAGTTTTCAGATATTATATTAAAATAGTTCTAAAGGTAAATAATATCAGAAACTTAAGATGTTTACACGGTTCGGTTGCTTTTAAATCATGAATAAACAACAGTTAGGATTAGGTTTGTCTTAGGGCCTGGTATGGTTGCTTTTAACGTGTGACAAAATGGATAATGTGGATAAAGCATCCGTCTCTCTCGCACTTATATACGTGTCAAAAAGTGACGGATGTCTTGTCACGCGATAAACGCAGCCATATTAGGCCCCCTGGATTACCAAATAGGATATTTTTTCCGACAAATACTTTTCTAACGATAAACGAGTTTTATGCGGACGAAATCGCGGCCAAAGGCTTCGTAGTTAAATATCACGAAGAACTGGTTAGAATTATTTTATATAGCACATAAAGCCGTTCAACCAACACTTAACATTCGCAACATGTTTGATGTGAACGCTCCTTTTATTTACAGCTTTAACGATCTGTCTATCAAATCTTAAGTGACTAGAGTAGACAATCTTGGTCATGTTGCGGCGTCAGCCTTCGACTGCGAGAGTTTAAAACAACAAAGTTTGATTTAAGAACACTGTCAACTTATGCCTAGTTGTTAAAACGTTTAAAATATAAAGTGTCTTACCGCCTTAGCGAATTAGAAAGCGACACGTGGCCAAATACACTCAGGAGCAAAAATACCGGGTCAGAGTGCGTTTTTCATACAAACGAGACTATTTCGAAGCCTTGGTTCCTTGCCAGGGGTGGTTTCGAGTGAGGTTTAATGATGGATACTCCGAGGTTCAATAGAGGAGATCAAAAGTTCTTAAGATACCTAACTGATCGCACAATCAGTTAACACCACATCCGGACAGTTTGGGTCAGCATTTGGATTTCCTTACATTTTATTGCCATTTTAGATGTTTTTCTGAACATGCACAATTCCGGCGTTAGCCGCAAATTCATTCAGTTGGGTATCCTTGGCACTCTGGAAGTCCTGTATCGATGCTCGCGGTATTCATCATCAGAATTCACTAAAAGCATTCCCTGGCGAGGAACTAAGGCTTCGAAATAGCCTCTTTAGGATGAAAAACGCACTCTGACCCGTTATTTTTGCTCCTGAGTGTAGGATATTAGTTCTTATAAACTTTTATGCAACTGTTAGAAGTTCCATTACAAACTCGTTATAATACAAATTAGCAATAATAAAAACAACTTCGCATTTGTATTACCGTTTTAATAGAAAACGTTTCTCGATTCTCTTTATCCTCTCATATTATTTGCCTACGAACCGTGCATACGGGTTTGTATGTTAGTAACACTGGAAGCGCTAAAACAAAATTAACGTTAATAATTACAAGACAAAGTCGAAATTACTTTGCTATTGAATTGTAGATGCACCCTTTTTAGGTTTCCGTAGTCAAACTAGGAACCCTTATAGTTTCGCCATGTCCGTCCGTCCGTCCGCAGCCTAGCTCAGAGAACCTTAGTACTAGAAAGCTGTAATTTGGCATGAATATTGGTCACGCCAACAAAATGGTAAAAAAAAAAAAAAATTTTTTACTGTACCCCTACACGTGGGGTGTCGTTGGATAGGTCTTTCAAAAATATTGCGAGATCGTGAAAACAATTTTTCGATTAAGGTTTATGAAATAAGAGTTAAGTGCCCTCCCCTACAGCCAAAACAACAAATGCTAAAAATCTGTAAAATATCCTAAATGAAAGCAAATATAATGAATTTTATAGGAAAACTATTACGACTAAGTTGACTCCATTGGTTCTTGAGTTGCAAACGGTATAAATGTTTATACCTACCGAAAACTTATTTGCGGTGTTGGTAAACTGACCGCGGCCTTTGTCGATGTATGGGGATAACAGTTTTCCAACGGCAAAGTTAACTTTGTCGCGAGGTCTAATTTGTTTGTGGGAATTTTATTTAAAAGTGTGTACCTAGTTAAATTAAGAACAGTTAACTTTTCCACTGAGTTACGAAAAACAAGTTTAACTTTTATAAAGACAAATGCTGGTAGGTATGTCAGACAAAACTCCTGTAGCAAGTGCAAGCATATTACTAACGGGTGAGGATTGAATCTACTTCATTTATTTAATTTAAGATACTGATAGGCTTTGAGAGTTAGTATATAAATGTACGACTAATTTTTGTAACTCAGCGGAAAAGTTTATTCATAATTTTAGTCCTTAACTAGGTACAAACTTTTAAAGAAATGCCCTTATAGTAATGGCTCTTGCCCGGTTTTTTATTAAAAAAGCAGTCTACCTTTGTAACTCTCCTGATCGACAATTGGGAACAATTGTTTGGAGACTAAAGGTCATACTCGTATATGTTAAGATGGTTAATCCAAGAAACGTGTATAAATAACGCCTAATAACTCTACCAAGAGCCAACCCGCTCTCTAAACCAAACTAATAAGTAAGTATTCAAAACATTAAGAAAGTCAAAACCTAACACGCCATACCTGTAGCAGTAGAAAACTTTTAGTGTTCCTTCTTGTTTCACACTGTTGTGAAATTTGTGGCGAAACCTTTAAAAAAAATGGTAACTTATTTGTAACTTAATATGATGTTTTAGGGCATTTTTATCCTCGTTGGTATTTTACAGTATTTTGCAATTTATTAGATTAATATAAAAAAACCTTCATATTTTAAGTATTTATGTATGTGTGTCTCATCCAGCTCTTTTACCTCCTAAACGCCCCTCCCCGTATTTGCTCGCCTCCTTAATGCTTTATTTCGCTGTGTGCTTAGTCTAATTACAAAACTCTGCTAATGACTCCTATCGAATTGTCACTGCTGTCTGTACGTCCTTTCATATTGAAACGAAGATTCTTTACTCGAGATAACATCATTAAATGATCATTAAAATCCTTTTTTAAATGACAATTTTATTTTTATTACTCGTTTTATTTTATCAAATAACGTTCCATTTGCTTTTCGTGCGATTCCAAAACAAACGAAAATCGGCTGGCGTTCCATATTCAAAACTCCAAATCAAAACTTAAAAGCAGTGGTGCCAACCGAGCGAAACGTCATAATTCCATCAATTTCCGGGCTGGCAACACCGATGTTCGAGTAGCCGTAATAGGGAAGCCATCGAGTACGCGCGAGCAATCAAACCGTTCTGCAAAGGTTTGGCTGTTTGCTGATTCTATTGCCTTGTCATGACAAAAAGTTAATACAATGTCGATGTTTTGAATAAGCAATTTAGATCTGTCTGTCTGTTTTGTTGGATGTATAATGAATAAAAATATGTTGTAAATTATAACATATGACATATAAAACGTGGCAAATAGTAAATTGATTTTATTTAAAATAATTTAATTTTGGTCTTTGTAACAATTATTTGAAATAACTTGGTAGGTTATGCAGATACTTAAAACAACGCTCTTTAATTATAGATACAACTAAACACCTCAACTCATCTGCTTATTATAATTGAAATATGCATATGAAACGTTATTAAATGCCAAAACTGCTTTATCAAAAAACCTGCCATCCATATCGCTAAAATTACAACTAGAAAGTAGAATATAAATTGGGTAGAGATTGTGATGGAGGCCGGGTGATAGCCGAGCGAGTCGAAACAGAATTAAAATAATTATCTTGATTGTAGTTTTGGGAATTAAGTGCATACCGCAGCAAATACTGCAATGCCTTGCACAAAAATTGAAAAATTGGAATTGGAACTTCCAATGCTTTAAAAAAATTAATCTTTCTAAGTTATACGTATAATTTATACCCGACATCATACATCAATTCTTACACAAAACTCGACTATTTTTATAAACCCCCTAACTATGATTACAGTTACAATAGTAATAAAACTTCACGTACAAAGCAAATATAGAAGTAAATAAGCCAAATTTGAAACTTAATTATACGTGGCTTATTTAAATAAAAACCTTCCTCGCCCGAATCCAACGCGGGCGTACCTTTTAATTGCACCAAAACAATAATTTATAGTTGCTTGCACTTTTTCCACCCGCATCGCCCCGGTTGTTAGTCAAAATTATCTACCTCTGATATCTCGCGAAACACCCCGACCGACCAAACTTGATGATATATGCGCTCTTGCAACGTAAGAAAACGAAATACCCGCCATTTTTTCTGTAATCCCTAGTGACGTCTACGATTTAATCACAAACTACGAAAAACTTTAAGCGAGCGAGTTTTCATGTCTAGCAACATTAAAGGAAAAATTCACACTGGCCAGCAAGAAGTTGCATTGAATAAAATAAAGTTGTCACCGGCCAGTTACTCTTTTTATGTTGGTACTAGTTTGAATGAGAAACAATATCGACCCCTCCATAATGCAAAGTTATAACCACAACAAGCGGAACTTAGTTTCATTCAGTTTTATAACTGCGAACGATAGACAGGCTATACATGAAGTTCAAAACTTATAATTGCTTCATTTCGCAGTCGGAAACGACTGCACACGGATTGTCTATGGCATATTTTATTCATGTTTGACATAAATTATTTGATTTTTAAACTCATAATTGCCATGGGAATCACGGCCATTTAAAAATTGACGCTTAAAGCAATGTCTTTTTAATAATACAAACGAATTCTTATCATAATGCCTATCTAATAATAATCTTGATAAATCTGGTATTCGGATCCACGTGCATTTTAGACAGAACACCTGATGCTACGAGATTCTCAACTTAAAAAATTGAACCCTCAATATTAAAAGAACAACCCGCTAATCGAACGCTCATGGCACATTGTAAATCGTTTTTCAAACGGGAAATCCAGACGAGATTGACGTAGACAAATCAAAAGTGCATAGACAAGTTTCCCGCCGGTTTTTGCCGCGCTTCAACGTCACCGGGGCCATATTTGCAGATGTCAAATACAAAAACAAATTAGCATTCGATTTTCAACCTTGTTCCCAGCCAGCAACAATAGACTATTTATATTTGAGAATTTAATTTTTAGCACTTGCATGCATCGGCACTGACACCTGATTGATGGTCATGACGTTTTTTGTCAATCAAAATCATGTTTTGTAAAAGCATTTCACTCAATTGTTGTGAATATTTATAAATTCAATGCGTAACGAATGTCGTGACGATTCGTTAAAGCGGTTGAATTTTCGCATTTTAATTCCGATAGAGACTCAAAGCCGAGGGAATGAAAAGCGGATAGTAGCCGAATCTCTTTTCGCTGTCCGTCTGCTCAATCATTCACGTCATTTATCATTTTTCCCCGAAATGAAACTGGCCTCGTCAAACTAAGCAGTCACTGCGATAGATACGTAAAAAAAGTCGAACAGCAAACTTCCCGGGCGTTTCGCGGCGTCTTTTTTCTCGCAGTTGGTACTGCAGGATTCCGCTGTTTGAATTTCGAGACGGGCGTTCTGAATTCGAACGTTCCAGCGCGGTTTGCATTTCGCCGGCTAATATCGGTTCGGCCCGCCTCATGTTTGGCCGTTTTGACAGATCGCCGACATGAAATCTACTTTTCTGGCGGCAAAATGGCGTATTATGCTTTTTTCATTCGTTCACTTGTCTTTCATCACTTCTTTTGTGAGCCGGAATTTGTAACGATGCATTGTCAAAGAGAATTGGTTCGGTTTTGTTTCTTTATTAGTTGTGAGTTGTCTATTGGCAATTTGGGATCGTTCTTTGTTTCCGTTTGTCATTTTCTTTTCTTTTCCTGAATTGATGATCAATCTGGATTTGATTGAATACTATTGACTCTCTTAATAATTCTTTATAGGTATGAGAATATAGGTACATTTATACCTATACCGTTCTAGGGAGGGATTAAAAAAGATGGCTCTCGGCTTGCATTCAAAAAAAACGATACGAATATTTTAATGAAGGTCTGACGTGAGCTCTGCTCGGTCATGTACACGATATAATGTGTATAAAGCTGCAATTCCAGCGAATGCGTTTTAAACAGTACAATTACCAAATTGTGTAGATGTTTTTTTGACCAGCTTTTTTCCAACAACGTTACGTTTTGTTTCTATAACGGTTTTTAAGTAACTTGCAAGATTTGATCCCAAGTAACTAACAGGTGAAGAATCAAAGCTTTCAAAAGCTCTGCTGCCCCTGTACTAAAGCTACCATACATAAATCCGGCACAAAAGGAAAACAACACACAAGTTATTGCGGTCTGAGTAATCCTCGTGAAGATTGGGGTCTGATGTCTATGGCAACTTTTGAAAAAGGCTGTATTGATATATTTATGGATTACGGCTTAATGTTGAGCCGCTGGGATGTAATATTTGTCTATTGACCGCGTGAATGATGTTATATAGAACGTTTAGTAGCAACATCCAATGCTAAGCTAAACTTAAATATACCTTTACAAAGTTAATTACTTCAGTAAAAGTATTAAACCTCTTTTGTGACAAAGTTATATTCTGGATTTTTGTCATGCTAAGCAGTTTTGTTTGCAGGCAATTTCTCCACTATATATTTTATTCATGGTTTCTTTCCATGTCCAAAAATACACATTTACCATTTATGTCAACTATCCCACCATGTTTTGCAGTTCAAGGTACACTCAGCCCCGTATTCTTTCCATAACCAACCCAAGTACACTCGAACCCGATAACCGCTGTCCCGTCACCCCCCGGAGACAAGGGGGGGATTTACCGCCACTTGCAACTATTTGCATTTGCAAAGAATGCAGTATTACGGATAATATATCGCGCCACGCTATCTCTGAATAAAAATGGCTGACTTTTCAAATGATAGCTCGTTTGACTTGTATATGGGACTTGTGTTGTTGGCGCGATTGTGTAGTGCCTACCTAATAATAATACATCCTTTTTTTATGCTTCAGTGGTTTTATAATGTACACATTATAAAACTTTTATATAACTGACTATCCGTACCACAAAAATTTGTAAATCCAGAAAGGGGGTGTTTGGAAAATGGTTCTGTAGTTAAAGTAGAGAGTTAAGAAAAGGCTTTTCTAAAATCGTTTCCTCAAACGAAAAAAAAGAGAAACGCCAAGAACTAAAAATAGTGCAATATTTAAAATTTAGATCTGACTATTAGTCAATACAGAATAACGATTTCGGTTCCCTCGTAGCACTGCTACGCTTCGTAGCACACTACGAACCTTTTGACCAGCCATATTGGATCAAATATATTTAAACGTTACTTTATATTAAGTACTTATAAACCACCAGTAAAGTTTTCTGTGAGCTGTATTAATTATTGAAATCTTCATTATTGTACTTACACTACAATATTAATTAATTTACGGTTTCAAACAAACAGATGCTAATTAACTTGAACGTAATATCTACTTACCTACAATAAAGCGTTCACATTAAACGTAACATTACTAAAACTGTAATAGAGTTCTAGAACACGTTTTAGCGAGCGTGAAAAGTATTAGCCGAAACGAAAACTTGCCGCGTCGTTATGTCTTAATTCCCTGTCCGCCCGTTTGTACAGCGCGAGACAAAAGCGGGAGCGCGAGCGGGAGCGGGAGCGGGAGCGATAGGAAGACTAAGAGGTGTTAACTATAGTCCCAAATGTGTAATGCTTTGTAGTAATTTTTACTATGTAAAATTTTATTGTACAGAACACAAAAATTCAAATACAATAATTAGAAAATAGGAATGTACTACTAAGAATATTAAGGGTAATTGAGGAAAAAGTGGAAACGACTAGGAATAACTTTTAAGAGAAGTTTACGTTACAGCAAGAATTATATTCCTGTTAATATCCATGTTACTAAAATTGGGCTGAATAAACAAACATTTTTTTGAGATCTTCTCCCTGTTCCTCGAGTACCTCAATAGGTACCTTAGTAATATAAGAAAATATAAGTCCCCACTTGTCACGACTGTCAAATTTAGCCACGCGTCCACCTCCAGCCCGAAGGGTAAGGGCCAATTACCTAGAATCATTACTATGGACAATTATGGCTCGGACAGTCAGGTTTTTATTGGGGCCCACCGCATTTTTAGTTTAATTACAACCCTTTTTGTCCCGCATGGGCTTCAGCCCTTCAAACCTTCATTGGGTTAGGTTAATGATTCGGAAAACCTTTAGAGATGTTCTTAAATTTAGACTTTTTGGGACAACCGATTTGAGGTTAACTGTACGTGTCATACAATCTAAGATTCGGTTTAATTACATTGCTTAAATTGTACAATTAGGCTCAAACACCGTTTAGAAAACATGTCACAGGTCTGCACCTAAACCTTCGTCGGAGGCATCGGTGTATAAGCAGAGCAGAGCAAACTTATAAACATTACTCTTGTCTTGTAGATATTTGAGTAAACATAATAACTTTTATTACATTATATACTTATTCCATGATATAAAAGGAAGACTATAATCTATAACTTGATATAATAAATATGATTTATCACCGTACTTTACCGATTAGGAATACATCAAACATTGCTATCGCCTGATAATGGTTATCGATGTCAAGGTGTAATCTTATCAAAGCGCTTTCGTCTTTAAACTTTGGTAATAAAGACCATTCACTGATATTAGAAGCATTGATAACGTGTCAACATACTTGTTGATCTCAGTTAAAATCAACCAATCACGTGATTTATCAGTGTTGTTCCAAAATGGCCGCTTGTAACGACTTTTAGAATTTATTGTTTGCTTTGTCAATATTTGTGTGTCTGTGTGTTTTTCATTTGCGTGTCTGATGTGGCATCGTAACTCCCAAACGGATGAACCGATTTAGACGCTGTTTTTTTAACAGATAGCTATTATCGGTATACTTCTTAGCTAGGTTTCATGGAAATTGGGTGGGCTGTCTGAGAGATATTGATATAGGTTTAAGGCACCAGTGGTCGGCCAGGGACCAATAGTTGACCTTATATGAGTGCGAAGAGTGGGAAATCCGTTCCGTACTCTTCCCACTCATACAAAGTATAGGCAGAGGCCGACTACAGGTCTCTGGCTGACCAGTGGTGACTTTACCCCAGTTATGTACAGTCACCCAATAAAAATGTTGGCATTCTTAGAACCTTGTCATTCTCATGTGTGTCATTTGTTGTTCTGTTTGAAGTTTACTATGACAACGCACTAAAGTGCTTCACATTTTCGCTGGCGTACTGTACATGTAAATGTTCACGCAAGCGTTCTCAAGCGATTTTTCCATTCTTTAATTGAGGCTTCTAAGGTTTTTACCAACGTTACAATCAGCAAACTCACAGCAACGCGTCAGCGAAGTTAGCCCATCCTTTTACAAATGGCAAACCAAACACCATTGAATTACAACCTTTATTACCTGATAATAAAACGTATCCTGATCAAATTAAAGCGTAAATACAAGCTTGTCTATTACAATTCAAACTGCAATGGATTTGAAGGCTTCTGCTCAATGATTTAGAGTTGAAGTTGTTTGGTTCTAAGCGAAGGCCTCACAGTATGTTATTTGTTGACCTTCGGAAGATATCAATTGTTGGCGGTCGGCTGTGAAGCGTGAAGATGCATATCGAGGAAGATAGATGGCGCGGAAATCACGCCATGCATTCGAAGATTTTGATTTAACGCTTATTATTGTCTGTGTATAGTCAAGGGTAAGAAATCTACATCTGACACACTCTGCCTATGCTTTCGCGTACGTGTTTGAGGAAGATAAATATATTACAATCTTTACTGACGCTCAATACCACACTAGCGCTGTGACGTGTGATATTCTAGCTGGAAGATGAAGATTGTCAAAAAATTTGGTGCAAAGTGAAGCCTCATTAAACAAATCGTTAAAAATACTTTGATTCACTGATAACGACACGACAAACTGTCATTTTGCTGTATTTCTCGAATGACACATTTCCTTCACGCATGTCAAACGAAAGCCCAGGCATTAGCGGGCAAATATTTGCCGATCAGCTGTTCCGAGGCCGCCATATTAACGAAATAATGCCAATGCAAACATATTATTACCAACTTATATATGCTGAGGGAAAAATCTGTGAACTCATATCTTTCGATACAATGTACACTTTTCTATTCAACGGTAAAGCGGTGTTCAATAGTAGAGTTAAGTTTGTATTTGTGTAATCCTGTTTACGACTTTTTATGACGCAGTGAGAACAATTAAGTTTTTGTTTTAATTACTCGTAATTGAGGCACTGGATTTTCCATCTATCCAATATAAAATATTGTTATTACACACTTTATTTTTTATTTCTCATAATCCTGAGATATCATGTGTATTATATTTGGAGCATTTTTTTTTTATTTCGATGTCAAGAGCCAAAGTAAATTAGTAAATACATAATAGTTTCCAATCTAAGCTGGAGTTGGAGTTGTGCACCCTACGCATGGTAACAAGCATCAGAACACAAAAAAACTACTATATAAGCAATTCCATTAATAACTTTCATAAAATGCAAAATTTATAACGAATATTTTTTATTTTACAAAACGTGGAGGGCATTTGAAGGTGTGAAACCATAAAAAGTCATAAACAGAAACAGCGTTATCGCCTGCATTCGTTTCGCAAGTGTAAAAACCTCGTTACGTGAACCTAAACGATGCTGTATTGGCAGTTATTAAACATTTCTCGATTGCTAAGGGTTATAATAATAACAGAATTAAGGTTGGACTACTTGGTTTCTGCGTTTTTAGCATTGAAACACGAATCATTATTTGGTGTCAGTTTTTCCAAGTCAATTTCAGTAGGTACACTTGTTTAAACTTCATATATTCTTAAGCGAATATAAACGATTGCCACCAAATATCGAAAAAGTAGGGATCCGCAATGGACCGCGTCTTTATCATCACTCAGGGCTCTTTCTCACTGGCGTTTTGACCAGGGGTCGAACGGCACGTTTTCGCAGTGTGCACGGCTAAATATGTAAAATTGAATAAATTAACAACAGCGCCCTCTTTGTTTCAGATTGCGCAACTAGTGGAGGACGTGCGAAGACTACAGGCGTCGCTCGCGGCACTGCAAGAGGCGCATGCGCAGCAGCTCCAACGACTGGAAGAACGGCTGGACGAGAAGAAGCAGCATATAGCGCGGCTTGAAGCCAGGTTGGACAACCAGCGGGACTATGAAGATGTGAAGCGGGACCTCAGGTGATTTGTTTTTTTATGTCATCATTATTATGGACTCTGGGTGTTACCCACAATTGGATGATTCCAGAGCATTTGGAGTAGTTAATATACTGTGATATAATATCGGTTTCTATTCTGTTAGCAAAGCATGAGTAGAACATAACATTGGTAGCGGTGTAGAAAAGATCAGAAAAAAAAACAATGAGCTTTAAATAGGCTTTAGTTGACACAACACAGTATTGGATAAGATAGTACTTGCTCTGTTTTTGACCTGATTGATGCTTACGTATATTGCTTCTGCGTTTGTAAGATATTGTAAAACCATCGGTTTTCACTTAACTATGTTTTGTCGTGAGCTTTCTTAGCCAAACAAAAAAACGAAAGAAATGGATATCATCATGACGACACTAACATTGTCGATTTCAGAAGTTTTATTAATTTTCTATATCATCAGGTGATTAGTCATCTAGCTGAGTTTCACCATCTGTTTTCCCTGTTTAATCACCGTTAGTACTTCCCTACTTTATTTACTAAAACAATACAAGCTGAGTACATATGTGTATTGACAGTAGGCAGTGTGATTCAGAGAAAAGATAAAGTGAGACGTGGACCAAATCACGACAAGGTACATCAATAAGGATCACGTAAACTAAGATATACGAAAAACCAGGTAGAATTACTTACAAGTTAAAGTTAATTTATCATTTTACTCAAAAAAAAAATCAACGAGCGTCCTTTTTTGATAAATGTAGAAATATACAATTAGGTATATTTGGAATAATTTCGCCTTGGAGATTCGACTCTATATCAAGGTGCTGAAACGGTTAAAGTGATCTGATTATTGCTAAGCCATCTATATATTACCATCTTGCTAGACAAAAGCAGTGTACTCGTATTTACTCGTATTTGTCTTCACAATGACTCATGTTATGAGCCCAATCTTCGCGGAAATACGAAAAACAGTAGCAAAAAATATCACAATTAATAAGTCATCCGCATCATCAATCGCATATTTAATATCGAAATTAACATCAATAAGGTAAACATAAATAAATATAACAAACCTTGCATTTGCATTTGTATGTCATATTAAAATTAGAAAACAATCGCACTTTTGAATCTTACACAGGCATTTTCACTTATGTGCGTCACATGTCTTCTTCGACGTGATTGTCTAAAGCGTGTTTTCAACCTAGTTAACAACCAGCGAGTTTAAGTTGTTTCATCAGAGAGTATAAACAACATAGGTGTACCTACATTTTCAATTAGGTAGCTGGTCACGACGTAGAATTCTATCACCAGAGCTTCATCTATTCTCTACGCTGAGTCATTGTTTACGTTTTACAACTACACCTTACCACCGCATACTTCGAGTGATCTTAAATCAGCATGTAATTCTTGCACCTCATCAAGGTATGCAGCTTGCACCTTATGCTTGATAGTGATAACGCAGTTCAACGACCTGTTTGCCTGATACCAGTGTTTACCGTCGGGACACGAGGCCTTCAGGTGGGTCGTCGCCTTTATGATAGCTTTATAGGCCTTGGAGTAGGTTTTATAGACTCTAACCTTCTATACTGATGACTTTACTTGAACTGGGATTAGCTGTAAACTTGCTTTCATCTTTATTAAAATACTAATTTGTTTTGAAAATAAATCTTTATTCGATAAATTGAATCCAATTTTTGATAGTATTAATTTTAATTCCAAAAATACGGTCAGACTAGAAGAAAATGGTGAATCGACTTATTTCCCACTAAGTGTAACAAGATTGGTCGTTCATATTAAACATAGTTTAGATAAAACTGTTGATAGATGAACTCATGAATCTGGGCCGGAAGCGATTAGTCACTGAGATTGTCTTATGAAGTAATAATCCTTATGAGGAAGTACTCGCATATCTAACATGAGAGTACTAAGAATATTGAAACAGGAGATTCAAATACTAGTAAATTTTCATGATATTAATATAATCGCCAGTAGAAATATTTAAAAAAAACGGTGAGAAGACAATGCATGCAAGTAAAGTGAAATGAGGCTTGATAAGGAAGACGCCTGTACCCAACAGTGAGTGGGTACAGGCTGGTGGAATGTGTGGATGGATAGCCTAGAGATGTATTTGTTAAAGTATAAAATATGTGATACTACGAGCTGTTCATATATCTAAGGACGGAATAAAAAAGTCATTAGATAGGAACTTATATTTGTTTTGCTACGCCGGAAACAAAAATCCAAATACATCTTATTTGCCTCACCAAAATGGCGGAAGTCACATTAATTTAAAAAGTCCCACGACAACAGCAAATTAACCGATAATCCTATTTATATTTCCCACTGAGCAGGAAATAAAAAAACATTTCTCAGGGAGCACCAATATCAAGTTCAAACACGGAGAGCGCTAAATTCCGTATCTCGAACCGTTTAGCGGGGTCGTGCTAGGAGGCTGTGGGATTGTGACAGATAAAAAAAGGAAAATGGCCGCCTATGACGGTATTGGTAAACGCCCTGGTAGACTCTCGGTTAGTTGAACAATATTGGCCGACCGTTTTCTGAGGAGCATTTTTTGTAGAAGTCAATATTTCTTCTGCTTGTATTTCAAAAATCGTTTTTGTTTATCTTTTTAACGAAGATAACACGACTATGTACTATCCTAAAGTAACAGGTAGCTACAACAAGGTAGTAGTAAAGAGACGAAGACCTAAAGTACAACCCTGAGGTACGCCATATGAACATATTGAGAGTGACAAAAAGTTGGTCTAAAAATACCTAAGTAAGTTTGGGGCTGTAATGAACTGCTCTGTTTATTTTGTCGGCACTTCCTAAACGCGTTTTTTAATGTTCTCGGGAACTTGTCAAAGAGTTCGGTCATCCGAGACCGTTCGAGCGCTTGTTTTGAAAGATCATTAAGTATTTAGAGGGTATTATTGCGTTTAAAGTAGGGTGCCGAACGTTCTTAGAAAGCTGTTCTGAGTTTAAGTTGTTCTTTAGATTTCTGGTTTACGAAATCATCATCAGATAATCTTTTGATCATTTTAAATATTCTGGTTTAAAAGTTCGTTGTTAATTTGTACATGAGGATTGACGCAACCTTAGACGATAAGGCGGCGCCGCGTTATCGGTCGCAGGCGCAGCTCAAACAAGGGAAAGGGATCTACGTGTTTACCAGCTTTCATTGCCTCTTGTTCTACATAAACACCCGCTTGACAGATTTGTTAAGTTATGTACTGAAACTACTAAAGATTATTACAAAGCTGTTGTTGGTAAATGTAGCTATTGTGTAAAGTTCTAGTTTGTTAACTTCTTAAGTTTATTATAAAGTATAGTTTAGTAGAGAATAGTTATCTGGTCTGTCTTTCCGTTAATATCCTACTTATGCGAAATTAGATACGCTAATTGTGTGTTCTTTGTAATATAGTGCAACGAATTCACGCGGTTTATCGTGTTGGGTAGCTGGAGTGCGATATAAGATACTCTACTGTACAATTATTTCCTAGGGAAACGAATATTGACAAATTCCGAGCTAACGCTATTTCCCATATGAATATTAACACGCTTACATTTATTATGTACTCGTATATCAAACTCAAAGCCATCGATACTATTAACAGATAGTTTAATGTCACCCGCCTTTGATCTCTTTGATGATCAAACGCGGCCATATTGGAAAAACATCATAATACTCTATGCCCGAAACATCGTCTATGGCCAACAATGTTTGGACGGCTGTAAACATCAGAGGCGGCGTCCCTTGACTCGGGACATATTGGCAGTAAAAAAGCTGTTGAAACCGTAAAGTTATTGTCATTTAGCCCTCATTTATGAAACAAATAGGTTACGAAAGTTTTTTATCTACGAAGAACAGGAGGACTAAACAGTCCCCAAGGAGAGTTTGTCGAAATAGACTACATAAGTTATGATAGACCGGCTTTAAAAACGTCAAATTAAAATTGTTCGAAAATTCAAAATTCACAATACAACTGGCAACGTAGATCAATTAGATATGACGTCAATTTTGAAATTTTAGAACGCCAAATTTCGAAATTCAAAATGTAATCAGAATGCAAACAAGCCAATCTGGAGAGAGATTCGGCGCGCAGAAATCAATCTATCCAACCCCTATTAAGCTTTAATCTGCGGAGGCTGGCTATAACTTAATCCCGACTTGAGAAGCGGAATAAATAAGCTATAAACCGCTACAGGTGCCTTATATTGCTTAGTGTGAGTTTACTTAGTCCGATACGCTGCGGCAATTTCACACACTGTCTTGCCGCATGATTTTTTACAGCATTATCTCAAAGTTCTTAGCAAAGGACCTCTGTATGATCTATTGACGAAGGTAGAGAATCCAGCTTATGACGATTCTCACAGCTAAAGGTTAAATAAGGTTGACGTCATTTTATTAACCAACAAATATTGAAATATTGAAGAAGATGTAAGTTAGTATCAATAATTCTGCTGGCAATGACAATATCTATATATATACAAAATTATGTAACGTTTGGCCTATTTACTCAACATACTCAAAATGCTCTGCAAGTTGCTTTTTTGCCTAATTATATTACTAAAAAGCCATGTCCAATATGTGTTGCATGTAAGGTGCGTCATGTTACATCGAAGATGATGTGGCATGCGACAAGATTACGCCCCGAGGTCCGATCATGGGAACGGACAAATGTTCGCGTGCTCCTCGCAATAATTGAAATGGGTATTTTCCTATTGTTATTTTTCTATCGTTCCGTGTATTCGGAAACTTATGCTTTTTCTATTAGCTGTAATTGGGCGATAGATCGAGTATTGTGACAGTGACTGACGCATATTGTACCTGTATACGTAATATTACCTTCTGTTGCTGTTGATAATGCGAAATGGATGACAATTCATAAAAAAATCGTGTCTAATAATAAAGCAGAATAAGAATAACATATTTTATTACTAAAGCTGTTTATTCGGTTATCATCAAAAATCATCGTTCCAACTTTTTTATGAGAGCTCTAATTTTAATCGACTAAAACACAACCTCAAATATCGTAAATGCACCACAGATAATGCCGCGACGCTCGGAAATTAAAAAAGCAAATAGAAAAAGTTTATCTTCTGTTTAATTAAAAAGCATGCATGTGATTTACATGTATCTTAGGGACTAACACACGCTTGGAACGTTTGCCTTCTATATATCAATACACGATCTCGGCACCTGTCTCCATTTGCTTAGGCAATGTTTATCTAACATTTAACGAAAGTTAGCCTAACTCTGTCACACACAAATTATCAACTAATTTACCTTAGTTTTTTCGTGGCTGTAAAGAATTCCTCTAAGCTCTTTACCGTGTTGACACAAGGAGTTTGATTAAGGAAATTCGAAATTTAAAAAACGTGGAAATGCTTTTGTGTCAATATGTGCGCTCTATGTCAATGTTTGGAGTCGGGACCAATGATGCGTTCGTATTTTGAATGTGTTCCATTTTCGAACGCGAGTCGAAGGCGTCCGTTGACCAATCAATCGTGCGGCGATTGGTCAGCGCGATCGAACGGGGCGGAGCCTCGTTATCGGCGGCCGATGATTTGGTTGATAGCGTTCGATTGTGATGTAACAAGTCTTACTGGTACGCCTACATGGTCATTGTTGCCAGGTATCTTAAATTTAATCCTGATGAAAAAAAACAATTTGCCGTTGAATGCAAGGTAAATTGGCCAAGGAAAAGATTGACATCTAAACTTTTCTGCGTGGAAGGATATTGAGTCACACTTTTTAATAATAGATCGTGCTAAACTTTTAACTTTAACCAAGTTAAGCCACTAATAAGATACAAAATCTGTTTAATTAATTCCCTTGTCTATTGCCGGGATTAAAGTAATTAAAGAATCAGTCGCAATTTGATCAACGCCTGCATTGTAAAGGGGTGCGGAGTCAAAGACATATTTCTTCGTTAGGGGTTCGATATCGATTGAAACAGATTCCACGGCCCTTTTGATGTTAATATTAAGAGTAATATCTCGAATGCCATTTTGTTTGAAGATTTTGATATCGATAAATTTGTAACTCTCTTCAGTCGGTTGATTTAAAGATATCTCATTTTCGTAAAATAATTAGAATCCTAAACAACGAATTAAGTAGAAATAAATATTAGCAAAACTTTTGACACCTTCGCCATCTTACTTTAAGCTATTCTTCTATGTTGATGACTTATTCTGTTTTCAAAATGATGACAGATTATTTCAAACAGGTACTTTGAGTGGATTATGGTATTTATGGTTTATGGTAGACTAATATTTTAACAAGGAAACAGTAGAGTATCTTTACAACTGAGATGAGCTACACTACATAAGCCTGTCCTGCCCATCCTCGTGTGTTATATGTATTTGAGCTAAAGTAAGTAGGTGCGGTGTTTGGTAAAATATTCATTGTGGAAAACAAGTATTAAATTTAAGGCTTTCGCAAAGACAAAGATGCTTTTAAGCTTTCCGAGAACATAGGACGCTTGGAGTAGACCGCGCATTATTTAGGTAATCATTAACTATGGGTGATTCATTTTTTTTGTAGTTTTTAACCATGGGAATCTCATCTATACTATCTGAACCTATTGATATTACAAAAGGTAAAATTGTGTTTGATTTTTGTTTGTTAATTACACACACTAATTGGAAGCTTAACTATTCCTGACAATTTATATTTTTATTTTAACCGGAGCAAATCGAGCGCGGGACTGGGGAATGCTAGTTAGTATATCCGTGTTTCCTTATAAGTAATATTTTTAGAAATCTTAGCAAATGTTCAAAATTAATTGTGTTGCCTTAATTCGGGCGATTTATAGTATGTAACTTATGAAATGTTTATGTTTAAATTTGAAATTCCCTTCATAGGAGACCCAGCCACCTCGTGGCTTCAGAGCCAGACCCGAGACAATTTGTCCCATTCCGGGATTCGATCCCGAGACCCGCTCAGCCCTATAGACACCACTTGAGCAAGTGAGTTACTAGACCTAAATTTATCTTGCCCACTGTAGGGCTAATCCTAGAAATAACCTTGCGACAGCATAGAAATAATTTTGAACATTTACTTAAAAATCAATCAATCAATTTATTTGTATAGTAACTTACCGTAACACTTTAGCATTAAAACCGGGTACATTGCGATTCCATTTGATTTTATAATATCCATAACTATAATTAAAAAACTCGCATACTCAAATCCAATGTTCACCAAAAAAAGCCGCCATTTTGATTCATTGTTAGCACACCTAAACCAAATGATCCCAGCGTCTCCACGAAACTCCTGTCGCGCTGTTAAAACTCCGCTATCACCTCACCCACTTTCCGCGATGTGTACAAGGGTATCGCTGTTTAGCACATTCGATGCCCGCGACACGTTTGTGTGCTCAAGCTGCGTACAATATCTATTTGGTAGCACTGAACACGTTAACGGTCCTATAGTCAAACTTCCTTGAGCTCATATCATAAATAAAGGATATTAAAACGTTTAGTTAACAGAAATCCATCAGTTTCTGCGTTTTATTTTTGAATTTTTGTAACAGATTTTAAGTTAAAGAGTTTTTTTCGTTTGTTATTGTAATTTTTTACTAGCTTTTGCATTTGAGCACACGGAAGACCTCGTAGAAGTCTTTTAACTCATCCTCGACCTCTGCACCAAAAAATCCCGTCAATTTGTTGATCAGTGACAGCGTCAAACAAAATCCATTCTAAACATTTTTCTATAAAAGATAAAAGATAAAAGATGTTTATTCAGTAAGTAGGCCGCACCGGCACTTTTACACGTCAAAATCTACCAGCGCTTCGCAAAAGACCACTGCTGAGAAGAAACGCCGCAAGAAACTCATCAGTCAGTCGTTTTTTTTTAAATACTACTTATGATATTATACAATTATAAAGCTTAACCTAGCATGATATAAAACAATGAATTTAACATAAAATAATTTAAAAAAAAAACATTCAAGCGTAGCTTGAGCAGGAAAATGTGTCAAAACGGTCGAAAATGTGTCGAATTTTCATAGGGGTAGTAGTAATAAAAAAATATATTTAATATATATATATATATATTTCAAAGAAAAACCTAATAATAGTAAGAATTACTTCCCGGCTGTGAGTCGCTGTATTATTAAAATAACTTCTAACCCTAACTAACAAGACTAAACTACCAGGCGAACATAAATTATAAAGCGTTGTCTCCAAACTAATCGGCCGACGGATCCGCCCTCCGATCGCTCGGAGCTTTTCACACCTCCACAATGTACCTTAATTACAATTTAATATATCGCCAATTAGATCCCGATCGGGACACGCTGCTAAATACAGTAGTCTACTACACCCCCTCAACAACTTAAGTTACCTAACTTCCTAATTTAGTCGTATAATAGCAATATGGTTCATTATAGCATGAATTGTGTCGGTCCCGAGGTGACTGTTAACAGGTGAACGGACTAAACGTCTCATTCCTATACATTTTGTATGAATTTAGTGCGGTGTTTGATTTTAACTCAACACTTACAACTTTACCTTAGGTGTATTCAGGTTAGTTTTGTTAAGATTTAACAAAGTTGTAAGGTTAAAATGAACGCTGCTTTGTGTGTAACGTTTTATAGGGTTTTAGTTTTGATTTAATTACTATTTCGACACGTTTAAAGATTATATCCAACCATAATACAACCTTTATCTTTTGCGTAAATTCCAAGTTGAAAAGTTTTAAATAAGTAACAATAACGTATATAAATATATTATTTTTAAACATTTGGATAACATCTAACTTCTTTGTAACTCCCTTTAAAACAAGCTTTCATGAAACGTTCGCAAAATTCATAACTTAATAAAACATCCGTGTAACGTAAAATCAATATGGCGCCGTCGATGTTATATAGGAGCAGTATAAAATGTGATTATGAAGCTTCAGGCTGAATCTCAATAACTTGAAAGGCGTATTGCCAATAAGGAACATCCTATTAATTACTATACTTAATTAATTCACCTGAAATGGTTTTAATCAATTCGGCTCGATTTATTAAGGTATAGCTGACCCTATCTTAATTACGCCATCGGCTAAAGGTAATTCAGAATGCCCCTTTGATATTTTGGAGGTGAATTTCTCCTTGTAAAGGTATTTTGGAATTTCTAATTGCATTTATTTTGGGAGGGATTTTGTGGTGAAACATTTTATTGGTAAGAAGTTCTCATACTTGAACTGAAAAATGATGTCGAAATATGTGACTTGGTAGTGTTTTTAATGTAAACATGTTTGCAGCATGATTCTTGGGTCAGTTGACGTAGATTAGGGTCTGATATAGGTAGGTAGTTATGCAACTTTAGTACAAATTTATGAAACTTTTTTTATCGGTGACGTGATTTCTATTTCAAAAAGGTTTAGCACTACAATTTAAATCTTCAGTGGGCAAAGTTTACTGGAATCGTTTTGTTAACCGCTGATCATCGTCACAATTTCAGCGGAAAAACGTTGCATATGGCTTCCTCCAAGCATCACAATTAGTTTTTATTATTTAAATAACTAGATCCTAATCAAACAAACATAGAGCAAGTATAATATTTCAGGTTTCCCTTTTACAGCATGCTTCGCTCAATGGACTTGCGCGACGTGGCCGAGCGCGCCGAGCGAAGCGAGCGAAGCGAGCGAAATGAGCGAAACGACCGCAGCGAGCGCAAACCCGAACCGCTGCGATCTCCCGCTGCGTCCGCGCACCGCGACGACGACGAGCGCGGCAGCAGTGAGCGACGTGACACAGGTAAGCTAAACAATCCGACTTGACTAATATTACCATTATACCACTCTTATACCACCATTAGGTACCTATAATGTAGTCGTGTGAAGGTTTCTTAGAGATCATAATAAGCTGTTATAGCACTGATAGTGTAAGAGTGGCAGTTTGCAATATTAGTCAAATCGTAAGTCCAAAAGCAGATAAGAATCCCGATTCTTCTGTGTTTTTGTAGTCCGTAGCTAGTCCGTGTTCGCTTCACTTTCCTAGCGACGTAGCCCTGCCATGGGCCACGTTGCCCGCTCAGGTCTCTCTCTGCGACTCCCCCCCCCTTCCCTCCCTGACTGAGCTCTGTGGCAGGTGGCGAGGACTGGCCGAGCACTCCGCCGCTCAACAACAACACGACGCATCACAACAACAATCCGCCGCTGCCGTTGCCGCCTCCAAGCCCCTTCCGTTTCGAGGAGCACCGCCCGTACCGCTTCGCCGACGACATGGGCCCTCTCCCCCCTGGAGCGCTCGTAGGCAGACTAGGAGATTCCCTTATCCCCAAAGGAGACCCTATGGAAGCGAGACTGCAAGAAATGCTGCGCTATAACATGGATAAATACGCCAATACGAACTTAGACACGCTTCATATAAGCCGCCGAGTTCGGGAGTTGCTCTCAGTTCACAATATTGGACAGAGGCTGTTCGCGAAGTATGTGTTAGGGCTCTCGCAAGGGACTGTATCGGAGCTCCTCTCGAAGCCGAAGCCCTGGGACAAGCTGACGGAAAAGGGGAGGGACTCGTATAGGAAGATGCACGCGTGGGCTTGCGATGAAGCGGCCGTGATGCTGCTCAAGTCGCTCATTCCTAAGAAAGGTACTATTTGACGTATTTTTTGTTGACATGGACAAGTTTGATAAAACTCATTTAAATAAGCCTAATTTTCCTTTTAAAGTTGAATATAATAACGGTAATTCAAACCATAAGTAGACAATTAGGATGCATTGAATAGCCTTTATTGAACTTGTTTATGGTGTAAATTTTGTTGCATCTATTCAAAATTGGAACCACTGTCTAAGTATTTCAAATTTGAGCATTTTTGTTGTGTGGCCAGTGCCAGTTTTATATATAAAACTAGGCACTCACTATCAAACTGATCCCCAAACCTGTGGCTAAGAAAAATTGCGTGTTAAATGCAACGCCAAGTTGTGTCAACTCTTGCATGCTTCGTCCATCATTCCGCCCCCTTAGCGCAATCTTCCGAACGGTTTGGCACGCTACGTTATCAGGCTTGTCAAGGCACCTGACAATAGGGCTCATCAATCACACCAGGAATGCAGATAGCTACGTTTACCGAGTCTTTAGACGAAAACAATAGGTTAAACGACCTGATAATCTATGGTCTTCTTTATGCACTTAACCATTACCCAATCATTTTTAAATTTGGAACGGTTGGGTAATGGCGTCCGCACTTTTAGGTTAACTTTTTATTTGTTTTGTTTTTGTTCTCCTAACCCTGACCTCCCTCCCCTCCCGTCGCGTGACACTACAGCGGAAAGATCTGAACTGTCCCCACCCTAGTTACATAAGGGGGGAAGGGGGCAGACTAAATAGATATGGTCAAGCGAGCACGCCTCGCTGGCAACTGCATCCTCCCGGGGTGTTGGTGACTTCGATTTATTGTTTCAAAACGTGTTTCTTTTGTTAATAAAGTCCGCCATCTTGTTCTATTTTATTTTAAAATATCATTACCGATTCATAAACCGGTAAGTGTAAAGCGGACACGTCTCTAGCTTCGGTTTTCAGTATCAGCTCAGCTTTCCTTGTAAATGGGTTTAAGCTTTATAATTTTTCCCTTTGAACTTTATTTTCCCGCTGGCCTGACGTTGCATTTTTTGCTCATATTATTACGTTACAGTCTGTGAGTTTTTTCATGATATTCTCTGCTGTTAAGTTTAAAAACTCCTTATAAAAGCTTGTTTTTAAATTAATGAGAACAAGGTACGATCGGGTTGCAGTTTTAAAATAAAAACGCGTAGTTTGAAGCTATTAGAAACGACACCAGCCACAGACTTTAAGAAATCCTAGGGACGCGACAGGCATTTTTACGATTGAATCGAAAAAATCGGAACCATCAAAACACACGTGTATACGTGTATGTGAGACGGTACGTAACCAACACGTAATTTGCAAATCTATGCCATAAACGTCTCGTGTGAACGGCGTTTCGCAACATTACATACGGACGGACAGGACACGTGGGAACTAGGAAACGTAGGCAAATGACATGGTATTGAGCAATCATGGCAGTCCACTCTATTGTATGGGAAAGTATAGCGTTTGTGGAAAACAGCGTATAAGTATAAAACGTTACCTTGAGCTCGGTCGAGAAAACGTTCCATTTTAGATAATCAAGATATAGTTCTAATCAAGCACCTAAGTTTAAGTTAGGTATATTGCGACGTTTAATACACTAACGACGCACCTTATAATTGAATCCCATTCAAAGCAAGCAAATCAGTGCATAAAATGCTAGGGTATCATATTGTTCCCACGCCGCTGATGGGTGTATAACCACTAACAGCTCATTACTGCCCGACAACGGACACTAAATGAGGCTGTTCGATATTAACTAACGGAACAGGAGCCCAAGAACGCTGGGAATCGACATTACCGGCTTTGTCCGACATTAAGTAATTATAAAGACAATAATTAAAAACGTTCAAGTTCAAAATTGTTATGGGGCAAACGTTTCCCTACGCGAATGAAAACATAATCCGCGAAAATGTAAATCGTGAAACACCGATAACTCGCCATTTAAATTCCTAAACCTCAATAAAAACCATACAATTACGCGGCAAATAAGAAAACCGTAACCCTTCGGAATTATCTGAAATTCAATCTATTTGAGTCCATCCCTATCGATGCGGACAAAGGCTAATGCACAACGGTGCTATTGTCTCCGCAGATTTATACCTCGTCCTTTGTCATTAATGTGTACACTGCTTTACATCGTGCGTTCTTTTTGATTCTTTCAGACTCGTCTCTGTTTGCTCGCTCTGTGTGACTTTGTCTTTTCTAAATTTGAAAAATGAATTGAGAGGCGCGACCGTTGGACGCTATTGAAGGTTCTGGGAAGTCATTTTTCATTAGATACAAACGGATATCATTTTAAAAACATATACTTTTATCTTTATAAAAGTATATGTATTTTTAAAGAGGCTCCTCCTTTGAAGAGCCGTGTATTTTTTATTAATATGAATTACTTGTTGATATTTAATAACATATAAAAAACAACTAGCTTGTTTATAATACCCATAACTTAACCAGCAGACTAGAACAAACTATTCGAACGAAGCACATTACTTATTTCATCAATGTAATTGTATGCAGCCACACCACGTGTGGCATAGACAATAAAATCTTACATTATATAACCTGAGCTTACAATTTGTTATCGCGCCGACGGATAAAAAACGCAAAAAAAAACAATTAATAGCTAAGGAAGGCGGGATTTGCCATGCGCTATCAAACTTTATTAACGTTTTTATTAAACTGCAGACATGAACCTTGCAACACTTGCATGTAACTAGCAACTCCGCCGCCGTTTTTGGCAGAATAACTAAACGTGAAATAAATGGTGCAAATTTCAAAAATGGAATTTTATTGCCGCGTCCGTCACACTAGTGATGTGCTTTTCGAACCGATTTTTTTAGTGTCGTGACTGAGTACAATATCCGGACGACGGCTGGCTCGAATAAATCGGTAACCTATCAACGTATATCAGAGCGATACACTCGGGGAAGTAAAATCAACTATTTTTCACGGCCATTAAGCTTCGGTGTGGGTTAACCGCATAATATTTATTCTCGTAATCTATCGGTCCAATTAAGTGTAGTTATGGCGGCAGTAATAATTGTTCTTATTACTGGTAACACGCTTCAGTGACGAGATCCGGCCAACTATTGCGATTCTGAAAACGATATCTATTGAAAATTCATCCTTATTCCCCCAGACTAAAACGTCACGAATCAATTCGCAGTAACAAAGATTTTTATTTAATTTATAATATAAATCACTTTAAAACAACTTGTAAAGTGATGTGAGCCGTTACTTCTCATTTCAAAAATGACTTCAACTCGAGGGTCTCAAATTTGGAACGCTGTTTGAACGAAGTTAGCCGCTAGACGCGTGAAAATCTATTTTCAATGGCACTATCGGCCGGCGCAGGCCAAGGCTTTACGCCCGAAGTTGTGCTCAATGCTCTTATACCCTCGCTTAGTTTAATGCTAAGCAAATTTTAATATTCAATAGAGCTCGAGCGGTTAAACGTTTGGACGAATTGAAACTTGATTGCATGTAAATTGTATTCGACGATTGGTTTGGATGAGACTTAGTAAGTTTACCTGAGGGCCGTTTTGAATAGAATTAGGCACCTATTGGTTAAATGTGACGTAAAAAAAGCAAAACTTGTTACTTGTCTCGTTGAATAGTAACTTATGGCTTTATAATACGAAGCTTATGTAAGTTATATCTATAGATAAGAATGGAATATGTAATTAAATGTTTCACGCTACGTTATTTTTATCCTAAATACATAAAAACTGATTAACTTGTTACAGCCTTATAAGGAGCAGAAAAAGTAATATTATGCATACTACTCGTATCAACTAAAAAAGAGGAATTAGTTTACCACGTTCAACAATCTATCAATTACAACTCGTGGAATAGGCTACCGGAACTTTTGTAACTGTAAAGTTGGTAGCTTAACTGTGTTAGTTTTAGCGGAGTGGACTCAAAATGGCTTCAAAACTAACAGAATTTCAAACTTCAATTGATTTGTTTTAAAACATGTTTATTATAAGGCAGTAATTAATTTTCGCTAATTTGAACTCGTAACCTTTCCACGAAAAAACCCCTACGGTTTAGCAGTAAATTAACCTAATATAAACCCAGTGTTGCCAACACAGGGGCGTGTCGACACCTCCCGCAGTCAACAAGGTCAATTCCTCATAAATCATAAAGTTTAAAACAAACATGAAAATCCGGCAAACGGCTGATAATCACATAATAATTACCCGATACCCGCCCGATCGAATGTGGCGGCCATTACGGACCCTGTTTACGGTTTAAAAGTTTCCAACTTGTAGCGTGCGGGCGAATCAGTAACTTTTGAATAACCGGCAACTTTTTGTAGGTTTACTAAAATTTTAAACGTGGAATTATGTTTACCTTTTGATTTCATCGTTTATTTTGATCGGTGAAATGCTTCTTGTAAGTGTACGAGATGATCCTTCGAGCGCCATCTATCGTCGAGTAGCGGCGTTACTATTGTTATTTTTTCTAAATCTAGATTGTAGAAAACGGAAAGGGGTCCTATAAAGCGGTCGTGAACGCATCAAACGCAGACATTTATGAAATTACAATGAAGCGGGCGTATAATTTACGACGCAATTATTAGTATTATTACAACGCGCGTTCCAGCAAAAATCACGCAGCCACTTAGGATGAAAAACTAAATAGCCGTTTAACAGTGTTTACTCTGAAATAACTCAAAAAAACGGAAAAGTTTGGTATGCGCGCAACAATGTGCGCGTAACGCCATCTGTTGTCGAGTGGCCGAGCTAGTGCAGGGGTCAAGAAATTATTCGACAAGGAATGCGCGCGGCCGGCGGGGCCTTTGACGTTTTCCGACGAGGCAATCAAGCCTCTTTAAGGGCATATTTATGATTATAATACTGTCTCATTATACACTTTATGATTTTATACCAAAGCGTAATTGTAATTGTCGTGAATGTGCGAGCGGGATGACCGATAACCTAATCTACGCAAATTCTGTAATTACGCATTATTATATCTTAATTCGTACATACTAATTGGTACTCTTGTGAAATATTAACATCAATTGCTGTTAGTTTTGCTACGAGTCCTTATACTTATGTCTTCATTTGGTCTCTTTCGATTTAAATTTAAGCATAAAGATAAAATTAGGTAAACAATCCGTAATAACTTCGCAAAGATTTTATTTATTTACATTAGTTTTTCTAGGATAACACACTTCACTTGGTCTATGATAAATATTAATAAATTTTACACGCTCGTCGAAATTTTCTATCGGTAATACAATGACTAACTACATTTATACATGATTTAAAAAATACATTTATTTAATCATTAACTGTTTGTAATTGCATTACCTTTACGTCAACTGTTGTAAGGTACTATAAAAGCTTGATAAGATTAAAATAAACTGCACTTTTACAACCCCATTATGACTCATTGGCTAGTATAACAAGATTCTAAAACACAATCGAAATAAACACTAACGCCATCTATATTTCAGCAATAACATTTACGAACAGTTTTCCCGCGCAATTGAAATGTCACCAAGTTTACAGTTGTTTCAGCGTTCTCAAAATAGAGCGATCGTTTAATTCGCCTAGAGGTGCATTAATTGCCCTGGAATCTTGTGTTATTATTGTTTTCTTTGTCTGAACTCATGCCAAAAAGGAAGGACATAATTTACCAGTAAAGTTCTTGGTAAGTTTAATCATCATGGTCTTTTAATAGCAATCACAACCGGGGTCTGTTGACGATTGATTGGAAGGTATGTTTTATCAAATTCCAGAAGGAAAGGCATCGAAGGCGCTCATAAAAAAAGTACAAAAAAGTAAAAATCTTAAATTGCTATTTTTTTATAAAAATATAGTTGTACTCATATCTTTACTTCTTCAGTTTCATTCGAACTCTTGTCTACATAATAAAACCGTAAACACAAGTAGTTACCATTCATCTTGAAAAATAAAACAATAGCACCATAGACAAATCCAACGATACTAAAAACAGATTGAATATTTTTACGACAACAAGTACAAACGTTTTGGCCAACATGCGTTTAATCAAATGCGTATGTAGTTGTAAACGAAACGAATTTATCACACGACTTGATTGCAATAATTTAGCGCATCTTATTTTAGTTGTTTGTTTAATTTTAGTTACCATAAAATTAATTGTGCTGAGGTCGACGCCTGAATTTATTTATTAATCGTAAAAGTTATTATAAACGCTAGTATAAAAACAAGTCTTTGCCAAAATAAAATCAATTCATCGTCGATCACTAGCCCGGATGTTTGTCATGAGCTAAAGACTTACGATACAACGCTTCCGTTGTTCAAAACCTGTTTTGAATAAAAATTAAGTCCCCAATATTTAAGCAAAATAAAAAACTTTATCTTTGTTAGTTCGATTCCTGATTTGAAACGAGTTAACACGTTGATTGGCATTTAAATGGCATGCAAATAGAGTCACGGCGCAACGGCAGTTTCATAGACAGTATTGACATTACAGGCTGGCACGCGATATGGAACGTGAAACGGAACGTTCACAACAAAGAACTATTTGAATATTTGGTGCCAAAAAAGCGATAAAGGGGTTATATTATTCTCATTATTAACGTGGCTCACGGTCGGTAATTATTTGACTAAAGCCGTGGCTAATAAACGCGTCGACGCATTCGTCACCCGCCTACGCGCGATCACTTTCGCTTCGATTTTGCGATAACCATCGAAAAACAAGTTAAAATTAGCTTTCCCACCAAAGTCGAAAGTCACCGCTAGCTCGTTAAACGCATCGCAAACAAAGCTACTTAACATTATATGTATTAATTTATTTACAAAACTGTTTTTTTTTAAAGTGAAAATTTCATGTGTTATATTAGTCGTGTCATGGCTGACTGGCTGTACTATTGTAATAGTAATTTAAAAACGTAACTTTTGCGTGAAACGAAGCGGCCATTTTGTTTATCTGCTAAACAGTTTAATAGGAAATTAAGTGCATCGTGACATATTATTCGTTTGAATTAATTACCAGCGTTTCCTCTACGTACGCCACATATAACTCAGGCATCTGTCCCGCAAGACGGCCTGTTTAACATGTCACTTCGGACGCGATTTGTGACCGGCCATTTTATAACTCGGCTTGCATAATTAGTAAGGATTAATGCAGGCTGTGAATGACTCGTTGTTCAACAGTGAATTAGAGTTTATTCGAGCTCTGATGAAACTATTGCAGATCTATTAATAGGAGTAAATTGTCATGTTTATAGAGCTCGCTGAGGACCACTTAAAGTGGGGTATTATGGCGCTTGTATAGCGCTAATAACTGTTAGTTAGCTTAAGCGCATTTGGTTAAGTGGTTGGTACTCAGACGTTCGAATGCAGTTCTCAAAATTGCAATCGTTAGTTAGAAGGGTTAAACAGAACCTGCAGTATGTGTCTTTGACGAACTCTCCCTTTCATACAATTGTTTTTATCTATTGATTTGGCTCCCACTTTTTCTTTAAAAAAAACAGTACGCAGAATCTAAGCATAGATGGCGCTGCACTTTAATCATAAACAATAATACACTTTTTAAATAAAGTCTCGTTCACACGCGCGTCGCGTGCCGCGCGGTAATCAATCGCGCGCAATCAATAAGCGACGCGAATCGATGCCTTGACTCAGGTAACAACAGTAGCTTTGTTAATTAATTTAGGAAAACCCTGAGTATTATGAATTATATACTAGTGAAATCATCAAGAACGAAAGCCGAATCCTTGATTTTATTATCATTCTGTGCAAAGTTTAATTGGCCGCACCTATCTCTTGACTGAATTAAAACGTATGAACTCACCTTTAGAAATGATACAACATCGTTCCCCTTTCCTTATAAATAATATAAATATAAGGTGTAGGTACATTATTTACATACGCGAAGATAAAAAATAAATGGTAATTGTAAGTTAATGACAATAAGCAAGTAACAACCTCCATACACTCCCTTGCACCGAAGTGATGCATCAAAACGAATTAGCAGAAAGCCGAGGCGTCTAACTCCGTTAGTACCTGTGCTACGGAATTCGGTTATTTCGTTAAAAAACTTTGGTATCGTTAAAAGTTTCGGATCGACCCCCGGGGGCCGTTTTCACGTTTCCATCGAGGCATTGGCTGAAGCGATTTTGTAACGGGTTTTAGGTAAATGATTGTGATGAACACAGATTTAAAAAAAAGCATAAATAAATTAATACCAATTTTCTAACATTTAGTGCATTTTTACCCCGTTGATTTACATTAAGGATATTAAAAAGCATTTCCTCACTTACGTTTTGTTAGGTTTAGTGACTGTTCACTCACAATAACACAAACTGTTCTCAATCCAATTATTGTACGCCGATTTTACAACACTTCCGATTTAAAAAATAAAAAATGGAGTATGCACATTATTGTAAAACATTACGAACCCGTTTATAAATTAATACAAAAAAGTCGCAGTTAACATAAACATGACAAAAATCAAACTTATTAACGAACAAGTTCTCTTTTCAAATTATGGAACAACCGCGTTCCGCGTCCTGCGTACTTGCAGTTCTAAATTGATTATCGAATCTAGTTACCAACTACGGCACGGGGGATTTTTACCTCGCGCTAAACGGATTACCTGTAGTGTAGCTGGCTGGTTTTATTTAAATAACGAATGATATTGTCTCTGGTGAATATTTTTCGGCTTTCTGTCTTGTCAGCCAGTTTTTTTGCAAAAGGTACTTTATTTGGAAATTTCGTGTTACGTTTTTTGGAATCAAGTCATTTTCTAAAAACATAACAATCCTAGATTTGATCTTAACAATGTTTAACATGTTTAGTAGCCGCATAACTCCAAAATGTAACAGCAAAATCTAATCTTGATCCATTATTGCACTTGTTCTGTTAGTTTTTGTTGTGTTATAAAAAATTTAATGCGACCGGCCCCCACCGGCCGAATGTCCTCTACTTTTATTACACCTATAATACGAGAGAAAGCACCATCAAATTGTATTTAGCGTGTTGCAACATTCTTGACCCGTTCAAGTTACAAACGCAACGCGATAAACGTGTACCTAAAAGCCCTGAAACTGAACGCATCTGACATGTCAAAAATCGTTGTGTGTCATGTCGTTTCGGCGCCAATGAAGTTTTGACATTCTGACATCATAAGCTAGTTTGTTTTGGCAAAGGTGGTTGTTATACAGCCGTAACTGTCAACGGTCGGTAAGCCGGTAACTTGCACATCACTCAGCCTCTCGTGGAATCAATTGTGGTCGCTGCCCCCGTTGCACGCGATACCGATCAACAGACCCTACGCACGCAACGTCGATACGCCGAGTACAAAGGAAACATGCCAACCGAAACGGGAAACCGAATCTCCGTGTCTAAGCCTTGGCACAGACTTCCTGTCATTTCTGTGTTAGAGCGACGATTACTGTCGCTGATTCTCGATTGTGTGACATTCTTCCGTGGAAAGTTTCCTATTGCCCCATGAAAAGTACCTATGAGTTAACTCCAATCCCAAACTTGGCAAGAAGATCAAATAAATTTGGAGATTTCATGTGACAACAAATTGATAGCTAGGTCTCACTAAAACACAAAGCCGAGCATGACATAAGAAAACAGTCCGAGGTCTCGAATAATCACAAGCATTGACCCAGATAGCTTCGAGCTATGCACCTATCCAAAGAATGTCCTTATGACTCGGAAAATTAAAATAGACCGTTGAAAGTTCGTGATCGTACGTGGCGTCCCATTTGTACATTTCAGCGTTGCAACATTTAGCACCTAATTTAAGCGTCGGTGCTCGTTTATGCAACTATTTCTTTTGCATTGTATTAACAATTCAAATGCGGTATTTTTTCCGCACCGGGCAACACTTTCGAGCGGCCGTGACGTCCGCGCGGACGATGCAAATGAGATCGATCGCCACGTGACGACTTCTCACCCCTTTCTTGCCACTACCCTCATTTACAATCTCGAACCGCTGGGCTATTTGGTTCGCTAAAAACTAAATTACTAACGAATACGAAACGCTCTTTCACTATGTCACCATGACACGATAATTTAGGGCACCGCCTCCCCTTTAGTTTCCAGTTTGAATATTCATAGCATTAGCAATCAATAACAGTTACAAAGAAATAGTTTTCGCGTGCACGCACGCGATAGTGTCGCATAAACAAATATATCACCTTTTTATATTAACCAGAATTATGGAATTATTGCTCGAATTTACACTTCGCCTTTGTCCCCTCCGGCGATCAAGCACTATCCGATAAATTCGCTTCCGTGACCGGCCGGCATTAATTGAGAGTTTTAACTTTAAATATCCATCAAAAATGCACATCGTAACGACTGGCAGTAAAAGCAGATCATAATCGCTGTATGCTTTATGGTCCGACGTAGAGATAAGGGTCCGGATAAGTACCTACCTAAGTGATTGTAATTGTGGCAGCCATGTTGATTAACCCGCGCGCAAGATGGCGGGATGCAGTTGGCAGCGCGAGTCTCGAAGATGTCTCCAGACACGTACGGGTAATTGTCCGCGAGCCGTACGCGGAATAACAAAATATCACGAGAAGATCAAAGGCGCAATATACGTGGCTGGAAATTTATCGGCCCCGTGCGTATGTCGAAGAGTGATGTCGAAACAAACATATCGGCGGCGCGACTGAGCGGACACGCTGCACATCTTAATCTCGTCATTGACTCGACGGAAAATTTTAATCGCGAAATCTAATGTTTTAAACATAGAACAGACCTCGCATAATACAACGACCGTGGTAATTTCGTTGTATTTAAAAATAGATTTTATCGCGACAATTGTTATTTATTTTTGGCAGGAATCGTCCATTAATCAGGCACTTATTTCTCCTTTTCGTGTAAAGTCTGCTACTCAGAGAGCCTCACATTAGGCAAGCATTAAAAAGTAAATGCAGCAATTATAACTTCGGATCACGTATTTGGAGTTATTGTTCGTTTACGAGTTGAAACTCGAGACATTATGGCCATGTAAGATTATAATCTAAAAACCGCGGCGGCCATATTTACGAATTTATTTAGATCACGTTCGCTTAGTCATAAGTCGTTAGGACTGTGAATGGTAAAAAACTACAGAAGGACGCGGTCTTGTTACGTCGATCTGAGCCGTGAGAAAAAGCTGATTTTTCATTGCTAACGATGTAATATATACTTAAGGTGAATCATCTAACAACTTGACTTAAGATGTCTATAAATTAACGCTTCAGCAATAAAACCCGAAAAAGAACAATTACACTGCATACCTACTGAATCGCCAGATCAAGTCAAGCTGGATCGAAACCGCATTCAAAATAAACACTCGTTTTCGAGGAACAGTTTCGCTAACGCATCGTCGGTTTCAAAATAAAATTTAAGAACGCAATTAATTCTTTGTGATCTCGGAAATTAATACGCGAGTCCTCGAGCCATTCTCGGAGCCATTAAATACCACTGAGCAAATAAGACAATGCTTTCCTTAACGGACGGAAGTTTTATTTGCCAGCGGATACGGTTTTTGAGCCGAACCGAAGTTATCTTCGGAATAGGTAAAGAATTTTAAAATTCTGCGCTTCGAGACGCGTATTTCCTCATAACAATGAAGCATGACCGTACAAATTGACGGCACTTCGCTCCGCTTGTTGCCTTCGCAAACGACTGGAGTATCTGGTCAGAAAATCAACATCCACAAGCCCGTTTTGTTCTAAACATAAAAGCAAATCATCCTCAGGCATTTGCAGAAATCTTGCCTGTACCCTTCCTAACTAATTAGAATCCTTAATGAGCCTAACGCTAACCATAAATCAGCATCTAAATAGTATCATTTCATTGTGCGACCAGAGACAATATGTTGACAGGATGAATGACCACAATATGGCGGCGGTTTTCGCGCGTAATTCTGCTTGTTTATGGATGCGCCTGCGACGGTTTTGGATTACGGGCTTAGGCGATGAGTGCCCGTTCCCATTCAGCGATTATCTTTACAACGCTATTCATTTAGCTGTATTTTAATGACTCGCCTAATTTCAATTGTACCAAATATAACTTTTGTATTTATTACTTGGCAAGCGTTTAGCGTCGCAGTGTTACACTTTAGCGGTAATTAAGACTCGTGTGGGAGATCATAGTTTATCCGTTGTATAGGGACGCCCACATGGGTGTAATCGTGGACAAATATTCCGATAACTTGCGATCACGCAATTAATCTTGGTCAAGCAACGCAAAGAGCATGATAACAAAATTAGTTCTACTTAGTTTCAAAATGGTTCCTACAATTTTCCTTGTTTTGTTTCTAGTGGGCTCGAAAGAAGGCAACATGGGCCCTGGCTTCGGGCGGGGCGAGGGAGAGGGTGACGAGAGGCTGGCACATATACTGACGGAAGCCTCTCACCTCATGAAGACCCCTGGCCCGCAAAACAATGACGATTCAAGGAGCAACGACGACTCGAACTCGCCACGCACGCAGTGCCTCTCGCCGTTCTCTAATAAGGTAATAAGAAGCTTATTTCTCGTCGCTCACTTAGCTTTATAAACATGTTTATTGTTTCTATATATTGTTTATCGTGTACAGTCGGCCAAAATTTGTGTTAAGCTAGACTGAGTGCGAAATAGGGGCAGACTGAAAACCAGCGCTGCGAAGACTCGAGCACTCGCCCGCGCTCGCAGCACATGCTGAGTCTGTGCCTTTTGTCACACCTTTTTTTTATGTATAAAATTTTGTTATTTAGTATTTTACTGGTTTTTTGGGTGACAATAAATACTTCTTATTCTTATTCTTATTCTTATTCTTAAAAATGTGGTCTACCACCTTACGGTTGAAGTTCATTTGCACGTCATGATACAACAAGTTCAATTTTCCCTTGCAATAAATACAATAAATACAATGCCGACGCCTTAAACTACACAAACTTAAATAAAAAGTTTGATTTATAATTGCACTCGGCAACTAAGTATATGTAGTTATGGTGAAATCAATAAGATTTAGTAAGGTCATACTTACCTGATTTAATTTTCCCTACTCTAACATTCCAGGATTCGAGCCAAAATAGAAGACTGAAAAAGTACGAAAATGATGACATCCCCCAGGAGAAGGTGGTCCGCATCTACCAGGAAGAACTGGCTAAGATCATGACCCGAAGAGTGGACGACATTCGCCACAACCGCGACGGCTACCCTGGGTAAGTATCTTGTCGATACAGCATATTAATGGCATAGATATGGATTAAAAGTTAAGTTCTAAGGTTACAAATCATCTTTCGTACCGTGTCAATTGAAATAAACATAATGATTATATATTAAACGAGAGCAGCAAATCTAAAATTAACGTGCAGAATGTTTCCTCCATTTTTCAGCAGCGGCATGCCTCCACACATGGAGCGACCTCCCGAAGACCTCCGCATGGCATTAGAAGCGTACCACAGGGAGCTATCCAAAATCCAACCCGGCGGGAACATTCCGAATTTACACAATATTCCAGGAATGCCACCATTCCCGAACTTATTGGCGCTGCAACAGCAGGCCATGCAACAAGCGCAGAACCAACATATAAACGGTTCAGGGTCAATCCAAGACCTTTCTCTACCGAAGGATAAGAATGCCAAGATTAATGGGATCACTGATAGCGATAAGGATAAGCCAATGGATGCTGAAGAGGCTATAAGGCACGCGGGGAGCGCTTTCTCTCTCGTCAGACCAAAACTTGAACCAGGCCAGCAGTCGACCGGGTCCTCCGCTTCCAGCCCGCTGGGCAACGCGATTTTACCGCCTGCCATCACTCCCAACGAGGATTACAGTAATTCGGCCGCTGCCAGTCCTTTACAACGAATGGCTTCTATTACCAACAGCCTGATCTCCCAACCGACCAATCCGACCCACCACACGCCACAACAGCGCTCCATGAAAGCTGTACTCCCTCCCATCACCCAGCAGCAGTTCGATCTCTTTAACAACTTGAATACTGAAGACATTGTCAGAAGGGTGAAGGAGGCACTTAGTCAGTACTCTATCAGCCAAAGACTGTTTGGGGAGTCTGTGCTGGGACTGTCGCAGGGGTCCGTGAGCGACCTCCTTGCGAGGCCGAAGCCGTGGCACATGCTGACGCAAAAGGGCCGGGAGCCGTTCATCCGCATGAAGATGTTCTTGGAAGATGACCACGCGGTACACAAGTTGGTGGCGTCGCAGTACAAGATCGCGCCGGACAAGCTAATGCGAACTGGAAACTACAGCGGAGCACCTCGTAAGTATTGTATCTTGTTATATATGCATATAACTGGTAACCTTTAATACTTTTTTCCCCGAATGACTCCAGGCTGTAAACTCGCTCTCCCATATTTCAAACGAACATAAGAAACTCTTTCTAAATAGAGTTTAATTATTTAGTAGTATTACATACTTTGTTACATTTGAAAAGCTTTATAGCCTTTTGCCTCTTTCGATCAAACTATAATTAACGAATCAATATTTTCTATTTCAGCTTGTCCGCCAAACATGAACAAGCCGATACCGCCGACGCAAAAGATGATCTCCGACGCGACGTCTCTGCTGAGCAAGATGCAGCAGGAACAGCTGATGGGTGGCGGGCACCTGGCGCACTTGGCGCCTCCCGCGGGGCTGCTGCTGACGCCGCCCGGCTTCCCCCCACACCACGCCGTGACCCTCCCCCCGCTCGACGTGAAGGAGCGCAAGCCGCCGCCGCACGCGCCGCCTGCCATGCGGCCTCTCCACCAACACATCTCCCCCAGCGTCTACGAAATGGCCGCGCTCACCCAGGACCTGGACACGCAAACCATTACGACGAAGATCAAGGAAGCCCTTCTAGCAAACAACATCGGGCAGAAGATATTTGGCGAAGCGGTTTTAGGGCTATCGCAGGGCTCAGTGAGTGAGCTTTTGTCGAAACCGAAGCCGTGGCACATGTTGAGTATCAAGGGTCGGGAGCCGTTCATCCGCATGCAGCTATGGCTGAGCGATGCGCATAACATTGACAGGCTTCAGGCTCTGAAGAACGAACGACGCGAGGCCAACAAGAGGAGGCGCTCGAGCGGACCAGGTCAAGACAACTCCTCCGACACGTCATCCAACGACACGTCGGAATTCTACCACTCCAGCTCCCCTGGTCCCACTACCGGTGCGCCCTCCGCCAAAAAGCAACGCGTACTCTTTTCTGAGGAACAAAAGGAGGCTTTGCGACTGGCGTTCGCTCTAGACCCCTACCCCAATATGCCTACTATAGAATTTCTAGCGGCGGAGCTGGGACTATCAACTAGGACGATCACCAACTGGTTCCATAACCATCGCATGCGGTTGAAGCAGCAGGCACCGCACGGACTGCCGGCTGAGCCGCCGGCACGCGACCAGTCCGCTGCACCCTTCGATCCCGTTCAATTCCGGCTCCTTCTCAATCAGAGACTTCTCGAACTGCAGAAGGAGCGCATGGGACTAGCGGGGGTGCCGCTTCCGTATCCGCCGTACTTCGCCGCAAATTCCAACCTAGCAGCCTTGATCAGCCGCGGGCTACTTCCATCTGAAGATGCTAAAGACCAGGCCTCAGGTCTTGACTTGTCCATGCCCCTTAAGAGGGAACCAGACGGTGACGAATTCGAGGATGATGATGTTGAGAGTAACATGGGATCTGATGATTCTATGGATGATGGGGAGTCGAAGACGGAGCCGAAAGCTACGTCGACGCCGGCGCGTTCGAGCCGGCGCAAGCCCGCGGCGCCGCAATGGGTCAATCCTGACTGGCAGGACGAGAAGCCGCGGAACCCAGACGAAGTGATCATCAACGGCGTCTGCGTGATGAGGAGCGACGACTTCAGGCGCGAGGCGGAGGAGACGGTGCGCGTGGAGCCGTCGCCCGTGCCGCGGGACGCGTCCCCCGCGCGCGAGCCGCCGCGCACGCCGCTCGCGCCGCACACGCCGCGCCCCTCCCTCACGCCCCCCGAAGTCCTCGCCGAGGACAAGATCAAGGCGGAAGCGGACGACGACCGGTGGGAGTACTAGAGTAGCCAATGTGTGATAGAACTGTTGCCGAGTGTCTTAGCGGTTAAAACGGGTCCGAGAGTAGCGTAGAGTGACAGGACTGAGTAGTATCATATCAAGGACGGTTATTTATTTATATTTAAGCGAGCGTCGATCCATGGAATGGAGCCCGACTACGGAGGCGACGTCGAGTGCAAATATTATTGTGTAGTTAAATGTACTGTTTTGTTATAATTACATTGTAAGGCCAAAGACTTTGTACATAGACCCTCTATTAGCTTGTTTCGTGATATGCCAGGCATACGTCCGCGGACGACAACTTACGATACAAATTATGCATTTTGCTTTAATTTTAATTTATAGACAAAAAAGTACCCCGACCCGGTGCGGATATCTGAGTATTTTAATTCGTTTTTAACTTTGGAAATCGATTATTGTAAATAAATATACCAAATATGTATTGGATACGAGACGAGAGCAGTGTACATATAGCGTTAGGGCCTGGGTGTAAGATACCGTGGTAGGTGGTTCATTATTGTTAAAGAAAAATGAAAGTGCAATCTGATGTAAATTTAAGCTATGATCGATACTGACTCCCAGTTGAAAAGTATTATTACGTTTATATGAACCGGCGCGGTTTTAAATATTATAATTGGGTTATGTAAGTTTTACATTTAAATTATGAATGTTTTATTTTTTACTATTGTATGTTTTCTATACATTATTTTATACGGGACGCCGCGACGCTCAAGTTTGTGATTTGCTATGATAGTTAGCTGACATTTTTACTTTTTAATTTCCATAGACAATATTCTCAGCGTAGAGGAAACTTTTTTATCGACCTTAGAGAACGTACAAATTAAATCACCTACGGTTAAGCAAATAATGTATTGCTTGTGGTTATAGTTTTATTTTATTTTAGCAATAAATTTGCTTTTAATCTTATTTCAGTTATTGTTTTATTTTTATTTTTTCCTTTTCCTTTGATTTCCTTAGATTTAATGTTAATGATAAATGTATATTTAAAGGAACCGTACTCCTTGCATCACAGTGTATATAGTTATATTGAGTTCTTATTGTAAATATGGAAATGCCACATCTAGGTAGTGAAGGTAAAGTTAAGTAGGTGAATAGAAACCCCGGCGTGTGTAGGCAGTGGGTTCAATCATGAATAATCAAAATTATTGTCTCTTATTAAATGTATCCGAACATGTATTGAAGTTAACTCGGATATAGTTCTAGGCCCCAAATATTCGAAATTCAAAAATATAACGGTTTGAAAGATTTAAACGGTCTGATTGACAGCAGATTGACTCTCAGTTCTAGTATTACCAAATTTCATACATATCGATGTTATATATAAACCAATAAGTTAGGAAGTAAGTTATAGCATATAATAGTCAATATTAAACATTAACGGCTGTTTAACAGTTACAAGAATCGTTTTTAACCTCCGAAACTTAAAAACAGATTTAACTTTTTCAAAACGTTTTTATACTCGAAAATGCAACACCGATCTTTGTAGTTATTACTTTAGATACGTTTTAGACTAATTTCTTAGCTATTGCTTTAAAGATGAATATTATATCGTTACATTATACGTACTTTGAATATTTTCGAGCCACCGACACAGACAAAGAGTTTAAATAAACACTCAAATCGAGACAATACCCAATGTAGGTTCTATTCAATTTAAAACTAGGTACATAACGTATAAAAAAAAACAATTTGACATCGATGACAACACAAAAAGGCATGCACGAAAATAAAACCAAAGACTATATTTTTTTCATAGAGCAAAGGAGCAACTTAATCAGCCAACACCAATATTCAATTTAAAAAGGTGGAAAAGAAATTATTCAGAGGGATTGGTGTCAAAATCAAATCATAAAATCATTTTACATCTCTAAAACGTACTATAAATATCATTGTTTACGGTATTTATGAGGTAAATTATTAAAGTTTTGAATTTGACAGCCAAGTGGTACTTCTGTTGTATCATATGTATTACGCCATCTTGTATTCTATTGTTGCGTTATGTTTATAATGGTAGTCGGTAACGGTGTACATAAGTAACGTAGCGAATAGATTATTATACGTTATCTCAATTATAATAATGAATAGTCATAAATAGTGGTAATTATTATTGTTCATATCATATTAATAATAATGATGCTGAAAACATTGTCTTCTTTCTGAACAATTTCTAAAGTTATTAAATTTAAAAATAAAGAAATTGCTAATCAGACGTTGTTTTATTCATACATTTACAAATACATCACACTTGTGTTTATGAACTAAACATGTTATTATGAACTGTCAATACCTCAAACGTTTTCAGGCAGTCCTTATACATGTATCTTCCTGGAACTTACCAGGACTCCATAGTTCATAATAGGTGCCACAAAAAAGGTACAGTGCAATAGCTCTTAAAAAGTCTTTCTGGATTAGGAGAAGTTAGTT
Organism: Acleris sparsana; assembly: GCA_923062465.1. NCBI lineage: Eukaryota > Metazoa > Arthropoda > Insecta > Lepidoptera > Tortricidae > Acleris > Acleris sparsana. Next base: position 11,457,534 of record OV281306.1, on the reverse strand, counting down.
ACATGAGAACGTATTCATGAGGGCTACTGAGAGAGGTACAAACCAGAAAGAAGTTTTAAGTGCTATCACAATGTAAGTATGTATGTAGCTCTCTGTACCATTAAGGGTGAAGCGATCAAGCGTAATTTCTTGAGTTGTGAATCGCATATTTTCGGTCGCGTTAGGTATTACTGCTTAAAACATAACTCCAACGCATTTTGCGACGCCAAACAAAACAGGACTTGCATAAAATCACGCTCGTTTGGCTTCACCCTAAATAAAATAGGTATATATAACTCATCAAACTCTATTTATTTTCCTTCATGTTCCACATTCACATCATTTAACGCCTTCATCTTCGTAACTGACGTCCAGATGTGGTCGGCCAGCACAGCCGGCTCCTGGTAGCTCGCGAAGTGCCCTCCGAAGTCCAGAGTGGTAGACTGCACCAGATTCTGGTACCGGTCTCGCACGAAGTCATCGGGCTGGTAGATCAGCTCGTTAGCGAACCGGACCACGGCGAACGGGACTTTCACTGGTGCACTGTGGATCAGTTAGTTTTATTCGATTTTATTGTGCATTTACACGAGTTTCGTTTTAGATTCATAACAATAAAGTTTTACATGACGGTCAATTTCAAAAATAGTTACATGCAAGACTTCCGTGAGACTCACACATATTAAGGAGATCACACTGGGTTTCTCACGTAAATTTCGTCGATAACCGCACCCGAGCCCGAGCCCTGCCCCAATTGACGTGAGTAACCCGATGTGATCTACTTAATAGCTAGTTAAGAACTTAATTAAAATTTCTTTTTCCCATTGGGTGATGAAAATCAATCGTATGACTAACTTTCGTTACACAAACGAATAAGCAGCAAATCAAAAGCATCCGAAACCGTGCATGAAGAGGGTGATGATTGTAGAGGAAGCGAAAACTGTATGTTTAGGCCTATTCATCTGGCGTTCCGTCCTGCATACCCCCCACGTACAATATTTTTGAGATTACTCAACTTGTAATTTTTCTCAGTTCATAAAATATAAAACGCCAGAGTTTGCCCCTGACTGCGTTGCGTAGACCTATGCCCGGTTCCTTAAAACGCGTCGTTAAAATTTGACACATTTTTTATGTAGCAAATGTCATAACGCTACGGCGCGTAAGGAAAACGATTCGTTTCTCGAATATTGGAACCGGGCACTAGTCTATCGCTGGTTTTTAATTGATTTTTTTCTCATTACATTTAGACAAATTAAGCGAAATTACATTTGTACTGGAATCTGGAGTGTGAGTTGACTCGAGTGTACACTCAATTATTAAATATAAAAGATAATTAATAAAACCTCTTACAGTAATATAGTCCGACTAAGGGGCTTTTGGTTCCAAGCGGAAAACTCCGCATACATTCTGATGCTTGTGGTCATGGTCTGGGTAGCCCAGTAGACCGTGAGGCAGTCGAACCAATCCATCATATCGTAGTAGCGTCCCGCGTTCCCGTCAATGGCCCGAATGTTCTCAGAGGCAGCTCCTGACAAGATGCTCTGGAGGACCCAGGAAGCCAGAGCTACTGGGGAGTCGTCAAGGCCGTGGCCTGAAAATTACCAAAATTATAACATCATCATCAGCAGAACAATGTCACTGTTGGAATTTTCCTTTTGGCCTTTCCCGAAGAGGTTCATCACGATTGAGCTTTTGCTACTTGGATCTAGAGGTATTTGCGATCTTTATCAAAGGCGTTATGTGAACAGGCCTCTTTTAAGGTGGAGCTATTCAATGAAACCGTTCTCTCTTAAAACAAGCTTCCCCAAAAGATTACTCTCACTCTCAATATCTACTTATACTTGGGTAAACTAGCGCACGCAGTGGTAAGCAGGATCTAGACCCATGGACAAAATGATAAGAAATCTCACGAATAGAAATGAAAATGAATTGTTACCTCTACATCAAAACAGTCTTGGGAATACTAATGCAAGGCTGGTTAAGGGTTAAGGTAGTGTCCGGGTGGACACAGAGGGATTGAGACCTAAATTAAATTAAAATTAATTAGCCTAACATAGTGTCCTACTGCTGGGCAAAGGCTACCTCCCTTGATTTCAACAACTCTCTCTCTGTGGAAATCTTCGGCGAATCCTTCAGAAAAGCGTCCGCTTCAGAAGCTTCAGAAGTACTATGGGTACAACGATATAAATACTGACATAGAGAAATAAATACTGAAATAAGTAGAGACAAAACTCGCAACTCATCATATGACTACCTACTTACCGGGAATCAACCTGGGACCGCTAGCTTTGTCGGCACTACCAACAAGAGTATGACGTTCATAGGTGAAAAGTGCAATGTACTAGTTACAAACCCAAGTTGTCTGGTCTAGTAGCATGCACGTGGAAGTAGCCAAAGTTTTCCAGAAAGAATTGAAGCTGGTCGGAGATGGGGTACATTCTGGACTGGTACCGCGGCTCCACGACAGCTGCGGGATACAACTGCCCCAGCGCGTACTTGGCAAGCGTTTCAGGTCGGAGACTGGAAAAGCATAATTTATGACTTATAATTATTAGGACTTTTTTTACTTACTCCTGACGGGACCCTACAAGAGCTTGTATAAGAATTGAGAGCCTATATAAGATGCATTCGGCGATCGTTATCGCTATCCAAAAGGATTGACGTAAGCCGTCTGACGGTGGCGTCGAGCGCCTACGTCAATTCTATGTTTACATTTTGTAAGTTTTCGATTACGTCAGCGTAAAGCAACTTGTCAATGGCAGGGCAACCAGCTAATAATTAGGTAAAATAGATGTTTTGAATTTTTCAATTGTGACAGAAATACCACGACGTCCCATCCATACTAATATCATACATTATATGGTAAAGTAACTTCGTTTGTTACGCATTCACGGTTAAGCCGCTGAACCTATCTCGATTAAAAGATAAAAGATAAAAGATAAAAGAAATTTATTTAGTAAGTAGGCCGCTCGGGCACTTTTACACGTCAAGATACTACCAGCGCTTCCCAAGAGGAGACCACTGCTGAGAAGAAACGCCGCAAGAAACTCAGCAGTCAGTCATTTTTTAAACTTATTTCATATTGCATATTACAATGGTATGTACAACTTAATCTAGCATTATATAAAGCTACAAGTATTAAATTAAATATAATATCAAATAACAGTAGTTCAGCAGGAAAACATGCCAAAAATCTTACGGGAGAGAAAGATAGAAAAGAATAAAATAAAATAACTACAACTACCTACTTATATATGTGTATATGAGATGGTGCAAGATGACCACATAAAAGTTTCGATATGTTTTCCTGCATCAACGGTGTCCCCCAGACAAGAAAAAGCAGGATAAAGCCTTTGCATTTGAACAAATGACTATTGACTAAGTTTCGGGTGTATGCCATGCATTTTTGTCTGTTAGATAGTCCTCGACCCTATAATACGCTTTAGACATTAACGACCTTTTCAAATATTTTTTAAGTGCTGGAAAGGGTAACTTTAAAACTACTTCAGGTAATTTATTATAGAAATGAATGCATTGACCAACAAATGATTTATATACTTTACGGACACGGAATTTTCGAATAGCTATTTTATTTTTATTTCTAGTATTTAAATTATGTATATCTGAGTTTTTGGTGAACGAATCTAAATTCTTAATAACATAAATAATATTCTCGTAAATAAATTGAGACGCTACAGTTAAGATATTAGTTTCTTTAAAAAGTTCTCTTAATGAGTCACGGGAATTTAAATTATAAATAGAACGAATGGCCCTTTTTTGTAACACAAATATAGTTTGTATGTCAGCTGCCTTACCCCAAACCAGAATACCATAAGACATAACACTATGAAAATAACTATAATAAACTAAGCGAGCTGTCTCAACATTAGTTAGTTGTCTAATTTTCCTAACGGCGTAAGCTGCCGAACTTAGTTTACCTGCCAGTGCAGCTATGTGGGGACTCCATTGCAAATTTTTATCTATTGTTATGCCTAGGAAAACCGCCCTATCTACCATTAGCAAACACTCGTTATTTAGAAAAATACTAGAATCTACCGGTTTAACATTAGGCAAAGCGAACCTAACACATTTAGTTTTCTTGGCATTTAGTAGCAAGTTGTTACTAATAAACCAATTATGTACTTTAACTAGAGTGGCGTTTATCCTACTGTAGTCTACGGTTTTTCTATCTACCTTGAAAATTAGTGAAGTATCATCAGCAAAAAGTACAATATCGCAAAGTTCATCTACTATTGGTGGTAAGTCATTTATGTAAACCAAAAATAAAAAAGGACCTAAAATAGAGCCTTGAGGCACACCTATTTTCACTGTAGCTCCAACAGATTGCGTTTTGTTTACAACAACTGTTTGAGTTCTATCACTTAGATAAGAAGACATAAGGCTTAAAGCTTTATTGGACAATCCATAATGTTCTAATTTTAAAATAAGGGTCATATGTTCCACGCAATCAAAAGCTTTAGAAAGATCAGATAAAATTTGGTAACCTGTCAGACGTTCTCGTCGAGCGCCTACGTGAATAACATACATATAGTCATTTTCGTAAATCGTTTACGTTACCGTAACTTGTCTCACAGATCACCATACCTCATCGCGAAAGTCGTGTGTAGCCCCATTACCCTGTCGGGGAAGAGAACAGCCAGCGCATCCCCCACGGGCTGGGAGATTCCGGCGGAGTGGATGTAGACCCGAGGGTGCCCGAGGCGAGTCATGAGGTTCTTCAGAATCACAGCCATTTCATACGGCGCCAGGCCGATCCTGTTTGTAGCCTGAAAACAAAGTTATAATGCCTGGAAATAACTCATCATCATCATCATCATTCCAGCCATAGGTCGTCCACTGCTGAACATAGGCCTCTCCCAAAGATTTCCACCTCACCCGGTTGGAAGCGGCCTTGACCAAATCGTCCGTCCATCTCGCGGGGGGTCGCCCTACGCTGCGCTTGCCGGTACGTGGTCTCCACTCGAGAACTCTACTGCCCCAGCGGCCATCAGTCCTTCGAGCAATGTGGCCTGCCCATTGCCACTTCAGCCTGTTAACCCGATTGGCTATGTCAGTTACTTTAGTTCGTCTACGTATCTCCTCGTTCCTGATTCGATCTCGTAGCGAGACACCAAGCATAGCTCTTTCCACGGCACGCTGAGTGACTCTGAGCCTATTCAAGAGGCCAACGGTTAGAGACCACGTCTCGTGACGTCACGTGGAAATAACTAGCATAGAGGCATTCCATCTTAGCCCTCAGGGTTGACAACGCATTGCGGTCTTAGGATTGCAATCTGAAGATCGCCTTTGATTATTAATTTTGAATTTGAATTTGAACCATAAGTTAGCCTGTGCGATCGTTTGCCTTCTTCAAAGATTAATATTTTAAAAAACTATGACTTGAATTAGCCACTATAGGTACTGAATAGAATCAGTAAGATATCCAAAATTGAAACCAAGTGACTAGCACATGTTTGGACTTATTATAACTGCCAGTTTTCCTCACCTCTGAGTACCCAAAACCTGGCAGGGACGGTGCAATAATCTCGAACACGAAGTCGCATTCCTCTCGCTCCTGCTGCAAGTAATCTGTAACGTGGATAAACTCGAACGCTGTCACAGGCCAGCCATGGATCAGCAGTAGTGGAAGCACCTTCTTGCCCTGAGGGTTTGGAGGCTTCACGTGGATGTAGTGGATATCCAGACCTATAACGTAAAAGGCTGGATCTGGTGACGTAATTTTAACAAGAAATCATCATCAATATGATCAGGATTCAAGTGGAATTTCTTTTCACATAGACCTATTTTGTGGTCTCTTGTTGATTAGTTCACCAGAACACGGCCGTTTTAGCCGAAAACGATGCATTTTGAGGTTATAAAAGTGTTTACTGAATATAGACAAGTTCTACGGTATGGAGTATACTACCAGTTTGTTATTCTATGAAACACGAGTGAAGAATATACTGTTAGCTGCAAGTGCAAGTGTGACAACGATAGTCAACCGCGCGTCAAGTCAAACTGTAACTCACGCGCCAAACATGTTTGCTATGCTATTAAAATTACACCTTATCGATACGAAACAAAGTCTCTTTTAATCTCGAACTTGTGACAGCTGCACTGCCGTTCTAAATAGAAACGACGTATGCGCAATTCGATATTTAAAGTAAGTTTAACCCCCCCGTGTGTTCAGAACTAAGGTCACTAATAAATACGCAGTTCTATGAGACATACGTCCTTTTTCCTAAGGGTAGCCGTCGTGGCGTCAGTGCCAAGATTATCCTTAATCTTGCTGGGAGTGCTGTAAGCTCGTTTGCCTTCACCATTTAAACTCCCTACCCTGTATATTGGTGAGATACTGCGGGAGACTGTTGAGCCAGCGCTCGCGCACCCGGAAGTCGTACTCCTGCGTCCAGTAGTGCAGGAACCACTCCAGGAAGTCGGAGTTGGTCCCGTACGTGTGCGCCGCGCCTTGCAGCGAGCGTGTGATATTGCGCCGATGCTGAACGCGCAGGCGCAGATCCGATATCATCTGGAAAATTCAATCAAAATGGTTATTATTTACACCAATTACAGACACATTAGTTACAGAAGACGCGTCGGCCTATACCTCGGACGTTACCTATATTATCTGGAGCCATAAAATAATTAGTGAACAAACAAAGAAGTCGCTGCTAAGTGCGAGCGAGAGATGCTAACCTCCCAAGAGATGTGTGAAAAAGGTTTTTTTGGCCCCAGAGCTCAGACGATAACGTCCGAGGTATAGTTGGTATCCAATCCCGGTAAGGGCAGATGTTTGTGTGATGAGCGCGAATATTTGTTCCTGAGTCGTGGATGTTTTCTATGTATTTAAGTATATATATTTATCTATATACGTATTTATATCATTGTTTAGTACCTACCCATAGTACAAGCCTAGAGCTTAGTTTGGGACTAGGTCACATTGGTGGTGTGACATTGTCCCCTGATATTTATTTATTTTAATTAATTAATAATCATCGCGAATTCATTAAGTAAGTAATTGTTGCGAAACGGTCCCAACTCAGAATGTGCTGGCTGTGAAGCCAACGCTGGTCCTCCGTTGGGACCGCTCGGTGAAAACACGGTAGGTTACATATAAATTACGTATAGTTCAAACAAATGCGTTACGTAACCAGAATTAAACCTGGTCAAAGGTCTTGAAATAAAAAGTAGATAATTGATAGTGATAGATTGTACTATCGAACCAACGGAACCCTGACCCACCATGGAACCTTGTCACAATGATTGACGTACGATTGTCGTATAGCTTCGTATGACAGTCCTAACGTCAATCACTATGACAAGGTTCTATGGTGGGTCAGGGTTCCGTTGGTTCGATAGTACATTCAAGACTCTAATTGTTGAGCCACTGTACTCTGTCGCATAACGTTAATCATTAATTTTAGCGTAAGTTCATTAATGTGACTTGACGCTGTCATTATGACAGGGTTCCATGGTGGCTCAACATTTAAAGTCCTTGACTGTACCTAAGGCATACATTTTACATGGACGACACGTTAGCCTGGTTGGTAGTGACCCTGCCTACGAAGCTAGCCGTCCCGGGATCGATTACCGGTATTGGCAAATATATGTGTGATGGATGAGCGCGAATATTTGTTTCTGAATCTTGGATATTTTCCATGTATTTAAGTATTTATTACTCCATATTATAAGAATTTATATCGTCGTTTTGTATCCATAAAACTAGCCTAGAGCTTAGTTTGGGACTAGGTCAATTAGTCCCTTGATATTATTATTTTTATTAGTGTATTAACACGATTGTAATACATTTAACAATTAAAAAAACACCCGCTGGCTAATCTTTTACTCTTCAAAAGCTTAAATTGTAAATATTTAGACATAATACTGACATTGTTTCTAAACATTTCCACCAACCTCATCAGAGAACTGCACCCTGAATGGCTTGATGCTGCTGTCTGCTGGCTTCTCCCCCCACCAGCGCTCCGGGATCCTCGGTATGGGTGGCGATGGGAACAGGGAACCCACCAGCTGTGACGCCACTTCCAGGAACGAGCGGAAACTGAACTTGTTCTGGGGAGACGAGTTTGGAAAATAACGATGTCATTAATTTATTTAATTATTGTTTTTTTTTATTCATAAAGAACATATATACAATTAATGGACTTCTTTCGCGAGGCACCAGTACTCGTTCCTATACCAATATGCCAAATTTTATCTGAATCAGTATCTTGTGTACTAGTCCTGGCAACGAATAGTTGTGCATTGAAAAATCAAAAGCAGAAAGTTTGACTTCGGAACTTTGTTTGGACTATAGGAGTTAAACATACTAAAAGTCCCTACCCCTAGGAGGAGAGCCCTATCATCATCATTATCAGCCGCAAGACGTCCACTGCTGGGCAAAGGCCTTCCCCAAGGTTTTCCACAACGATCGGTCCTCTGCTGCTGTCATCCAGGGGTTTCCCGCGACCTTTATCAGATCGTCAGTCCACCTTGTGGAAGGTCTGCCAACACTTCGTCTCCCGGTTCGCGGTCGCCACTCTAGAACCTTTCCGCTCCAACGGCCATCAGTTCTACGAGCAATGTACCCCGCCCACTGCCACTTAAGGTTTGCAATCCGGGCCCTATGGGGAGGCGCAAATAAGTACCCGTCGATTTTCAGAAATATATTTTTGACTTCACCTTTTTGTGTTAAGTACATTTTTCTCTAATTTAAAATAGCTTGCACGAGGAAGGCAAAAGATAAATAAAATGGTTTCACTCAATAGTTTTCATTTATTATATTTTAAATAAAGATGTTAATTTAAGTCTTGTCTGTGCAACAAAAATGTTATTACTTATGATACTTATAATGAGGGGAAACTGTTTTGACTTATAAATAGTCTAAATTACTGTACATATATGTGTGCTTTTTTTGCCTGTTTGTTTTCCAATAAATAAATAAATAAACTAATATTTAACTTACGATTCCTCCAATGATTTTATCAAACAATCCTTGCGCCACCGGAAAAGAGTTGTGCACTCTCTGAATAAAATCCACTATCGGGCTCGTCAAGGACCTCACTTCAATGCGATTTCTAGAGGAAATGTCAATTTCTGCAGTCACCGTGCCAAAACACAATAATAATATTAAATACATTTTGACTTATTTTGTTATTAAAGTAAACAAAAGTAACTGAATATTAATTGTGGACGTGTAAACGTGCACTTGATAATGCAGTTTACAAATACTAGCGAAATCCGTTGAGCCGCTATACGAATTATTTCAAGCTAAGTATAATTATATTTTCTGTGTATCTAGCTAACTCATCGAACGAAAAACCGGTCAAGCACGAGTCAGAATTTCGCACCGAGGATTCCGTACGCGTAAAGTTAAATTTTTTGCTCAATTCGTATGAAATTTGAAAATTGATAAAAATCACACGCACTGTAAAAACAAAACAATTGTCAAAAAATAAAAGAACACAGCTTTTTAGTTGAACATTTCAATTTTCGAATGACACTATATTCTAAAATTACAGGTTATCATTTGTTATAATAATCCTTCTCCGAAAACAGATCTTTTGTATGCAGAACATAGCTTGGACATTTTGTTTTGATTACTAAACAAAAAACATTACATTATTATTGTAGCATAAACATTAGTAGGTATCGGCCGTATAAATACTAAAGTTTGCAGCTACTTAACACCGACCGTACGAGTACATACGCATGATTACTCTTTTCCTGGTTTTGCTACACTTTACTCTCATGTATAAATTACAGTGACCTTGTACAAGCAATTGGTAAAACATTACTCGTTATAATTACAATGAATACTTAATTTCCCACCTGGGTTAGTAAACAGACAGACAGTTTAAACAGATGGTTTATAAGGAATAGCAGTGATTTAATAGTTAAGTGCGATCTTCACGCTACGCACGCGATAGAATATTCAGACCTAGCTGTTACCCGCGACTCCGTCAACGCAGAGAAAAAACATAGCCTATGCTACTCAGGGGTAATGTCCTTGTGAATCCTTCTAATGTTGAAATATTTTTTCAAATCGGTCCATTATTTTCGGATCCATACAAACAAGCAAACAATCAAATTAATATTTCCTCTTTGTAATATTAGTGCAAATGTAAATATATAAGGATATTTGTTGTCCCTGGACATTTTGGAAGTGGGAACCGGACTTTTTTATTACTGAGATCTTGTCTCTTTAGATAGGTACCTAATGATTCATAGAAAATATTGTTCGTAGTCGAAGGCCAGGAACGTGCAACGTGAATCGCCACATACATACATACATACATACATGCATATCCCTTCCTTTGCTTCACCGTAGGCGGGTAAAAATGCCCTTGCGGCATTGTCCAGAACTCTAAAAGACGCTGGCAGCATTTCTTCGCTGAAATTAGATAATTTTAAATAATGATTTGATATGTAATAAAAGTTTACAAAATTATAAAAAATCTTTTGAAAGATAGGTCTTAACCATAGCTGCTACTCCTTGTATTTTTAGTTCCAAATTAATGCAAGAGATTAAATAAAGAGTGAGTCGTCTAAAAACAGGTTTCAGATAGCACTATCGGACTAAAAAACGACACGTAATTATTTAATTATCAATTACTGTAATCGCACAAATAGCCCTTAAAAATATTAGACAAACGGGTGGACGGACGCCGTTGGCTAAGGAACAGGGTCCCAACAAGGTCCCGTTGTACCCTTTCAGTATGATACCCTTTACATTATTGGTAAGAGTCACGAGTCTACTTTGACCAGGGACATGTACTCTACAGTGCACCAAAAAAGAGTCGAAATGAAATCAAATGGAACTTAAACAAAACCATACTAAACTGTTGCCATGTTTAAGCATTTTACGTCAAAAATGTGACAGTTACGTAGACAGTGCCACAGTCATTTATTTTCTACTCGTTTTTGTCGCACTGTACGTGTTTTGCGTGTCTTTGGTGCTTGCTAAGGTCGTAGGTTAATAAGGTCTTAATGCCGCATAGTTAACACTCAAGTTTCTGGGGAACTGACGTCTGTTCCTTCCTGCCTGTGTCGTTTTGCTTAAATTTGAGGTAGTCTTAGTAATTCAAAAATAATTTTGATTTTATATTTCAAAAAAGAAAAAAGACAATTGTTACCAATAAGTGCCGTGGGAGCAATTTTGTTTATGAGAAAAAAAAATGGTTGTTTCATAAATATAAAAGTAGCCTTTGTGCTATTCCAGACTTTAATCCATCTTTGTGCCAAATTTCATTCCTATCCGTTCAGCCGCTCTGGTGTGATTGAGTAACAAACATCCAGAATTTCGCATTTAAATATATACTTAGGTAACTAATATTAGTCAGATACCAATCAAGTGGCCACAATGATAAATTCGGTAGTGTTCCGCGATCTGGAACTCAATAACCATAGCCCCTTTGTGTCCGTTCTTTGGAAATATTAAACATGATCATATTTTCATGAGACTGTTAAAAGTGAAAACACGATTCGAAATAAAATTCTCGATAGTTTTATTTTTCAAACATGACACCTTTTTTGCATGTTTTTGGCTCAATACGACTCCTCACTGCTCAAAGCATCTGGTAATTCCCAGACGCAAAGGACCTTTGCCGTGAGCTCTAGACAAAGAGCTGCCACAAAAGATCAGCAATGGTCGAAGCGGCACACAAGGCCCATTTGAACCCCCCCAATAATAATAAATAAGGTTCATGATAAAAACACTCGTTAAAGAAAATATTATATTTATTTCTTAGCGTTGACAGCCTCCATCTTCTCGATAGACACCCAGATGTGGTCAGCGAGGAGGTCGGGGTATCCGAAAGCCACGAAATGCCCGCCAGCATCCAGGGTCGGGGAGTACACCAGGTTCTGATATTGGTAACGCAAGAAGTCATCGGGCATGTAGATCAGCTCGTGGCGGAAGCGGATCGCGGTGAACGGAACTTTTCGGTCCCTGGGCTTCTATTCGTCTTGATAAAACCATTTTGCCTTTGACATGTTATCGTATTGTATGTAACGTTGACAATACGATAGCATGTCAACGGCAATATATTTTAACCGTGTGGAATAGAGGCCATAGGATGGGAAAAAATAACCCCCGGAAATATATTTAGACAGCATCGTCATCACAATTAGGTTTAGAGATAAAATGTAAGAGTATACCCAGTACAGTGTAATAGGCCCTCAATAAAGTCTTTGGGGATCACCAAACAAACCCTACTTTCTGAGTTACGACTTCCATGTCAGAACAGCTCCTCACCCTCCACGACCGTCAGGAAATGCGGGAACCTGTTGAGGAATGTCTCGCGCCGCTGGTAGTCATACTGGTTGGCCCAGTGATCCAGACACCCGCTCAGGAAGTCGGCGTTGGTCCCGTACGTGTGCTCCGAGACGCTCAGCGAGCGCGTGATGTTGCGCCGATTCCGGATGCGCAGGTCTGCGATCATCTGCAACATCGTCCATCTTGTTTAAGGTCCCTGGATTTTCAATATATTTGAAGGTGTTTACTTGCACCATATTTCAATGATATTTTGCTTTAAGGCAATTTAGTATTTCGTAACAGATGTTTCTGTTAAATTAAAAAATCTATAGAAAGAGATGGCCCATCGGTACCCTGTTCCATCATATAACGGTGTCACAGGGACATTATGAAACATTTGCTTGACATTTCTTACAACTTGAATCATAACGTCACTGTGAGGCTTATAGTACCTACTTGTGCTAATTTAAATGAACTTGAAACATGAGTATCATCCGTATTTCAATTTTAATTTCACTTTTGCTAATCTCTTTTACGGTATTTTCATATCTTGTTGATAAATGTGATTTTTAAAAAATCCATGCTTATTCTCTGTCGTAAATATTTAGACATAACACATTTAAAGATTCACACCAACCTCAACAGAGGACTGCACCCTGAATGGCCTGATGCTGCTGTCGGCCGGCCACCAGGGCTTAGGGATCCGCGGCCTGTGAGCTACGCGGTGGTGATTGGAACAGAGAACCCACCAGCTGTGACGCCACTTTGAGGAAGGAGTGGAAACTGAACTTGTTCTGGGGAGATGAATTTGGAAAATAGCGATGTTATTCATTAAATGCATAATTATGAAACATACATTGGTTTTAACTAGCGTTTTCCCCTGCCTCGTTTCGCGCAGAACTCGTTCTCGTTCCACGTTACCGATGATCCAAATTTCATCTATATCAGTATCTTGTGTGTAGTCCTAGGGTTTCTCGGCAATATTTTCATTGGAAACTGCATTTTGTGCCGAAAGTAAGCCGCCTTGTCCAGTGATATGTAAGATTTCATCCACTGGACATGATACAGACACTAGACAAAAATGACGGCGTATAATTTAGAAAATATGTAGACAGCATGCAGCTGGTGCGCTATTTTTGTCTGTTTGTTTCCCGATAAACAAATAATATTTAACTTACGATTCCTCCAATAATTTTATCAAACAATCCTTGCGCCACCGGAAAAGAGTTGTGCACTCTCTGAATAAAATCCGCTATCGGGCTCGTCAAGGATCTCGCTTCAATCCGATTTCTAGAGGAAATGTTAATTTCTGCAGTCACCGTGCCAAAACACAATAATAATATTAAATACATTTTACTTATTTTGTTATTAAAGTAAATAAATGTAACGCAATATGCATTGTATAGACGTTCACTTGATAATGCAGTTTACAGATACTAGCATAAATAATATAGTATAATATTTTCTATACATATACAAATATAATAATAGTTAGGTACTAGGGAATGCAAACCGGTTAACCGGTTAACCGAAAAACCGATTAACCGAAGGAAACTTTTTGATCTCGGTTAAAAACCGGTTTTTTATAACTTTCCCCGGTTATTATACCGAATTGGAACTTGCCCTTAAAAGACTGTAAATTGCCTCAATTAGATACCCCAGAATATTCTTCAGACTATAAAATGACGAATACTTATAGCGTGGAAAGGAAACGTATTCTTATTTTGTAAAAAACAAAAATACATACTCGATTTTTTCGTGTAGCGAATAGCAAGAAGTTTTATTAATTTAATTTCTTCATTAACGTGCTGAACTACTGATACAATACACGAGCTACATGAAAAATTTACATTGCTGGAGCTAATTTATATAGTACTTATTCCCTATACTAATTGAACAGCTTTAAACATTAACCACCCCCACTCCGTTATAGTAATGCCGCGGCCGCATTAAAAAAAAGAGCAGAAAGGGTTTGTTTGTGGCTGGGCTGGGTAAACCCCATTGTTTTAGTTTGCTACACTAAAGAACCAATATTTTAGTTACAAGTTTGTTAAACTTTTAAAATTTAAAATTGTACTTTTTATATAAGTATAATTTAAGTTTTATAATTTAATTCGTCACTTGTTGATTTGTTTTGAAGTTTATAAAGATGATGAGAAGAATCATATGCTTTTTATTTATTCGCTTAAACATTTCTATATATATTATAAATCATCATCATCATCATCATCAGTCCGGGGGCGTCCACTGCTGGACAAATATATAAACATAAATAACCGTATGTATAATTAGTTTAGTACAGAGTAAATCATTTAAATACCTATTTTCATCTAAAAAAATACGCCGTTTACACCAAAAGTAACCAAGAATAGTAAAATTATCGTGTAATTCTTCGATTTCAAATAGTTTGCAAAAAACCGGTTACACACCGGTAAACCGGTTTTGTATCCGTCGAGGCGGTTATTAACCGGTTTTTTATTTTCACTGGTTTTTGCATTCCCTATTAGGTACCTAATACGTAATCGTACGAAATACCGTAAGCGCGAGTTAGACCCTCGCACTGACGATTCCGTACTATACAGGGTAGCGACTATGTACCTACAGTCGGCCAAAAATGTGGTCTATAATATGAAAATCAATTTTCCCGTAAATTAACGTCCGCCGTTGTCCTCACCGATTTTTCCGCCAGAAGCACTTGTTCCAAATTCCGCTATTTAAAACGAATTATGCTAGAATTCCTTTGTTCCTCGCGCTTGTTTCGCGTACAATCACTATTTTGAAAATATTAATAAATATTTTTAACTCTAAATTTTTTTTTTAAATGTTTACTGTAACTGAAAGTTTCCGCAGTTCATAAAACTGCAGAATTTAGGTTGTAGTCATTCTTTCTAAAGATTTATTAAGGAGGTAGTTTATTATATTTTTATTATGTCTCCTTTGAACACGTATGTCAATGTGTCACAGTATTGTTTTTTAATGTTCAGCGTTATGTGACTGTTTGTGTTCTTTTCTCGTAAATAAATAAATAAATATAGCAACTATATAAAGCGCGGATTTTATCGCTGCGTCTGATTGGTCGAGACAGTTTTGGAGGCGAATTGTAGTAGCTAGCTAGCTATTGAGAATCTAAATGTAGGTGCAGTAGGTACTGCAAAGTATTAGTTCAGATGATGATTGTATATCCTTACTAACATTATAAACGCGAATGTTTGTATGTATGGATGGATGTTTGTTACCTTTTCACGCTGCATCGGCTGGACGGATTTGGATGAAATTTGAAATGGAGATAGCTTATACCCTGGATTAACACATAGGCTACATTTCATCAAGGAAAATTTAAAAGATCCCGAGTAGCTAACGATATTTGAATGCTACGCAAACGAAGTCGCGGGCAGAAGCTAGTATCTTATAAAGTCACGCTTTTCGTATAAGTACTTACTTTAGTTAGTTACTTACTATTATAAAAGACATTTTATTTTAATTTGTTACCCACGTACTTGTATTTGTCATCTACCTATGTTGCTTGTACCCAATGTCCGTTCTGTTCGATTATAATCTATATTCTCCTGGTGACACTCGAAGCGCAATTGCTTACGTATAGTTATTTCTCTTACTCTCGTGTTTTCCGTATCTGTCCATCGTTCAGTAGTGAAACAAGTGAACATATTGTAGCTTATATAGCTATCTATATGCAACTGTGACCATTTTCAAACGCAATTTACTAGGAACGTGACATATCTATACTCTGTAATATCATTGTTCATAACATAATCATTAGTAGGTACAGTCGGCCTTTTATAAATAAATAAATAAATAAATATCAGGGGACAATGTCACACCAATTGACCTAGTCCCAAACTAAGCTCTAGGCTTGTACTATGGTTACTAGATATAACGATATAAGTACCGTTTAAGTAAGTAAGTAAGTAGTAGGTTTAAATAACTGCACACTTTTGTACCTTGCCGCTTTAAGGCCTTTAAAGATCAATATACCGGCCATACATACGCACGTTTTCTCTTTTCCTGGTTTTGCTACACTTTACTACTTAGGTATAAACATACAGTTATAAATTACAGTGACCTTGTAACAATTGGTAAAACATTACTCGTTATAATATAATGGATACTTAATTTTCTGGGTTAGTTAACATACAGAGAGTTTAAACAGATGGTTAAAAAAGAATAGCAATTATTTACTTAGGCCCGAGTTCACCAACCAAATTAACAGACGGTTTAGTCTTAATCAGCTGTTAGTCAATACATTTGACAACCGTCAAACCGCTAACCGTCTGTTTAATTGTTGGTAAACACTGCCCTTAATATTTAAGTCCGAGCTCCACGCTACGCATGCGCAACGTGACCATACTTACGTCCAGTTTTAAACGGGACCATTCCGTTTCGCGAAAATTACATGAAGCTAGTTTATGAATTTGTTAACATCATATACAGAGTGTTAGGCGTATGATTAGACATGTAATCAAAAAAGAATTTTCAAAATCGGACCACAATTGACGGAGTAATCGGTGAACATACACAAAAAAAAATAAAAATACATACAGTGGAACGTATAACCTCCTCCTTTTTTTGAAGTCGGTTAAAAATGGCCAACAAGTGGTGCCATATTATGTACATACCTAATACTTATTCAGGCCTAGGAGGTTCAGGAACAAATGTTTAAAAATAATAATATGCTTGTTCAAAGAAAGGCCAGAATTCATTGTTTAAAATGAAATTATTACAAAAACATGAATAAAACAGCCATTTTTTTAATAGTATAATTTAAATAATTACTCGAAAAAAACCCAGGCCACAGTAAAGTTTTTAAAGCAGTCTACCTAAGTGGACTGCGCAGTTGGTTTGCAGTTTTGATGCAGTTACATCAACTGCATCAGAACCGCCCTCGAACTGCCATTTTGCAGCTGGGTTGGGTCCTTAGTAGTGCCGTGGGGCACCTTCCTTATGAAATTATTCATACATTTTAATTGAGGACACATAAAGGGTAGGAATATTTGTAAGTTTTGTTTTTTTTCTCACTTACTTGTGCTTTTAATACCCTATAGGTTTTGATAGCTTGAGTCAGTCAAATTAAACAATACTATAAATCAAATAATCAGTATTTATTAAGCGGAAAAAGACAAATACATAACTAAAATAAAGAACAAATTTAATCTACCTCCTCGATGACAGGCCCATCGCCGCCGCGGGTATTCTGCGTATCAACATGTAGCTTCTTCATCAGGGGAGCGCACACACTAGTCAGATCCCTCATCTTGCCTTCGTACTCGTCCTTCTCCGCGAGCGTGTTGCCGTCCAGCCAACGTATTACCTCCTCACACTTACGACGTGCTTTCGAAGACTCCCCATCACTTAACTTAGAACCTGCCTCTTCAATCGCTTGCTTCACTCCATAAGCATAAGTCTCCAACTTATTTTTAGAAGCGACTCTATCTTTTTGTTGATTATCTTCGAACTTATACTTCTCCGCCTCCGACAGCATTCGATCAATCTCAGCCTGCGAAAGGCGACCTTTATCGTTCTTTATAACGATATTTTTACTTTTACCAGTACTGTTGTCCTTTGCTGACACGTTTAAAATACCGTCGGCATCTAAATCGAAAGTAACCTCAATTTGCGGTACTCCTCTGGGAGCAGGCGGTATGCCGGTCAGGTCAAAGGTTCCCAATATGTTATTATCTTTCGTCATTGCCCTTTCGCCCTCGTATACTTGGATAGTGACAGCTGGCTGGTTGTCAGAGTACGTCGTAAACGTCTGAGACTGTTTGCAGGGTATTTTGCCGTTGCGCTCTACTATCTTGGTCATAACACCGCCTGCCGTCTCGATACCTAGCGATAGAGGCGTGACGTCAACTAACAGGACGTCTTTAATTTTAGAATGACGCTCTCCGCTCAAAATCGCTGCCTGCACCGCCGCTCCAAAAGCCACGGCCTCATCCGGGTTTATAGACAAATTAAGCTTCTTGCCATTGAAACAATTCTGTAAAAGGCTTTGAATTTTTGGTATGCGCGTGGAGCCGCCTACTAAGACTATGTCATGGATACCACTTTTATCCAACTTGGCATCATTAAGAGCCTTCTCTACTGGGACCAGTGTGCTACGGAATAAATCGGAGTTTAGTTCCTCGAAACGTGCTCGTGATATGCGGGTGAAGAAATCGATGCCTTCGTACAGAGCGTCAATTTCGATACTTGCTTCGGTACTGGAGGAGAGTGTACGTTTAGCCCTTTCGGCAGATGTACGGAGACGCCGCAGCGATTTTGGATTGCTGTGAATGTCTCTCTTATGCTTTCGCTTAAATTCGTCAGCTAGAAAGTTTACTAGTCTATTATCAAAGTCTTCCCCTCCTAAATGCGTATCTCCAGCAGTAGCCTTGACTTCAAACAGCGAGCCTTCGTCTATAGATAGTATGGACACATCAAATGTTCCTCCACCTAGATCGAATATCAGAACGTTTCTCTCCCCTTTCAGATTCTTGTCCAAGCCATAAGCCAAAGCTGCTGCGGTGGGCTCATTGATGATTCTGAGAACGTTCATGCCAGCTATGGCGCCAGCATCTTTAGTTGCCTGCCGCTGAGAATCGTTGAAGTAAGCCGGCACAGTGATGACTGCATCTGTTACGGTCTTGCCGAGGTAGGCTTCGGCTACCTGCTTCATTTTGGTCAGGACCATGCTACTGATTTCCTCGGGAGCAAACCGTTTAACCTTCCCTTTGTATTCGACTTGGATTTTTGGCTTCCCGCCATCACTAATGACTTTGAATGGCCAATGCTCTATGTCGTTTTGTATTTTAGGGTCATTGAATTTCCGCCCAATAAGGCGCTTGGCATCAAAGATGGTGTTGCAAGGGTTGAGGGCCACTTGGTTCTTCGCGGCGTCGCCGATCAGCCGCTCTGTGTCGGTGAAGGCGACGTAGGAGGGCGTGGTGCGGTTGCCCTGATCGTTAGCTATGATGTCTACACTGCCATGCTGCCATACTCCTACGCAAGAATACGTGGTTCCTAAGTCTATACCAACAGCAGGCATGGCAGATTTGTAATATTTCTTGTGATTTGTTGGGATATTTCTCTTTTTCTTTAAATTTTTTAAATTTCTGTTGTGTTATTGAGTTGAGTTTGATATTTGAGTGACATTTGACGAAATTTTTGACATCATTAAAATGTATTTCAATTTAGAACTCGAAATCTATAATATTGAAGCCAGTAATAAAATTGATTATTTACTTAGTTTATAGCGCCTTGTTGGTACATCGGTGGTTATAAAGTTTTTGCCTTGGTTTTGATCTGTATCCTCCTAAAGTTAGGTAAGTTGGTTTATTCAAGTTTGACTTTATTAAACTTCTATACCTATATATATCATTCACGACAATAGGATAGGTAACTCGAACTCCGATCTCCGTATCATGGTTTTTACCTATTACGACTGACTCATAAGAGTCGTGGTTATATTACAATAACAAAAATTTATTTTATTAATACGGATGGCTCGAGGAACAGTATCCAGGCTAAAAAGGAAACTCAACCAAACGTCAAACTGTCAACAGTGTCAATGCATGATCATACCTAACGAAAATCGGATTTATGGCTAACTTTTAATGTTAACAATATATATATAATTGGCTATAAATTATTGTTATGTTCGATCTACAATCAAAATAGAGTGGCGTCGAGTTAGTACGCCGTCATGTTATTTTATACATTGGTGTAACAACATAACCTCTAGATCGTACGCATTAATTGATATTCTGTTTTTGAAAACTAAAAATGCGCTATGCACAGTTAGTAGTAGGGCCTGCGGGCAGTGGAAAGGTAAAAAGCTTCTCTAATATAAATTAGCCTACCGCCAAGCAACAGTGTTCGCATGTCCAGTGTAGGAATAAGACATCCTTTGAAATTACTAGCATAGAGGCATTCCGTCTTATCCCTCAGGGTTGGCAACGCATTTGAAGTATTAGAAATTTAGTATAAAATATATTGTAGAGGATCAACTGGATGGTCATAAGTACATACATACAGTGTAAAATTTGCTAAACTTTTTTCCAGTCAACATACTGCTCAACAGTAGTAAAACACGCTTTTGATTCAAAGCGTGTTGTAGAAGTGGTTAATCTTGACCCGGCAGCAGAGCACTTTGATTACGAACCACTTGTTGACATCCGGGAACTTATACACCTTGATGATGCAATGGAGGATGAGGAACTTCGGTTTGGACCTAATGGAGGGCTTGTTTTTTGTATTGAGTAAGTTTAATGTTCATTTTAGATTTGTGATGTTGTGATTGGGGTTTGCGGTGCAGGATTTTCATAGTTGGTGGGATTTAAGCAGATTCTGAATTAACGCCCAACATCCTAAATTTAGGACATTTTGTCAAAGTGACTTTTGACTTTAATTGACTGACACAAGATTCTTTGTCGTAGTAACAAAATTTGATGTGGGCCTTATGAGGTTATATAGTGGGGTGCAAAGCAAACACAGTTTTCATACTACAAAAACTAAAATGACTATTCAAAAATGGTTTATAAATGAGAAACCATCAGTCAGTGTCATTTAGGTGTGTCTAAGATTGTTTTAAGTTTTTAGTAGTAAGATCAAGACTTCCCCCTTGTCACAACAAACTCTTCTCAACTATCAGCATCCACTAGACATCAACTTATATAATTCAATGAATGTGAAACAGATTTGTTAACTCATTCTTTTTAACTTCCAGAACATTGCTTCAAAACAGCGACTGGCTAGAAGAGCAGCTAGGAGATGTAGATGATGACTACATTCTCTTTGACTGCCCAGGGCAGATTGAGCTGTACACACACCTGCCCGTAATGAAACACCTCGTAGACCTGCTGCAGAAGTGGAACTTCAGGATATGCGTTGTGTTTATGGTGGATTCACAGTTCATGGTGGACGGGGCTAAGTTTTTATCAGGTAAAAAATTATGAAACTTTTAGTATAATATTTAAGTAGAATATAGATGAATCAAGAAGAAGGTTGCATGCACGCTTTTAACCCATGGACAATGCGCAATGCTGGCACATGGCCATTTAGGATGGATTAAATTAAACACTAAATTCCAAACTTAGGAGTGCCTCATCCATGTCATTTGTTGCTCAATTCTAAATCAAGAGAAAGAGATGGAGCTAACTTCGAACTTGAATTTGCAAAATAGGGCTTCCAGACGTTTTAAGTTGGGGAATAATGTATGTATAAACTACAAAAAACACTGTGTTTAAAAAATATCAGGAGATTTTTCTTATATGGTTTCTTACATCTGTCAATTGTTAGATGTCTGTTGCTGTCATCAGAGTGGACATTGTGGTGCAGAATGTTGGGTAAAAAGTATTTTGAACTTTTGTATGAAGATAGGATGGGAAACCTATAACAAAAATAAATTCGCTGCAATGTTATTTAAATAAAAATAGTCTTTAATTTTTCCGAAGCTTGATATAGTTCTTATGGTTATCACTTTTGGTTATACCCATAATAGGTTCCTCATAGCTTCCGAGTGAGTGAGAGTGTCTGTCAATACAAAGGCCTCCTCCAGGCGTTTCCATTGTAGTCTGTCGTTTGCTACTCTTCTCCAGAATGGGCCAGCGGTTAGTTTGAGTTTGCCCTCCCATCTGTTCAGAGGTCTGCCTCTTTTTCTCTCTTTATGCTGATTGGTATGTCACTGTTCTTTATTAGTTCTTTCATTGACCAGAACTTTCTCCACCCAATTGCCATTCTCTTGTTTACTTCTTGTGAGAGTAGGTCTTTTATTACTATTATTTGTCCTAGGTATAAATATTCTTCAACATATTCCACTGCTGCCTCGTCTACTTTGACTCCTTTTGGTGTACAGTTAGTCATTAGCTTTGTTTTCCTGATGTTCATTGAAAGGCCGGCTTGTTTGCTTTCTCTTGCCAGCTGTTTCATCAATATTTATAAGCTTGTAGCATCCTCCTTCTGTAACAGCAAGTCATCTGCAAATCTTAGGTGATTTAGGCGTCGGCCATCTTTATTCTGCCCATACTGTTCCCAGACCAGGCACATAAAAATCTCTTCCAATACGGCAGAAAATAGCTTTGGTGATAGTGGTTCGCCTTGTCTCACTTCTTGCTTTGCTCAAAGCAAATATCGTCCTTATTATGTTACTGTATGTTTGGTTAACCCCTTGGTTTTTTAGCATATCCCATATTTTGTAATTATTCAGGCTATCAAAGGCTTTTGCATAGTCAATATATGCTATTTATCCAATACCAAATATAACTAGCGTTTGCCTTTTTATGTAAAACCTAAATCTTGTTCTAGGCACAATGGCAGCACTGAGCGTGATGGTGAATCTGGAACTGCCCCACGTGAATATCCTGACAAAAATGGACCTGCTTAGTAAATCATCGAGAAACCAACTAGACAAGTAAGTAGTTGCATAAGTATTAATACCGCGTCTTCGACGATTGAAATCAAGAAAGCAAGAAAAATCAGTAGGGTTGTCACAACACAATAGTCAGCAAAAGTAAACTATAACCAAAGTTAAGGGTTCCATTTTGCCATTTGGCTACAGAACCCTAAATTAATATTAGTAGTGGGTTGATTAAAAAATTATATACAAAATAATGTTCTCTTTATATTTCCAGTTATCTTGAACCTGACCCCCACATCCTGTTAGCAGACATGAGAAACTCCAAATCTAAGTGGCATGAAAAATATTCCAAGTTAACAGAAGCCATTGGGGAGGTCATAGAGAATTTCAGCCTGGTGCGGTTCTACCCTCTGAACATAAAGGAAGAAGAGAGTATAGACAACATCCTGTTGACCATCGACAATATTATTCAGTATGGGGAAGACGCTGACGTGAAGGTTAGGGATTTCGAGGAGCAAGATCCTGATGACGATGATTAGTCAGTTTCGAGCTGTTTTGTTGGTTTTTAGGTTTTACGACGCGATATTGCGTCAATTTTCCTTTCGCATGTGCACGTTGCCCAAGGGGTGGGTATTTTAAACATATTTCTGTTACATTATTATTTGCAAATGGTTGGTCGTGTAATAGGGTGGTATTCGTCTTGTCCAAGATCTTTGTCCAATGTGCATAGGATCTCACAATGTTTTAAGCTAACCTAGACGCAAATACACATTGGACAATCTTGGACTAGTGGAATACTACCCATAGTACATTACATAGCTTTTTTTTTCTGTAATGCTACTCACGTTACGGCTCAGGGTCGCTTAAAATTAATTTTGCGTCCTATTGCAGAATTTCATTCGTATTTCCGAAAATGCCGTAAAAAAAGACATTTGATGAAATTGACATTCAATTTCATCAAATGTGTATAACAAGTTCAATATTTTTCTTATACCCTTGATTAAAATTATCCAGTTGAATAAAAATTGTATTATACTGTCATGTTCATGTGTAATTAATGTTACAAAAGACTGTTAATTGTGTATTTTGTAAGGACAACTGTTTAGACATCCAGGTAATATAGTAAAAAATCGTTTCTTGGATCTTAATACGTGTAATTCTTGACACACATGAAAGCTTAGTGACTAGCATTTTAAAATAAACGTCAAAAGCAATAAATAGGAGCGCCTGCGACTTGGCGCGTAGCAAAAGTGTGAATCCTACTAAGTAGTTATTTAATTGAAGAAATGAAGAAAGACAGGAGTTACAACGGGAGATACTTAAATAACTAGAATTATAAACATGCCCCCGGGCGTTGAAAGTGTTCCTTTCAACCGTCGACCTCTTCTTCTACAGGGAGTGGGCAGATCTTCGAGAATGCTCGACGTACCACTCCGTTGGAGATCTTTATGTCGGCCACTCTACTGATGCCGTCAGTGCCCGGATGGACTGCAACAATCCGTCCCAATTTCCATTTTAATGGCGGCAATTTGTCTTCCTTCAGAAGGACCAGCGAATTTATCCTTAAAGCTGACTGGTTAGATCTCCATTTCACACGCTGTTGTAGTTCAGACACGTACTCCTTACTCCACCTCGACCAGAAGTGTTGACGGAGTCGTTCAATGCGGTGAAAGCGAGAAAGGTTACTTGAGGAGTGGTCCTGGATATCCGCAGTAGGAAGACATGAAAGCGATCGCCCGATGATGAAGTGTCCGGGTGTCAGTGGTGTGAAATCTGCTGGGTCTGAAGAGATTTGCGTCAGGGGTCGGGAATTCAGTATAGCCTCAATTTGAACAAGAGTAGTATTGAGCTCCTCGAATGACAAATGACAGTTTCCCAACACTCGGACTAAATGAAATTTGGTAGATTTCACTCCCGCTTCCCAGAGACCACCAAAATGCGGTGCATAGGCGGGAATAAAGTGAAAGTTAATTCCTTCGTTGGCCGCTTCATCGCACACAGAGTTACAGCTAAGCTTTAAAAATTTGGACAGATCGTTATATGCACCTACAAACGAAGTACCGTTATCGGAATAAATGTTTGAGGGCTTTCCTCGTCGGGAAATAAATCTGCGCAAGGCAAGTAAAAAACAATTGTTCGTCAAATCGCTCACTAATTCCAAGTGGATACATTTGGTAGCTAAACAAATGAATATGGCAATGTAAACCTTGATGATTTTGCAGCCGCGGCCCTGGCGGTTGGCAGCAAGAATAGGTCCTGCGTAATCTACGCCTACATTTTGGAAGGGGTAGGTACCTGGCAAAACACGATTCGGTGGCAAATTACCCATGAGTGGGGAAACTACATTGCCTTTCATACGGCAGCAAGTGACACACCGGTGATACGTTAGTTTGGCTAAGTTGCGGCCTCTTATGGGCCAGAAAGATTCCTTAATAGTTGCCAATAATAATTGTGGCGGTGCATGTAACAAGCGTTTATGTTCGTGAGTAAATAATAACTTCGTGAACTGATGCGTGGACTGTATTAAAATGGGGAATTTCTTATCATAAGAAAATGTTGAATTAAATAAACGACCACCAACACGCATTATACGATTTTCGTCTATGAAAACATTAAACTTGTGTAATAGACTTTTATTTGGTAGGCGTTGTTTGTTTAATAAAAACTTGTACTCTTCGAAAGAGTCAGCCTGTACTAAGCGAATAATAAAAAATAGTGCATTTTGTAATTCACAAGCCGACAAGGCACCTACGGGTTTAGGTTCCCTTTTAATTACAAATCTATTGATAAAACGTAGCACATAAGCTACATAACGTTGAAGCCTTAGAAAATTAGAAAATCTAGAAAAATCTAACATATTATGACGTTTTTCTAGGGCGTTACAGTGAAGTGTTATTTCTGGGCGAGTTTCTGGGAGCTTGACTCGACTTTCTTTAGGATCGCGTGGCCAGTGTGAAGCATTTTGCTCTAAGAAAGTCGGACCAAACCACCACAACCTGGATCCTTCAATGGAGGTGGGATCTACACCTCGAGATATAAGATCGGCGGGGTTTTCATTCGTCGGGACGTGTCTCCAAGTGCACGAGCTGGTTATTTCTGAAATCTCAGCGACGCGATTTCTAACGAACGGCTGCAGCCGGCTGGGAAGCATTTTAAGCCAGCCTAAAACAACCATGGAGTCGCTCCAGAAGGTCGTCTGTCTTATAACACCTCGCATTGAACCCAATAATTTTTCATAAAGGCGAGCTCCTACTAACGCGGCACAAAGTTCAAGCCGAGGGACAGTTGTAGGCTTAATAGGCGCAACTCTGCTTTTACCCATAAGCAAACAAACAGACACCTTTCCGCTGTCACCAGTACTACAAACATACACACAGGCGCCATAGGCACGCTCCGACGCGTCACAAAAAATATGTAAATCTAACTGTTTGTGTTTATCACAAACAACGCGACGCGGGATATGTAGATTTAGTAGTGCGGGCAAACTCTTAATAATTGAAAACCACTGTTTAGATATATCTTCAGGCAACGGTTCATCCCAAGATGATTTTAATAGCCACATTTTTTGCAGTATCATCTTCATAAGCACCACACACGGAGATAATAAACCTAAGGGGTCAAAAATTTGGGCAATGATAGAAAGGATGTCGCGTTTACTGTTGCAGCCGGAAGAGTGAATTCCGGTTGGAAAACACAAATAATCATGTTGAGTTTGCCAACCTAAACCGAGCGTCTTCGTGAGTTCGTGCCCTCCCATATTTAAGTCGAGGGATAGGTGAGCGGGAGAATCAGTACCGTCGGTTAATAAAGAAGGTTCATTTGACTTCCACTTACGAAGTGGCATGCAAGCAGACAAAAGAACTGTCGAGACCTGTTTTCGGAGATTTAATGCTTCATTAAAGTTATCTGCACCCGTCAACAGGTCATCGACATAAAAGTCGTGAATGATGACGTTACTAATTTGTTTATCTGGGCACTCTAAACCCAATTGTTTTAAACACCTAGTGGCCAGAAAGGGAGCACTAGCGGTTCCATATGTAATGGTGTTCAATTCAAATGGTTTTAACGGGCTAGAAGTGTCACTACGCCATACAATTTGCTGCAAATGTCGGTCCTGCGGACAAACAATGATCTGCCGGTACATCTTCTCGATGTCAGCCGACAGAACGTACTTGTAGAACCGAAATCGAATTAATATTGACAGCAGATCATCTTGAACTGTCGGTCCAACCATCTGAATGTGGTTTAATGATATTCCCGATGATGTGGGACTGCTAGCGTTAAAAACCACTCGTAGCTTGGTCGTGGTACTACTGTCACGTAGAACGCCATGGTGGGGAATAAAATATCCCTCACTTTCCGAATTAAATGAACATTCAGTCATGTGACCTAAACTGGAATATTCCGACATGAAGTTCTTGTACATGATATTAAACTCAGGTTGTTTCTCGTTACGTCGTTCTAAAGATAACATGCACTTCTTAGCACGAGTTAAAGATTCACCCAAAACTTGAGGAGACTCCTTTAAAGGGATCCTTACACAAAAACGACCGTCTTCCGTTCGAGTCGTATTATTTACAAAGTGTTCCTCACACCGTTTTTCCTCTGATGAATAATTCGATAGTTTAGGGTTAACTTCTTCGAGTTGCCAAAAGTGCGATATTTGATTTTGAATACTAACAAACTCATTATCTACAGCTGCAACGTTGGGATCAACCTGTGTTAGATTACAAATAATATTTGTACGAGTGGGTGAATGACCGCTGTTTATTGGGCCTGAAATTAACCACCCAAGCCTCGTTTCGTGAAGAATAGGTTGTCCCTGACCTAGTTTAATTCTTTGCGAACCCAACAGGTCCCAAAATATGTCAGCGCCGATAATAAGGTCTACAGCGGCAGGTTTGTAAAAACCAGGATCTGCTAAACATATATCAGATGGAATTTCTAAATTTGATAAATCGATCGTATCATGCGGAACGTTATTCGTGATAGATGGCAAAGTAAAACATTGAATGAAGCCGGAATAACTGTCATTAAGAGACCTCATACGAACGCGGCACATTTTACTTATTTGCGACTGTGAGTTATTAACGCCTAGTATAGTTTTATCTACACAGACTACAGGCAAGTTAAGTAATCCGCATAATCTATTTGTCATAAGACACGACGTACTACCGCTATCTAACACAGCGCGTACTATGCGCTCGCAATTATTTGCATCATATACTTTTACTAGTGCGGTTGAAAGTAAAACATCGTTTACAGCGCTGTCGTTTACTACGCACGCCGATAGCGAGACGTATTCAAAGTTGGGGCTTGAAGCGATGACAGCGCTAGATCGGGGCTCGGCGGACGACTGCACATGCACATCGGAATGCGCTGACGGTGCTGTTGACGGCGGCTCGTTATTATTTTGCCTATCCGGTTCGAAGGACCATGTTTAGACATCCAGGTAATATAGTAAAAAATCGTTTCTTGGATCTTAATACGTGTAATTCTTGACACACATGAAAGCTTAGTGACTAGCATTTTAAAATAAACGTCAAAAGCAATAAATAGGAGCGCCTGCGACTTGGCGCGTAGCAAAAGTGTGAATCCTACTAAGTAGTTATTTAATTGAAGAAATGAAGAAAGACAGGAGTTACAACGGGAGATACTTAAATAACTAGAATTATAAACACAACTGTTGATAATAAATAAAAGTAAGAATATGTTTACCAACGCAGTTTATTACAAACAAACATTTCAGATCGCACAATCTTATATATATTTACCTATGACTCTTTTTCGACAAAAGATAACTTTAGGTAAATACTTATCAGTTTATTCGAATCTGCGACATTAACCTATATTAACTAGAATAACCAGTTCAATTATTAAAATAATTAATAATTATTAAAATATACTAACCTAACCTAGGTTTTTCCATTGAATCCTAATTCGATGATTGAATCCTACTTAAGCAAAGCCAGCAGTAGCAGTTAGGCCAGTAATATCCAACATAGCTGTTGCCTGCGACTCCGTCCGCGCACAAAATAAAACAGCCTATGTTCATCACCTACATCATAATGTAGGATTCTATTGGTGAGAGAATTGTTCAAATCGGCCCCGTAGTTTCGGAGCCAAAAAACAAACCTCTTGATAATATTAGTGTAAATTGAAATCGCTTAAATCGCAAACTAACGACTAGTTGATTTTATATGTTTACTTCTAGCCCCTCGTCTGTGTCGCCTCGCATAATTTTATACCCCTCGTCTGTGTGACAATGACGTCATCGCTGTCACGTGACCGAGTTTAAACGCTCCTAGCTCTCAATTGGTTCCATGTTTCGAACTACTGAATGTTATCTATGGAAGATTGAATTTTTAAGATTTTTCTACAAGCAAATTAGAACCCTATCTTCAAAAGATACGGCATAGAATCGCGAAAATAGGCAGAAGTAGCAATGATAAGGATCCTAAACAGACACTGCCGACGGTCTAGTCAGGATCCTAAACCAACACAGACGAAGGGCTAGTAGCGATATCCAAGTTCGCAGCACTCGAGAAACAGCGAAATTTTCGCAGTTTTTTGGGTATTCTCAATATAAGTTCGTTCGTTCGTTGTTGAGTGGAGGCGGCGCGGTGCAGCGCGTTCCCGTACAAAAAACCGGGCCAAGAGAGAGTTGAACTCGCGTGGAGGGTTCCGTACATAGGTTCGTAGAATTCATAGCTTTTTCTGTAATCTATATGTTTCTGTATGTTTCGGAGATCATATTTTCACACGTTTTCTCGTGGTCCTACTAATTTGTCCTACTAGTCAAAAAGTGAACCTAGATTTGATCACTAAATACTAATTGTGGTTGTAAAAGTAGGTAGGTTAGGTTCGTTAGGTATCTTTAAACGCCCGAAGGGCAAACCGCCCAGAAATAGGAGCCCTGCCGCAAGGCAGGGCTCCGTCGAAAGTCAGTAGGACAAAAATAGTAGGACCACGAGAAAACGGCCATATTTTCGTCTTCTTTCATGAATAACATCAAAACTATTTAGTTTACAATAACAAAAATATATTTGAGATAATCATAACGATTTGATATATCTATGATACAGTTAAGTATTCAAAAGGTTCTTTTTTAATCTTCTAATTTGTCCCCCAAAAAAATGACCCTTCGCAGATCTGTGTTTGGGTCATCAATTTAACATGTGTACCAAATTTCAACTCAGGGTCCATTCGTTCATTCAAATTGGCTGTGACAGACAGACGCACGAGCGATCCTATAAGGGTTCCGTTAGTTTCATTTTTTGTAGGGAACCCTAATAAGCGTACAAAAGCGTGGTGGAGGCGGTTTTAATACGTGAACGCGCCGCGACGCTTCGGCAGTCCGTTTGCTGCTTTAGAAATGAATTTGTCCTCGTCAGTTAGGGCCCCAGTTGACATACTCCTACTGCTGTACAAGATTGTTTATTTTTTACTACCCCAAATCCTAACACAACCTATATTTTTACACACCATGTACGGATGTGTGAATAAATATGGCATCGTTCTTGGTCGGAAATGTTTGTATCTATCTTGCTTTCCCAGTCAGGGCCGACATTATAATAATAATAAATAAATATTAGGATAAACTGCCACACACATTGACCTAGTCCCAAAATAAGCTCTAGGCTTGAACAACAACGCTAACCATAGGGATGATAAAAAATACTGAAAATACATAGAAATCTTCCAACACTCGGGAACAAAAACGCTCGTCACATCACACAAATATCTGCCCTTACCGGCTTTTGAACCAGGGATCGCTAGCTTCGTAGGCGGGGTCACTACCAACTAGGCCAACCGCTTCGCGCTTACATACTGGTCAGAAAGTGACAGATGTTTTGTCCACGTATATCCATATTGATTATCACGACCATAAGGCACTCGTCCCACCGCCAGCGAGTAAGAGCTTCAGCTCAGCGATGAACTATAAATGTATATCTCTATCTTTTATTTACACGGGAGCGATTATCTTTTGTTCGTTTCTTGGGCGAGAAAATCGCCGGTAGTTCATCGCTTACTCGCTCGCGGTGGTGGTTAAGTGCCTAATACAAACAGCTCCAGAACTTTACATAGTACCGCAGTCAAGCCGAAAACCCAAAGGTTAACTGGGATAAGTTCGCCCTTGTACTACTTTTATTTCTGCAATTTGAATATTTGTGTAGTGTAATTGTTTTAGTACATTAGTGTTTACAATTTTAGATACATACATAAGTTAATTGAGAAAGCAACACGCGCATGAACTGAACGGTTTAGTCCACTTTCACAACTAAGATTTCATAACTGGTTATGAATAAGGATTTTTTTTCACTGTTTCATAACCAGTTATGAAACAAGACTTTTTTTTCCATTTTCATAACCAGAAACTAGGTAGGTTTAGGTTATGTTAGTTTTGCAGCAGGCCCGGAGGGCCAAACCACCCAGAAATAGGAGCTCCGCGTTAGCGGAGCTCCGTCGACACTGTCCAATTGATATGAAATAAGAGTCGTATAAGAGTGGTACCTAGTTTCTGGTTATGAAAATGGAAAAAAAGTCTTGTTTCATAACTGGTTATGAAACAGTGAAAAAAAATCCTTATTCATAACCAGTTATGAAACCTTGGTTATGAACGTGGAAAAAGGGAACTGAACCACCAAAATACGATGCCGTATAAATCAATGCGCGGCCGACGGATGCAAATTACGTCAAAATAATGTTGAACGATATCCAGAATATGGATATGACTACATTACATAGTACTCAACATTTTACAAGTCTTATCCAGTTTCTGCTTTCGTCGCCATATTGCATCCATCAGCCGCCCTTTAATGATTATTTCACCTGGAGGGCTAGCACAAGCAGTCCGCGACTTGCTTGGTCTACGAGTATAACGTTGCAGACGCATTGAGGGACAAGCGAGAAAATACAACTTGTGCTAGCACAGGCTCTATTTTACAGCGTAAAACGATATTGCCTTTGACGTGTTTTGGTATTGGTTTTAACGTGGGCTGCACTGAAAGTTTCGGTTTTACTCAGTAGAATAGAGGCTGTGTAAATGAAGGTGAATGTGATCAAAGTTTACCAATGTTAATTTGGCAATGTACATTGAAGCATTTTTTTTATTTTTGTTCACAACCTTATTATGCCTCTTCGAAATTAAATGATTAACATAACATTCTTTTTCGTTTTTTTGTAACCAATTCACTGTGATATATAATAAAATGCAAACAAAATCTCAATTATTTACAAGATATTGATTTCAATGGCATAATACTATAATTTCGAAATGAAATGTCATTTTAGGGGTGCCTATTATTATATCGAAACCATTCGACGAACGTATTTTCATTAAAAACCCAGAATTTTAATTTGCGTAACCTACCTAATTAATGTTTAATATATCGTAAAGATGGAATAACGACCTTGTAAGGATCGGATCGGATCGGATCGGCAACGCGATGGATGCGAAAAGCACAAGACCGGTCTGAGTGGAGAGCCTTGAGCCTTGAGCCCAATCGATGAACTAAATTCGGTAAAATTATGTGTTACCATTTTTTAGATGTGCCAGATAGTTATTTGGATTTTTATGCATTCAACATTCATAGAATTTTATTGCTTTAACATTATGTTAGATTTGCTTTGAGAACGATGCGGTGGTCATTAAAGCCACAGATAAATATACATAATTAAAAAAATGTTTACCAACATTAGGAAAGCAACACTGTTCTAGAAACCGCCTTTTGCTTGGTGTTGCCAGCAGGAAACAGCATTGCAAATGCTAAACAATTATGCTAAATAATTTACAATAAATACAAGGATTTAACGCTGAGTACTTTATGCACATAGGACTAATTATTGTACAAATAATATTTAATTATCCTCTTCATCCGCTTTCGTATAATACTGACTTATTTCACTATCAATTCCTCCATTTTGATCTCACCCCACAATGCGTTGATCCGCGCGCTCGTAGGTGCTATGCGAAGTAGGGCATCTACGTCCGCTACAGTAGGTACAGACAGCGCTGTGAGAATGTCTTTCCAAAGTTTAATTAAATTTTATTATTTTAAAGCGCGTAGTCGTCCTTTTTAAGGTTCCGTAAACGAGGGGACCCATTAATATCAGTCCGTCTGTCCGTCGCAACTTTAAAGAGTAACTCAGAAAAACTATATTTTGTTCCAATTTAGATAACAGGTTTTCTTTAAAAAAAATTTTTACGGAGTGTTTACTAACAAATAAATATGAAAGGAGTCCCCATACAAGAAATGCATTTTATAACTTAGTTTTATTTATGTTGTATCGTAAAAACGGTAAAACATAAAAGCGTCAAATTTGGTATGATTACAAACACTGAAAAAAACAACAAATACTAAAAAGTAAGTTGGGTTCGTGCTGATTACATTCGACACCGAATTCAAATTGGAATATAATATCTAGTGTGTTGCGGTATGGAACCGTCGGTGCGCGAGTCCGACTCGCACTTGACTGGTTTTTATATTTCGTCAATTTATAGTGATTCATTGAAGATTTTTTACAGATTTATTGATTTTGGCTTGTTTGTCTTTATTTGGTACCAAGATCTAGCATGCGCGGTAGTGAAATTCCGGCTCATTTGGTAGAAAGATCTTGAAAATTAACGAAATATCGCAGAAGACAGGCCGTCCGTCGACCATCGTCGTCGTGTCTTTCGCACTTTCTCTAACTACATTTACAAGTACTCTGCAGTTAAAACTCTAGATGGTGGCCAAAATTTAGTCAATTATCATCATTTTACATCAGCTTATTCCTAAATAATGAGACAAATTCTGAGGTCCTAGTGAAAAAGGTTATAAGTCTCCTGAAGATCAGATGAAAAAGGGTACGTTTATGTATATACCCACAGAACTATATCGAGATAGAAGGAGAGAGTTCGTCGATTTATATGAGAACCGAGCGTGTAACATTTTGCGTGGGTACTTTGAAGTCACGCGAGTCTTTTAGTGATGTGCACAACTAAAACAGAATCGTTACGAATCGTGTCATCGATCGCAACGGAAGAGCGTCAGTGAGCCAACAGACTTCGACGGGAGAGGACGCGCGCGCTGGTCTTGCGACGCGCAATCTATAGTCAGATGAGCTGTGCTGATTATTCGCCGGTACTTTGATGTTGATGGACCAGTAAAGACATCCTTGTGAAAATGTATGGAACAAATTCGGTTGTTTTTTGTAGGAAACCAGTTTTTGCGACCCGTTGCTTCTATCCATCTATTTTTTATAAGAAGATCTTTAGGGAAACTGGAACAAAATTGCAATATAGTAACTATATTTTTAAATTATCGATATAACTATAAATATTATCTATTTCTTTTTGACTACCTACTACTTCATCAGTCATCACACGGCTACATAATAGTAGGTCTAAATAAGGTTTTGTTACCGACAGTACTTTTTTTTGGAAAATCTTTACCGGCTTAACAATAACAAACTATTGAGTCCTAACACGGCGGGTCAACGTTAAGAATGGCGGAGATCCTGTCGCCACCTTCCGACTCCATCATCAGATCACCTCAAAGATACTATAATATTGCATTGTCATCGAGTTTACATATGTGGTCCAAATTTCAGCCCATTCGGTTAACAGGAAGTGGGTCAAATTTATTTTGTAAGGTTTGACCCGTACATACATACAAACTTACATAAATACAGATCTACATATTCTACATACATTGCAAGTTAAATAAAAGCTTGTAAAAAAATATATCGTCTTTTCTGTTTTCAAAATCGATTTTAATCGATTAAGAAATCGGCATTGAAAATCGCAGGGTACAACACTACATCTTACTTTTGACAGACAAGTGCTCGACAGTTTGGTTTGTATTAATTTTCGTTGCTGATTTTCAATGCATGCCAAGTCCGGCGCGTCAAATTAAAGCAGCAATGGAAAAGTAGCATTACACACAGAGTCGCCCGCTACTGTTTATATGAAATTAATATCGAGCAACAAAATAAATTGTTTTATAAATAATAACAGATATTTAAGGGCAAAGAGTAATTACCGATGAAAGGAAATATCCTGATTTACAGCTCCTACTTTTTTGGTGGTGGTTGTACAGTTAATTATCGAGCAAGAGGGCATTTTGTTGTTATATTCGAACGTCACACGCGGACACCGGCGAGAGCGGACTGAGCATCGCGGCGAGCAATTGGGCGCTCAGCACCTCTTTTTAGCACGCGAGGTACATACACTCTTTCCTTCTATTTCGATATAGTTCTGTGTATATACCCTTTTTCATTTTGAGGTAGGTTGACTTGTACCCTTTCTCACTTGGTCCCCAGAATTATCCTTCAAATGGTAACAGAAACGTAACAAAGAGTTATTTAGTTGAGAAATGTATTTTTCTTTTTATCATATCTTTAATTATAACATTTTAATATATAACTTGTAAATATCTGGCATTAAAGGCACACTATGATATAGCCAAATTAACTAGGGCTGCCGTATTTATTACAACCATTCAAACTTATCATATAAATTCAGGCTAGATTTGTTTCCACACATCAAGTGACCAGACATAGTCAAATATTTTTTTTGTGATAACACGGACATGTGTGTTCACTCGGAAAGTTAATAAACCAGAAACTGCTGTAAATACTAATCAAATCTAATGTGATTACATTTAGCTGAAATTCTGTATATTTCTGAAGTTTTCACAGCTAGGGTTGTCACTCACATGGCATTGGTATTATAACAATACACTATGAATTCAATTGTTCTTTAGTAGCATATGTATTTGCTCTTCATTTACTGTTGCAGTTATGATTCATTCACTCTGTAAGAGGCTTAAAATTGTTATTACATATTCGGCTACTATAACAGCTAAAATAACACGCCTGAGTCTTTACACTGTCAAGTGTACCAGCTTGACATATAAAAAAATCTAAAGAGTGTTTCCACTATAAGGTGGGTGACACTATCATAGCCTTTCAGTTTATTGTAGTATCTCACTCCAAGGCGAGCAAGATGTCACTTATTTTAGTGTACTAGTCAGACACACTGTTCTCACTTTTCTGGCTTGTTACTGTCATTGATACTGAAGTTTACAGCACTAGTGCACCACTAGCAAAATTACGAAGGCGAAAGACCACATAGAGTATGTCAAGCGGTTGGAGCTCCGCCACAAGGTTAATTTTAAGTCTTTTCTGGTGAGAGTACTCGATCAAACATCTGTCGACCTTACGAATTCCGGCTGTGTCATATTTGGACGATTTAGTGACTCCACCAAAGTGTTTAAGTTAGGAAGGTATTTGTAAATACAGACTATTCTTTCTTTCAACTATTCTATAGCTTCAATTATACTGTCACATGTTCACTGTTCACATTTTTCTTCGTTGTCACTGTTGTAGCGTTCGCTAATGGAGTTGACACTGTCACTTTTTAATACTCGTTCACTCGACCCGCTTCTGTCAGTCTCATAGTCAAGCGTAGCAGGCGGTCCCCCCTACAAGGCGGGCTCGGGGTTCTCGGCCTCGTATGGGAAGGGGCGGGCGTCGGCGATGCTGAACACGAACATGAGGCAGCCCAGCTGCAGCAGCGCGCCGTGCGTCAGCAGCGCCGAGCCCTCCCAGGCGCCGCCCGCGCCGCCCGGGCCCGCGCAGCGGCACTCCGGGGGCTCGGGCCGGGACAGGGAGCCGTTTATTCTGAAACAAAACAACATTATGTAAGTTTATTATTAGCGATGGAACCAGAACAGCCTTATTCACCTGCCACATTTGAGTGTTCATGGCAGTTATGCAAATCCCAGTGCTTGTGTGGTGAGTGGTGTCCGGCCCTGCACCAGTCAGGTGGCGACGTACCCGGCGGGCAGGCGGTGGCGCACGGCGTCGCGCACGGCGCGCGCGCGGCCGTCGGCGGCGGGGTCGGCGGGCGCGGCGCGCTCGGCCACGTCCACGCCGTACAGCACGCCGTCCACGCGCGAGCCCCACTCCGAGTAGTTGATCAGCTCGTAGTGCCGCGTCACCTGCACACCGGTTATACTACATATACAAACAAACTAAACTAACTAAACAATAGCTTTATTATAAACCAACGTCCAAACAACAGTAATCGCCTCGAGTGGTCTAACCACACCATAGCTATTTGCTGGTGCCACGAATGGACCGGAAAAGGAGTCAAGCATATCATTGTTGAATGTATACCTCGTCATAAAAGACGGTGGCGTGCAGACGAGACACGCGGCGGCAGCGGCCGGCGTCGAGCAGCACGTCACACGCTGACGACGAGCCGAACGTCAGCCGCGACAGCCGCATCGGGACCGGCCGGCCCAGACCATCGCCGAGACCGCTTCTGGGGAGAATAGCAAACTTACCAACTTGGACAAAAGACGTGTTAAGATGGTGATACTTCAAACGTAAGATTTCGGAGAATGTAACACCGATGGTCCTTACCATATTACCTATTAAATAAGGGCCGCAAGCGAGTCACTCCCTACCTTTAAACCCTTTTCAAATGAAATCAAATAAAATCAAAATATATTTATCTCCTACAATACGATTACTAATTTAGAAAATTAAGAATGGATTATGGATGGTATGGCACTAGCTAGACTATCTAATGATTGAGAAAAATAAATGCTTGCATAGTACGAGCGTTAATCAATCGAAAATACCGCGTCAGGTGGATAGGACGCACTGGCATATTTCCTGGCCAGCCTGTTCACTCGACTTATATCTAGCTCTTCTAAATTTTCTATTGGCTTGAACTACACTTTTTCTAATTTTAATATTTAGCTCCTCCAAATGTTATATTGGTTTAAAGTATACTTTTTCTTTTTCCCCAGTAAAACCGAGTCTTAAGTCGGGTGAACAAGGTGGCCAAGAATAGTGTTAACGCGTGCTGTTAGCATGTCGCATCCATCAATAGATAGAGTGATTGAAGAGGAAGGCTTTGATATGTGATAAATTCTGGATTTTGTACAGGTGTTGCAAATACTCAGTTTAACCGAAGCTATGCGCGGCGGCGGGCGGGGCGCCGGCCCCTACAGTTCCGTGCGACAGTGTGAGTGGGTCACCTGGCGGGCCGCAGCACGGGGCAGGCGGCGGCGCGCGCGGCGGCCGCGGGCTGCGCGCTGGGCGCGGCGGCGGGCGGGGCGCCGGCCCCTACAGTTCCGTGCGACAGTGTGAGTGGGTCACCTGGCGGGCCGCAGCACGGGGCAGGCGGCGGCGCGCGCGGCGGCCGCGGGCTGCGCGCTGGGCGCGGCGGCGGGCGGGGCGCCGGCCCCTACAGTTCCGTGCGACAGTGTGAGTGGGTCACCTGGCGGGCCGCAGCACGGGGCAGGCGGCGGCGCGCGCGGCGGCCGCGGGCTGCGCGCTGGGCGCGGCGGCGGGCGGGGCGCCGGCCCCTACAGTTCCGTGCGACAGTGTGAGTGGGTCACCTGGCGGGCCGCAGCACGGGGCAGGCGGCGGCGCGCGCGGCGGCCGCGGGCTGCGCGCTGGGCGCGGCGGCGGGCGGGGCGCCGGCCCCTACAGTTCCGTGCGACAGTGTGAGTGGGTCACCTGGCGGGCCGCAGCACGGGGCAGGCGGCGGCGCGCGCGGCGGCCGCGGGCTGCGCGCTGGGCGCGGCGGCGGGCGGGGCGCCGGCCCCTACAGTTCCGTGCGACAGTGTGAGTGGGTCACCTGGCGGGCCGCAGCACGGGGCAGGCGGCGGCGCGCGCGGCGGCCGCGGGCTGCGCGCTGGGCGCGGCGGCGGGCGGGGCGCCGGCCCCTACAGTTCCGTGCGACAGTGTGAGTGGGTCACCTGGCGGGCCGCAGCACGGGGCAGGCGGCGGCGCGCGCGGCGGCCGCGGGCTGCGCGCTGGGCGCGGCGGCGGGCGGGGCGCCGGCCCCTACAGTTCCGTGCGACAGTGTGAGTGGGTCACCTGGCGGGCCGCAGCACGGGGCAGGCGGCGGCGCGCGCGGCGGCCGCGGGCTGCGCGCTGGGCGCGGCGGCGGGCGGGGCGCCGGCCCCTACAGTTCCGTGCGACAGTGTGAGTGGGTCACCTGGCGGGCCGCAGCACGGGGCAGGCGGCGGCGCGCGCGGCGGCCGCGGGCTGCGCGCTGGGCGCGGCGGCGGGCGGGGCGCCGGCCCCTACAGTTCCGTGCGACAGTGTGAGTGGGTCACCTGGCGGGCCGCAGCACGGGGCAGGCGGCGGCGCGCGCGGCGGCCGCGGGCTGCGCGCTGGGCGCGGCGGCGGGCGGGGCGCCGGCCCCTACAGTTCCGTGCGACAGTGTGAGTGGGTCACCTGGCGGGCCGCAGCACGGGGCAGGCGGCGGCGCGCGCGGCGGCCGCGGGCTGCGCGCTGGGCGCGGCGGCGGGCGGGGCGCCGGCCCCTACAGTTCCGTGCGACAGTGTGAGTGGGTCACCTGGCGGGCCGCAGCACGGGGCAGGCGGCGGCGCGCGCGGCGGCCGCGGGCTGCGCGCTGGGCGCGGCGGCGGGCGGGGCGCCGGCCCCTACAGTTCCGTGCGACAGTGTGAGTGGGTCACCTGGCGGGCCGCAGCACGGGGCAGGCGGCGGCGCGCGCGGCGGCCGCGGGCTGCGCGCTGGGCGCGGCGGCGGGCGGGGCGCCGGCCCCTACAGTTCCGTGCGACAGTGTGAGTGGGTCACCTGGCGGGCCGCAGCACGGGGCAGGCGGCGGCGCGCGCGGCGGCCGCGGGCTGCGCGCTGGGCGCGGCGGCGGGCGGGGCGCCGGCCCCTACAGTTCCGTGCGACAGTGTGAGTGGGTCACCTGGCGGGCCGCAGCACGGGGCAGGCGGCGGCGCGCGCGGCGGCCGCGGGCTGCGCGCTGGGCGCGGCGGCGGGCGGGGCGCCGGCCCCTACAGTTCCGTGCGACAGTGTGAGTGGGTCACCTGGCGGGCCGCAGCACGGGGCAGGCGGCGGCGCGCGCGGCGGCCGCGGGCTGCGCGCTGGGCGCGGCGGCGGGCGGGGCGCCGGCCCCTACAGTTCCGTGCGACAGTGTGAGTGGGTCACCTGGCGGGCCGCAGCACGGGGCAGGCGGCGGCGCGCGCGGCGGCCGCGGGCTGCGCGCTGGGCGCGGCGGCGGGCGGGGCGCCGGCCCCTACAGTTCCGTGCGACAGTGTGAGTGGGTCACCTGGCGGGCCGCAGCACGGGGCAGGCGGCGGCGCGCGCGGCGGCCGCGGGCTGCGCGCTGGGCGCGGCGGCGGGCGGGGCGCCGGCCCCTACAGTTCCGTGCGACAGTGTGAGTGGGTCACCTGGCGGGCCGCAGCACGGGGCAGGCGGCGGCGCGCGCGGCGGCCGCGGGCTGCGCGCTGGGCGCGGCGGCGGGCGGGGCGCCGGCCCCTACAGTTCCGTGCGACAGTGTGAGTGGGTCACCTGGCGGGCCGCAGCACGGGGCAGGCGGCGGCGCGCGCGGCGGCCGCGGGCTGCGCGCTGGGCGCGGCGGCGGGCGGGGCGCCGGCCCCTACAGTTCCGTGCGACAGTGTGAGTGGGTCACCTGGCGGGCCGCAGCACGGGGCAGGCGGCGGCGCGCGCGGCGGCCGCGGGCTGCGCGCTGGGCGCGGCGGCGGGCGGGGCGCCGGCCCCTACAGTTCCGTGCGACAGTGTGAGTGGGTCACCTGGCGGGCCGCAGCACGGGGCAGGCGGCGGCGCGCGCGGCGGCCGCGGGCTGCGCGCTGGGCGCGGCGGCGGGCGGGGCGCCGGCCCCTACAGTTCCGTGCGACAGTGTGAGTGGGTCACCTGGCGGGCCGCAGCACGGGGCAGGCGGCGGCGCGCGCGG
Source organism: Acleris sparsana (assembly GCA_923062465.1). Classification (NCBI taxonomy): domain Eukaryota; kingdom Metazoa; phylum Arthropoda; class Insecta; order Lepidoptera; family Tortricidae; genus Acleris; species Acleris sparsana. The sequence continues at coordinate 11,417,214 of OV281306.1, read as the reverse complement.
CGGCCGCGGGCTGCGCGCTGGGCGCGGCGGCGGGCGGGGCGCCGGCCCCTACAGTTCCGTGCGACAGTGTGAGTGGGTCACCTGGCGGGCCGCAGCACGGGGCAGGCGGCGGCGCGCGCGGCGGCCGCGGGCTGCGCGCTGGGCGCGGCGGCGGGCGGGGCGCCGGCCCCTACAGTTCCGTGCGACAGTGTGAGTGGGTCACCTGGCGGGCCGCAGCACGGGGCAGGCGGCGGCGCGCGCGGCGGCCGCGGGCTGCGCGCTGGGCGCGGCGGCGGGCGGGGCGCCGGCCCCTACAGTTCCGTGCGACAGTGTGAGTGGGTCACCTGGCGGGCCGCAGCACGGGGCAGGCGGCGGCGCGCGCGGCGGCCGCGGGCTGCGCGCTGGGCGCGGCGGCGGGCGGGGCGCCGGCCCCTACAGTTCCGTGCGACAGTGTGAGTGGGTCACCTGGCGGGCCGCAGCACGGGGCAGGCGGCGGCGCGCGCGGCGGCCGCGGGCTGCGCGCTGGGCGCGGCGGCGGGCGGGGCGCCGGCCCCTACAGTTCCGTGCGACAGTGTGAGTGGGTCACCTGGCGGGCCGCAGCACGGGGCAGGCGGCGGCGCGCGCGGCGGCCGCGGGCTGCGCGCTGGGCGCGGCGGCGGGCGGGGCGCCGGCCCCTACAGTTCCGTGCGACAGTGTGAGTGGGTCACCTGGCGGGCCGCAGCACGGGGCAGGCGGCGGCGCGCGCGGCGGCCGCGGGCTGCGCGCTGGGCGCGGCGGCGGGCGGGGCGCCGGCCCCTACAGTTCCGTGCGACAGTGTGAGTGGGTCACCTGGCGGGCCGCAGCACGGGGCAGGCGGCGGCGCGCGCGGCGGCCGCGGGCTGCGCGCTGGGCGCGGCGGCGGGCGGGGCGCCGGCCCCTACAGTTCCGTGCGACAGTGTGAGTGGGTCACCTGGCGGGCCGCAGCACGGGGCAGGCGGCGGCGCGCGCGGCGGCCGCGGGCTGCGCGCTGGGCGCGGCGGCGGGCGGGGCGCCGGCCCCTACAGTTCCGTGCGACAGTGTGAGTGGGTCACCTGGCGGGCCGCAGCACGGGGCAGGCGGCGGCGCGCGCGGCGGCCGCGGGCTGCGCGCTGGGCGCGGCGGCGGGCGGGGCGCCGGCCCCTACAGTTCCGTGCGACAGTGTGAGTGGGTCACCTGGCGGGCCGCAGCACGGGGCAGGCGGCGGCGCGCGCGGCGGCCGCGGGCTGCGCGCTGGGCGCGGCGGCGGGCGGGGCGCCGGCCCCTACAGTTCCGTGCGACAGTGTGAGTGGGTCACCTGGCGGGCCGCAGCACGGGGCAGGCGGCGGCGCGCGCGGCGGCCGCGGGCTGCGCGCTGGGCGCGGCGGCGGGCGGGGCGCCGGCCCCTACAGTTCCGTGCGACAGTGTGAGTGGGTCACCTGGCGGGCCGCAGCACGGGGCAGGCGGCGGCGCGCGCGGCGGCCGCGGGCTGCGCGCTGGGCGCGGCGGCGGGCGGGGCGCCGGCCCCTACAGTTCCGTGCGACAGTGTGAGTGGGTCACCTGGCGGGCCGCAGCACGGGGCAGGCGGCGGCGCGCGCGGCGGCCGCGGGCTGCGCGCTGGGCGCGGCGGCGGGCGGGGCGCCGGCCCCTACAGTTCCGTGCGACAGTGTGAGTGGGTCACCTGGCGGGCCGCAGCACGGGGCAGGCGGCGGCGCGCGCGGCGGCCGCGGGCTGCGCGCTGGGCGCGGCGGCGGGCGGGGCGCCGGCCCCTACAGTTCCGTGCGACAGTGTGAGTGGGTCACCTGGCGGGCCGCAGCACGGGGCAGGCGGCGGCGCGCGCGGCGGCCGCGGGCTGCGCGCTGGGCGCGGCGGCGGGCGGGGCGCCGGCCCCTACAGTTCCGTGCGACAGTGTGAGTGGGTCACCTGGCGGGCCGCAGCACGGGGCAGGCGGCGGCGCGCGCGGCGGCCGCGGGCTGCGCGCTGGGCGCGGCGGCGGGCGGGGCGCCGGCCCCTACAGTTCCGTGCGACAGTGTGAGTGGGTCACCTGGCGGGCCGCAGCACGGGGCAGGCGGCGGCGCGCGCGGCGGCCGCGGGCTGCGCGCTGGGCGCGGCGGCGGGCGGGGCGCCGGCCCCTACAGTTCCGTGCGACAGTGTGAGTGGGTCACCTGGCGGGCCGCAGCACGGGGCAGGCGGCGGCGCGCGCGGCGGCCGCGGGCTGCGCGCTGGGCGCGGCGGCGGGCGGGGCGGGCGCGGCGCCCCACACGGCGCGCGCGATGCGCTCGCGCTCGGCGCGGGACAGCAGCTCCGAGGGCAGCGCGACGTGCTTGAACCCGTGCTTGGCGAGCCGCGAGCGCGGGATCGACGCCTGGATCAGCGCCTCCGTCTCCGCCGACAGCGGCAGCCGCGACCACGGCCCGTAGCACTGCTCGCCCACCAGGATCTAATAACATACAACATTTCATTATTGTACAAAGATAACCATCTATCCCGACACCTGTTTAGCAGAAGGACGTCTGTTATTTTCTGGCTGGTGACGAGTACGATACCTGCTGCAGTCTCTGCCAGGCCAGCAGCTTGACCAGGCTGTGGTCCAGCTTGCTGAGCTGCTCGTCGACAGCGGCGCGCAGCGCGGCGGGCCCGAGCGGTTCGGGTCGGCGCCGCTTCATCGGGGCCTCGTAGTCCACGTCCGCATCCGAGTCTGAGTGCTCGCTCGATCCGGAATGCTCCGCCTAAGAGACGTTCAAGATTATTACTTATGGAAGTACACTGACCTGCCGCACATTAGGCCACTAGAGGCGACCACAGCGAAAGCACATGTAGCCGCCAGAAGCGAGGAGGATTTCCATACATTTTGTATAGCGTCGGCGCAAACCGAGCGTTTGAATGGCCGCGTCCGAACTACAAGCTGCGGGAGACGTCCACGCTCGCTACTAGTGTAGTGGCCGCGTCTTGTCGTTCGAATCGCGCACACACGACCACTTGAACAATGTATTCTCGCCGGTGTCCGGCCTTTTCGCCGAACTTTTATTGTCCGAATATCACTTGCCAACAAACTTTTCGCCGATGATTCACTTTGACTACTAACCATTGCCAACTTTTTGATTTTGACGTTTGACAACGTTTCATTTGGTCGAATTTTTTTAAAGTCGATTATTATAATGACTTTAAACTTTTAGGATGTCTATTATTTGCCAAATCTTTCTCTAGGCCAAAAAACTATTACACGAATAATGTTTCGTCAGTGCAACAGTTCCCTTTGCTTACATTAGGCAGTTATTTTTTTACTTCCAAGTGACTGAAATCTCACATGTGACAGGGTTCAGTTAGGTGCGACGACGAGCGAAGCGAGGAGGAGTGTGTTAGGTTAACAGTGACCAAACAGCGCACGAAGCCGAGCGAGCAAAGCGAGCGTGCCGCGGCAGCGGCCGGCGAGTGCCAGAATCAACTTTTTCAATAAGTATTTGTAAAAGACAGACAGACAGCGAATAAATATTCTAAAAAAAAATACAACATGTATATTAGTCGAAGTAAACCATTCTACGACTCGAAAAGTGGCATTATAAAATGTGGCGTTATAAAAAAAAAAAAACAAAGTTGCTAATCGTGAGGTTGGTAAATAAAACGATATCTTTTGATCATTCGGACACATGATCATTCGGCGAAATGAAATTCTGCGAATAATTGGTTGGGAAGTGATAATCGGCAATTAAATTTTCTGCGATAAATAAGAGAACCATTCTCGCCACTAGTGGCTGCTACTGGTGGCCGCATCCAGCTGGCATCCTGACTTTTTACCAAATCATCATTTTACAAACTTTCATTTCGCAAAAACGTGTTTGTGCTTAAACCATTACATATTACATAGGTTACTTATTAAATAAATTAGGTTGGTGTTAGACTATTGACCACAAAAAATAATAAAGCGGGAAATATCTCTTTGTAAAATGAAAGTTTGTAAAATGATATTAGTTTGTCAAATATCTTTAAAGGATATTGATATAGAGATATTTAATGCTCGCATGGCATCAATTGTATGGGGACATCTGGAGTCTGATAATGTAAATGACTTGGTGGAGTCTTTCAATGGGTGTATATTGCAACTGTTTGATGAGGCAGCGCCCGTTACAAGAGCTCTGATTAAAAATCATTCTTATCCCTGGATTACATTTACGGTTAAGAAAATGATGAAGCTTCGAGATGATGCCCACGCTCGTTGCAAGTTAACAAAGTCAGAAGCTCATAAGAAATACTATAGGGAACTGAAGAGCAGTACCAAATCTGCACTCCTTGCTTGCACGCATATTTTAACCAGCGTATCAATAATAATTTAAAAAACTCGCGTGTTCTCTGGAAGAATATTAAGAAAGATGTCGTTGATTTTAAACGTAAAGAATTGGATCTGCCGTCGCATTTAAGCAACCCTAAGTATATTAATGAACACTTTCTCACCTTGCCTGGAGATGGTCAGGTTGACAATTCCCTTTTAGCTAGGAACAAGGCGGAGCGAGTTGGCACTGCAGTGTTTTCTCTTAAACCGGTTGGTGAAATTGCTGTCCTTAATATTATTAAATCTTTTTCAAGTAACAACCAGGGATCTGACGCCATTACCCTTAACATGATTATTTTAACATTACCGCACACGTTGTCAATAATCACGAAAATTGACAATAAGTCCATATTAACTGGAGAGTTCCCTGAGCTCTGGAAAACTGCCAAAGTTAAACCGATTCCTAAAGTTCAATATCTTAGAACGTTTAAAGATCTGCGCCCCATTAGCAACCTGCCTTTTCTTTCCAAAATTGTAGAAAAAGTCGTTTCTCTCCAGCTCACAAAGTGTTTGGGAAAACATAACCTGTTTGCCTAAAAAAACAATCTGGCTTTAGGAAATATCGTAGTAGTCAGACTGCCTTGCTCGACGTAGTGGATGAGATTCTGGCTGCTCAGGATATTGTTGGTGAGGGCACCTTACTAGTCTTGTTGGATTTTTCACAAGCTTTCGATACAATTAAATCTAAATTGTTGCTAGCAAAACTTTTATATTACGGGTTTGACACGCGAACAGTGAATTGGTTTTCAAGCTATGTCGTCGGCCGGAAGCTGTTCGTAGAGGTTCGAGACTGGTACATTATTGACCTCAAATACTATGTCGATAATTAGATGAGTCCCACAGGGGTCAATTTTGGGACCGCTTATCTTTATTCTTTACAGTAGTGACAATAAATAATATTTCTAATTGTAATTACCATTTGTACGCAGACGGCTTTCAATTTATCTTTTAGGCCTGCGGAAACAAACTGCAGTGAATAAACTTAACATTGATCTCGGTAACGTAGCTGAGTGGTGCAATAAAAATAACTTGGTTCTCAATGCTAGTAAGTCAAAATTACTGGTGTTTGGTTCCAAAAAACAAATACGCGACATTACGTTTTGTGATCCGCATGTTTCTATAATGGGTGATCATCTGGAGATCGTTTCTGAGTCTCGTTATCTTAGCCTCCTGATGGATTCCGGATGGGCTACGGTTTGAGGGACACGTGTCAGAACTTGTTCGTAATTGCTTTTATAGGCTTAAGGTATTATATCAAGTGCGCAACCACATAACTATTGACCTGCGTATTAAATTATGTGATTCCCTGATTCTTTCAAAATTAAGTTACGCCGATGCTGTCTTTGGTGGTTGTGTATTAGCTCGTACAAGCAAGATGGTGCAGCGTGTTCAAACGCTTGCGTGCGCTATTGTTTTGATGTTCCTAGTCGCTCCCATATCACACCTTTTTTTAACAGTAGCAAGCTTTTAAACATGTCAGCGCGGCGTTCCTCTCACCTATCTACATTGCTACTTGGAGTTATAGGCAAGGGTGAACCATCTTATCTCTTTGAAAAGCTCAAGTTCCCTAATTCAGGTGTTCGGGGTGCGTCTCGTTTGATTTGCACACGACACAAAACAGCTGGTTTTAAATGTTGGAATAATCTTCCACCGCCAATCAGAAACGCTAAATCTCTGATCTCTTTCAAGAACAACCTCAAAGAGAATCTGATTGGCCTACAATTATCCAAAACATAGCAGCTGCACTGTGTCAGAATTGCACTGTTGCTTTCACATTGTTTTATTTTAGCTATTAATGCACCCCACTATGAATGTTTACTATATTTATCCTACTCCATCTATTATTATTTTTTGTACATTTTGTTCCCATAATTCAGTTACTTTACCTATAGCTACGCTCTCATACACATACATATGAAACGACCAGCAGCGCTTTCTCCTCCTCCTCCTCGTCATGGTTGCCTTGAAAATCAGCGCATGGTTGCTTTGAAATGATGATTTGGTAAAACATTAGTGAACCCATCCAGCTACCAGTGTTTGCAACGCGTGGTTCGCCGCTCAAAATTTACCAGATGTTATCTGTAAAATGTGTGTAACCTAAATCTATACGCAATTTAATTCAATTATTCATAGCAGCAATCCTGTTTAAAGGACAAAATGTGATTGTAGAATATGACTGTAGTTTTTGTACTTTGTGTATAAGTATACCTTCGAGTCTGCGATGGCCTTGAGGTCGTCGGCCGCGTCCTCCTGGCTGGCGCCCCTGAGCGGCGGCGCGTGCGGACAGCGCCCCCCGCTGTACTGCGGACACTGCAGGTTGAGACAGATCTGGTGCTTAGGGGTGTCCTCGTCCGAGTCAGAGGCTTCATAGTCGCTGGTCGCTTGCTGGTTCTTTAATACTGGAACCAAACGTAATGTGATTTATTAAGGTAACGTAGAATGTTCTCGTTAGATAAAGAAAATACAGTGCAATAAGTCTTAAGGAGTTTGTATTTGAGTGTTTTTTGTATTAAGCACTTTTGGGTGAACAGAAATCATGGAACTCGCGTCATCGTCACCGAACGCTTTCCATGAGCTGTATGTATACTGTGTATATATGTGAACTTTTCGAGTGAACAAAAGTCATGGAACTCGCGTCATAGTCACTGAATGCTTTCCATGCGCTATATGTATACTGTGTTATATGTGAACTTTTTGGGTGAACAAAAGTCACGGAACTCGCGTCATCCTCACCTAGTAGTGCGACTTTTTTTTTATTTACTGGATAGATCGTAATCGGACAGATTTGGATTTTGTTCAACAGCTCTCAACACTTTCAAGTTATCTATCCCTGGTACCCGATTTACAATTGATCTGTGTCTTTCTGCGGCAAGACAGTGTCTCCTTGTATCGTTTTATAACTCTAAAAATAGTACTTTTGTGGAAATTTAGTGCCTTAGCTATCTTCGACCCAGACCAAGATGGATTTTCCAAGTATTTGTTCCCAATAGGCTATTTGAAAATATACTACAAATTGTGGTCATCCTATCTGATACTAGCGTAAAATAACGTATTTCACTTTATTTCACATTAAATTATGTCTATTTTTTTGGAAATTACACGAATTAATAAGGATATTTATTTTATTTTTATTTTTTTTTATTTAATCTGTGGCAAAAACGCTATGTGATGTTAGAATTAATTTATAATCTGTGATGTGACGTCACATGCAAGTAAACAAAACAAACCCCAAATTAACTTCATATACTAAGCTGTCAAATGAACTTGTTTGTTTACTTGCGTGTGACGTCACACTAGTCCGCCATAGATAGAAACAGCGTTTTTCGCGTTGTTTTGAAAATTTAAACTTGAACTTACATTTTTATTGATAATACAGTAGAATCTCAAGGAAATATCAATGTAGTGTGCTTGTATGTGATAAAGAATCATTTAAAAACGTTTTCTAAAATTAGTCAAATAGCCTATTACTTTCTTTTTTTCAAGTTCCAGTGTCGATAACAATTAACCGCATTGATCAAGGTCTATATTTATTGCACCATTTAAATATCAAAAGGTTGTCAACAAACCGTGATTGTCACTTTTGAAATAAGAACTCAAGTTTTTTTTTTTTATAAATTAATTTATGCATGCCAATTCTAAATGAACCGTGGTTTATGTGTACTTCTTGGGTAAGCCAAAATCATGGAACTCGCGTCATCGTCACCGAACGCTTTCCATGAGCCATATGTATAGTATACTGTGTGGGCTACTTCACATTTTTTATTTTATAATTTACTCGTATTTTATAAATGCATGGTTAAATATATATTTACAACTTTTACCCTACCAGTATACGAGTATATAAACTTATTTCATATCTACCATTATATGAATTTTTAAAAATGAATTTGGTTTAACGATGACAAATTATCGCAAACTTAGCACAACGAAATATAAAACTACTATTTATGCGGTGTTTCTAAGACATTTAAATACATTCGAATCAAAATGATCAAGAATTAAAGTTTAAATTGGTTAGATTTTTTTTTTATTTGTTTTGGTTTGTAAAGAAGGATAGGTCCACGATACAATTCACAAGTTACTTAGTTTTCACTTCTATCGGCAGTCTCCAAAGACTGCCCGTGTGTTTTTTTTATTAGCTTCCCGCCCTTTGGTTTATTAGAGTATCTGCAACACCCGTACAAAATCCAGTGGATACGGGCGGGCTGGCACTATTCGTGGCCACCCCGTTCACCCGACTTAAATCGACTGGTTTTTAGGGTTCCGTAACAAAATGGTAAAAAAGGAACCCTTATGGTGAGACTTCGTTGTCTGTTTTTCTGTCTGTACGTCACAGCAGGTTTTCTCAGCAACTACAAATGCTATCAATTCGAAATTTGGCATAGTTATACACAAATAACTTCGTCGTATATAAATAAAGCTCATAACAAAATTAGTAGGTATTTTCTTTTGCGGTTACCAGGCAACATGCATGCCATCTTAAATACGGAACCCTCGGTGCGCGAGTTCGACTCGCATTTGATCTTTTTTTTTACTGAGGAGCGCTAAAAGAAAAAATATACTTTAAACCAATAGAACATTTTCGAGGAGGTAAATTTTAATTTTTTAAAAAGTGTGCTTAAATCCAATAGAAAATTTAACGGAGCTAGATATAAATCGGGTGAACGTAGCGGCCACGAAATAGTACCAGCCCGCCCTATCCACCTCTCGGAGTATTTTCTCATCATTAGACAATCCAGCAAGTGCCACACCAATTTGGAATTACGCTTGTAACGTTATTATTTTCTATCGCTCAACATGTATGGAATGACATACTGGATGGCGTTACGATAAGCCACGTGATCAACAGTTGATCACGTGGCAAAAAAACGTTAGTAGCGTTTGCATCTTGGCTAGGACGAAATGAAGTACGCCAACATGGTCACGTATCCGTTATAGATACTTTGAAATTGATCAGTTCTAACTGATAATTAGGGTTAGGATTTTGGTAGCATTTCGTGGTTCTAGAATCCATGGAGTCGATAATTCCTAATTATTATAATACATAACACATTGATTTTGACCTTCGGTATTATCATATTCAAAAATGAACTAAATACATATTTAGTTCGGTTATTTCATACCTATTAATATTTGCTTGTTTGTAACGCTTTCACATCAGATATATCCTCAATACCAAAATTAATTTAAATTGGTGCGGCCGAATAACGAATAAATGAATTTTGAAATACATATTAAAATACTGAAGGTCAAAATCAAAGTGTTAAGTATTATAATAATTAGGAAATAGCGACTCCATGGATTCTGGAACCACGATTTGCCACCAAAAGTCCTAACTCTACTGATAATATACAGGGTTATTGGTAAGTCGACCTATTCCCGTTAGAAGGTGATAGGGGTGACTATTTGCGATAATTTTGACCCCCATATGCATTATGCAAAAGTTTTTTAGTTTTCGGCCTCGCATTCTCAAACGTGTACAGATAATATTTTTTAATATTGCATAAGAAAAACAAGTTCATCTTGTACAAAAGAAAATAAAAAAAGTTGATTTAAGTTCGGTATGTTTTTTAATTTTTATTTTTGAAGTGGGTTTGTGACTTTAGTTTCCGCCCGCTTTCTTTGTGATGACTTTTTTTTCAGTTTTTTTTCAAATAATTTCCTACTTGTTATGCATTTTTGGAGAACTAAGAAAACAGTTAAGTTTTTAAAATAATCTGCAAGCCAAGTTGCATAACGTTTTTTTTTGTTTTTAAGGCATTTTAGTGGAAAGCGATCGCAAAAAATATTGAAAAAATTTCGTTTTCCGTCTCGTATTTTTAAATTTGGACCGATAATTATTGTTTTAATATTGAGAAATAACCAATGTTTAATCGGTTTTGTAAATCAGAAGAAAAAAAAAGATTTAAATTGATACTTTTTTTGTAATAAATTTTTCAAGTTGAATTTCTGACTAATTTAAAAAAAAACTAATAAAAGCGATAACTCAAAAATGGTTCACTTTTGCATAATGCATATGGGGGTCAAACTTATCGCAAATAGTCACCCCTATCACCTCCTAACGGGAATAGGTCGACTTACCAATAACCCTGTATATTGGCAACTGGCACTGACCGGCGGCGCAGCGCACGAGCTCGCGGCGCGAGGGCAGCAGCGGCGGCGGGTGCGCGTAGTGGCAGCGCACCATGCGCGGGACCAGCACGCGCCCGCGCACGCCCACCGGCACCTTGACCCTGAGGACAGGAATGATGCAGTTTTTTTATTCGAAAGCAGGTTTTCTAGCGGTTTTTCTTCGCTAGGTCTCATGAAAAATGGTTGGCCCGTTTATGACAAGTCAGATCCGAAAGAAGGAATCACCATTATATCGGATGTTTATCTATCTAATAGTTGTTTCTTGTTGTGTAATGTGTGTGTACCGGAAGGGCGGGCGCTGGCTGCGCGCGCGCCGTATGAAGTCGATCTTGATGGCGTGCTGGTCCACGGGCGCCGAGAACCGCTCCCAGAGCGCCACGCGCTCCGTCGCCGACACCGAGTTCACCAGCTTCCAGTCCTGACATGGCATGTCAACCATTTTTTTTAATGATGCCAAGTGACGCTCTATATGTATTTTTTATAGCAATTGAAGGAAAACGAGCACATAAGCTACCCGACGGTAAACGGCATCTGATACCCCGAGACATTTGCATTCTCAGGACTACAGTCACAAGCATTACAATCTTAAAGGTACACATGGGCAATTTTTTGAGGAATGAACTGCCTGTCATCCCTACGGAAGTCTCAGCCTATTACACAAAATTGAAGTATGACCACAACACTCAGGCAAAAATACTAACCTACCAGTCTTTTGATCATACAACAAATGTAACTTCTTAACCAATTTTGATGTAGCTTGTAGTGTTTTGTTGCGAATTAACCTAGGTTCAAAATGGACAGTCATATTGTTTTTAACGGTCGTGACTCTTTCCAAAGGAACCCAAAATATCCATAAAATACTTCTTCATAAATTATAGTGTTTTCTATGACTTTCAAATTTACGTTTCAACTGTATGAACAAAAGACGACCTTTACACACTGCAAACAACAGATATCATATTGTTATGTTATAGTGTTTGTTGTTGTGAATAATGTCTTTTTAAATACAGTTGCTCAAAAAGTGATACTTTTCGTAGCTGTATATCGTGCGGAAAGTTGGGTTTTTTCGAACTGGTGCTTTTTACTTTTCCTATTTCGCACTAGTGCGTATTACTTTTACATTTTTTTAAAATATATACTAAATAAACTAGGCCGTGCATCCAACCAAAGAGTTTGCATGTTTAAATAAAGTACCAGGAGCGCAGAGGTAACTAGGAGGGTAGCGCGGTGCGGAGCAAGGGAGCGCGGTTTGGAGGAAAGTAGGTACTTCTAATGTTTATGCTTTCCTGGTACTTGATTAAAATTTAGGTAATTTCGGACAGAGTGTGTGCACACGTTAAGCTCACTTGAAAGGTCCGAGGGAAGAGGAGAGACACGGATACTCACATACACATATACACATTTTTTCGCAAATGTATTAAAAAAGGTCGTTTGGTACACTTGCGGAAGTATCATTTTCAGTCTTCCCGAGTCTTGTCGTGTGAAATGACATACTTTCCACGCTTGTAACAAAATCTACTATTCTTTCTTTCTTTTCCTTTCAAATACGTTGCCAACCCCGAGGACAAAGATGGAATGTCTGTGGTAATAATTGTACAGATAGATTATACTTACGATGTATTGTTCTACGTGGTTGGGACACATCCAGCGGCCTGTTGGAAGCGCCGTGAGCGGCGGGTCTAGGCAGTCCTGGGGCAATATAAGAAAAAATATTAGGGGACAAACTCACAGAAATTGACTTAGTTCTAACCTCCGGGCTGATTTTCGGGGGCATTCGGTTTTAACACCTTGTGACGCTCAGGTTCCCAAGTTGTCAGAGTTAGAAATAAATATTAGTCAGTACAATAAACCATCACTTCTTCACTCTAGGATTACAGACAGCCACATGAGCACACGAAGCAGGACTTGGCCGGCAGCGCCGCGCAGCCCCACGCGTCCACGGTCACCAGCGAGCCGTAGCCGTTCTCTATTAATACTGCACATACAGTATTACTGCACCTGGTGGAACAGCAGCGGGCAGTAGTCGCAGGCGAGCAGCGGCGCGACGCGGCACGTCCCGCGACACACGAAGCAGGACTTGGCCGGCAGCGCCGCGCAGCCCCACGCGTCCACGGTCACCAGCGAGCCGTTGCCGTTGCCGTTCTCTATTAAACCAACAACCAAACGATCTCTTTAAAAAAACATTATTGACCAACATCAACATCCAAACAAAACATGTATCCGCAACACCCCTGATTGCCTCACACTCTAAGGAGGGAGTTAATAATAGTTTAAAATAATTCCTCATTGAAAATGATGGATGGACTGGACACCTCCAGCAGCACAGCCCTCTACATACCCTTATCAGTCCCAGGGAACGGGCAAGGTACGCGCATCTCCCTCGGCAACTCGAACTGCCGCGGGTTCATGATGCGCGCCGCCCGCACCAGGACCTCCATGGGGGTCAACTCCTTCTCCGGCTCCTTCTCTTTCTCTTTCTCCTTCTCCTGGCTCTTGTCTTCTTCATCAGTCTTCTTGGAGGAGTTGGAGCGGTTGCGGAGAGATCTAAAATCATTATTATTACTGATATATTAATATCAGGGGACCTGTGGAGACCTAGTCCCAAACTAAGCTCTAGCCTTGTACTATGACTATTAGACAACGATATAAACATAGAGAAATATATACTTACATTTGTATTTGTACATAGAAAACATCCAAGACTCATGAACAAATATTCGCGCCCATCACACAAATTTCTGGCCTTTCCGAGATTTAAACTACCAACCGCTACCAACTAAGCTAACGTGTTGTCAGTTGTTTATGCAATTTACGTAAATTAACTCTTTGTGCGAGTCTCAAAATATCTACATACACATCTGCCATTGGTGTCAAAAACCACATCCAGATCCCTGATACAGACCTGGTTTTCTTGTCAGTGTCGGACTTGTCGGCGGGCGACTGGGCGCGGGAGCTGCGCGCGCTGGCCGCCTGCGCCTGCAGCTCGTCGGCGCCCGCGCACTGCCGGCACAGCCACAGGCCCGCCGGGATGTCGTTCTCATCCAAAGGGGGGTCGCTGGAAGTGGGGGGAAGGTTACGATGTTGTAAACGCCGCCGTAATACTAAAGAAGGTAGCTAACTGGATAGTAATAAGGTCAGGTGGGGCAGGTGCGTGAACGAGGTAAGTGCGTCAAACCCTATAAATTTTGCCACCCTCTGGTAACGGCCACTTTGCAATTATATGTAAAGCAAGAGATATGCTGATATTTTTGCAGTTTATTTAGAATTCCTAGATCCTGAATTACCTGGAGTACTGTCCTAGTATCTGTCAGTAAATAAATTTGATGGCTAGGAACTAAATGACACTTTCTTAAGTGGCCAGATATTGACGATTTACCCCATTGTTGGTTTGACGCAGTTGCCCCACCTTACCTTGGTTTAAGAATTTAAAATTTAATGTGGTTACCGATAGTGTATACAATGGACTAAAATATGAAGTTAGTAGTTCTTGGATATTACGGCAGAGCGGCCAACGCACTCAGTGCGGAGGTGGCGCGGCGCGGTGCGTTCCCAAATTCAATTCTAATAGCTTGGTTCCACTACTCCGAGCGGAGCGGACACCGTACGGACTCGGTTTGGCTTACAACGGTGCCTTCAAATGTTTCCACGGCGAGCCAACCTCTGTAACCACCTCTGTAGTCACCATTGTAAGCCAAACGGAGTCCGTAAGGGGCCCGCTCCGTTCGCTATCGAAGGCGGTCATAAAAACCGGGTATGAGCATGTCGGACCACGCTCAGTGTAGGGTTCAGAAACCATTACTACACAAAAAACAATAATGAACTAATTTTCTGTTCAGTTATTAGGTACTGTCTTTTGTTAGGAATAATCACAGCCGCCTGTATCTCAGGAACCAATCAAGCGTACTTAGTCGTGATAGTTTCCTTTTTAAGTTAATATGTGCATTCATTTAAGATACTTTTACTTGTAGTTTGTAGTACCAACCATAGCCCATAGCATGCCCAAAGCGTGGGGAAAATGGTTTTAGCATTGTCACGCGTCGCATTGCACTGCCTCACTTACCGACACAAAAACAATTGTTTTGCTGACTAAGGAGTTCAAAAGTTAAAATATGCTTAACTTAGAGAGCTTTTGAGCACTACCCAAAACTGAGTGCTGGTATGTTGTCAGGAAAAATTATTTGTTCCAATTATTTTCTCTTCTTTGTACTTTAGCAAATAAGTTTAGCATTGTTTTACTGTCAACATTAACAATATTCAGTAACTTCATGGTTGTGCAATAAGTATGTAGATGTATGAAAAAAATAAGTCTCTTCGATTTGTAGAGCAAGACTTAGGAGTATTAAATAATTTTTTTAATGACAGGATGATATGTTATTTAAGTCGACATAATAATGTCACATTATTATTGTGACATTATACGTTATTAACAATGCCAAAGAAGTTAATTTACATATTATTTTACTCATTTACAAAGGGTGAAATACCTAATTACTGGCCTCTACAACATTAGCAGCTGACGCGTAGTTATTGTTGAATTATGGTCTGCGCAAACCGGCGGACGGGACGGCAGAGGATATAAAATTTATCTGTATATTCATTTGCCATTTCAATTGAAATACGGTATAAATTTCAATGGTTTGGGACCGACCTCGGAGCATCGCAGCGGATTTGACTCCGCGGCATTGAAGCATGCGGCGGTGCCTACCAGCGCGCGCCGGGGTAGCGGAGCCTCGGGAGAGGAAGGCTTAGCGCAAACCGGTGGACGGCTCCCTCTATAAATCTTGATACCGCTAGCGCCTGACAGCGTGCGCTGCAATGCCGCGGCATCCCGCGTTAGCCCGGGGCATGGTCGGCTTTGATTCCGTTCCACTAGCGAAGCGACCACATTGGCGGACTCCGACGCATACCGGCGGATGCCTTCGCATGCCGGCGCTTCCCGCCGCAGTATCCTGTATGCGCTCGTAGCCTCAGAGCATGCCTAAAACTCGTCTGCCTTCCGGTCCGCCAGTTTGCACTGGGCCGGAGCAAAAACGGGGGCGCACTTTGCAGTCCCGGGCATTGAACGCTGGCAGACGCTCGCGGTATCGTGAGCGATTTTCCCTCGTCAGTGTGCGTTGCGGTGAGGAAATCCTCTTCGATGCTCTTCCCTGCCATCTGCCGGTTTGCACAGGCCATCATTGTCTCTATTACCTTATGTTACAGTTCATGGGGCCAATAATTGGTAGGTGGACAAGAATAGGGCAATATAACCCAACCTGGTATGATATATAATAAAAAAACGACTGCACTAACCATATCAATAGAAAAGCGAAAAATAAGCGCTATAACCTATAGATTTTTTACTAGTAATGTATAGGTCACTTGAATATTCAGACAAGCAATAAATTACAAAACATACCTATTTCTTGAAACAAATATACATTTGCATTGTTAGCTTGTCCTTGCCTCAAACACCTTTTCCAATATATGTACAGTCACTCAATAATGTTGAGCATACTTAGAACCTTGTCATTGTGAATGTCACTGTCATTATCATGTGTGTCATGTTGAGTTTCCATCATTTTCATTGGGGTACTTGCCATACAAGTACATTAGTCTTACAATTTTCTACAGTGTATAGAGCTTGTTTTTTGTTTTTCTGTTGATATTTTTAGTGCTGTCTGATTTTCAAGTATGAAAATAAGTAAAATAATATGTAAATTAAGTTACTATACCATTTTTGTTTATTAACTTTCATACTTCTGTCACATTATGATGAGGACAAGAATATCATCCTGTCTACCAGTTACCATTCATTACAAATTACTTCTAAGTCATATTGCTCTGAAAATATAAAGATATGTTTTGTCTTTCTCATTGCCTAAGTAATATAGTTATATGAATACAAAAACCCTTACATATGTTAAATTAATAAATATTATCAATGATGTTATTCTTTGTGTAATGTATTTTTTAATGCTTTTGAAACGGATAACATTTGTATTATATTATATATAACCCATTCTCCTTAACTCACTAGCAACCAAGATGAAAACTTGCTGGACAGCGGTCGCAGCATATAAGGTCGCCACCTTCGCCACAAGCGTCGCAAGAGTCATGGTTATGACCCTTCCCAGGTCTCTTGTAATAAGGATGCTGAGATTTCTTAGCCTTTTGGGTAGTTACTTCCTCGTCCGGGGGCTTTATCAAAGCCTTTATTAGCTAAAATACATAAATAAGTAATCTTCAAACATGTTACATAGCTGTAGTGGTGTGGAGTTACATGTAAAACGATCAAAGTAAAATGGCGCCAGAAGATCACAATACCGAAGTTGAGCCCTTGCAAAAACTGCTTCAAACAACTTACCGGCATAAGCCCACCTGATGTATCGAGATCATAGCTAACGTTAGACATTATAACAGCAAGTTAAAGCCCCGGTAAATGGTTTTTACCAAGTTATCTTGAATAATTACAAAGACTGAAAATAAAGTCCAATTGGACCCAGAATAATCACATAAACCAATGTACTGAGGTTTTTCTAAGGATACATTTTCAATAATGATTAACAAATGTAAACGGTCAAATATTTTGAGATATCGATTTTATACTAGAAACGCTGAATAATTCGTTGGAATACAATCAACAATACCGACAGATTTACGATATCGAAAGATGGCCGCCAAGCGTGTGGATTGACAGGTGACACTTTAGCGTTGTACAATGGTACAATCAAATACCGGTTATTGAGGTAAGTGTAAAATGACATCAAAAAAGAAAGTAATAAATAAGTTGCTATAATAAGCAATGAAAAAGGTATTTTCCTAACTTTACAAACAGCAAAATAAAATAACGTTTTTTTGTTATTGTTGTAAAAATACATTTTTATTTTTATTTTTCAGCAACATGACACTTCCGACATGCTTAATAATGTTGCTACAGGTCTTCTTTAAACCCTACTATTAAAATAAACTATCACGAGCTACCTAAAATGAATAAGAAAACTCTTTCGTGATTCTACAAAAGATACCTAGCAAGCAGAGCAAAAAAAAAAAGAAATTTACGCGATTCGATTCTTATTACCATAATCTGTTTTTTTTTTTTCAAATATAAAAGTCTAAAAAGGCCCTCATTTTCCTAAACTCTTTCATGCCACGGGGAGTTGGCCTTTAGTGCTTGTACCCACACGGTGCATATAGCTGGAGCAAATAAAGTCGTGGGCTTCTTGCGCGAGCAGTATGCACAAGCTTTACTCACCATGCTCGAGTCACTGGACCAGCCGTGGACCCGCACACGTCTTTACACTTTTGTTTACACGACGCATATTACGTGCGCAAATGCCTTAATATGCGCGAATGACTTGCACCGTGTACAAGTTACATTTCATCAGTAGTGGGGTGTTGGTATCATCCGAGTTATTCAATGTTAAGTACAAGAAGCTTATAAACCTTACAAACCACCTGATGCTAGATAAATTACCACGAATTACGTTACATAATTTATGCATATCGGAAAATATTATCAAAAAGCTTGAACAAAGCATGCTGTTTTATCGTGCCGTCATGAGAATCGCTCCTTACGCTCACAAAAACAGTTTAAAACGTTTAACAGTGCGACAGAAAAGAGAAGAAATAAAATAAAATGGAACTAGCTAAGAAAATTCCATACTAAATTGTTGCCATGTTTAAGAACTTTAGGTCAAAAATGTGACAATTACGTAGAAAGTGGCGCCCTCATTTATTTTCTACAGTTTTTTGTCGCACTGAATCTAGTCACTTTTTCAGCGCTACGCTTAGTACCTATAACTTCTAAAGTGTGAAAGTTTTTGTATCGAGTTGTAAATCATTTGGAAATTAAAGCGAACAGACCTAATAATTTAAATCAAGATTTAAAAAAGATACAACTTTTCTCTCGTTTAATAAAAAAAAAAATATTTTATTCACCAACTAGTGATTAATGGTAAACAATTTCGACAGACGATACCTGAAAAACGCTGTCGCAGTCGCACGGTGAGTGGCGACACAAAAAATGGTGGCAAATAAAAATAACACGAAATGCATAATGACTGGTGCACCTGCACACAATGTGACAGCTTGTTTCATAGGCAAAATTGTTGCCATGGGAAATTGTAAAGAATTTGAAAAATGCTTGTCACGACTTGCTGGTCAGACTCTACCTGAATACTGACAAGCCAAGTAGGTGACAAGAAATATCATGAAAAACTCTTGTACTACATTATCTGCGCAGTTGTGCAACCTAACAGCAAAAATATACCAAGCTTCTAATTCTAATCTAAAAATTCAAATACTGTAGAATACTGAATGTATTTGATAAGGCTAAGCTCGCTGTAGTTTTAGAATATAAGGACGTGCTGGGGAAGTTATCTAGATATAAGAGACCAACAAACCTCCGATGCTTGACGAACGCTAAAAGTTTCATTGTCCCGCGAAGCAATAACCACTACGCCAGCAGAGTGTAGTCTAACTACCGCATTAGTGCTAAATAATTTCCCTAGTCACGTCATAGAGAAAATTATGGATAAGCCAAAATATTATGTTTTAACATAACTTTGAACTTTAATTTTGGGAGTAAATGCGTAATTGATACTTTTGTATTATTATTTATAATATGGGTGCTTACCACGGAACAGTTAATTTAATTTGACATTTCGGGTGCCGAGTCCCTGTCACCCGTCACTCGAAACTAAAGCGACAGAAAGGTATATAGTAGCTAACGTAACTTCGAACTTCGATTTTCAAAGTAAGGTAATGTCAGAGAAATATATATTTTGAATTTATTTCCCTACGAAATATCTTGTTTTAATCCACAACACTACATAGTTTTAAAACGTGTAGGAAAATATTGAACAAACGAGCAATAGTGTAATAACGACTATATATTGACATGTAATGAAAATTATGGTGGACTGTAGGGAGACATAATTGTTTCGCTACCTTTATATCTATATTATACTTGTTACACAATTACAGTCGTTCAATATTTATTTGTGAGATTGACTTTGATTTTGAAAAATCTTGATTTTCGTGCGAACTGTAGTAGATATTTAGTGTAAAATGGGGCAACATTTTTAAAACGGAAGTTGCCATTTGAATGACGTCATGGGCGGAGTTTAGTTGAAGATCGAATTCGGATTCGGTTGGCGGGCGCGGCCATCTTGGTGAATTAGTGACCTGGCGATTCGGATATAGTTAGTGAAAAATCATTTGTCATCCACAATGTCGGAAAGGGAAGATAATGTGTATAAAGCTAAGTTAGCTGAGCAGGCGGAGCGTTACGATGGTGAGTACATATTTTTGCAATATCTTTTCGGAGGAAGGCGAAAATTCTCTCTAAATTTCGCCGACAGTTGAAAGACGATTTGGTGATATTCTGAAAAAAATCTCTACTCAAACTACGGTTTAGTTCCCTTTTAGGTCTCCTTTATGAGGTTTAATTAGACATACATTGAAATTAACCAGTTTTTCATTCGAAACTGTAACAAATCAATGGCATTCTGTAGGCTTGGTCAGCGATCGATGCGTCATCCGCCGGTGGGATGCCCTTTACCATTTTACTTGGATTTTTTCGATGAAAAACCAGATAAACGAAGCTTGAGAGCCCTTGTCACTATGCTTAGATGTTATATGCTTAAGTTGATGTAGGAATTCTGCGGTCGACGTTGATTTGTGAGCGAAAAGTTCGAGAAGAAAAAAGTGTCACCTATTTTTCTCTTACCACGGAAGTTCAACAGCGATCGATCTGATTGAATTCGTTCATGCATGTCGAACCTTGGTCAAATAGCTAGATTAGCGGTCGCGAAACGATCTAACTTCGCTAAAATCTGTATCGGCAGTCTTTCAACGCCCTCCGCGTTTTCACCTATTGTTCGCGATCTTGCTGAGAACCTCTTGTTATCGCGTTCATCTCTTGAATTAAGATGATAATGCCATCATTGTACAGGTTATCTCCGGCTATATTATTTGCGCATGCATATACTTTCGCTGATAACGGCATTGAATGAAAATTGTACTACATGGTCTCGAAAAATTAACGATTGATTTTCTTATCACGAGTGGCAGTTAACACCATGGGAGGGCTAAAGCCGTTACTTACTGCACAGATTCCAAAGCAGAAATTTATGTACTAGTGTTTTTTTTGGGCACATTTGCAAATTAGAAAGTAGTTTCTATTAAGAATGCAGCCAATCCTTTCAGATGCAACTGTTATGTAAAAATGGTGGTTGTCATTGACAAATTACTTGCTTAACTTGGTAATTGTGCTCTTACCTAGTCAACTAGGTAGTATGTTCAAGTTACTTTATGAAACCTTGAATATTCTGTTAACTTACATCATTTATTGATTGATGTTTTATCTTAAATGTCGGTTCACCCTTGGCCATGATATGAATCTCAACTAAGGTGATAATGTAACATTGATACAACTGTAACCAATGAGATTTAATTGATGATTGTGTGAGGAATACCCAATGGTTTCTTTACAAATAAATATTTAAGATTATGAGATGAATCTTACTTAAGTTATTAATTATCTCATTAATTAACAATTCAATGGAAATAGTTTGAAATTTGATTGCATTGAGTACAAAGAAATGGTTCTTCCAGTAAAAAAAAATTTGGAATTCTACTGTGCTAGATTTTTATTCAATTATAAAGCCTTATTATAAATTTAAAAAGTTAATAAAATGTAAATGTGTTCCAGTGAAAGCTAAGTCACTCAACAATTGAATTTCAGAAATGGTAGAGGCAATGAAGAACGTAGCCTCCCGCAACGTGTCGGACAATGAACTAACAGTCGAGGAGAGAAACCTGCTGTCCGTGGCATACAAGAATGTCATCGGTGCCCGCCGAGCCTCCTGGAGGATTATCTCCTCCATTGAACAGAAGGAAGAAACAAAAGTAAGTTTATTTTAATTTTACAGGTGCACACTGGCAAGCCGAAGGGTAACTTCTTCCATGGGACATAAGTGCAACTCGGCTAACAGAAGGGGATGATATTAATTTGAGACATTGAAATGGGGATGTCCCCTTCGTCTTGGGAAGTCTGTACAGAGTACTCGATAAAGCATCTATTTTTGCATGCATTACTGCATTACCATCGTAAAATAAAATTAAAAATATAGTTAAGTAAGCTAAATGCAAAAAATTGGCAACAACTGGATCATAGGCATGCAGTGAAAACTAAAATTCTTTGGTACTACCTGGATTGAAGGGGTATACATTTTTAGTCAAAGAGAATCTTCTTTGTTTTAAAAATTGGTCATTATCATTATAGCAACCTTTCCCTGGTCAATATAATTAATGTCCAAATAGACTTTTTGTCCATGATAATTTGAAAGTGTCTCTATTCACATTTGAACATCTTATTGAGTCAGTGTCAGTTTGCATAGGATTGGTGAAAAAATAAACCTATTCCCCCTACCTATCCCCACCTGTTGACCTATTTAACAGCATGGATCAATAGATTGAACAAAGGGTTTGTTCAACATGTGCTGGCCTTGTTCAACTGTCTTATTAAGTTTAGCAAATACCACTGTATCCTGAACTATATCTTGTTTTGCATTGTTATGGGGTTATTGTATATTATGGAGATCACATCGGGATACTTGGGTGCTCGTCGTGCTGCGGCCGCGTCCGCTCATGAGTCTCATGACTAGGGACTCGGGATGAGCCTGAAACATGTCAAGTGTTTTTTGACAATATAATGCGAGTAACCCGGTTGATCTGCTTAATGTCTTGAGTATCACGAAAGTTTTATGTATATTATATATTGCTTATTGTATATTTAGTGGGTGGTAGGACCTTGTGCAGGGTCTCTCCAGATTGCTACCACCACCTTATCCATTAACCCACAACCAAGCAGCAGTGTTCACATTGCTGTGTTCGGGTGTGGGGATAAGACAACCGTTGAAATTACTAGCATAGAGTCATTCCCTCTCAATCCTCATGGTTGGCAACACATTTGAAGTCTTAGAATTGCAGTTTGAAGATTTTAGTCTTGACATTTCAAATGTCTATGGGCCTCTGATCCCATTTACCATCAGGTGGCCTGAGTGCTCGTGTGCCTTCTCATTTCCATAAAAAAAGAAATCATAATGTATGGTTTTCAAACAGATGTGTTGTTCTTCTTGAGTATTAAAAAAATAAGGACCATTTTTGAGATTTATTGCAAAAAAGAA
This sequence comes from Acleris sparsana, assembly GCA_923062465.1. Classification (NCBI taxonomy): domain Eukaryota; kingdom Metazoa; phylum Arthropoda; class Insecta; order Lepidoptera; family Tortricidae; genus Acleris; species Acleris sparsana. Next base: position 11,394,609 of record OV281306.1, on the reverse strand, counting down.
CAATTAAGGACGTATAAGCATGTAGCAGTGACAACAGATAAATTTAGCAGGAACGAGAATTGGGACTCTAGAAGATAGGTAACCATGATTATAAATTAAGCTTTATTGTGTATAGGTACATACATATACATAATTCTTTACAGTGTAGAGGATAATAACTTCCTCTTAACAAAATACCCATTAAAGTTAAATAAATATAAATGACTAAACATGTTGGTAAGCTTTACCATTATTATTAACTCCAAAAACACAATTATGAGAATCAACATCATGGTCCTCTTATACCGAATCCTGTTAGTAGGATGATCCCTGTGACAGCCATATCTCGTAATTTCTATCTCTTACAATAAACGCAAGCAAGGCTTATAAAAATAGGGGACTAATTTCTTAAAATACTGAATACTTTCGCAAGGCTTGTATAAATATAAATATACCTAGTGTAGTATAGTATTTATAATAAATAAAAGAACCAAGTGTAATAGGTAGATACTATTTATATGAACAGTCACGGGAAACATCCTACATATCACAATGTTCTTCTAAACATGGTCAGAAGTCCACAGTGGCGGGTTATACAGGACCAAGCCCAGAGGACAATTTCGCACGAAAAATTGTTCGACAGGCAGAATATAAAGCAGATTTGCATTGTAGGGCTCTTAGGTAAGCCAAGTCTAAATGGTTTTCTAGAGCTTCCAATCGGCTCGTGGACTTAGCTGGCCCGCGGATTTTGTCAAAAAGGTAAGAAAGCACCGAGTGCTGAGTGTACTGAACTGAGCGCGACAATGGTTATTTTATTAGTCTGATGTTGCAATATGTTGATTGACACTTAGAAATAAGAGATACCTACCTAGGTTTAATATATTTATAACTGATCCATGTCCGAGGAACAATATTTAAAATGAAAATTAGACAAGTCTTAATTTGCAAACCAAGGTAGGATCCTTTACGCATTTTTTTAATGTGATGAAACTACAAATTAACGATTTTGCTTGTCAAAATGTGCAGCATATAAGTGGCCGATGATGGCGAACAGATGCTGATGGACAGACGATAACATAAAGACAAGGTTAAGCACATGAGTCGTCTTATTTGTAGGGGTGGGTAAAAAACATCACCCTAAAAATTTCCTCAACCTTTCTTCCTTACAAATACCTATTATAAATGTGAAAGTGTATGTTTGTACTTTTCGCCATCACGGTTCAATGCTTTTGCCGATCGATGTAGAAACTTGTACAGAGATAGATAGTTTGTCCGCCTGGACATAAGTATTTTTTGTCTTAATTTTTTTACCTGGAAATATAACCAATTTTCGTGGAAATAGCGATAAAAGAAAAAGGATGGAGTCACGAGCAAAAGTTACGTTTTAACTGTACACAAAAATTATAAAACCGCAATATAGAAACGAGAAATTTCTCGATTTGTTTAATTTAATGTGGCATAAGTAATGCCGAATATATGGGATCCGTTTAATCGCCGGTTCCATTTCATAGAATGTTTCACTTCGCCGAATTTTCATTTCATCGGCAGCTTATTTCTGGTGAAAACTTATTGTTTAAAGGTTATATTAAGCATGGGTTATATGTAGGTTAGGTTAGGTTAGACCTGTGACTACCAAAAAACTATAACTCCTTCGCACCTTACGCCACGCGACTCCACGCGAGGCTGCGACCACTCGTTAGGTGTGCCGGAGCCTGAAATAAAAAGTCGGCGAAGTAAAACATTGTATGAAATTATTGTCGCTGAAATATACATAATAGGTAGACATTTTAAGTTCGTAACATTACTTCAAAGTCCCTTAAGACACTAACTTTAGTATTCACATAACATTTGATGTTAATCCGCATTATATGCTCGAGGTAACTCTGAGCTTTAACGACCACATGTGTTTTTAATGAGTTTGAATTTAAAAGTTAATTATACATTGTCAGATGTAGGTATCGTGTGAGTCATTGCAGATTCGCGTGGCTGTTACACTACAAAGGTAACGAGACTGATTTAAGGCGATAGCTTTATAAACATTTATTGAAGGATAGGTTAACAAAATATCGTGCAACTAAAGGTCAACTCTCAGGTCGAAACTAGGCACATTATAATAAAATAAATTTCTACTTGTCTAGGCTAGGTATTTTAACTTGAAATACGTAAGCACGAATTTGGTATGTATGTAAATACAGTCATCAAAACCAAATTATTCAAGTAACCTTTTCGCTATAAGTCGAGGTATAAAGCATTGTTTGCGTCCACCGTTAGCTTAGCTTGTGGGTAAACGGAATGAGTGTGAAGTCAATCAAGGTCGTTTTTTGTGGCCTGTAATGTTGCTTCTAGCCCAAAGAGCCACCCAAAAGGAAAAATACATGACGTTATAATGCATTTTTAAAAATATTGAAAAATCTTCCAGTTAGTAAAAAAGAAGAAGCGATGAAAAAGTTAAATCTGACTGGAGTTCGTCTTTGTACATAGCTTTTGTTCTGTCTTTTTTTTTGTTTGTTTCCCCGTTTGTACAATTAAGTATTTTACATAAATACTTTTTTAATAAGTTTGCTTCTTTTAATACGGTACCCTAAAATGACCTAAAAGGTTCGTAGAAAGCATTTGTAACGCGATCGCAACTTTTGACGTGTAGTAACTTATAATTAAGGTGAAACAATGAAGTTTATGAGTCAAGAAATGGCTTCATAAAACGCCGAGGTGCTATTTAACGAGACTTAATTAATTATTCACTGACAATTTCACATTCTAATCGAGTCTGCATTTTAACCGCTACTTGAATATAAATTATCATACTTAATCATCTGATGACTAAGCTTCATTTAATGCAGTCTAAAAATAAGCTAGTAGTGAGACTTTCTCACTAATTGTCTCGACGCAATTGTCATTGAGTCATACATTTACCGTTATAATGGTTTCACCTTTCTCAAATAGGTATCCTGTCCCTATATTGCAGACTAGCTTGCACGCTACTTACTTTAAGCAAAACTCGTATGTAATATTCGCTCGATAACTATCTAATTATTTTTTATCCAAGACCCCAAAAGAGGGGCGTGTGTATACGTTTGTGGCATCGAAGGTCCCAAATGGTTGGCCCTATACGGACGCGTTTTTTTAAAAAAACAAGCTTAGTTTAATTAGGACGGTTCTTAGGTAGGCTTTATGAAATTCGGATGGGCCGTTTAAAATATGTGAAAGTAGGACTAGCCGTTATTTCCGAGGTTTTATCTATTTATTTGATAAAAAGTGAATATTTTCGAAGCTCCATCTCCAAAATTCGGGAAGTTTAACCGTAAAAGCCTAACAAACAGAAATATAAATATGGATACAAGACTAAATAAATAACAATAAATTTCGAGTCTAATTGGCCATAAAATGCAACTGTTGCGACACTTGTCTTGTTTTTGTATAGGGATGATGGATGATCTATTAATTCCGTGATAAAATCTTTGCAATCTATCTACCCAAGTGGTAATAACTTAGAACTCGAACCATCATTTTCTCTTGCTATTAAGCTCAAGTTAATTGTGTGTTCAGTGTGTTTTCTTCTAGAAAAAGTTTAGTAGCACGAGGTTACAATAAATTTCGTGGAAAAAGTCGTTATGCACCGGTGGTTCCTTTATATGCGATGTTTTGTACGTTTTGAAACTAGTTTTGAGGCCACCACAGCACGGGAAGTTGATTAAAAGAACCACCACCGTCTACCAGAAAGACGATTTTATACATGGGTGTGGTCACAGATAACGAATTAATTAAATAGTCTGGTCCCGACGTTTGGCTTTCTGTCTGAGCGTTCGCTTCCTATCCTTATTGTTTTGTTACTTACTTGGAATGCAGCAAGTAGGTCTCTAGCACATGGCTAAGTCGTTAGACCTACTTTGGCTAGCCACGGTTAGGATGCCTACTTAGAAATACTAACCTAGTTAAATTGGGTTTTTATCAGGTTTTCTTGCTATTAACCACGGCGACCGCGACTGGGAATGTATATTTTTACGGGTAATTGACCTGTAAGTCCTAATAGGCGAGTTTTATGCAAAATGTCCGAGGCATTTAGGTAATTTAGCTAACTGCTCCTAATTTGTCAACGATCTAGAACCAAGAGCCGTGTGAAAACTTTCGCGTACATTTGCATAATTAGTCTGATGAATTTTATATTTATGTAGATTATTTAATTAAGTGTTTTAAGTACTTTCGAATCGTTGGAATGGATTTAATCAAACTTACATTGCAGCTTTAGTCAGCGAAATTTCTTAATTCCCTAGCAATTCAATTTCCCAGGATAAACGTTTAATTGAATTTCAAACATCATCCCAAAATTTCACATTTACCTATTTGAAGAAGTTTGAATGTGGCTTATGTGATACACAATTTTAAATATTACCTATCGCTTCTGTCGCCACTTCGGAGATATCAATTTATTGATATCTCATGATCTCACGATTAGTTGCCATGAGAAATGGTGTCGACGAAAATACGTAATGGTGAATACATATCGTTTTAATTCTGAAAGTAAATTGTCAGATACATACTAATTGATACAGCGGGTGTGTCCGTAAACATAATGGCTGTGTGGTAACCTATGTCGCTGCGCAATAAGGGCGTTGGCAAACTAAAGGGCCCTTATCTATTGATTTTATTATTAGACATTCAGTTTTTAAAAGTTTTTTACCTATTATGTTTGTTTGGGTTGTCAGTATCTAACTATGTTCGTATAGGTTTAACCTTCCTAGTGAAATAAAAATCGAATGCCACTGCAATACAATATCTATTTTTGGTGCCTAAGAAGAGCAGATCTGACGATGGACTTGGAGGGTGCCAAAAGGAAAGCAAAGTAAAGGGTAATTTTTAAATATATAATGGGTTTGTGCTCTTTACTCATTCCTTTTGAGGATGAAGAGTTTTTCGACGAGGAAGCGAACTCACCCAGAAGATGCCTATTCTCCCTACCTTTTCAGTAGGTTCGGGTTGTATGCACTCTGAAATACAGACGCCGGAAGCGCATCCCACTCATTTGCAGTACGCATTATGAAGGATGAAGCAAAGCGCTTCGTTCGAAAATACGAAATTTCGAGAACATGTATGGTACCAATAATTTTCTTTATCATGGTACTCTAGTTATTATGTTAACTTTTTACGTAAAGCATAATTTAATGCATCCTACCACACACCTATTCTTTATATTTACGTGAGTAGGCATAGAACATCAATTCGGGATTAGGTCCTTGTATGAGAAGATCGCCATCTATTATTTAGTACTTTTCGTGCCTGGCGTTGCCCATGCGTCAATTGATGTTATTCTTTACCATAATTAATTAGGCTGCCAATATAAAGCCGACATAATCTAGTTCTTTACTATCTCAGGCCATTATTAATCATTATCAATGTCTTTTACTTTCGTACGCAATGTTTATATTCATAAACTTGAGTCATTCTCATTGTCTGACGACGATTTGATTCTGTTTGTTTTAACTGAATATAAGGAATTGTATGGGTTCTATTGATTAAGAAAAAACATCTAAATAATCCTACGTCACTCGGTAAAGGAAGGAACGCCGTCGGAACGCTAGCATTCTGTTTTTTATCATAGTAGTTTATGCAATGTCACATCTTGGAGTTTCTTATACCTAATAAGTCTTTCAGAAGTTATATTAAAACGAACCTGGTTTGGCTGAAACAACCAACTATCTTTATGAGTTATGGGATAGAAAACACTTACTAACCGTAGACAGTGTTTTAATTTTTAAAAGCGAAGTTTCAAGTTAAGTTACCTTAGCTCCCATCCCTTTCTTCCAATGCAGATGACAAATAACAAGTACAAAAGGAATGAAGTATCCGAAGGTCGGATTTAGTGCTTCGTAGTAACGATCCTGTTGTTTCAGGGCGCGGAGGACAAGCTGAGCATGATCCGCGCATACCGGTCTCAGGTTGAGAAGGAGCTGCGCGACATCTGCTCCGACATCCTGGCCGTGCTCGACAAGCACCTCATCCCCTCCTCGCAGACCGGCGAGTCCAAAGTTTTCTACTACAAAATGAAGGTTGGTTACACACACATATACATACATATACACACATACACATACATATACACACATACACAAACATATACATACATACACACACGCACATGCACACGCGCGCACGCTCACGCTCTAATAGCCCGAACCGGTGGTTGGTGCCCCGTTCGTTTCATATTTAATTAGTGGAGAAATGTATTTTGCGGCTGTGTGATGGATGAGCCTACTAAGATAAGCAACTTATGTCATGCAATCACACATTGCTTTTGCCTTGAATACTGTGTGATTTATAATTCTAGTTCTAACAAAAAGTTAAGTAGGTCAGCAGGTAACTAGGACGATTCAGCTTTGAGGGAAACTGGGAAATAGTCTCCATTTAATAAAAACTGCTCTTCAGTGACGTCATAGTACAATTACGTAAAATGGTTTATCTTGTTCAAATACGTTAGAGAATATCTCGGAGGCGGTCACAACACTTAGGGCTTTACAAATACAAGATAAGCTTTCTGGTGTCACAACTGACTGCGTCGTTTAGGCTACTAATACGCATTGCTGACTCACAATACCACAAAACCCAGCTATCAGCTTTAAACTCATTGGGTTTTTCGTGGAAATGTTTTAGTGAAACTAAAGTTAAACTTTGCTATTAATGACCTTTTAAGAAGACGGGAAATCATTAGTAAACTGTTAAATAATTATTTAACATATTTTCCGTGGCTTATTTATTCAATCCAACATTAAAAACTTCAAAAGCAGGAACACTTCTGTATTTATCAATATAATCCTATTGATTTTTTCACTAGTATAGCAAGTATATTTGATTTTATATTTTTTGAGCTTCACCTTTGTGCTTATCGTTACTAACCATTAGCTGCAGATGTAGGCATGGGGTAGTAGGTATAGTAAGATTTTTTTAAATGTTGGAAGTTAATTCCGACTTTAAAACAAATAAGCCTACGCAACAACGAAAAAAAAAAAACATTAAACAGTTGAAGACTTGCAGTGCATGAAGGGGGCGCGTATTGAAGAAGACGCTGAGGGTTAAATTTTGACAATCTTTTCAAATTCATGACAAACAAAAAAGACGTCACTAACATGCAAATGACATTTTTAACCCAGAGCTATAGTAACCATGCCTCATAGACACACGGTTCTATTTTGCGCTGCCAACCATGACAGAAAGGTTAAATTATGCCATAAAAATGTAGATCAAATCAAAGTGCCTTGACCCCTTCATCCACTCAATTCTACAGTTGTAAAAGTTAAATCACTTGCGCCACTAGGCTTCAAAACACAAGTTGGAATGTACTTTTAATGTTACACTACCCATGACGAGCGTCGCTTTCGTTCCTAATAATTGTAATTTCTGCTTTACCATTAAATTGTTGAAACAAGTGAATCCTTATGTGAATCAGCTATGTAACGTTTCGGTTGTTTGTTGCAGGGCGACTACCACCGATACCTGGCGGAGTTCGCGACGGGCAACGACCGCAAGGAGGCGGCCGAGAACTCGCTCGTTGCGTACAAGGCCGCCTCCGACATCGCCATGACGGAGCTGCCGCCCACCCACCCCATCCGGCTCGGGCTCGCCCTTAACTTCTCAGTGAGTATTATGCCCCCCTTGATGCCGTTAACGCCCGTTTTCATTCGTTGATAGCCCGCATGGTTGTAGAAATCTATTGAAGAGTTCTTTTAACATTATTCCGCGGGAAGGTATAGCAGCGACGCAATGTAACACTAAAAGCATGCGGGCTATTATTGCCTAATAAAACTGAGCCTTTACTGTACAAGTGTACATTGCAGGACAGATTGTCCGCCGATTTGGTTTTGTTTCCACGAACTTTGTGAAAATAGATAAAAATAAATGAATCGTCTGGTAGTGTCTGCAGGCGGCGGCAATTTGAACTTCGCAGAGAATTTACCTGACCTGCAACCTGCGAAATAAGTCATCGGTGAACAAGAAATAAATGGCTTCTGGCTCGTGTCCATTTCTGAACTGGATCAGTTCTGCAAAGACTTTTACCCAGCAAAGGGACGAAAATGGGTAGATAAAGCCTTGTGTGTCTAGAACTAGGAAGGAAGCCCAACTCTCAGAGCAGACATTTTCAGGTTGATCGAGATCAAGCGAGCATGTAATGTCAAAAATATACAATTTTCGTTGATATTTCGTCTCAAATTAATTATACTTCTGACACATCAAACGAGACAGATTTTTTTACAAATACTGAACCAAATACACGTTATGTAATAAATCTGGTTCAAAGAAAGTTCTTTTCTGAAACTACTCCATGCTGACGCTCGTTTGATTGTTACGTCACGATTTCGAACGATATCGTACTTTGAGTGCCTTGCGAGGTTGTTGCCACGCAGGATTCAAAAGGCCGTTTAGCAAGTCGCGAATGTAAATTGGAAGGAGAATTATCTAATAAGCAAGTTAATTTGAATAATCACACCTACAGTACACCACCACCATTTACTGAACGACCAATTACTTGATGAAAAAAATTTGAAAGGTAGTGAAATGTACGAAATAAAGTACTTTATTACAAATGGCGCCGACCTTGACCTGACACTGAGTTAATGAGTTTGTTAACGTTTTACAAGCGGAATGTTGATAAGGAGTAGGCCACACTCGAGACGATACGTGTTGTCAAGTTGCATAAGTCTACTGTGAAACGGTTAAAACCTTAATTAAAGGTGATTCTAAAACTGGTGAGTTTCCATTAGATAGCAAATTTAATGGCATATTATTTTTTACTTAGGAAAAATTATCTTTTAATCTACTGCCGAGCAGCAGTGTTTGCGTTGTTGTGTTACGGTGCGTGGACAAGACAACTAGTGAAATTACTATCATAGGGGCATTACTTTTAGAGTCGGAGTCTTAGGATTGCATAAATTAGAATTTAAATATCAAAGGTCTCAGATCCCTTGGCATATCAAGTGCCTTGAAAAAAAAACAAGATTTATTTTTCTTCAGCTTTCACTTATAGACGAGCATTATCTATCATATTTATCCTCGATTTGAAGTGCTGCTTGTTTAAGGTGCTAATTTTTGCAAAAATTAAAGAATTCATTATTTTTAAAAATACTACGTGTCTAATTATTTTATTTAATTTACAATTATCCTTGACGAAATTTTTGAGATTCCTCAGTTTATGAATCAATTACAAAGCTGGTTAGTGACGTCACTGTGCACACATTCTCGTTGTAGCTATTGGCGTGGTCAAAGTCGTAAATATGAGGCGGCGGTTTACGCGGATTAGCGCACTATCCGGCTTGCGTCACGCGATTATGAGATGGTATTAACGGCCGCTGGACGAAATGGAACGTTCCAGATTACTTGAATTTTCGGCAGTTAATACATGAATACCTCTGCACTCGTGAACGTCCGCGTTACGCGTTCGTATAGTAATCGTTCGTAATTGTTGTATGAACTTGGATGATTATGAATATTAAACTTTGCATTGAATAAGTTGAAGAAATGTTTGCATTACCCTGATGATCAACTAACTACTTGTAACTAACCATGTACTGAGCTCCGAAAGAGGATCATTATGAAATAGGGGCCCCATAAACTTAGTAGTATATACCTAAACATCCGATGTATGCAAATGTGAAAACAATATGGCAGGGGCACAAATACCCAAGAGAAATCGACACAACGTTTTGTTCAGTTGCAGGAAAAGTCTTACCAGGTCCGTATAGATCGTTACCACTATCTTATTGTTTTAACCATCGCCATGCAGCAGTGCTCGCATTGTTGTTCTGGTTTGGGAATAAACCGACCAGTGAATAGACATTCCATCCAACTAGGATTGAAAACATAGTTGCAGTCTTAAGGATTGCACTGTGTGATTGTATATGTTTGTAGATCTCAGGTCCCACTTGTCACAGGATGCCGGATCAGGTAATGTCGCGGGATCCTGGATCAGGTACAGGAACGGGGATGGTAATAAGGAACACCAGGAGTCCAGGGCAGGGTTATTTATTAAAAAGGTCTCTAGTTATTATAATAAAAAATAAGGCACCTGAGGACAACAAAAAAGGAAAACTTAGAATAAAATAAAACTGTGGTAAGATGAATTTAAAAAGGTCTTAGATATAAAAGGTATAAACTTACAATAATTGCCATAAACAGGGTTAACAGGGTTATTCAGATGAAGGAACTTTATATAATTTACTTCACTTTTAATATTTATGTAAGTAATTGACTTGATTTATAATATTTTAATTATGATTGGAACTTGTTCATAGCTTGGAAACTCGTGAGCAACTGATCAGTCGTTGTGTCCAGGCGAACGTAGATTTTGAATGAACTCAAATTTAGAATTTTGATTAAAAATAGCCATATAGGTGAATGCCAGAATCATTTTAACTGAACGAGGTGAGATATAAAAGAAAAGGTAGATACACCTCGTTACACACTAACCCTCAGGTGGCCGGATAACTCGTTTGCTATTTCTATCATATATAGAAAGAATTCTCGCAGTATTATAAAACTGTAAAACTCTGTGGCCTCTTCGTCTATACGCTAGCAGGCTATATATTCTTAGTATGCTATCGGTAGTACTAAAACGTTATTCCCTACAGGTATTCTACTACGAGATCCTGAACAGCCCGGACCGCGCGTGCCGACTGGCCAAGGCGGCGTTCGACGACGCCATCGCCGAGCTCGACACGCTGTCCGAGGAGAGCTACAAGGACTCCACGCTCATCATGCAGCTTCTGCGCGACAACCTCACGCTCTGGACCTCCGACATGCAGGGCGACGCCGAGGGTGAGGACTGATAACATTTTCGGGGCTTTTACTGATGCTCCTCGGATAAACTTCCACCCCTCATAAATGTGCCAAAAAGAGTGGTAAAAAAATACGAGGTGGAATGTGGTGAAACTTTACTCCAAACAGTTTCTTGTTTTTATTAATATGTTTTGTCAATGAATTGTTTAGTACTGTTTGGTAGAATCTTGGCTGACACTATGTACAAGATCGCATAACGACGGCGTAGTACCATGAACTCCTGACATTTTTAGATTCTTATGTAGATACACTTTAAATTTTATTTGTCATCATTACTGAAATAAAAAAGAAGAAAGTAATAGAATACGAAACCAGAGTCTTCAGTAATAATGCCAAATTAAATTTAGTCTACATGAAAAAAATAAAAATCGTCAAAATGACAGGAGTATTGAAGGAAGGTCTTAGTAGTTTCTGTCATCTGAAAACATGGCCCCGACTAAACAGTCTCGGTCCGTCCTGTTGAGTTTGCTTATGGTGGCTCGCGGCGCGTACGGACTATGCACGCTTTGTTAAGACGAATTACTGTTTATACTGTGCTTAGGGTTTCCTCTGCATAATTTATCTAGTCAGTTAAAGCCTGATAGTGTTTAAGCGTATTTTTGTTGTACTGACTCGCGCGTTGTTTATTGCAGGTGAAGCCGAACAGAAAGAGCAAACGCAAGATGTCGAGGATCAAGACGTGTCGTAATACCTTTCAGCGTTCTATTTAAATATAATAACAAAAATAAATATAGTACGATGTAAGAGCCAGCCCTCGATGACAACCGGTTGTAGCCTCCCGCCCCTCCCCGACCCACTCGCCACTAAACTCTGTTCCCCGAACAACCGATGTAAACACCTATACGATTGTCATTTTCGTTTATGTATTGTGTCAAATTATACGAGTAATATTATGAATATGTACTTCTTTTGATAAATTTGTTTTCGATTACGAGGAATAATGTTAAGGAAAAGTACTTTGGTATTGCATTTTAACTGTATGTTGTTGAGAATGTATTTTCTTAATGGTTCACGTTCGGATGATCTCTGCGCCGCTCGGCTTTCGTCACGTTCAGGTACTCTTGAGGTGGGAATTGTAAATTTTCTAAGTATTTTATACCGCGTGTAAAGTATTTACTCCGTTGAGTCTTAGCACCGTAGCGACTGTTGGCGATACATTGTGAAGCATTTGTTTGATCCTGTTGTCGCGACGTCGCGCCGCACAAACGTCTCCGCGACGCGCCGCTTCTCGCATTCGGTCGGTCATTCATTCATAACATATATTTTATCGGTATCTAACATTATTAGGGTGGTATTAGTAGTGACTTGCAATATTTAGCTAAGTGATAGTGGCGTCACCCTGTTGGTCTTCATGTATCGCATCTATCGTACGTGCGTTCCGCGTTACAGACATGCATACCTCCTTGTGTATTTATTGCAACATTATAATGCGTTTGTGTAAATTGTGACTACTGTGTAGTACTGTACTGGTGTTGTTGAACAAAAACGGAGGGCCCCGGCCCGCCGCGCTTGTTAGATAAAGACATTGTCGATGTACCCGCTTCGTTCGTATTACAACTTTTGGAGTATTCACACTGAATTGCTTTAATTACTTACGAGTATTGTGATAGAGATTTTGTATATTTTAATTTATTTTTTTTAATTTCGCATGTTTCTCGAAAATATTACGCCGTAGCGCTAAATCTCTTACGATTTTTACAGGACGAACCGTAGTTCTAAAAGTTGTGCTAGGATAAGGTAATGCACTTGGAAAATATTTATTTGAAATGAATTGCCGCGGCGCGGGCGCGGCCGCGTTCGGCGCCCGCGCCGCCCGCCACATTCCAGCGGCCCGCCAGTGCGTGCCCGAGTAAGATATTAGCGTTATTATTAATTGAATTTGTAATATTGCATATATTTTTGTTAATTTATCCACAAAAAATACTGATGCAATTAGCCTTAGTGTTATGCAATATTGATTTATGTCCTACCAACTACATTGAAATTTATTGTAAATGACAGTGTAAATCTAATAATAAAAATTCAAAAGTCCAGTGACTTGTTTTATTGACTTCACATTAGGGGCCCTGATTGATAGCGTTTCGGTTCTATACTTGCCTAAAAAGTTAATTTAACCTTTTAACCCTTAACCAGGCTGACACCTTCGCCAGTTTTAATCTCGGGTAAATTTAATGTGGGAAACATGAATCCCTTGTCCTGGTTAAAGGGTTAAAAGTTTAAATTAGTCTCAGGTTCGGCTATGACACATCGTATGAGAGCAAGTGAGGGAAATGCAAATCCGAAGATTCTGGGCACACCGTATCACTACCAACAAACCACTCTGTGGTTTGGCAGAAGAATATATGTATTTAGTTGTAAGCAAGATCTGTGAATAAACGTATTATTATTATTTGTATGTCTTTACCAATCACGGGACTATGGGAGTCCCGGACCTTTGGAAGGCGTACATGGAGCCGAAGCCAACACGCAGAGGCCCTTTAGACAAGTTTAATTTAGTAAAGTTATGGGACACCAACCGGCGATTGTCCCTGAGTTCAAACTAAAGAAGTATGCTCCCACGGACAACCACCGGTCATTATAAAGACTATTTAAGAAGGATGGGAATACTAATAATAGGTTCTATGAATGAACTGATATGGATTGGTGAACTAGGCTATTGATGAAACTACGGCGCCTGCCTGGCCAATGCTAATTACTTTGGTTTAAATGGCAGACGGTGACTCGCCAACTCAATGGAATGGGCCTCCCGAAATAGCCACATATATAATTAGCAGCAGGGAGGCAACAGTTCCAGAGGGGCTAAGGGTGGAGAGGTGCTTCTGGACTTTAAACGACCATAAGGTGCCCACTCACCACTTATGCAACACATCCACCCTTCGAGCATATAGCTCTTGCGACTCCACTCTGACCGGCCAATAAAGGCGAGCCAGAGGTGAGGGTCTGTTCCTCGTCATTGCACACCGCAGCCGGCCGGTGAAGGCAAGCTTGAGGTGAGGAACAGGACCTACCCTCGGGAGCACTCAGGTCCGTGGTGTCGCCACTCACCACAGCTCGCCACTAGCTGCCTTGCGGCCTTATTATTATTATTATTATTTGTATGTCTTTACCAATCACGGGACTATAGGAGTCCCGGACCTTTGGAAGGCGTACATGGAGCCGAAGCCAACACGCAGAGGCCCTTTAGACAAGTTTAATTTAGTAAAGTTATGGGACTTATGGGACACCAACCGGCGATTGTCCCTGAGTTCAAACTAAAGAAGTATGCTCCCACGGACAACCACCAGTCAGTGTAAAGACTATTTAAGAAGGATGGGAATTATTATTATTATTACCATCGTCGCGTGAAAAAATTCCTCCATACTAAGCGAAGCGGTAGCAGCGTATCGTATTATAACGCTCTATCATAGTGTGGACGCTCACTTTGGGGGCACAGCGTATCACTACCATGTTCCTTTGGTGATCGGGGAAAAACCACCTTGAGAGCGATCACGGCGTATCGCGTATCAAATCAACTTTGTATCGTGATACAGTATCAAGACACGTCCATACTTACCGATTTTGATTCGCGTATCCGATGGCGAGTGTGCGGGGTATACACGCGTGTCAACATCGATCCTGAGCTAACAGATACGGCGCGCCGCATGATCGCGCTGTTTTTGCGTCAACACTAGCGAACTTGATACGCGTCGGAGCAACGCCACGGAGATACGATACGACGAAATAATACAAATGTGGACCCAGCTTAATAAACGCCTGTTAACATCGATCCCGAGCGATCAGTGTGCCAAGTATGGCTGCGCCTATATGGCGTGTCAAATTATGTGTAAAGCATCAGTCACTGTCGTTCTTAATTACGCGTTACAATGTGACGGATGCCTTATCCAAAGTTAGTCACGCGATAAACGCAGCCATGTTAGGGTCCCAGATACGGCGCGCCGCATGTTCGCGATGCTTTTTTTTTTTTTTTTTTTATGTTTTCAAATGTTTATTTAAATGAGTTATTTAATGCCAGTAATTAAATTAGAAAGTCGTGAATACAAAACAAAGTCAGTATTTAAACTTAGGTAGGTACAGTCAACCTTATAAGTAGGTACACACTTTTGTACCTTGTCGCTTAAACGCCTTTGACAGATTAGTCCATCATTTCAAACATGACGTTAAAGTGACAGAGTACTAAAGTGTGCAGCTTCTTATAAGGCCGACCGTACATCCGACGGAGCATTCGGACGCCGGCTGAAAAACCTTTTATTGGAAAATCCATTATACTCACTTTTTTTTTTTTTTTTTTTTTTCCTTTTGACACAAACCTCTATAATAATATAATAATATAATAATCGTTTATTTTCAGGCACTTAAATAACCCATTTATACAAGAGACAGAGCATGAAGGATAACTAAAACTTAAACTAAAATAAAATAAGTTAAAAATATTAAATGAAAATAATGTTACGTACACACTAGCGATCTTGATACGCGTCGGTGCAACGCGACGGCGCTCGTGGACGTAACACGATAGTATCGAAATACCAGATTGCCGGATGCACCACATTTCGCATTCCGTGTTCGTAGTGAATTGACTACGAAAGAAGAATTATTTTTCACTTCTTCGTAATTAATTATCAAACAAGAATTTATTTGCCGTTTTTATTCTGTATTTGTAGGTAGTAGGTGCATTTGCTATGACAGGAAAGGGAATTATATTTGTCGCTGTTTCCCTTACTTGTTTCGTAATTGATCAATTGTGATTTTTGTGACAAGTTACATAATTAAAACAAGTTTTCTCTCTTCAAAAATAATGCATTTAGTGTTTTAATTAAAGGAAAATACCGATAGTCTGGACTTCATCCAGCGATCCTTGGGGGAGACCCTGTCCAGCAGTGGACGTCTATCGGTTGAGATGATGATGATGATGATGATGATATTCATATTATCCTACTATTGTAGCGGCATTTTTTTTTAACAAATTTTGGTTAGATGTGAATACTCTCTCTTTGTGAAAGATAGTTGATAATCGGAAATAACAATAGTTACACAGACCACCTTTAACGTGAATTAGTGAAAATAAAAATATACACATTGTGAATCATTACATCATACATCATACTTTAATTGTAAATTCATTCCTACATCAATTAACAAAAAATATACTTTTCACTTAAAAAAACTACACTTATACTACTTTTTTATACTTCTTAGCTTAATACATAAATGGAGCAATAATCTCCACACAGTGCCCGGTCATAATTTTGTTGTCAACTAACTCTGATATTGCCATTTGGATCTCTTGATCGATTTCTTGATAGTTTTTATTTAGTTTCATGGCAGGTTTGTAATTACGAAGTTTGGTTTCCATTTCTAAAACTTCTAGTATTTGTGCCAGATTGGGATTCTTTCTTCCCACATACTTATTTATTCGCGAGTGCCACGCCTCAACTGGGTTTGTGGTTCGTATTACCTCGTCTTCGCAGCACCATTTTTTATAAATCCGATGTCTGTCATCCATTGCATTTGGTAGTACTTATTAAATTTTGCACATTTTTCATCCGTTGGGCTTCTGTTCATCACGTATTCGTACCCATCCTTGATAAACGCTAAAGGTAGACGTGCTAAACCAGCACAACGGGCTACATGACGTCCTTCGAATTAATTTCGAGTGTCTTTGCTGTTCGAAAAAGGGTATTGCAGAAGTGATAAAAGCAACCCTTCACTATCGTGTCAGGAAATACGATTAGAATACCTTTCATAGCTGCTAGTTCATAATCTAAAGTCATTTTTACTGGTTTCCAACTCGGAATTTGACTTTTAATCATCCGGAATAATATCTCATATGTTCTTACATTCTTGTTTTGTAAAAACGCAAATAATATTGGTACTACCTTTTTTCCTTCAACATCGAACCCATGTATACTGTACAATTGTTTGAAAGGGAGTGGGCATGATCTAAAAGTACCATGAAAGAAATGCTGGAAGCGATGTATTGTTTGTTGAGTATCCGGGGAACCAAAAACGAGGATTCTCATATCGACATCATTGTAATCGGCGATAAGTAAAGATTCAAATTTAGCTGGCACCATTACCTCTTGGGGCGATTTAAATTGAAGGTTAGGTACTCCCAAGTTTCTGTATCTTTCATTATACAAACCACTTTTGATGTTCTGAAATTTTGGTAACTCCTGAAGAAAGTTGACACCTTTATCGTGAAGAACACTCACCATTTCGTCGTATTGTTTCTGAATGGGATAGTTGTTCGTGCAGACTTTTTTATTCAAACCACTGAGTTCTTGTTCAAATATGCATTTAGCTTCATTTGCCAAACAATCAATTTCATGATCCTTTGATTTAACTATGGTATTTTCTTCGCTCAGAGTTATGCTACTCTTGCATGTTCTTTTGTAGTAACACTGTCAAAAAGTGTTACGATCAGCGCACGTACTCCTTATGTGATATTTGCGGCCATTGTAAAGCATTGATTGGCCTCCTCTTTTTGATGGAATGAACCGAAGTTCCTTCGTCAAGTTATTTAATGCACTGCAATCTGAGGAATCAGCCATAATACTTATATATGGTCTTGATATCATGTACAGTGAAAATAGGTTTTATCAATTCCAAGTGCACTTCATTCTCATTCACATTTCATTTCAGTTGATAAGAAATTATATTTAAAGTTCAATTTCAATTCTTTGTTAAATGCCTACTGTCCAGTGGGACAATTCTGCCAGTGTCAAGGTTGGAAGTATATCTAAAGTTAAATACGTGTTTATTCAATTGATCGAAATCAAATGACAAATGATACAAATAAAGTTTTTCTTTTCTTTATTAAGTTTAAGGAAGGAGGTTAGAACCTCAATGAAGTAGGTAACCAAGGAGTTTGAATAGTGCAATAAAATCTTGTTTAATACGTTCATTCGTTCAAAGGAATGTGTTTAGTAATTAACTACGAATGATGAAAAAATACTGGATCCGGAAACGGCAAATAAATTCTTGTTTGATAATTAATTACAAAAAAAGAAAACGGAATGTGTTTAGTAATTAACTACGAACGAAGAAAAAATACTTGATTACGAAAAAAGCAAATAATTTCTTGTTTAATAATTAATTACGAAACAGCGAAAAATAATTCCTCTCTCGTAGTCAATTACGAAACCGCAATTAAGAAAACGGACTAAAGGGAAAAAACGTGTAAAAAACAACTATTTGTAAGAAATTATTTATTGCACAGGGATATTACTTAAATAACAGGAGTAACAAGCTCAGTGTAGGTACAAGCTATCATGAAACATTACTGTACAGGATTCACGACTGACTATGTATGCATTGGAACAAACTAACGCGAGCTCCACACAGTTCCTGGCAAGACATAAAATACCTTAAAATCATAACAGGGACCAGATAAAATCATTTTTAAAAATATATTTGGTATAGAAAATAAGGGAATTTGAAATTAATGGCACACCATAAGGCTATATTTTCGCTTTGTATATAAACCATAAAAAACAAGCGCACCGTGTTTAGCACGCAATCGATACCCCTATTTCACTTTTATACATTTAAATAGTAATACGTTATTAATATTATAATCATATAAATATAATATAACAGACGCCAGGACTCAATAATACTCAACACGAGTCAACTCGTACAGAACATTTGAATATATAAAATATGATTACAATTTAGCTCGCCCGTCTACTCATTTTGTTCATTGGTATTATTATATCTTTTAAAATACTTATTTACTTAATGCAACTGTCAACGGACGATTATCCTGTATTATGGAACCGCGATTAGTTTGGGATTGGAATAGCTGTCAACTCATATGCACTTTGACGTAGGTATATGGTAAAACTGTCACCTCCAATCCCTTTCTAAGCACGGCTAGATAATATGAATGTACACAACTATTCCCATCAAATAGAAATACTGAAGTTATCACTACCTCGCTCGCACTGGTTGAGTAACGTTGGGATCTAATAATATCTCACATAAATCCATTATTGAGTCCTTGTGCCTGCTCCAGTTAACCACATTAACAAGATTTTCAGGAGTGGGATAGTGAAATGTCGTGTTAAATAATATCAGTTCACGTAACGAGCGTATTAAATACTTGTACACCTTGCGTCTAATCCCTAGAACTCATCACGCTGTACGACGTTGTGCCCAAAGCCGAATAAATAATAATTAAAAATATAAAACCTGAACAGAAATATAACAGCACTTTGGTGATACTTTTACATGACACTACATCACTTTGTGATAATTTAACTAACCAAAAATGTATTATGTTCAGACAGTTATATTGAAATATGTTGAGTAGATATTTAGCTTGACAGTCACTATAAATGTAGATATCATCATCATCATTATCAGCCGCAAGACGTCCACTGCTGGACAAAGGCCTTCCCCAAGGTTTTCCACAACGATCGGTCCTCTGCTGCTGTCATCCAGCGGTTTCCCGCGACCTTTATCAGATCGTCAGTCCACCTTGTGGAAGGTCTGCCAACACTTCGTCTCCCGGTTCTAATGTAGATATAGTGCCCTTATACTTCTGTTTAGATGTATTGAGCCCGTTTAGCCATACTAAAGCAGCTCCTAAAGGTGTGGCAACACCAAAACAATAATTATACTCTATGACATAAAACTTAAACCGCATAACATAATAATTACGACTATAAACATTATAGATACCTGCATGCGCATAGAATAAGTGTGCTTATGACTTATGTCGATATTAAAAATACTATTTCAAAAAATGCTTTCAAATACAAACACTCCTGCGCGCATTTTTAAACGTATTTAATACCTAATAAGGTATACATTTTTCAAGTATTCTATTTAGTATCTTTGGGTACTGGCATATTTAAATCATCGACACAAAACACAGCATACGACTTACACATAATCAAATTGGAATAAAAATAGATCAATGAGTAAATATAGCACATCACATTATTATTACATCACATCAGTCTCGATTACAATTAAAAAAATAACCAGGCGTCACCGCCTCGTGCATATATTTTTTATATTATCACATAAATAAAATCTAAGTAGTACATCACTTGGGGACAGCTACGCGCCAGCACATGCTTAGCAGTGAGCCGTCCTAACTTAAGTCGGCATTATACATTTTTGGTATAATTTTAAGTTTTGTACCAAATCAAAATTGTAACATTTTACAACACTACCGAGAATTCGGATCAACCGAGGTGAAATGCATAACAAACAGAACAGCCATCCGATTCAACAAAAAACATTTCGATGGCAAATTTAACATCCCGTAATAAAGTTATAACGTTCGCCCAAGTTTGGCTAGGAATAGGAATTATAATTCAACATAATAGGATTTTAGATTTCGTAACAAATTATATAAAAATGCTGCCAAATTAATGACAAATACGCTGTGAACTGCACTTAACCTGAAATTTACCGATACGCCGAATCTATAGGCACTCATTGGGTACGGTTGGCATATCGCTTTGATTGCCGACTGTACTATCAACTCGAAGGCGCTTCACTCACCTCTATACAAGGTAGTTGAGCAATCAAACCAGCCTATAGCGCATACAGTCTCTACGCAATGACGCACATCTTCCGGAGGTCGCTTTCGTCCGGGTCGAGGGCGTCCGAGTCTTTGACCACGGGCTCTTTGCCTGTGATATCCGGGAGGTACCTGCGCGGACGAGATCAATAGATTTGAGAAATCGAGAAATTGAAGATAAGGAAGTCACAGGGTAAGTTATCAAGGGCAACAAGTAAGGAATAATTGTGTGATTGTAAAATAAATAAATAAATTGGGATCTTACACAAATTATCCTAGTACCAAATTAGGCTCTACGTTTGTACTATGGGTGATATTAATGATAAAATAACTTATTAAGATAAATATATACATAAAAACATCCAAGATAGGAACTAGTACTCATGCTTTCACATAGATAATTTCCCTTACCGGGGTTCAAACCCATCACCTAGATTACTGCGACCAAACCGCATTTAGCAGGCTGAGTAGAAAGTGTATCAAAAAAATAATGTCTTGAATCTTACGCTTACAAATATGTAGTAAAACCAGTGATGTTTGCGGGTGTATACAGTCAGAATCACAATGCACTGACCGCTCATAGTCCAGGCCTTGCCGCTCGTAGAACAGCAGGTAGGCGCTGGCGGGGTCGATGGGCGGCGCGGGCGCGGCCGACAGCTCGCGGCACGACGAGTCGTTGTAGCACAGCCACGTGCCCGACGGGTTGCGCGCGTACGCGACGTAGTGCCCGCCGCTCATCTGCCCCGAGTGGGACTACGGGAAAACAACATTATTATAAATGGTAACATTTTTTTGTAGATACAGACCGTGACAACAGTGATCGTGTCAATGACAAATCAGTAGTCAGTACACTCGAGGACGAGTGTTCTGTGAGCTTGGCCGTGTTGGTTATAGGTTCAATCACTCGAAGACGAATGATCTCTCAGGATCAGGACAGCCGTGAAGATAGTGATTCAAAACACGAGAGTAACAGATAAACAAAGGGTAGGGGGATAAAAAAAATGACTTGAGGATGCTTGAGGATATAAATGCAACCATGTTCAATTGAAGAAAGAGCATTTAGTGGATAGATGATCGAGTAGCAGACGACTCACCACGACGGCGTAGAGCCGGTACTTGAGGTCGAAGGGGTCCTGGTCGGGCAGCAGGTGGTGCTGGTGGTAGTCCACCAGGTTGTCGTCCGTGACCGGCGTGTTCAGCAGGCTCGTGGACTCGAGTCGGGAGCGCCGCCGCGCGCCGCTCTCTCGGCGATTGTTCTTTACTCTGAACAAATTAATTCAGTTTGAATAAATAATAATAAAAAATCTTTATTCAAATTAATAATAAATAATTCTGGAGTTAATATAACACAAAAGAGACAATACTCGTTTGCCTGAACTAGGAGGTTCCTGTGTTTCAGGCGTAAAAGGCCTTACAAACAAAGTAAAAAGTAAACAATCACATGCAAAATACATTTCAAAGAATTCCTAGTAGATTAGCCATATAAATTACAATAAAATAATGTGTAAACAAAAACAATAATATGGGTAACAATAAGAGAACCGGGTAATTATTATTCACTTAGATAATAAGTATAAACGATGTTTATTTTGAGACAATTAATAAATTCTCTGTATCTTCGTACGACATGTTTTGAAGAGCTTCCTGAAGGATTTTCTTAATATTGTTATAACTAAGAGGATATATGGACAATTTGGCGTTTAATCTATTGTACAGAAGTGGTCCCAGAAACACGTAAAATCTTGTCGAGAATGCATGTTTCATTCCTATGTTTTTAGAATAGATCGGAGACAGCTGTAGACTTGGACAAGCTGCTCGCGTATACACTTTGAGATAGCAATTCAAACGACCCGACCAAGTCACATTATGACCTTGAGCAGGCAAAAGGCAGGGTTTTGTCGAGTGCCTACATTATGTAGCGTTATGTAGCGTCTTCAGCAAATTATTACCGATAAAACGTTTTTATCTTTTCGCACTGTGGCTTTTGCACCCTAAAATAGAATCATTCGGATCAAAGATGTCTACGAAACCTACGAAACAACTCAAATACAAACCATATTTACAATAGTTTAAAGCAACAATTCACTCCATTGTTTGGCACCAGTAAAGTTCTGGTGACAAACAAACCCGGCCTTGAAAACACCGATACCCACTCACGTGCTTTGTCTAATAGGTAATACTGTCTACGGATGAGATAGTCGCCGATGAGAGCGGTCTGACGTGACACTGATCAATTTGTTCAGGTGTTCCTGACGTTCCTATCCCGTAAAAATAGGACGACTAGGCTTAGGGGTAGGTGATCTAGCTACATTAAATAATTACTTGCGATTTTCTAGAATAGCTGCGCTGTGCAAACTTTCTGACCGCTTATTTTGGTAAAATTTGAAATCTTTGTGAGTTGAAAATTTGAGAGCAGTTGTAGTAAAATTTGAATAGCCCTCTTCAACTCAAAACAGGAATTTACTTTGGGCCAGTTTTAAATACAGTTCAGTCGTTAGTACTTAACGTTCAAAAGTCACCTTTGTCAGACTCACTGACTTACTGGTTTTATTAAAAACCTAGATTATAGACTAATGCGGGGTGAATTTGACATACGTAATGAACATATTACGATTTAACTAATATAATAGACCCATATGCGTGATAGTCCTCACCTTATTTTCGGCGGTTCTTTGCTCTTGGCGGCAGGCGCGGGCTCGGTGGGCTCCGCGTCCTCTTCCGTCTCGCTCCCGCTCTCCGAGATGACGTCATCGACGTCCACGAACACCGACGAGCGTCTCCGGAAGATGTTGTTGATCTCCATGTGCCGTAAGATGGTCTCTTGAGGGACGGACGCAAGGTATGGCGTTGGATCGAAGTCTTGAAAGGGGAAGTTGACTACTTTCTGAGACTTGATCCATTTGTTGTTTACGTATTGGAAGCGTTTTAGGTGGATTATCTGAAATATGACGGAGGAAGACATATCCATAAATAAATATGAGGTTCATTAAGGACATACAATACAACTTATTATCGTGAAAATTCCAGAAAATACACTCATTATTTAAATGTACCATTGGCACGATAGATGGCTAACATATTTATGTTTTAAGAAAGCGTTAAAACATTGCTTTCATTACATTTTCGGGGAGCCTAGAGCCTATATACAGACCTAGGAATATACGGGGCAAAATTTAATGACAGTTAGGGATTGCCTATATCGATAAATTCAACCATCGACCCTTTTCCCATTTAGGAGTGATCGCCCCAGCATTGTTTGTAAGCGTGTATTTTTTTATCTTGTTTTGCCCCTATAAAAAAGTCTTTTAACCATCTGAAATGGATTCATCAGTAGAGACGAAGAAGTTTTACGCCCGAAAATTTGGAACTAAATTCTGATCGTTTATTTTAATTTGGCGAAGTCGAATATTATGTTGTTCTCAAGAAGGGGCATTGCGGTACCACAATCGATAAATAGTCCCGTAACATTGTGTCATCAATGCAGGTTTTTGGGATTCACGCTTGATTCTAACAAAAAATGGAAATCTCACGTAAATAAGTTGTCTGATAGGCTACTCTGCGGCATATGCATTACGCAAGCTAAAGGAACTACTGACGTGTGACACGCTGAAGCAAGCTTACTTTGCATATTTCCATTCGCTCATGTCTGCATCATGTGTCGTCATGTGTGTATGGGGACACTACACCGAATCTAAACGTATTATGATTCTCCAAAAGCGTTCGAATTTTTGCTGGTTTGAAACAGAGGGACTCTTGCAAAATCACCTTCACTAAATAACGTATCATGACAATTTATTCCCTATGTTTATACCAAATAATAAAGTTCACTCGACGAAATATAAACAGCTTCGATCGTATGGGAGTGCAAGGTAATATCACTCGAAGCACGGCACGGACCGTCTGGCCGCATGGCGCTTGCGAGCAAAAATCCGCGTGTTATTGGCCCGACGTTCTATGAGCACCTACCCACGGATTTAAAATGAATCAAATGATGAAACATTTAACCGTCGACTAAATCCTTTTATTGGAAAATGCATTTTATTGATTTAAAGAATTTGGTGACATGAGTAGTTCTAGGGTTCTCTAAATTTATGTTGTATTTGTATTACTTGACTTCGAAGCGGCACTTAAGGCGCTTACAGTGCCAAAAGTAGACTCAAAACTAGTCCACAATGGAATCCAAGCCTTAAACAGGATTGGTAGGCACAACAAAGTTAAACTGTTGTGGATTCCAAGACACGAAGGCATTCTCGGAAATGAAGCCGCGGACAAGTTGGCAAAGGAAAAAAATAAAATAAAAAGAAAAAGAAAGAAAAAGAAAAAGAAAGAAAAAAAGGAGAAAGAAAGAAGAAGAAGGAAGGAGGAGGAAGGGGTTGTGGCTCACTGTGTAACATAAAAGCAGCCCTGAGCAATACCGCCCTAGAATACCACCAAAAAGAGTGGAAAACTACGGTAGGCTTAGGGCATGCAAAGCTCTTCATAGAAAGAGTTGACCAGAGCTGGACCAAAAAACTTTGGAAACTCAGCAGAAGACAACTACGATATATTATCGACGTGTTTACCGGACATTTCGGAGTTAACCATCTCCTAGCAAAGATGGGCCTTTATACACAGATTGTAGAATGCGCGGCGAAGAGATGGAACCAAAGAAACACTTATTGTGTGAATGTGTGAAACAGAACCAAGTGATTTCAAGGCACTGCTATTGCACTCCACTATCCGCTGTCTGGAAGGATTGGAGGCTGCATTGGATTAAGCCCTAAAACAGGGTAATTAACTAATTACACAAAAGATACCATAGGGTCGAAGTGTATCCGTTAGGACCCCGCCGTTAAGATAAGATAAGATAAGATTACTTGACTTAGTATTAGTATAGTTTTCTAGGTTACTGTTATTTATCAAATTTAATATTTATATGATGATGATGATGAGCGAAGGTTCCAAAATCTTTTAAAAATATAACCAGAATTATATTGCTATTTTTTTTTCATTTGCGTACGCTCAATTAAAAATATTTTCAGAAACAAAACTTGGAGCGATCAGTAGTATATGAGAAAAGCATCGATAGTTAAGTTTATCGATACAGGTAATCCCTAGCTGTCATTAAATTTTGCCCCGTATTTTCGTAGGTCTGCTAATATGGCTGTTTGTCGCGTGACAAATTATGGATAAAACACGTCACTTTCTGAATCGTATAAGTCAACATTTTGTCACGCGATGTAAGGAACCATACTAGGCCCGTAGGTTATTTTAAAATTTACGACTTAAAGTAAGTTGTACTAAACGTACAACAAAACCTCTCGATGGGATATGCTAGTTTCGAAGAGAACATATCAGAAATGACATATTTAAAATTTTCATTCGGCAATGCGTGTATGCGTCTCGCCCTGACCGGTTTCAGCCCCAGAGATGATTTAAGATAAGATGTTAATTCTTCCCCGATTCGGTTTGTCCGCATAATTCTCCCAACCTATTAGAGACATCAGGATCAAATTTAATACGACATCTAGCCATAGATGTTTTTTTTTTAATTGAAAATTGACATAACACGGAGGAATAATCACCGAAAATATGTTCCCATAGACTTTCAATGGGAAAAATGGGAAAATTTTCACAATTTTGTTTTCAACTGTCTCTTATTGTCCTTTGTTTTCTGAATATTTTGAAGACGATTCTTATGAGTAAAGGATTAAAACTTAATTTAAGTAAAATGCCCGAACAGTTACTGTACCGGTATTCTGGAGGGAACTCGCGGCTTAAGCTAAGTGAGTGAGCGTTACTGAGGTTTCTGAAATGATGGCAGCAAACCGCTTCGCTCCATTGAGAGTTAATTGCCCGGCGCCGACAAGTGCACCTGGTTAGTTGTCGTGTTGGTACTGACCAGAATGGGCGGCAGCCGCCATATCTGCAGCACCTTGGTGGCGGGCTGCGCGGCGCGACACCTTGCGCAGGCGTAGCGCTGCTCGAGCCGCTCGTGCGAGGTGAAGGCGCGCAGGCACGACGCCAGGTCCACCGCGCGCGCCGGCGCCGACAAGTGCACCTGGTTAGTTGTCGTGTTGGTACTGACCAGAATGGGCGGCAGCCGCCATATCTGCAGCACCTTGGTGGCGGGCTGCGCGGCGCGACACCTTGCGCAGGCGTAGCGCTGCTCGAGCCGCTCGTGCGAGGTGAAGGCGCGCAGGCACGACGCCAGGTCCACCGCGCGCGCCGGCGCCGACAAGTGCACCTGGTTAGTTGTCGTGTTGGTACTGACCAGAATGGGCGGCAGCCGCCATATCTGCAGCACCTTGGTGGCGGGCTGCGCGGCGCGACACCTTGCGCAGGCGTAGCGCTGCTCGAGCCGCTCGTGCGAGGTGAAGGCGCGCAGGCACGACGCCAGGTCCACCGCGCGCGCCGGCGCCGACAAGTGCACCTGGTTAGTTGTCGTGTTGGTACTGACCAGAATGGGCGGCAGCCGCCATATCTGCAGCACCTTGGTGGCGGGCTGCGCGGCGCGACACCTTGCGCAGGCGTAGCGCTGCTCGAGCCGCTCGTGCGAGGTGAAGGCGCGCAGGCACGACGCCAGGTCCACCGCGCGCGCCGGCGCCGACAAGTGCACCTGGTTAGTTGTCGTGTTGGTACTGACCAGAATGGGCGGCAGCCGCCATATCTGCAGCACCTTGGTGGCGGGCTGCGCGGCGCGACACCTTGCGCAGGCGTAGCGCTGCTCGAGCCGCTCGTGCGAGGTGAAGGCGCGCAGGCACGACGCCAGGTCCACCGCGCGCGCCGGCGCCGACAAGTGCACCTGGTTAGTTGTCGTGTTGGTACTGACCAGAATGGGCGGCAGCCGCCATATCTGCAGCACCTTGGTGGCGGGCTGCGCGGCGCGACACCTTGCGCAGGCGTAGCGCTGCTCGAGCCGCTCGTGCGAGGTGAAGGCGCGCAGGCACGACGCCAGGTCCACCGCGCGCGCCGGCGCCGACAAGTGCACCTGGTTAGTTGTCGTGTTGGTACTGACCAGAATGGGCGGCAGCCGCCATATCTGCAGCACCTTGGTGGCGGGCTGCGCGGCGCGACACCTTGCGCAGGCGTAGCGCTGCTCGAGCCGCTCGTGCGAGGTGAAGGCGCGCAGGCACGACGCCAGGTCCACCGCGCGCGCCGGCGCCGACAAGTGCACCTGGTTAGTTGTCGTGTTGGTACTGACCAGAATGGGCGGCAGCCGCCATATCTGCAGCACCTTGGTGGCGGGCTGCGCGGCGCGACACCTTGCGCAGGCGTAGCGCTGCTCGAGCCGCTCGTGCGAGGTGAAGGCGCGCAGGCACGACGCCAGGTCCACCGCGCGCGCCGGCGCCGACAAGTGCACCTGGTTAGTTGTCGTGTTGGTACTGACCAGAATGGGCGGCAGCCGCCATATCTGCAGCACCTTGGTGGCGGGCTGCGCGGCGCGACACCTTGCGCAGGCGTAGCGCTGCTCGAGCCGCTCGTGCGAGGTGAAGGCGCGCAGGCACGACGCCAGGTCCACCGCGCGCGCCGGCGCCGACAAGTGCACCTGGTTAGTTGTCGTGTTGGTACTGACCAGAATGGGCGGCAGCCGCCATATCTGCAGCACCTTGGTGGCGGGCTGCGCGGCGCGACACCTTGCGCAGGCGTAGCGCTGCTCGAGCCGCTCGTGCGAGGTGAAGGCGCGCAGGCACGACGCCAGGTCCACCGCGCGCGCCGGCGCCGACAAGTGCACCTGGTTAGTTGTCGTGTTGGTACTGACCAGAATGGGCGGCAGCCGCCATATCTGCAGCACCTTGGTGGCGGGCTGCGCGGCGCGACACCTTGCGCAGGCGTAGCGCTGCTCGAGCCGCTCGTGCGAGGTGAAGGCGCGCAGGCACGACGCCAGGTCCACCGCGCGCGCCGGCGCCGACAAGTGCACCTGGTTAGTTGTCGTGTTGGTACTGACCAGAATGGGCGGCAGCCGCCATATCTGCAGCACCTTGGTGGCGGGCTGCGCGGCGCGACACCTTGCGCAGGCGTAGCGCTGCTCGAGCCGCTCGTGCGAGGTGAAGGCGCGCAGGCACGACGCCAGGTCCACCGCGCGCGCCGGCGCCGACAAGTGCACCTGGTTAGTTGTCGTGTTGGTACTGACCAGAATGGGCGGCAGCCGCCATATCTGCAGCACCTTGGTGGCGGGCTGCGCGGCGCGACACCTTGCGCAGGCGTAGCGCTGCTCGAGCCGCTCGTGCGAGGTGAAGGCGCGCAGGCACGACGCCAGGTCCACCGCGCGCGCTGCCGCCGCCGCGCTAGCTGCCACTGACGAGTGCACTACCCACGCCTGGGAACCAACAACCATCACAATAATATCTTAAATCAATTTCACACTAATTATACTCATAAACTAAGCTGTACTGTTATTGTTTAATTAAGGCAACTAGGTTCGAAATCATGATATATCAGAGAGGCCGTGTCAGGATACATCCAATCAGAATTATCGAGGTTGCATGACGTGTCATAATAGCCGAGTTAGGACCTATAAATTAGTAGTTATCAGAACACTCGAGGACGTGTAACATTTCAGGCTGGCCGTGTCAGGTCGAAAGTAATAAGAACATTCAAAGACGAGTGGCATGTCAGGTTGGCCGTATTAGGAAAACACGGCCGCACTGACATGTCACGCGTCCTCAAGTATTCTTCTGAGTGCTGCAACGCCATTATGAAAATCAAAATAATTTGCTGCGCCATTCTTAGTGTTGTTAAAGATTTCAGATGGTCCATCTTGCTCATAATCTGCGAACTCTCTACCTTTTCTCTTGTGGACTGGTAGCGCAGATGCAGAGCGGTGGGGTCCCAGTCGATAGCGAGTTGCGCACCGCGCCGCCCGCGGCCTAACTGTCGGAGCACGCCGAAGTCGAGCCGCGTCAGAGACCCGCTATTATCCTCCTACGATACAGTTCAGTTTAGCTATAGGATCGAAAGTTAAGATATGTGAAAATCCATTTATAAATGTACACAGAGGTATGAGGAACTAGAAGACGAACGCTACTTTGTACGTTTAGAATCCCTTTATTCCCCCTTTTTCTTTCCCTTAGCGGCTGATTTTTGAAATGGAATATCAACTCATCGTTGTTAGTCAGTCGGTAGTAAGTATAGTTAGCATAATTAATGTGAGTCAGAATGAATGTGGGTACGAAGGGCGTGGGGTCACCTGGTGGTGACGCTCGTGCTCCCGGCGCAGCTTGGCGCGCGCGATGGGCGAGCTGGAGTCGGGCGCGTCCGACACGATGTGGGGCTCGGCGCAGCGCGCGCTGCAACGCGTGCCTGACAAAACAATACTACTTTTCACACCACCTGCTCAACAATGCCAAATTACATATCATGCAAACCTTACGCAAACCAAGTCATTAAAGCCCTTGGCTTTAGCCGGGGTGTAATGTTGTACTGAATCTCATTATAACCCGCTGGGTTGTAATATTTTCACTTTTCATAGTTCTTATTACAATGGCCTTAAAGTCTAATTTCGTAATAAAAGATCAACTAATACTCGAAGGCCGGGCGCGGCGCCGCCGCCACCGCCGCGTCGAACCTAATTTGAAAATCGAACATTTTCTAAAATCGAACTGGCCACGGCAAGCTGAATGGAACACATTTGAAATTAAACAAAAGCCGCGAGTATTGTAAGACGCTGCAATAAAATACATAGGTGATAACTGCAAAGTTTTAAATAAATATATCAAAATTGAAGAAAACATCTGTTAAAATGTCGAGTGACGAAAGTGATTTAACTCCGGAGTCCATTAAATTGGATGCCTTAGGCATTGTTCATAATCTACTCCCAGAGAAGTCAAAGGAAAAATACTCGCTTTTTTATTGTCTCGCAAAAGGTGAGAAAAGTAGAGTACACTCCTCGGGGATAAAGCTGTTTTCGTCTTGGGCGCGCTTGAACCCCTCACTGCGCTCAGGACTCTTCTTAATTCTCTCGTAACACCCTCGCTGCGCTCGGGAGTTAAATCTGGAGTCCTTCGTTACGTTCAGGATTCAATATCGCGCCCGTGACATAAAACTGTGCTTTATCCCCTCGGTGTATAATCTACTATTATGCAATTGATGCATAATTACGACTACTTAAAGACGACTGTGGTTTTATTGTAATATTTTGTTAGTTTGCGAGGAATATGAGTGAAGCGAGTAGAGGATCTTGTGACTCTAGTGAAGAAGGAAATGTGATATCCTCAAATTTTGTATGTGGCCAAAAAATGGTAGAGTCGCCTCCATGGGACAGTGTGAGCATGGTGGGCTTGGCGGAGCCCCCCCCCGAGGGGAAGTAGCGGTTGATGAGGCTATGTCGTTCGTGCGACGGGTATCGGAAAAGCGGGCTGGTTGTCCTGGTGACGAAAGTGGTGTGTCCGATGCAAGCTTAATTACCGTAGCCAGCTGCGGCGGCAGAGTCAGGTGTGGATGGGGTTCCTGATAGTTTTTTTGAGGTGTACGTTGTATCCAAAAAGGATTTGCCAAAACAGATTGGCTTAGGCAAGTTGTTGCAATCTAAGAGCTTTAAAGATGTTTTGAAGATTAAGTACATGGGTCCCAGTAAGGTGCTTATGCAGTTTATTTCGAGAGTTGAGGCAGAAAAACTTCTGGCTGCAGAAGATTTCAATAACGAAGATAAACGTGCGTATTGGTCAAACACGGTATGTTGCTCATATGGGATTGACCGTGGAGTACAGTTGGAAGTTGAAGAGGTCGAGTTTATGGAGAACATTGAAGGATCGCAGGATATTTTATCAGTACGAAGGTTGAACCGTTTAGATAGTGATGGCAGGTGGGCTAAATCTGAAGTGTTCCGCTTATGTTTTAAGGGTGCTGACATGCCCCCCCATGTATATGCATATGGATGCGGGTTCAGAGTGAAGCCTTATAATTTCCCAGCTACCCAATGCGCAAAATGCTGGAAGTTGAGTAGATTTTGTCCATCTGGCAAAACTCTTTGTCCGAAATGTGGACGAGCTCATGCTAATTGCGAGGTATCAAAATTCAGGTGCTTGAATTGTAACGGTGCTCACATGGCCTTAAATAAGTCTCGCCCGGTTTTTTTACGAGAACAAGAAATTCGTGGTATCATGGCTGCTGAAGGTTGTATATATAAAAGAGCTTTGTGGCTGTACAACCAAGACAAGAAAGTGCAGGTTATAAAGTCCTGGAGTCAAGAGGAGGAAACTACGCGTAGGAAGTCCTATAGAGATATTGTTTGGCCTAAGCCGGTGTAAGATCTGGTGTCTACTATTGTCATCGACTAGCCCATAGTTCACAGACCAATTGCTTTAAATAAATCAGAGTCGGGGTCGCCTCAAGAGCTTCGAAAGAGAAAGAAGGGTAAAAGAGATTAGGAGAGTCCGGTAGACGGATATTTTGCTCTCCAGTGAGAGCTGGGGCGAGAAGTTGGTGTTAATTTTTAGAGTTATTGTTCAGGACTGTTTGGAGATGTGTAAGGAATTCTTTAAAGTCTGGTTTATTTAAGTTTTTTTTCAATAATCTAAATGGGCAGGTCTAATGTCTAAATTAGTTTGAATATAGTACAGTGGAATTTGTAAAATATAAGACCTAAGCTAGTCGAGATTGATCTTTTCTTGAATAGAGAAAAGATCATCTTATTGCATTGAACTTATTGAATTTAAAAGAAAAAGAAACAATGGAACAGCAACTCTTTTATGTTATAATTGGGTAGTCGCTTCCAAGCCGGCGTAGTGAACGCATCCATGTATTCGTATAACATGAAGAAAACATTGAACAAAAGTTATATTTCTAATTAGCATTATCAGTGTTTCTGTCCACTCATCACCACACTACGCAGTGGCGTAATATTCAGGTTGTACTCATTCCTAAATCAAGTCAGGTGGAGGATCATTTATCGTAGTTAAGACCCATTTCCTTAATGTCTTGTGTGTGTATATTATTTCATACAATGATGGCGAGACGCTTGGAATGGTTTGTAGAGAAACATGAGGTTTTATCTCGGAACACAGTTGGGTTTAGGATTGATCAGTCGTGTGTAGATTTTTTTGGCTCGCCTAGTGTCTTACATTCATGTTTGGTTTTCTAAAGATATGTCAACTTTGGCATGTTTCTTGGATGTTGAAGGTGCATATAATAATGTGTCTGTCGAAGTATTCGTTCGTAATTTGGACAGTTTAGGAGTTGGGTCTAATTTCTGTAATTATTTCTAGGCTTTCTTGAGCGAGAGACATCTCATTCTTCAAGATGATGTTATTGGTTATTCTATGGAGCGATGGACTGATAATGGTTTGGCTCAAGGGGATCCCCTTTCTCCCCTTTTAATTAATATTGCTACGTATCAGATTTGTCAAAGGACTTCGGAAAGGATTTGTCCTAGGTAGTTATTTCTCAATACGAGTATGTGGATGATTTTGTTATATACGTTGGGTGTAAGAATTTACAAGATAGTGTGTATAATGTAAGATTCTTTGGATATAATGGTAATTATTTTGGACGCGTTAGGGTTAGATGTTCGGCTAGTATGATATTTAGTAAAGGTCGTAAAATTCGCCATGTTAATATCGATATACGTGGTAATCAGGCGTGTTCTGATATTAAAATGAAGTACTTAGGAGTGTGGCTAGATAGATGGTTGCGTTGGGGAAAACATATTGGATATGTTGTGGAAAAAACTCAAACATCTCTTAGTATTTTAAAAACTTTGGCTCCCGGCTTCTTGGGGAGTTCATCCAAGACACCTGCGTAGATTATATATTTCACTGATTCGTAGTACTGCTTGTTTTTTATACGACAACAGTTCCAAAACGCATTTATATAAGCTTGAGTCTTTGGAGGGTTTATCAGATCATCACCTATTCATGTTATGGAAAGTGAGCTTTGTAGGTATAGTTCCTTTACATATGTGAAGGCAGTTTTTGGCTTCAAAATGTTGTTTAAAAGCGATAACTTATTCGAGTAGCTTGACTATTGATGTGGTTCGTGAGTTGGA
The DNA here is from genome assembly GCA_923062465.1 of Acleris sparsana. Classification (NCBI taxonomy): domain Eukaryota; kingdom Metazoa; phylum Arthropoda; class Insecta; order Lepidoptera; family Tortricidae; genus Acleris; species Acleris sparsana. The sequence continues at coordinate 11,361,307 of OV281306.1, read as the reverse complement.
GTTCCTAAGCCACAGTGGTTATTTGAGCCGGAAAAAGAAACCGTTGCTGCCTGAGGTTTTCGAGGAGGTCTCAGATGAGCATATTCATGCATCGTATCCACTACTGATGTTTAAATTAGATGTGTGGGTGTCCAAATTCGAGTTAGACAATGTTTTATTATGCAATCTTGAACGCGTTGTAGCAGCAAAGCGTTCCTACAATCATTTTTATCTTCGTGTTATCTTAGAGCTAGATTTTTTTTTTATAAACCTTTTATCGATGGCTCAAAGTGTGGTGACAATATAGGAGCAGCATTTTTTGATCCACTTAATGGTAAAAAGGCACAGTTTAAGATTTCTTCTCATGTATCTGTTATGTCCCCGGAGCTTTGAGCAATCTCTGAGGCCTTGTTGTATGTCGAAATGTTAAGTTATACTAATATAGTGATCCTTACTGATAGCAAAAGCGCCATTCAGCATATAGCTCGATGTGCTTCGGGCGAAAGGTCTTTTTCATTGGCTTACAAAATTGTAGAGCGTATTAGTGTCATACAGGGATCTGGAAGATGCCTGAAATTGCAGAGGTCACCGTCACACATCGGCTTGGCAGGAAACGAGGAGGCTGACCGGCTGGCCGCAATGGACGCTTGTGGCGGTGCTGAGACTGTGATTGCTCCTGTTTCTCAGAGGTAGTCGCACCGTACAAAAGGAAATCTTATGGTCGCTGGAAGGAGTTTTTTGATGAACGGTCTCGTGATAAGGGTATTTGGTGTAAGACTATTCAGCGTGTGCCTCCTCGGGTGCCTTGTCAGCGCGCATAGGCTTCAGTTCGGACATGTTGCTTTAAATCAGTTTACACATCTCATGAGGAAGCTAGAGTCGCCCAACTGCGAAGAGTGCGGGACAGTAGAGGATGTGCAACACTTTTTAATGGAATGTGATGAGAATGTTATAACATTACAGTACAGATTTTACCTAGTACCACAGACAAGAAAGTTCTCATAGTAAAATTGGTTGTAATAATGCTGGTCAGTTCCTACGATTTCTAAACGCATAATAGAGGGCTTATGACATGTGCGTAGATAAACAGTGTTACGTAGTGTTCTATACGAGCGGTTTGCGCACAAACCCAAAGCGAAGCGATGCGACATGACAGGTAACAAATGGTTGCCGCGCTGCTGTGTAGTCCGACGTGACAATAGGGGATGCAACGTGAAGTGAACTTGATCAACTGATCTAATATTTTCAAAATGGCCGGTCTAATATTTTCAAAATGGCACCGGACAGAGCAGCCGCGTCGCTCGCAGTTTGCTTACTTACGACATCGACAAGGAAACGTACCAAACTGTCCGAATCCGATTTTGATATATGTTAGGGAGTAGTCTAAAATAACAGACACGTTTTTTTTAGCTGTCCTCATTCAACCTGTTCCGTGAAATTGACCTCCAAAGTACTGAAAAGTGACTAAATCCCCTAACTTCCATAGTTTGTTTTTGAATTGCTAATTGCCTACTGGTTTGATTATTATGTTAAAGAACATGAAAAAATATTCAGCGCGTGTTTTTTTATATCGGCTAAAACACATATTTAAATAAAATATCATAGCAAGTGTATCTTCTATGAGATGTATATAATTTTGAAGGGTATCAAAATCGGAGTGGGACAGTTGGGTACCTTTCCTTGTGGGTTAAGCATTTGAACGTTGACAGCTGTGTGATAATGTGAGCGATGTGATATAAGAGTAAGTGTGTACCGGCGGTGCAGAGCGGCTCGTCGGTGCTGGGCAGCGCGCAGCCGCGGCACAGCGCGGGCCACGGGCACAGCGCGCACCACGCGCCGCCGCCCGACACCAGCCGCAGCGTGAACGGGAACTCGTAGCCCAGGCTGTCGTCGCTGCAACACCATACAATACAAACAATGCGTGCAACATGGGAGGAACATCTCATAAAGGTGGCTGCATTGAATCGTTCTCGCTGGGAATCAGAGGCCTACGTTTAGCAGTTGACGAATATTGGCTGAAATGATGATGATTAGTTCCGCATTCATATAGCTTCGTACACTAAAAAAAGTTGTCTTGTCTTAGTTGAGAAGAAAATAATACAAGTTCAACTAAAGCTGATATAACAACAATAGGTTTTTTAGTAATTCAGCCAACACCTCTGTGGATGTATCCAACGTTTGTTTGGGCACAATAGAATTAGAAACATATGCCAGGCACTGACCAGTCGGTGGCGTGGTTGGAGGCGTCCCTCGCGGGCCGCGCGCTGAGCAGGCGCGCCACCTGCGCCCAGACGCGCGCGTACACGGCGCGGCCCGACAGCCCGTGCTGCACGCCCACCAGGATGGGCAGCCCGAACAGCGCCGGCTTGCTGCGCGCCGCCGGGAGGAAGTACGCGTCCATGCGGGTTTGCTTCCTGATACATACCAACTGATATAAATAAACGACTCATTTCATTTCCACCTCAGAAAAACAGTCGGAAAAATCCATTTTGCATTGGACATAGTAACTTTTATCTACACACATACCATAAGTCCTCTAGCGTTCAATACATCATTTGTGATAATGAACTAATGAGTATGACACGTGGTGTCCTTGACTTAACTCGGAAAACGGCGCGTCGCTCTGTTCGAAACATATTTTTCTCAAAACTATTAACTAACAACTATCAGGTTCTATCAACGAAGACTGGAAATAAGATAGCCTATTAACAGAGCCCAGATTTTTCATGGCAAAACAAAACACTATCGTAATCTGGCTAGTGATAGAAACATCATTTTATCGATATCGAGTATTATTTATAAAAGCTGTGCTCGAACGAAATCCTGAATATGAAAGTTTACGAGATATATCTGAAAATTGTACTCAAACTGAAAATTATACCAATTACAATGAATTTTATAAATTTGCTCCCTTGACGTCAAGTGAAGTTGAACGTACATTTAGTATATATAAATAGCGTTATAGTGATAAACGAATTTGTTTGCTCCCAGAGAATGTTGAAAAACTAATGATTATCTACTCCTATCACCCGTGTAATAAAACGCCATGTGCTGCTGTGTGTACTAACGTGGATTACGACGAAGAAATTGAATATGTTTATATACAACTTCGAACAAACTATGTATGTTTTTTTATGTTGTATACGTATGTTATTTTATTTGGTCACGTGTTTTATTCTATAACACAATTATCGATATCGATAAAATGATGTTTCTATCACTAGCCAGATTATGATAGTGTTTTGTTTTGCCATGAAAAATCCGGGCTCTGCCTATTAATAAGTTGCTTGAGCAAACATGTATTGTGATATCCATAAATAATTGTCGACTAGAAGGAACTCACCCACTCACCAAGGTGTTTTATACAGTATGCCTAGGAACTACATGACCTCATCCCACCTGTACTTTCTCCCATCGGTCGTCCAGACGCCGGGAGGGCTTCCATCCGCATGAAATCGAATTTCCAATGGTTTGGACGCAGCTGTTTGCTGCTTCATTTCTAATTCGCACTGCGAAATAGTGGAACGCTCTCCCTGCGTCTGTATTCCCGGACCGGTATAACCTCGGTGTTTCCAAGACAAAAGTGAATAGGCTTCTTTATGGGTAACCGTGCGTTTTTGATTTAAAGAAAAGAACTCACCTATGCACCGCAACCAAATACTGAATCGATCCTCCAAGCGCGATATTGTCTGGCGTCTCATTCATCTTGTTCATATTGTTCATGTTTGAGGGAGACGATCCGAACTTCACCTTCCCAAGCCGCGGACTCGACGGCTTCAAATTCAACGATTTAACAGACAGAGTCGGGGAGCTATTGCCGTTCTTGTCTGTCCGCTTGTGATCGGAGACCTTCGGGAGTGTTCGGTAATCTTCGTTGTCCGTGTAGTTGTTGTAGAAAGTGTTTGGTGGGCTTTGGGACATAAGGATCTCTGATTTGGACCGCTGGAAATGCAAGAGGTTAGTTTGTGGGTTGGAACTATATGATAAAATATTATGTGTTCGTGAAACGCGGCCATGTTTAGAAGGAAAATAGGGTAATTTAAAGATGGCACTAAAACTGCCATACTACGACAAAAGGGGTCGAACTGGAATGTAGTAGTTAATGAATTATTATACTCTATTAGTAAACTACTCTAGTAAACTAATAAACGTTGAGTAACGGTGGTATAGCTAAACCATGCTTTGGCCTTATATGTCATATTAAATTTTTTACTCAACGTTTATTAGTAAGATGGTAACACTATTACTCTGCATTAAGCCGCCTTCGTTAGCGTTACTGCAAAAAAATCACTAATTACAACATTATTATTAAAAGAGTTAATAAAATAAAATAAACTTCCAACTAAATGCTCCAATCTTTCATAAGTAGATCAGACTTAGGCGAGAATAGAACCCGCGTATACTGGTTTCGTTGTCAAATCATAAGAACAATAACGGGACGGACTTTAAAGAAAAAAACATTTAATTAACATTAAAAGAGGATAAAAAAGTGCAAACAACTAAAAGATAAAACGAATAAAACACACAAAAGAAAGACATCTATACTTTCTAATCTAGGAGACTAAATTGACAGAACTAAGCCGTATCAAAATTTTGATTATTTTATTGTAAACGAGAGCTTTTTTCTAAATTGCATGTCTTTTACAGTCTGATCGACACACCGAAACAATATTGAATAAATTAACGCGAAATATAAACAAATTCGAGTGTTTTGAATTGCCAGAAACCGTCATATTCGTCTCTGAAATTAAAAAAATAACTTTGCACATACACACATGGGCGCCTATCTAATCTACCCGCACACATCAAACAAGCCTATACTTATAAAGTCGGCTCAATCTAGGAAGAAACCTGTGACGGTTCAAACCAACTTCATTATACCCATGAACCTAAAAGGGGGCTGGTATATATTATATACCAGCCCCCTTTTAGGTTCATGTTCATGTTATTTTACTTCACATTTATTTTAAGAGCCTTGTGCATTGTATGAATACATTTTATGTTATATTCATTGTGTTAATGCTAGGTTAAGTTTTGGAATTGTATAATATCATAAGCTATATTTAAAAAACGACTGACTGTTGAGTTTCTTGCGGCGTTTCTTCACAGCAGTGGTTTCTTGCGAAGCGCTGGTAGATTTTTGACGTGCAAAAGTTTTATCTTTTTATCTTTCAATAGGGAATATTCATGTCATTTTTTAACAGTAACAATAAAAGCTGATCAAAACACAGTTGGAAAAGAAATCACTTTTTGAATAGCTATAATAATAATCAAGATATAAGCCAACAAATATTTGTCCTCATCTCTCTTTCAAGCAAAACAGAATTTAACAGAAAAGGACGTAATATGGCTGATCTGTTACATGACGTCACAGTGAATATTCGAGGGTTGCGTGGTCAAACCCAATAGGTCGATGTAACTTGTGGTGTCAAAAAGAACATTCAAATTTGAATAAATAAACAATTATTTTGATTGCTCTATCTAATTTGCAATCTAAACGGCTTGTTTCATCCGTATATCTTTGGCGATTTAAATTTAAATTTAACTCTTTTACGGTATTTCATATTTTCTTGAAAATGCGATTTAAAAAATCCATTCATATTCCCTATTATTTTTTACCGTCTTAATTGCACTTATTTTATTTTATTTTTATTCGGAAAGCTTGCTTAACTCTAAAAGCAAGTTATAAGCTTCCACACATTCACAGTAGTGTTTAAAGTTACCAAAAACACCTGTTACAGGGTTCATCCTACATCGGCCGAATGACACTAATGATGGTTTTATGATCAGCCGTAACACCAAAGAAGGCAGCTATCTGCAATGTAGCAGACGAAGCATTCAATTTTCTATTGATAACCAAATAAAAACTTAAAATGCTTATACTTTTACTATGCAGTTAGCCTGCTTTGGTATTACGCCAGCCTATAGTCGTGAACTAATATACCATGAATGGATGACTCTACAAAATTTAAATTGTATCGTGTATGATGTATAATATAATAGTAAAGTAATTCAAAGTTCGATAATAACGGTCGATGTCAAACCGTTAAACATAATAACGTATAAAACAAGTCATTTCTATGCCAAAAAGACAAGTAAAAAAGAAATTTTACCGTATTAAAAATCATCAACGTAGAATTGTGGTCCCAAAAGTGTTAGAAACGATAACTCTCAACTGGATCAATTGATTCTCAATTTTCATGAAACTTAGCTAAACCGCATTCGGAGTTGAAACTTTTAAATAAAAACATAAACGTACGATAGGAGACAGACGTACAGACAGACAGACGAATAATTTACTCTGCAACCATCTCCTCGTACAATCACGGACGTTAATTGATATGCCACTCGCCACTGTTCGTATTTTAGCCGTGTAATACAAATCGGGTTCAGTCGGTTTTACTCGTATATCGAGATAAGGAAATTCGCACGTCTTCGTATGATAGAAGAACAAAATGACATGCAACATTAACGATTGGCTAACCCCATGACTACCAATCAGACCACAGACTTCACCCAAAGTCAAATTGCATGTCTAGTTGCTATGGTAATACATTTAAACAACAGCTACTATTGGTGATTACAACGTCCAATCAGCTATTCTACTGAACACAATCATTTTTGTCGTTTAATAAGGTTGCTACGACAACGTTTAAACAACGTCTACTATTGGTCTACTATTGGGCATCTTCATCATCATCATTATCAGCCGCAAGACGTCCACTGCTGGACAAAGGCCTTCCCCAAGGTTTTCCACAACGATCGGTCCTCTGCTGCTGTCATCCAGCGGTTTGGGCATCTTATTTTCTTAAAATTTGTTAATTTATAATACTGACGTCTAAACTTGACCTGTATGTCATTATGACAACGATCCTGCAATATTTCTAAAATGCCAGTTGTCAATATTTTAATCACGTTTAACCTATAACCTCCTTGTGATTCGAACTAATCAATCTATTTATCCGTCATCTTTAATGTTATGTAGTTCCCGCGGTGTCATGTATTCGTGATTAATCGTGTAATCTCGTGAATGCTCGTGGATGCCATAGTACTGCAAATTTAAATAACTTCACAATGGCATAACAATTAAAATCCGTGACTGTATTAATTTCAGTCTTATTTCAACACTTCCAAAGTGCTTTTGCAGTGAAAAAATGTCTGCTCTTAGCTTCGGTGTATGTGCGCCAGCCGTTAGAATAAGGGCCCTGACAACACCATCTGACTAGTCTGCGATTTGAATGCTTTGTAATTTATTAGAAAACTTCTATTTGAGAGGTGGTTTTTGGCTGAGTTCTTTTCAGTGCCTATCAATTTTATTGATCCACTTACTCAAGAGTAATCGGTTCTGAAATCAACTCAGGGATTTTCATAATGACTTGACATTATTATGTTTAACGTAGTATTTACCTTTTCATCTCATATAAGTTTAGAACATCTGTCACGACATACAATAAGACAAACATACAACATTAATTCATATTTACACGTTCTGTACAGGAGTTAGAATTTAGTTCAGTGTTACCCCTCACCGATTCTCATTGACTCGCTAAGCTTTTTTAATTGAAATCAATATTTACAATAGTTGTGGTGTAGTGTGACATTTTAGTATGATATTTGTTATTTTGTCAGTGGAATAAAATTTAGTGCCATGATAATTTCACTTATGGGGCCCCCTTTTATAATTTTTTGTTATACCGGCAAAATATTTCAATTTTTTTAAAAATAATTATGCCACCTATTACTGTATAAGAGATAAAGCGACTGTTATAGTCAAGGAAAAAAGATCCAATTTCGTTTTTATTATATCTTTGTTATATGTTGTTATAGCGGCCATAGCAATACACACTCTTTGAAAATTTAAACTGTATACGGTTCATGAGATACAGCCCGATGACAGACATACGGACGGAAGGACAGCGGAGGGTGTTATAGGACCCCGCTGGCACCCTTTGGGTAAGGAACCCTAAAAAGGTACTTAAATGTTCAAATTTAATCACATTGATAATCAATACAGAATACTAACTGTAGACATAATAAAAAAAATGGTAGATTTTTTTAACAATTGACTTGTGACTTAATCATTAACACCAATATTAAAAAAATCATGTCATGAAAATATATTTGGTTGTTAATTTAGATTGCAACCCAATAATTGAATATCTTAAAAGTTGCTATTACTCAACCAGAAGAACCCTATTCGGACTTTATTATTATTATTTGTCACACCGCACCTGTCATGTGAGGTGTTCGGAATATTCAGTTTTTGTACCAAAAGTAGCGTTAATAACTATAAAGGTGAGGCCAGACGAGCGTAATATTTTGAGTTGTGAGTCGCGTAATTACACCGGCTGATTTGGCGTCGCCGTGTGAACCAAATAGGACTTGTATGAAACCGAATGCAGCAGAAATTACGCGACCGAAAATACGCGGCTCACAACTCATAAAATTATACTCGTGTGGCTTCACCCTAACGGATCCCTTATTAGGGTCTCCCCAGACCTATCGAACGACGTTGTTCTGTCCGAATCCGGCCGAGCCGAGCCGAGCGACGTCGTTATCGCTCTTATTGCATGGACATAAAACGTTTTCTTACCGGCTCAAACCGATTCGGCGTCGATCCTTGCTTTTAAATAAGTGTTACACGACAAGTTACTTGAGATTCTCATATGTTCTCCCGAGACACAGAAGCTGAGTCCCCGTCAGTCCTGTGTCGATTAAGATTTTTTCTGTGAGATATCTTTTCTTACTACACTGTTAACACTCGAAAAAAATACGGTTCCCGGTAGTGTTACAGTATTAATTGCATTGAAAGTAAAATAATACGAAATTGCATTGAGATCGTCAACATAAATATAGACACAAACAACACAGAGTAACGGAATAAAAATAAATATAACCCAAATAATTAAAACAACGGTGTCCTGCCGTTTGACCAAAAGTCATTTGGCAAAATTACACTTGACAAACAACGTTTTGCAAAAAAATGTTTCGCCAATTGATCATTTTACTAGTTGTCATTTTAAAAATGGCTCACTTATTCAAATGATCAACAGTTAAATTTACATTTTATAAGTAATTATTTGACAAAATGAACATTTAGCAACGGAGTTATCAGACAAAATTTTAAATGCAACGAGCAAGACGAATCTGGGCAGAACTGACTCGGATAGGTTAGGTTAGAAGGCCAAGGCGGGAGCAAAGCTCCCGCCTTGGCCTTCGAGGTTATTTTTTTCTGCCCAGAAATAGGTAAACTACAGGAAATAATATTTGGTGAAATGGAAAACTGTCAATTGACATTTTATTATTTAACACATTTACCAAGTGTAGTGTTTGCTAATTGATCATTTGCTAATTGAGTTTTTGCAAAATGATACTTTTGTCAAATGTCACGTTTGCCAAATGATTATTTGGTGAAACGTTGTTTGTCAAATGATCATTTGTCAATATTTTTTTGGTCAAACATTAGTGAACCTAAAACAACGAATAAATGGTCACGTATCCGAACTAAAATACAAAGAAAACACAAACAAAAATAGTAATGCTTTGGTTGATCCATTACACGCTATATACAGTTATCGACGCAAGGTTAGGCACAGAAACTTGTCATATTCCGACCACTTGTGATGTGTGTGTGTGTGTGTGGCTGTTGTGTGCGTGGTGTGTGTGTGCGGGCTAACCTTGAAGCAGAAGAGTGCGGGCATGCAGAGTGAGGAAGTGTTAGCCGCGCGCGCACTCACCTCCGCCCGCGGCGCCGGCGCCGCGCCTTCCGCCGCGCACTCTGGAACAAACAAATATTTATTATCAAACCAACGTTCGAATACCATTCAGCACATTGTCGTTTTTTAATTAATACTTGGGATGACATTGGCAATGGTAGAGTGAGCAGATAAATGAAAATACTTACTCAGTATGGTGAACTGATTTAAACTCACACGATTTTGATTAATTATTATTACTACACGGGACTTAATCGCGTTAAGGGATATATAATTAATTATTAAAATTAATTATTACCTCGGCGTTTCGGACGTGATGCTACGCCCATGGTCTCGAGGGGACCCAGTCAGTCAGTCCCCTCGAGACCATGGGCGTAGCGTCACGTCCGAAACGTCGAGGTAATAATTAATTTTAGTAATTAATTATATATCCCTTAACGCGATTAAGTTCAGTATGGTGAAGTTCAAAAGCTTGAAAAATACACCTAGCATATTTTTTTAATAAAATACGAATGCCGTAATTACTTTTAGAAATACCATCAAAAAATATTTATTCTTTACACCATCGACATTAGAAAAAATGAGTGTAAATAATGACACAACATTTACCAAGAATAGAGTTGAAAGTAGTGGTTTTTTATGGTAAAGCATACTTTGTAAATCTGGAATGGGAATGGAAATGGAGATATTACTTATAATAAATAAATGAAATTATAAATAGACTTATGATTTAATTTATTTATTATAAGTACTGATGTGCTAACGGTACTTTCTAATCGTATCCCACTTTTAATAATATATTTGAATTAAAATTTTAGGGTTTGAATTTTAATTAAAATTGTTCTTTATTTACGTTCTAAATTGCGGTCTTAATTATTCCTTGATTGTATGTAGTAGTATAGAAGATTTTTAGTATGTTTTTCATACAGTTGGTCAAAAAGTGATACTTTTCGTAGCTGTATATCGTGCGGAAAGTTGGGTTTTATCGAACTAGAGCTTTTTACTTTTCCATTTTATTTAAATATACTAAATAAACAAGGCCGTGCATCCAACCAAAGAGTTTGTATGTTTAAATAAAGTACCAGGAGCGCAGAGGTCAGTAGGAGGGTAGCGCAGTGCGGCGCAGCGGCGGGCGTGCCGGGCGGTCGCGCCCGACACGACGCGGGTTGTAGGTAAGGTAGGTACTTATGTTTATGCGTTCCTGGTATTTGATTAAATTTTTGGTAATTTCGGACAGTGTGTGCACACGTTAAGCTCACTTCAAAGGTCCGGGGGAAGAGGAGAGATACACAAATACCCACATACACATAAACATTTTTTCGCAAATGTATTAAAAAACGTCGTTCGGTACACGCGTGGAACTGCCATTTTCACTCTTCCCGAGTGTTGCCGCTTGCAGCTCGAGCCAAGACAACTCGGAATTGGTGAGAAATGAAATACCTTCCGCACTTGTATCAAACTGTAGTATTGAGTGGTGGTCACCTTGCTGCTGGTGGCAGGCGGCGGCGTCGTCCCCGGGCGCGGGGCGCGGCGTCTCGTAGGCGAACAGGTCCTGCGCCGCGCCGGCCGCGAGCTTGGCGCCGTCCTCCAGCACGCGCCCGATGGTGGCGCCGTTCAGCTCCACGATTATCATTCTGGACGCCAACGGGTAATGTATAGCCATGGCCTCCCAACTCGAACAACGTATAATTAATTACTTTAATAAACTCATAGATGGCGGCACAGGTATCGATCGAAACATTTGAACCAGTAATCGTGATGATTGAATGATTTTTACACGTTAAGAAATTCAACGCATCTTAATTATATTAAAAAACATCCTTCTCTACATAAAATAAGGGTATATTTTATAAGTTTAATAAATGCAATAAAAATTATATGAACACTATCTAACTCATACAATACGTGTGAGCTTTCAAGCTTACTGCGTCTTATTGGGTACTTTCACTAGATGGCGCCATCACGGATAACGAAAGTTCTATGGAATCACAGGCTCCAAGCGTTTCGATTTTGTAAATTCTTGGGTGATGCGTAATATTGTCTCAAAATACTAGTTTTATATTAAAAGCAAAAAAAAACGTAATAGATAAAATAATGTCTTAACAAACATAAATGGCCATTACAAAATACTGTTTTGGCGGTTTTGGTGTATTAAATGTTAGTACAAACACGGAACGATTATACATGATCAATGAAATGAAATGAAATGCAATGAAATGTTTATTCGCAGAACATATTATTATATACTTATTCAATTATCAGATTGGTACCTATTGATATTTCCAAAAAATTAAGCGTACCTATTACAAAGTGTAGTGATTACACAGATACTCGTAAACTGAATAAGTAAATAGGTACCCTGTCCTACTCTTCGGGTCCTACTGTTTAGAACTTGTTATATAAGTAAGTACGTTATACAGGGTTATTGGTAAGTCGACCTATTCCCGTTAGGAGGTGATAGGGGTGACTATTTGCGATAATTTTGACCCCCATATGCATTATGCAAAAGTGAACCATTTTTGAGTTACCGCGTTTATTCGTTTTTTTTTTAAATTAGTCGGAAATTCAACTTGAAAAATTCATTACAAAAAAAGTATCAATTTAAATCTTTATTTCTTTTGATTTACAAAACCGATTAAACACTGGTTATTTCTCAATATTAAAACAATAATTATCGGTCCAAATTTAAAAAAAGCGAGACGGAAAACGAAATTTTTTCAATATTTTTTCGATCGCTTTCCACTAAAATGCCTTAAAAACAAAAAAAAAAACTTTATGAAACTTGGCTTGCAGATTATTTTAAAAACTTAACTGTTTTCTTAGATCTTCGAAATTTTTTCAATATTTTTTTCGATCGCTTTCCACTAAAATGCCTTAAAAACAAAAAAAAAACGTTATGAAACTTGGCTTGCAGATTATTTTAAAAACTTAACTGTTTTCTTAGATCTTCAAAAACGCATAACAAGTTGAAAATTATTAAAAAAAAACCTGAAAATTTAATCATATCACAAAGGAAGCGGGCGGAAACGAAAGTCACAAACGCAACTTCAAAAATTAAAATTAAAAAACATACCAAATTAAAATCATACATTTGTTATTTGCTTTTGTACAAGATGAATTTGTTGTTCCTATGCAAAATTAAAAAAATATTATCTGTACACGTTTGAGAATGCGAGGCCGAAAACTAAAAAATACATGTTTTTTTATCAAACTCCAACATAAATTACACGAAAACAGAAAAATTTACCAATACATTTGGCGTGCAGATTACACATAAAACATTGACGTTTTTCCAGCTTTCTAACGAGCTATTAAAACTAAAATGAGTTTTGTTAAAGATTGCTGGAAAAAATTGATCACAAAGGAAGCAACAAGGAAGTCACGTCCGAACAAAACTTAAAATTAACGAACTAAATCTATCAAAACTAACTGTTATACCTACTCGTAAACAAACAAAAACAAATAACAACATTAACTTATGTAAAATGTTACAATATTAAAACTAATAAACAATTAAAATTGAAATAATCAGGATTTTTATAGTTCATTTTCAAAATGGCTGTCCATTTCTTATTCTAACATAAGTTAATGTTGTTATTAATGTTTACGAGTATAACAGTTAGTTTTGATAGATTTAGTTAGTTAATTTTAAGTTTTGTTCGGACGTGACTTCCTTGTTGCTTCCTTTGTGATCAATTTTTTCCAACAATCTTTAACAAAACTCATTTTAGTTTTAATAGCTCGTTAGAAAGCTGGAAAAACGTCAATGTTTTATGTGTAATCTGCACGCCAAATGTATTGGTAAATTTTTCTGTTTTCGTGTAATTTATGTTGGAGTTTGATAAAAAAACATGTATTTTTTAGTTTTCGGCCTCGCATTCTCAAACGTGTACAGATAATATTTTTTTTAATTTTGCATAGGAACAACAAATTCATCTTGTACAAAAGCAAATAACAAATGTATGATTTTAATTTGGTATGTTTTTTAATTTTAATTTTTGAAGTTGCGTTTGTGACTTTCGTTTCCGCCCGCTTCCTTTGTGATATGATTAAATTTTCAGGTTGTTTTTAAATAATTTTCTACTTGTTATGCGTTTTTGGAGAGCTAAGAAAACAGTTAAGTTTTTAAAATAATCTGCAAGCCAAGTTTCATAACGTTTTTTTTTGTTTTTAAGGCATTTTAGTGGAAAGCGATCGAAAAAAATATTGAAAAAATTTCGTTTTCCGTCTCGCTTTTTTAAATTTGGACCGATAATTATTGTTTTAATATTGAGAAATAACCAGTGTTTAATCGGTTTTGTAAATCAGAAGAAAAAAAAGATTTAAATTGATACTTTTTTTGTAATATATTTTTCAAGTTGAATTTCCGACTAATTTAAAAAAAAAACGAATAAACGCGATAACTCAAAAATGGTTCACTTTTGCATAATGCATATGGGGGTCAAAATTATCGCAAATAGTCACCCCTATCACCTCCTAACGGGAATAGGTCGAGTTACCAATAACCCTGTATAATAAATAAACCAGTTATTTTTACCTATTGCTTTTATTTTATGTCAGCAAAAAACTTCCCGAACATGTCCCATTCCTATTTTATCGTGGACATCATAGTCAGGGCAGTTCCCGTGAATTAATAAAACGCCACTACAATGTGACCGGTAGGAATATAGCGATTAGATATTAATTTATAATGGTCTAATATCCGAATAGGAGAGAATTTGCACCTAGCTGTTTGTTTATTTGATGAAAAGTACTTACCTATTTTATGTCAAATTAGATGCCTACGCTAAATAATATGTGGCGAATAGGTTGTGGCTGAAAAACTAACAAAACATGTTAAGTACCTAGATGTTTAAAAACATCAAAAACACGGCGCAGCGGACGCGGCTAAACATTTTGGCCACGCTCCTTTTCTGTTCGGAATAACATGATAGATGTTAAAAATATCAAAAACGCGGCGCAGCGGACGCGGCTCTAAAGGCAAATTATATAGGTAGGTACTAATCGAAAGTATGAAGCCTATAGCACAGATAAAAGAATACAAGTCCTATAGAATATGTAAACGTTAGGTTTGGTGCGAATTATTAGTACCTACCGACTTAGCTGTTTATACCTGCCAACCCAATAGTTTGACGGGAAAAAAAAAATCAACCTAACGTTTGCATATTAGATTAGTATGCAATTTGTCTAATAAACAAGCAATTTGCATTTCTTTAGTACAATTTATTTTATTTTTTAATTAATTATACCTATACCTACTGGACTGAATTTTTTTAGCCTAACTATTCGCCGTATATTACTTAGCATATAAAATTTGATATAAAATACGTTTTATCGAATAAACAGCCCGGTGGAAATCTTCTTCTATTCGGATCTCCTACTAAGTACAACAATTTTCTAGATGCCTCAATTTTAAAGTCAAATATATTTTTTGAAGTCAACGCCATCTGGTAATATCTCAATAAAACGAATAGGTAGGCTGCCAGCGTCATAGTAGTGGTGGCTCAGATACGCCATCTACTGGTGTGACTACGGGACTAAAATTGCCTAAAGAATTGCCTACTTTAGGACGGCACGCTTTTGCTGTATGGGATTGGGTATCTGTACTTGTATTCTTTTATCTGTGGTATAGCTAACTGGTTGGGAATCGTATAAGTGCCTCTAAGGGTGTATACAGTGGAAAGAGTCTTTCAACTAACTGCGCGTTAACTGGTTTGGAATCGTATAGAGCAAGGGTGGCCAATTTGGTTAGACCCAAGATCTACTGTTCGCTGACACCCTGTGCGATCTATCAATTACATACTTTTTATGCGTGCGTGGCGCAGTCTGTTCTACATATTTATATTTTTTGCCTTGGTTGCTTGGTTGGCCACCCCTCGTATAGAGTATCAGAAACCAAACACACAAGTATTTCACTGAGTCATTCTAACTAAAATCAGAAGGTGATTTACTATTATTTTATAGGATTCGTTTTTTTTTTTAGAGTTAGATGAATGAGATCCCACAAGTATAAGTTGGCCTTTGTACCATCTGTTTTGTCTTCATTTTTTTTATCCCCCTGCCCTCCCCTGAAGTTTACAATTAATTACGCTTCAAGTTGACTTTGAAGAACGCGACTTTATTACACCAGCTCTAATTAACACTAATTATCAAAATAACTTCTAGATCCAGTAGAAGTTAACTTACGAATCCGGAGCGAGTCCGCACAGCTCTGAGAGCTTCTTCTTGAGATCCAAATACGTGCCCTCGGAGTTGACGAGCACACCGTACTTTATTGGTACCGACCCATCCAGCAGGACAACTGAGGAGAAGGGTCTTGTATAATAACATGTGATTAGACAGAGTCAATCTTGATGGTTTACCCTTGAATCATGAGCATACATAGTTATTGCGGGAACAAAAATAAATCTATTAAATAACACATATCACCGAATGTCTGTTTAGTTCTGCCTATACATTGTAAACCTCTACTTTAAAAAGTTTTTCATATCTAGCACAAAATTTTCGCTGGAAAAGGTCAAACACACTTGGCTTACCTATAAGACTGTATTTGAGGACTGATTTATACTAAAGAATACCGTAGTTAGAATTAAACATAGTTTCAGTTGTCAAAGATTAAATTTAAGAAGCGTTATGTATGACTAAGTAACATATTATAAAAGCTTAAAAAGATATTTGTTACCAATTTTGTTTTATTTTTGCAATTGTCAATTCTATAATGTTATTAAACTACTATAAGGATTGATTAAATATTATAAAGAATATATATTTGCATTTATTACTTCAGAAAACACCCTTACCAGTCCCAAATTTCTGACTACATCAGTCAGTGAACGCCTCAGTCAATCCGGGAACACTAAATCATTTTCGAGAACACCACGTTTTTTGGTTTTTCATTAGTAATTTCAAATATTTTTGAACAGATAAATTTTTACATATAAATAAAATAAAGTTCTTGTTATGATCTTAACCAAGTTTACGTTTTAAGTCATTGGTATTCTCTAATATAATAACTATAATGCATGAAATTTGGAACTTACGGTCATTTTGAATTTCATTTATTTTTTTGGGGAAATAGGCTCATATTTCTACAAAATTTTCTTTTGCACGTAGTTTACTGTAATAAGATACTGTAAAAAATATAGAATAATTAATGTTTTTAGGAAAGCTTTGATTTATAAAAAGAAAAATAATATCGTTCCCGGTATGACGAATTTTACTGAGGAGTTTGCTTAAAATCGCTATAGTAAATAAAATAAAAAAAACTGTGCGCGCTCCTTTTAAATCTTTTAAGATCAATAATGAAGCAATTACTTTCAGTGTTTAATTTTGCTATTCCTTACCAAAATAGAATTCGCCACCTTCGTGGTTTTGGGCCATAAGTCAACATGTCAATTTGTTTTTTTATTTTATTAAACTCGTATTAAATCGAGTACTTTTCTCCAAAACGCGTTTTAACTTTTTAAATGTATGTATTCCATTTGCACTTAAAATAAATTTAGATATATTTTTGCATTATATTTGTACCCATCAATTCAATCAAGAATGACAAATGTCTAAAATAGCATGAAAAGTGACCGAAGAGTAGCTAATCTTTTTATATGTACTACAGATCAAGTCAAGTACGGAGGTAAGTAAATTGATACATTTTGAACTCGTAGTCATTAGTAGTTTACGTGACGGTTGCGTAATGACAGGCATTACAACATGAGTGTGGTTTATGAAACGAGCCGCAAGGCGAGTTTCATAATAGATGACACGAGTGTTGTAATGCCAATTACGCAGAGTCGCGTACAATACTTTATCTACACACATATTATAAGTACTCTAAGATGGGTTCAGAAGCCGAAAGGCAAATTACCTGCATTGCTACCAGCGCTACCTGTAACATATCTAAGTACCTACCAATTTCACCAAACGATGTTAAATTTAATCAATGTTAATCAATTGTTGTCTACTTGGATAAGCAGAATTTTCATAAGTGGCACAATAAACTCAACAAAGAAATGAACTAAATGAAATCAAATTACGACTTACGATACGACGAATTGACAACAAAAATGGCGGCAAAAGAAACCTGTCATGTGTCACGCATATGAATGGTTTTTTTTTTAAATCATACGATAGACATACCTACTAATAAAGTCCCTATTCTCATGTCGTTCGAAATTCAAATATCCTACGATATTGCACTAAAAAATATAACGAGTTGACGTTCCAATTGATCCTAGAATTGGACCTATTTAAATTGTGTTAATTTTGGAACATGTTCCAAATTTGAAACTCATAACCTTACCAAAATCTATACTGTTATAACCATTACAGTACAAATTTTACCTACTACCACAGACAAGAAACTTTTCATAGTAAAATTAGCTGCAATAATGCTGGTCATTTCCTACGGGTTTTGAACGCATAAAAGAGGACTTACGATATGTGCGTAGATAAAAACGTTTTTCGATACGAGTGACACTTCTGTTATTGCCTATTTGTCATAATCATTCAGTACTGTCAAATCGATCGACGTATGTCATGAGAGATTTTCGGCATAGGAAGGGTGAATGAGAAATAGGCCCCAGGCCTTTACGAGTATAGTACAAACTATATAAAATCACCATTTCCACTTGAGAACTTACCTGCGATGAATGGCATTGTTATCTTTTGTTAAATCCAACCTCTAATTACCTGTACAAAATGAAATGCATTAATAACAAAAGATGGAATATGAATTAGAATTTTACGAATAAGGTTCAAATTGGAAATTACGAACTCACTCACAATTGACATAGAACCTTTTAGAAATGACTAACACTTGCTAAATGCTACACCCGGTGGTCCTTATTATATGTCATGTCCAAAAGGTTCTATGTGAAGTGTGTCCTATTCCAATTTGAACCTTATTCTCAAGTACGTAAAGTTGTAATTAATATTCCATCTTTTGTTATTAATGCATTTCATTTTGTACACGTAATTAGCGGTTGAGTTTAACAAAAGATAACAATGCCATTCATAGCAGATAAGTTCTCAAGTGGAAATGGTGATTTTAAATAGTTTGTACTATATGAGTATGTTAGTCAAGTGTACCGATGAGTGTCGCGCGCAGCGTGTTCTCGACGGGCAGCGGCAGGCTGAGCATGTTGAAGGCGTCGAAGCGCGTGGACTCGGCGGCGCAGGCGTCGCAGCGCACGCGCGACTTGAGCTGCCCGTAGAACAGGTCCGTCATCACCGACGCGTTGCGCGCCGCGTGCGCCGCCCACGCCTCCTCGGCCACCTCCTGTGGCCAATGCGTTCTACGATAAACGTCGGTGCACACAGCCGCTTGGCACTGGATTTGAACCTCTCAACTCGACCCGTTCAGTATTCTTTGTGGGAAACTCCGTGCTTGTAACGCACACGTATCATATCAGTATCGGAACGGCAACGCCCCGCCTCAACACAAGCTAGTAGTCGTCCACTGAAAAATGTATCGTACTAACACAGATCAAAGCTCACTTTGAGCCAACCTTAAGGACGTAAAACAAGACTTTTCTTAAAAGGATTGCAAACCGAGGCTTAAATCGCGTAGCTGTAAACAAAACCATACTAATTCATCTCCGGGCAATAAAGTATCTCAGCCCCTAAATCAAGTCCGACTTCCACGATTTTTGAATACCGTGTAATTGTTATGAATAACTATGTTTGTATGTACGTTTACAGTTTTTATTTATAAACTGTTTCCTTCCAGGAAATAAAATTGTAATCGGGACAAATTACTGATTAGATTTCAATATAGCCCCCTGTGAGTACTTCGGGTTTGTATTTCTGTCTCGCTCGCTCTCATATGCTCTTATTAAGAGCGAGTGAGAGAGAAGTATAAACCCTCAGCACCTTTTAAGAGCTACCACAGTGTAGTATGTGTTCCATGAGATAAAACGGGCGAGTGACCTGGTCGGCTCTCCCGTCGGAGTCCCTGCTGGCGGGCGCGCTGGCCCGCTGCGCGCGGTTGAGGTCCTCGTGCAGCGTGTCGAGCAGCCAGGCCAGCAGCTCCTGCGCGTCGTGCTGGCCGCCGCCCGCCAGCGCGCGCGCGTGCTTCGACACGCACCAGCGCACGCGCAGCGGCGCCACCGAGCGCGCGCTGCACGACCACACCTACACAATACCACACAATAACGTGCCAGCTGGGGAAATAACGAGCCATACGAGATACGGGGCCTCTATTCTACGCGGTAAAAACCATATCGTCTTTGACCTGTTATGGTATCGCTTCTAACTCGGCCACCATTACTGTCAAGTAAATAAGAGCTATCAAAATATGAACACTACGAAACAGGGGGCTCGACAGTAAAAAAAGAAGGTGAAAACGTATTTATCTACATCCATATCATAACTTCCCTATTATATGTTTAGAAACGATAAACAAACAGCCTATGTTAAGAAACCTGCATCTGTGGTTACACTTTAATGTTAACCTTAAAGTATTACATGTCATTAAAGTATCGGTTATTGATGTAGTTGCATCTTAATGTTCACTTTAAAGTTTCGGTCACCGAAACTTTAAAGTGAACATTAAGATGCAGGTTCTTTAAGATACAAGGCAACATGGTACAATTTTCTCACATATTGTAGAAAACTTATGATATGCATGTAGATAAAGTTATATATGCGACTGTACGCATAATTAGGCATTAAAACACTCGTGTGATCTTATTATGAAACTCACCTATCGGCTCGTTTCATAAAACCACACTCGTGTATTAATGCCTCTCATTATGCACCAGTCACATAAATAACTATTTTAAATTACTAGCTTTCGAGTGGTGAGTTTCAAAAATACGGGATAATGGATTCATGAGATAATAATCGTGACATATTTTCATGTACTATTATTTTCTACCATTCGAGTTTGATTTCGAGCGCTCGTAAGTCATAAAAACTTGTAAAAACGAGTAAAACCGCCAAACACTTATCACGATTATCAGTTGGTTCAAAGATTAAAGGCTTACCTCTTTACAGAGTTCTCCATAGCGCACCGCCAGAGCGCCCTTCGTGCCGAGAGGGTTCGTCGTGTTCACTTCGTATAGATGCATGCCAGAGTTGAAGTAGCGAGTCAGGGGCCCCGTGTTCCACACCTACAGGTGTAAAACTATGATAAGGATGCTAATTAGCTAGCTAATTTTTTGGTCTCTGTACCCGAAGGGAGCCCAATGTGACTGTAGGTTCTGTGAGGGACTTTACTGGTAATATTTTTATTAAAAATAACATCTAACCAGCGAAAGCAAAGAAATTGAAACATTGAAGAAAGATAAGGCGTACGCAGTGATTGATCGGACGCAAAAAAAAACCCTTTGCTGTTTATTGTATTAAAATGCACGAGTAAAACACCCAGGCGTCTATTTCAAATACTTTTTCTTAACAAAAGTTTATAAGCTTTACGTGACCTTGTCATGAAATTTTTGTAAATAAATTCTGGTAACGTAACTAGCCAAGTATTTTATTAGATAAATATAGTTTGATAAAGCATCTTTGGGTGCATGTTTTCCGGGTTTTTATTTTTGGTAAAGCGTTTCTGGATACCGAGTAATTATGTATTTTCAGATTGTTTTTTTCTTCTCCCCAATTCTTCAAAAGTGCGACTTGTGTATAGCACAAAAAGATTTCCATTAACAAGGCCTATAGTGCAAGGGTTGTCACTCTATTTGGTCTTAATTTATTTTGTATTAGTATTTGAAATAGACGCTTGGGTGTTTTACTCGTGCATTTTAGATGAATCTTTGATCGATTAATACTATGAACAGGAGAGGGTTTTTTTTTGCATCCGATCAAACACTTTGGTAAAAAATTAACAATGTGATATAATAAAGGGGGTCACCAATGACTACATACACGAAACGATTGATTTTTTAACTATTTTTAATTTTTTTGTATCGTCTGAACTATAAAACATACAAGCGTTGTTTATAGTACAAAACCTGAAAAAAAAAACGGGTTAACTGTGAAGTTGTATACTAACCGATTGTAGGGCAGCGTTCATATAGCAGGTGTTCCCCAGGTTGTGTAGTCCTGTGGCGCCGGGCAGGTTGGGCGCGACCAGCGTGTCCCGCCGCTCCATCGCGCGGTTGCCGTTGCTCATGCTGCGACACACAGACACGTAAGGGCCGCGCACATACAACTAAGCGAGGCGAAGACACTTTGTCACTCTCAAAGTCATCATGTCTTTGTATGCGTTAAAATAAGATCGAAATTAATTAGCACCTTATTTCTAACCTATCCAAAGAAGAGCTTCTTGACGTCAAACTATAGCTTTTGTCGCTCAGGGTGATTCTTATTAGTACAAACTATCGGATCGCTACCACCACCCTATTTTTAGGGTTGCGTAGCCAAATGGCAAAAAACGGAACCCTTATAGATTCGTGATGTCTGTCCGTCCCACCGTCTGTTTGTCCGTATGTCACAGCCACTTTATTCCGTAACTATAAGAGCTATAGTATGGAAACTTTGTAAGTAGATGTATTCGGTGAACCGCATTAAGATTTTCATACAAAAATAGAAAAAAAAACAATAAATTTTTGGGGTTCCCCATACTTAGAACTGAAACTCAATTTTTTTTTTCATCAAACCCATACGTGTGGGGTGGTATCTATGGATAGGTCTTCAAAAACGATATTGAGGTTTCTAATATAATTTTTTTCTAAACTGAATAGTTTGCACGAGAGACGCTTCCAAAGTGGAAAAATGTGTGTCCCCCCCCCCCCCCCGTAACTTCTAAAATAAGGGAATGATAAATGTAAAAATAATATATGATGTACATTACCATGCAAACTTCCACCGAAAATTAGTTTGAACGACATCTAATAATTAGTTTTTTTTTAATACGTTATAAATCGTAAACCGCATTTTACCTTTCATTCAATCAACTCCAATATAATAAAGAATAAAGAAAAACATTTATTTAGATGTATAGTGGTACGGAACCCTACGTGCGCGAGTCCGACTCGCACTTGGCCGGTTTTTTAACCTACCGCGAAGTAGCAGCGTTCGCATAGTTGCTCTGGTGTGGGGATAAGACAACTGGTGAAATTACTCGCAGGCGGAACGCCACATATCTTGGTGCTCAGGGTTGGCTTGTATTCGTAGGATATCAGTTTTGAGATTGCAAATTTCTAAATACCTCAAAGCCCACTGACAAAAAATCCAACTGTCATGCTTAGCTGAAATGGCCATTTCATAATGCGGCGGAAATTAAAGTTTTGTATGACTTGATAGGTAGTTTGATGTGTCCTATAGGCATCTCAACCAGAACTTTAAAAATGCAATCTTGAGATTGTAGTCTTGAGATTTCAAATGTCTATGGGTATCAAATCCCGTTTACCATCTGATGGCTTGCTTGTTCGTCATCTCCATACCATAAAACTCCAACTGTTGAAGAATACAACTTATCTAGCAGCGATGAAAAGTACCTGAGCGCGCCGATCTCCTCGGGCCACGTGAGGTCCGCGTTCCGCAGCTCGAGCAGCAGCCGCGTGCGCTCCGAGCAGCGCAGCTCCTGCAGCGTCCATTGCTCGTCGTCCAGCAGGACCGCGCTGGACCCTAGCAGCCAGAGCCGGACGTCTTCGCGCGCCAGGCCCAGCGCTTGGCAGAGGAATTCTGACACCTAAAAGTAGATACACGTTAATAATACAGCTGAAAGTGGATAATGATAAATTTTATTAACGAGGGTTTTGATTGTGACGTGAGCGAAGCGTGACGCTTAGGGGCACGGTACGGTGTTGTATCGTTGCCCGTCGCGTTGTCGTCGCATCGTATCGGTAATTGTGACATGAGGTCGTATCGAGGATCGATGTACGGTACGCCGCGAGTTTTGTCTCACAGTGTTTAATTTCCAAACCAAAGAGTAACACGATGTCGTGTAGTGCGTGTGTTGTGTTGTACCATGTGTTGACCTTATGTTGGGCTGCTATCGAGTTGTATCTCAAGGTTAAGGGAAATAGTGCATCGTATCCAGAGGCAATATGAAGAGCCATAGTGGGCAGACCTGGCGCACGGTGGCGAGCCGCGAGAAGGCCGCGGTGTAGGCGAGCTGCCGCTCGGGCGGCGCGGGCGGCGCGGGCGGCGGCGGCACGCTCGAGTACATCGACGCCGACCCCACCGCCGCCACCGAGCTCATTCCTGGAAATACAACACACGACTTACTCTACTGGAAAAAAATCTACTATTTTATTTTAGCAAGTAGCTTTAAAAGATTGGCGCATTTAGTGTGGATTCCAAAATGGTATGGCATTTGCTAGATTGTCTAATGATTGAAAAAAAAATGGTCGCGCAGTACAAGCGTTCCTCTATCGAGAATACCCCGACAGGTGGATAGGACGGGTTGGCACTATTTCTTGGCCAGCCCGTTCACCCGACATAAATCTACTCGATTTATTTTACTGGAAGCGTGAAAAGGAAACATTGATACCCACCTCTGCAGACTGCTCTTTGACCGCGGTCGTTGCAATGCGATTGAAATTTCCAAGTTATTTTTATCGTTGATTTTAAGCGATTAGGTTCATTTTCATTAGTTTTAACAATGTTAGCTGAGCGAATGAGCAATGTTGCATTGAACTTACTTTGTGGGACAGCAACATGTCGGAATATCTTCAGGTTAAGCGGGTACAGCTCCAATTCCACATCCGAGTTAGGAGGACGAATTACCTGGAAAATAATAATAGTAATACAAGGATACCCAGATATTTATTTTACAAAAACCTTAACTTGACAGTAAGATCTTTTATTATAATAATATGTCTCGCATATGTAAACTCAATGACAATGAAATATTATGATATCTAAGAGCTGATCTGATGAGTACAACAACAGGATCTCCGCCGTATTTAACGTACTAGTTAAGCAGATGACTGTCAAAAAAAAAAAAAACAATTACAAAAGAAAGCCGCAAAAATATTATGATTGGACCGAAAGTCATCATTCTAGCCTAGCAGCAGAGAGCATTGTTGTGGTTCTCGTGTGGGAAAAATACAACCGGTGAAATTACTAGCTTAGACGTTTTCCATCTCCGTAACGTATTAGCAGTTTTAAGATTGTAGTGTTGAGAATGTTATGTCTATGTGTGACCTTGTTTACGGCACAGTTGAGTGACTGACCTGCCTGGGCAGCGGCTCGGCGCCGCCGTACCAGAGCGCCAGCGCGCGCCAGAGCGCGTCGGGCACGAGCTCGAAGTCCCGGTGCTGCGCCAGCGTCGCGTCGCGCCGCAGGTGCCCGCCCTCGCCCGTCAGCGTGCGCACCTGACACACCAAACGATTGCCACAGATTAACAAACAATATTTGTAGCTCACTGTAGTATACTGTAGATACCCTCATCTACAGTATTGTACATTCATTATGTAATTTTTTGACAGTAGTTTCTATTTTTTTTATTAAAATCTTATCGCTTCTGATTACATTTTTGATTACCAAGAAAGTTTAATAGAAGTTTAATTATTTACCAATAATGATTTTAAATGGCGCCAAAGTTTGGTAACATAACAAGAAAATTAAGTAACGAAATTGAAGCAATCTTAATTAACGTACCTATTTTTTTTCAATGCTCAGATTATAGCCAAAAATTCAAAATCTCCCACAAACATTAAAAGGTGTAGAGCAACTGCATACGTAACTTGAAATAGGTTACTAGACAGATATGTCACCTGTCACCTGCCATAGCCAGAATGGTGTAATAGAGAGCTTTGGCCCATTTCTCGAAGCATATTAGTCTAATAATATTAGTGTTTAGTCTCATAATTACGAGACTAAACACTAATATTACTAGACTTATACGCTTTGAGAAACGGGCCCCTGGTGGTATTAATGAACACGAGTATTCCATTAAGTAACACTAAACAAACGTTAACAATTGCAGTTGTATGTAAACTCTCATAAGTATAGAATTCACGTAGGTGATCGACGTGACAAACGGCATATTACATCAGTTTTATACATTTTTATTGATTTGACGATCGTTTATCTGTTTAAGTACCGTGAGCAGTTTTTATGAAAGTTAAATAACAATTAGTAAGACAAGGTAAACCTTGAGTTGTTCGGGCTGCAGCAGGCGCCTGTTGTCGATGGGCCCGGGCGCGTGCGGGCGCTGCGTGGCCGCGCTGCTCACGCCGCTGCTGCTGCCGGCGGACCCGAGCGACGCGGTCTCCGCGCGCCACAGCAGCGAGCCCATGGATTCTGGAAGTTATCAATAGCTTTAGGACACTTCGTGACGCTCTTCGTCGCACCGTGATAAAACAAAGTACCGTGTTGATATTTTACTACTACGCGAACTACGTCCGCGATGGTATTCTTTATGGGTGAATCAACTGTTTCATCCACACGTCTTTTGTCTTCTACGTTACGGTGCGATCGACTACGCCATCCATTTGTATTTAAACGGAGCGTGCATTTTTTTTTCTCGTGCGGTATAATTAACATTTACTAAAGATACGTTGTCCAACAAAATATGGTCGCTTGTCTCCTGTGTTACTGAAGACTTCCCGTCACGTTCGTATCGTTAGACTGTGAAGACGGTACAAACAAACAACACACTTTTACATTTATAATTATAATAAGAATAAGGATCACTCGCCGTTCCGAATCGCCACTGATAGCGGTAATAAGATGTTACTTAAACAAATTAACACTATATCTTATCAATAAATGCTACTATAATTTAAACGATTTTTTTAACGATAAGTAATAGTGAATTATTATTTTTCAACCATAGTTGTAATTGATATAATTATTATTATTGTAAACAAATGTGAAATACGAAAGATTTTATCTCAGAGCTGTTTAGGATTAAGTTACGAATAAGGTAATATAATTTATAATACAATTACGAAATATGTTATGTAATAATACTTAGTTAGCCCTCTAAAGTTGCTGTGCCCTTGCAGGGCGTCGCATGTATACCTATTTTGTTTTAAATTGAATAAAGGACCTATCACACAGCGCGTCAGCAGGCGTTTACACGACCCATATTGACAATAAGGTACCGGAGAGCACACGCAACTCACCCGTGCTAGTGGTCGTGAAGGACTCATCGCACACGATGGCCTCGTCGGGCGCACGCGGCGCGGCGCGGCAGCAGGCGGCGTCGCCGGCGGTGTGCGCGGCCCACGCCGCCCACCACTCGCTGGCGATCAGGTACCAGAACTGGCCCACGCTGTAGCCGCGCTGCACCTCGCGCCGGAGCCAGCCGAGGACTGTGGGCAAACAACAACAATTATTACTATGTCATTTATTTTTTATTGCACAAAGATAAAAAAATCCGGACAAAAGCTAAACTGGACGTAATTGTAATGACGACGCGCATGGATTCATGCTCATGGATGTTTTCTATGTATTTAATTATATATTTCTCTATATAAGATAAGATAAAGATACATTTATTCGCAACAATACAATACAATATTAAATCACATAAAAACACAAGACAGAGGAATTGTTGCGAAACGGTCTCAACTCAGCATTCGCTAGCCGTAAAGCCAGCACTGATCTTCCGTTGGAACCGCTAGGTGAAGAGACGGAAAATGACACACTTAACAAAAAACAACATGAATTAAGGAACAATCATTCGTTCGAGATAATATCGAACGACCAAAAATTTTCATCCAGTTATTGCTGGCAACACTAAGGAAACCAAAAAAACAAAAAAAACGATAGTCTATGGCTAAGTCAATGACGTCAATGTAAACAAAGCAATAGGTTACGTAACAATACTAACAATTATGAACAAAAATGAGAGACAATAAGTATTTCTATCGTTGTCTAGTACCCATAGTACGAGCCTAGAGCTTAGTTTGGGACTAGGTCAATTGGTGTTACATTGTCCCCTGGTATTTATTTATATTTTATGTACTAGTGGTACACTCGTTAGGTCATTTCCTCAAAATAATTTATTTCCTGAACCGTAATTTCCAATCGAGTTTTAACCCATTCAAGATTTTTTGTATTTCATATTTTTCCATTTGCATATTTCCTCATTTATTATTTTAACCACACGCATTAATATTCTCGCTTTTTCCGACGCGCATTAAATATTAGGCATTGTTTTTTTGTTGCGCAAAGACCTTGGAAATCACTTGAGAGAGACGATTTTTGGGTGCTGTCGTAAAGTTATATTCAAAACAAGATTGACTTCATACGTCATAGGGAAGTAGCACCCGGCGACTATTTGTAGAGATGCAGCCGCGAATTTCGTATATCTCTCACTTTTGATCTCTAATGTGTGAAAAAAAGTGTTCCCGCTAAAAATCAACCTTTCCTCCTAAAACAAAACAATCTAACTCTTTTTAATATTAGTATAGTAAACATTTCAGCACCACATTCAAGACGTAACTAGTTTTATTTTGCGATACAAAATTATTCATCTCATCTATTATGAACATGCCACATGTTTACGTCATCTATTGCGATGAGGACAAATTATCCATGAATCGGCTGAAAGACGTCATTCACACTACTATATTCACGGAGACTGTATAAACGTACATGTAAAACATTGTTTATACGCATTTATAAAAAACACTAGTCACACACATAACCTCAAAGATATCGCGCTGTTTTCTTTAGTAAATAATGCAATGGGACCACCTTGGAAATTCTATCTATACCTACATATGAAACTGGAGCGTCGGTGGCTGGAGCGGTGGTGGTTAGGGCTAGATTCGTGATCGTAAGGTAACGAATTCGAACCAGGATCACCATATACTGATAACTTAATACATTACCAGATGCTCTTTCCATGAAGGAGGAAACCTGCACATTCGAATTTGTAAAAGGTAAATGCACAAAAGATACTAAAGGGGTCTAGGTGTATCCGAAAGGGACCTTCTGTAAGATTAGATAAGATAAGATAAGATAAGATAAGATAAAGCCTACATCACTGAACCTAGAGACTTGAAATTTGGAGTATATTTCTTGGGGACCGTAGGGGTGCACCGAAAAAGGATTTTTGGAATATCGACCCCCAATTGGATGAAATAGGGGGATCAGTGAGAAACTTATCTACGCGTACAAGTTCGCGAGCGTCTCTATTACGGTTAAAATATATACTTACAAAATAAATGAATAACCCTTATCTTCTTTAAAATAAGAAACAAGTGTCCAACATTCGTCCTTGTCTTTTACTGGTGTCATTACCTTAATCTGAGATAAGATATTAAACTAAAATTATTTTAAGGAATGTATGTCATACTATGGACTATTGGTAATAAAGTATAACAATAAGCAAGTTTTGAGACCCGATTACTACTGCAATAATAAGCATAATATGTTCATATGGCCGCAGGGCAGCTAGCGGCGAGCTGTTGGTGAGTGGCGACACCACGGACCTGAGTGCTCCCGAGGGTAGGTCCTGTTCCTCACCTCGCGCTTGCCTTCACCGGCCGGCTGCGGTGTACAATGACGAGGAACAGACCCTCACTTGCTTGCCTTTATTGGCCGGTCAGAGTGGAGTCGCAAGAGCTTATGCTCGAAGGGCGGATGTGTTGCTTAAGTGGTGAGTGGGCACCTTACGGTCGTTTAAAGTCCAGAAGCACCTCTCCACCCTTAGCCCCTCAGGAACTGTTGCCTCCCTGCTGCTATATATATGCGGCTATTTCGGCAGGCCCATTCCATTGAGTTGGCGAGTCACCGCCTTCCATTTCAACCAAAGTAATTAGCATTGGCCAGGCAGGCGCCGTAGTTTCATCAATAGCCTAGTTCACCAATCCATATCAGTTCATTCATAGAACCTATTATTAATGTTCCCATCCTTCTTAAATAGTATTACAGTAACCGGTGGTTGTTCGGGAGCATACTTCTATAGTTTGAACTCATGGACATCAGGGAATCGCCGGTTGGTGTCCCATAACTTTACTAAATTAAACTTGTCTAATGGGCCTTTGCGTGTTGGCTTCGGCTCCATGTACGCCTTCAAAAGGTCCGGGACTCCCATAGTCCCGTGATTGGTAAAAGCATAATATAGCATATAAAACCCCGTACGAAAATACCAACCCAACGATGCTCCACACCCCACAGTTTCAAATCCGCCGAGTCATTTATCCTACAGAAGTTCATAAAGTCATCATCACACACATAAATACATCCGGAAAACATTACTTTAGTAACTATTCAAAGCCCATAGAAATATCGATAGAAATAAATAAACGCTACCGAACTAATGGTTGCAATTACACCAGAGATTACTAGACATAAACACGGAGTTAAGTTAATGACCTGTCATTACATGATGATGGATGACTTTGCTTTTATAATACGTGAACGGTACGGTACAGTCACAACACGGGACTGTTGAGCCACATGCCACTATTCGTATTTTGGCCGTGTAATGCAAATCGGGTCTATTCGGTTTTATTCGTATATCTAGCATGCATTACTCGGCTAAATTATGAAGAGGGGCGAGTGGCTTAACATTTCCGTTTTGTGACTGTATATTATTATACACTCATAATGTTTGCCTGGTTTCCTACGCATGACATTAACACGTTCACTGTCCCCATACAAAACGATATGACAAATTCACACGTGCAAGTGTGGGGTCATTCGAAACTGTGAACCTATTGTGGAAGCATGGACTCCTGAAAAGCAGATGCATGACCCATCGTCACTCGGACAGGGAACGTGTTAAGTATAGTATTACCGCAGCTGGCGTTTTTTTCAAACCCGGGAGCTTATTTTGACCGTGTTTATTAGAGAAAGAGATAGAGTTAATGTAATTTCGGCCCCCTTGTGCAGAATTTGGTTTTGATATCTCCTTATTCGGTATCTCCGATTCCTACTGCAGGTAGACGGTATTAATAACATATGTCACAACGTACAACAAACAGTATAATCAGATAATACTGTATTGCAACATAACTTGTGACCGAGTGTTTCTATTGTACACATCGCTATCAAACAGTAATGTGTTCATACGGGGACATTGAAGAACTATAGCGAGTACTATATTATATACGTACGGTCAAAGTAGCTGTACTTTTTAGTACCATGTCGCAGCAAGTAATACTTAAAGTCGCTGTCAATAGAACTTGCGAACGATGTAAACATATTAGTACTGTTTGACACATAACTTCAAATATTCACGAAGCATGTTTTTATTAAAAATAACGTATAATGAATAGTTATTTCATCTTAAACTTAATATAAAAATAATGATCTAGTGTATAAATCATTGAAAATATCCCATTTGATTTTTAAAAGTACGTCATTATCGAGTAATTGGATTAGTTATTTTGGTTTTGTTCACATTTTTTCTAGTTCTAATTCTATTGACGGCGATTTTAATTTAAATCACTCTCATTTTAATCCTTTAAGTACTGCGAAAAAGTCCAGATACTACTGGGGCTTTGGAAAGAATTGATTTTAGTTTACAGCCATTCAATTCTAATTGGTTAGTATGAGGAAGAACAAAACATAAAAAAACAAAGTGGATCTAAATGTAATAAAATAAATTAAATTGATTTGATTTGACTAATCTAATTCGACATTTTAAATGAAACTCATATCAACATTATCAGAAGTTTCTTGCTTTTTGTAAACCTCTATCTATCTACATCCTTTATTTAAACTCATGAACAAATCGGGTATGTGTATAGTTGCCAAAAAAGATATCTAAATTCCTTTTTTACTCGTTTTGTTAGAGCACCTTGTCTGTTCAAATATATATTTAGTAGCGTGGGATAACAATTGCGAAACGCCGAAAATGTAAAGTGCTAATAAAAACATTATGTAAAAGTTTAGAACAGCTACCAAATACTAAGTCTGTTACACAAAAAATGACATTTGTTTATCCAGTGAAGGACGTTTGGTGATCAAGTGACGAGTATGAGATAATGACAAGGTTGTCGCGTCCTACCATTAATACCTGACACCTAAATTATTAAACAAAACTACTAGTGGGTTTTTAACGAAGCAGGTAACGATTATATAGTTATAAATAAAGCAGTCGTTGGACAATTCATGGTTGGTTTTTGTTCGTCACAAAATAGTGATAATTGTCTTGACTCCGTGACTCCGTTTTTAGGATTCCGTAGTCAAACTAGGAACCCTTATAGTCTCGCCATGTCCGTCCGTCCGTCCGTCTGCAGCCTAGCTCTGACTCTTAATTTGGTATTAATGTACATATTAGTCACGCCAAAGTGGTGAAATAAAATCTTGTTTTTTTCGTTCCTATAGTGTGTGGTGTCTTGGGATAGGTCTTTCAAAAATATTGCAGGTTTGTGATATCAATTTTTCGACTAAGGGATCCGTTTATGAAATATTACGCTTCGAAGAGCAAATTTTTGTTAGAGTAAAGTGTTTGTGTGTGACATTACTACTTTGTACAGTCAGCATCTGCTCATCGAGACGAAACGAGGTGAATTTATGTTAAATAAAATGTTATCCTGCTGCCACCCTCCGACTCCAGACAGAGCTCTTAGATACCACAACATTACATTATTATCGTAACCACTAAAGTAACCGATATAGCTCACCGGATTGCTAACCTTAAGTGGCAGTGGGCGGGGCACATTGCTCGTAGAACTGATGGCCGTTGGAGCGGAAAGGTTCTAGAGTGGCGACCGCGAACCGGGAGACGAAGTGTTGGCAGACCTTCCACAAGGTGGACTGACGATCTGATAAAGGTCGCGGGAAACCGCTGGATGACAGCAGCAGAGGACCGATCGTTGTGGAAAACGTTGGGGAAGGCCTTTGTCCAGCAGTGGACGTCTTGCGGCTGATAATGATGACATTATTATCGGGTTCCAATAACAGTTTTAATAGACTCGTAAGATGTGCAGTGCCTCCGGAGCCCCAGCACAATGTGGCATACTTCGAACGGGAGCTGCAGGAACGGCGCTACCATGCGTTTTGCACTCTCTAGGGTCCAAATGAGCAAGTGTTCAAAGTTCTATCAGCGACTCACCTATGTCCCGCTCCTGGTGCTTGCAGTGCGGCCGGAGCCCCAGCACGATATGGCACACTTCAAACAGGAGCTGCAGAAACGGCGCCACCAGGCTATCGGCGCTCTCTACGCTCCAGATGAGGAAATCTTCAAGCGTCAGAGCCGTGTCTGCAGCGATTGGGTCCAAGATTTCTTTCTCGGCTATGATCTAAGAACACAAAGGTACTTTATAGCTTACATGGGACAGAAAAACAAAACAAAAACGCCATCATCCTAAACCATAAAACTACTTTGATTCGGGCGACTGTTTAACTATCAAAACCTGCAAAGTTCCACGCAGTGAAAGGGACACTGCTATAGCAGTTAAATATCTCCGTCTCGTTCACTCCGGGAATGGCCTTTGATAATCATGCTAAAAGAGACAACGGCACCTTAAAGAGGCTGCAACTAGTATTAGGAAGATTGCTGTAAAGACAATGAAATAACATTCCTTTCCGCAAGCTTTAGAGTTAACGAGAGATGTATTTCGTTCTATTAAACGAACTGTTATTCTGTTAACCAGATCTAGCTGCACACTTTTGTACCTTGTCGCTTTAAAGCCTCGTTAATATCTTACCTCCTTTTTACCATCGGCGTCATCACCAGGTCCTAACTGGAACACCGGTTTCTTCCCGTTCTTAGGCACATTCATCACCAGCTTATCCCTCAGATTCAGGAGGACCACATCAGGGTCAAAACCCTTGTCTCCCTCCGAATCGTCCGAGGGTGTTGATGCCCTGGAGTTTAGGTTTTTAATGTTCTCGTTAGCGACGGTGCAAAGGATGTTGACCATGTCTTGCAACTCTTTTTTGTTTAGCACGCCATCTCTGTCTAGGTCAAAGATCTTGAAGCAGACTGAAAGAGAGAGGTGTTGGTATAGATCGGTGTTGCTTTTAAAGAAGAACTGACGTCGATTATATTTTATATAGACACTGGAAAGCGTTATAATCTGGAGAGTAAGTAGATTCAGCAGGATGGGCTGTGAGCTGTAAGCCTGTGATCTTTTATAATAATTATCCTATTATACAGTGTCTTCATTAGAGCGGTGCCACACTATATAGCGTTGCCGGTGCGTTGCGTCGTCGTGTGGCATGTCGTACTAATTTATATGTAGAACAACGCAGCGCCGACGACGTAACTGCTTATAATACGCTTTGCCCTTGTCTGTCATAGTGATATTTGGATCTAACAGAATGTGACAAAGCATACTTTAACTAAAATAGGTTCAAACTAAATAAAATAACATAAAAAAGGGTTTGTAGTTCCATTTCACTCTCTCTTATGCTAGTTTAACCGACTTTAGCCGCATCAGAAAGACTTTTAAAAACCTAAAATATTGGACCATGTGGCTTCTATTTCACGAACGTAACAGCTACCGGTGCCCAGTAGCAATTCGGTGTACATTACGTAGCTTACATAAAGCCCAGTGAGTGAGAAACTGTACGGTTTTGTAATGTACTGTGTATTGTTGCATATTGCCTGCCAATGACAAGTTCGTTAAATAGGAGTGACAATGACGTCTATATCACTCGTGACAGTTGGCCACCATAGTTACCATTTTGAACGTGATTGCGATAACCTAACATTCCACGGTGTAACGCGTTCAACGCCAGTACATACCTGGCATGTACAAAATACGTTAAATTCCCAGTTAGTGGCAGCCAATGCATAAGGTTCGTAAGATTTGCTCAAAGTGGGCCATCTGTCCTCATAATATCTACAGCGCTACCGATACGAAATAAACTACATAGATAACGATATCGATGCAAATTCGTCTATTATCGATAGATAACGCTTGCATGTCAATTGAGGTGATAACTGGTATCTTAATTATGTATAGAATATACCAGATTATTTCAACCGTAAAAAGTATTTCACAAGAGGTATATAGAGGATTAAGTACTGACCATATTTAGATTGATATGTCATGATAAATATCACACGTTTGTTTACGGGTAAAAGTTGGACATTATTAGAAAATAGTTAGCTGTAGTAAACCATACAAACGATGAAGTGTGCAAAGTTCAGTTGTGCGACGATAAGTATATTTACAATTGTTGGCTTATACGTCGCACATTAGACAATAAAAAAATAAAAAAAATCGTATCATCATTTCCAATTTTTTAAACTTAGGCGCGAGCCAGACAGAAGAGACGTAAGACGTGGAGGCGTCAGCGCCCCTTTAATACGGTGATAGAAGAACGCGGGCTCGGGAAGGGCGTGGCTTTCTATCTCCGTCTGTATAATAGTAGTCTTTAGCTTCTATACATTTTCGTTGAAAATTCTTAAAAGGAGCGCTGCGACGCCGACGCGTCCGCGACTTACGTCTCTTCTGTCCGGCACGCGCCTTACAGTATTTAACCGACCGAGTCATTAGTCCATTAGTAAGGAAACCTACCTACTCGCGAGTCGTGTCCTTTTTACAGTAATTTATGTGATATATAGAATAGAATCCAAAACCGTTTTTATGTTTTCTTGCTAGCAGGCACGAATCGCAGTTACGTACCATTTTTTATGGCAAGGAGAAGACAAACCAGCCATCTACTAGTAAGTAGGACTTAAGACCCATCATCATCATCATGTCAGCCAAAAGACGTCCACTGCTGGACATAGGCCTCCCCCAAGGCTTTCCACTCAGACCGGTCTTGTGCTTTTCGCATCCACCGCGGTCCCGCGATCCTGACGAGGTCGTCACTCCATCTTGTTGACGGCCTACCTACAGCTCATCTTCCGGTCCGCGGACGCTACTCCAGAACCTTCTGACCCCATCGGCCATCAGTCCTGCGAGCAATGTGCCCCGCCCACTGCCACTTCAGTTTAGCTATTCTTCGGCTTAAGACCCATAGACATAGAAAAATTCAAAGCGTAGCGAGGAAGGGATTCAAACGGTATGATAAGACGAAAATAAATTTCGCTTCAAATTGATTCATACTATTTTTTACTCCAACTATGAGGAAAATGCAATAATAATAAATAATAACACAGTAACCTTGAGTAGGTAATTCATTAGGTCAAAACTTTGGTAAGGAAATTTATTGACGATTCATTCACGAGCTGGTTGACCATACTTGTGTGTGTAGATGCACGTGCACGTTGTCTCTGACTGCATAGCTAAGCGTCGCCGTAGTGTGCGTGACTATACGTGTAACAACTACAAGCATAGCCCACCCGCTTTCGTGAGATAAATCAATTGTAACCAGTTACATGTAACACTTTATTCCCTTATGATAAAGTTTTCGGTTTGTTAATAGCTGTTGATTATCCATCAATAAATTGACGATACGGTTGGCCTAGTCGTTAGTGATCCTGCCTACGAAGCCGTGTGGCGTGGGCCTATTTTCTGATAAGCGCGAGTATTAGAGGATAAATCTTGTCTGTTTTTTATGTAGGTATAGGTATTTCAGTAATTATTTCCAGTTGTCCACACCCCTTTGTCCACACTGTCCCCCCCCCCCCCCCCCTGCCCCCCTCTGCCTCTGCTGACCCTCGACATTATTTCTAGCTGTTTGCACTCTTTAATTAGACTCAACTGTGTTACTTAGTTTAATATCTATTTAATAACATTAATAAAAACTAACACAGTTGAGTCAAATTTCGCAACAATTTTTCTGTGTCTTGATATTTTTGTATCTATGTAATGTGGTTTTGTTTTATTGCGACTAAATGTCTCTTTATTTTTATCTATATCTAAAAAAATAAAAAGTGCAAATAGCTGGGAATAATTTCGAGGGTGTGGACAAATGGGAATAGCCCGTACCAAAAGTACGTTTGACAAAAAAGTGTTTGTGCTTAAACCATTACATATTACATAGGTTACATGGCTTATTAAATAAGTTAGGTTAGGTTAGACCATTGACGACAATAATGTTAAAAATTATATGGCGGGAAGCATCTGTTTGTGAAATGTTTTTTTTTTAAATGATATACTTTACCAAATGATGATTTTAGGTAATATAAGACGAAGTCGTTTTGAATCTAGACGTATTGGTAACAGGGTATTACAAAATTAAGTCTTAATGAAACAGTATCAACACCGGAATCACCCTAAAACAATCTAAATCCGTCAAACAGTCCCAATGGGACTTCCTTCGTTTGTCATTACGTCAAGTCTGCATTAGACAATAGACCGGCCTTGACCGCCGAGCCAGACGTAACAAGTGAAGCCTCTAAAACGGTTCCCTAGTTGTCTTATAAATTATAAACCTTGTTTTGCATTTAAATAACGTGTGAGTAGAGTACATTACATCCTACTAATATTATAAATAAGAAAGTTTGTGTTGTTATTCCTTCAAGCTGATGATGATGGATGGATTTCGATGGAATTCGGAATAGAGATCGCTTATACCCTGGATTAACACATAGGCCACTTTTCATCCCAGAAAATTTAAAAGTTTAGTTAGTTCAGTACACGCTGCCAACGAAGCTAGCGGTCCCGGGTTCCATTTTCCGGCCAAATTTTTGTGTAATGAGCGCGAGTATTTGTTCCTGAGTCTTGGATTATTTCTGTGTAGTGTGTATTTCTCTATATAAGTATGTTTATTTATTTATTTCCAAAATAATAGGCTTACAGTTTTATCCAAATCGCCTATCATGTTAACAAGTATTACAGAAATACAGATACATAAAGAATTAATATTTATAACAAAAGAGACAAAAATAGTAGACGAGTACACAAATTGGGTTATTACGATTACAAACGAAAACGAAGTACACGACAACGTACAGATACTATGATTTAAAACGGGCCAGCGTCGGCTAGCACGTTGGTATCCTGGAGCTCGGCAAGTAGAGCGTTTAACAGCTCTACGCACGGGGTACATTGTGGAGCGCTGCCCCCAAAGACGTTACCAAGGCGACCCGAGTGATCTCTACCAAAAAATGACTGCTGAGGCCATCGTCTGGCTGCGTAACCTGGATATCGACTTATAGTAAAATAAATAAATATGTAATAATTTTCTCCACATTACTCCGCCACACGATTAAATATAATAAATAGGTTTTCAGTGATGATTGATTACATTTATAGCCAGTTACGCTGTTTCCCGTCTAAAAAAAAATTACAAATCTAACATAAAACGAGAAATAAGGTCGTCTGATGGTCAAGGTCCTGCTTCATGAATATTGGTAGAACAATAAACTTTGTTAAATCAACATTTATTCTTTACGAGTTAGTAACACTCCTGATAAGTAAACATTCACGTATTTAATAGTTACTAATCACTATTGAATACAAATTATATTTAAGGTACCTCCAGGAAATCACGAGCCCCTAAAGGGTGATGCCTAATTTACAAGCTTTTATTTTGCAATATATGAATGTTTTTCGCATCCACCGTGTGGTCTGAGTGGAAAGCCTTGGGAGAGGCCTATGTCCAGCAGTGGACGTCTTTCGGCTGACATGATGATGATGATGATATGAATGTATATGAAGTTTTTGATGGATTATTTTTCCCTATTAAGCGATGACCTAACGCCCGATAAAGTTCCATAGAACACAAGGAAAATGGTTAAAACATAATTCGTACGTGTGAAAATCGTCTTAAAACAAAGTCTTTGTGCAAAACGTTAGACCTTGTGGTCATGCAACTCATGAATCATCCCGAACGTCCGATCCCGAAGATATACGAAGATTGCCGAGCGTATTATTCAATTAGAAACACATTTTCGCACGGAATCGCATTATTCAGGTTAATTAAGATAGAGACGTAACATAGATGTAACTGTCGACCGAGACAAAAAGAGTGTTCGCATGGATTTTATACTCTTACTAGCTTTTGCTGCGATTTCGTCCGCGTATGTTTCGATTATCGCTATCCCCTTTGAGACTGAAATTTTTCGGGGCGCAAAATAGCTTATTTTAATCAAGGATATTAAGCTATCTCTAGGTAATTTCTTCCGTGTCCGTCCAGCCGTTGCAGAGTTAAGGAGTAACCCACACCCAAACTTTCACGTCATAATCTTAGTAGGATACTGCGTCTTTCTTTTGGAGGATAGTATAATGGAATACCATTGCTAATGTCTGTCTAGTGTTTATGATGATAAAGGTACAAGTGGCAAGTTGGACGCAGGAAGAAGTAAGCTGCGCAACATACAATAAACAATCTAAAGAGACCCACCTTAGTTCCAAAGTCAATTTGACATTCAACAGCATTAAGGTTTAGTTTCCTATCAATTACAAATGACTTGGCATCTCTATGACAATAACATCTGCAAGAAGATTTTCTTTGAAATGAGCAACAAATCAACGTCTGTGACCATACGTCCAAAATCGTTATTTTTAATTTAAAAAAAAAACCATATCCATTTCTCTCCCTCAATTCCAGTTTTTCTAAATGTAATAATATCGCTGAAGTTATGAGAGCTATTTTCTTTACAGTAAGTAGCAGAATTCCCATCCGCATTTTTTCCCGAACTAAGTTTTAAGTCGTTTTTTATTTATCGCGTTTTTTCCTGTC
Organism: Acleris sparsana; assembly: GCA_923062465.1. Classification (NCBI taxonomy): domain Eukaryota; kingdom Metazoa; phylum Arthropoda; class Insecta; order Lepidoptera; family Tortricidae; genus Acleris; species Acleris sparsana. Next base: position 11,322,227 of record OV281306.1, on the reverse strand, counting down.
CCATTTCCATTTCCTATTCTAGAAAACAATTTAATAATTCCGACGGAGTTCTTCGCAGTGCTCCTATTTCTGGGTGCTTGGCCCTCATGGCCTGCTGCAAAACTAACATAACCTATACTTACCTACCTATTTCGTCCTTGTTATAAGTGGGAAAATTTGCGACAGGGACGAATCCAGATCGGAAAGTACGCGATTGGAAACGAATAGAAATTTTGCGACTGGAAGAAAATAATTTAGTAAAATAATCTAACAAGCCACTGCAAGCGCTTCCGAACTCTTCATTGCAAAAAAACAGAGCCAAATTCCAGGAATGATAGCAAATGGCCGACGTCACCAGTTGGAGACGCACTTGAAGAAGAAGAAGAAGACTATATTCCCTGGCAGTAACTTTAAGTTAAGGCCTCTAATCAACTATACTAAATTATATACTATAAATATATACTTAATTATAATCATTTAAAAGCTAACAACAAAAAACCAACTTGCTAAGTTTCGAGTATGACGCGATTTTGTTCTGTCGATATTTATCAAAACGGCATAGTAGACTAGACTCCAACTTTTTGAGATGTAATATCAAAGCGATTTGGCCGTTTTTGGTACCCAGTCTTATCAAGATGTCGACCTAAAGCTTCAATCCCGAAGAATCAATCGCACTGCAAGATCAAAACAGTATCAACTCAAAATCCTCGCTAGTTTTGTTTCAAGTTCATAGTTGTATTACAGTTGTATTTTGAGTTACGACTGTTTTGATCTAGCAGTGTATTATGACTTCCCATTTATGAAAAGATGTCTAATAGGTCAGGAGCTAACAGACGTTAACAGACAATATCTTTAATATTTACCTACCTCACCTGATATTACACTACAGAAAAAAGTCTAAAAATAGCTTAGCAAAAAACTTATCTCGCGGCATATCTTGCTAATTGTCGACTGATGCTGTAAGACTGAGACAATATGGATATGTCTGTTTACAAAAGAAAAAAAAACTTTCACATGACAGTTACACAATTATGAATCCAGAGCGGAACTCTCAAAGCAAAAATCTAAATGTCATAGGGATAGAACGTTGTTTTTATCGACTATCGACAAGTAATTCACGTAGCACGACGTCTTTTACCAAATATACCTTACTTTCTATCGGTACATAATACTTAAAAAAACAACAACTAATATTTTAGAAAAAATATTGCTCAACATTTTCAAATTAAATGCTTCATGAACAGTTGAAAACAATGCTAAATGGGAATGAAGAATGACATTTGATTTTAATTATAAAAGCAAAAACTGTAAATAACAAAGACATTACATTACACAATATCGATAGGTAACTGGTAAAGTGTATGGAATAACCGATAAAATCAGAAGTGTATCCCTGTGGCAATAAATTTTTTGCTATCTGAATTCCGCTCCCTAATAATGATGTTATAAAGTTTTTATTTGAGAGAACATGCTGCATACTCATCTTGATAAGAGGAAAAATCAAATGGCCGTCTGCGGTTTTAAACATCATAAAACTAGCCTTTTCGCAAATTAATATTATAGCGTCGTTTATGGAATTGGTCATTGAATCGCAAACAGTACACACCGCCGACATAAGTTCTATTTCATATACACTAGGTAGACTACCCCAGTATTATGGTCGCCTCGCGCTTACCTACTGATCAAAAAGTGACAGATGTTTTATCCACGTTTATTTACATCCATCGCTAAGGGATTACCAGACGACAAAAAGTCGCAGGTAAGTTATACTAGCTGCCGAATCTTTGTCTAATGCTTGTTTCATACGGAGGCAGCTCTGAAACAATGGACAGCAGAGTTCTGCTACTTTGTGAACGCACAAAACAGTACTGTTTTGTTTCGGCGTGTGCGTTCTTTCGGGGGCAGTACTCTGCTGTCCGCTGTTCTGCCTCCGAGTGAAACCAGCATATCTCTTAGTCCGCCAAAGCCGCTTAATTTCATTGGATAGTAGCGTTGCCAGACGTCCCGTATTTCTCGAGACGTCTCGTATTCAGGCATAATTTTAACCGTCCCGCCCTGGTCTATCCGGTATTTCAAAATTATGCGATTAAAATACGTATAACATATTAAAACTAACACGATCTTCTATAAAATTTAACCATTAACTATTATTAAGTTTAGCCGAAATGAGCATTTGGCCCTAACAAGATCAAAAAAAACTGGCAACCCTATTTGATAGTCAAGAAAGAAAACCGAAGATACAATGGCAACTCCAACTTTCAGAGCTGATAACTCTTAAGCCGCCCAAGCGATTTTAAAGCAAGCTAAGAACAATCCCGATTAAATTAACATTCTTTAAAAAAAACTACGTCCATATCGGTCAACTCGTTTGCGAGCTACGATGCCAGAACACAGACATACACAACCACTCTCTTTGCGTCAAAAGACAGAAGAAAAGTACTCACACTTTAGCCTCTCAGTCCTTGGCCCTCTGCACGCCGCGCTGAGGCCACAGCACAGCTCCTTGAAGTCCACATGGCCGTCTCTATTCTCGTCGAAGGCTAGGAACACGCCAGCCACGGCCGCGCGCGGTAGCGGGTGCGATAACAGCGGCGCCAGGCTTTCCACATCCAGCTGGCCAGTTGGGGCAGCATTCCGGAGAGACCAGAAGCATTTCTCTAGCTCGATTATGTCCTGAAAGATTGTTGCGGTTACCAAGGGAATAAAAAAGGAGTGATTGGCCGATTATTCGGGTGTTTCAACCGTCATCAGTGTTGTCTTAAATATATTGATCAAGCCCCAACTAAGAACTAGGCTTCTATTATGGGTAAACAAACTTATGTAGAGAAATACATAACTTAATACATAGAAAACATCCATGACTTAGGAACACAAACATTTACGGCTAAATTTCAAAATAAATGTACATATAACGGTGAGAGTCAGAATGGCGGGTGTACCTTCACAAATATATAAAATGATTATACTAAAAAAATGTACTCAAAATGTACTATTTAGTACCTGCTTTAAAATAAATTGTACCGCTCCACAAATAATGTTTTTACAATGTGAAGGTACACCCGCCGTTCTGACAGTCAGGACGGCGGGTGTATGCCAATTCACCATGAACTGATAGACTATTGACTAATGTTATTACTCCAAAAAAATGTACTAAATTTGTACTTTAATATGCAGTTAAAAGGCGTTATCACTAAAAAGTGTACCCAATTAAGGAGTGAAATTAAGGAACTTTAACTTTGTCAGTTTTGTGACGAAAATTAGCCATAATTGCGGCCGTCAATGTATAGCTAATTTTCGTCACAAAACTGACAAAGTTAAAGTTCCTTAATTTCACTCCTTAATTGGGTACACTTTTTAGTGATAACGCCTTTTAACTGCATATTAAAGTACAAATTTAGTACATTTTTTTGGAGTAATAACATTAGTCAATAGTCTATCAGTTCATGGTGAATTGGCATACACCCGCCGTCCTGACTGTCAGAACGGCGGGTGTACCTTCACATTGTAAAAACATTATTTGTGGAGCGGTACAATTTATTTTAAAGTAGGTACTAAATAGTACATTTTGAGTACATTTTTTTAGTATAATCATTTTATATATTTGTGAAGGTACACCCGCCATTCTGACTCTCACCATATAACGCTATTTAAATGTCCCTTAAATGATGTCTAACTTACAATTTCGAAAAAAATGTGTGTTTGACGTTAATCGACAGTTTCGCTACGGTGATAAACTCTCTTTAACCGGACATTTATTTTGGGAATCGAACCCAGGACCGCTAGGTTCGACTTATACGTCAATTGATTTTACAAAATATTGATGTAGGATGATATTTTGTTTATTCGTAATCTGCAGTTTCTCGACGCTCGCCAACTGTTTTTTACTGGGTATTTACTTAAAAAGATACTCTTTATAAGAAAACCTGCTCGACCAAATCAAAACTGGTCTCTACAGGATAATTTTCCTCATGACTACGAGGTTTACTGTTCTATATTTCCTTCTTTATAATTTACATTTTCAAGTTTAAATTTCGACGCGGTTAGAATTCCACTTTTCCGTATATTTAACTACCTGCAATAAACCACGTCTTACCGTTGCTTCTTTTTAAAATGAAAAAACAAAAAAAAAAATACGTATACGACTTTTTGTTTTTAATATTTGCTTGTGTGCTTTGAAAACATGAAACAATATAACTACCTACATTTATTACATAAATTATTGTTTGTTTATTTTTCCTACTGCGGCAAAGCCCAAAAGGCGGGTTATGTTTGATTTGTATATATGTCCGACTCAACGTCCGCTCGTAACTACTAAAGGGGTAAACCGAGTTTAATAAATTATACGTTAAATTATAAGTATTAGTCTTAACTATTTAAATGTGAAATTGGCGGAATAAAAAATGAATACATGATAAGTAACATTACTTTGACGACATTATCCAAACAGCTGTGGGGTTTTTTTAAGCTTGCTTTTCGTTATTCTTGTTCATATCTAAGGACATCACAGCGGAAATATACACAGTGTGTCACATTATATGCAACCCACCTACTGTATTGGTTGACGAAATAAATACAAATTGCGTACCTGTTGCCTGCGCATCGTTCCAAGTCGATTATCGCTATTCCCGGGTATTAAATTCCCCGGGACTCAACCTATCTCCGTACCAATTTTCATCGAAATCGGTTCAGCGGAAATCTGTTTCAGCCGTGAAAGGGTAATAAACAGACGGACAGACAGACGAGATACTCTCACGTGTATAATATTAGTATAGATTTCATTGTCCAATTAAATTCTAAAGCACGCTCCAGTTTATAAAATCCGTCATATGATCAGTTATCTATATGCAAGGTCATTGTTCTACAGCTGAAGGATCTCTTTATTACGCAGTTCACGTTATTATGATCTAGAGAGCTAAACAAACAAGTAAAAGACTGCAAAACAGAGAGATGACGCGCAGACGCATTTTTACTTGTCACCTCTTCTGTTCGGAAAGTACAGCAGCAGCAGCAGGTTGCAGGTGGTAGGACCCTGTGCAGGGTCCGTCCGGATCGCTACCACCATCTTATCCATTAACCTACCGCCAAACAGCAGTGTTCGCATTGTTGTGTTCCGGTTTGGGGATAAGACAGCCGGTGTAATGACTAGCATAGAGGCATTCCATCTTAGTCCTCAGGGTTGGCAACGCATTTGCAATCTTATGCTAATGTCTATGGGTCACAGTTTCCACTTACCATCAGGTGGCCTGTGTGCTCGGTTGCCTTCTCTATGACATAAAAAAAAAAAAAAAAAAAATCTCAATAGCGAGATGCAAAATACCTTAAGAGATTTAAAAAATCCGTCGTAATTAAAATCGGACACGCACACAATGGGTTCCGTGTCACAGTACAATATTAATGCATAGTCTCCACGTACAAGCTTGCTTGTCGATTTTATGCATGACTCTAACAAAACTAAGTGCTTGGAAGCTTAATATTTCATAAACGGAGCCTTTAATCGAAAAATTGTTTTCACTAACCCACAATATTTTTGAAAGACCTATCCAACGGCACCCCACAGTATGGCGTAGAGTAACGGACAGACGGAGGGAAAGCGGAGCCTTAGTACTCATATATTATTATAATATGTATTTAACAGTGCCTTAGTACCTGTTACTCTTACAGTGTGTATTTTTTTTGAAATAAATAGGGTTCCGTTGGCACCCTTAGCAGAGACCGATACCGGTATTAATTAAAACGGAAATATCTTCCTTAATTTTCAACATTTCCTTGATAATTTCGATTGTCATTTAGTAATAACACTACTATTTTATAAATTCATAAAAGAAGAATTATATTTAATAATAAGTGACATACCGGTATAGTTGTATAAAAATAATACCGGTATACCAGGTACTTTTTTTCTTGCGCTAAACGACTTCTACGCGGACGTAGTCGCAGGCAACAGCTAGTCAGTCATATTATAAATGCGAAAATAACTCTGTTTGTTTGTTTGTACCCACTTATAGCCCCTTATGAGCAGCTCACCAAATTCTCATTTCGCCACATTCTCAGTTCACCTAATTCTCATCTCCGCATGCTCTCAGCTCACCAAATTCTCAATTCACTACATTCTCAGTTCACCTAATTATCATCTCGCCATGCTCTCAGCTGACCACATACTCATCTCGTCACGTGCTCAGCTCACCTAATTCTCATCTCACCATGTTCTCAGCTGGCCACCTTATCATCTCGTCACGTGCTCTGTTCACCAAATTCTCATCTCACCATGTTCTCAGCTGGGCACATTCTCATCTCACCATACTCGCAGTTCACAGCATTCTCATAAATGTACAGTCAGTGAAAATGTGTGTGATGTGTGCGATATGTCATGTGATTCGATTATCAAATAGAAATGAGAGAGAAAACAGTGCGTTAAGGGTTGTTCTTTGAGAATTAAATAGGGTGAGTGGATGATCATTAATTTAGTTTTATCAGTATTTAACACTATTCCGTTATCGTGAGACCATTTAACAACCGCATTCACATCTTGCTGCACGGCACGAGCGAGCACGTGTCCGCGAGAGTATGTCAAGACCCTTTGTCTCGTGAACTCGTGGAGGTATCAAGTTGAAATTAAAACTTTATACTCAGGTCTACAGTCCCTTGAAGCCGTCAAAAACAAACTTCTAAGTTAAAGTAAAAAAAGATACGGCCGTTTATTTCTATTACTACTAACTTGACCCCACACTGCGTACATTTTGCTTAGGAGCGGGGCTCTGTTAATAGCGGATTTCCATAGTCACGGCAGTTTTTTGCGTGTATTTTGTACGGAACCCCTACGTACGCGAGTCCGACTCGCATTTGTCCGTTTTTTTTATTTATTCTAAAACCCGGATAAATAGTAACGATTTTAAATGTTTTATAATTCGAAAACTAGTAAAATTTGGCGATTTGGAGTTTTAGTCGGTCGGAGTGTCTTGACTAACGGTTTTCGGGATCAGCACAACGTCTCAAAAATGAGGCTTCTTGTCACACTGTGAAATGGAGTAAATGATGATGACTATACATTTACGATCTGGCAAGCTGCGAGTTTGGTGAGATGAGAATGTGCCCAGCTGAGAACATGGTGAGATGAGAATTTGGTGAACAGAGCACGTGACGAGATGATAAGGTGGCCAGCTGAGAACATGGTGAGATGAGAATTAGGTGAGCTGAGCACGTGACGAGATGAGCATGTGGTCAGCTGAGAGCATGGCGAGATGATAATTAGGTGAACTGAGAATGTGGCGAAATGAGAATTTGGTGAGCTGCTCATAAGGGCTTATAGCTACACCACTGAACCGATTTTAATGTAATTTGGTATGGAGATAGCTTAAACTCCGGGAAAGGACACAGGGTTCTTTTTATCCCGGAAAATTGGGAAGATCCCAAGGGACGACTCCTATGGTGGAAAGCCGCGGAAATAAGCTAGTTAATAATCCTGCCCGCTCTGAGTAATAGTACATTAAGGTGCTAACACCGCGATTCAAGTGTTTATGCCGATAAGGAAACAAACTGTTTGTATTCTCGGAACAAGTACTCCAGTGAAATATCAATTAAAATATATTTCTCTCTCGCCGTCGCTTCGCTTCGGGAAATACGAGTATTCTGGAACACCCGTCCATAAACCAGATTTATTCTGTAAAATTATATCTAACTGGTGGTGAAGATAGCATGAAAATCCGTTTTGCAGTTTATGATATGACCTTTCCACAACAGTATGATATTAATCTATCTTAACACTAGGACAAAATAAAGAAATGGGAAATTGGAGTAAATTACTTTAAATTATCATTTAAGAACAATGTCAGAGAATAATAAACATTTAGAAATTAATAATTTTGAAAGTATAACAAAAGAGAGAAAGTATAAATTAAATTAAAGTTATCTAAAGGGCTCCAAAGGTCTGAAACTCCCATAGCCCCGTGATTGGTAAAGACATACGCATAATTAGAAATTAATCTTATTTACAACACTTGTTCGGCAGTGAAATAACTCTAGTAAACATAATAAAATAGACAAATAACTTACATGCCTGAACATAGTACGTTCCTGTATTTTAAGCAAAAAGGACGAACAGAACTAACTTATATATATTGATAAGAGTGTACTTGTAGAAGTTTATTATTTCTGATTTAAATTGGGATATTAGCGAAAGTTGTGTTAAGACCGGCCGGTGCATATAGCGTTCCATAGTCTGCCTACCCCATTGGGAGACAGGCTTGAAGACATGTGTGTGTATGTGTATTGGGACATTGATTCCGACGACGGGCGGAACCCTTAATTCTAGTCTAACAAAAGAACTGATCGAAATCTCGCCTCTAACATTTATTTATACCTTTTTTTCAAGTCCTTATGTAAGTAATTGTATCAAAACAAACTTTATTAAAAATCATTAAATTTGTAGTCAACATTAGGGGTAGCCGAGGGCATAGCCGGATGATTTAATTAGTGAGTATCCAATTAAATTTTTTATGAATTGATGTATGATCATTTTACAAAATGGTTTTTCTAATTGGACTTCCGCTATTGGAAATCCCTTATGTTGACTGGAAATACGTTGAAAGGGAGACTATATAGATTTTTAAACGGTAACAAGTAGGTCATAGTTGTATTTTAGATAAGTGGTTTTCCCTATACATAGTACATAATAGGGGAAAATTGTACCGCAATATGTACTGAATAAATAAATATCGCCCCATTCAAAAGGCCAGATTTGACATCTGTCAACTCAGTGCAAAATTATGTGTTAGAGGCACGTTTGACGTTATATTTTGTACGGCGTTTAAAGCTGTCAAATCGGGCCCCTTAGAATGGCGCGACTATAGTCCCAAACTAAGCTCGGCTTGTAGGTAGTAGACAAGCAGACAATGATAAATATACAGACCCACCAGACCAGACTTGTCCGAGATTAAGTGGATAACTTTTCAGGATTGGATAGCTCAGCTCAGGCGTGTCCAAGATATGATAAACTAAGTCAGTAAAAGTCGCGCGAAAAACGAGATATCACAACTTTTCAAAGTTTCGGAATTGCAGTATACTGGTTTACCATTTTTGATGCCACAGCTTGCCTAGTTACAGAGTTTGTCTTACAAAGGCGAGCTCACAACATCGCATTTTTCATTTTCTAGGTAGTTAATGAATTTGTATATTTACACATATATATTTATACATAGAGTTAATAAGATTACAATAATAGAATTAAGGATTTAACTCTGTTTTACATCAATAATCAAGAAGTACGAAATGCAACATTACCAGCAAAGCTTTTGATTGGGGCGCTTGTAATTTTTTTTAGTTATTACAAAATTTATCATAATGTTCTGTCAAAAAAAATTAAAGTAACAAGAACTAAACTTACCCTTTCCTCCAAATGCGTGACTCCTGCTAAGCTCTGATAGAATGTTGGCGTGTCTAATTCCTGGACGGCATTGGCTTTCCCTGACAAAAGCCATTTCGACAGCACAGTAGCATCCTTGTGTATCAGCAGCCAAGACCGGAACTGCTCAAATGTGACCTTATCATTCTGTCCAAACAAGCTTGTAAGTATTTCTGTACGGTTCTTGTACGATCCTGTTACTGGTACAGATATGTTTTCCAAATGTAGGGCTCCAGCAAAGTCCCATTTGTATATATATGTGCCATTGTCACCCTGATTACCTACATACAATGTCCATAGGAATCTGAAAGATGCGTTTCAAGTCAAATAACTGGCAAGTGGCAGAGGAGAGTAATGAAGAGGATCTTACGCCCTCCAGTGCACATTGATAAGGAAAATCCCTTACAAAATTACAATACAGCAAGCGTCTGCCAAAATCCGCTACGATTCTCTGAGGTTGGTTTCAGAGCAATGAAATTTATATGTAGGATTTTATTCAACTAGATTAAAATATAGTATACACTGATTAATTTACTATCGTCTAGCTTCCCGTCCACCCGATTTAGAATTAAAACCTATATACATAAACGCACTAGAGCTAAAGTTTGAAAAATACCATGAGCTATGACCTTTTCTTTCATGGTAACATTCAAACTTGTTAGAAAGTGACAAAGCATACTAGAAATACTAGAATACATCTAATTGTGCATTTAAGCATAAAATAATTATTATACTAGGGTTCGGAAATTCTGTACGATAATCCTTTGGCGGCGGCGTTGTTGTTCAGTTGTATGGAAGCGGACTCAATTTTAATTTATGCACAACATTCCCGCATTGTCTGAATAAATAAATTACGCCAATATAAATCCATAAATAAATTAAGTATTTACATTAACTATTAGTTAATTTTCATGTATAGATTTACCAAATATAATTTACCGGTACAACACCTAACCTAACCTAATGAAGTTTGAGGAGTAACTAGACGGAAAGTTTTATCCTACATGTAAAATAATTAATATAAACGTATTGTTAAATCCCAGAACTTATATTAATATAATATTTTGCTTTTGACCTGTTTATTGGATTGCCAACATTACAATAGCTCTTATTTACTTGACAGTAATGGCAGCCAAGATAATAAGTAATGTAGGAGAGCATTTAGTTAGCCCTCACCAAAAGTGGGGGAATAAGTTACACTTGTTTGTCTGTAAGCATTGTTATGGTAATTTTGTCAAGTTGTCTCAGTCATGTTTGATGGAAATCATTGTACCATGAGCTCAAAAACCAGTTTAGACATAGATCTATCCAGTTTTAATAATTATGATAAAATTATCAATTACCATTTGTTTTTTTATTGTACTGATTACCATAGCACACATGTAAGTAGCGCAGAATATTATTTTATTTCCCATAATGAAAGCTGTAGGGTTACCAAATAATTTACAAAATCAAATGGAATAAATTTTGACACAGCTGCACAAGTGTCCAGAGGTGTAGAGATAAAAGCATTACTAAATTCTTACGTTAACAATTATTTTATAAATTGTATTTTTCAATGATTACAAAGTTACAAAATGTAAACAGACAGTTATCATCAACGTGTACAGAGTTATGTTACTGTTAGGATGTTGATAAGAACTGTGCAAATTAAAATGATTACGTTTAATTTGCAAAGATAACAAGTTCTTTACCTCATCACAATTTTTTGCCGTCAATAACAAATATTTATTTTGAAAATTTTACATTTACTATACATACCAATAACATGCAATACTTTTTAATCCAAAATTAATACTTCAGCCTTACATTTCGACAAATAGTAGTAGTAGTTACATAATGTATGGAATTCAATTGCATTGTAGGATAAGTGCTGTGACAACCGTATTTTCCTATACTTGCAAAAGCAAAGCATATAAACAGATGCCATAACCAATCTTAAATTCATTAAATCGTGACAGATGACATTGTCTTGTAATTTAAGATATTGATGTAATAGATCATTTAACCCTTTGTATGCCAGGACTAGCAAGGTGCCAATACCAGCTGAGAAATTTATAGTGTTACTAGTTAACAGCTTGCAGATCCATACCCAGGCAGTGTAATGGGATGGCAAAGAAGCAACAAAGAATAAAGAAAAGTAAAAAAAAACAGGTGTAGCCCGTGTCCTTAAAAGCTGTTTCAGAGATTATGCTTGATGAGGATATGTCTCGGCATCAAATTGGATTATACAGTCCGCAAGTCAAAGTTATACAATGCCCATTACCATCAGAAATGTAAAACTAAATAAAGATTTAATTGAGATAAAATAAGCATAATAGTCCATCAAAATATATATATTTTATTTTTTCTGTTTATTGCATTAACATGCCACATAAGAGAAAAAATGCCAGATCAGCTAAAGACCCAGTATGCAATGTATAAGCCAAAACATTTTTATGTCGAAAACTGACCATGAGTGTTAATTTTTTTTTGTTTTTAAAGTCTACCAGAATTAGGGCTTGTGCTGTACATAGGGGGGCACGAGGTTAAGTTAACTTACACAAGAAACAATTGGGTGTCCATAGTATATCTCATTTGAATAAACCAAATCAGAAGGCCGTTATTGCTCAAAAAGGTGCCGGTGTACCTTTAAAGCCAGATTTAACCCAATGAATGTCAGCCACGTAATATTGTGTAGTCACATATCATGGACAAGGCCAAGTAGTCATTATTACATAGTATTTTGTGCAGCCTCTTGACACTATGTTTCAGTGTAATGCACCTCAAACAACTATATATTGGCTCCATCAGATAATGAAAGCTTCTAGTGGCGACTTTACAATATATGATATGTTGGCTAATAATTTCACTCTGATGATTACTTTTAGCATTCAATGGGTTAAGTTTTTGTGTTTAATCAAATCAAATGAAATCAATTTTACCACAAATAGTGATAAACAAAATGCCCTAGTTTATTTACTAGGTACTATCGCTTTACTACTGTCACACAATAAGTAAATAAATCATCAAACTTACACATGTACAAATACAACAGTCAAGAAGAGTAACAAGATCAATAACTATAGGTAAATATTAGTGTAATACCGCAATGGGTTGATAACTACACGACATTAATATATGAAACTCTTACTTGATTTTCTCCTCTATGTTCCCTTTGGTGAGGACCACGATCCCACACAGTAGATCCTTGAACGCGATCCCTCGTTTGGTGCCTCCACAGGCCTGATAAAGCCAATCGGCGACCTCATAAGGCACTCCGTCGCTCAGCACTTCCCTAATGAACGCTTCCAAACTCAAGGACGTGCCATTTGCGCCGGCACATCTCTTGAACGCCTCACGAATACGCCTTAACTCACTATCAGACACTGCAAACAATCATATACGATTCAAATAAACTACATCATCTTCGACGCACTAAACTTCCAACACTGCCCGTACCTCGCTTCACTGCATCCTCGTAAGATATAAAACTAGGCTTCGAGTCTTTTGCACCCATATTCGCGAGTTCTTAACGATCATAACATTTTTAAAACAGTAATAAACACAAAGAAATAGATATTATTACAGCTGACAGCTCACGTCGTATGATCCGTAGCCATATTGAATATTTTTATTTTTTTCCACTTCCACATTCCGATTGGTGGTGGGATTGAGCGATTTGTTCTGCGTTCAGTTCCACGTTTGCGACATGTTAAAGTCATTTAAGTTGCTACCCACTAATAAAGATTTTAACAAGTAATGCTAATATACGTTTTATACTGATTTTACTACTTAGTTAAATAAAGCAATGAAACATTTAATAATGGATGATTTGATACTGTTAAAAACCGTCTGTATGTTTTAAAAATATTTTTTCAAACATGCAGACGGTTTTTAACATGGTAGCAGAGCAATAATAAGTTATAATAATCCTAAGTTTATTGCAATAGCGAGAAAAATAGAGCTCTCGATCATGCAATCGTCACTAGCGTCAGGCATGAAAATCGAGATCGGTCGGCTCGACGGTTCCGCTAACTGGCAAACATGGAGATACAAGGTAAAGTTGTTACTAAAGAGTACTCCAGGGTCGCTAGAAGCAATAGAAGGAAAATTAAGGCCCACTCATCCCGGCGTAAAGTCTACAGCCGAAGAGTTAGCAAAATATAAGTCTGACATGGAAAAATTTGAAAAATCTGACAGTCAAGCCCTATTAATTCTTACGACAAACATGACAGAAGAGACATTGCAAAAAGTGATGCGATGCGAAACGTCAAGCGAGATGTGGAAAGAGCTTCACAGGCTTTATGACGGAGTAAAGGAAGACAGGAGTTACGATCTCTGTATGAGGTTCTTCCGCTACCAGAAAAGCGAGGAGCATGATATGGCCACACATATTTCGTCTCTCAAAAATTTATGGTATGATTTGAACACCGAAATAGAAGGAAATGATCTTCCAGAGATTTTATTGATATGTAAAATACTAGATACACTTCCTGAGCAGTATTTCAGTTTTAAATCTAGCTGGCTATTAATGAATAAGAGTGATCGAAATATTGAAAATCTCACAACGCAGTTATGTACTCACGAACGAGCTTTAACGAATGTTATTGATAATAACACGAAGGTTGAAGCACTGACAGTTATGAAGTCGAAAGAGAAGAGAAAGGACAAGGACTACAAGACCAAGTGTAATTACTGTGGAGATCTCGGACATAGAGTCAAAACTTGCTCCAAATGGAAAGCAGATGGAAGACCACCTAAACAGAAACCTACTTCGCCTCAATGTGCATCCAATATCAACATGAATCTGATGGCACTTGACAGTAACACAGCAGATAAAGACAGCGAGAACTGGTACGTTGACAACGGCGCGACTAGTCACGTCACTAATAGAAGCGATCTGTTTAAGACCTTTGAATACTTCACTGGTTCTCATACTGTGACAACTGCAAACGGCACAGCGGTTCAGGCAATTGGTAAAGGAAATCTTGAAATAGAGGCTGATGTACGAGGAACAAAGGAGCTAATAACCCTAAACGATGTATGGTTCATACCTTCAATTAAGAAAAACTTATTTTCGGTACTGTCAGCTCAAGACAGATTACTAAACACTGTGTTTGAGTCTCGAACCGAGGAGTGTATAATAAAATTTGAAGGAGGTCGAGATCTATTGATTGGGAAAAGAAATGCACATGGAGGCTTGTACAAACTTATTGCTACAAACGTTAAAGGACCGCATGAAATCAATCTTTTAGATGACTCCAATATGATGCAATTATATCATGAACGTCTGGGACATCAGAATAAAGCACATGTCAAAAAGGTAATAGAGAAAGAGCTAGGCATAAAGCTGAAATTGGATTCTGAGTTGTGTGAAGGATGCGTATTTGGTAAAGCCCATCGACACAAATTTGGCACACGAGAGCGAGCAACATACCCAGGAGAGCTTATACATACCGACGTATGTGGCCCTTTTAGATTTTCATTCGCAAAGTATAGATACTTCGTACTGTTTAAAGACGACTACACTAAATTTCGTCAAGTCTATTTTATGAAGGAAAAGGGAGAGGTACATGAGAAACTTGAGCAAATGTTGGCAGAGACAAAGACAACTGGACATAATGTGAAAGAGATACTCAGTGACAATGGAGGCGAGTTTGACAATGAAAAGGTAAGAGGGATCTTACGCAAAAATGGATCTCGGCAAAGACTTACAATGCCATACACTCCGGAACAGAATGGTTGCTGTGAGCGTGACAACAGGACACTGGTAGAATGTGCAAGAACCATGATGTATGCACAAGAAGAGACACTGCCTCAAGGCTTGTGGGCTGAACTAGTAAATACAGCTTCTTACATTTTAAACCGAACTGGTCCTACACAGCAAGATAAGTCGCCATATGAACTTTGGTTTGGTAAGAAACCGAATATCAAGCATTTACGAATCATTGGAAGCACTTGTTACTCTCATATCCCAAAATGCAACAGAAAGAAAATGGACAAGAAAGCAGTGAAAGGAGTTTTGATTGGCTACGATAACGACGATGGATACAGGATTTGGTGCAAAGAAAATAACACATTAGTAAGGTCAAGAGACGTTTCATTTAAAGAGAGGACTCTCACACCTATAAATGAAATTATTTTACAGCCCCCACAGGAAGATCCATTACCGTCGACATCTGTAGAAGACCAATCTAAAGAAGAAACAGTTCACGACGATGAAAATAACAAATCCTGCTCTGATGAAGAAAACGTCTTTAAGAATAAGAATAAAGAATAAGAATAAGAAGTATTTATTGTCACCCAAAAAACCAGTAAAATACTAAATAACAAAATCTCTCTCTCTCTCTCTCTCTCTCTCTCTCTCTCTATCTCTTAACAAGTCTTTTGATTCGCAGCGAGAAGTTGACACTGAGTTAGAAAGTGATGATTATCTCTCTGCTCATGAAGTAGAAGCAGAAGGTCTCAGAACACTGAGACAGAGAGATAACATTAAACTCCCCTCTAGGTTCAACGACTATGTAATGAATGTTGCTGAAAATATAGTGCAAGCAAATTCAGAACCAAAGACGTTTAAAGATGCCATGCTTCATCCTGACAAGAACAAATGGCTTGAAGCTATGGGACATGAGCTGAACTCTCTTAAGGAGAATGATACGTGGGAAATGGTATCATTGCCTAAGAATAGGAAAGCAATCCCATGTAAATGGATCTACAAGGTTAAGACCAAACCCGACGGCACTATCGAGAGATACAAAGCGCGTTTGGTAATCAAAGGATTCACTCAAAAGAAAGGACTCGACTATTATGAAACATTTAGCCCAGTTGCTAAGGCAAGCACTATTAGAGCTTTATTAAGTGTGGCCGCAAAAGAGAAAATGAATTTAGGACAATTTGATGTGTCAACTGCGTTTCTCTATGGCACCTTAAACGAGGAAATATACATGAAGCCTCCTGAAGGGCTGACTGATGAAGACCCTAATATGGTGTGTAAACTCAAGAAAAGTCTGTACGGACTAAAACAAGCACCGAGATGCTGGAACGCTTGCATTACCGAACACATATTAAAAATAGGTTTCAAACAAAGTTCTGCAGATCCGTGCCTGTTTACCAGAGAAAAAGGTGGGAGAAAGGTCATTATAACCTTATATGTCGATGACGGATTGGTTGCTGCATCTGACGAGAAGGGAGTGGAAGATTTGTATGAAGAGCTCAGAGAGAGATTTAAAATCACCACTAAGCCCGCGTCATATTTTCTTGGTGTAGAAATAAAATGCAATATAGATGGATCTATCAAAATTGATCAGAAAGCATACGCGAAAAAAGTATTGCAACGATTTGGGATGATGAACAGCAAACCCGCACCAACTCCGATTGTGAAGGACATGCAAAGAGCAACGGCCACAACTGAGAATCGTCAACAGTTCCCATACCGTGAAGCAGTAGGTGCCTTGTCGTATTTAATGGTAGGCACAAGACCCGATATTGCTTAAGCAGTTGGAGTAGTGTCAAGAACCCTGCAGAGTCCTACAGATGCAGACATAATAAGGGTCAAAAGAATACTGCGTTACATTCAAGGCACAAAGGAGTACGGTATTACATACAAAGGTGACAATAAACCCATTGTAATGTACACAGATGCTGATCTTGGAGGTGACCCAACTACAGGACGGTCCACATCAGGATTGGTATGCCTGTATTCTAGCGGAGCTATTTCCTGGCGAAGCCTGCGCCAGAAAACAGTAGCGCTATCATCAAGCGAAGCAGAAATCTTAGCTGCAAGTGAAGCTACGCGCGAACTACTGTGGCTGAAACGAATTATTGAGGACATGGTTATGGATGAGCAAACTGTAGAGTTGCTGATTGATAGTGAGTCTGCGCTAAAACTCAGCAAGAACCCTATAGAGAGGCACCATCAGACCAAATACATGCACGTTCAGAGGCGGCACTTCTTCCTTCGAGAATGTTTAATGCAAAATGATTGCAACATACTGGCGAAGAAGGTGTCATCGGATAAAAACGTAGCTGACATTATGACTAAGCCTCTATACAAGCCGAGGCTGCTCCTCTTAATGGAACCAATAGGACTTCAGTGAAGAAGGGAGGGAATGTTAACCCGTCAAGTGATCTGTCAAAGTTGTTGTACATCAAAATTAAACTGTACGTCAAATTAATAAGTCACGAAATATCAAAAAATCTGCGCACACATGTTGTGCGTAGGACACCTGACGGTTTTAACAATCTATATTCTTTTATATTGATTTGTATTCTTCTTCTTGTTTTTGGTTCTACTGTGACAACTGTATCTTTCAAATATATTTTTTCAAACATGCAGACGGTTTTTAACAGATACAATTTGTCTAACAATAATCGATTACAGGCGATTCGGTTGATCGATTAGAGTATAATATCACTTTGAAAATCGAAGTTCGAAGTTACTTTAACTCCATCCCTTTCTCTCGATGTAGTCTCGAGTGACAAGGGACCAGGACTCGACACCCGAAGTTTCGAATTGAGTGGTTCTTGGTAACCATCCAGTTATGACTAGATTGACAAGCAGGTAAGGATTTCGTTTTTCGGTCATATATAGTCATCACTTTTTAACGAAGGGCATTTGTAACAGGTGCGAAGAGTATTATTCTATTTATTGGCTTGGATGAAGTATACCCTGCACGGCTAGCACAAGTTTGTCCGCAATTTGTTTATCGCTCGGTTCCCCCTTTCTATTTAGTCAATAACGATAGAGTCTGGCAAACGAAAGCTGTCCACAAGAACGGGCGGCAATTCAAAATATCTGCAGCAGATATCAATGTCTGTACACTAAACAAACGGAGTTGATAGATAGAAACAATCATTTAACATTTCTGACAAATAAAATAATATCAACTACGTTCAGTATCGCCTAATCCAGCTTATCCAGCTGCTGATTTTTGAATTGCCACCCTTTTTTGTGGACAGCTTTCGTTTGCCAGACTCTAGAGGTGCACTGAGCGACAAGCGAGAAAATACAACTTGTGCTACCCGTGCTGGATCTGACATGCAAATGACAAAACTAAGATTGAGGGAGATAGTTTACGGAGTTCTCAATCAGGGAGACCCAGAAGGAGACCTTGATTTTTGTCTTTGTCATCGACGCGCCTCAATTATGTTTCCCAATTTTGATGAGTAGCTAAACAAACCGCTGTCATTTCAAATTGTTTTCGTAAACGTATGTTTTAGAAGTAAAATTAAGAGAGGAAATTGTGTTTTCAACGTCATATGTTAGTAATTTATTTATAAAATGATGGAAAGTTGTGTGATCGGCTGTAAAAGACGCAGTGAGCGAAAATAGGTGAACGCAACTTTTTATTAGGACAGCAGGTTATCAAAATACATCTTGCTACAAAACATGTGAAAGCCTTTCAAAAAACGTACAGTAGGAATTTAGCCTTTTCTCAAACTGATTTAAGTGTTTTAAACGCAGAAAATACAGCAACTAGACGTGTAAAGGAGCCTTCATGTGGCCTAAACATTTTGAAACTTGCTCACAAATATTATGCATTTGACCCAATTGACCTATATGGAACTTGGTAACCCCATGTGTTGTATGTAGAGTATATCCATCCCTCAGGGTATTACGCAATTGTCAATTCTAGGATATACTTAGTTTATGATTTAATGGCTTATTAACTATCTTTATACTAGTCTACGAAATTATACGTCTAGTTATACGTCTCATATGACTTATCTTAATAATCCTACAAACCTTACAAACTAGCACCGGATTTTGTTGATTAAAATCATTTATTTTCTAAATAATAAATTCGGTAGTCATATCATACAATTTCGATAGTATTAGTGGTATAGTATTAGTGGTTTTAGTATTAGTGGTTTTGCATGGATTTTTACTAATAGTATCGGCTAGTACTTTATTATGCAATCGGCCCCAGTTAAATACGGTTTAATGGGTATGATTCATGATTCATGATTAAGTAGGTAAATGTACCCAATAATAACCCATTACGTTATTATATCCATTGACATTACATCAAACATCGTTATAGCGTGTGAAAATTTATCAAAAGTGGTTGTATCGAACATAAACATTTTATTTTGTTACACACAAATAAAATAAACATTCAAATATATCATTTTAAAACTTGAATCATAATTATCTCAAACGCAAGTTGTATGTACGCAGGTTGGCAAGAAAAAATGTAGTGTGCAGTTCAGAATGAAAATTGACAACATGATAATCTGTGATAATCTATGGTGATAATCTATGGTGATAATCTATGGTGATAATCAATTAAAACTCTGATGATTAATGAAGTGGTTGCCACTTGTAAAAAATGTAGTTTCCTCTGTCATCACTCATCAGTTGCCAAACATTGCCAACGATTTTTTTTGTCCTTAGCCTGTCGCGGTTACTATTGTGTGCGAAAAAGGCTTGAAATTCAAGTTAACCCTTAATATTGGTCAATGAGACCTCCTTGGCTCTGCAGGCGGATTTGCTTCTAGATTTGCGAGTACTATTGCTGTTCCCTTCGACCTCCTTTGGATTGGAATTGATCTCGTTAGCGATCTTCATGATGCTATATCTGAAAGTTAGCTTGCTATCTTTGATGAAATGGGTCAGCACGTCCAAGGGAACGACAGCACACTTGCTCTGGCGAAAGATTTCATCCGCTTTGGTGTTGTCGTTAAAACAATGCTCGGTAAAGGTGACTTTTCTCTGTGGGTCCTGTTTGCTGGTCACATTGATTTCGTACATGTATTGTTGGGCGGTTTTCTCCAGGCCGATGTGCTGGATTGTCCAATAGGCGAGGCGCTGGAGCGTGTCGATCTTGACGGTGAGGACGAAGACGTACTTGCGCTGGCTAGCGACGAGGACGCGGCGGTCGCATTCCCGCAGCGTGACATCGGCGAGCTCCACCTCGGGCCCGGTGGGAACCTCGCGTGGGTGCTTTTCGCGGCAGTGCTCCATAATCTGCTTCAGCTGGCCTGCCGATTGAGATAAGATTTATACGATATTGTAGGAATGCCAAGCGTTTAATTATTTACATCTGCAATAGCGTCAAAGAACTCAATCTTGTCGTGGGTGATACGCACATTATTTATAATATTAGTGAGATTTGAGTGTATCATTAACTTACCGGTCCAAGAGCACCTCCCAAAGGCGGAACCGAGCGGGCACTCCATGGTGCGGAAGGAACACTCCACAAGGTGCGCTTGCAACGTCGCTGCTGGTAGCGGGAACACGCAGCCAAGGGCCCGGTTGGGACAAGGGACCTGCGCCTGGGCAAAAACAATAACATTTTCTATTCTGCTCTGTACACACTCCCCACCTTCCTATGTGAGACTCGCCCAGCGCCAGCGCAGTGAGGTTTTACAACGTCGACACGCGCCATTGGAGTGCGACCGCACCTAATACACACACGCATTCTGTATGTCGTGGGGTGTCTTACTGTGTACAGCGGGCTTTACAGTAGCTTACCGACTGGTAGTACCGGCTGACCATTTCCGTCTTAAGTTGATTCCTATCCCTGCCAATATCCAGCTGGGGCTACACAGCCTTCCCCTAATATGTACGTCATTCATTACATCAGTCTTTAACATCGCGGGTGGTAATAAGTATTCTGTTAGATCTATTTGGAACGCTATATAACCACTGTCTGGCTAAGCGTATGCTGAGACCCAGGCGATGCAGTGCCACGGAACGCAAGCCAAGGCAGAGCAGAAATCTCTGCCGGCACTACAACGAACTGCAGAGCCACGCTGCATTATCTTCGTCTCTTGTGCTACGTGGAACTGCGCCACCTACTTCTCAGCATTCAGCATACGCTCATCTTTCTCTGTCTCTCGTTTACACCGGCAGAGTTCGCATTGTTTCCAAGGTCGCATTGTTTCCAATGTAAATATGTTAACACAGGCGCTGAGATTTTACCATTCTTAAGTATTCCATCTTCGTAGTAATTGCGTTTGAGAACATATACTTATGTTCAATCTTGCCTATGTCCAGTCAAAGTCTTAAATATACATATACATGTTCCGAAGATGCCACAAATATCTACACGCAGTATGCCACTAACAATAAGGTCTATATTACATACATATATTTGACGCGATGGAACGAGGAGGCCTGTTTACCAAGATACTAATTATACTACCTATAGTATAGCAGTTATGTATAGCTCTATTCTTTTCTCTCAGCGTGAAAAGAACAGCCTTGATATGTCATAATAACCCCTGTGTGGTAGGTACCTTCTCGATGATCTCCTCGAACGAGCGGTTGCGCATCTGCGTCATGGGCTGGCGGCACTGCGGGCAGTTGGGCGGCACCAGCTCGCGCGTGCACGCGGCGCACACGCTGTGGCCCGACACGCACAGGAACACGGGCGCGCACATCGGCTCCAGGCACACCGGGCACTCCGGGATCTCCACCGCCCTGCAGAGACCATTCACAGGGCTGTCACTAAAGCGCCTTATTCAGAAACCCTGTTATGCGACATTGATTTTAGATATAATTATCGTATTTAATGTGTTTTCGACCGCGTGATTTGACAAGCTTTTAATAAACTTCACTTTGGATGGTAGGCAGGTACCTATCTGATTGATATCGTTCGTTTTGTCCTCGATAAGCAAATTGGAATAATTATTGTAAAGGAAAATATTAGAAACACTTACAATTTCTTTGCTTTTGCGGAAGCCATTTCAACAAATCTGTAAAAATCATAAAATGTTAATTAAAACGGTGCCGTTTTGAAAATTCAGTTCTTCACCACGTCAGTTAAAATTGGTACGCTAAAAGTTCCAAATATATAACACCATCTCCTATCTAAAATTAATGATATAAATATCGAAAGATAAATAATAAATAAAATAATATAAGTTGAGTGCTATCATAACACTCGTGATTGCGATTGTTCACTTGTTTTTCGGACTGATTATGTCGCCCCAAAGATAGATAGCATACCTACCATTATCATCCAAAAAAACCGCTCAAATTTCCGGCTAAGTCAGAGTTACAAATTATTTATTAAATAATCCCACTTTTAAGTAGAGCAGAGTAGTTTTAGATAAAACCTAGCTAACCTACCCATACATATCTAGTTACCGCAGCTAAACAGATTCCACACGAACACGACACACACAGACAGACATAAGCCTCAAGGGATTGGATTTTGGGCTGAAAACTGCGCGGTTACGTTACGTCCCAACGCCTACAAAATAAATAAAAACCCGTATGGAAACTGCACGATTACGAATATCACCCTAGTCTGTGGCCCTACTTTGAAAATCGAAGTTACGTTAGGTCCATCCCTGTCACTCGTCATTCGAGGCTTCACCGAGAGAAAGGGATGCAGCTAACGTAACATAGAACTTCGATTAACAAAGTACGGCCTCTGACGGTCTCTTGTTTGAAATAAATAAACACGTAAGCGATTTCTTAGATCAATTAAGTAATAACTAAGTACTTATGTAGTAGGAATAGTAGTTAGACTTGTATACATACATAGATAAGTAATGCTAATAGGTATGAGCGTGATAACAAACGTACTTTAATATCAAACTGAGTCATGCTAAAATCTTATACATACACTCTTTGGTAATACTAAACATACTGAGTCAATCTTACTATTATACGTTTTATTATCAAGTTACCTCACAGTCGACATGGAAAGTAAACTGTTTCTCGGGTGAAAGACACCATTTATTATATTTTTTATATAGTTGCCTTTTATCCCTTGGGTAACAATCTTGTATTACACCTGTAAATACTATACCTACGCAACAAAAAAGTCACCTTTATCCACTGTATGAGAAGGAAATAGCGAACTCAACAAAAGTATTTAACTCGAAAATTACTTACGTTTATAGTTATACCGATTTATTGTTGAAATCGACGTACAAATCGAGAAGAAACGCGTACACTTCACTCGGCGCGGCGATGAATTCGGTCATTAAACTTGGAGAAATATCTCGACACACAGGCACAGGGCAGTGTCTCGAGACGTCTTGACAGATTGCACATTCATATTTTGGCAACTGGCAACCACCACATTAAGCACCAGTGAATATAAAAATTTGATAATCTGGCTGATATTCCGTACAGCGCAGCAGTTGACAAACTTTTTTTTGTATGATGTCATATAAGTAAAGAGGTCAAGTGTCAAATAACAAACCAAGTTTCATTAAAAATCTTCATTTCCCATGTAATGCCTGGCAACATTGTTATTACATGTATGGAATTACCTGGGGCCCTATTTTGTAAATAATAGCACAGATCATATTATAACAGTGTTTCTACTAATCAAAGTTCGAAGAAAGGGGTGGCTATGCTGCGCACTGCGCACAAAAACAAATCGGAATGCACTATCTATAAATCAAAAAATGTTTGAAGTCGATATCATAATCTTATCACGTGACATTTTCTCGTTTAAGCGAAGCGATAAAACCCATGTCTCAAACAATCTCATGGTTTCAACGTACAGTAAAATGGGGTGAATAGAGATTCGCGGGGTGAATAGAAATACAGCCTAAAATAAAGCATATTCTACTAATTAAAAGGCTGAGATTTTAATGTATTTTTGTAATAGACTTGTCAATGTAATACTTGTTCTTATTAGTAACAAGTCATGACTTATTTTGTATTGTATTTCTATTCACCCCGCGAATCTCTATTCACCCCATTTTACGGTACGTGGTGTTTATGTACACCGGTCGGATATTATAAGAATATTCTAATCGAACCTTTATGGTCTATGTCTTTTGCTCTTCCGTAACGATGATGTTGAGTGAAAGAGATAACACTAACGTTACTTTTTAACTCTCTATGCTGAGTGTAAGTTCCCAGAAGTACCAACGTCAAAAAATTCTGGGAATACCCTCTTTTATTTCAATCATGTCTTGATACTCTTGATTTACTTCAAACTTGCTTTTATCACCATGTGTTTAAGTACAACACAACCGCATCAGTAATATTGTTGCATATATGTCGCTGCTGCGGCGAACAAAATGAAAATAGATAGCGTCCATTTTGCGGTACGTACTCGATATATGACGCTGGTAGATTACGAAGTCTTCGAATACAATTGAAACAACCATAGAAGCGACTTAAGAAGTGACATTTAAATGTGCGGTGTAGTGTGCATATTGCAATAAGCAACTTGATACATTACATACAGTTACGTTACGACGTCCGCGCTCGTTGAATTGTAGTGGCGATCGTATTTCTGGTGAGTTGATTTAAAGTAATAATATAATAAGCATTGCAAGCGCCGAGGACTCAGGGAATTTCTTATCATTATGTTCTCAGAATAATACATAAAGTATTTTACTAGCGATCATTTCTACTTTTGAATGGCTTATCACCTGAGCAAGTCTTTGTTTTGTATTACACACTAGAACATTCCACACGAAATAATATTTAGATATTTTGCCTAGCCATTTGACAAAGTACCTAACCAGATTAAATTGTTGTTATTGCTTGATTGAAACTATAAGTTATGTAGATAAATAACTTTCTTTGAATTGAGTTGTGAATGTTACATGAATTAATATTAATTAAACCCATTGCTGGGTCTGTCGATATATGTTTGAACTAATCAGTAACTAATGGATGGATTTCATTATTTCATGGTTTGTATTTAAAGTGGCACCTACTCTTTTAAGAGCTACAATTGCCTGTCAACCATACGCCATTATATTAGACCAAATTAGAATAAGTAAACTATTGTTCACGGGCTAGAGTTGCTCAATTACACTCAGGAGCAAAAATACCGGGTCAGAGTGCATTTTCCATACAAACGAGACTATTTTGAATCCTTGGTTCCTCGCCAGGAGTTGTTTTGAGTGAGTTTTAATGGTGGATACTGCGAGGTTCAATAGAGGAGGTCAAAATTTCTTAAGATACCTAACTGATCGCACAACCAGTTAACACCACAGCGGGAGAGTTTGGGTCAGCACTTGGATTTCCTTACATTTAGGCGTTAACCGCAGATTCATTCAGTTGGGTATCCTAGGCACTCTGGAAGTCCTGTATTGATGCTCAGGGTATTTATCATCAGATTTCACTAAAAGCATTCCCTGGCGAGGAACCAAGGCTTCGAAATAGCCTCTTTAGTATGAAAAACGCACTCTGACCCGTTATTTTTCTCCCGAGTGTATTTGCCCATGTAAGTGAATCTTTAGAGACTAATGGTTGCTAGTTTGTAATTGCCAATTTCTCACTTGAACTACAAGGCAGTGTAATTGACTGATCAATTATGTGAGTTTAATAACTCAATTGATGTTTATGATCCTTAGTTTATCTAATGGCAAAACACATTAACTAAGGAATGAAGGGACAAAAGAAAAAAACTCCAAAAATAAGTTTGCTATCAACTTATATCTATGTATATTAACACTTTCAGTATAAACAATGGCAATGAATGTGTTAAGCAAAGTAATTGTAAAACGGGTTTTTCATTTATACCTTTCATACAAAATAATTATAATAGTGTACCTACATGCAACATATGTGTTGGAGGCATGTACATTATACATATAGAACTATGTCAGGTGATGGTATAATTCAATTCTTAATAAGTCTCTTACAATTTTAATCATTATGTTACTTTGCAAAGTTCCATCACTATGGGCCTAGATGATGATTCAAATTGGTTGATTTTAGATTTTTAAGCGCTGTGCATTGAGTACATTCTTTTTATACTGCAATGTTTTTAAAAATATTATATTTGCATTTCAGAATTCAAAATGGCTTCTGCAAAGGGAAAAAACCGGTAAGTATTTTAAATATTTTTCAGCTTTAATTATACAAATTTATAGAATACATTAACCAGGAAAAAAAGAAGAAGTAAAGGAAAAGAAGGGGATCAATGATCGAATTATTTATAGCGATATGATTGCAAGAAGGTTTACTTCAAACAAACTGTTAATTTTTAGACCGTGAATGAAACAGATGGGTGTTATTAGTGGATTTACCTGTGCTGCTCTCCTTAGAAAAAAGGGTGTATATCTCACAGAACCATGCATGTATTAGTAAACTTATTTCTTAAGAGGGGGGTAATTTTACTTAGTGAGAAATTGCACATGCATCCTTCTTATTTAGGAGGGCAGTGCGTGTCTCTGGTACCATAGCTCCCAAACAAATAAACTGATGATTTTGGTGCTTGAGTTATTCTTAATTAGGATTTATGAAAACGGTTGAGCTGTTAGAGTCATCTCTCATCAGCTTTAAAAGAAGTTGTCACAAAGTAAAACAAAATAAACAGTTATAATATAAGGGCAGAGTAGCTGCCCAGAAACCTGTATAAGATAATGATAAGATAAGATAAGATCTTTTATTTTGTAGAAAATAACTTATAATACTGTACAGACATGAAGAGTGGTCAAAAAAATAGGCGCTTGTATATTGGGCAACCGGTTTATTTTAAAAGTAGGCACAATTTATTGCACTAACAGGTTTTTTTTTTGTACGATTGCACCATCACACCTATTTCTGTGCACATGTACTTGAATATGAGCTGACATGGCACGGTTTATTCAGTACTAAGATTTTAATTGGTAGGCGTTTTGTTGAACTACATAGGCCCAAATATAATTTTTGTGTTCTAGAATCGGGAAAGTTTGAAAAAAATATGACGATGTTTTGTTAGGGACAATACTGGAAAATAATATGAATGGAGATGTCAGTTTTGTTACCGAACTAGTATTCAGGAACCCTCTAGTATCACCATGTCTGTCTGTCCGTCCGTCCGTCCGTCCACGGTTTAACTCTGAGACATATTGTTACTACAAAGCTGTAATTTGGCATCGTTATACGTATTATTCTCACCAAGAAAGTTGTTAAATAAAAACATATACCTATAGTAGTAGTATACTATGAATAGGTAACTAGGTAGTTAACGTATAACGAGATTAACACGAAAATTATCATAACTACCAGTAGACTAAAGTTGCGTCAGTCTTAATTGTTTTAATAAAAAATTAGCTCTACTTTGTGTTTTTTGTATTTGAAACTTTCCATGTGGGATGTATTACAAATTCTGAAAAACAGAGCCCTTATAAGATTAGATAAGTTTTGGTTGTGCATCTGTAAGTAATGTCAGTTCAATTGATACTGATAGGTAATCTTAATCTAAAGATACAGATAGACGCGCTGATGAAAGCTTAAAACACTGCCAGTGTATCATCATTCTCTTAACATGGGTTAGGTAGTATAAACGAATGCACTATTTCCGTCGGTCTGTCCGGTTGTCAGCTTAAATCTTTTCAGGTCCGGTCGATCACTAGTCAGTCCAGAAAAAAACTACGCTAGGTACGGGTTTTGTTGTTGTTTTTATGATATAGGACAGATTTTGAGGTTTATATAGGCTTTTTATAATTATTTTTATAACCTTACCGTGTTGTGGACAGATTTTTAACAGCTTTGGGACGGGGACCTAGTATCTCGTCTTAAAAAAATCAAATACCTTACTATGAAAGTTAGAAAGAATCACAAGTCGCGGTGCTTATTAGTAGTTAGATCTCATTTCATCATTCTCGTTTTTTTTTTAATTACTCTATGTGTTCATGTAATTCCAAGGTCACATACCTGTAATGACTGTTCAATTTAATTTACAACTAATTGGGCGAGTTGCGTGGTTGTTCAGGCTTTGTAGAATAGGTTTAATGACGTAATCGAGCTTATTCATTGTCGCGTTTCATCGCGCAACACGCACCACACGTGATTGGACGTGAATCAAGCTGTAACGTGAATGAGGCGCTTTGGTGACAGCACTGTGACTGGTCTCTACAGGGCGGTGGAGATCCCGGAGTGCCCGGTGTGCCTGGAGCCGATGTGCGCGCCCGTGTTCCTGTGCGTGTCGGGCCACAGCGTGTGCGCCGCGTGCACGCGCGAGCTGGTGCCGCCCAACTGCCCGCAGTGCCGCCAGCCCATGACGCAGATGCGCAACCGCACGTTCGAGGACATCATTGAAAAGGTAAATTATCGCCGTCAACCAATACCTTTCCATTGCTGGCTATTGCTGAAAATGTATGTATACCATGTATATAGGCCTCCTGGCTTCTTCCATTGTACGCCACTGAGCATGATCAGCGGCCATTTTTAGGATTCCGTAGTCAACAAGGGACCCTTATAGTTCACTATGTCTGTCTGCACTCGGGATTATACTCGCGGATTATCTCAGAGACTCTTGGTACTACAAAACCGTAATTTGGCTTAGTTATACATTTAAATTACGCCGATTAAATTTTTTTTTTTTTTATCGAGTGCGGTATCTTCGGATAGCTCTTTAAAGCATTGTATATAGATGTTATTTCTTTTTAAATTAAGGGATGGTTTAGGGAATAAATAGGTAGAATTCGAAAACTAATTTTCGCTAGAGTTTATATAGGCGGTGCGGAACCTTCGGGGCGCGAGTCCGGTTTTGTTAGCATTAATCAAGAGTAAAGTTAAAGAAAGAAAGAGAATCATTAGTTACAATCAACAACAAAGAAAACAAGTATGCACAAAAGGAATGTAGTCACGAAAGTTGTGTGTGCTGAACAGTTCGTTTGTACTCAGGCGCAGGTCCAGTGCCCCAACCGCGGCCTGGGCTGCGTGTATACGCTGCCGGCGGCGGCGGTGCCGGCGCACCTCGAGGAGTGCATCTTCCGCACCATGGAGTGCCCGCTCGGGGCCGCCTTCGGCAAGTGCTCTTGGACCGGTAAGTTGATAACAACAAACCTACCACCATCTTACTGGCTGCATTACGTGGGGCATACTGAAAGTTTCTGGAACTGGCCACTTACAATAAATAAATTAAAAAAGGAATAACACAATTTGAAAATGGGACTCTAGGAACGTATTACTAATGTATTACTTTTCAATTTACTAGATTGTCATTTGCTTTTCAATTTGGCGGGGTTCAGAGTGTTGTAAAACTAACTCGTGAACATTTTCGCTCAATGAATTTACGATTTTTGCTGCGTCTTACGGGCTTAAGTCAACAACAGAGTTGCCAGAGACTTGAACTGGCGTTTAATGATGAAGCTCCATCTCTTAGCTCTGTGTATCGGAGCTCGTGATTCGAAAAATTTAGACGTGGACCAGATCATTTCCATGTCGATGTACGTGAAGGTCGGCCGGCGACTGCGGTTACTGAAACTAATGTCGAAACCTAAAACGACAACCAATTGAGGCAGACAAAAATGTACCTGCCAGCAAATTCTAAATGTATTAGGCATAGAAATAAGTTAAGTGCAACACATTTTGCATGAGCAACTGAAGGTTCGAAAGCTTTGCACACGATGTATACCGCATGATTTAAAGGAGGACCAAAAACGACTGTGTGTACAGTCGTGCCGAAAAATTATACATAAGTTTAATGGAGAGTCATTGGCTGTCTATAATATTGTAACAGGTGACGAAATCTGGGTGTATTGTTTCGAACTAGAAAGAAAAAGCCAGTCAGCAGAATGGGTCTTTCCTTTTGAAGAGTTGCCAACAAGAGTTAGGAAGAGTCTGAGCACTGGCAAAAAAATGGTTGCGTCTTTCTTCGGAAAAACTGGACATTATGTAACAGTATCGCTTGAAAATCAAAGAGCAGTCACTGCAAATTGGTAGGTATGTAAACAATTGCTTGCCCAGTGTCTTCGAAAAAGTTCGTGAAAAGCGTCCTCGCAGTCATGTTATCCTTCCCCACTATAATGCGTCCGCACATTCCGCTAAGAGAACGAATGCGTATTTGGAGGCTTCAAAAGTGGAACTGATTACGCATCCGCCGTACAGTCCGGACCTCGCACCTTGCGACTTCTTTTTATATATGAACTTGGAGGTTTACGATTCTCAAGCCCAGAAGCGTCGGTAAATGCATTCCAAGAAGCCGTTGAAGAGGTTCCTACTGAAGATTGGACCCACTGCTTCAAACTATGGTTCTAATGAATGAAAAAATGTGTGAGGGAATATACTTTTAAAAACAATCAATTAATCATAAACATCTTATCTAGTCTTATTTATCTGAATCCAGAAACTTTTAGTATGATCTCTGTGGATAGCTAGCCCAATCCTTTAAGAGAGGTTTTGGGAGACCAGCTCTAGGATATCTAGAGGAGACGTCGTAATAATTTAATAGAGAAGAATATTTGCGGCGCTTGAGGGTTTGGTCCTGATCAGCTGCTTCACCGATCACCGGCCTGATTACGGCTCGACTGAATGTGGAAAAGGCGAATGTGTCAACTTGTTATTATCATTACCTAATTCAATTTGTAAATTGTCAGGCCAGCTGAAGCAGATTATGGAGCACTGCCGCGAGAAGCACCAGCGCGAGGTCCTCGCCGAGCCCGAGGTGGAGCTCGCCGACGTGACGCTGCGCGAGTGCGACCGCCGCGTGCTTGTCGCCGCGCTCCACAAGCTCGTCTTTGTCCTCACCGTCAAGATCGACACGCTCCAGCGCCTCGCCTACTGGTCAGTCCAACACATTGGCCCGAGAAAAAAAGCCCACCAACACGTCTACGAAATCAATTTGATCAGCAAACAGGATCCCCAAAGAAAAGTCACTTACATAGAGCATTGTTTTAACGACAACACCAAAGCTGACGAAATCTTCCGCCGGAATCTGTGCGCCGTCGTTCCTTTGGATGTGCTAAATCACTTCATCAAAGATGACGTGCTGACTTTTAGATATAGCATCAGGAATATCGCTAACGAGAACCATCCCAAGCAGGAGAGAAGGGAGAATGAGAATAATGCTGGCGGGGCTCACGGCCCCAGGAGCGAATCCACCTCCAGGGCCCGGGGGCCTGGACCCAATGGACCCGGACCGAATGGACCGGGGCCGAAAGGACCTGGACCGAAAGGACCTGGACCGAAAGGACCGGGGCCCAAAGGACCTGGACCGAAAGGATTCGGACAGAAAGGACCAGGGCCAAAAGGACCCGGTCCTAATGGGCCAGGGAAAAAAGGCCCTGGCCCAAAAAAAAATGTCCAAAATTAAATAGTTCTGGGAATCTTTTACACATTAGAAATAATTATAAGACATATTATCTCAACAGTTGCCTTGCCTAAAGAGCGGCTTTACGTGATTATTCAGCGTTCGCTTCCGTGTTGTGTTCGCACGGCGTAGCCTCTTTAATATTGTATGTTGTGTGCAGTACAATTAAGTACAAATTGCCTCAAATTCTGGAGGTCGCAACATTCATAATTCAAAGTATAGCTCTATGAAAAGGTAACGGCAAATCATAGACTTGCAGCGGCAATAAAACTGCGGTCTTGATCCTTAAGGCGCTGCTATAATATGGTGGCAATCAGTTTGAGTATCTTAAAGGCTTCAGCAGTTTACTCTTTCTCTGGGAGGTGCTGGGATTAAGTACTCACGGTGTGACAGGCGCCCTTTGTATCTCTCACCAGGGTCTTCAAATATATGTAGGGCTAGATAAGAGATTAAATTGACAGTTCGTAGGTGATATTTAATTATTTCTATTTTTAAGGATATCATATCCTTTATCTATTTTGATTGTACTAATCACGTTAGCCCTGCAGACGTACTCATATGTAAAGCATATATAAAGTACGGCACCGGTTTGTGTGCCAACCCTGGTCGAGGGAGGGACCTGTTCATCCAAGTCATGACCACATCTCGCGCAATATACTGGCTCGGCGGAGAAGGCAACTCAACAACTGATAAGTGACAGATGTTGGCAGACACGGCGAGCCAGCGAGGCATCGATCCTTGAGGTATGCTGGTCGATAAATCGTTCTTTCTATTATTAAACGTTGCACAGTCTAATGCTTACACTTCACTCTCGCGCGAGACAAGACGAAGCCGAAATACATTGATGTTATTACAAAAGTTGCACAGTCTGTCTCGTATTTAAAGACAGGCAGTGTGTCTCGGCCTCGCGTCGACTCGCGCGAGGGTGAGCGAGAGCATTACGGGCTATGGATGCTACGGAGATCGAACGGTGAATGGCACGATCCTCTCGATGACGTGTTTTGGGCACTGGTTGCATTTAGCAAGCTCCGATACTTCGAAAGTTATCCACACAATAGCATTCTGGCTCTCAGTTACGCATGACAATCAGTAGCAGGAATTCCAGACCACTTGCCTTTTTTGCGGCGTCTGTACACCGCAGGCTAGGCTTTTGAGAACATCCTTCTGGTGTGTACAGGAACAGTCCTCGTAAAATAACGTGATTTATGCCCATGATGGAGAACGTCTCTAAACGCGAATTCCCAAATAGTGTTCGACCCAAACTAGTTTTTGAGGCCGGAATCGAAAATATAATAATTATAGGTCATGTTTACGCAGAAAAATAATAAAAGTCAACATTATTACAAAAAAAAAGGGTTATTTTTTTCTCATATTCACAAATTTAGTAAATTTTTAGTCTCTGTCTCTGATTATTATCATATCATTTCAAAAACCGTGCACCTAACATGCCCGTTTGCAGCGCGAAATCTCCCGAATTTAGTTTCGGTTTCGACCTAACTTTCGGCCGGTCTACAGCTGAAACCGAAAGTCAGCCGAAACTGGTTATATGCTTGAAAATAGGCCAAAAGGGAAAGATCGGTCGGACACTATTCCCAAGTGCAATGCTAGGCGATTGAAAATGTTAACCACTTTAGGTAGCGCCTATGTCTTGCTTCCCGTTGGATATGAGCAAACTTGCGGCTTGCACCGCGTAACTGTTCTTTGCATAATTTTTAGCTATGTTATTGTTATTAGTGTTGGCATTCTAACACTGACGAGTAATTGGAGCTTTGCTAGCATCAGAAAAGTCAAAGTACGTCGACTGTTTTATGCCGCAGCATGATAGTGGAATCATACCAGCTTTGTAGTCAATTGACACGTCAGAATATGGAATGAATTAGTCCAACTCTGTCGTGTGACTTCAGTTTGGCAAAAAAGAGTTTCTAAAATAAAATTAAATACAGATAGCCAGCTAGCTTAATGTAATGGTTACCGCTACTTGTTAATTTTGTAGTTCCATCTAGCTGCACCCTGAAATCTTTTTTACCAAGCCTTTTTTAGCAGAACAACAATATAGCTCACGTCAAAGCTAATCAGTTCTGTCCTGCTATACGAGTGTAAACGTAATCAAAAGTGTAGTTCAAGATTTTCTTCATGCCGAAATAGGTAGGCCTTGGCGCGAAGATTGAGCCTGTGATCCATAAACCCAGGAAGCCCAGGATAGTCAAGGTACCCACTACCATGTATCAACTAGTCTCAGGGTCATGGTGTCAAGGGTCATAGACCGCATTGAGTGCAACCCTCGAATATTTGCGAGGTGCACGGAGAAGAAGGGAGGGTATCATTGTTGAAGCCTTCCCCTTCTCACGTATGAGATGTACTCCTCTGTCTCAAGTTTGAACAGCAGGCAGGCAGTTGAATGAGGAGTCTCATTTTACCAAAGCGCATAAATCCACGTCCGTCGCACTAGAATTCAACTGGCTCGGAGGCCGCGTGGGTGGGTGCCCAAAGTCGGACATCCAAATAATCGCGGATCCTACTAACATCTAAAATAGGATTTGAATTTGTAGTTATTGCAAGTTTCACTTGACTATTTAGACCTGCCATCACGAAAATTTTAGGCTATGAGTTGGTTTGGAGGATAACAAGCCTGGAGGATGGTTACTTTTGCTTCAGTCGTCAAATATATCGGAGCAAACAAGGTGTTCAAAAATAACTGAACTAAAGTTTTTGAGGGCGTTATAGCGTGTTCAGATAAATATCTTTGAACTTGTCTCCGCCGATATATAATATGGCAACTGAACTCAAACGTAAACGTCATTCATTCATAGATTCACGTGGTAAAAGTAAAATTTACAGAAGGGTGCACAACTAAAGACTGCGGCAAACCAAACGCGTATCAGGAGCTGCGAGGTGCATCAGCAACGCATGAAATTGTAACGCGCTTTATTGTAAAAACACCGAGAGCGGAGGCGGGGCGGGTGTGGCGCGATTCCATACAAAAAGCGTTCCATAAGCGTGGCGCATGCGCGGCGGTTTTAGTATGAAAACCCCGCACCGCGCTGCCTCCGCTCTCATAGTGCGTTTGCGGCATACGTACGGCTGCTCGCTTCGCGAACGCCACGCCACGCCACGCGCTGCCGCCGGTTTGTTAGCCGGCGGGTGCGGAACAGTTCGAACGAGTTTAATGCGTTCTATGTATTAGTACATTGTGCATCAAGGGTAGTATGAAGGGAATTACTAACGAGTGTTAGAAGCCCGACGCCGAAGGCGGAGGGCTTTTAATGACTCGAGTTAGTAATCCCCTTACTGCCTGTGATACACACAATGGTTTTCATCACATTTGCGAGGAAAAACACTTTAACTCTGCAAAATATAAAGAAATAACTTTTGACGAACGGGAACGTAAATGGAAACGATTTTTTTTTTGTGACCTCTACCACAGATAATAACTGCGTTTAGTTTCGACCTGGATTCGAGCCAGATTTAGCCAATTTGATAAAAATGTATAATTACTAAAATTAATGATAAATGTTGATATAAACTTGAAATAGGTATAAAAATAATGAAGTTTAATGAAGCGTATAGGTTTTGTGTAATGTAAGTTGGTCTATAGCTAATTTTTAAAGATGGAATTAGAAACAGATTTAATTTTTGTCTGAAAACCTCCTTAGTCAGAAATGATGTACGAAAGAGTTGCAAATTTTAAAAAGAAAGTCATTACTCCCTAGGGATGACAAACTCGCCATAATTCCCGCGGGAACAATTTAGGCCATTGTCCTTCTGTATACAGGCATGGAATAACACCATTTACGAGCAAGTGTGATGAAAACATAGTTAACAAGCGCGGGCCTACGTTCAGCCAGCGCTGCTTATGAC
This sequence comes from Acleris sparsana, assembly GCA_923062465.1. Lineage (NCBI taxonomy): Eukaryota > Metazoa > Arthropoda > Insecta > Lepidoptera > Tortricidae > Acleris > Acleris sparsana. The sequence continues at coordinate 11,287,055 of OV281306.1, read as the reverse complement.
ACGTGTTTGGTGTGCCGCTATCTCTCTTTAGGAAATATTCAAATAGTTACTTATTATTAGGTTTTTCGCTGCCCATTCATAAGCCAGGAGTGCGATAGCGATGTGGATTTTATGATCAATTGGCAGCTGCAGCAAATCCTAATACACACATGAAAATGCTCTAGCTAGACATTTTTGATGTGTGCAGGGTTAGCATTTGTCACAGCGTAGCTTAGGGCTGCTTAGGGTAGGTAAATATCGCATAGCAATGCCAATACTTAGCCCTTACAGCGCGCGTGACACGCAGTGTATTATACGATGAACCCCTACTAGCGTCTGTCACGGCACAGCGTTAGCGCAGAGATAACCGCTCGGCACCGGATCTGCTGAAGTGGGAAATTGAAAAGTGACCTTTGATTTGTGTTAGTACGATAAAATTTTAGGGTTCCATACCAAAATGGTAAAATAGGAACCGTTATGGTGAGACTTCGGTGTCTGTATGTCACAGCAGGTTTTGTCAGCAACTACAAATGCTATCAAATTGATATTTGGCATAGTTATACAACTTGCTTGCTCGCATCTGTTTTTAGTAAATAAATATGAAATTATTTTTCATAAAAAATAATGGGCGGTTGAAAAACGGAAGTGGTTTGATTATAGCAAATGTGGTGTGATATGAAAGGTCTCAATCTGCACATATCGAAACTATTTAAAAAAAACTGAGATGTCCTTTTTGATTTATAGCCAAAAATTTACAAAAAATGACCGATGAGAAATAACAAAAAAACTTTGAAAAACCGTTTTAAAATTTAAGCTAGTCAAACAAACCTTATTGCATAGAAAATAAAGCAGGTTACCAAGCATATTATCTTAATTACGGACCCCTCGGTGCGCGAGTCCGACTCGCACTTGGCCGGTTTTTTAAATTAAAGTGAAAACAGCTGGGCGCGGGCTTCGCGTCGTTAACTGCAAAATGTACCTTACTCACACAAATCAACACTCACTTATCACTCTCACTTTGAGCTGATTCGATGCCGAGCAGATAAAGCGCAATTCACACAGAGCGGGTCGGGCGCGGGAGCAGGCGTATTGCCGTTACATTGCTCGTAATACACTTTAACGGGTGTTAAATAAAGAGAAGTCAATGTTCAATCACAAATTGGTTTTATTGAATGTCCTTAATTTACAGTACAGAATAGGTAAAAGGCTAAGTGACCAGGTGGGCGCGGAATTACTAGATACTTAAGTTACTTGACTGTTTGTGCCGAGAGCTACGAAAAGACTGGCCGTCGCGAGCGGGCCGAGAATTAATGTTTACTCAAAATGCTGACGCCGCTGAATACGTCAGGGGTGTCGCCACAATACTCCCCCTCTTAAAAAAATAAATGAATTAACGGTTTCCTAACGTTGTACAAAATTAGTTTAAAGAACTAGTTACAAAGAACAAAAACAAACATAGGTAGTTGAACACTATGATTACACAAGCTGAAACGTGCCCGTAACCTGATCACTTGTTATTACAATGTTACTGACTTAGAACTAAACACTATTACACTAACTTACATTGTTATTGGTATCTTTGCTGTTGTGGCATAACTGGTACTCCTTGTACCGTGATACTCGTGGGAGGCGTATTGTTGACAGTTAGTGTTATGAGAATTTTGCTACATAACATTGAGAATGACACTGAATCTTCTGAACTCAAACAAATGACGGCCACCATAGAACAGCACTTTTCCAAGCTATATGCGGAGATCCACCGTCACAAAAAAGAAGTCATGAATATTATTGCACGACTGAAGGATATTGAGAGGGATTCACTTGTAAAAACCAAATTTCCATCTGCTTCTTTATTTTGAGCGTAACCCATTTTAATGTATAGGTAAATTAGCTTGCGGATTGTTGCGATTAATCACTGGGGCTGCTATGAGACAATTCTTACAATAAGAGAGATTCTATATGATCAAACGAAAATTGTATGGGATTCAGTTTCAAACGCGGCATTTGAACAATGTAAAGATAGCCTTAAGAGCGCTGTTACATTGGCTCATCCGCTCGCTGACGTTCCGCTAGCGCTTATGACGGACGCATCTGGCACCTCCGCAGGTGGCGTTCTCCAACAGTACGTAGACAACGTGTGGAAACCTCTAGGGTATTTCTCAAAAGCGTTTTCAGAAACACAAAAAAATTATAGCACCTATGACAGAGAGTTACTAGCAATCTATATGTCCATTTGCCATTTTAGAAATCTCATAGAAGGCAGGCGTCTGATAGTATACACCGACCACAAACCGCTTACTTCGGCATTAAGCAAAGTTAGCTCAGCTAAAGAGACCCCACGTAGAGCGAGACAACTCATGTTTATTAGTGAGTTCACGAGCGAGATAGTACACATCAACGGTTCACAGAATCAAGTTGCTGACGCCGCTGAATACGTCAGGGGTGTCGCCACAACACGAATTCTCCGATAGGCTGTCTCACACAGCGCACAATGTAACGGCAGAATTTACGCCCCGTCCCGCTCTGTGTGAATTGTGCTTAAGCCTGCGCCAATTATTATGCGTAAGCGTGGCACTATTGTGTTTACATTATTTAAAGCTAATTGTTATGGAATTAGTTACGATAATGTTCACACTAAATTTGATTAAGTTCTTTTTATTATTATTATAAATCTTGCTATTGCTTGTTTTTGATGGCATTGATTTTCTAGTTTAAACCTCTCATATGTAATTCAGACGATCCTTTAATAAAAAAAGTTAATAAATAGCCCATTTCATACCTAGGGCGGTAAAACGAAGAATGTTTCAGATCGCAGGAATTGTACTCCTAAGCCTATAGCTAAGGCAATATACGTGAGAGGTCAGTAATGTTCAGGGTGAACTTACGGCTCAGAGCGTCATGAAATAAAATGTGATATTCAAAATTAGACCATGGATCTTTATATGAGGGGTAATCAATTGTTCTTAAAATTCAAGTAGGTATTGTTTATAACTTACCATATTTTTAGAACTCCATAATGTCTTAAGTTTATATTAACTTTATGTTTAGGTGTAGGTTATGGTAAACAGATATACACTCGCCGGCAAAAATACTCGCCCATCCGTCTTTTGTTACTCTCTATGAAGTTTGTAGTGTTCTGTTGCTAATTAATCTAGGTCCAAAATGGCCACCAAGAATTATTTTTAAAGGTCGCAACTCTTTCCAAAGGAACCCAGAAGATCCATAAATTACCTGTTTGTATTAAAATATTGTGTTTTGTAAGACTTTCAAATTTATGGATCTTTTGGGTCCCTGAGGAAAGAAACACGCCATTTAATAAACATTTTGTTTGCCATTTTGGACCTCGTCGAACCTTCATCGAAATTCGTACATTATGTTTGAAGTTACTCTCTGATTCAAGAAGCAATTGTATGAACAAAAGACAGGTCGGCGAGTATTTTTGCCGGTAAGTGTATATTTGAGTATTAATTTAATTATAAATATTATAATATTAAATATCAATGTGTTATTATAACAGGATGTCCTACTTGTTTAAGAACTGCTCTGTTTGATCCACCATCAATGCTATAGATAATTCTTAAGTTCTTAGAATTTTCACATGTTTTCAGTGTATTCCAAAATAGTTGTAGTATATGAATATATGATGTATGTGCTTTGTAATGATACTTTAATAAAAATAATGCTCTGTTACCCTGTATTTATAAAAAATTTGTCCAACATAGTCAAACCTACAATTTCCATGGACTTGACAGAAAAATAACCCGAGGGATAGTACTTTATTTGATTAAGGCTATCAATCGGGTACTACATCATAGTATGCTCTCCCTATCAATAGCCTTACCCTAATGCTATGGAAACTGAACTAGTTAACTACAACCATTGGGGTTACCAGTTTCGTAAGGGTTTCGGAGTTAAGCACTTACATTACGTTAGTGATACCCTATCAATTCTCCCTCTCTCCGTTGACTCTTTGGTTGGTTTCAAGCCTATGTAAAAATATTTTGTTTGGACTGCGCGTAGAGATTATAATAGCTTGAAACCGTTCAATAAACACTTCATAGGGAAAGCCTAACATGGGTTTTAAGGAATTGGTAAGCGCTTGGGCGAATTAATTGTATTGTAGAGGATATCTTTTCATTGGGGTAATTCGAAGATATGCTTATCGCATTGTTAGGGTTTGTAAAAACCAGTCAATTATATACCCTAACGAAAATCCTTTAAAGGGTAAGCGGTTCCTGTCCCTGCATTTGAGGACAATAGTTCAGTTGACCCGTGGCGCACACAGGACTGATGGTAGTCTATAAGAATAATTAAATTTGGAACTCTTGAGTAGTACTAACTATGATTGATATTGTAATACATATGTATATGACATGAGTCATGACATTCCACGTGTTAAAGAATATTTTCCCTTGCGGACTTAGTAGAAGTATGTGAGATTCGTTCTGCACACTTCTGTCAAAAAACGGCCTATTTATGGTCATGTTCTCTTTCTAACAAGTATGTAAGTGCGAATGTGACAGATGCTTTGTCCATATTTATCTAGTAAAATAACTGCCACCGTGAGCCTGCAGCATGCATAGGTGATGCTAATAGAAGGCTAGGGCTAGGATCGTCAATCTATCTTCATTCCAAATATTTCCAGCTGTTTCAGCATGAAGGACATTTATAGTTATATTATTCAGTGGGGCCATAGAAATGTATCACCAACCCAAATAACAGGTCAATTAACAGGTAAATGTTGATGCATTCAGTCACCAACCTATGTTAACAGACCAACCGGTTTAAGAATTAAGTTGAAACAAAAGTAAATGCCACATCACAAATATAATTACTTATGCAGTTACAAACCATTTCATATAAAATTTGTGTAATGTGTGGACATTTGTTCTTGATTAAACGAAAACGGCAGGATAAGGTGTCTTAGTCAACAAAAGGCAAATGTCTATATTAAATCAGGGTGTAATTGACTTTTAACTTTTTTAGTAGACCTCTCCGCCGGCCTTACACACAAATGTTTTCCAAATAATGTTATTGCTATATTTTTCACTCTCATTTCAAAAACAGAACAAAACTTAGGCACAGTAGTCACCACATTGTCTTTGGACACCAATTTAAATGTGCTCTTGGTGTCCATTACGCAAATACCACTCTTGCCAACATAGCTTGGGCATTTAGAGCGTACAACACATAGGAAACTTCCGTGAAAGTCGGATTTATAAAGAGTTTGACTAAACTGCTCCCAGCCCTTGCTACTGCAGTCTGGCAATGACTTGTCCAGCTCCATCATTTGACTTATATACTCGGTCCACATTCGATGCATCGGAAGTACATCATCATATTTCACGCTGTGTCTCGGAATATTATAAAACCCCAATGTTTTCTTCTCTTTCCTCGTCAAGGTGCGAATCTTCTTCGTTTTACGCGCATTGTTTGTTTTCTTGCCCTTCTTTTTAGCAAGTAGAAAATCCTTCTTTAACTCTAATTCTATATTGACTTGCTCTGATTTAGGAACATTTGATTTTAAGAAGTTCAGGATAGACTTTTCGCCTTCAGAAGACATACTTCTCATTTGCACGATACGCGCTGTGGATACGCGTGTCTTTAGACATACCTTATAATCCAAAGACTACTATTGTATACTGCGATATTATAATCTGTCAGTGTCACGCGTGTTATTGCAATTGACAGACAATATTGACATTGACATGACAGTACACAGATTAAACAAGGGTAGGTATGTCCATTTGACATTGATTGGCATATTGACGGTTCTGTGACTCAATCTCGTATATATTGAATAATGTCCAGTTATACATTATTACATTTATTACACTACACGCACTAAGCACTAAGTATGCACTCGTGTACTTGGTGAGTGTCAGTTCATACTGGACATAATTCTACATATATACGAGGTTGAGTCACAGGACCGTCGATATACTTTTTAGGGTTCCGTACCCAAAAGGCTAAAACGGGACCCTATTACTAAGACTCTGCTGTCCATTCGTCTATCACCAGGCTGTATCTCATGAACCGTGATAGCTAAACAGTTGGAATTTTCACAGATGTATTTCTGTTGCCGGTAGAACAAATACTAAAAACAGAATAGGTACATTAAATAATTAAGGGCTCCCATACAACAAATGTGATTTTTTTGCCGTTTAATGCTCCATATTAATAACAGCAACAGGTAGGCACAAAATATTTAGTAGTACCTATATTCATTATAAAAATAAATAATTAAATGAAAATAAAATAAATATTTAAGGGGGGCTCCCATACATCAAACGTGATTTAATTTTCGGTTTTTTTTGCTAATGTTATGTAATGTTAATAGATAATGGTACGGAAGCCTTCGTACGAGAGTCCGACTAGCATTTGGCCGGTTTTTATTTTTTTTATTTATTTACGATTATTCTCATGTGCCACCAAAAGTAGCGATATCTAAAATGGTGCCAAGCTTGGTTATAGATTGTTAACAGTCAGACCAATTTATTGCAACTAATTGCATTTTGAACTTGGCAGTTTTCTATAATATAGTTGTTGACAATATCATATTGTAAAATCTTATCTTTATTACAATAAGATATTGTCAACAGATAAAAGATTAATAAATTAATAATCTACTTGGCACCTTTTTAGATCTACTTTTTTTACATTTGGGTTTTTAGGGGGATAAAAATATACTCAGGTGGCAACTTCCTCGCCAAGGAGTAATTTTTTTTTTGATAAAAATGGGATCTGCTTGCCAAAGACATACCTTAATAATCTGTGCTTGCCAATTCACTCCTGACAGTGCCCAGAGATTACGATACTCAGGGACCTCGGCACTAAACTTAACGTTGTATTGGAGGCTGGCGGCACTTTACTTATTAATGAATGATAAAAATTGTTCACAGCAAACAAAAATATGCATAAATTTATGCAATAATAAATAGTGAAATATTAGTCTGATACTTACCTATTGTTTATATTGTGGTGCATTGTAGCAGTCTAAATAGAACAGTAGGTGGTTCATCTTCTTCTTCTTCATCTTGTACAGGTAGAAGTGCGCCGTAGTGGGGTTCCCGCGTTAATACAGAAAAAGCTCCAAAAGGGACGGAGATGACCTACTATTCTATTTATACTGTGATTGTAGTAAACGCTATCTATATTGTTAGTGAACAAGGCCCTGACTAGTTTGTAAGTTTCTGTGCCCTTTGTCTGGGTCCATAAAGAACTTGTCACTTAGTTATATTACAGGTTTCCTAATTTAATTAATTACCTACTACCTATTACCTAACACCTGTACATGTAACATATTGTGGAAAGCATTAAATATTGATTCAAAAACCTGTGCGAGCGGCATATACAAATAAAACACGACAGAAAAGATATAATTTCCTTTAATTTTTAAGCTCTGATTCGTGTACAATATACATTGCAGCAAGTAAAAAAACTATATCTTATTTAACTTATAAATACATTTTTTTTTACAATTCTTTATGCTTTTTACCCGACTGTGACGCTAATACATGTTTATGTAATGTATGTATGTAAGTAGCCTAAGCTCTGATTTTAGATTTGATTGCTTGCTCGTTGGTTGTCTCGTACTTACATACGAGTAATATATACTTACTTAATAAAAAATACTGTCAGAAGTATCAATAGCCAAAACGTTTAATGAAGGTTGTCAGGATAAGAATAGTATGGTTGTGTTCTAGGTCATTCATTATGATCTAAGATGGCCACATGCATGATCCACAAGTTGATTAAATGACGATGAATATGAAATATTACGTTTGACGGGATTTTTAGTTCGTGTGGTCTGGTCGTTTCGGTGACTGCAGTCGGGTTGTTTTTTTATATTTTTTAGTGTTTTTTTTAAATAATACTTACAGTGACTTATAATAAGAATGCTTTGGCAAAAAGAGTATTTCAAAAATTGGTTGCTGTTAATTTTAACCTAATATCTGCTTTTAAATTGGGTTCACCCTCGCCTTTAAAGTACTTAACTGTACTTTTGGCATATCACAATATTAAACGATTTTTGCAAAGTTGTAACTTAAAAATAATGACAAAGTCTTATACAAAAATTACTTATTACGTAAACACATGATTAAAAACTATAGAATAATTAAATGTCTTCTATACAGACCTTATGGATAAAGAATCGCTTTGTGAGAGAATCTAGTACAAGATGAAATGTCCTAAATGAAAATATGCAAATGCATCTCAGTAGTCACTAAGCTTTACTGAATCACTTTTTGGTGACCTTTCGACACCTCCTATAGCAAAGGTTGGTTCACAATAAAAGTAACTAATGTAAAAAAAATACAAAATAATGACACTAAATATAATTAATTCGAAAACCATTTGAAGTAATAACTTTCATACTTGTATTCACTCAGTATTCACTGACTTTAATCAAATGAAGTTCAATGAAGTCGACCTTTGAAAATATATTCACTAGATGGCACCTGGTATTGCTTAGTCCTGTTCATTGCCTCAGCCTCATAGCAATGCATATAATAAGAGTATCCCAAGTAACACAGGAAGCATGTTAACAAACGAATAGTAAACTTTTGTAGAACTTAAGGTCCGTATGAACTCTTATACAGTGTGTTATGTCATCGGTGTCGGAGATTTTAGGGACTAACTCTGAGGTTCATACTCATCAACTTTTATTATGGGACCAACATCCAAATTGCGAAAAAAAAAACACCTGTTCCATACATTTCGGCTGTTTAGATCTCAAAGTTTGTTTGGAAAAGCGGTTTTTTTTTCGCAATTTTGGATGTTGGTCCCATAATAAAAGTTGATGAGTATGACCTACAGAGTTAGTCCCTGAAGTTTGTCCAACCTTCTGCCTAACACCCTGTATAAGTTCACCGAGCATCTTGACGCTTTATATTGGCATTTCAAAACCATTATGATGCTGCACTGTATAACGGTTATATAATGGCATATCAAAATGCTTTTGTAAAGCCTTAAGTTTTAGTGCAGCCAACCACAAGGCAGCTGTACAGCTTTCAGCTTTTTTTAGTGCGTTTAGATCTACAATAGCATTTTTAAGTAATAAATAAATGCCCAACGCTGTTTAATGGCATAAACATGAACCATTATAATGCCACGTTAATCCACTATACAGCTTTCAGCAGTTTTTAGTGCCTTAGAATGTATAATAGAATTTTTAAGTAGTAAGATATTGCCTAATGCCGCTTAATAGCATAACCTTGTACCATTATAATGCACCGTAAATCCGTTATACAGCTTTTAATGCCATTTGTTGTACAGAAGCACTTTTGAGTAATAAGTAAAAGCCTAGAACTGCTGAACAGCAAAAACGTGAATCAATGTAATGCTTGCATTTGAAAGATCAACTTGAGTTCTGTTGTGCAGCTAACAGCTCTTTAATCAGATACACGTGATTTCTTGTAATGCGTGAAGCTGTATTTTAGTGTATTATTAAAACCATTTGGCGGCCTTTGGGAAGCCTGCCATCAACAAAACCCGTTTGTTGTTTTTCTCAAGGATCCCCAAAATTGCGTTCAAGTAATAGAATTATTTCAGTCTACATCAAGTCTACTGGTATACCGGTGAACCCATATAGAACTACTTTATAGACAATGGCACTACAGTGGTTCATCATAAGTCTTCGCTCCGGCCTCTGGCTGTATAATTGTTCACGTGTGAGTATTTGTACTGCTGCCGGCATTAATTAGCCTTTTTAAAGGCTCACCTTGCTGCTGTAGACCGACACCATTTTGTAAATATTTTATAACCAAAAAAAATTATTATTCGGACCTATTTATATTAGAAATAGAACTTTTTAGTAATGATATAATTTAATTTAATACTGCCCAACCATTACTATTATGTTAGTTATGCAAAATTCGTTCTATAATAGGAATGCACGATTGTTTTGGTTATTTCACACGTATCTCTATATATATTTTTATATAAAACTACAAAATATCGAAGGCGCGTGAAGATTTTCAATGAAACTTATATAGACATTGTCAGTAAACTACATTGCGCAGTAATAATTGAAGGTATAAAATAACAAAAGAGTCAAAAACTTACCCAGGTTTATTAAATTTTGTTTTCATGCTTACAAATAATGGCCATTTATATTGCGAGACTAAAAGTCGTTTTATAAATTACAACGTTAATGTATAACATTTTGTACCATATTGGTATTAGAGATGTTTTTGCAATGACGTAGGGTTTATTAAAGTTCTAACTGTGAACTCTTAAATAGCTACAATCATTATTTTACTACATTCTAATGCTAGTATAATGCTTTTGTAATGCATTTAACATCTTCATTATCAATAATATTGCTAGTATAATGCTCCTGTAATGCAATAGGCCACTTTATTGACCGTAATAATGCTTCTTTAATGCGATTGGAAACTTCATTGACCATAATAATGCTTCTATAATGCGATTGGCACCTTCCTTGACCGCAATAATGCTAATATAATGCGCCTGTAATGCAATTAAACAACTGTTGTGAACCTATTTATGACCTAAAGCCGTATAATTTGTGCCCAAATAAGCATTACAGTAGCCGTATAAACGTTTGTAATGCTACTATATAACGAACTCAAAATGCGAAAACGATACAGTAATGCTGTAAGTCGGCCGTTATACTGCTTTGATGTGTTACTTGGGATACCTGTATCACGTATGAAAAAAGTGGTCTCATCTAAGTATATTCTAAGGGTAGCCATCGTTGATAGTTACTACATTGGTTATAACACACATTTACATTTGGTTAGTACAGTTCTCTGAATACCTATCGACTGGCAAAGCAAGCACACACGATCATCATGATCACACTAGTACTCCTATCTTCCAAATTATTAACTTTTCATAGAAACACAAAGACTACTGCATTGTGAATCAACCTTAAGCTACGCGTCAACGCATTGTGAGTAACCCTTAAGCCACGTGGAGGTTGTTGACAGCATTAGTGGCATTAGCTACAGAGGTTTTGCGTGACACGCAAAACTTGAAGGCGAGCTTTTCGTCACGTGCAAACAGTGGAAGCATGCACAAAGGTAGGGCAGCTCTCTTGCCCTCGCGGTGGGCGTCGTCGGCGCTCGCCACGTCGTTGAAACAGCGCTCCGATAGCACGGCGCGCCGCGCGCCGTCTTGCTTGCTCACCTGACACACATACATTAGTTATCTTTGAAACATAATGATATGGCACCATTATGGTACCTACGGAAAGTATTATGAAACCGCGATTAGATTGGGATTGGAATAGCTGTCAATTAATATGCACTTTGAAGTATATGCTCAACCTGTCACCTCCAATCTCTTTCAAATTGCGGCTAGAAAATAAACATTCTCTGAGTCTATCTCGAAAATCTAATTAAAGACCAAAACCTAAACGGGCGCACATTCACTGTGATTACTTCATTTTGGCATTTCCATCCCTGGCTCAGTTACCCGTGCAAGAATTTTATACAGCTAATTGCTGCATATTATGAGATACATTTAATAAAAAATCGGTTAGCTGTAAATAATTTTTTTGGTCAGCGAATAAGTTTTATTTGTTAAGCATAAAATGAGCTCAACCTCGCGGCATAAAAGGAGCGCAAGTTTTGTTGTTTTCTTTAAATAATACATTTATTTATAACAATACAACTGAAACTTTTGCTTAATACGAATACGTATGTCGCAAATGTTACCTACAAGTTTAATTTGTGCACCTAATTGAGCTTAATCTTAGTGCCAACAATCAGGAAACAGATAAGGTAATAATGGTAGGCTCCCACCCACCAGAACTCTCAATCGTCACTCCTTCGCGCCCTCAAGCTTCAAGCTTCGGTCGCTCTTCACCTCTCCTTTCCCCTTCCCTTAACACTGATGGGCCCTTTCGGATATACTTCGACCCTTCGATATTAGTAATTAAAAATGCTTAAAGTACTATTACTATGCAGTTAGCCGCCTTCTTTCGTATTAGAATAGGGCAGAATAAGTTCCAACTACAAAAATACTCTTAATAAATAAATACTAACCAAATGAATGTCGTATGTGTATAGTCCTGCGTTCTTCTTGCTCCCAATGTGCTGCACGGTCCACGAGAAGGTTTTGTCCACGTCGTCGACTCTAAACGTCACAATGAAATGCATGTTGCCCTGCGCGGCGAGCCACACGTGGCGGGCGCTGCGCGGGCGCACCCCTTCGAGCTCTAAGAAGGCTCCGCCGGCCGCGCTGGAGAAAGTGCTCCAGCTGGTAGGATGCTTCGCCTTGTAGTGTTCCAGCATTTGTTTTAGTTTACCTTCGAATATTTTTTACATTTATAAACGTCAAACTCGATTCTAGTCTAACAAGAATAGAGTTTGACGTTTATAAATAGGTAAAGGATTATAGTTAAAATCAAAATAGATAAAAAGATAACAGATCAAAATGAATGCCGGGCTTATTTAAAAACAGGGGATTTATTCTACTCGGTAAAACAATATTGCTTTTGACATGTTATCGTATTGTTTTAAACTCAAGTAAGTAAGAGCGTTATCGTAACATTGACAATATTCTACACAAACTAAATCTTACGTAAATTTAGAGACACTTTTTATGATGGTCGGGCTCTTGTGACCATGAAAATATGCAGCGTTGTTGTAAGGCGTACCCAATCCTGAGGGCTAAAACGGAATACTTTTATACAGTTATTCAGTGGGTGGTCCCATTAAGTACAGCTGAAAACCTCTCACCCTAACTCCATCATCAATAGTCTCATACCTTATACATAATATTGCGCGCATTCCAACGAGAACCTCAGAATTCACCAGCAGAGTACTGATATGGCCGATCTTAATATAATATATTTAGTTATTAATAATTACTACAGCGCCAGAAACAGACAGAGTTTTTTTTTAAAAACATACTATCAAACAAATAAACATGTCAACCAAAAGTTTGGTATGTAAATAAAATTACCGATCCACAGGCATTCCTGGAATATCACTCCATGAGGACACATCATGTCGCGGTAGATGCACTCTCGCGCATGGTCCTCCACGTCTTTGGCGGCGCTGAAGTTGAACTCGCAGCCGTCGGCCTTGTGCGGGCAGGTGCGGCGCGCACCCCGCGCGGGCGCCGGCGCAGGCGCCGCAGCCGGCGCCGGCGGCCGGAGTGCTGCCTGTAGGATGTGGATGCGATCACGTCAACTATGTGTTTGAAGGTGAAATAAGGTCAACTGGGGCAATGCGTCTCTATGCGATAACTGCATGTTTTAAAGATTAAAAAGGTAAAGTCTATAACATCTGACTTGTCTCATTTAGTACACTTTTATAACCTCAAAATGCTCCTACCTAATGCTTTTCGCCTAAAATAACATTTTCGTCAAAAAAATCTTCAATAATGAAAAATCAGGAAAATGATGTGCAAAATGTGGTATTTTGACGTCAACGTATGAGTCTCTAGTTGCTTTTAGCCAAAAACAATGCATTTTGAGGATATAAAAGTGTTTCCTAAATAAGACAAGTCAGATGTTATAGAGTTTAACTACTACCTACAAAGTAGTTTAAAAAAGTATTCCTTTACTCTTTAAAAGTCACATTTACCCCATTAATGTTTTTTTATAGCGTGAAGAACGCAAACGAGCACACAGACCACCCGATTGCAAGTGTGATCTGTGGCCCATAGACATTTGCATTCTCAAGACGACAATCTAAAGACGCACCAAGAACTAACATAGAATTCCTCTATGCTAGTAAAATTACGAATTCGGGATAGTTCTTAGCTGGCTAGCCTAAAGGAGCATCCGCACTGAGAGTATCCGCATGAATATTCGAGTGGTGTCGACGTTGAGTCGAGCGTTACAAAGCTTACACTCGATTTTCGCGCCAAATACTTACTCATTACACGCGAATGCTCACAATCACTCTAGTCTAAAATCCTTACCCAAGTCGATAAGAATCATATATCATAACGTAGGTACTTTACGATACACCCACGTCTATACCATTAGATAAGCTTAATAACCTGATAAAATCCGGAGTCATTAGTAGTAATTACACACAATACATTTTAAACAATTTCCGTTTTAAGTTACAATAGAACAACGACCCCTTCAACTTGCGACCTGCTTGTTTGTAGATAACTAAAGCTTTGTAAGGCATTTAGTTTATAATGAACATCCTGCGAGACGCTTGATAGTTTAACATTGTAATTTAAATTACCATAACATAACTAAAACCTTAGTTACCTACTCGCTTTTGTTTTACTTTGTTGCTCGAACACATTCCAATACCTAAATAATGTACATCAGTGAGTAACGAAATTACTAATCGTCCCACCACAACCTGCGTTAATGTGGATTTATTTAGTTTAGATGATTAATTGAATAATAATTACCTGTATCGGTATTAAAATAGAAAAAAAGGCCGTTACCACTTTTTCTGCGTCACTAATCTAATCACTATTCAATCAGGAAAACCTGTCCCATACCTAATTCAAAATTTACAGGCGCTATGTTTTATAATGGTGATTATTCTTTTAATCCTTTATAGGGCAAAAATAAAAAAAGGTCTGAATTCTAGTCTCATCTACTCACTCATACAAAATTCAAAAAGGTTAAAAAAAACCAAATTCTCATACACATACCTTCACGCCTGTAATTCCAGAGTGGGACAGGCAGAGCTACAGAATTACCTACAACTTTAAAAACTTGTTTATAGCAATAATCATCACTTGTTATTAGTCATTTTTAGTACTAGATTTTTTGCAATATTTGAAATACAAAACCGGTCAAATTTGCGACGGACTCTTACACGAAGGCAAGGGTTCCGTGCAACCGAATTAACATCGAGCAAAAAATGTCGAAAAGAACACACTTCTTGGATGGAGACCCCCTTTAATTTTTAACTATATTTTAATTGATTATTTGTGGTTAAGGCCGCTTACACTCCGTGGAAATTACAACTGTCTAGCTATTATTGGCTAATGTTGGCACCCATTAGCTAGGTAGTGCTCTCGTCGATTGATTTGATATTAACCAGCGAGCTGTCCCTTGCCTGAAGGTAGGCTTAAGACTACGAGCACGCGGGACATCTTAACCTCGCCGGTTACTGGAGTCAGTCCAAGGCCGTCTAAAACTATGCTAACAAACATGCAAACTAGACACGCAAGGATTTGGGGCCCTTTTGGAAATTAAAGAAAGCTAAATTAATAACATTTTTCTACTATGAACAGAAATTTCTTGTGACAGAAATTGTCGGTCCTTCGGGGCCCTATGGGACGATATGGGACCTCCTGAACCACACTCACATTGGCGATAACGCTCTCCATAGTCCAGTTCCTGATCTGCGACATACTCTTGCGGCAGATGGGGCACTTGGCCTGCAAATGGCCCAGGGCGGCGGTGCAGGCGCTGCAGACGCTGTGCCCCCCCTCGCACAAGAAGATGGGCGCCGTCATGGGGTCGAGGCATACGGGACATTCCAGCGACTCCATGGCTTTAGCTGATATCCTGAAAAATAGTACCCGTTATACTTTTTGTGTATAACTTGGCTAAAAAGTGTTTGAAGTGTTGATTTCAAAAGTGTTCAAGTCCACTTTTTGTTGTTATTATTTCCACCGGATAGAGAATAAAATAATCTTTACTAAATATAAAACAGATTTTGATGTCAACGTATTTGGGAATAAAACGTATTTATAAAGTATTTCTTCGCCTTTTATAGCCTAAATAGTTTAACAGTCTTATTCTTTTAAAATCTTTAAATTATGCATTTAACAGAGGGGTCTGTTAGAACAGCCCCCGTCAGACCTAACTTGATTAGTTCTGCATAAAATGTATTTAAAATACAGGTAAGTCCATCTCGATGTTGAAATCAAAAGAAGCTATTTCGGGATATTCCCTCATGTTACCAATACCAATTTGTTTCCACTAAAGATAAAAAGATAAAGATAAAACACACATGTAAGACGTGCGATGTACCTTTATTTAAAGAAGAACGACTCTTCTATTTATGCTATGACATTAAGCAGGATTATTAGGTACAAATCGGATCATGTAGCTAATTTTCTTCAAAAAAGCACCCTATTAATAAAATATAAATTATTACTTCACTAATCTTTAACAATCAAACGACGTTTTGATCTGTTCATTTACCTATAAAAATGAAAAATAGACTTGGTTCCGGTAACCTCGGGGAGGGAAAATGGCGAATTGAAATATGCCCGGCTTTTACTTTTGTTAATTTGAATTCACTGTTCTACTTATTTACTGATTATACTCTGTCACTGACACTGGCGAAATCACTTGGTGGACCGCCATTAATTTAAAGAAGAACAAAAGACTAACAAGGAAAGGTACCCAGCTGTCCGGCTCCGATTTTGATATATTATTACCTATGTTAGAGAGTAGTTTAAAATAACAGACACATTTTTTTTTAGCGGCCCAAACTCAACCTGTTTGGAGAAATTGACATCCAAAGTACTGAAAAGTGACTAAACCCTCTAATTTATATATATTATTTTTAGGCCGCATTTCACCAAACTTGGAATAAGACACTCCGAGATTAGTCCATACAAATTCGGCGTTTAATCTAGGTATAAGAACTTATTCAAGTTTGATGAAATGCGGTCTTAATGTAATACATTTCTTTATCCAGTGCATCAAAACCAGTGTACTAAAAAAAACATGTAAAAATGGCAGACATATTACACTTTAAATCATTCATATTGAACACCAATCCCAGCATCAACAACGTAATTAATTCCGAGCTCAGAAGCATTTCCCTCCCTTACTTATGTTCTGAAAGATAGATGTCGGTTACCCGGAAACAAGTGTACACTGAACCGGTACATTATTGTCATTTAGTTAAAAGCATTACCGAAGACAATCTCACATGAATTAATCTAGTCCTGAACTAAGCTTCAAGCTATTAAACAGTGGTATAAATACTTATACAGACAAATACATACATATTTAAGTACATAAAAAGCAATCGATCGCCGGCCCGCTTGCTTTATAGACAGGGTCACTTCCAGCTAGGGTTGCCATGCATACTATATTATATAGTATTGTACTATATTTCGACACTGTGTACTATATACAGTTGAAGAAATATATAATACGTAATAGATTCATACTCCATTGACAAATTTCGTTGTATGGTGGGCCGTAGGAATACGCAAAAATACTATATTTCGGTTAGTTTTTAAGCATTAATGTAGGAGAAATAGGTTTTTTTCACCTAAGATAGTTGCCCCAATAGCAGGCAGAATGTTAGTAAGTAGTAAATGCATAATGCATTGTATGCAATGAATAAATTTACACAGTTTTTAAAAAGTTTTTCTTCTAAGTACCTGCTATATTTTCTTTCTGTGTTCTGTATTTTTAGGGTTCCGTAGCCAAATGGCAAAAAACGGAACCCTTATAGATTCGTCATGTCTGTCCGTCCGTCTGTCCGTCCGTATGTCACAGCCACTTTATTCCGTAACCATAAGAGCTATACTATGGAAACTTTGTAAGTAGATGTATTCCGCATTAAGATTTTCATACAAAAATAGAAAAAAAACAATAAATTTTTGGGGTTCCCCATACTTAGAACTGAAACTCAATTTTTTTTTTCATCAAACCCATACGTGTGGGGTATCTATGGATAGGTCTTCAAAAATGATATTGAGGTTTCTAATATATATATTTTCTAAACTGAATAGTTTGCGCGAGAGACGCTTCCAAAGTGGAAAAATGTGTGTCCCCCCCGTAACTTTTAAAATAAGGGAAAAATAAATGTAAAAATAATATATGATGTACATTACCATGCAAACTTTCACAGAAAATTGGTTTGAACGAGATCTAATAATTAGTTTTTTTTTAATACGTTATAAATCGTAAACCGCATTTTACCTTTCATTCAATCAACTCCAATATAATAAAGAATAAAGAAAAACATTTATTTAGATGTATAGTGGTACGGAACCCTACGTGCGCGAGTCCGACTCGCACTTGGCCGGTTTTTTTATACCTTGGGCTGGAAAATACTATATTTGCCAATGAAATAGTCGGCAACCCTACTTACAGCTAAGTTTACATGTCGTCCAAAAATTAGTGATAGGTACTATTTCATTATTAATTTAGTTCACGTAATATTAAATGCAAGCACTACAGCAATAAATAATGTAAAGTGGTTTCAAGGGAACTGTGAAGCTAAAAACTTCCAAACAATGCGATACTTAGCATTTCTCTCCCCTTAAACAATGCTCGAATTTATAGACTTTTGAATTTTTTGCAGATATTTCAACGTTTTCCTTTCCAAGATTTTTTTTCTACCCAGGATGCAGAAAAAAAATGCAGTGTACAAACCTAGTTTTTCATAGTCACTACAATTATTTTCAAAATTCGTGGAAACCGGACTTGACTAGGGGGTAAGAAATAGTTATCAGTTATCACCCAGAGCTAAATTTGTATGGATTCTTCATTATTTTTTATTTTACACGTCTTAGTAAGTTTAACGAGAGTTTTTTTATAATTTTAGAGGTTATTAGAATTATATAATATTTAAATTAAAACAATAACTCAAAATGTACCTGCTGTACGGTAAAACCAGATAGATCACCATACTAGCCTGTCTTCATTGGTGCAATAAATTGTCAACAAATAATTTTAGAATTATTACTCATTTATCAATAAGTAAGCTAGCTACACTCATAATTAACAAAGAATTAACACTACAAATATGAACGCCCCCCTCCCAAGTCTAACCCAAATACAGAGTGAGAAGGATACCTCAAGCTATGATTCATAAGAGACAATAACTAAAGTATGCTTGTCATATTCTATAATCTTATCTTTTATTTTGCATCAAAGTTGACCTTTGCTATGAACATCCATAATTTGTAAACATTTTATTTTTTACATACATGCATACCAATTTGAATTTAAATAGGTCAATGAATGGGAAAACCAATCAAACTTTATAACTTAATTTACCAAGTTAATAAAACCATATAGCAGTACTAGCAGGTAAATTAAGTTCGGCAGCTTATGCTAATAGGAAAATCAGGCAACTTACCAATGTTGAGACTACTCGCTTAGTTTATTATAGTTATTTTCATAGTGTTATGTCATACGGTATTCTGGTTTGGGGAAAAGCTGCTGACATACAGACTATATTTATGTTACAAAAAAGAGCCCTTAGTTCTATATAATTATAACCTTAACTCCCGTGATTCCTTAAGATTACTATTTAAAGAAATTAGTGTCTTGACAGTAGTGTCACAATTTTATTTATGAGAATATTATTTTTGTCATTAAAAATCAAGATTCTTTTGTTAAGAATCATACATCATTTGAATACAAGAAATAAAAATAAAATTACTATTAAAAAAATTCGTGTCCGTAAGGTTTATAAATAATTAGTAGGTCAATGCATTCATTTCTATAATAAATTACCTGAAGCAATTTTAAAGTTACCATTTCCAGTACTTAAAACTTACTTGAAAAAGTCGTTGATGTCTAAAGCTTACTATAGGGTCGAGGACTATCTAACAGATAAAAATGCTTGGCCTAAAATAAACTAAACACCTAAATAACTAAATAATAAATTAGTCATAAAAAATATGTGAATATTGTATATTGTCTAGGGGACACGGTTTCTGTAGGAGAATGTATTGAAACTTTGTATGTGGTTGTCTTGCACCGTCATAGGTAAGTATATTTTTTTATATATTTTTTTTTATTACTACTAAGCTAAGTTTAATAATTATATAATATCATAAATAGTATTTAAAAAAAACAACTGACTGTTGAGTTTCTTGCGGCGTATCTTCTTGGCATGATGGTATTAAATTAATTTGGTACATACCACCTTTACCAAACAAAGTAATACCATTTATAATGATATTTCATCCTCATTCTGCAAAAGCATTTTTAAGCAATGTCTGATTCCTGCCCAATGTCCTCTATGGAGGACATTTTTGTATGGATAATCTGATTTACCAGCAGAACATGCTAAATCTATTTATTAAGAACATTGGCCAGGACAATTATATTTTGGTTCTATGGTAAGACTTTGCCGTTTAGGTTGTTGTAATTCCATTTAGAAGTGGTTTTCACAGCGAAAATTGGAATAACTGGCTTCTTTTTTATTTACCATGGTCTACCATGGTTCTGCAGTGATATCACAAGTGACTGAGAGTAAAATCAAAAATAAATGCTCAACAACCACCAGATAATCAACGCTCCTCTGTATTTACTCCATGTTTGTTACTGCAGCTTGTAGATAAGTGATCTTTTTAATATCAGTTACAGAAACTTAACAAATAAAGTGCCTATACCATAGGAATGTTTTGTTTTGAGGAAAGAACATGAAACAACACATTTAATTATTGCTGTTCAATGATTTGTTTAAACTTGTAACACAATAGTTTCTTTATGCAATTTAGAATAACACCACTTTGTCAAAATCAGGTCATCTGTTCAGCCTCTACCGGGAACAATGAAGCAAAAATAAAAGTCAAAACATTGCCCTAAACATTACTTTGGCAGTCGGGTAAAAAAAAAAAATCTGCATAAAATGATCTTATTGAGCTGAGATCAAATAATAATCATAATTTCATTACAATTATTTTACATTTAAGTAGGTAATAAATAATACTCAACTAAGTTACTTACCTTGGGTGTTCCGCCGGAAGAGTATAAATCACTTTAAATACCAAATTAAAAACAAATTCAACATAAACCAATGACAACCATCATTTTTGTTTAATAAGTAACAATACTGAACTTGGTCAGTCAGCAACTATTCATTGTCGAT
Organism: Acleris sparsana; assembly: GCA_923062465.1. NCBI lineage: Eukaryota > Metazoa > Arthropoda > Insecta > Lepidoptera > Tortricidae > Acleris > Acleris sparsana. The sequence goes on along the minus strand of OV281306.1, from coordinate 11,266,311 downwards.
TTCAACTGCGAGTTTAATTATAACTTCGAGTTGACTCAACAAACAATCCAACAAATATACCTACAAGTTTAATCAAAGATTACTTTATACTTCACTCGAGTAAGTCAGAGTCTGAAGCACCACGAACTCGAATATATCTTCCATCTATGTATGTACTAAGAGTTTACATACACTCAATATAGTATGGTTGCTAAAGTTAACCGATGTTTACCAAGTGTTCAGTGTCAAGAATAACCTGAATAATTAATAACTAACGAGAAAAGTGCACTATACTCGGCGATAAATTAAAATATTACTAACAAAAGTAACAAAGGGTAGGTAAGGTTTACATATAAAATAACCAGAAAGCAAAAAGTTTGAATTCTACATTCCACAAGGTAAAACCTGGCAACATTACTTATCAAAGTATATGGAATTACCAAGGCTGTTAACACAAACAAAAGATTTGATATTTCTGTCCCGTTCTCTCGACTCAGCACGAGAGCAGGGTGAGGAGTATGTATATCTCCGGCTATGATGGGTGCCCACATTCGCACGAGAGCGCTCGAAGACTTCGCGAACGCTTGAAAGTATGAAGGTGGAGCCGATTCGCATATTTTCACGGGTACTTCGCACCTTGTTAACCACTTTGTGTTGGGCGCTTTTCATTCGCGTGCAATTCGCGGGTGTAAATCGTGGCGAGAATTGCATATGAACTTTTCTTGTTTCCACATTCGTAGTGTTCACAATTGTGTTCACATTTAATAAAACAATATTTTTTACTTTTAATGTAGCCCGTCCTGTCCCGTCCCGATTTAATTATATCGTCGAAGGCGCGAACAATGTCGTGAACACAATTGTGAACGATGCCAATGTGGAGCCAAGTACTCCAAGTAGATTCTCGCCGCGATTTCATGCGAATGTAAAGCGCCTATTATATTTATATTTCTAGACAGAGCGATACAATATATTTTTTAAACCTGTTTCACTATACTATTAGCGTAGCGTTTTTTACTATGCCTGAAATACGTACATTACTTATGAAGTTATGACAGGTTATAGTGAATAGACCTGTGGAATAGACTTTTTAATTTTGAATTTTCTTATAGCTTGATTCTTTATAATATTATTTTTTCAAATTCAATTTGAACTCCACTTTAAGTTTTCTTTTGTTTTAGTTAACGAATGATTCTTAATTAACGTTTACAGTGTTTTATTATTCATAACCCTTATCAAAACCGTTTATAAGTAACCTTGACAAATATATTAGAGGACTTTACCTAATTAGGATTTGGATTTAACAGCATCGCCTTAAAATGGTGTTAGAAGTTCCTAAAATTCAACTAGCTAATGGGCAGACCATGCCAGTTGTAGGGCTGGGTACTTACGCGGTAAGAAATTTCACTTTAAATATTTTAAAGTTTTCTGGTTGTTAAAACATTAGATAATATTAAAATAAAGTAGAGATGTGTTTAATGAACAAAGTTAAAATCGAAACTTGGATGCCATTTAAGACCCGTGTTATAATTTTAGGGTATTTGTAAGAACATGATAGGTATATACATATTTAATAGAAATAAATAATAATCGTTTATATGATCACAGCGCAAGGCAGAACCAGGTCAGTACCGCCAAGCGGTGGAGTGGGCTATAGAGGCTGGTTACCGGCACATTGACACAGCGTCCTGCTACAACAATGAAGAGGAAGTTGGCGAGGGCATTGCCAACGCAATCAAGAGAGGGCTGGTAACGAGGCAAGACCTGTTTGTTACCACCAAGGTAAGCTTTTCAAGGTTTTTAAGTGCTATATAATTGGAGCAAAGCTCCATTCTTCCCGGATTCCCAAACTATTTGAGATATCAAGATCAAATTTAGCCTGTAATAAGCAGTGATCGGATATCCCGGTGCAACACGGGGTGAATGACCTCAAACATTATGCTAATATGGATATGCCCCGGGATTCCGGGACTTATGTTGTATTATTCTGATTTTATTACTTCAAGGAAATTTCAATAACATTTTAACGTGTAAAGTAAATATTTTGACAAAAGTAATTTAACTAAATAAAAAAATAAAAAAGTTAGTTTTTATTATACTCTGTTTAAAATTGATCTACCAAATAGTCTTTGGGTATGAATATAAATAAAAGATCAGTATTAATCATTTAATATAAGCTCTTTATTAACTTATCGTAAAACATAACATAACATATTATAATAAATGTATATTTTACCAAAAAATTATGTCTTACTAGTTTGTATGAAATTGAAATAACATACAATTATTTTCTCTATACTTTCTATAGTTAATCGATTCCTTTTCACATCTAAAATCCATTTATACGCCGAAAAAGTTCTTTCTACTTCAACAGATGTCAGTGGAGCGAATTTGAAAAGAGACACTTCATCGGGTGCGGTATTATTTGAAATTTGGTCTGCATATTCCCTAATGTCATCCAAATCTGGATTTCGATCCATTACCGCTTCTAGTTTAAACTGTGTAGGTAAGCTAGAACTCCAATTTATAATTGTTCTAACTTCGTCAAAAACTTCTAAGGCTTCGACAATTGTGATATCGCGTTCCTGCAGTCTGGTTAAGGCAATTTCGATTATTTTAAAGTTGTTATTTATATAACACAGATCTCGTTTTATGTTCGGTTTCTTTAAAACACTTTTAGCTTTTTTACTAGAAACTGCTTCCGAGGCTTTTAAACTAGATAAAACGTTATTAATTTCATTGAAATATTTATCATAGTACGAAACTGCTGAAAGCCAAGTGCCCCATCTTGTAATCACTGGCTTAGGAGGTAAAGGTAGATATGGGTATTTTTCTTTCAATATTTTTACTCGACTTGGAGACTTCAGAAATATTTTTTTCAAGTTACTGATTAAAGTGTCAACATCTGGATATTGAGATCGAATGTGCTCTGCAACCCGATGGAGAGCATGGGCCAAACAGACAACATGCTTCATTTTTGGAAAAGTTTTCTTCAAAATTCGCCCCGCCTTCAACATGTATGCAACACTGTCCGAACACATTAAAAGAACATTTTGTACTTTGGTTTCGTATGATTCACCCCACAAGTTTTTTAAGCACTGTATAACAAAACTAGCAATACTTTCCCCATTTACTACTTGTAGCATTTTACATGCAACCAAGTATGTCTTTTTCGAAGAACTCCAGTTTAATGGCTTTACTAAAAAATGTACTACATATCTTCCAAGAAAATCCGTAGTCTCGTCGAGGGATATCCATACTTTTTCATTAGCTACCTCGCCGTGTATAAGACTTATCTTATCGTGATAAAACTTATCCAGATAGTTTTTTCTTAGCGTTGATTCACTGGGTAATCGTCGAGTGGGCACATCAGCACAGTTGCAACATAAGTACTTTTGAAAAAAACTTATAAATGCAGGATTTTCAATTTGTAGCCATGGAATGTTACAGAGAATGAGGAACTGGATTAAGTCGTAGTAAAATTCTTGTCGTTTATTCTTTAACCCTTTGTGCATAATTCCTTCAATATGTTTTTTCACTGTACTTTTCCTACATCCAATGTCTATTTCACATTTAATACAATATATAGAGCGTCTAGTCGATTCATACATTAGTTCAGGGTAGGGCTCAATCCAACTTTGAACTGTTGCTTCCGTAGCTTTGAAGCGAGGTCTGGGTGTCATGTTTCAACTAGACAGAAAGGCTTAATACTCGTACTGTTTAAATTCCGGAACACCAGAAAATTCGTAAGTCTAGGTTAGATCAAGCCACTGTAATCGTGATAAATTATCACCAGAGCCGTACATGACATATGCCGTTGACGCAAAAATGACGTGACGCTACATAGAGTATGATTCCAATGAGTCTTTACGTAATAATTAATCATTTATCAACCTCTTTTGTTAACCGATATCGATACTTGATATAAACAGTAAGTACAGAACGTCAAACTGACTTATCTTAATAACACCGGGTTAACTTTTCACATTAATATAAAAAATATTTATTCAATGCATTTGCAATTATTTCTTTAGTATTAAAATTTAAGCTGCCTATTTATAGATATCATATCACCGGGATTTAGATCATATCCATATTAAGATTTCTACTCGATATCCCCGCGTGCTGCACCGTAAAATCCGATCACTGGTAATAAGACATCTAGCCATAGATGGTTACGAAAAAATTAAATTGAAAATCGGACATACACAGAGGACTAATCACCGAAAATTTGTTCCCATAGATTTTCAATGGGAAAAATGGGAAAATTGCTTTGCTCCATTTAGACTTGCCTGGGGACGGCAAGTGCACCTAGTATAATATACCTAAAAGAAGAAGTTCTGGAACACTTCTCTTAATACAAGAAAGACATGTGAAATGTTAATAAAGAACATATTCCATCAAATTGAAAAGGGACACAGTGCCTCTACATGGTGCTAAGCATATAATGCCATAGTCCAGGCCTGCCTGTGGGAGGCTTGTTTTTAGTATAATGATGGGGTTATTTATCTAAGATAACCACTGTTTATAATATATTTTCTTGCTTTATATATTACTTTTTAAAGCTATAAGTATATGATTGATGTGCCATGCACCATGGCTTGGAAGCAAAACCCGATTTTATACAAGAATAAACAGCCCCTGTTCTAAGTCCCATTTGCAATTAAATTTAAAAGTAAATGGGACATTCCTCAAAGTACAGTGCAATAAAGTCTTTTGTAAACACTACAACCTAATTGTACTACAGTAGCATGAATAAGCACTGCTCTATTACAATTTTTTGTACTATGCTAGGTGATTGTAGTTATTTTATTAATTGATAAAAATTACAATTTGCCCAACTGCAGCTATGGAACGACTGTCATGCTGAGGATGCCGTGGTGCCAGCGCTGCAGCAGTCCCTGGCGCGGCTTCAACTGGACTATGTAGACCTATATCTCATCCACTGGCCTTTCTCTGTGGATGTAAGAATCAATTAGATAAGTAAATATTCTATATAATTTGCTTTTCTGTTTTTGAATTGTTTGATGTAGTTCTGAATAGTCATTGACATTTTCTCGTCGACTGTATACATATAAATATATTTCTACGGCCAGGTATTATAGTGTATCAGCAATTTGAAAACCCTGAGGGCCCTGCCAAGTAGCACTACGTTAACCAGTGTTTCTAAACGTTTCGTTTTTAAACCAATCGCGTCACTGGTAAATGACGTGACTTGGCCCTCTGGTGTTGAAATAATTAACTTTGCAATGCTACATTTCTGTCACTCTTACTACATTGTTTATACTATTAAATGTGACGAGACATCAGCATAGTTTAAATATGGCGCTCTACAGTGCAACGTGCGGCGATTTGGACACACTATGGGACATAGGACTAACCATAGCAAAAGCCTGAGAAGCGCGCGTTCCGGGTACTGCGTATTAAACGCTAAAACGAGCGGAGGACTTTGCTATAACCATGATTCGTCAAATAAATTCCTGTACAAACTTGCCCACGAGCGCCCTTTTCGCGGCGGCGGTTCGGACGCTTGCTATGGTTATCCCCTACGAGTGGCACTTATAACTTCTATTCTTTCCAGTCGAAGGGTACCGATCTGGGCATCGACTTCGTGGAGACATGGCGCGGCATGGAGGAGGCGCATCGACGCGGGCTTACGCGCGGGCTCGGCGTCGCCAACTTCAACGAGGAGCAGCTCCGAAGGCTCGTGGATGCTGCTACTGTCAAGCCGGTTGTCAACCAAGTGGAGGTAACGGAACAATACCATGAGATATTTTTTTTTAGGTTTTTAACTGGAGAGAAGCGTTTAAGAAGATAAACGGATGAGTATAAAGGTGAAATAGGGGTCGTGATCCCAACCATTTTTTCTGACTCAGTAAACGATTGCGATGTTACCTGTATATATTTCAATTGAAACAGAGATGGTTCGGTATTTACGTATTTTAATTAAAAAACATTAAGTAATTTAAAATGCGTTGTCACCCTACTTTTCCAATTACAACCTCTTTGAAAACAAACTGTTTGATAAAATACTTAATAATTTATGAGTAATAATGTCACAACAAGTCAAAGTCAATAAACGTGTCAACAAAGATTTATAATAAAATTAATGAGTTATGCCTCCGGCGTACCCATTCTCGAATATCGAGCGATCAGATATGGTTATGTTTTACCATCTTTACATACTTACTGCGATGATTGTTAAGTACATGCACTTGACATAAGTTTTCTAAGGAAACAGAAGGGTGACCATGATCTCAAATCATCTCAGTTTTTTATTATTATTTGCTTTACTGACTAAAATAAGTCGCAGGAATACTGTTAGTCCTAACCTATCGTGATCCTTAGGGGAAAGTAAGATAAATGCGTCTTTCTTGCTCCACGACCCCTATTTCACCCTGTATAATTGAATATTGCAGGATCTCTGGTCATGCTTATAACAAAACATTTCATTTCAAAATGTGATTGCTCTATTGCTCTACAGCATTTGTGGTTTTACTATTAATAAGTTTTTTGTATAATACTTAATTCAAAATAAAACGGGATATATCTCGAAACGGACCGGAAGACGAGCTGTAGGTAGGCCTCCAACAAGATGGAGTGACGACCTCGTCAGGATCGCGGTACCGCGGTGGATGCGAAAAGCACAAGACCGGTCCGAGTGGAAAGCCTTGGGGGAGGCCTATGTCCAGCAGTGGACGTCTTTCGGCTGACATGATGATATCTCGAAAAATAAGGATTAGCAAAATAGTAAATATGGACAAAAGTGTTTAAAATGGCCCAAGTTATAATCTCCCTGCACTTAGGATTGCCATATGGAAAAATTAAATGTCCTGATAAAAATCCTGACATTTCTTGTCACAGAAATTTGGCGTAGCTTGATTGATTGAGATCTCTTCAAAGACTACTATTGTATACTGGGGATCTCTTTAGCTGTAATTTATCCCATTTAAATTGTTTTGAAATAAATATTATTGTTTTTGTTGATTACTTACTCCTTTTATGTATCCTTTCATTCATTGAAACTGTGTAATAAATATATCACGTATTTTTTTGAGGGCCTTCGTAAAAATCCCGATACTTTCCAAGTCCCGCCGCAATCCGGACTAAGGTTCAAAAATCCTGACATTTCCGGACAAATCCTGATGTACGGCAACCCTACCTGCACTTGTCTACCAAATAACCTGTATAATTAAAATGAATGACTCCAAAATCTTAATCTAACCATGTAAATTATCATTAAAATGTTTTCCTAACTGAAACATTGTTTTACCTTAACTAGAGATAAATATTTCCTTCCAATAACATTAATTTGTGCTAGTTATCACTAATAATAATATTAATAATAACAGTTTATTACTTTTTACCTTGCCTCACTCTTAAGTATTATTGTATTTCATGATTAAAAATGACCTTCTGCTGGAGTTTCTTGGGGCGTTTGTTGTCCCAAATGATAGTATTATCCAAAGCGCTAGTAGATTTACTTATCGACGTGTAAAAGAGGTCTTATGTGGCCAATTTACTGTAAAATATTTTTAATCTAAGCACTTTGTTTAAAGAGTAAAATCGATTTTGCTGCGAGCGTGAGGTAAAGTAACTTTTAATACATTTTACAATATAAATGGGTGGTGGTACTGGTGGTAGTGGTTGTGGCATGGGTTGGGTGGCAAATATACACGAGATTTCATTTGTAATATGTTGTTTACATATGGTAAATAACTTTGTTTGTGCAAAATGTGGTGACTGAATTAACAAGTTTTGGTATGCATGTTGTATTTTTTTACCTTTCGGTTCTCGTTGCTGAGGTGAACATTTGTATGTGTCACACGAGACCAAAGTTATTTGCATCTCGTATCTGTGAATCCCTCGTTGCGATCAGTATTCTAACCTAGAATCACTCGCTACGCTCGTGCTTCACCCATAGAATCTTTCGAAATCCCGGTAAGGGCAGATATTTGTGAGACGAGCGTGAATATTTGTTCCTGAGTCATGGATGTTTTCTATGTATTTAAGTATGTATTTCTCCATATAAGTATTTATATCGTGGTCTAGTACCCATAGTACAAGCCTAGAGCTTAGTTTGGGACTAGGTCAATTGGTGTGTCATTGTCCCCCTGATATTGATTGTTCCTGCAGATCAATCCGACGCTGACCCAGCACGCGCTGGCGGCGGGTTGCGCGGCGCTGCGCGTGGCGAGCGCGGGCTACACGCCGCTGGGGCTGCTGTCGGCGGCGCGGCCGGAGTTCGCCGGGACCGACGTCATCAAGGGGGACGCCGCGCTCGGCCGCGTCGCCGAGAGGCACGGCAGGACTCGCGCGCAGGTCGCGCTGCGGTACCTGGTTAGTATACGGTTCCACAACCATTCAGTGGAGTAGGCGAGGAGGCTAGAAAAGGCGAGCTACTTGGGGGACTACGTTTTGGCGCTATAGCTGCCTCGTTTGAGCAGTTATGCATTGGCATTTCCCCCGGGTCAAAAAAAAGGGTTCATTGTTTACCGAGAAGTTCTCAGGTGTTATTGTTGTTTATGTTCTTCTTTACTTTCCCCACCACAAATGTCACCCGCATATTCCGCTATTCGCGCGCGCGTAAAGTACATAATTAGTTGTTTGTCCATCGCATGACGCCATGACTTCGTTCCTAATGAAGCGTTGGCAACTAAATAATAAATTGATTGTATGGCAAATTGACATTACAGATATTAAGATGTACGTGCCTTTTTTGACAATCAACTGATATTTGTATCCCCGGGGATACGCTGGCCGGTAGGTAATTATAACGGTAGGCGGCGGCGAGTGACGTGTCTGTTACGAAATAATAGATTTTGATTCAAGTGCAGAAAGTATGTAATTTCACACGAGTCCCGAGACTCTGGAAGAGTGAAAATGACAGTTTCGCACGTGTACCAAACGACTTTTTTTTAATACATTTGCGAAAAAAACTGTATCTGTGTATATGTGTATGTGGGTATCTGTGTATCTCTCCTCCTCCCCCGGACCTTTGAAGCGAACTTAACGTGTGCATGTCCGAAATTATCCAAATTTTAATCAAATACCAGGAAAGCATAAACATTAGAAGTACCTACCTACCTTACCTACAACCCGGCCGGGCCGCCCGCCTCTGCGCCGCACCGCGCTACCCTCCTAGTTACCTCTGCGCTCCTGGTACTTTATTTAAACGTGCAAACTCTTTGGTTGGATGCACGGCCTAGTATTTAAAAAATGAGCAACTGTATTAAAAAGTAACTAGTATATACCTATATATAATCTGTGGCACAAGCCTAAAGCCCACTTCTGGACTAGGTCAATTGGCATGAAATTGTCCTGCATTTTTTTTTATATTTACTGTAAGGATATGATAATTTTCACGAAAGGATTTTTGTCTTCAAGTTCAGGTTTATGTTCAGGTCTTGAAAACTCACATAGACCGAAGCGAAGCGAGAGCGGCTTATTAGTATATTATTAACTCAATTCGCAGGTCCAGCGCGGTATCCCGGTGATCCCCAAATCTTTCACTCGGGCGCGTATCATCGAGAACCTGGATCTGTTCTCGTTCGAGCTAAACGACGCCGACATGGCCGTGGTGGACTCGTATAACCTGGACCACCGCTGCGTCCCGGCCACGCCATTCGCTAAATTCAAGAACTATCCGTTTTGAAGAGGTTTTGCAATTGGGGTTGCGGAAATCAGGGCTTATTTTTTTATTGTTGGATCATTCCGTATATGTTTTTATAATTTTTTTAAATACATTGATAAGTTTTATTAAATGAATCTTTATATAAAATAAACAAGTGTTTTTATAAAGCTATTGTTAAACACAACCTGGGGCCTATTGCATAAAATCCCTTATTAAGGTAGAGGCGATTTAGCGACCACAAATATTTATTTAGAAATTCAAAATATATTGTACATAGTCTGTTGTTTTTGCACGAAAATTGACTCGCCTTTAAATGATTCCCTAGGAAGTGTCAAACATGAAACTGTATTTGAATTTTACGTAGCATAACTGTATGACTGGGGCCTGAGATGAGGGGAGCTGTGCCAATATTAACCAATAGAATCTAAGCTAACGTGCGCAAGGTGCGCTCGACGTGACCGCACGCGCCTTCTATTGGTTAATATTGGCACAGCTCCGCTCGTCTCCGCCTCAGTGGAGCAGCACCCTTATTTAAGGATAAAGTACAAGCTCATACTATTATTAAAAATCCATACAAACCCACTAATACTATTAGCTTGAACTTTATTATGGAATCGGCCCCGGATCGCTACAACGAAAGAACTGTGGAGCCGCAGAGACCTAACAACCTCTAGGGTTATTCCTACCTGTTACCACCAATTTGTTACCACTGGTAACAGCTGGGGTTTTTTTTCCCACCTGTTACTACTAAAGTACTCGGTGGTAACAAGTGGGAATATTATTCCCATTTGTTACCACTGAAATATTTGGTGATAGCTACTGGGAAAAAAAAACCCAGTAGTTAGTGGAAACAGCTGGGAATTTTTATTCCCAGTCGTTACCAGTGGTAACAAATTGGTGTACAACCACGTTGGTGAACTCTTACTCTTCCTCTTTGTCGGTATCACTCTTGACAGAGTGGTCGTGGTCATCACTTCAGGTGTTGGTGGCAAGCTTCACAACACGCCGCCACTCTTCTCTGATAGCCGCCTTCCTCGTGCATTCATGCAGTGATAATGAGCCATTCACTGCCGCTTTTATCTGGTCAGTCCACCTCATAGGCGAACTCATACTAGGTATTTCTTTTATAAGTTTTATTACCAAGTATTCTCATAGTCGACATGAAAAGTTGAGCAGGGACCGGGAAACCCCTTTATTTGATCAAGTCTATCGACCGGGCATCCACATCATATGCTCTGCCACACGTTAGCGTATGCCTATCGATAGGCTTACCCGTATACTGCTTCGAACTAGTTAACTACAACGACTGGGGTTACCAGTTTTGTAAGTTTCGGGTTAAGCACTTCTAGCATTACGTTAGTGTTACCCTATCCATCCTCCCTCTCCGTTGACTCTGTTTCGCAGATTGGTTGGTTTCAAGCCTATGTGTGTGGATAGCCATTCAATTGCTAATTAGTGCAAACATATTTTGTATGGACTGCGCGTAGAGATTAAAATAGCTTGAAGCCGTTAAATAAACACTAAATAGGGAACAGTGGCGAAGCGTCACGTAAATAAATAGACAAGCCGGAGCAAAAAAAGGTGTATGTATGGCGTGTGTTGTGTACGTGTTTGCCCCTTCCATTAATTAAAAAAAAACATACCATAGATGTCATCTTTTAGTTCCCAAAAAGCAGTGCTGAAGTAAGTGCGGTAACTGTTTCTACGTGCGATCCTTGCAGTTAGTGTTCACCACCTTCGCCATACATGACATCACTGGTATTACATGAACAGTGTATGTCAAGTATGACAAAAGTGGCTTTGAAAAAAGCCGTTAGTTGCGTACGCACACATTAAACACACAGACAATATAGTTAATTTACGTTAGAAATCAAAACACAGTAAAAATTAGCTTGCTAATACCTATCATGCAAAATAAAAAGTTGTCCTTTGTTAAAAACAAAACAAAAATAAACCAAATTAAATACATGCACCGCAGGTCTGCACACAGAAACCAAAAAAAAGACTTAATTAAACATATAATTTACAAATTCGTGCAACAAAATCAACCGAATAAAGAAAACCCACAGCCCGCGGCATGCGCCGTCCGTACCCGCCTTCCTGTACCTATTAAGAAAACCATGACACGCATACGCATAAAGCGCTAAACAATCCAAGTAAACCTAAACTAAGTTCATGCAAATAAATATAGAAACCGATTGAAAACTCAATATAATTATATACACTTGAAATACGCTAGGTACAGTTCGATACTTATTTATATTCAAGAATAATTCTGCGGGGTTTTTTAACAAAATGAGCTAATACGTTATCATAGATTGTGGGCCTCAAAGTTATTACCAAAAAAAGTTTCTATTCTACTGTTACCGAACTCATGTAATAATATACAACTCCGTAGGTATATGTTTCTCGCTTTGAACATGTTTCTTAGCTGAATTATATATATTGTTGATATCTGCAAAACCGGTTCGATTCCAAACAGCAAACACGAATAGCAAAACAATTTGTTTAATTTGCAGCTGCCAGTCAGCCAATTGTATTTATCATATAATTCACTATGGAAGTGTTTGAAGAATCCATCTCTACGCTTATAATCAATTTTTAGGTCTGGGCGAGCGCGTCCTAACTTAATGACATGTTTTTTATTTTCAAAGAATAACCTTGAAAAACATGTTAGCTCATTAAGTAGGTAATCTGTAAGACAACACTCAATTTGAACCAATGCGGCCATATTTAGTACCTACTTTGAGTACTTACAGACAGACAAAAATATTGAAAAACCACGAATATAACCTAAATTAGATTTGGGTAAAACCTATAGGTACCTAACGTATTAAAAATAAAAAAAACAAAAACAAATAATCCAAACAGTAGGTAACTACAAACAAATCATTACAGCACATGAACACACGAACGAAACGAACACTTAGCGAGCTAAATTTCACTAGTTACTTGAATCATAAAACACTAAATAAATAGGTAATTCAAAACAACTTTCACAAGAATTACCTACACTGTATCTTTGCGCGACGACGCGAACTAAAGTAATGGCGTCGCGTAATATTGCGTAATGAAAAAAGGATGCAAAATATTATTAAAGTTTGAAGGTCGTAGGTGGCGGCGACGGCGTCCTCGAGAAAAGAAAGTGACGCGTGCTATACACTTAAAGTTGAAAATGGTTTGAAATAAGCCGGCGCCCGATTGTGGACTAGAGCGGTCTCTCACTCTGATTTTTATTGTTTTCTCACGTGCGGCCGTGTCTGTGTGTGAGTTCGAAGCGCTAGAAAAATGTTTGAATGTGTTACTTCAAGTGCGGCAAAGGTCGACCGCAGGACTTGTAATAATTTTGTGGGTGTAAGTTCGCGCGCAGTGAAATGTAACTGCGCGTGTGTACGAATATATTGTTATTGTTTCTTTCTTGTAGGTAAGTGAATATGTGCGAGCGAGTATTACTGCGATAGATTTCGGCTTTGTAAATAAATTGCGTTTTGGTTATGCATCGTATTATGAAGATGGTAATGCAAGGTAAAGCTATAGTATACCGGGTTATTTTCGGTTTTACGTTTTGTTTGTATACCTACTCTATGCATAGGAATTTTTGGTAAAGCCGTAAATAATCGGCTTGTACGAACGCCTCGCGACTGATAGGGAAAGCCTAACGAGGATTTTAAGAAATGGGTAAGCGCTTAGTCGAATTAATTGTATTGTATGGGATAGCTTTTCATTGGAGTAAGTCGAAGATATTCTTAGTGCATCGTTAGGGTTTGTAAAAACTAGTCAATTATAGTAGTTCCTTAAGTTGAGTGGTTAAGTCTAGTGAAAGACACCATTTATTTAACAATCGTAACATTAGCCACCATATCTCGTGTAAAACTGCCTTTCATACCTTGGTTAACAATCTATTATTTCAGTCCAACACATTACGTGGATAGCAGCATTCACAAAGAATTTGTGCTAATCACTCGGATTCTGGTCGTTTTCAGTGACCCATGTAAAGGGCACTAGAATGTGAAGGTGTTGAAGAACCCGGTGTGGTTGATAAATAAAAAAAAGTAGTTTTAATTCATAATTTTATTTAATGAATAAGAAATCTAATATAAACAAATAATAGTAACATGTCAATATTCTGAAATAATATTTAAATAAAACAACTTGTAAATAAAAGCAGGTAGCAATGGAATATAGTTACTCTATGGAATGTCCGAGTAAGATCTCTCGAGTGACTCAATAGATGTTCCAATGTGATCGGGGGAAATTAGGAATTTAGAGCCCAAGAGACCTTAGAGGGATCAGTTAAAATAAGAGTAGAAAATGTAAAATGCGTCAACACATGACTAGGCCAGTCTGTGTTGAAATTTACTAGAAAGAAGCGTTTCTTTTCTTTGTCATGAGCTTAATATATCAGTTTCGGTGTATTTATAACCCTGTAGTCATTATAAAACATCACAAAACATTAAGGTTCAATACATTATACAAAAGCCTGTAAAGAATATCGAAAATTTCAAGCGTTAAATAATGATACACCTGAATGCACATAAATAATAAAAAATAACAAAACTACATGAAACAAATAACCCTGCATATAGTCATGAATAAATACGATCAACACCATAAAATAGCAACTTTAACTTAACACCTAAACACCTACAAAAATATACTTTCGATGATTTTACAAACAATATAGTAACACTTACCGCGACACATCCACTTAGTGTCATAGGTGTCTAACTTACATTTTGTACATCTACACAGATAATGACTAACCTCAGCAAAATCTACATCTTTAACATATGCGGTTGCAATAGCAACCAAATTCATTTTAAGAGCATTCAAGTAATTTTTTTGACATTGACAATACATTTATTAAATCTCTCCTGTGACAGCCGAATTTCTTAATTTCAATCACTTACTATATTCACATTCGAAGTGTTGAGAAATAGGTGATTAAGTTATTATTTAAATTCCTGAGCGGCGTCGCTAGGTTTGTACCGACCTAGTATTTATGTAAAGTTAGAGAACCAAGTGTAATTCGTGTTTATACCAGCTGTCACAGACATCATCCTAGATTAAACAGAGTATAGTAAAAAAAGGATAAAAGTTTCATAATAATTGTGTAAAGGTTGTATTATTTTTCTCTTCAGCCAAAAAAGTAAAAGTCAAATTCATTTCTAGCACTCCTGGTATATAAGGTGCAAAATTTACCGCTTAAGGCACTAGTGCATTAACTGCTATCCTAACTTCTGTATAACGAGCCACTAGGCCCCATTTCCATTACCTAAACAATTTTCCTGTTGAATGGTTTTAAAACCCAGTGACATAGAGCCCCAGTTGTATAGAAGCGCATTAACCACCTAAAAGTGCTTTTATAGCCGCAATGCGAGTATTCAATAAACTACCTGTTTATTTAAAAGAACTAGAGGGTAACAACTTTAAAACTTCGATAAAAAAATGGCTAATTGGAAAAGCGTTCTATGACGTAAAGGAATTCTTTGCCCAATGAGGGATATTGCCATTTACCCTGCTGAAGATATGATAACATGCTAATCATTTAAGACATATTTTATTTTATATTGTTCTATTGTACGTCCGAGATGGATAAGCTGTTGAGACTATTTTTTTTGTTATCACCCTTGTACACAGTTATACAATAAAGACTATTTCTATTTCTATTTCTATTTCAATATGATTATATTTCGATTATTTCTTGTAAATAAAGCGTACGCCTTAAATATGGACTCTCATTGTCCGACATTGTGGAGTTTCAATTAGAAAGTGACAAAGCATTATTTGCGGGTGGTAGGACCCTGTGCAGGGTCCGTCCGGATCGCTACCACCATCTTATCCATTAACCTACCGCCAAACAGCAGTGTTCGCATTGTTGTGTTCCGGTTTGGGGATAAGACAGCCGGTGTAATGACTAGCATAGCGGCATTCCATCTTAGTCCTCAGGGTTGGCAACGCATTTGCAGTCTTATGCTAATGTCTATGGGTCACAGTTTCCACTGACCATCAGGTGGCCTGTGTGCTCGGTTGCCTTCTCTATACCATAAAAAAAAAAAACAGCTAAAATTGGTTTATAGTGCGTCTATGGATAAGAGGTGTGTTACAATTCAGCACTCTACAGTGATTCCTAGACCACTACGGTAAATATAAGAGAATTCTATGAAAAACGAAATCAGATGAAGTATTTTACGTTTTGGATGACAGCAGTCACTCTAACATAGTCCATAGTGGCTTAGGGAACAAATTGGTAAACTATACAGTTTGACGTTATATCCCAACTTTTAAAGATAATGGACCGTAAAAAATGAGTATTTAAGTATATCGTCCAATGTCCAAAAGAGTATTTTGGGGACTATATCAATAAAATAATTAACTAAAGCTTCAAGTTAGTTAACACGCTTCACGATTCTATATACTTCAAACTATAGGTAATAAACTCAAGTAAAACCCATTTTGCTTTGTATACTAAACTAATATGGAATTTACGTCAAACTTCAAATATAGAATCTCGAACGGTCTAGACAGATATTACAACTACACGGATGGCTTTACTTAAGTTTCTTACCTATATCGTCCTTATTACCACAACAAACAGGGCATATTTCTTTAACACTGATTATTTGTCGCCTAGCTGTACATTAACTTGATTTAAAAGCAACAACTACACTCGATTATACACTTTTCCACCGTATCACATTGAAATACGTTGCAAAAGTGTAACCATATCTTTGAACTCGACTGTACAATCGGAGATTAATATGCTGTTTCGAGAAAATTCATAAATTTTACATGGCGATGCGCAACATCACAGACCATTTTGATTGTTAACTAGATTCTTATATACCTACCAAATAAATTACTTTTCATTTCATAATGCGCCACCGGTCATACAAATAGTACACACCTCCAGGTCTTGTTAATAAATGATTTGAATAAATCGCGTTGTAAAAACGCCATAATAAATTAATCTTGAGTGAGCCGTCTTAACACACATCAAAGTAAACATATTAAAAATGTAATTTTGTGTGAGATGCTGGTCTCAATACTGCCGTAATAAAGAAAGCAGCTAAGAGCAATGTAGTGGTAGAATCATTCTATCGGTAACCTCATTGAATTTAAAATGCTATATCTATGAAATTAGCCTCTCTCTTTGGTATTGCGGCAGTACACGTCAGTTCATAAAAAAACTGTAATAAATAACTGAGGCCTTACTTTGAAAATCGATGTTCGAACTTACGATAGCTCATCATTCGAGACTAAATCGAGAGAAAGGGATGGAGCTAACGTAACTTCCAACTTCGATTTTCTAAACCTCTGACGTTTAACAGTGAAGGGCCAGTCGATATCTTAAAGCCATTTCCGCACGAGGTGAAAGCTAGTTTATAACAAACTATAATTCGGGCCAACGAATTAGGGATTTTGATGGACACCTTGCGTACGCCCACAGACATCTATTACTGACGCATCATGACACGTATCTCACTCAAGAACAATTCACCATACCCTTAAGCAGCACCTTACTTCCACACATAGTTGAAGACGTCCATGATGCTGTCGTAGATGGTGAACGTGATGGCCACGTCGAAGACGACGCGGCTGAGCCTAGGCACGGTGCCTTTGTAGAAGGCGAGGGGCCCCTCGGCCTTCCAGGTCTTGATAAAGCAGTCCCAGGTGCTCTTGTATTTGGCGGCCTCGAGACCCTGCATGCGGGTTTTGACCACGTCGATGGGCGTGTTGCCGAATACTGATGCCGCTCCTGTTGGCAAATATCATACGAATATTATCAATGTGAGAGTTTACAAGTGTTAATGTCTGTCAGTTAGTAACTTTGTTACTCGTTCACGTTAAAACGATTGGACGGATTTGAATGAGATTCGGAATGGAGATAAAGAATGAAGATGGCTTTATGAGGTGTACCCTGAATTAATACAAAAAGGTTACCTTAAATACCTAAAAACATCACCGTTCTCGCAGTTTTCAATTAAATAAGTGGACACAAGCTTGCATGTAATATCAGTCCAATGGAAGCCTGGCCCAAAACAGAACGGTGTCATAGTGACATTTTAAAACAATTTGTTTAACACTTCTTACAACTTGAATCATAAAGTCGCTGT
This sequence comes from Acleris sparsana, assembly GCA_923062465.1. Lineage (NCBI taxonomy): Eukaryota > Metazoa > Arthropoda > Insecta > Lepidoptera > Tortricidae > Acleris > Acleris sparsana. The sequence goes on along the minus strand of OV281306.1, from coordinate 11,248,584 downwards.
GACAGTTCTATGTGGGTCAGGGTTCCGTTGGGCTGACAGTACCTAATGCAATAACTCGTACAACAATACTATTTTTCATTGCTAATTTGCAGTCTTTGCGTTGATAAAATGGTTATTATAAATGACGCATTGTACGTCATATACATGTGTATTACAATATCAATCTTAGTTCGAACTCCTTTGAGTTCCGAATTTAAATGTACTTATGGATCTCCGTCGGTCCACAGGACGCGCCACGGGTTAAACGTCGCAACCGATTGTCTTTAAGAATTTGGTGATATGTAGAAAAATTAAGATATACCTAAAACTTTATTTATTTATATTATGCAATGTAAGTAAGACTAATACAGAATATTAGTTAAATACAATTTAAGTTCAAAAACGTATGAACGTCTTTGCAAATAGGGAAAATACGGGCCGCGTTATCTCTTGCAATTAACATTTGCTCCAGTGCACTAAACAAGAATAGACTCAATATTGACCACTTGATCGTTATACGAATCAATAACTGTTAGGTACTTTGGATACCCGAGCAGTGGGGGTAATGAAAAATACATACAGTATTAGACAGATAATAGTACATTGTGCATCAATGGTAGTATGAAGGGAATTACTAACGAGAGTGTTAGAAGCCCGACGCCGAAGGCGGAGGGCTTTTAATGACTCGAGTTAGAAATCCCCTTACTGCCTGTGATACACACAATGGTTTTCATCACATTTGCGAGGAAAAAAAACAAAGAGAAAACACTTTAACTCTGCAAAATATAAAGAAATAACTTTTGACGAACGGGAACGTAAATGGACACGATATTTTTTTTGTGACCTCTACCACAGATAATAACTGCGTTTAGTTTCGACCTGGATTCGAGCTAGATTTAGCCAATTTGATAAAAATGTATAATTACTAAAATTAATGATAAATGTTGATATAAACTTGAAATAGGTATAAAAATAATGAAGTTTAATGAAGCGTATAGGTTTTGTGTAATGTAAGTTAGTCTATAGCTAATTTTTAAAGATGAAATTAGAAACCGATTTAATTTTTGGCTGAAAATTAAACCTCCTTAGTCAGAAATGATGTACGAAAGAGTTGCAAATTTTAAAAAGAAAGTCATTACTCCCTAGGGATGACAAACTCGCCATAATTCCCGCGGGAACAATTTAGGCCATTGTCCTTCTGTATACAGGCATGGAATAACACCATTTACGAGCAAGTGTGATGAAAAATCAGTTGACATATTGCACAACTTCTGAATACTGATAATGTTAACTACAGTACAGTAAAACAATGCTGTTAATACTTGGCATTTTTTTTTACTGTTATCAACATTATCAATATTCAGAAACTTCATGATTTCAATATAAAATCTTACACATAACCAGGCTGGCATAATACCAAATTTAAATATGTCGTAACCAATAGAGTATAGAATGCTTAGACTAAAAGATAAAGTCTTACGGCAAAAAGGTTCAGTACACTTTTAGACAAGTTCCTAGGGGTCAAATTTAGCATTTGTAAGAGGTACGTTATTTGGTGGAAAGTTACTGGTGTTTACACTACATAACTGACGAGTCGTTGAAACGCAACGTATATCGTTCATTTAAATTACGTTAGTTACTTAAAATTCAATCGTATAGCCATGGACCAGCATCACTATGTTTATGGACGGGTTTGTCGCGGTCGCTGACCTTGCGCCAGTATCCCGGCGACTATACCACAAAGGATGAGGTTTTATTCTAGTTTTTTGGTCCAATTTGCTGGACCAAAAGAGTTACCATAAAGTCAACAATATGAGACAACTTCCGAGCTAATGGCGACTCCTACTTTCAGAGCTGATAACTCTTAAAGGGCCCAATAGATTATCATAAATCAATTCGTTTATTGTAGTTTCCTTACTAAAAACACCGTAATCCGTTTGGAACCTACCACAACGCCATGCCACACACAGATAGGTTAGAAAAAAAGGTGAAATACAGGATACGGCTGAGCTGCTGGGTGTCTCACTCCACTGCGTCAAGGTCCAGACATCCTGAGGTAGTACGTACCAGCGATGCCTCCGAACAGACCCACGATGTACTTGGGCACGGGCTTGTCGCGGTCCCCTCCCTTGTACCAGTCGCGGAGAGACTCCACCACGAAGAACCGGATGGCCTGGTTGCTGCCCTGCTTCATGATGGTCGCGGTCACTCCTTTGTACAAGCCGCCCGCGCCTGAAAACAAACAGTGTTGCTGAAATAACTACGCTAAACATAACCACTGTAATAAAAGCTACCAGTCGGTGGTCGAAAACAAAACGCGGACTAATTGTGAGATGCGGGGCGGGGGGAGGACCAACCGAACTGCTAACAGCAATGTATGGCAGTTCGGTTGCTATCCCGAAGGGGTGGCGAGGCGCAGGAGGACAAAAAAGATGGAGCAGCTAATAAAAAACATTTTATCTCAACAGTTAACATTTTTTACTTATACAAAGACGTTGTATCCACTATCTTGGAATCCAAAATCATTATCATTGTTTAAACCAACCCACATTAAAACTCTATCAAAATAAATCCCATGACCTAGTGTTGTATCCCGTATATGTATTCAAAGCATGTATGTCGTGAAGCGCTGTGGCTTTTTCGCAACATCAAGAGGCTAGTAGGTGATATTGAACCTTGACCGTGACATAACTAGGAAATACTGAATTATGTTATCTACTTAGCATAGTGGCATACACAGCTGGACAACCAAAAGGAATTAATAACAGTCAGTTACTGTCTTACAGTCAGTTACTGTAGGTAAACATCTGGAGATTTACATACAAAATAAAAGACAACTAGAAACAAACTACAGTACAGTAAAACCAGAGTAACATCCAACGAACAGACACATAGCGTCGGTGATACTGCAAAACCGCGTAACCAACAAATTTATATAGAGCAAAATAAACCTTAGAAAAAAGGTGCATTTTGCTCCTCGTTAAAAATGACACTTACGCAGATTTGCAGTTTCATCGAGGATAGGCGTTATAGTTATTGAGATTCAGATCGTGGCACACTACCGTTTTTGTTATAATATGTCGCCTCTTAATACCCTGGTTTTCATGGACTTTACTGTAACTTAAACTGTTTGGCATTCTTTTTTAAATGTCAAACTTTGAATTATTTCCGACTCGATTATTTTCTTATCTAAAGCACCCGTGACCGTGAAGCGACGTGCAGTGTTCGGGTCGAAGATCAACATCTCCGCGTGTTACGCGACTACAACACGTCGTCGTCATCAATTCCAAAATTTTGCGATCTCTTCATGTTAAGTAATAGCCAACTAAATGCTGCATCTACTAAACGAGACCTTTAGTCAATCCAGCCGCTTCTACAGTATTTAGCAGGTACGCAATTAAATTAAATGAAAAGCATGACAATGATATTCACAATAACAAGGTTCCTAGTATGCTCAACAATGTGCAACACGAGACCAAAAACATTTACATCTCGCGTCTTTGAATCCCTCGCAGAGCTCAAGATTCTAAAATAAAATAACTCGATACCCTCGTGATCAATTATAGAATCCTTCGCTTACTCGGGATTCAAAAGCAACACTTGCACCAGAAACCATGTTTGCTCTCTTGTTGCAAACATATCGTCGGTGAAAGCTACAATACACCTTAGCAAGTCAAGGTTTTTTTTTAAAATGTTAGTTACTCTGATTTGCAGTATCATGATAAGATAAGATAAAAAAGATAAAAGAAATTTATTTAGTAAGTAGGCCGCTCGGGCACTTTTACACGTCAAGATACTACCAGCGCTTCCCAAGAGGAGACCACTGCTGAGAAGAAACGCCGCAAGAAACTCAGCAGTCAGTCATTTTTTAAACTTATTTCATATTGCATATTACAATGGTATGTACAACTTAACAGTGGCGAAACGTCACGTAAATAAATAGACAAGCCGGAGCAAAAAAAGGTGTATTGCGTGTGTCGGTTTTACGTTTTGTTTGTATACCTACTCTATGCATAGGAATTTTTGGTAAAGCCGTAAATAATCGGCTTGTACGAACGCCTCGCGACTGCAACTTAATCTAGCATTATATAAAGCTACAAGTATTAAATTAAATATAATATCAAATAACAGTAGTTCAGCAGGAAAACATGCCAAAAATCTTACGGGAGAGAAAGATAGAAAAGAATAAAATAAAATAACTACAACTACCTACTTATATATGTGTATATGAGATGGTGCAAGATGACCACATAAAAGTTTCGATATGTTTTCCTGCATCAACGGTGTCCCCCAGACAAGAAAAAGCAGGATAAAGCCTTTGCATTTGAACAAATGACTATTGACTAAGTTTCGGGTGTATGCCATGCATTTTTGTCTGTTAGATAGTCCTCGACCCTATAATACGCTTTAGACATTAACGACCTTTTCAAATATTTTTTAAGTGCTGGAAAGGGTAACTTTAAAACTACTTTAGGTAATTTATTATAGAAATGAATGCATTGACCAACAAATGATTTATATACTTTACGGACACGGAATTTTCGAATAGCTATTTTATTTTTATTTCTAGTATTTAAATTATGTATATCTGAGTTTTTGGTGAACGAATCTAAATTCTTAATAACATAAATAATATTCTCGTAAATAAATTGAGACGCTACAGTTAAGATATTAGTTTCTTTAAAAAGTTCTCCTAATGAGTCACGGGAATTTAAATTATAAATAGAACGAATGGCCCTTTTTTGTAACACAAATATAGTTTGTATGTCAGCTGCCTTACCCCAAACCAGAATACCATAAGACATAACACTATGAAAATAACTATAATAAACTAAGCGAGCTGTCTCAACATTAGTTAGTTGTCTAATTTTCCTAACGGCGTAAGCTGCCGAACTTAGTTTACCTGCCAGTGCAGCTATGTGGGGACTCCATTGCAAATTTTTATCTATTGTTATGCCTAGGAAAACCGCCCTATCTACCATTAGCAAACACTCGTTATTTAGAAAAATACTAGAATCTACCGGTTTAACATTAGGCAAAGCGAACCTAACACATTTAGTTTTCTTGGCATTTAGTAGCAAGTTGTTACTAATAAACCAATTATGTACTTTAACTAGAGTGGCGTTTATCCTACTGTAGTCTACGGTTTTTCTATCTACCTTGAAAATTAGTGAAGTATCATCAGCAAAAAGTACAATATCGCAAAGTTCATCTACTATTGGTGGTAAGTCATTTATGTAAACCAAAAATAAAAAAGGACCTAAAATAGAGCCTTGAGGCACACCTATTTTCACTGTAGCTCCAACAGATTGCGTTTTGTTTACAACAACTGTTTGAGTTCTATCACTTAGATAAGAAGACATAAGGCTTAAAGCTTTATTGGACAATCCATAATGTTCTAATTTTAAAATAAGGGTCATATGTTCCACGCAATCAAAAGCTTTAGAAAGATCACAAAATATTCCTATTGCGTCGCAAGATGTTTCCCAACTGTTATATATATATTTAATGAGTACCGATGCCGCATCAATTGTTGATCGACCTCTTGTAAAGCCAAACTGGTTATTGCTAAGTAGTTTATTTCTGTTAAAGTGACCTAACATATCCTTCAGCATTAGTTTCTCAAAGACTTTACTTAAAACTGGTAGTATGGAAATGGGACGGAAGTTCGTTATATCACTCATCTCGCCTGATTTAAAAAGAGGTATGACTTTACTATATTTCATGAGATCTGGAAAGATCCCCTCTGATATGCAATTATTGTAAATTAATGCTAGATGGGGTGCAATTACATCTATGATATGAAAGAGCACTTTAACTGATGTGCCCCACAAATCTTCAGTCTCATGACGTTATGTTTGTGGTAAAACTGCCACTCACCTTCCTCCCTAACAATAGTCCTGACCCCATGGAAGAAGCCCTTGAACCTGGGCTTCTCCATCCTCATGTCGTTGATGAACTTGACCTTGACGGTCTCCATGGGCGTGACGGCGAACACCGCCTCCGCCACCCCCGCGGCTAGACCGCACGCCAGCTTGCCCGTCGTGCTGAGGGTTCCGTTGTCTGTGATCATGTATAACTTCGCTTGCTCGAACACGCCGAATCTGCAAATAGAGATACATTTTTTAATAAAAGGTTTATAACATCACATCAGGTAAGATTGTTGCTTCTGGACATGTAACTTTTAGAGGATTAACAGAGTAATCAGTCTCGCGCCCATCAACATTGTTCTATTGATAATCCTCACTTTTTACTCTACTGTGTGGGAACAAGGGTTATGTTGATGCTATTGCCCCACCTTGGGGTAATAGCGTCAACGGGGCAAGTGCGACGAACCATATACTTTTTAGGAGATATTGTTGGTTTGGTGCACTTGTGCCGTAGGCGCACTTAACCCGACTCACCTTATGTTTTCAAGTGTATGTATGTCTATTTCTTTAGCACGTTCAGCGGCCTAAACGGCTTGATGGATTTAAACATATGAGAGGTCTTGGTTGTGGGAGTGACATAGGCTATAGTAATAATGTATAATAATTTAATTTATAATTTTAATATTATATAATAGCCGTAATTTTTTAAATATTATTACATCTGGACTACATTTTTCCATAGCAACATAATGTGTGTTATTCCTTAGTAAGTACAAACATATTTTATCTTTAACTATTATATCGAAAGTTTGTATCGGTTTAAATAAAACGTATCTGCCCTTATCGTGAGCTCTTCAAACAATCATGCGGATGACGTAATTTAACAATATTAGGCATATCAGAAACGAAATTGTGTGGACTTGATAGTCCATTGATTTTTTTAAATGAGTAATCTGTTTCCTTAAGTATTTGACCAGTTTTTTAGGGTTCCGTACAAAAAAATAAAAAACGGATCCCTTATAGGATCACTCGTGCGTCTGCCTGTCCGTCCGTCTGTCACAGCCAATTTGCTCAGTAAATTTGGTACACATATGTAGATTGAAGCAAATACCTTCATATATTATATTTTTTAATAAGGCCGTTTTTGGGGGACAAATTATGAAATTAAAAAAAAAAACATTCAAGTTTTGTTGGTTGATAACTTATTCCTACCAAACAGTGTAACCTATCTAACTTAAAATTACCACTGCTTCAAGTCAAGAGGGAGACAAAAGTAAGTAGGTTAAGCTGTCTTTTGTACGGGTGTAACTATCCGTAACAGTTTTTGGTGAAGTATTTTTCGATAGAACAGGATTACAACGAATCCTGAAATATTCCCGAAAGGGAATGTACGTATTTGTGTGATGAGAACGAATTTTAGATGTATTTACGTATGTTCTCTATACAAGTATACAAGTACCTATGTACAGTCAAGGACATTAATATCTATGCAGCCATCGGGTCAAATATATGTATACACAGACCTTATTGCCAGTGGTATAAAGGTGTATAGATATTTTTGACGTCTTGGGAACGTATATATATTTAAGCCCTTAACTGAACAAATGTAGCTGTAGTGCATAATCATACGATATAGTATTTTGTCGGATAAGATTGTATTCGTAAAGCTTTCTCAATTAGCTTATCGGTGGATACTCAGACAATTATAAATTTTACGACACTATTATAAAATACTACACGTAAGAATTATTACATTAGATCAGACATACATAAATACCGTCACGCCTTCATCCCAGAGTGGGGTAGGCAGGGCTACAGAATTACCTACTTCTATAACCACATCTTGCACAAACAGGCATACACAACACTACATTAGAAGTGCACAAAATACGAGAAAGTATATCATATACATTTTTTTTTTGAACCAAAAACGTTTTGGTATGTTTATTAACTACATGGCCCTCTATTCTAGTTATGGTATTATTTTTTACTCGGCCGCCATTGCTGTCAAGTAAATAAGAGCTATCAAAATGTTAACAATACGATAACAGGTCAAAGACGACGGTTTTTACCGCCTAGAATAATCCTCTAACTTATGAAAATTTGGACAAATGATACAGGTGGCAACTGAAAAACCTTGTGGTAGGTAATCCATCTATTGTACATGTCCGTACATCTACAACCAAGAATTAAAAAGCAAGGGCGAAGTAATGTAGCTGTAATGCGATACAGCAGCCATAGAGCCCGGTCCGTAGTCCAAGTCTCGCGTGTCGCGTCGCTGCCAGCGGCGATAACGCGGATCATTATGTCACGAGGACTGGGTTGCGTGATGCCCTGATATTGAGTGACATTCACCGATAGCTGGCAATGCAATAAAGTATTTGGAGGAAATCTTACGGTTGTAGGTACTCTAGTTTTAAACTGCAGTAAAAAAAACGGGTCAGAGTGCGTTTTTCATACTAAAGAGGCTATTTCGAAGCCTTGGTTCCTCGCCAGGGAATGCTTTTAGTCAAATCTGATGATGAATACCCTGAGCATCGATACAGGAGTTCCAGAGTGCCTAGGATACCCAACTGAATGAATAGGCGGTTTACGCCGGAATTGTGCATGTTCAGAAAAAAATCTAAAATGGAAATAAAATGTGAGGGAATCCAAGTGCTGACCCAAACTCTCCCGCTGTGGTGTTAACTGGTTGTGCGATCAGTTAGGTATCTTACGAACTTTTGACCTGCTCTATTGAACCTCGGAGTATACACCATTAAACCTCACTCAAAACAACCCCTGGCGAGGAACCAGGGCTTCGAAATAGTCTTGTTTGTATGAAAGACGCACTCTGACCTGGTATTTTGGCTCCTGAGTGTAGTATAAAACGAAAATAATGACTAAATAAAAAGCAAAGGTTGCGTAGTGAACAAGGACCCTTATGGTTTCGCCATGTCCGTATGTTCCTCTGCCGTCTAGCTCAGATACTCTTTGCACTTACTACAAAGCTGTAATTTGGACCAAACCGACATTCTTGATTTTGTCGTCGATATATATTAAAAACATTAAAGCGCATCAAATCCGCCATTTTACTTTCTACCCAAGGCAAAGCCCAAAAGGAGGGTTGAGTGTTTGATTTGTATATATGTCCGACTCATTATCGGCTACACCGATTTTAATAAATAATACGTGGTTAGATTCGTCTTAACCACTAGTATCTATAAAATTATTTAATCATTAGTAGCATTACTTTGACGACATTATCCAAACAGTAGATTAGATTAGATTAGTAAGACTTTTATGCACCCAGTGACGTATCATTAGATTTTATTAAAATCGGAACAACCGTTGACTATAATATTTACGAGCGATATAAGAACGGATAGGTCAAACACAGTCGGGTAAAAATGCATGAGATAGATGAACTGCGTGAAGACTGATTCGTGAAACAAGGGAGTGGATACTGACATGTCGGCTGATAGCGATGTTAAAAAAAAGACGATCTGCGCCGACGTGTAAAAATATTAAAATTAATAAATGTCAGAGATCAAATGTCATACAAATTGTCCAAACCAAACTAAGCTCAACGCTTGTACTATGGGTACTAGACAACGATAAACTTACTTATACATGGTGTTTGGCAATCCGGTGTAGGGTTTTAAGGGATAATAGTTAGGGTCATTTTGAACACTTTTAACCACATTTACTATTATGCACAGTCTTACGGAAATTACAGATATTATAATTTTTTCAATGCTTGATTTTTTTTTATTAATAATTAGTCGAGCATCGAGGGACGTCAATAAGAATTTATTTTGAAGGTATTGCGAAGCAAAACACAAAAAAAATGAATACTGGCTCTACAGCGTGTTCAATAATTGATTTTTGGTGAACATAGCGTTTTTTTGAGAATTAAGAAAAATACAATATCTCAAAAACTGTGCAACTTTGCATGATAGTAAATGGTTTCAAAAATGTTCAGAATGCGCCTATCTATCATCTTTTAAAACCCCAACACGCTGCGACTTCCAAACACCCTGTATGATGATGAAAATAAATATACTTGTGTCAAATTCAAAATTCAAAATATTTGTTCAGTAAATTGGCCACATGAGGGCTCTTTTACACGTTGGTAATATAGAGTGAATCTACCAGCGCTTCGGACAAGACCATAATTGCGGAGAAGAAGCGCCGCGAGAAACTCCAGCAGAAGGTCATTTTCTCCCATAATAAAATACAATAATACTTAAAAGTAACATTATTACAAAGTAATAAATATGTATTTTAAAACTAACACTATGTGTGAACTTCGTAAGGCAATTAATACTGACCGCTGCCGTATATCAGTTTGGCAATATTCGTTTCCCGCCTATTTGCTTATTATCACAATTCTTACATCCGGTCACGGTTGGCTAGGTTATTATTATTATACTTACTTGCTAAATGGTAAATTTTAATATTTGTGTTTCTTGGTTTTAAAATGATAAGCATTTTGTTAAGACTTTCAATCGACCTTGGTACTAGTTGGTCATTAATTAGTAGACATTTAAACAAGATATAATATCTACATAATCAAAATTTTCATAATATAATCACATCCTGTAATCTAGTAGCAATGATCTATATTTTGCATTATTTTTTTTAATTTTAGGCTCAGCAGTTTCGGATATTATGGGAGAGGGCATGGTCAATTTTCGTCTTCTTTCATTAATAAATCAAAACTATTTATTTTAGATCCTCATAACGAGCCCTTTCATTGAATATATAACACAGTAAGGCTTGCATTTTTTTTTCAAGTTCTTAATATGTTCCCTAAAAACAGGCATTTCAAAAAAAAAATTACTTTACACATCTGTGTTTGCGTCATCAATTCACTATATGTGTACCACATTTCAACCCAATCAGTCCAGTAGTTTCGAAACAAATTGGCGGATACAGACGGATGGACAGACAGACGCACGAGTACCCTATAATGTTTCGTTTTTTAATTAAAAAAAGAAACGAAACATGCAATGAACACCTTGTCGATTAGCTGGCAAATATTCCTCCTACAATAGCTTTTACATAACATAGTGGAATATTACGAATAAACTATTATTTAACCTCTGCAATGTTCGGTAACCTTGAGAAACGCACGATGACGCGTTGGCCTAGTTGGCATTTTCTATGTATTTAAATACATATTTCTCTATATTGTTGTCTAGTATCTACACATAGTAAAAGCCGTAGTATCTACAGATCGTCCCACGTAGGTACTTTTTGTCCAGTACCCTTAAATAACTCAGGGAAGGATTTGTGCTGATAACACCGAACTAAGAGAATCTCACCCACTATCTTATTTGTCAATTGATTCCGATAACGCGTATCTATCTAGGCAATACCTATGTCACAATCACAAATAGATTATTTGCATTGTTTTTATGGTGCCTAAAAACAAAAGTAAATAATACAAATAAATACATCATAATTTCAACCTTGATTTTGTAGAGAAACATTGGTACCTATAAGTACCTATTTAGAAAAGTTGTTCATCTCAAGCCCTTTAGGAGTTTCTGCTACCTACTGCCACTCGGGCGTTAGGGTTGCGTCGACGCGCGTCGCTTGACACTTAATACACACGCAACGAGTCGCGGCGACACGGCACTACCCTGACTGAGTGAACCGGCTCGGTGCGTTCCGTTCAGTCTGCTTGTGGTGGATCGCGGCGCGTCCTTTCGAGACACGCATACATGCAAGCCGCGCGATATAGGTACCTTGGTTTTTACGTGGACAAACCAACAAATAAACACAATTTCGCATTTAACGCATTAGTAAAAATGTGCTGCTTGTTATGATATATCTTTTCGGTAATTATTCGGCGCGGCTCTAATCTCTTCGTCGCGTAACTAATAACCTATTGTTCGTTATTCATTCTCTGAAACGTAACATTTTTGTGCGACGCTGGGAAGTAAGACCAAAATTATTGTATTTTCAAACCATTTTCTTTAAGAGCTAACTTAGGGTAGCCATATGTAGAAATCGAAAGCCCTGAAAATAGTAGTTCGAGCTTACTTTAGCTCCAACCCCGTCACGCGTCATTCGAGACTATATAGAAAGAAAGGGATAGAGCTAACTTTGAACGGCGACTTTCAAAGTAGGGTCTCTGAAAAAAACCTAAATCAATCGAAGAGTGCAGACATTTCTCGCAACAAAACAGATTCATTCTCAATTGGTTCATTGTTATTATTGTTTATTGATAAGTGGTTTTATTTTTTTCCGAATAATAAATCGTACAAATATGAATTATGTTTTTTCATACAATACTCGGACAAATCCTGACGTATAGCAACCCCATCCCACTTGTCCACACTCTTATGTTTCTAACTAGTGGGAATAGCCCGCTTTTCAAAGATCCAGGAAATACCATGATATACATCTTTAATGCCGTGTAGATTATCCTCTTCTTCTTCAGCCTATAGTCACCCAATGCTGAATGTAGGCATCCTGCATTGCTCGCCACCCATCTCGGTCCAGTGCTCTCCTCATCCAGCACGTTCCTGCCACCTGACCAGATCGTCAGCCCACCTCATTTCCAGCCTACCAACGTTTCTTCGCCCGGTTCTGGGTCTCCACTCAACCACAGCCTTTCCCCATCTTCCATCATCTCTGCGGCGTATGTTTCCAGCCCACTTCCACTTCCCTAAAATGGATTGATTTTTTGGCTATATAGGTGAGCCTTGTTCGCCTCCGGATCTCCGTACTCGTAATTCGGACTCTCGCGGAGAGAGAAGCCCAGCATCGCCCTTTGCGTGACTTGCAGCTTGTTAATTACTTTCTGCGTGAGCGTCCAAGATTCGAAGCACCTGCGCTAGAGATTTAGAGGTATGTCCCCTTTAAGCACGTCGGACAATCCAACGAAAGCCGCCCAGCCAAAGCTTATTCGGCGCTGGACTTCCAGGTCTTGTCCACTTTTCCCGAGGCTCATCCTTTAAACGAGGTAGATATACTCTTCCACCCTGTCCAGCACCTGTCCATGGACTGAAATGTGGGTGGCATCGGTGTTCTTGCACATTATCTTTGTTTTCGCCATGTTCATTTTAAGACCCACACCGTGTAGATTATACTCCGTTATAAATAAATAATACATTAAGGTATGTTGACTCACCTGACGGCAGATTTGGGGATAGACCCATACAGCAGCACGCTAAGGCCCCTGTACAAACCGAAGAACCCATGGCCCGCGACGGTTTTCTTCACGCAGTCTGATATGCCGGTGTACTTCTTAGTACCACCTGGAAGGAGGTTAGTGGTCAGTAACGTTGGCAACAAACATAACTTGGAAATTAAAACGAAAGTTGTGTTTGAGAATGTTTGTTAATCATTTACACTGAATCCTTACATAGTAAAAAGTCGCTTCCGCCGCTTAGATCTTCTAAATTGAGCAACGGATTTTAATGCGGTTTCCATCAATGTGTAGAGTGATTCAAGAGGAAGGTTTTATGTATAATACATACTGGGTTATGTACGAGTGTTACAGAAAACTTATATAAACCGAAGCGACATAAGTGCGGGTCGCTAGTTTGGAATAAATTGTAACCGAGATAGCTTATAGGTACCCTTTTTAACTGTGAAGTCATAGGCAGAAGTTAGTTTAGAAAAACAACTCGTTTACATACATACATACATATCTTCACGCCTGTCTCCCAATGGGGTTAGCAGATATTATGGAACGCCAGGTGCATCGGTCCAAACATATACACTTCGCTTCCTCTACATTCATCAATCTTTTCATGCACGTACGTCGGTTTCGTCGGTTTCTAGGTTGTAGGTTGTAGGTAACTCGTTTGTAGGTTGGAATTATCTCGGGGCCTAAGATTTTCAGGAACAATAGTTTCCTTTATTCTTCTTAGAAATTGAGTTTCCATCAAAATAAAAAAACCGTTCAGCCGTTTAGCCAAGAAAGAGACAGAGATAAACTTCCTTTATATATTAATTAATACTCAAAAATATTATTTATAAATAACGCTTGGGCTTACGATATACCTTTAAACGCAGACAATCCGACTCGGCCATCAAATATTTAAAGTTATCAAGGCGGTTGCCGGCGAAACCTCGGAAGCCCTATCTCTTTCACTCGACAATCAATACACGATCGAGAGAAAGGGAAGGGTTTATTGATTACGTCTGAAATATCTTCCTGTTTTTAACCTGTCTATCTACTAATTTTTATTGTCATGGTTTTTATACCCAATTACCTACTGATAAGGAATTAGGAATTACTGTCAGACCTTTATTTACGGATTTTCAAATAGACAGACGACAGCGAAAAGGTTTATAATTTTAACAAGCAGTCCTGTTTTTTTTACTATGAAAATTTTCTTCCACTTTATAAGCGGTGCGAGATTGCTGACCTAACATATTATCTTCAGATTGTCTCTGGACAAGTCGATTGCCCAGAAATCTTGAGGAGTGTCAGCTTCCTGGTACCAGCGGCCTCGCAGCGTTATAATTATAACCCACCAATTCAAATTCTCTCTGTGTCGACTAACTATCGGCGGAACGCCTTTTTGCGAGTTGGTAAATCCCTCAACATTTGTGCTAAGGAATGTTTTTAACACACTTACATCTACGCTTAGGCTATAAGTGTTTATTATTCACTTTTTGTTCTCTACCATTTTTTATTCTTGCGTATACATGTGGTTGTTCTCTTGCTTTATTGGTGTAGCGCGGCGTGAATGCGTTGGCTGTTATTTCTGCTGTTTAAATACTACTAATACGGCTTTTTGTTACGTAATTTAATTTCTATCTTGTTTTGTAAGCGGTTGGATCTCCAAAAAATCATAAATAAAAAAAAATACTCTTGTCAGTAAGTTTAATTCAAAATTGGAGAGTAAATTTTTATTCAGTTTCTGTTATCGGAATGGGCTGAAATTTGGAATATACAATTTTTCAACTTTTGCTCCTCATTACAATGCAATTCAATAAGGAGAAAAAGTCGATACGTACATCTCTTTGTAGCGGACTGTAACAGTGAAAAGTCATAAATATACCTATTACGTTCCAAAGCGTTAAAATTATCTAAAAGCCCCTCCCTATGCCATCGATAATAACGTCTATATAATATACACCTTTGATCCATCGTCCTGCTGTTTTTTTTGCAAGACACAAGTATACAAACAAACACGTAACGTTAAATAAAGCTGGTTAAAGCCAGTTTAATTACAGACATAGATAAGCTAAAACCCAATACAAACAAAACATTACTTAACAGTCAAACTCATTCCCTGCCGGCGACAGGCGCGGCGGTTTCAAACTACTTACAATTCCTAGTCAGTGGCACTTAACATTAACGTTCCGTAACTAACGTATCGGTCACCGGGTCAAGAACAACAGTTTTAAATACTACGGCGGGTTCAACGGACTAAGCAAACAGCTATGATTGATTAGGGGGGTACTAAGGAAATTCGATACAAAATCGCTGTTATCGGTGACAGCACTGGTTGAGGGAAATAAAAGTGAGTTTCTGGGTACATAGTGTTGGTGTATTAAAAGTGTGTGTGTGCTAGAAGCAATATGGTAGGTGCATTGAACAGGTAAAGTTGTAAGGATTTTATGTAGGAAGAATTTAATTATGCTAAAAAATATTTTATAAACATGTACATACCTATTACAAAGGAAAACAATCACCAGTTTGACTTCTGTTCAAATTGGACTTTGAATTAAATATTCACTTAAATTGAAACACCTAATTTGTTGTTACTGAACCATAACTAAATATGTATATCAACCTTAAATTTAAAAAAAAAGGTCTAATATCCGAATAGGAGACGATTTGAACCAGGCTGTTTATTCAATGAAAAGTATTTTATATCAAATTTAATACGCTAAATAACATGTGGCGAATAGGTAAACTAAAAAATTCCGTCCAGTACTAATATTATGTAAAAAAAAACTTGAAAAAAATTACATAATAATCGAAAGGTTGATGGGCATCAACCTTTCGATTATTATGTATTTTTTTTTACAATATGTAAACATAATTTAATACAATATGTAAACATAAGGTTCCGTGCAATTTTTTTGTATCAACTTTCCTGTAGCCTACCCAATAGTTTGACAGGAAATAATAGTCAACCTAAGGTTTGCATATTCTATAGACGTCATACTTTCGATTTATATGTAACTAGCGACCCGCCCTCGCTTCGCTTCGGTTTATGTGAGTTTTCTGTAACACCCGTACAATATCCAGAACTTATTATACATAAAAACCTTCCTCTTGAATTACTCTATCTATTAAAAAAAAAAGCATCAAAATCCGTTGCGTAGTTTTAAAGATTTAAGCATACAAAGGGACACAACGACAAAGAAAGCGACTTTGTTTTATACTATGTAGTGATTTCTCTAATAAACAAGCAACTGCAATTTTTTAATTAATTATATACTGGACTGAAATTTTTCAGCCTACCTATTTGCCATATATTACTTATCATATTAAATTTGATATAAAATACTTTTTATCGTGTAACCAGCCCGGTGAAAGTCGTCTCCTATCGGATCTCCTACTATTTGCGTTCAAGGGACTGAGTCAACAGCCATGATTGATTAGTGGGGTACTAATGAATTTCGATAAATCGTTCTTATAAGTAAGAGGCCTCACGTTTTATTTTGAGGGAAATAAAAGTGAGTTTCTGGAAGGGAGGCTTAGGGCACGCAAATCTCTTCATAGAAAGAGTTGACCAGAGCTGTACCAAAAAACTTTGGAAACTCAGCAGAAGACAAGTCCAATATATTATGGGAGTGTTTAAAGTGTACTTTGGGGTTAAAAATCTAGCAAAGACGGGCCTGTCTGACAACACAGATTATAAAAATGTGCAGCGCAGAGGTGGAAACAAAATGTTTATTGTGTAAATGTGAAGTCTTCTCCAGAGTAAGAATGAAAACCCTCGGTTGTGGCTACCCAGAATCAAGTGATTACAAGGAACTGCCAGTGCACGCCACTATCTACTTTCTGGAAGTGGTGGAGGCTGGCTGGATTAAAAGAGGGGTAATTACACAAAAGATCCCATAGGGTCGAAGTGTATCTGCAAGGACCCCGCCACTATGATAAGATAAGAACATAACTGGTGGTCATGGATATTAGGGTTCCCATCATAATTTTGCAATTTTTGTACGCTTATTGGCTCCAGTACAATGTTTGCCTCTATTGAAAAAAAAATCCATCAGTTTCATTTTATAAGACCTGTAGGAGAGGACGGGGGACAAAGCTATTACTTATAAAATGTTCAAAAATGGCATATTGTGCATGGATGCACTGAGTGGTATTATTATCGTAAATGTGTTATGTTTGAGAATGTGAGCAAACGGCTTGTTGATAAGTGAACTATATTGATCCATTGATTAGTCTGTCATGATAACAGTTTCTAACCATGTTATAGTTGGTATATAAGGCATAGCCATGTAATGTTTGAGTCAATCAAAGTATTTTGAATAGCTACCTACTTTAAAATTAGAATGAATAAAAACTCGCCAGTATGATTGGTTTTGATCATAAAACAGTTTGAATATAGAACAGAACTATAAACTAACCAAAATTTTAACATTTAAACAACTTAAAACCTCAATGTTATGTTCCAATTAGCATTAGAGGTCATTATTGCTTGACAATAAATTATAACTGTCAAGGGAGACTTTTTCTAATTAGATTCTAACTAGCCAGCACTTAATAGTTTTAAAGTTAAAATTTCCACCACTTAATTTTACATTGTAATGCAATTCATTATGTGTTCTGGTGGCTTGTCATTCCTCACTGTTTAAATGGTAAGGTATTTTGTTTACCTTAATACAATTATCGCGATGAAGGGTGACAATTAAGGAAAAGAAATATGTCTCCGGTAAGCGAGTGTGGATTTAATGAATAAACATGACAGTGTTCGACCTTGAGTTTAGATTACGAGCCGCGGACAGTGTATGTGGGATTTCTGACATAACAAAATAAGTAACACAAGCGGACCAAAGTCCACTCGTTTATGTCTTCGCAACACGAGTGGTTCTCGCGTAGAAAAAAGTGATCGATGATGGAAATATTTTTAGCGGTTGCCACTCAATAGAAATAAATATTACATACACTCGTACGACTACGTACGACTGTGTCAGAGGAAGCAGCGCTAAATTGAAACAAATGACTATCGCTATTTCTAGAACATCAGAAAAATCCATGTGAAACGTAATATTCCCATACTTGACGTTATAAATAGGTCAATCACTAATGTTTACTACTCCGATTAGGAAGGTTATAACTGCGTTGTTGAATGAAGGTAAACCCGTTGAGGAGGTGGCGTGCTAACACTAACCTTTTTCGTCTAATTGGAGTTGTGTTTTCACGTATTCCGTAGGGAATGTAATACAAATTTCAATGCCACCGGTGATGCCGCCGGCGACGACTCCTTTCATTCCCACGGACCCAGAGCCCCCAGCCGCAGCCGCTGCACCGCTTTCCGTCATCCATGGTCTCTGGAACGGATTCTTAAAATTTCCCGGCCTGTTCGACATATTTCCAATTGAAAACACCTGTTTCGGTTTTCACAACGGCTGCGACACCCACCCCGCACGGCAAATAAAAAGTAACTAAATTTTTTTATTGGTCGTCAGACCAGACGAACGACGATTGAATGGGATTGTGTTGTGCAATTTCAGTAAAAACATAATAATGGTTTTAGTATGGTATCCCTATCAAAATGTTCGAGGTATTTTTTTAAACATGGTATCTTTAATACCGACCAAACCGTACTTTCTTGCTTACTTTGTGCATCCCTATGCGTTGACTGACGCCGCCATTTTGACAGTGGTTTACTTACATTTTGTTTTCATAAAATGTTTAAGAATAATTGGCAAAACTAGCAGATTATTAATATTTTTGCATAGGAAGGGAAGAAAAAATACGCAAAATGGCATTACGAACATACGGCGATAAGCCGATAAGTTTCCAAATAGAGGAAGGAGGTGAATTTTATTGTGTCGGTTCTGAGGTAATAATTTGGTTATAAATATTATATATTAGCGGTGAATGTCTGAATTTTTGTAAGTTTCACTATTTAAATACACATATTTGTGGTTGAACATTATTATAACTTCCTACTGGCTGCTACTACTACTCGTAATTTAAGTATTTTTGTTAACTAGGTCGGCAACTACCTACGGTTGTTCCGTGGGTCTCTCTACAAAAAGTACCCTGGCATGGTCAGAAGAACCCTGACCAATGAAGAGCGAAAACGTCTTGTAGACAATGGGCTTGGCCAGCATGTTTTGTCAAGCTCTGTATCCTTGCTCAAGGCTTCTGAAGTTGAAGATATTATTGAAGGAAATGATGACAAGTAAGTATGATGTATTTAACCGTATTTTTCGCGTACAGACAACTTTTTCTGACACAAACTGGCAAGGAATAGAGAAGACTGTCTTTGATCAAACATTAAGATACAATCCTCTTTGGGTTGCTGAACCTGTGCCTTTCATTTCATTTCAATCAAGATGTTATAAACATTCTATATATTGCAGTACATTACAACATCAATAAGTAACAATTTATTCTACTTATAGATACAAGGCAGTATCAGTAAGTCAGGAGCTAGCTACACCTCGCGAGAGTAAAAGCAAAAAGCCTCACAATCCATCATGGCTTCCGGTGATGCCAAACTCTTCGCACTTAGACGCAGTGCCCCAAGCTACGCAGATCAGCCGGACCAGAGTCCACAATAAAAAGGTATTGTAAATGCGTTATCAAACAATATTCTTGTTAACCTTTAACTGACGTGACGATTATTTTGAACTTTGTTGCCATGACATAAGTGTTACTTTGGGAATGCTCTGAAACCACCTCGGCAATTAAAGGTTAAATAGAGGTGTAGCAAAAACTATAGTGATAGGAAATCAGTGTAGTTTTAGTACTTTTAACATAGTGATTCGGTTGAATGCAAATGTCATGATAATATTGTGACAAATTTCAGGTGCGCACATTCCCCCTATGTTTCGACGACACAGACATGACATCCATGTTGGAGAATGCATCTCAGAAACAGATCCTGGTGCCGATCCGCCTGGATATGGAGATTGAAGGGCAGAAGCTGAGAGACACTTTCACTTGGAATAAAAATGGTAACCCAATAATGTTAACATTTCACACATTATTTATAAAACTTGAAGCAAACTTAGTTAGTGGGAAGTCCTGCTATCATAAATAAAATTTCATCAAACTTTAACAACATTTGCATGTTTGTGAATTGTGTAAGCATAGTCAACCATTCAATATAAAATTTAAAGCCTTTACTTACTTTATTAAGAACAGAGTATCAAGAATATAATCCATACAAATAAAGTAACTAAAAATTAAAGTTTCACAACACATCAGTCCCCCAGTGCTTTGTGTGATGCTAAAATGAGCTGGATGCATTTTAAATTGGATCAATCATAATGGAGATCTTATTTCTTATGTTTTATGGCCTTATGTTCAGCATTGAATTCGTTTTGCTGACTTGATATCCAAAATACTCATAGCTTAAACAAATTACCAACCCAGCTTATCTTCTTTCTCTTCAGAATCTATAATAACCCCGGAGCAATTCGCCGAGGTCCTCTGCGATGACCTGGAACTGAACCCCAGCACGTTCGTGCCTGCTATAGCCTCGTCTATCAAGCAGCAGGTCGAGGCGTTCCCGAGTGAACCCCCAGCGATACTGGAGGAGCAAAGCGATCAGCGGGTTGTGATTAAGCTTAACATACATGTGGGAAACACTTCGCTTGTTGACCAGGTTTGTGGCATTGTCGATTGGTGAATTTAGAAATTATAGGAACATCAACACCTCTTTTAGAACTATTTGTTGTTGTTTCCAAACATCACTCCCTCTCTATATGTACGCTTGCTTAGATCTTTCAAACTTTGCAACCCCTCTGGTTTTCATCAATAGATAGAGTGATTCAAGAAGGTTTTTATATTTAATAAATTCTGGATTACGTACGGGTGTTACAGGGAACTCACATAAACCAAACAACACCGAGGGAGGGCGCTAGTTACTTATTAGTCAATTTGTTATCATGATGTGGTCTCAAGTGAAGTATGTGCTTGGTGTAACTTCTGTGCTGCTATTCCTTAATGCAGCAAGGCTGTAGACAAGGCTAGTAGCCCGCTCCGTTACAGGGACATCTTTTTCCTATTAAAGGCCAGAGACACAAAACTATGGGTAGTGTTTTGGTCCTATCAATCGCAGGGTCGTGGACACTTACCCACAGCCTAAATTGGTACAAATACAGCGAATGAGCGCAGTAGACGTGAATTAGAGCACCATGAACTTGCTTTGAGTTTGCCACAATAATGAAATAGCACCATTATCCATAACCAAGCATAGAGATTTTTTTATATGCGCCCCTAACTTATGTACTCCGTTTTTCAGGTTGAATGGGACATGTCTGAGAAGGAGAACAACCCGGAAGCGTTTGCCATGAAGCTGTGCGCAGAGCTGGGCCTGGGCGGCGAGTTCGTGACCGGCATCGCGTACTCCGTGCGCGGGCAGCTGGGCTGGCACCAGCGCACCTATGCCTTCAGCGAGGCGCCGCTGCCCGTTGTCGAGGTGAGTACAATTTGACATAACAAGGGCAGGTTGTGACCTAGAGGTCAGTACAGGCTCTACCCTCCAGGTCACTATAGACTATAGTTCGTTGTTTCAAGGTAGTTCTTGATTTTGTTGTGGTTGTGACTTCAAGGCCAGTACAGTTTGTGACTTTAAGGTCTGTTCCGTTGGCACCGTGGTCGAGGTGAGTTCATTATGACACCTCGAGGTCAGTACAATTTGTTAGCTCCAGGTCAGTATAGTGCGTTGCTTCAAGGTCAGCACAAGTCCTGGGTGAGCTAGCACACTTTGACCTCGAGGCGAGTACAGTTATTGATTTCAAGGTCTGTGCAGTTTGTGACATCAAGGTCAGTTCAGTTCGATGCTTCGAGATCAGTAAATATCAACGCCGACATCTCTATCAAAATGCAGGTGAAGGAAGCAAATTATTTTAAATGCTCAATAGCAATAACAACTAACCAGTTATCCAACTCATTTAAGTTACACTGAAGAATATTTTGTCAATCTCCCACAGACGCCGTACCGGCAGGCGCCGGACGCGGAGTCGTGGGCGCCGTACCTCGAGACGCTCACGGACGCCGAGATGGAGAAGAAGATCCGCGACCAGGACCGCAACACGCGCCGCATGCGCCGCCTCGCCAACACCACGCCCGGTTGGTAACTCACACACACCTCACAAACTATTTACTTTCAGTACTAATGGAAAATCCTCCACTTGAAACTGAAACTTCACTCCACGGTGTTTCCTTAGCACTGACATGTCCTCCTTTAAAAGCGGGTTATAAAGGCACCAACATCGCGAGCCCCTGGCATTGTTAATGTTTATGGGCGACGGTGACTGCTTACCATCAGGTGGCCCGTCCGCCTTTTACAGCTATGAAAAAATTTGGATTGACCATTTTGAATTTGGACTAAAAAAAATACCACCCAAAGTGAATGTAATTGTGGTGAAAAATATTTATAACCAAACTTCTTTTGGTTGTAAATTTTGTCCATTATAAATTAGGAGGATAAATAAATAGGCACAAAGTGAATTAAGACCAAAATGTAATATGTAAGCTCTAAACGAATTAAGACGAAATAGATTGTGCAATGTACCTACATATTTCAGGTAAAGTATTTACAAACGTTATTTTTTCTGAGTCTACACAAAAAATGCGTTAATTTTATTCCATTTTCGCCGATATTTAGGATAGACATTTTTTCATGTGGATGTATTTGTCTTATTTGACATATAATTTCGAGTTGTCGATTTTTCATTTGTACTTAATGAGTAATGACAGTAAATCTCACAAACGTCTAGTAAATTTTGTGTATTAGTGGCTGGCAAACCACTCGAAAGAAAATCATACCTACGCAATATAATAATTTTATTCTCTTCTGACCTAGCTAGTTTATTTATTTTTTAAACTAATCTATTTCGTTTTTGTCGCGGAAATTAAATTCATAGGATATTTCAATTATCTTTATAAAATATTTTCTTTCATTTTATGTGGTAGTAACCCTAAATTTAAAGTTTTAATGGTGGTTACATTGTTTGTACTCTTAAATTTAAAAAACACAGACTGTTGTTGACAAATAGTTAATTTACAGTTGTGCTCAATTTTGATTGAATGTAAATGTTATTATTCTTGTATCTCCGGTTTTAACATGCTCTTTCCAAAAAGTCTTGATTTATGTCAACGGTTTATAAAAGAAACCAATCTATTACTAAATTATAATCATGGTTAATCCATATTTGGATCTATAATTTTAAGTATAGATTGATTTTAGGACTGAAATCATTATTAAAATGTTTAATTGATTGATATTGAATGTATATTGGACCATATGACCATATTTATTGTGCCGATTTTACCTATGAATGTCCTGACATCATTTATTTTATTTTAATAAATTATTACTCACACACATTTACTAATCAAATCACATATTTATAAAATATGTTTTACTGTTTTACTACTATTTAATTTTGTATTATAAAGCACAGTATTTATTGGTTACGCACGTTATTGCAACTATATAGTTATTGTAGGTACTTAAATTTGTTTATATTATTGTATTATGTATTGGGAGATTTCGGGTGTTAATATTATGTGGCGGGTTTTAGGGATAAATCTGAACTGCATGAATGGTCATGTTGTCCGTATACTGCAAAAACTGACAAGGGACATGAAAGTATAAATAATAATTTAAAAAAAATCGAGTAGGGAACATCATATTATTTGTATTATTTATTGATTAATATTGGCGATTCGCGACACCACGAGTACCACAACTCAACAGGCTGTGGTCAAAATATCCAAACATGCTTTAATATTCTTAATATCTGGTAATAAAGTGGTGTATATTTTTTGCGACTTTGACTGTACAGTCAAGTGCAAAAATATGTATCGAAAGAATCCACTCATAAATATGGCACGAAGGTTCTTATTACACTGGAATAACGTGCATCGGGACATGTTTTTGAGATATTGCGTTCTCCAATATTTTTACAGGTGACTGTACGTTAAGTACCTGTTGTTCCATTCACGACGGTGCTGTTCTGTTTTTTCTTAGATTTTTTTATATAGTGCTTTGTACTCATAGTCATGACATGATTCAAAGAAAATATGTAAGTAACTATATTTTCCCAAGTTTCTGCAGTATTCGGACGATATTAACAAGGACACTAAGAAACATAACACTGCCTAACAAAACGACTTATTAAACTATTCCAAAATACAGTACGTTTAAAATGATTCTGTATTGTTTATACACCGGACCGTCTCGTAGCGATACAATTTTATATTATAATTCTTGTAAATTCAATTACGCGAACGCGAACGCGGAATGTGAAAATATACAGTAAAATGTTTGATAAGTTTTTGCTCTTGTTGCGTAAGCCAGGAGACAACTGCGATACAGTTTCTTTGAAAAAATATGATAGTATATACTGCTAACATCCTTAGGAGAACCCATAAAAGAATGGCCCTGTAAATGTTTCCCTTGAAAGTCCGGTGTATAAAGTAGTCTTCCACAAGAGATCTTAAACTTTATAGGAAAGATACACGGTTTATTATTGTCTCAAACTTTTCTGATTCAATATTGACGGGTTGGTTGTATTTGAACACAATACAAATTATGGACTTGGTAATATTAAGTACAATCCTGCGGGCGGCATTGATCAGTGTTCGACAAACTTTACAAATGGCTCAAATCTCTAGGCCCATTACGTTTTGAAGAAGTGATAGGATAAAAAAAATAATTAAAACCTACTGTCGCCAAAATATTTGGTATTTTGATGCCACTTTCTATCAAATAAAAACCGGGCAAGTGCTAGTGGGACGCATACGAAGGGTTCTGTACCACCGTAGAATAGGCTCTCGAGAGGCCCATATACTAAAAACAGGAAGATTTTTGAGAGTGGGAATTATAATCTGTCAAATCAGCAAGGAAATAAACTTTAATTACCTTTGCTCAAAATGTGATTTTCAATTTAGATACAGAAAAAAATGAATGTTATCTTTGTTACAAAGTTTGAAATAAATTGCTTCTCTCAAAAGGTTATAATCGTGCAAATTCTCATTTTAGTTATTTCTTGTTATAGCCGCAATAGGCCGCGTGTTACACAAGCTGTGAAAAATTAAAGTGTCTAGCTATAACAGTTCAAAAGATACAGTCCTCTGACGGACAGACGGACGGACAGCGGACCCTTAGTAATAGGGTTGTAGGGTCTTGTTCGAATCCTTTGAGTACCGAACTCTTAAAATGACGCTCAAAGGCGTCACTTTAGATTGACAGATGCATATGGTCAACCTTATTGTATGTTATTCTTTAAACACTGCACTGTCCAAAAATGGGTAATGTTATAGGTTCTCTATTGGATGGCATAAAATTATTTGTAATAATAGTGTTACGCATAATTACTTTTAGCCGAAATAATGATGTGCATAATCATCTTTACGCATATATTATTACGTATAACATTAAAAAGCATAAATACAATAAGCATAATTGTCATCAAGACTAACTTCAAATAGCATAATAGCAAAAAGTCATAATAATGAATTGGCATCATTACAAAATACATAAAAGTATTGTCCTAAAAAAAATATGTAGGAACTAAAACGAGGTCGACGGACATCCGCTTCGCGGACCTCCTATTCTGCGTTGCTTGGGCGCTTCGCGCCTAGATATCATACTAACATAACCTAACCTAATGTACCTAACGTGACCTAATTTATAAAATCATTTCAAATGAAATCCAAATGCATGGTAACAAAAATACTATGTTTTATTCATTTAGAAAACTAATATTATGGTTAAAGATAATGACAAATAATTATTAGCCCAAACAATAATATGCATAATGTGTATTAGTCAAATACAAATTAGTCCAACTAAAATTATTCTAATAGCGTAATATGCTAAAAAAGGAGTATGCTAAAGTATTTATTATGCGTCAGTACTATTATGCCAATACAAATTATGCGAAAACAATTATGCGAAACAATATTAGTCTAAAACACATTATGCGATCCAAGGGGATCCCAATGTTATATTGTTTTCGTCCGTCTATGCCGTGATAACAACGCCGGAAGGTGTTTGTGTTATGTTTTATTATGTTAGCTATTTGTCTCGAGTTGGTTTTTCCGCTTTGGCAGTCTAGTTATCTTCAGCGAATGGGCCTAACGATCTCATAATTTATTTATCGTTTTGGTGCCGCCTGCGCGGACCCCTATTTATTCTAACTTATTAAATTTTAGATAGTTTTATTCTTAATATATAATTATAAGAACTGTAACGATGCCTTTATAAGTACAATTTGATGCAAGTGAATGAGACTATGTTAGCAATACCTGCATGAAATCATTTTGCAAGTCGCAGTGAAATAACTACACGCGGGATAGTTTCATGTACGCTTTGCTAAATTATTTATGATATATAAAGTAAGTGGACTGTTAAAATTTCTATCACATTAAAGTTTTTTGTAAAAATTGGTATTTTGTTTCATTTACCAACCGTCGTCGTGTTACTTAAGTGTAACGATCTGGTTTTCCAATGGGTGATTAAATTGACGCAATCTGCTTACATCAAATTACTATGAAATACGTATATATTTATGAAAATCTGTTACTTATTAGTATTTGATTAAAAAACGTTTTTTATAAATATTGCATGCAGAGTTGAACTCGGCTCAACCAATAATTACAAATTGTATTTTCTACCAAAAGTAGTTTTTGGTAGTTTTGGTAGATTTTGTATTTACTAAGTAAACCAATTTCATGCAAGTCTTTTTAAGAATAATGTTTGGTTCCTAGCAAAATGATAGTTTTCTACCATGATAGTAGTTTTTGGTAGTTTTGCTGAGTGATTTGTTTTGTGGCAGATGTGTCCCTGGGGCGCGCCGTGAACCGACTGATCCGCGCCGACGAGGCGCTCTTCCAGTCCACGCCAGAAAAGAGAAGGAAAAAGATTTAATCACCCACTGGCCGCAGACTATCCTCTTACCCTACCTTCTATGACCCTTCAACTAGCCTGGCGACATTTTTTTTAATGCCACAGCCGGTAAAACATATCAGACTTTTTCATGCTGCAGACGCCCAAATTTAGTTGTTTTATTTCTTCTACTAGGTAAACCAATATCACCTTTGACATCAATCGTTGTATTTAACTCGGCTGCCATTACTGTCAAGTGAATAAGAGCTATCGTAACATGTCAAAGGCAATATTGATTTACTAAGTAGAATAGAGAACCGGGCCTCGTTACTCTGGCACGTTATTATTGTATGGCCAACGAGATGAGATAAAGAACGTGAAAAAGATTTTAAAAAAATCGTGGAGGTTACAAAATAACGGTCCAAATGTGGACAACTTCTGCACTGACAGCTTTCCTGTACCACTAATCACGCAACGACAGCCGTCATCGACAAACTGAAGATATTGAGCTATCGCAATGTAACTCAGTATCGGTCAGTTTGTTTCCATTCTTATCTCGACTTGCGGCTGTACTTTAGTTAACAGTGGCGCTCAAAAGGGGGAGGTTGTAATAAGTGATTTAACCTTTACAATGCTCTGTCAAACACTTAGGACGTCACTCACACGGCAATATGATACCTTAAAAACTGTGCGAATGTCAACCTAGCCTCATAGACATTAAAATACGTTTTGCGCTGGCAACCATGAAGGAAATATACGTTTACGTTGAACCAGTGGTGTGGATATATCCGTTATTGGCGTTTGAAAAGGTTTTTATTGCCAGCTGAAGAAAATACTATTATTTTGTCCAATTCGAATTTGTATTTTGTATTAGATAATGATCTGCTGATCTGATCTGGTTAAATATTTAGCCGCTGCTGTGTGTCGGTCGCACTCAGCACGGGTAGCTCAAGTTGTATTTGCTCGCTTGTCGCTCAGTGCGTCTACGTTACAGACTAGATAGAGATCCGAGCGACAAACAATTCGCGGACAACATTGGCTAGCCGGGCAAAGTCAGTTAATGACGATCAAGGCGTTCCTAACGCCCTGTTAAACGGGTTATTCCCACCTGTTACCACCAATTTGTTACCACTGGTAACAGATGGGATATTTTTTCCCACCCGTTACCACTAAAGTATTCGGTGGTATTATGTGGGAATATTTTTCCCATTTGTTACCACTAAAATATTTGGTGATAACTACTGGGAAAAAAACCCAGTAGTTAGTGGTAACAGCTGGGAATTTTTATTCCCGGTTACCAGTGGTAACAGGTGGGAATAACCCTGTTTAAACTTTGTTAGGTGCATGTGTGAAGTCCATACATTTGCTACTTGCCACTTGAAAGCGAATGTATGAACTTCACACTTGCACTTAACAAAGTGTAAACAGGGCCTAAGTGACGACTTTTCATACACAAGTTTCAAAAAGGACGTCCTTTGAGTACGGCAGTATGTGCTTTTAATGTTAAGTGTATTGTGTAATTAAAATGAGAGTTTATTAAAATCCTTATTGCATCAGTGATAGAGTCCAATATTGTGGTAGTCTATGCGAGTAAGATAATTGTAAGAAAAACGTAAATGAATAAATGTATGTGTAATTACAATTTGTTTCGATTTTTCCCATATCCTTACTACCCCAGCATGATTAACATATCGTCAAAATGTGTATGGCAAATGATATCAGCGGCCTCTAGTATGTATTTAGTACTTAAACTTGATAACAAGTCGACATTGAGGTTTACTTTCGTGTCGTCAAGGTAAAGTACATACCTATACCATATATTTATGTGAGATATGTGTGTGTTACTTTGTTACTCTTTCACGCTGCAACGGCTGCAAGGTTATACCGTGGGTTAACACATCCTACTTTATATCCCGAAAAATTTAAAAGCTCCCGAGGGAATCAGGATAGTCGAAATCTACGCGAACGATGTCGCAGGCAGAAGGTAGTATTGTATTCGTAAAATAATGTTTATTTATTTATTTATTAACCAACTTATATTAACAGACATGCCACACATATAAGTTACAGGTTACGTACAGTACAGTATTTACAGGTAAATTAAAAAAAAAACAATTTAAAAGTAAAATAAAAAGTAATTGTTATATAACAAAATATAAAATAATTAAAACTAACAATATGGCCTAGGGGCCTTGTGTCACCACCAGCACTGGGTAGATCACTCGCACACGGTGGGGGTGGCCGTCGACTTCAGGTACCGCGCGGCTGTCGCCAGGAACCTCGGTTCCGACTGGGAGAACAAGTCAAAGGTAGGGTCGAATGTGTGAAAACGTGAGTTTATTTTAGGGGTTCGTGCGTTGGATAGGTTCAGTGCCTGTATTCTACTGGTTAAAAATATATTGCCTTTGATATTGTCAACGTTATTATAGCTCTTCTTTACTTGTCAGTATGTACCTATGTATGTGTGCGAAATTATTCCTTTGCATACATAGATACATACATAAACTCACACATTCATTCCGAGAGTGGGGTACGCAGAGCTACAGAATTACCAACAGCTCTAACAACTTGTCACCACAGTTTGCACAATTAAGCTGACATATAGGATATAAAATATTTATACGTCTATGCGTATATACAGGGTGTCCCAGAAACCGAAGTCAATCCGCCTAGAGCTGATAGAGCAGCTAAAAAGCTATCGATTTAACCTCTATGTATGTTCAGCGATTTTTACTAGTTTTGGAGTTATTGATCATTAAGAAAAAAAAAGAAAATTAATTAATAATTTGTACTAAAGTACCAATTTCACCAAATGATGTTAACCACTTAACAGAGGATTAGAGCGACCATTACGAATATGCGGCAATGTGACACGGTTCTATGCAGGGTCAAAGTGGCATTTTTGTGATTTTACATGAATATTTATGTGGGGAACCATTGGAGAAAAGAACGAACGTTAAATGTCGAATATTTTTTTTAAACTTTTAAAAACAAACGAAGATTTGTGTTCAGTTTTTCGGTAATCCGTGTGTCGCTCATTCAGGCGACAGGAGCGACACGGCCATCGGCGACATGCAATCTAGCGCTTTGATTGACATCAGGCAAACGTCAAAGGCCGAGCTGCCAATCGGGATTTTTGTTTTTCTTTATGGCGAGTAATTGAGTAATCTTTGAGGTCATAGGTCTCTCGGTAAGGTAACCAATAGCCCAAAATACTAAGCTAAGATTAGCTGGAAGAGATCATTTAATGGGATAAGTTCGTTTCGTAAGTACTCATTATGTAAATATTGTAATATATTTTTCATTTTTTTGAAAAGGTATAAAACAGAGTCTCTTCCCGCTGTTTGTCCCTCTTTATCTTAGCTTAGACCTTAAACCCAAGCGAAGCAAGGGCGGTTCGCTAGTGTATAATAAAGTACAAAAACGCAAATACCTAAATACATTCATACATACATACATATTCGCGCTTCATTCCCAGAGTGGAGTAGGCCGATCTACAGAATTAGCGGCAACTCTAAAAACGTCATATTTTCCAGCTATTCCCTATTGACAATTTGCGTTTAATATACCTTTGTTTCTTTTAGTGTTGTACTTACAATTAGTTGGCTTTTTCTTGTCATGAATTATGTATCAATGGCCCAAAATTAACAGGAAGAAGCCTTAAAGGAATAAGTTCGCCTTGTACATGCTTGCTATGTTTTTGTCTATTTTACGGTTGTAATCTTGTTTTTTAAAAAAAAACTTTGAACTATAATTCAAAGTAAATATTACAAATGAAAACTAAAACGACGGCAACTAAAAAAAACCGGACGAGTGAGAGTCCGACTCGCCCACCGCACATGACACGGTTATCTCAATTCAAAATTTGGACCAACATTACTTGCATAAAAACCCTGTTTTTTTGTGATTTAATTTAAAATGTGCATTGCAGATTTTTCCCTATACTTGTATAAGACGGTGCTACGGACGCTTACCCGTGGTCCCACTACTTCGTCCCACTGCTCTTTTCGACGGAGCCCTGCTTCACAGCAGGGCTCCTATTCCAGGCCTGTTTGCCCTTCGGGCATTTATAGATACCTAACGAACCTAACCTAACCTACCCAGTTTTGGTATCACAATAAAAATTGGATGGCAAAACCTGGGTGCAACTTTTTTTGCGGTGGGACAAAGAAGTGGGTCCACGGGTAATAGTGTGGTGCTACTTGCCAAATTTCATAGTTCTTGGTCGAGGGGAAATACCCTATACATTTTGATTCCCTCGAGAATGTCGAATGAATGCCGTGTTTTTTCGGCATATCTCTCAACGGCCGTATCTTTTTGTTACGTAAATGTAGAAGCTTGATTTTTTCACAGCTTCAAGGGATTGTAGACCGGAGTATATGGTTTTAATTTCAACTCTATACCTCCACGCGTTTGCGAGATAAAGGGTCTTGTAAGACAGACAGACGGACAACAAAGTGATACTATAAAGAAGCCATTTTTTCCTTTTGAGGTACGGAACCCTAGAAACAAGCTAAAATAAACCTAATTAGAGACGATTAAATATATTTGTACAATAAAGTGTTAACATGCATACATTAGCTATGTCACGACAAATAAATTCTACGCGTCTTTCAATTTGAAGGGCCTTAAGCCACTTTTCCATTTCATAGGAAGTTGGGTCAATATTTAAAGAGCACATATTTGGCATCTGTACTTCTCGTATGCCTTCTCGTATGTACGGACCCGGGGAATAGGTATTCGTAGGAACAAAGAGACTGTAACATGTTCAGTTGTAATTTGGCTATCTAACAATTTGGTTCAAGATGCGAATAGGAGACGACCTTCACCGCGCTGTTTATTCGATAAAAAGTATTTTATATCAAATTTAATACGCTAAGTAATAGGTTGACTGAAAATTTTCACTCCAGTACTTATATGACTAAAAAAAAACTGAAAATGAATTTGTTTTTACAATTGGTATTGCATATTTAATAGACCAATTACACACTAATCGAATATGCCTTTGGAATATGCAAACGTCAGGTTTAGTGGAAATTATTAGTACCGACTTACCCAATAGTTATGATGGGAACAAATAGTCAACCCAACGTTTGCACATTCCATAGGCTTCATACTTTCGATTGGTATGTAATTGGTCTATTAAACAAGCAAGAGCAATTAAAAAAAAAAGTTCATTTTCGTTTTTTTTAATCATATAAGGACTGGACTGAATTTTTCCAGTCAACCTATTATAAATATATTGCTTAGCATATTACATTTGATATAAAATACTTTATATCGAATAAACAGCCCGGTGAAGGTCGTCTTCTATTCGGATCCTCTACTAACTAATCAACTCATGATAATGCTGACTAATTATTATAAACAAGAAAGTTTGCTAGCCCAACTGCCGAAGAAGGGTACTTTTTTGTCCTTTATGTACGGTCACGAGCGTTACCCAGCGAAGCTAGTGAAAATAAAAACTGAAAATCGTAAAAGTCTTTTTCTTAAAGCGGGTGCAATTTAGCGAAAAACCAAGCCAACATAAACTTTAGAGGAGCTAGGCTACAAGATGTCGTAATTATTAAAACTTTGTAGTAACTTCAACGCTTTTGAAGTAAATTTACACTTTCTACGTGTACTTAAGAACTTGTTCATGGTTTCACATAGTCGCCTGTAATAAATTTAAGTCGAAGTAATTGAAAAGCGTTAATGCGTTGGAATAATGTTATTTAATAATTTACTAGGTTTACTCATATATCTCATTTAAGATAATATATTTTAAGTGAAGAAAACAAGAAGCTCGATGCAAGGGGAATTTCTAAGTGCTACGTTATCAAAATACTATACATGTTTGTTTCTCTTTTACGCTAAAATGGCTAAATGGATTTGGATACAATTTGTAATAGAAATAGCTTATACCCTGCATGAATACAACGCCGACCTTTTATCCCGAAATAAATCGCAGTTCCCGTGGGATGGCAAAATTACTAATCCCACGCGCACCACGTCGCGGGCAGAATTTAGAATATGAATTACTAGCCGCCCACAACTTCGTCCGCGTATATTTAGATTTTCGTTATTCCCTTGGGAACTATTATATTTTCCGGGATGAAGAAGCTATCCCCATTTCAAATTTCATCCTAATCTGTCCAGCCGTTGCAGCAGGAAGGAATAAAATACTAACAAACACACACACACACTCCAACTGTCGCATTTATTTAGAGGGATAAATAGCGTCCAGTTTTGCCGAGTAGTGTAAAACCCTGAACTTATCTTATCGATAGGCTCTCTGTGTATCTATACACTGACCCTCTAAGATACAGTTCGTTCGTTGAACTAGTGTGCAACAACCCTTTGAAGTCGCCGACACCGATTTGTGCGTTCCGCGGCCGCTGTGGCAATTGTTGCGGGACATCAAAGTATGCAAACTACTTGCACGAACAAACTAGGTATATCTTTACATGTTTTCGGTTTGTGTGCATCAAACATAGCTCGTTTTTTTTAACCAGGGCCTCTTTCCAATAAAACCATTGCCTTTGACATGATATAGTATTTTTTTAACTCATCATGACTGTCAAATAAATAAGAATGGCAACGTAGAAAAGTATACCTATTTGGGCGACGGAACCAGTAATGCACAAGGACCAATGACAGACACTTTATAATGGTTATTTATTTGTTTTGCAACAATCAATTTATGACCGTATGATCTTTGAATTAAGAGTTAGATGTGTCCATTACTGGTGTACCATGACCCTAAAAAGGTTAGCGGTTAGCACATCTTGTATTTTCTCGCTTGTCGCTCAGTGCGTCTTTATCGTAACAATTTTTCTGTGTCTTGATTTTGTTTTATCTGTGTAATGTGGTTTTGTTTTGTTGCGAATAAATGTCTCTTTATCTTTATCTTTTATCGTTATAGACTAGTTAGAAAGGGATACCCAAGCGACAAACAAAACAAGGATCACTTGTACTAGCCACCCTGGATTAGTTTGTATGCATAGGTAACTCCGAAACCAGTTTCGAGAACTAATCCCGGCATTGCATGCCTAGTAGCATCCACTGGCTATTTCATAAAAAACGATCATAAACTGAATCACTTCACAAACATAATTCCAGGATTTTTATAAAACTAACCTAACCTATAAGGTTTTACAAGATGGTCCTGAAATAAATCCTGAAATATAGCGTATAGTTCCGAAAAAGCGTTTTGCAAAGTGATACGTTTTTCAAATGTTGTTTAGCAAGTGATTGGATAACCCCTACGAGACAGGCAACGCCGTGTGTGGGGGTCAGTATGTTTAATGTCAGGAAATAAACCATTGGTATTAAATTTGTAAGAAGTTTTGGGAAGTGGCCAGTTAACGCTTCAGCGGGGCTTGACATGTGGCCATCGAATACGAACGCTAGCGCTTGGTGATCACCTGTCACTTACAAAAATGTATGGAAGTGACGTAAGTCACGTGATATATCACTCGTTACAACTGGGTGCGTAACGATCGATATAAAAATATTTTCTATAATATCAGTCGATATAACGCTCATTTGATATAATAATTAAATCATATAACAACATTTAATATATTTAAATATGATATAATTATCATTTTATATAACGATCATTTGTTCTAAAAATATTTTATATAACATGCATTAAGTATAATGCATATTTACTATAATCAACTTATGATATAAAGCTAATTTCATATAAAGTACAGTTGGTATAAAAAAATATAGTAACCCCTATTGTCGAAGTTGTTGACCAAAAAAACACCCTGTATAGGTTAGGTTAGGTTAGAATTGTGTCAAGGCGCGAAGCGCCATAACTACGCGGAATAGGAGCTCCGCAAAGCGGAGCTCCGTCGACTTTGCCTCACTGTCAGCGTTGTACCAAAAAAACATGCGACAAAAAAAGTTATTCCAAAGAAATATACTTAACAACTACCAGAAAAGTAGTTTAGGTTAGGTAAATAAAACGCAATTTGCACATTAATATATCTATATGGGGCAATAAAAAATAATATACCACTTGATAGTTATACAATATGATTTTTATACAAAATGATGATTATACCAAATGATGTTTATAATAAATAAACGATATACCAAATGATAATTATAGTAAATTAAAATAGATATTTTGATAATATACCAATCGTTTATTATATAAAATGAGTGATTATATCCTTTAAAATTATATCAAATGTTATTATATTAAATGAAATTATATTAATTATTTTTATACCGATCATTACACACCCGTTACAACTGACACGCTGTAATGTGATCGGTATCACTCGCGCTAATTGAATAGTGATAGTTTTGACGTTTCGTCCGTCGTTACGCGGTACTATTTTGACGTGTTGTATTCAACACGAGCACTATCACGATATAAACGTCGGTATCTAAGGGCAACTTGGCTAGCTTTTTCATTTTTGACAACGCAAAGCGATAGGTGATCACCAAACACTAGCGTTTGTATTCGCGGGCAACTTGTCTAGCTCCACTGATTTTTGGTAACTCCCTACAAATATTATAAATATGAAAGTATGTTTATTTGTTCTGTCTTGACAGTTCAACGGGTGCGTAACGATCGATATAAAAATATTTTCTATAATATCAGTCGATATAACGCTCATTTGATATAATAATTAAATCATATAACAACATTTAATATATTTAAATATGATATAATTATCATTTTATATAACGATCATTTGTTCTAAAAATATTTTATATAACATGCATTAAGTATAATGCATATTTACTATAATCAACTTATGATATAAAGCTAATTTCATATAAAGTACAGTTGGTATAAAAAAATATAGTAACCCCTATTGTCGAAGTTGTTGACCAAAAAAACACCCTGTATAGGTTAGGTTAGGTTAGAATTGTGTCAAGGCGCGAAGCGCCATAACTACGCGGAATAGGAGCTCCGCGAAGCGGAGCTCCGTCGACTTTGCCTCATTGTCAGCGTTGTACCAAAAAAACATGCGACAAAAAAAGTTATTCCAAAGAAATATACTTAACAACTACCAGAAAAGTAGTTTAGGTTAGGTAAATAAAACGCAATTTGCACGGGTGCGTAACGATCGATATAAAAATATTTTCTATAATATCAGTCGATATAACGCTCATTTGATATAATAATTAAATCATATAACAACATTTAATATATTTAAATATGATATAATTATCATTTTATATAACGATCATTTGTTCTAAAAATATTTTATATAACATGCATTAAGTATAATGCATATTTACTATAATCAACTTATGATATAAAGCTAATTTCATATAAAGTACAGTTGGTATAAAAAAATATAGTAACCCCTATTGTCGAAGTTGTTGACCAAAAAAACACCCTGTATAGGTTAGGTTAGGTTAGAATTGTGTCAAGGCGCGAAGCGCCATAACTACGCGGAATAGGAGCTCCGCAAAGCGGAGCTCCGTCGACTTTGCCTCACTGTCAGCGTTGTACCAAAAAAACATGCGACAAAAAAAGTTATTCCAAAGAAATATACTTAACAACTACCAGAAAAGTAGTTTAGGTTAGGTAAATAAAACGCAATTTGCACATTAATATATCTATTTATATATATATTTTTTACTCCAAACGTAAGAAAATCATTTGAGCTTATTTTAAATATGGGGCAATAAAAAATAATATACCACTTGATAGTTATACAATATGATTTTTATACAAAATGATGATTATACCAAATGATGTTTATAATAAATAAACGATATACCAAATGATAATTATAGTAAATTAAAATAGATATTTTGATAATATACCAATCGTTTATTATATAAAATGAGTGATTATATCCTTTAAAATTATATCAAATGTTATTATATTAAATGAAATTATATTAATTATTTTTATACCGATCATTACACACCCAATTTGCACATTAATATATCTATTTATATATATTTTTTTTGGGCAATAAAAAATAATATACCACTTGATAGTTATACAATATGATTTTTATACAAAATGATGATTATACCAAATGATGTTTATAATAAATAAACGATATACCAAATGATAATTATAGTAAATAAAAATAGATATTTTGATAATATACCAATCGTTTATTATATAAAATGAGTGATTATATCCTTTAAAATTATATCAAATGTTATTATATTAAATGAAATTATATTAATTATTTTTATACCGATCATTACACACCCAATTTGCACATTAATATATCTATTTATATATATATTTTTTGGGCAATAAAAAATAATATACCACTTGATAGTTATACAATATGATTTTTATACAAAATGATGATTATACCAAATGATGTTTATAATAAATAAACGATATACCAAATGATAATTATAGTAAATAAAAATAGATATTTTGATAATATACCAATCGTTTATTATATAAAATGAGTGATTATATCCTTTAAAATTATATCAAATGTTATTATATTAAATGAAATTATATTAATTATTTTTATACCGATCATTACACACCCTAGTTCAACGTATACACCGATGTGCCATAAATTAAGAGAGATATGAGCATAAGCCGGAAAAAAACCACATTAAATGTGGCAACACAATAGCCCATTACCAACTACGTAGAGCGCTACGGTACGTAGCGCAGGCTACGAGCTTGGCGCTACGAATATTCGGCTACTAAATTAATGGATCAGCAATTTGCTTTTCGTGTAATGTTTTTGCATTTATTTAATGTACGGTCGGCGAAGAAAGTGGTCTACCAGTTTTGACAAGTTTATGTGACATCTAATTATCGCTAAGGTTGACACTTGTCACTGTCATTATGTTATTACAAAGGAAAATTGAACTTGTCGTATCGCAACTGACATGGGCACAAGCTGGGTGCGGCTGCCATTTAAGAAAAGAAGAAGAAGAAGAACTTGTTGTATCATGACGTGCAAATGAACTTCAACCGTAGGGTAGTAGACCACGTTTTTGACTGAGTGTACCTGGCTTTATGTGATTAGTATATTCACTATTTAAATTATTAAAGCTAGTGATCACCCCTCACTTCGCTTCGGTTTATGACAGGTTTCTGTAATACTCGTACATAAACCGAAAGTTATTGCTCATAAAAACCTTTCTCTTGAATCACTCTATCTATTGTTGAAATCTGCATCAAAATCCGTTGAGTAGTTTAGAAGATCTAAGCAAACAGACAGCGGGAGCGAATTAATTTTATACTATGTAAAGAACTGTAACTTTACTATGCAAAGTACTGTCCCTAAACGTCTAATGATCAAAGAGATCCCTACATTGTTTTGACATTTTGCATTTTGGATCTTGTTGATCCTTCGAAATTTTAGATGTATGTATGAAAGTACGCATATATCATCATTTTATCGAATTAATAATTATTCAGAAAACCAAAATAATATCTTATTTAAAAATTCGACTCCATTTCATCCAAACTCGAGTAGCAATTTGAATACACACAAGGGCTCTATTCTGCGTTGTTAAACCATATAGCTTTTGACATGTTATTACTTGACACTAATGGGAGCCAAGTTAAGAACAATATGATAACATGTCAAAAACCAGATGGCTTTACGGAGTAGAATAGAGCCTTATTACAAGTTCCACGCGACTAGGCAGCGTTGCCATCGCAATAATGAGAAGGCGTCAGCTGCTCAAGCGCTGTTGCCGCGCGGAGTTACCCAGAATAAAAAAAAACTTAAGTCGCGTTGACACGATCAGATCGCGTTCTACTTTACTTACGTGCGTTTTATTAACAAGTCTGCAACAATATTGGCATTTTTCGAAGTTGACTGTGAAAAATAAAGGTGTGAAGAAAGAAGAAGAATGAAGAAAATGATCCGAGTGAAATACACTCAAGAGCGAAAATAACGGGTCAGAGTGCGTTTTTCATACTAAAGAGGCTATTTGGAAGCCATGGTTCCTCGCCAGGGAATGATTTTAGTGAAATCTGATGATGAATACCCCGGGTATTGATACAGGACTTCCAGATTGCCTAGGATACCCAACTGAATGAATCTGCGGTTAACGCCGGAATAGTGCATGTTTAGAAAAACATCTAAAATAGCAATAAAATGTAAGGAAATCCAAATGCTGACGCAAATTCTCCGCTGTGGTGTTAACTGATTGTGCGATCAGTTGGGTATCTTAAGAACTTTTGACCTCCTCTATTGAACCTCGCAGTATCCACCATTAAAACTCACTCAAAACAACTCCTGGCGAGGAACCAAGGCTTCGAAATAGTCTCGTTTGTATGAAAAACGCACTCTGACCCGGTGTTTTTGTTCCTGAGTGTATATTAATATCAACAGCTGCTGCTATCCTAGTACACTCCTATGGAGCTTACTCCTACGAGTCCACTCGGTCCAAGCAGGCTCTGATCGTGTCAACGCGGTGTTAGCGCCTCCGCACACGGCGTCGTATCGTAAGCGTACCGTATTACGCGCGGAGGGCGAGAGCGATACGAGCACGTACATGTTCAAACTAGTCCGTACACAAAGCGATATTGCAGTTGAATCGTGTGAGATTTTTATCGTCACTGCCACAGGACAGAAAAAACAGTTGAGGTGTGAAGTGGGCATGTAACGTGTGGGATGGTTATGGTACCTTAGTTTTGCCGCGATCGCGAATAATATTTCTAATATAGGAAATAAATCGAGAAGCATGCTTTATGCTATTTTGGAATGTAAAATCGATAGCCATATTTAAAAAAAACGATGGTGGCGTGTTGTTTTTATGATAGTTTGAGTATTGGAGACAACAGGTCTGATGGTAAACGAAGCTCATCCCTTTTCCACTGTTTTTTTCTATTCCGTGGTCACTAGGATTGTAGTAGCGTACTAGCGTAAAAAACAAGCGTATAAAAGCTTTTGACGATATATTTTTTCTTCCTGTACTTTTCGATATGACTGAAAAAGTGATTGATTCGTAGAATAAGTAGAAGCGTTCCCTTGTCTATACAATCATTCATTAATATTCAAGGAAGTATGTAACAGATTTACGTGGGCAGAAATATCGTCAAAAGTAAAGACGGGTAATGCGAAATTATCAGCCGAAAGACGTCCACTGCTGGACATAGGCCCAGTTTAGCTATTCTTCTGGCTATGTCGGTAACCTTATATTTATATTTCTATACAAAAATAATTGTAAATGTACAACGCAGCCACTGCCACGTAAGAGAATTAGGTACTAGGTTTCAAAAAGTAATTTATTATCATCTTCAGAGAGTTCACGTGCTGAAACAAATAATGTTTTCTTGGAATTATTAGCGATATATGGATGGACCCAATGAGCGTGTCGATTTTTACTTCTGAAATAGTCCAACAATAAAAATTTATCGTCTGACGAGAAGGTAAGGCTATCAATACATCCACCGAAAATATCTGACACCAGTGACGCTATGATTTCAATTGAGATGTCACCAAAACGATACGTCTACGGATCCATGTGCGGAGGCCTTTAGGGCCCCGTTGTTGGATCTGTAGTTAACCCAACAAATGTAAAAATTCGAAAAAGGAATCGAAAATTTGACAGATTTTCTTGAGATTTAACCATAAGTCACGATTTTTAACGATTAGTTAGTTTAACTACTGATCAAACAACGGGCCCTTAATTGTCTATTTTTTTAATGGCACGTGTCAGGTTATGGAGGACGTATTGCAAATACGCTCTAAATAAAACACTTGAAGAACCCCTCCAATCCCACACCGCGTAATTACGCGAAACGACACATGATCGGATATATGTTTTCCTTTATAAATACGAATTCCGAAAGATTTATGTTTTCGCACAGACGTTGGATAAGAATTTGAGTTTGGAATTGTGAAAAACACGTCGGACGCATGCGCCGCTTCGACCAATCTCGTGGTGCGTGACTGTCTCGCTCGAGATTGATAGGGATGTGCCAGCGATGGCGGGCTTGTCGATAAAAGACTGCGTTGTTTGTAAGTAACACGATTTTCTGAGTGTAATTAATGAACTGGTTGTAATTATATGTTCAATTAACGTCCAAGTTTGTACTATGTTACAACAGCTGTAGTTATACGTTATTTTACATAAGTTTTTTGATAGTATGGATTGTTTTAAATGGTGATACGTTTATTACATTGAGTTGATAGATTTATGTATATTGACGATGTATTTTTTCGTTTAAAAGTAGCTTGTTTTTGGGGCCAGTTACTTTTTAGTTGAATGTTTTTTTAGTATAAATAATTGCAGAATTACATGATTCGCAAAATACATAGAATGCATTCTATGTATTTTGCGAAAGATGTAATTCTGCAATAACACACGATGATTTAATTTGCGTTGATAATTATAGTGCAAATACAATCAATGTAATATTCTTAACGAAGCATTTTTAATCTACGTTAACCATCCCATTAATATATTTTAAAAAATCCCCCCTACTTTTTCTCGATAAGTTATTAACGAATAAAAACTGTGCAATAAAGTCGACAGGGCGCCACCCTAGCGGTAGATTTCCACAACGCTCAGTGTGATAAAATGCCCGAGCCGAGCAACGGCGACCGCGCGGGCCCGCGCCCCGCTCCCGCCATCGCGAAATTCAAATTTGGAATCATCAACGCCAAATTAAAAAAGTAAAAAGTACCATTGACAAAATATGACATATAGTTTTTTTATTAAATAAAGTAAATAACTTTTTAAGTTATGTTACAGTGACAGTGAAGTTTTTTGAGACAGTTAACTCCGTATTTTAATTAAGTTTTTGGACTATTATGTGAAGTTGCGTGATGAATGACTAAGCAGCGGTGGAGAGATCGGGTGATGGAAGTCTGTTATAATAAGGTACCTAACAAGTTGTATTTAGCTTTCAATAAAATAGTAATTGAGTTTTTTCTTTTAATTATGTATTTAACCCTTCGTATGCTGGTGGGTAAAAAATGACCAAGTTTTAGTCTCTTTAGATTATTCTGTGTATAAAATTACTTAAAATGTATAAAATTGAATACTGTGTTTTAGTCATACGAGGGTTTAAAGACATAATAAAATTGCCATTGCTATTTTTATTTTTAATATTATAAAACTCTGCAGCATGTTAGTTTAAAATTTTATTAGTTTATTGGTATAAAATTAAAGTAATTCAGGTACAGAATTGTCGGTGAAACGCAAACTGTATACTTTGCCAACTTATTAAAGAAAGTAGTTTGGCTACTTTCCACGGTTACAGTATATTATATCCGTTGGTGATTTTAAAAATGCTTTCAGCTCACAAACAAAGAAAATAAGCTGGTCAGGCTGGCTGGGTGGTGAAGCAGTGACAAAATAAAGTGGCGAAAAAAAAGATTAAAGAGATTAAAAATTCACATTTACTTTTTATTTTTAAATGTATAAATAAGGGTATTGTAGATTTTAAGATACGCCTACGTGTCATTTATAGTGTGTTTTTTAAATTAGGAATGCCGAATGCTTCCAGAGCTGTAAATATGGAAAATAAATTATAGATGGTTAAAATTGGGATTTATTTCATATTTCATAAACAAGGTCTAATTAATTAAAGTTTAACGAGATACGTTCGTTATTACCGAGATAAGTCTAGTAATTAACTGCTACGCGGGCGCAGTGTTCGTAGCAAATGTTTGCTACGAATCTGAAACTGCTACGGGTTATGGCTTAGCGCTCGTAGGGTAGAAGTACCGTTTGTGGCTACTGTACCCTTTTTGGCCACTTAAGGTTGAGTATCAAAAATACTGTAAAATTAAAAATAATATTCATAAATAGTTGAGACTGAAGATTCATATCAAGATAAAATATAAAAAATATTTTTGTTATTTTATAATGCTTTACATATTACTTAAAATTTAGACTGGCTAAAAACGGTGTTAAGATCAAAACCGATACTTCTACCCTAGCATTACTTTGCAGGGAATCTCTTAACCTCCACCGTTATAAGTTCGATGGCTACTCTGTCAGTTGCATTGTAGTTGTTAAACAGAACCAGCGATTCCGACGTGGTTTGTTTAATAGGAAGTTAACGCAGTAGCGGTTTTATTAACTGGGATAGTTTTTAGCTATGTTTCATGACAGTAAAGAAAAACACAAATTGCATTTATTTTCTTAGGGAGATGAAGTAAAAAACCGGGCAAGAGCAAGTCGGACCATGCTCAGTGTAGGGTTCCGAAGCCGCTAAGTACTACAAACATAAAAACAACAAGTAATAACTAATTTTCTATTTGAAGTCACCGTTTTAGATGATTTTAGTAGGTATAAACACTTTAATCGCCTGTATCTCAAAAACCAATGATGTCTACTTAGTCGTGATAGTTTTTAAAATAAAAAAAATAATAATAATATTTTCTTTAAAATTCGTTACATGCGCGTAAATGTGGATCACATTGAAACCTCCAACCAGCAAATATCGGTTCTATAGCAGACCATTTACCGGTTCTCAAAAAACGAACGAAAATGTTAATGAATGGACTTATAAAAGGTCAAAGAACGTTTACAGAACGCGAAAGCGCAGATGGTAACCGATCATTTTATCATTTTATCTAAAGCTTTGAAACCATGATGTTTTCAGGATATCTTAAACATGAATAACGTAGGTTAGGTTAGGTTAGGTTAGACTAGATTTAGCGAGAAATGCACATCGACGAAAAGAAAAATCTGCGTAATAATAGGTTTGATGAAAGATTTTTAGATAGACTAATAGGTACCCGGCGCAGATATATTGCCATTCGGAGATATTGTGTTTCTATAGCGGCTATTGCATGACTTTTCCGGCCTTTAGAGTAATAGCACTAAATGATGATATAAGGCTGTGTGCTATCACCCACGCTGTTCCTTCTGCATATCAATGACATGCTGCAAGTCAGCGGCATTCACTGTTATGCGGATGATAGCACAGGCGATACCTTCTACACCGGCCGCGCCAATATTTCTCGGGACAACGTCGTTGAGAGCCGAAACAAACTTGTGTCTGAAATTGAGACTTCCCTTAAAAAAGTTTCAGAATGGGGTCGACTTAATTTAGTCCGTTTTAACCCCACAAAGACTCAAGTTTGCGCGTTCACC
Source organism: Acleris sparsana (assembly GCA_923062465.1). Lineage (NCBI taxonomy): Eukaryota > Metazoa > Arthropoda > Insecta > Lepidoptera > Tortricidae > Acleris > Acleris sparsana. Next base: position 11,204,714 of record OV281306.1, on the reverse strand, counting down.
GCTAAAAAGTTGGCGTTCGATGCATCACCTCGTTTTGAGAGCACTCCCCTCACCGCCTCAGCCAATATCGGAATCCTTGGTGTCAGCATTTCGAGTGATGTCCAGTTCCGCGGTCATTTAGAAGGTAAGGCCAAATTGGCCTCCAAGAAGCTCGGTGTGCTCAACAGATCGAGACAGTATTTCACTCCGGCCCACCGCCTGCAGCTGTACAAGGCGCAGGTACGGCCACATATGGAATACTGCTCTCATCTGTGGGCTGGGGCTCCCCAATACCAGCTTCTCCCTCTGGACCGCATCCAGCGGAGAGCCACTCGAATTGTCGGCTGCCAGCATACTTCTGATCGGCTTGACTCCTTGGCGCTGCGTAGAGATGTAGCCTCACTCTGCATTCTCTATCGCTTGTACAACGGGGAGTGCTCCGAGGAGCTGTTCGGATTAATTCTTGCCGCATCCTTCCGCCTTCGTCCTACGCGACAGAAATTCCACCACCATCATTTAGATGGTTGGCAGTCCACAACTGTGCGTTTCAATCGGAATTTCCTGCCTCGCACAACTAAACTGTGGAATGGTCTGTCGCCTGCGGTATTTCCGGACCGTTACGACCTTCAAACCTTCAAGAAAAGAGCGTACTCTCATTTGAAAGGCCGGCAACGCACCTGTGACTCCTCTGGTGCTGCAGGTGTCTATGGGTGACGGTAATCGCTTTCCATCAGGCGATCCGTCTGCTCGTTTGCCTCCTATACCATAAAATATATATATATATATATAATCGTCTCGTGACTACTACTAGCGCTACTATAGAACCTTTTAGTGTTAAAGCTGCATTTGGGATTCCTTTACATAACCTTTACTCATTCGGTGCGTGAAATGCTGTGTTCAGAAAAAAAAAACTTTTTTATTTTTTCATTTTTATACGGCGTTTTCTAATTGTCGTTATGCAACATTTGTTTTTGCTATATTTTATGATACGGCAAGTAACTGACAGGAAAAAAAATCATCAATGTATACAAAAAGTCAACACATCTCTATAATTTATTTAGGTAAATAGACGTACCTAGACGAGGTCAGTCTAAAAGATAACAGGTTACATAAAGATATTACTATTACTATAGCAATAAAGTCGATGAATAAATATTTTTGCGACCCTGTCCGTATATTTATTTTTACCCTTGACTGTACCTACCATAGCCTGGAGTTCCACTAACGCGATCAATTTATTGCGCGATTCCCGTCACGTCTGTGACCTTTAATGTACCGACAGCAATTAAATTACTTTTGTACTGTCGACAAAGAAACTGCGTCTGCAATGTGTAGTTGGTTTTATATTGGATGTAATCGGTTGGTCGCCATATTTCATTTTAGTGCCATATAAAAAGAAAATGCTCGATATAATAGCGATGCCATCTTTCATAGCTGATATGTCTTACACGGCTCAACCGATTTTAATGAATCCTAGTTAAAAATCACCCCGATTGAATTCTGCTGAAAGTATGATGCAGGATATCCTGGAAATTAATACCGTAGGTCAGGTTAGGTTAGAATTGTGGCTAGCAAAAAAAAACACATGCGGCGAGAAATGCCTTTCGATGAAATGAAAAACCTACAATGATACCTTCGTTGAAACGTTCCATAGGTGCCTGATTGAATTAGCTTTCTTTTAAAAAATACCGCACGCAAATCGGTCAATCCGTTTGGGAGCTACGATGCTACAGACAGACACACATACACACGTTCAACTTATAACAAAAAAAAATTTAAAGTGTAAATGAGAAGAAATGGTGGACACTTTTAACTGACAGGCACCTGTAATGGACACTGATTTGTCCTAAATTGATTGTTGCAAAACAAATGAATAACCCTTAGTCTGTAAAATAAGAATCAAGCGTCCATCATTCGCCCTTCCATTACTGGTTCCGTCACCAACGTTTTTTTTTTATGGCAATGAGAAGGCACGCGAGCACTCAGGCCACCTGATGGTAAGTGGGATCTGAGACCCATAGACATTTGAAATCTCAAGACTACAATCCTAAGACTTCAAATGCGTTGCCAACCCTGAGGACTGAGATGGAATGCCTCTATGCTAGTAATTTCACCGGTTGTGTTATCCCCACACTGGAGCACAGCAATGCGTACACTTCTGCTTGGCGGTGGGTCGTAGCGATCCGGACGGAACCTGCACAAGGTCCTACCACCACGTAATTTAAGAGTGAATGAATTTATAAGCTGTCTCGAATTAATTTTATGCAATTAAATGAAGACTGAGCAGTTTATAAGCAGTCATAATATTAAAAATTGCCTTGGTTTTCTGCCAGCACTGAGTTGTAAATTGTCGTACGTTTAAGATAAAAAAAAAAGATAAAAGATGTTTATTCAGTAAGTAGGCCGCACGGGCACTTTTACACGTCAAGAGGAAAATAAATTCGCTTATTAAACAGGAGGACATTTTCAAGTGAAAACTAAATAAGAAATCATCGACAGTAGTCTGGAATTAAATTGTATTGTACTGTTGCTGAGCGAAAAATAACACATAATATCAATGTAGACGAAGCCGCGCAAGACATGTCAAATAAACGTATTGTTATTTATTTGTTGATATGGTTTGTGCCTGAAACTGAACGCTTCGTTAAAGGTGAATTCAGAAAATGTTATTGTAAACTGGAAAATTGGTGCATTGTGTATATTTTACTACCCGCAGGCACTCTGATAATTTGTTTTGAGCATATCCACATTAAAAAAAAAAGGTTTTTCAAATGCTGCCTAGAATAATTATTTAAAGCTGATTGTAATTGCACGGCTTGATGTTGAGTACTTCAAGCCATGCAAATGCAATAAGCATTTTTGAAAATGTTACCTAACCGCAAACCTAACCGCGTGTTTGGTATGGTATTTAACCTCAAAAAAACAATTTTATTTTTTATTTAAATTCTGTATCGGTTTAGGATATTCTTGAATAAAAATTTAAAACATTAATTTAAGTTTCGAAATGTAAAACTGGCTGTTATTATTTATTGATAGTAGTGGAAAGAAAATAATGTTCTAAATTGAAACGGATTCGCTGTCTATTCCCAGTATAATTTAAATTGACAGGTAAGTTTAAATCATGCGAATTATTTTTGACCCTGTCCGCGTTTTTGAGATGCGCTGATATTAAGGAATACATAATTTAAACCCGATGATAATGTTATATTAGAGAAAATTCCGAATTTTGACTTAATTTTTTGATAATGCTTATGATCAAACCTAACCTACAGCAATTGAATATGTATTTTAATATAAAATAGCTCCAGCATACTAAAAATTTTGGGAAAATAAAAATTTGGCTAAATGAATGTTGACATATCAAAAAAAAAAATTAAAGCGTTCCCTATATTTTTGGGTTGTAGAAGCTTGTGCGTCCGGATCGCTACCACCATCTTATCTATTAACCTACCGCCAAACAGTAGTGTTCGCATTGTGGTGTTCCGGTTTGGGAATAAGACAGCCGGTGTAATGACTAGCATAGAGGCATTCCATCGTAGTCCTCAGGGTTGGCAAAACATTTGCAGTCTTAGGCTTGCAGTCTTGTGAATGCGAATGTCTATGGGTCACAGCACACTTACCATCTGGTGGCCTGTGTGCTCGTTTGCCATCTCTATGCCATAAAAAAAAAGATGTCTAATGCCCGCTTTCCACTGTGAGTGGAGCGAGCCCCTTACGTTAAAACTATGACATCAGTGTTGCTACCGCAAGTAAACCTCTTGAACTCACCGCTGTAAGCCGAGCAGAGTCCATACAGGGCCCGCACCGCTCGCTGTGGAAGGCGGACATTAGGTTGCCTGTACCCAGGAGCAGAGCGAGGCAGGAGGCGAAGAAAAAATCCACCAATAAGAGAGCTGCGCTGACGAGGTTAGGCATACAAAGTGTTCCTATTGGTGGATCTTTTCATCTTCGCCGCCTAGCTGCGCTCCAGTGGACAGGCAGCTTTAGAGCTGTTTTGATGGTGGAGCTTATCCACTGTATGTACTTGACGTAGACTCACCAAGTTTGCACTTATAAGTTTGATCTTGATAACCGGATGAAGTTCAGTACCAACAAAACTTGTTTAAAACTCTCGTCTTTTAATATTTTAGTACCGCGCGCTCGGGTTGAATCTGATTATTTCCGAACATGAACCCTTGGTAGTTCGATTTCTTGACCCGAAACACCCTTATTTCGCAATTTTTCTTCAAAAAACGTGATTACAAATATACACCATCTTGCAATAAAAACTGACACTTTCAATTTTTTCAAGTATGTTCTTAAAGCAAACTATAGTTAAATGAAATTTTCTGCTACAACATTAAATTAACAGTTATAGTATATTTAAAGTCCTTGAAAATATCAAAAGTGCCCGTTTTCTATGCAAGGAGGTTTATATATAAATATTGCTCTTTTGATAGTACTTATAGAAAATAATATAATCTGTTAGTAATTGTGTATTTAAGCGCTTTATTTATGTTAACAATTTAAAAAAAAAAAATTTGAACGTTTCCAAGTTCGATTATTTTCAAGGATAAAACGGCTTCAGTCTGATTTACGGGCAAACTTTTCAGGCGCTTCTTTTCTTTTTTATCTTTTTTAATTTGCAAAATGTAGTTCGCTGAGGCAAGTACTTTATAATCTAATCATCAATTTTATTTCTCTTAAGTACAGAAAATAGAGGGTGTCCCAGAACTTAATATAAACAAAAGAGCATCAAAAAGCCTCGTTGACACTGTCAATTTTTTTATTTAATATTTTAATAAGTAAGGTTTTTAATAACGTTGCTCAGTTACGTCAATAAGGATTCAAGTTGTACATAAATATAACTACAATATAGTTTTCAAATACTTTCAGGATCTTTTAAAAAGTTGTTTAATATTAATCATGCTTCTTTTGTTTTATAATTTTTTACGGAATCTCGCTGGAAAATCTTAAATTGAAAATGCAATAGCAAAACATGCGCTACCAAAAACAAAACGCCTCATTCTTCCAAACTTCACATGTTTTTCTTTCATTTAAGGTATTAAAATTACGTCTAAAAACATTACTTTAAAGCCCATTGTGCTCCATACTTTGCCGGGGATTGTTAAGTAAATTATTTTGGAACAAAAGATCCAACTCAACAACAGTGTTCATTTCGGGTAAACAGCATTTAGTGGAGTGAAAGCCTTATTTAAACTCGACTAACAATAAGTACTTGATAAATATGGATTTTGGTTTAAGCATTTACTTTCTACATGGAAATAAAGCAGGCATAATTTCCGATTTGGGGTTTAAGCAGGAGCTTAAACCCCAACCTATAATACCTATAATCGAATACCTTTAAACGAGCAATTCATATAGTCTGAATCTCGAAAACGGCTCCAACGATGTTCATGTTTTTTTTGGTAGTTTTGTAGGAGGTTTCGGGGGCGATAAATGGAAAAAAACTGAGCCAAGCTCGGTCATCCAGATACTAGTTAGATTAAATAAGATATTAATTATGTATCTAATGCCGATACGGATAATCAAAGTAATAACGATGGTGTTATGGTTATTATGCAACTAATATTAATACGGCGACGGCATTGATTACATAATGTAATGGGTGGCATTCTGATCAAAGAACGATATCGAAGTCGATTCTGTTAACAATATCAAAATTATCCGTTTAGAAAAAAGCTATGGGTGATTGTAGAAAACATATATTTATGCAACTGCCGCATAATGAAGATTATTTAAGCACCGATAATACGCTACCACGCATTTCACAGGTTGAGGCTCTCGTCCGGATATCTGGCACCATCCTACTTGCTAACCCCGCTGCTAAGCAGCTGCATTTGCATGGTTGTGTTTCGGTATTAAAGGCAGCCGGTAAATTTACTAACACAAATTCATTTAATTTAGGGGACCTACGTGGCTTTCCAGGAGTTTAAAAACTACATTGTTCGTTCCACTTAACAGGTTCCCTGTCCCGAAGCAGTGTGCAGCGTGCTTTCGGCACGTCCCCATAGTAATAATAGAATTTAATTTGGTATTTTTTCGTATAAGACACGTCATTGCCTTCAAGTATTGTATACATTATGTAAATATATTGAAAGATAAAGAAATATGCATTATCTTTATCTCTGGGCATGAGGGGCATATGTGCTGTCTGGGGGGTCCGTTCATTTGACCGAAATACGTTTGGTCGAACGTATCGTTTCGCAACTTTTTCATTTGGCAACCCACTTTTATTTCTGTAACTGTAAATATTTCAGGATTAATTTCTGTACCTTCACGAAGACCCTATAAGTTAGGTTAGTTTTTATAAAAATCCTGATATATTGAGTTACAGAAATAAACGTGGGTTGCCAAATGAAACGGTTGCGAAACGATACATTCGACCAAACGTTGTTCGGTGAAACATTAGTGAACCGCCTCATGGACATATCAGTAAGACAACCTATGCATGGGACAGGGAGCATGTTAAACTAGCCGGGAATAAAAAGCATTACTAATTAAACCCAACTCTCAAGCATTCTGCTTACAAATGCTATACATACACATATTTTCCCTCTCACTAACCCTCTCAAATGTTTCTCATTGTACACATATGGATTTCTTTTTCCTTAAACATTTTCCCTTGAATCTGCGCAAAGAGCGCGTGGCAAAAACGGTATCCCGGTCGTTTAAAAATAATTAGCGCGCCTGTCGTTCCCGAGACGCACTTTTTCTTACACCCCTCGCCGGGTTTTGGGACAATATTATCTTTGCGAAAAAACTTGGCTTGAAAAAAAAATGTTATAAAGAAGTCACTGTGCAAAAGTACGTTTTCTCAGTTAAGTTTTGGAAGGTTTCCTGACATTAAGTACTGATTCCATCTTCCACTCGGTAAATCAATATTGCGTTTGACGTGTTATCGTTTTATCAACGTTTTCATAGCTCATATTTATTTGGGCCCTAGCCAAGATGTGTTATACTAACGAGCGTTTCTATTCGGTTTGTTTTTTAACTAATCGCGTCACTGGTAGATGACGTGATACGAAGTCACGTGATCTACCAGTGACCACCGTAATGCATCTTGGCAAGCGCCATTTGATAGTATTGGCGGCTGAATTCAATACAATAAGATAGCATGTCGAGTGCAGTATTGTTTGAACGAGTAGAATGGAGCCCCTGGAAGCTAAATGGAATAAAGAATTGTAAAGATTCATCATCAATTTGCTCAGTTTTTGAAAAAGTACGTAGAAATAAAATGTAATGTGGTGGATTTCAATAGAAAATTTTGTGTTTTTCCTTAAAAACATCATAGAAGGAAAGAGGCAGAGAAAGACCTTAAGGTTGAGTCGTACCAGAAAGTTAAGCACCTGATGGAGGACCGGAGCGGTTGGCAATTACTCCATCAACAAGAGAATGGTTTTTAAATAAAGAGAGAGACAGAGAGAAATGGATTTACGAAGGTTATTCATGATTTCTTACTTCTACTAGAAACTGTTAATGTTTTTGACCGAAACATTAATTGAATACTCAAGCCTAACTATTGGACTAACTCCAGAATAACCACAACTGTAGAATTATCGGTTTATTATTATTTTAGTGACTTAATGTGGTAACAGTTATAACTTGACCAAAACCAGTTTAAAACTTTCAGTAGAAAATCGCTAAACATACATGGGGTGAAATCGATAGGTCTTGGAGACGTCTATCGTCGAGCTTCGTTTGATCGCCGACCGAGGTTACACCCTGTATTTGTCGTTATGTGGATAGCTATAATATAAAGTTACGTATACAATGTCAGTGTCAAGTGTCGCCGTGTGTCTACACCTTTATAGATCTGTAACTCTGCTGGAAAGTGTGTACTTACTCAAAATTGGTATACTATGTTATCGTGTGAAATAAATAAACGGATAAATGTCAAATGTTTAGAAATGCAAAGAGAAGGGTCAGTAATAATATAGGGATCGTTTCTTGCCTTTAGTCACTTCCTTTAGGCTTTAATTATGCTCAAACATATTCTTTTCAGCTATGTCTTTATTTGTAGTTAAACGCGACATAATCGCGTACTTATTTTGAATTATCTCGACGTTTCGATCATATTGCAACGACCGTGGTTAGGAGAAGCCTGAAGAGGCGGGCATCAATGTCTGCGGATGGTGCCAGTCTTTCCGAATAACCCGCACCTGGTTTTGTTTTTGTTGATTCGAATCAGTTACATGACACAATACTCCCACCCTAAGATTTGTCTGATGATTTATCCCGAGGCTTACATTTGTTGATCAGTGGATGCCACGATGTCGATAGCTTGAATGCAAGTGTATTAATTTTTAAAATCAAAAAACAACCTCCGATTTCAAAATAATACTTTGGTTTATGAGAAAACACAATAATACTAGTGAGGTCGCAGCGGGACGCCCGGTGCCGTGTTAATTACTGACTTTAACGCTGTTTTAACAAGGTGTATTTCGTCAATGTCGAGTATTAGACAATCACCGTGAACTTACTAGAGAAATAAGTCCATTGATATCACACGCGAGGACAATAGGCAATATTCATGATTTTATTTCTTCTTCTTCTTTTTCTTTATGGCGTTCCGCAGTGATTGCCAATGTCCAGTTACACAGCTTCAATCAAAGCTGATTCATGTAACAAACAGTGGAGAACATACCCCGAACAAATCATGCGGATGACGTAAAAATGACGTACCTACTTTTGCACTCAGGATGATGTCTGTATTGCAACATCCGTATGTCATATTGCACGAAGTAACAGATTAACCGCGTATAATTTCAAGAAATCTATACAGAATTATCTAAATGATAGGATGATGTACTTAGTGAATAAAATAAATGTTACGAGATTTGTTTACGTAACTACGATAATTGATAAGAAAAGTCAATAATATGTTATTAAAAAATATTTAATGACATTATGTACACAACTATTTCTCCAACAAGTCTATAGTTGTGGTCAGACACTTAAAGTAAGCTTTAATAAATTTTTCTTCCTCACTTGCTTGGCCGGGGAAAAAAATTTGGCTAACAATTTCGCTGTATCAATGATAATCGCACTACCTACTCGATTGCTCGGTTTGTGTAAGTCAGTTTATTGTTCAACTGAATGACAATGTCAGTCAAAGATGTTATGTACCTACCTACTCGGCTCATGTTAAGTGGCGATATCGTTTTATTAAAGAGGTTGATAATTGATAAGTAGTCATTGTTTATGAAAATACTTTTTGAAATCAGCCTATGAGTGGTTTGACGTCATCCGCATGATTTGTTCGAGGTATGGTTGAGAACAATTATTTTTTGAAGAGCTTATAATGGCCGACGTGTCACATGACGTCATATGGTATCGGATCTCTCTGTCGAATCCCTGTCTAATTAGCAGTTTATATCCTCGTATTATCCGTATTTCATAACCGATTTTAATTTTAATTTCACTTTTGGTGATTTCTTTTCCGTTATTGTCATATTTTGTTGAGAAATGCGATTTAAAAATCCTTGCGTTGATCGGTTATATTGTTATTATATTTACTCTGATGGACTAACCAGAAGCATAGCTCCACTTCCTATTCAGATATAGTAATCAGCTGTAAAGAAGCCCCCCACCAACGGTGTCGGTGCCCCGAGGCTGTAATTGGCTGGTTGCTATTAATCTGGGTTATTGCGTCTGTAAAAGAGCCCCACATTTACGATAACGCGTGTTTCCGCGTTAAGGGTTTACGTTGAGATGCGGACTGCGACGTTACGACACTTGGAAGACAACGGGCTGTTCCAAAATCAAATGAGATATGTTCTAAATGCCATAAACAAATTGTAGATTTCCATATTGCCGACGAGTAAAATATTAGATCACGTGTTACTGAATAAATATTTTGAATTTTGAATTTATGATGAATGTTTTCTATGTGAGTATACATTTAAAATTGATACTTAACTCAGTCTTAGAAGGAAATATAATGAAATAAATTGTGTAGTTAATTAACATAATGGTTTATGTGATAAAGATGACCTCTAGGTATATCATACTAAAAGCCACCACTCCTGATTTTCGATGGGATTAAATACTTCGAATAATCAGCGTCTTAGAAGAAACAAAACTAAAATGTAAGTAATAAAGCTGATTCAATTATTGTACTTACCTATCCTGAGACCTAAGGGTCATGAGTGTGAACCATAAAACATTAACCTAGATTACACGAGTAATGCATTTAAAGTCTAATTTCGGGTATTCAGGTACAGTTGTGTTACCAGAGACCGGACAAATCGGTCATTACTCGCAATAATGTTGACATGACTCCAAAGATTTTTATAAAAGCAATAAAGTTACAATATTACATTGAACAACATTAAAGTAATCACTTACTTTAAAATAATTATGATCCTTTGCAAGACAGTAATGAATAAATAATACAACGACGTAAGGAGTGGTCATTAATACTGATCTATTTAAGTTGGCTCCATTAACATCCGTGGATTTCGAAAGGAGTTATTCACTTCATAAGTTTATTTGCAGCCTTGAAAAGAAATAAACTAACCGCGGAAATTTATACAAATTACTGTTTTTTTGCTTTAATAAAGTATATTTATTTATTACTGTTTTGCAAAGGAGCAATAATATTTGTATAGTAAGTAATCAATTCATGTAATTTAATTTGTTTAATTAAAATCTTTGAATCATGTCCACAATATTGTGAGTAATGCCACCCATTTGTCCGATCTCTGGTTTTAACTCACGACAGCGGGTTTGCCATGCTTGTGTGTGTAGACGCACATGCACGTTGTGTCTGAGTGTGTAGCTGTCGCCGCTACGCGACGCCGTAGTATGGCTAACCCGCTTTCTTGAGATAAAACAACTGTAAATAAGTTATATTTGATTTAAGTACCTATTCTGAATGTAACTAAAGTATATTTAAAAAGATACTGGTACTACACTCAGGAGCAAAAATACCGGGTCAGAGTGCGTTTTTCATACAAACGAGACTATTTCGAAGCCTTGGTTCCTCGCCAGGGGTTGTTTTGAGTGAGTTTTAATGGTGGATACTGCGAGTTTCAATAGAGGAGGTCACCAGTTATTAAGATACCTAACTGATCGCACAATCAGTTAACACCACAGCGGGAGAGTTTGGGTCAGCACTTGGATTTCCTTACATTTTATTGCCATTTTAGATGTTTTTCTGAACATGCACAATTCCGGCGTTAAGCGCAGATTCATTCAGTTGGGTATCCTAGGCACTCTGGAAGTCCTGTGTCGATGCTCGCGGTATTCATCATCAGATTTCACTAAAAGCATTCTCTGGCGAGGAACCAAGGCTTCGAAATAGCCTCTTTAGTATGAAAAACGCACTTTTTGTTCCTGAGTGTATTTTACTATTTATCTGTAAGATGCGCAAATAAATTTTTCAGATAGTGAAAAGCCTATTCGATATTCGTTACGTCCTTCGCAAGTTTCACGCTTACGGCTATTCGATCAATTAGGTATATTACGGCACCGAATAAACCTTTTGTCTTTCTTTCTTTTGATACTTTATATTCACACGGAGGCAAACAGCCACATTTTACACAAAGTATACAAAAACATTTTTTTTTTTAAATATCCTGAGATTCTTTAACCCGACGAATCTAGAAATTACGCGGGCTTACATCTGCCTTTTAACGAGTGACTCATTTTCCAAGAAAGCTTTTACTTGCTAAGAACTTTGAATACTAGATTAGCAATCGTCGAGATAGTTGAATTAAGTTGTATTCCCATTTGGTCTCCGACCGTTCCTTTCCCTGCCTTTGGCAGACTTAAGCATGAGTTTTCCGACATAATGGAAAATCGTCTACAAAGAAAACTCGGGTACCTGCTTGAATGGAGCTTGTTATTTCGATCAGTTAAAATACAGTGTAAGGAAATATGTTTTTTTGCTAGGAACTAATATTTATCATATATATTTAGGTATTACTAGCTTCTGCCCGCGGACTTCGCCCTCGTAGATTTCGATTATCGTTATTCCCTTGAGAACCTCTGAATTTTCCATGGTGTTAATCCAGTGTATATATAAGCTATCTCCTTTTTCAAATTTCATGCAAATCCGTCCAGCCATTGCAGCGCGAAGGAGTAACAAACTAACACACACACATACACTTAAAGTTTCGCATTTATAATATTAGTGGGATTAATCTTCGTAAATAATACTTTTTTATTTTATAGCTAAAAATGTTACCTTCTTACAAAATAAGCTACTGTAAAAAAAACCAAGTGCCCGTTTTCTTTCTGAAGTGGTGTAGGATAATCATTCAAATAGTTCTTTACTATCTTTGGTAGTATAGCGGTAACTATCCTCGCCGGTCACGCGGGAGATCGGGATTCGATTCGTTAACCACTTTGTCAGTGAGATACAATTATGAATTACAATAACACTTAGTTATATACACAAGACTAAATTTAATACGCAGCTTAACACATGTACAGATAATTCATAATCCAATTGAGATTCATCGAAACGTGCTTCGTTATAATTATGTAACATAACTACCGGCATAAGGAATTATTGACTAGGGTGAAGGAAGCAGTGATGGACACTTGATTCTTATTGTACAGAGGATAAGGGTTATCCGTTTGTTTATCAACAATCACTTTAGGACCTGCCGTGCCTGCCTGCTAAAAGTGTCCAACACAATACCTATTAAAAAAAACGTAGGTACATTTTCATATAACTTCAAACATCTAAAGACAGTGAGGAATCGCAGGCGACTTATCGATCGCTAACCGCAGACATTATTTGAGCGTCAGTTCGTGCATAGAAATGATACATTAAAATATATCACTTACTCCGGTGACTTGGCTTATGAGTCCTATCTTTGTATTGACTGAACTTGAATAATTCGGGATTGACTGCAATGACCGTTACTGAACTGTTTTTTTAACGTTAATTTTCTTCACTTATAAATATTTGATTAGTTGACTGATAGAGGATGCCATTCGCGCTTAATTCCACCACTTGTACTTTCCTCTGTTTAAGCAATTAAGTTAAAATAATAAAGGACAGCCCGGATCATCCATCTGACCAGTCCAATAAACAAAAGGAAATGTACGAGGGGCGTTCAATGAAAAGTGAGAATGAGTATGTTATAAACTACTTTCGTTAAATGTCGTTTTATTTTTCAACATAGTCACCTTTTAGCGTAACACACTTAGTATATCTTTTTTCTAAACTTAAAATTCTTCAGTACTTAAAAAATCTTGTACTGCAGCGACTACCGCGTCGTCGTCTTCAAATTTCTGGCCTCTCAGGTATTCTTTCAATCTCGGAAATATGTAGAAATCACTAGGGGCGAGATCTGGCGAATACGGAGGATGCTTAAGGATATCGCAAACCCAGCATCACGAATTGCAGCCATTGCAACGGTGGACTTGTGTACCGGGGCATTGTCCTGGTGGAACAGCACAACTTTCGAGAGTTTACCTCGCCGTTTTTAGCGGATCTCATTGCGCAATGTTGCTATTTGTTTGGCATATAAAGTGCCCGTAATAGTGGCTCCATGCTCGAGATACTCAATCATTACTACCCCTTTACCATCCCAAAAAACCGAGTCCATGGCCTTACCGGCAGATGGGCCCACCTTGAATTTCTTCGGAGTTGGAGATGATAGCCTTTTCCATGTCATAGACTGCAGTTTCGTTTCAGGGTCATAATTATGGAGCCATGCTTCGTCCATTGTAATCACCCCAAAAAAAGTTCCCGGTCTTGCTGTATCGGGTCTGAAGCTTCTTAACAAATCTCGACTCTGTTTTTGCGTGTCAGTAAGCATTCTTGGTACCCAACGCCCAGATACCTTTTTCATACCCAAGCGTTCATGTAAAATATTATGCATGATCCCAGTTGAAATTTTTACATTTTCAGCAATAAAACGAACCGTGACACGACGATCCGCCAAAACTAAGTTTTCGACTTTTTTCACAATTTCTTCAGTTACTGCTGTAGTAGGGCGTCCGGACCGGGGGTCGTCTATGGTCGATGTTCTTCTACGTCTAAATTTGGCGCACCGACGTGCGACTGTCGAATACGGAGGAGCATTAGACCCTAAAGTGTGCAAATCTCAACTGACTTGGTCCGTAGTTTTTTTTTTAAACACAAGTATTTGATAACGGTGCGCAGTTCAATTTTCTCCATTTTCGCTAACGTACTCAATAGCTTTGCAAAGAAATTACAGTATTTTTTTTAAACAAAAGACAGTTCGTTTTTTTTATAGCATTCAGCTAAACAGATTAGCTTTCATCATAATCATCATCATCATTATCAGCCGCAAGACACCGGCCAGTATTTATTTTCTTAATATTGAACGAGTGTGCTTGCCGATCTCACTTTTTATTGAACGCCCCTCGTATGACATTACATCTACGTGTGTTGTATGTACGTAGGAATGAAATATGTTTAGTTTCTTAGATAAATTTCCAGGAAATTCAAAAACTTGATATCAAAATTATTTTCATTGGAAGTTATCAGATTAAACGAAAACGTAACGAGAAAAGAACGAAATAAAAATGAGAAAACTTTGAAATTAACTTACCAAGTGTGACAATATTTCAGGTCCGTAAAGTTAATCTTAACTTATCTTGTTCTAATAACAGAATTAACTCCAAGGGCAATTTAATTATAATTGGAAACATAAAAAGCATAAGCATAGGTAAATACTTAGCTAATAAGTTCCAAATAATATAACATACTCGTACTGATGCCGGCAGTCATTATGTAATCAACAATATTCATAATTTAAACACGCTAGGAAACACACATGAAGGATAAGTCCACAAGAACTACGAACTTATCATTTGTTAAAAATAGTACATTGTGAATCAAGGGTAGTATGAAGGGAATTACTAACGAGAGTGTTAGAAGCCCGACGCCGAAGGCGGAGGGCTTTTAATGACTCGAGTTAGTAATCCCCTTACTGCCTGTGATACACACAATGGTTTTCATCACATTTGCGAGGAAAAAAAACAAAGAGAAAACACTTAACTCTGCAAAATATAAAGAAATAACTTTTGACGAACGGGAACGTAAATGGAAACGATTTTTTTTTTGTGACCTCTACCACAGATAATAACTGCGTTTAGTTTCGACCTGGATTCGAGCCAGATTTAGCCAATTTGATAAAATGTATAATTACTAAAATTAATGATAAATGTTGATATAAACTTGAAATAGGTATAAAAATAATGAAGTTTAATGAAGCGTATAGGTTTTGTGTAATGTAAGTTAGTCTATAGCTAATTTTTAAAGATGAAATTGGAAACCGATTTAATTTTTGGCTGAAAATTAAACTTCCTTAGTCAGAAATGATGTACGAAAGAGTTACAAATTTTAAAAAGAAAGTCATTACTCCCTAGGGATGACAAACTCGCCATAATTCCCGCGGGAACAATTTAGGCCATTGTCCTTCTGTATACAGGCATGGAATAACACCATTTACGAGCAAGTGTGATGAAAAGAACGATGCTGTGGAATTCACACAAAAAGATTCAATTATATAGGTCGATTAGTCGCCGACCGAAGGTGTCACATAAAGCTATTTCGTATTCTAAATTTAAAATTCAAATAGCGTTCCCAAAATGGCTGCTGCCCTCAAAATTAGATACAACGCCGATTGGAGATTTTATTAGCTAACGACTGGGAGTTGTATTTAACTTTTTTATTTTATTGTCGGTACCATTTATTTTTTTAAAGTTGATGACCAGTTTTTATTTTGTCAATGTATTATAAGTTTGTAACAAGCTTAAATAAACGAGATTGCATGTATTTTAGATTAACAATTCCACCAACAGTTTGATAAAGTTGAAAATAGTTACAAGACCACTAAAATTGTTTTCTATCCGACTGCTGCACAAGGACGGTAATGTTTTTCTGTCTCTATGTATGTATTTAGGGGTATTTTTTCCCTCGTAGAGTCGTTAAGGACTGCCCCGATTTCATCAACGAGTTACCTGACAACAAACAAAAGTGATCACGTCATCTACGACCTTTTTATCTTGGGGTTCTACTCGGTAAAACCATATGCTTTTGACGTTATCGTCTTCGGCCGCCATTACTGTCAAGTAAGTAACAGCTATCGTACCGTTGACATTGCGATAACATGTTATTATTACTATTTTATTATTATTATTTATTCACCTAAATGTCAATACTGTATGTCACTGATAATTTCAAAGAGGAGTCACTAGGTACCTATCTATTACTTTTGTATAAAAATATATCCTACTAATATTATAAACGCGAAAGTTCGAGTATGTATGTATCCGGATGTTTGTTACTCTTTCACGCAAAAACTGACGGACAGATTTTGGTGAAATTAGGAATCCAGACAGCTTAAACCTTGGATTAACACATAGGCTACCTTTCATGTACATGTAACTTAGAAGGCAAAAATTCACTTGCACTATATATATATATATATCTATATATAGAAGGTCACTAAAAAAAAAAACAATTTCAGTGCGACATGATAACTGGGTCTACTTATTACTAACTAGAATAGACCCCTAGACCCCGGTGTAGCCTTTTTTATTCTATTTGATTCCTAAATAATCTGGTCCCACAATTTCGAAACTTTAACGAAATAATTCATTTCAAGAGCACGTTGTCCACTGGAATTGATTTGGGGTAACTACCTTGAACCGGTTGGAATGGAAAACCACTGAATGTTAAATTCATGTGGAAATATTATTCGTCATTGTAATTCTTCGCGACGCGCCATCCCGAAAGGACCGAATCTCCCTTATAATTTGGAACATTCAATTGAAGGCAGATTTGAATTTGGAATATTTATTTCAATCCTCCGCAATAATTTTATTGAGGTTATCGAATATTTTACACAAATCGTGTGAAAATAACGGGGACAAGTTATATTTTTAAACGTATAACCAAATTTGGTTTCAACGTAGATTTTGTTAATATTTTGTGGCCGTGCAAGTTACACAGAATTCAGAATATATCGTAAGCCATAGGAATCCTTTGACCAACGTTAAAATATCCGTCCATATTTGCAGTTTAACAATGGAAAATGGAATAGACACGTTTAAATCTGCTAGATTATTTCATTTTCATTCTCTGTGGTCTAAATATAGTTCATAAACACAACCACAAAGATTGGATTAGCAGTACGGCGAAGTTTCTCAACGTGGGCAGTTATTTCTGGCCGTATTCCCCTAGATCCCAGGGGATTATTCTTCGAGACTTCATCTCGGGTGTTCTTATTACAAACAAAGAAAAACGTTATCGCGCTCGATATTGAGGATTCTTTTTTAAATTGTAGCTGGCCATTGATAAAACGCTGGTGAACCACGAGGGAT
The DNA here is from genome assembly GCA_923062465.1 of Acleris sparsana. Taxonomy (NCBI): domain Eukaryota; kingdom Metazoa; phylum Arthropoda; class Insecta; order Lepidoptera; family Tortricidae; genus Acleris; species Acleris sparsana. Next base: position 11,187,416 of record OV281306.1, on the reverse strand, counting down.
ACAGGGATTATGTTGGGTTTGTTCGCTTGAGTGATTGAAGCTTTCAGAGTAATTTTCAAGTTGTTTGAGTCAGTCAGGGTAAAGCGTCATTCTAACTTGTAAAGTGTTGTTATCGAACTTTTTAATTTGCTTACTAAATTCTATAGGATTAATGAATTTGTATGTTTCAAGGTTATGGTACGAATTACTTATGAACAACCGACTACAGTTGAATTTCTATTTGTTTTTAATCATGAGTGTAATGTATGTATAGTGCAACAACTATAGTAATAATGTTTGGGTGGAGTTAGCAACTTTTGAACCAGAATTAAGTCACGTGATGGTAAGTGGTCCTGAGGCCTATTAACATTAGCTATTTTAAGACTGCGATCCCAAAATTGCCAATGTAACTGATGAATAAGACGAAACTTTTTTATGATAGTTATTTCACCGATTGTCTTACCGGAATACAACAATGCAAACACTGCTTCAAGACGGCAGGATAAAGGCTTATTTAAAGGCCGTTTAACTTGAGTATTTAATAGTACAGTATTATCTAGGCAGGGAAGTAAGCAATTGCGGGCCGAGTAAAGGTGTAAATGGGCGAGCTTGCGAGTCCGTTTATAAATACGAAGCCCGCAATTGCCGTTTCTGCTAAGGCAAATAAAGTGCTTTTCTCAAAAATTGCAGAAAAAAGTGTTGCAGTAAAATTTACATCGCTTGAACTCATTTTTTGAATTGCGTACAAACAGAAACTTCACCATTAAACATCACTCTTTGCCTTTTTGTTTATGACAAGGAGAAACGCAAGCTTTTTTTTAAAAAAAGAAGCTATTCCAGAAACATAAATAGTTATGTTTCGAATATAATTTGGATGTATAAGACTTGTGCCCACATTTTATTGTGGCCCTTTTCACTTTTTAAAATCTTACATACTAGATAGTAATGAAGTGTATGCAGGCTTGGGTACCGAGCACGCAATGTATTTTTTTTTAATTTGAGAACTGTCAGTAAACTGTGTACTTCGCGTCTCAATATGTAGATAGTAATGTCAACTTATTCGGTCATATTTGAGATAAGTTTGTTAGTATCACGTTCACATTTACTAATCAACAACACTTTTGCTGTACCAGGCTCGCATAACTTTCAGAATATTGATTGCTCCCGACATCTGCGCAAAGCGGAACGAACGAAACTCGGAGTTCAAACTATCATTTTATACGCCGTAATATTGGCTGCGATTTTATTAAATTACGTCGCAGCGCATCAATTTACTTTGAGAGCGAAAGATTTCACGTCGGCGCTCCATTGGAGAAAATGAAGAGCAATTACTGCGAGTATTCTTGATACTTGCTTGGGTATCAACTCATTAGCTTCTTTTAAAGCTGAAAGGATTTATACTTCGTTTTAAAATAGGTATTTAACTTAAATCAATTGGAAGATGGTTTATTTCGGGCGTGGCGGTAAAGGAACACCATAACGAATTCTGAACAAAATTGATGCACATATGTGGGGTATTGTTACATGTTAACACACGAGCAAACCCAAGGCCAGTCCGATTTACCATTTGATATTAAGCATGTTAAACTTTTAATCCAAATTTGGCGGCAGTGTATTTTGTCGAAAAAAAATCATAGCTGTAAAATAAATGTTGGCGGCATTTTGCGAATCTCGTTACGGATGGAAATACGTGGTGTCGTGGTACAGACAATTTTACGTGTTTCCTGTGGCGTTTGTTATCCGATCGGCAGCCAGTCGCGCGCGCTATTGCAGAGCGTTTATCCCCCCACGCTATGATGTCCTGGTACATTTTACTGTGAAAGTGGAATTTAAAAGGACAATCTGCTTTTGGCGAGCTTGCTGTTAAAAGTGCCGTAGGGGCAAGAAGATAAACGAGCAATTGTACTTTTCGACGCCTAGTAAAACATCCTTTAACGTGAACATATAGCGCATTCGGTAGAACAAAGGCACAATGGCAAAATTTGCGGGTGGTAGGACCTTGTGCAGGGTCCGTCCGAATCGCTACTGCCATCTTATCCATTAACCTACCGCCGAACAGCAGTGTTCGCATTGTTGTGTTCCGGTTTGGGGATAAGACAGCCGGTGTAATGACTAGCATAGAGGCATTCCATCTTAGTCCTCAGGGTTGGCAACGCATTTGCAGACTTAGGCTAGCAGTCTTGTGAATGGGAATGTATATGGGTCACAGTTTCCACTTACCATTCAGGTGGCCTGTGTGCTCGTTTGCGACATGCCATAAAAATAAAAAAGTTCGATATGACAAAGTGCCATTGTGCCCTTGTCCTCCTACCGAAGGTGATATACAGTGTGTAAATGGTATACGGGAGTTTATTAAAACTGGACATAGATTAAGACTCTACTAATCATTAACAGAAAGAATTATTTTGATTACGCTAACGTATACAACGTTATTAATTTTTGAACATACTATCGACCCGCAATGTACATCGAAGTCCATCTGTCAGGTAAGTACGTTATGTTTAATTAATTGCATTTTTCGTTATACATTACGTGTTAAATTATTTTGTATGGTTATTTTTTTTAAATTTAATTTTAACAAAAGCTGCCTAAATCTGCTCAGTAGGGGTTATACTAACCACAGTTAAAAGGAACGCCCGTATACCATTTACACACTGTAGGTACATATTAAAAGTCATACGACCGCACTTAGAGTCAGTTAATGACGATTAAGTCGTTCCTTAGTAACGACTTTTCAATCTCAAGTTTGAAAAAGGAACATGTTAATTGAATTGTCTTTAAAATGTCTATGAATACGGTGAAAACATTTCAAAGAAATGCGCACAATTTTCAGATTCAGCTTGACGTACTTGAATAACGTTTTACCTGTACCAAATTGTGTGGAGCTGGGTAAAGAAATATGCTATTATAATTTAAGTTTAAGAAAGAGCTCAAAAAATATTTACTACAGACACTTGAATGACAACTGCTTTCATAAGCAATTGTCACTCAGGTGTGTATCATATTTAGAACCATATCTTATTTATTTTGTTACTTATTTAGCTAAATAGAGACTCCTGCCTGCAGACAAACTGTAAAAACAGTTTTGCGGGAATATTGTTACATATTTACTTTTGTACCGTGCCTAATAATATAATAAATAAAATAATAATAAATAATAAGTTACGTAGTGGTTATTTTGCAACTGGACGTAGGGATTGGTAACAACGTGGTAATTTAAGCAAATTCGTGTTTTATATACACAAATAGAATGAAAATAGTTGGTAAGTTTACAGTGAAAAGTGAGTTATCTATTTTGGCATAGAAAAGGCAAATGAGCAGAGACCACCTGATGGTGATTGGGATCTATGGCCCAAAGGAATTTGCATTCTCAGGAGGGCAGTATTAAGACCGCAAATGCGTTGCCACACTGAGGACTAAGATGGAATATCTCTATGCTAGTAATTTTACCGGCTATCTCATCCCTACACCAGAACCCGATAGTGCGAACAATACTGCTTGTCGCTAGGAATAAGAATTAACGTGAGAATGCTTTTAAATTACGGATAGATCTTAAATTTTCATTTCTATTTCAGGTATCGAAGAATGGCCTAAATCTGGACTTAGGCTTACGTTCACATGTACGGAACTGTTAGTATTAATTCTAGTTTTAATAATCTATTTCGTGCAAGTAGCACCACGGGATATATCTACTTAAATCGTAAAAGCACCGCTGAAAGGGCTGCAGAATAAAGCTTCCCCAAAGCTTTGTGATCTTTATTGGTTTAACTTAAACTCCTCCGAGCACGATATCCTAAGAAGCTTTTCCTCCTCAATGTTCAAGGAGCTTTGCTAAATATAATTTCATGACTTTCTTTGGCATCCATTATAAAAACCTCTATCACTCTCGAGTGGCTCGCATAGATCAAAGTATACAACGTATTATCCTACAATCATAATGGATAAAGGTTTAAAAGGTTAAGAATTACCATTATAACCCGAAACGGTCAGGCCGTTCATTACATTAAAACTTGTCTAAAAATATCAATCAGTTGAAAATTAATAAATAAATATGAGGAGTAGGCTAGTACGCTCTGGCAGGCTAGTACTATGGGTACTAGACAACAATATAAATACTTATACAGATAGATCTACGAGTATATACGTATATATAAATGAATCCCTCGAGAATCGCATGGTTGGACAAAAAAAATGGCGAATAAGTGGCGCCACTACTTACTCAAGTCCAGGACCCCAGGTTTAAAAAAAAAACTTAATTTGCTTATTCAATAAAATGCCAGAATTCCTTGTTTAAAATCAAATAAACAAAAAGAAACATGAAACAACCGCCAATATATATTTTTTGTATCTTGACTGTTGCTATGTTATGTGAGTGTTACCTGGCGCAAATAATTAGTCAAGAAAAGCCCAGGCCACAGAAAAGTTTAAAAAAGACGTAAATAAAAACCACAAGCCCAGCAAAGCATAGCTTTAAAAAAGAACTAAAAGAGGTCGAGCACTTCAACCTCTTTGAATATTTCTCTGATTAATAATCTTTCCAAGGATATTTGCCAATTTAGTTGGACACTTGGCAAAATTCTTTGACCTTGGTCCTAACATGGAAAGAAATAAGTAGAATGTAGGTTTAAGAGCTTTGTACGGTTTCTTTTATTAGCAAACTTCTTTTATTAGGAACCAAGGCTTCGAAATAGCCTCTTTAGTATGAAAAACGCACTCTGACCCGGTATTTTTGCTCCTGAGCGTAATACAAACTGTTACACTGAACCTGTGTCTTGCACGCTACAAACCATCAAAACCAGCGCTGTATCTGACCCCAGACGACGTCTCATTAGTATTTCAGTCTCCAACCACCTCCTGCCTTCCTATTGACTTATTGAACACGACAAAACTTATAAAATACGAGATATGAATGCAAAATCGAAAGTAAATTACGTGGTTCGGCCCATTTCACGCGAGTCCTGTGTAAAACTTGTATCACACTCGATACAAATGGGATTAGGCGGTCGTTAACTTGGCTGGGAAGCCGTACAGCGGTGCCAATTGCTGCTAGCCTGGTATCCCGTCGTCTTAAGCCGTATGGTGGACCTGAAGTTTCTGTGCACCTAGTGTGACCTAATAGTGTAGGAAGCACGCTTAGCACGTTCTGCATACGAGTGACGAAGTTGCTTAAGGCTATGGCGCCTTAGTAACTTTATGTTGATTAAACTTCCCTACTTATAAACTTCACTTCCCTCCTCTTTATCAGGTTTCGTTATGTGAGTTCGTAAAATATATGATATTTTAATAAATAAAGAAAAATGAAAGAGATAAAGAAAAAACGTTTATTTACATACGTGTAACAAAAGTACAAGAACAAAATAAACAAACAGAAAGTACGAGATAGAGACTAACACATTTTTTAATTTAACCTTTCGTGTGTGACGTTTACAATGAAATTACTTCATATTCACGAACAATTTGGCTAATTACTTTTGTATAAAGCGCTCATCAGCTTACACTCGAATTATAATGTGTTATAATTAGCACGAACGAAGCGGGAAATGGGAGAAAGGGATTATTTTTAACGTTGTTTTTCGAATAAATACGAATACGTCCGTCAGTTCTCGACAAACGTGCTCAACGTGCTCATAATTGTCAGAACACGCCAATAGCGTGCGTTGTAAAGCGATAATAAAATGTTTGCGATTACTGTTTATACTCCATTTTACATTCGTTGTTTACGCTTATTCGTAAATGATTGGAATGGTTCACTTTTCAAGGTTATTTATTAAGTTATTAATGGAGAACCGTCCCGCGGCTTCGCTCTGGTTTCACAAAATGCCTACGGATAATGTAGCTGCGAATTAGTTTTTTTAATGGGTTCATCGCAGGTCCGCGGTGGATGCGAAAAGCACAAGACCGGTCTGAGTGGAAAGCCTTGGGGGAGGCCTATGTCCAGCAATGGACGTCTTTCGGCTGACATGATGAATGGGTCAGTATTAGATATTCATTTTGACAATAATGCGTTTGCGTTTAACCACAGTCTCAACTGATGTTAAGTGATGACGAGGTCGAAGGTAACATACAGGGTCTCCAGGAGTTGACGTAATTATTACGGCAAGAAAGCCCCGTCTCTACCAGTCCAGAACATCGTCTTCATTTTCTAATTAGTTAAGTACTTTAGGAATTATTAAAGTTTTAATGATGTTGACAAAGAACACTTGAGATACACTTTTACCAGATTTGATCCTTGAATGTACCTATTGAAATATTTAAAATACATCATAATTCAAAAAATTAACGCATTTTAAATAATTCCAGAATGTCTAAGCAAATTATTTTCTTTACACTTAATGTTATAAATATGTGTTTGATGATAAATCAAGTATTTTCTAAGGCACTAAAGCATTTCTTGTTTTGTATAGCTTTGACTCTTTGTGAAACCTACCTCTTTATTATTAAGTATACCTAAATTGCGCATCACTTTTAGGGAGAAAGCCGTTTCTAGAAATCCGCACGTCGCATTTTGCATTACCATAGAGTATTTCCGAGGTATTACAGATTTCCGAGAAATCACTACGCTTAACTTTCTTAGTAAACTTCATTATTGTGCTTACTGAGAAAGCAAGATAAATTCTATCTTCTCTGATAACACACAATGTTGTTTGAACATTCACTACATCTGTAAAACATTATTTCGTCAAAGTCCAATATTTAGCAGAATAACAATTGATATTGTTGTTCCGCGATTGTATAATAAAAACCATATATATCTAAATTACATAAATATTAGAATTGTATTACTGTTACATTAATATTATAATGAGAGAGTTCGATGATCTCCGAAACTACGGAATCTATTCGAAAAAAATCTGTCACCATTTTAAATAATTAGAGACAATTAACTAGTTCCTTTTTCAAATTAGCGTTAGTTATGACGTCACTAGCAGATGACACGTGATCCCAAAAGGCGTTTTACAAATGACCCCTTGACGCTGAAATATCAGAGCTACCTGGAAACCTATAAACTTAATCTCTTTAAAGGCTTTAGCGAAGCACATTATATCGAAGGGTTTAATCAAATCGGGCTCGAGTTGCAGGCTTAAGGATTAAGTGTACTTAATTTGGAGGAAATCCAGAAAAGGCTGTTTGCGAAGGTTTTGGATTACCGTGTCTTCTGATTAGCTCACGGTGAGGTTAGTCGTGTTGCTAAGGGATTACGCCTCTGTTGTGCTTTGTTACTATATCGTTGTCATATCGTTAACATTATGGCAGCTCTTATTCGATTTACGTAATAACAACCAAGCAAGCTTCATAAAACCCGACCGTTTTTACTGACCAACTTTACATCGTTCAGAATGAAAAATAAAGATTTTTAAATACCTATTCAATGATATCCCATTTGGCATAGTTCATAGTTTTTTTTTCTCTTCCTTACAATATGGCGTCTAGCTGCCGCCATATTGAATTTTAATTACTGTCACATCTTTAGTGACACAAGATTAAGACAAATCCATTGCCATAAGAATCATCAAAATCGGTTCATGCGTATAGTCTCTAGAGTGCCACAAAGGAACAAACATACATTATATAGGGTGATAAACACATTACCCTTCTATATTGGCGGTCGGGTAAAATACGGCTGAGTTGGACAATACCATTTTTTTATGGCAAGTAGCAGACAAACAAACACACATGCCGACTGATAGTAATTGGGATCACAGACCCAACACACATTTGAGGTCTCAAGACTACAATCTCAAGTCTACAGATGCGTTGCCAACCCTGAGGACTAAAATGGAATGCAAGTAATTCCACCGGTTGTCTTATCCCCACACCGAAACACAACATTGAGAACATTGCTGCTTGCTGTCAGGATAAAGGATAAGATGGTGGTAGCGATCCGGACGGATCCTGCACTCCTACCAACACTAAACCCGGGGGCAATAGCCCAGACTGTGCATGCATGAGTCATTGTTTCGTCTCGCGTATTTTTTAAGTCGATAGAACCGTTTCTCAGTTTGCAGACACTCTTGGGTAACATATTAGTAGAATACAATTTTATACGAAGTCGGTACAAAGCTCAAGTGGAATAGATAAGCTCAAACAGGCTAAATGCATGCTTGGGTTTGCGTCGCATCTTAAGAAAGGATCTTGCACAAGGGTCTAAACACAAAGAAATAACGATATCATCGTAGTCATAATGTCGATGCTATGTCATCCATTCACTTGAAAGTAAGAGCTTTCCTAGTATCAAAACAAGACGGGCTTACCACAACAACCCTCGCTCTTGTATTATAAAATAAACAAAACTCTTACCATCCTTGTATAGTTATAACTTAACCTACCATGAATGCAAGAAATAAAGACCTAAATGAGTAAAGCACACACACACACACACACACGCACACGCACACTGCACACACACACACACACATACGCACACACACACACATACACACACACACACACACACACACATACACATACACTAATCATGGGAGAGCGGGGTCAGCTGACATGATTCTTATACTTAAAAGGAGACTTCAACTTTGTCTGTAGTTATGTAAGAAACCAAATCATAATAAAAAACTTTATCTTACAAAAGCAGAACAAGGGCCTTCACAATACATTTTACATTTAATATTTTACATCCTAATTCCGTATACATCGGTTTAACGTTCTTATCTTCATAGATAAGTTCCCATGGACGTAGACCCATGTCCTACCATGTCAAGGTGTTAAATCCGCTTTGCAGACATATCACGGACATAATCCCCCGATCTGAATTGCATCGCCTTTGGAAACCATGTAATTCAGCTATGAAAGCCTCTAGACACGGACGGCGTATGGCGGAACCGCCGTGTTATTTGAAAGGATTTTCGCACCTAAATTAACCGAGGACGCTTCAGTTTTGCTTTGGTGATCATGTCAGATATGTTCCTTTGAAGGTTAGAGGTACAAAGTGTCGTTATAGTGGTCGTGGAATACTGATCAAAGCGCTTAGGAATAAATGATTGTGTTATGTTAAGGATGGGATGGAGCCGATGGAGGGTTAGTTTTAATGGAATTAATAAATAATTCTGATTAATTGACTTAATTCAAATATTGGAATACGTACGGAATATTGTCACAACTTTTTATTTATATCCAAGAGTGAGCAATCTAGTGGACATTGCATTTCAAGTAAATAGTAGATTTACAAACGATATATAGCTAGCATTCTAGCGAGTTTTCTAGGATCAACAAAAATCTTCAAAAATGTTGATGAGCCAAGTCGAAATTTGCACTTTCGTTCGCGTTAGATATATGTGTTCTTTGTTCGGTTAGTTAAAATTTAAAAAAGGCTATTGGCCGGGTATTTTTTTTAAACTTCATGGTGGTCTTATGGTAGGAGAATTTACTTATCCTAGTATGTGTACAGAGTTGGGCGGAATGAATGGAGAGCCCCTCGACCGCCCGCCTGCCTCGGCGGCGTCCCCACTCATCATCATCATGTGTACAGAGTAAAAAAATTGCGCAATATATTATTTTTTAGTCTTAGTAATTAGTCAGCGCTTATGCCGAAAGATTGAATAGTTATTTAGCGAATAGTTACAATTTAAAAGGTTATCAACACTATCTTATTTATTAAAAAAAAGTATTGACAACATAGCAAGAAAGAAAGAAAAAAAAAGAAGAAACCAAAACGACACGGTTTACAATAAACAAAGAATTTATTGCGGGTGGTAGGAACTTGTGCAGGGTCCGTCCTTATCAATTAACCTACCGCCAAACAGCAGTGTTCGCATTGTTGTGTTCCAGTTTGGGGATAAGGCAGCCAGTGTAATGAATAGCATAGAGGCATCCCATCTTAGTCCTCAGGGTTGGCAACGCATTTGCAGTGCCTAATCTTGTGAATGTGAAAGTCTATGGGTCACAGCACACTTACCATCAGGTGGCCTGTGTGCTCGTTTGCCTTCTTAATGACACAAAAAAAAAAGATAAATTATTTTCAGACGAAAAGGTTTTGTAAGAATATCGATGACTAGCTAAAGGAGATCGGCGAACATCCATAGAGTCTTGGGCCCAACCGTTACACTAATGATTTTTAGGCCGTATTATAGATCACTATGTAGGATATTTACAGGATAAAAATTATGGGCCTGGTCTTTGGAAAAGCAGAGATATGGACGGTTCTCCATATGAACCAAAGTAAGTAGTTAAAAAAGACTTCGATGAATATTTCTGATAAGTTATATTTAAAAAAGCATCAAATAATCATGGTATAGATGTTAAGCATATGCAACATGATATTATTATAAGAACATGAATAAAAATTCCAAGGGCTACAATATGGTTCAGTATGCATTTGGTCTGTGAAACAATGGATAGCGTAGAAGGCAGAATTATTATGTTATGGAGGGTACTTCTACCCTCAATTTTTTTAAATGTCCTACTATGGCGTATTACGGTAAACAGAAATCAACAATGTTATTTATTATTGATATATTTTAAATCCCATAGAAAAAAAGTCTGATACTTCACAAAGAGTAGTTAAAAAATACATCATTAATTATTGTTTTAGTTAGATTCCTGTAACGGCTAGGCCCACTTTCGCCTATCTCCTTTACACAAATAAAGCGTCCATATCCGAACGCAATTAGTTGATTGAAGACTTTATTTTTGATATCGCTTTTAAATCCTATCCTTACTTAGGTTACATTTATTTTACTAAATGTATACTCGGATATAGTTCTAAAAAAAACTGGTGTAAAAGAATCTCCGATAACAGCAAATGACGTGTGTAAATGATGTGGAACGAAGTGCAAACGGGCCTCAACTTAATCTAGCATTCGTATGCGAAACCCGTTTAAACCCAATGAAGCGAGGGTTGCTGAAAGTTGGCACAATGTTTTCATTTCTCTTCACTGAACATTTTCATGTTAGGTCTGTTTTTACAGTATCTAGATGAGTTAGTTGAAGAGTTGGAGATTGTTATTGAAAACATTGCGTTTTAAAACTTCTATAGGTTTACTTGTAGTTACAGGGACTCTCTACAGTCCTTAAAACCATATTCCTTTTGAAATGTTATCGTTTCGTCAACGTTACGATAGTTCCTATTTACTTGACAATAAGATTGTGGCCGAGTTAAGAACAATAACATAACATGTCAAAAGAAATATGGAGTTAATCAGTGGAATAGAGGGTCTTTCATCTTATTTGGTTTTTTTGATAGATGAAGACTATATTGCAGACCTCGAGAACTCAAATACCTGAAAATTTGCTGGAATAAAAGTATAGCTCCCAAAAGGAGACTATGTTGAGAAATAAATATGATTTATATAAAATAATCATTTATTAACCATACATCACTTTTTTTCGGATGAAGTAGTGTTTGTCTCGCTTTTTTTTTATGGCATTGAGAAGGCCAGAAGGAAGGAAGGAAGGATTGGTTTGCGGGTGGTAGGACCCTGTGCAGGGTCCGTCCGGATCGCTACCACCATCTTATCCATTAACCTACCGCCAAACAGCAGTGTTCGCATTGTTGTGTTCCGGTTTGGGGATAAGACAGCCGGTGTAATGACTAGCATAGAGGCATTCCATCTTAGTCCTCTGGGTTAGCAACGCATTTGCAGTCTTATGCTAATGTCTATGGGTCACAGTTTCCACTTACCATCAGGTGGCCTGTGTGCTCGGTTGCCTTCTCTATGCCATAAAAACAAAAACAAAAAAATAGGCACGCGAGCACTCAGGCCACCTGATGGTAAGTGGGATCTTAGACCCAAATACATTTGAAATCTCAAAATTGCAATCCTAAGACCTCAAATGCGTTGCCAACGCTGAGGACTAAGGTGGAATGCTATGCTAGTAATTTTACCGGTTGTTTTATCCCCACATCGGAACACAACAATGCGAACACGGCGGTGGGTTAATGGAAAAGATGGTAGTGATCCGGACGGACCCTGCACAAGGTCCACTAAAAATTGATTTCTCCATGAACTAACCATCAGTCATTGAGAGAAAAATAACAGTTCAAATAAGGTAGCCTTTTCACGGCATCATTATAACAAACAGGTACGTATAACAAAAAATCTGTTTTATTTTAAGAATTGCGGGGGTCATGAATATCTTTTGCTTGTACTTTTTTTCCTACAAGATTGCCTTTTTTAAGGTTAGTCAAAAGAGAACAGTGACTTTTTATAAGACAGAATCTCGTCCGTTTTTGGTACATTTAAACGAAGATAATAGTAGCAATGACTAGACATTGTAGTACCTCGAAGCCAAGTTCAGAAAGCGAATTTGTAACTTGGCAAGTTTTCATATTCAATTGTATGGGTAACAAATAAAATTTAAGCTGGAAAAATTTGCCAAGTTACAAATATAGCTGTATAAGGAAGCTAATAAACTCGCTATGATTTAAGAACCTTATTAATACGACTTTACACGAAGATAGATAGTTATATCAATGCCTAGGATTACACTTCTTATATAACATATCAGGACCTTTATTCAACACGGTAAAAACCATATCGTGTCATATTGTCACCGCTTTGATAGCTCTTATTTACTTGACAGTAATGGCCGAGTGAAAAACGATTCCGTAACAGGTCAAAAACGATATTGTTTTTACTGCCTAGAATAGACAATATTGTAATATTTATATTTTTGTACAATAAAGAGTTTATATACATACATACATAATAGAGGCGCAGTGCCTCTTCTTAACCTGTTATCGTATTGTTAACGTTTTATATCTCGTATTTACTTGACACTCGTAGCGGCCGGGTTAATAGTACATTGTTGCCTAGGCGCGGAAAGTAAGGGTTTTCCTGACGAGGTGGTTAGCAGGCCGAGCAATAGCGAGGCCTGCTAAAATACGAGTCAGGAAATCCTCGTTTCCGCCGAGGCATACATAATGCTTTTCTCAAACATGTGAGGAAATAATACAAATACATTTTTAAAAAGCAAGTAGTTTAATTATGCGGAATGAACGAATGTTACCGACTGTCAATTGTTTTTAAATACTAACCATAGAAATTGGAATGCAAATTCAAAAAGAAACACACTCACTGTGCTAAAAAAGCGAGCAGTAGGCTGTTTGGAATTTTTGTCTTGGTCCTTTTGATTTTGTATGCAAATTCACAGCATTTTTAAGAAAAATATAGACATGGACGGAAAGTGTTTTCATATGGTTTTTTTACTCCTAGGAGTAAAATGAGGCTCTTTCCGTCCTTGTCTTTCAATCGGAAAACCGTTTTTTCCGAGCATGTTTGAGAAAAAACAATACCATAACAGATCAAATAAGATTTCAATTTTACCGCCTAGAATAGAGTTGCACTGCAACTTACAAGTTTTCATTTATGTCTTTATTGCATTTTATACCAAACTGCACCACAAAAAACAAAGTCTATAACTACTTAGTTGTCAATCGATTGATATTTCAAGAACGAGGCGATCATGGCTTGCCTGTAGTATTGCCGGACAGCCGTAGTTTTCTCATTTCCTACCGTCTCCTGAGATTGCCTCGTCCACTGCACACGAAAATAGATTCGCTATAGATTGAATCACCGAGTTGTCTGATCGCGTAAACAACGGTCGGGCGGGTGACATGTCTTATACTTTCTGAGTGCCTGGTAAGTAGAAGTTCGTTCAGCCAGTATAATAATATAATAACAAAACGTTTACAGTTCAACACATTCAGAAAGCGGTTTAGTGAAAAAAGGCCCCGTAATCAGAGGCTCTGTTCCATTTTAGTTATGCTCATCATGTTTATATGTTGTTGACGTTATAAGTATAATATATTTTTGTATTTATTTATTGAATAAATAAATCGTCGGCTTAGTGCAAGAAGTCATTAACTAACAAAAAGTCAAGTCGGAGAAAAACGGGCTCAAAGTTTTGACACAGTCAAATGACCATAATTGTAATAGGTTCGGTTCTAGATTTAAAAATTAAACATCAATGGTTAGCTAAATGTATTTACTATTAAATCCAATTAAAAACTTTGTACAATAAAGTCAAATAACTTTTTTAAAAGCCTAAATATGTAGTTAGTGACTTTTGGTCTTTCTCGCTCTTAAGGGAACTTACAATTAGTTATTTTTTATTTTCATTACAAATAAATCGGGAAACATAGTTTTCTATAACAAAATTGGTTTAATCAGTCGTAATTATTAACTTAGAAGCATTATAAATATTACTTATTAATCAACAACGAATAAACAGATTTATTTAATTCTACTTCACAGATTATAAAGTCTGCAAGACCACAAAAATAACACAAAATTCTCGTAATGACGTTATTTTTAACTTCAAACTAAAATAATTATGAAATATTCATTGTTGATAGACGACCTTAATATTATAATAATTCCAGACAACAGCAAGCACTATTAGTATAGGTAAAACGTGAAAACTTCTAAAAAAATTTAATTGAAAACATCAGCTTTTGATTGAACTCATACATTAGGTACGAAAAAGAGTAAAAAAAAATAATTCTTGACGTTCATCTTTTTTACTCTACGTCTTCTGAGTTAGAAGACATTTCTTCAGGGACATAATCACGACACTCTTTGGCTGGCAAGTTCCGGTACCAGTGGTGAAGTTCCGCGGGTATTATTTTTTCATTGCACATTTTTAGCAAACCGTAAACTGTTCTGTATCCTTAATATTCGTAAGAAGGACTGGCGGCGTATCTTTCTGTGCTTAAATGTGTCTAGGTGACTCTAAGCCTTTTTAATATCCGACAAAGACTGTAGTTTCAAATCAGCATTCTGATTGTCACCCATTAAGATCAAAAGTAAAATACATTTTATACAGGGTGGCCGGCGGCAGATTTTTTATATTTTCAAAAAGTCATTTTTATAATGAAAAAAAATGGGTTTAGACATTTGGCGGGATTACACGGTTCAATATTGCGAATTTTATTTTCATCTTGTTTCAATGGTCAGAACGCCGTCATTCATGCAGTTGAAGCGTTTGCACGCTATATAATTTCGTTAAGAGACGGGCCGAGTGTAAAATTTATTCGGTCATGGGTGCAAAGGTTCCGAGAAACTTCTTCGGCACATAATATACCGAGATCAGGCACACACGGACGCCGGAACACATATTGAGTGTGCAACGGAGTTTACAGGAAAATCCACGACTTTCAGTGCGGAAGAGAGCAGCTCTCTTTAAGACTCTTAAAGTTCTCAGTGCATGAAATATTGAAAAAATAATTGAAGTTTCATCTCTATAGGATTCAACTGATTTAACCAAACACAAAGTTTTTTGTGACAAAATGTTGCACAGATTTCGTACCATAAATTCCATTTTTTGTAGTGACAACGCCCATTTTCACATGAGTACTCATGTCAACAAGCATGTAGTAAAGCAAAATTGTCGCTACTGGGGCCCGCGATCGTCTAATCCACGGTTAAAACACCAAAGACCTTTGCATTGTCTAACAGTTACTGTTTGGTCTACCTCATCCTTGAATAGAATTATTGGGGGTTATTTTTTTGAAAATGCCTTGCAGTAAAATGTAAATAGGTAGTGAAAACTATAGGAAAATGATAGCTGATTAATTTTTGCCTAAATTGCTTGTACATCCGTCCTATTCATCACACGCCTGGCTTCAGCAGGATGGTGCTACACCACACATGGCCACAGTGTCGATGAACGTGCTTCGCGAACATTTCCCTCGAAAATTGATAAACCGCTTTGGAGAAATCGTGGCCGCTGAGATTGCCCGATTTGACCCCTATGGATTTGTTTCGATGGGGGTATCTCAAAACCAGAGCTTTTAATAACAACCCACGGTCTAAATATAGGTGATCTCCAAAAAAATATTGCTATCGAAGTCAACAACATTACGCAGAATATGCTGCGAGTGGTACAAAACGCGAGGCTCCGTTTTGATGAATGTGCACGTGTAGGGGGACGACATTTAGAGGACATATTTTTTAAGTAATTAAATCCGCATTTGTGATCTTTATTACGAGATATAAATAAACACTATTCGCCTCAGGTGATGGTCAAAACAAAACCTAGGTACCTATACAAAATCTCGCCCATCGTGAAAAATCAGTCTTTTGCAAATGAAATACTTAACTAAGTACTTACTTACCTACACTATAACTTAACAGCATAAGCAAATTGAACGTATCTTATTATAATTTAATGACAATAGGTACAAACGCTCTTCATTCGCTTTATTTAGAATCTTTTCTAGCATCAAAGATCCTCGTCCTGCCTTAATGTTAATATTATTTCGCTTCATTTTGTAAGAAGTCACTACCATCTCGCATAACGTCCAACCCTGGTCGCAGCTGCAACGGTATGACTTCGATCGCGATGACCGAACGAGTGGCGGGTTACCGCGAGAGCAAGATGTACTCGTAGGTAGGCATAAAAGAGTTGAAATATGAACTTATCAGAGCAAGAATAATTTCACTAAAGGTGTTCAAATTGAAACAACTTATTTGTCAAAAGTCATTAACCATAATTTAATCACTTGGATTACGTATCTTGGGACACAACAAAAATCGATAACTATCATTGATTACTTTAAAAAATCATTCTGGCTGCCATTAATGCTGTTTCCTATTTTTTTTAAACTGTATAATGTACTTTAGTTATTTTATACTTAAGTAAAAGTAGTAATATGCATCCAATGCTTATTTTGTTAAAAATCATTAAAGCGTTATAATAACATTTTTTTTCGTTTTACTGTTTGGTAAAAGTAACTACATGCATATAATGAATTCTAGCTTTCAGAGCGATATTCATATTATTTTATTTTTTAAAGTTAATAAGTAACATTAGTGAATATTCAAACGTAATAAAATGTGTAAAAATAAAAAAAGATGTTTTGATTAAAGTAACTAATGGTCATAAACCATTTCCGTCAAATCAATAAAGCAAAAATTGAAATTAATGACTTAATGTCATTGCTGTAACATTGAAATTACTTAACGTAAAAAGAAATGGGTCAGTGCGTTAGAAAGAGTAAGTCGTGGCGAATCCGCCTGTGTTTGTACCTGTACTTAGTAACTTTATGCCTTTAATGACTTCTTGCACTAAGCCGACGAAATAGGCACATAGTTATGGGCGCTAACAATAGGCCTCATAAGGAAGCTCAAAGTCACTCAGAGGGCTATGGAGAGGGCTATGCTTGGGGTTTCTCTGCGTGATAGAATCAGAGATGATGATATCCGCAGTAGAACTAAGGTTACCGACATAGCCCGAAGAATAGCTAATCTGAAGTGGCAGTGGGCGGGGCACATTGCTCGCAGAACTGATGGCCGATGGGGTCAGAAGGTTATGGAGTGGCGTCCGCGGGCCGGAAAACGAGCTATAGGTAGGCCTCCAACAAGATGGAGTGACGACCTCGTCAGGATCGCGGGACCGCGGTGGATGCGAAAAACTCAAGACCGGTCTGAGTGGAAAGCCTTGGGGGAGGCCTATGTCTAGCAGTGGACCTCTTTCTTACCTTAAGTACCTTAATATAACGATCTAAACCGCAGTATTCGGAGACATTGTTAAAGCCAATTAACGCGTTCCTTTTTAAAATTTGTGTATAAAATATCGTCACTCTAAGGAACGACTTAACTTTGATTAATTGCCTCTGAGTTTTGCGAATAGAGTTTTGTAACGGTTTTGTATTATCGATCAGTCCGTGATAGTGTTTCTATGACATTAACACATTTGTAATCAAGTGATTGTAAGACCATACAATAAATGTAATAAACTAGAGACCTGCTTTCGCTTCGCTTTGGTTAACGCCAGTTTTCTGTAATACATACATACATACATACATAAAATCACGCCTGTTTCCCAGAGGGGTAGGCAGAGACGACTTCTTTCCACATGCTACGATCCTGACAAATGTCTTTCGCTTCTTCCACATTCATACATCGAGTCATGCACGCACGTCGGTTTCGGGTACTTAAGATTCGGCCCTTTTCCAGTATTTCTCCGATTTGATTTGAAAAAGTACGCCTAGGGCGGCCTCTTCCGACCCTTCCATTCACTTTCGCTCTGTATATCTCTTTCGTCAATCTTCTTTCATCCATCCTTTCCAAATGACTGAACCATCGAAGCATGCCCTTTTCAATCTTAGTCACTACATCTTCTTTTAGTCCACATTTCTCTCTGACCTTTTCATTTCTTACTCTATCAATCAGTTTCACACCACACATACTACGCAAAGAGCGCATTTCTGTAATACTCGTACATAAATAAAAACTGTACATACTAGAGTCAACATTTATTGTACAACAAACCTTCCGAGAAATATATAATTAATGGTGAAAACCGCATCAACATCCATTGCGTGGTTTAGAATTAGTTAGCGGGTATACACACAGACAGAAAGACCGACAGACGTGTTTTTATTCTATGTAAATAAATGAAGAACCAAGATGCTGTAAACAAAGCGAAACTTTACTCATATATAAATATTATTGTTATAGCACTTAAGTGTTTCGGGTTCGGTTATACTCCCATAAGCCCGTATGCGAGCGATTGAGAGAAATACAAACCTCAACGTCGATTTAAGAGCTATTGCACTGTAAGTGGATCCTAAATCCCATGGGATTGCAGACTCGAGATTGAAAATGTATTGCTAACCCCGAGGACTTAGATAGATGCTTTGCAAGTTCTCCGATTTTACATTTGCAATCGAACACAGAAAAATGTCTGTTTCACGTCGATAAAGCTCTATTTTAAACCCCGACAATATCGCGCAAGTTGACCTAGTCCCAAACTAAGCGCTAGGCTTGTACTATGGGTACTATACTCAACGCCGTATTTAGATTCCAAAATAACTACTCATGTGTTGCCAATAAAATGAAAAAGTCTTCCATCGATAAAGTTTTAACTTTTCTAAATAATGTACATATGTAATTTATTTATATATAATTGTAAAGTTAAAATTAAATGCAACCCCATAAATAAATAATTTAATGTAAATATTAATTTCACCTACAGATATTTAGTTGAAACTGTTTTGAAGAAGAAAAGCTCATATTACAGTGGTAACACTTCAGGGTTTAACAACATTTGGATTCATCTTATAATTTGCGTTTATACTATTCATAAATATACGTATACAATACTTTTATCCCTAAAGTCATTCCCAAAGGATTTACATGTCTGGTATTTCTCGACATATTGTGTGTAACCTAATTAACGCAAACGAAATCGCTAGCAAAAGTTAGTATGTGGGTACGTAATTAAGTTATTTGGGGGTAGTGTTTTGTATATAGGTATATAGAAAACATCAAAAACTTAGGATAATCTTGACACTTAAATAACAACAAAATATTATTTGACTACCTATTTTTATAAATGTGCATGAGTTGGTTACATCTGGAACGTCACAATGACAATGACACTTGTGACAGTGACGTTCGGCCATCTTTGGTAACTTTTTTGGAATCTATATACGGCGTTGAGTTTAGACAACGATAAACATACCTATACCTATATAGAGACATACATGTCAAAGTGACACTGTAAATAAAATCATAAGTAGGGTTAGGATTTTGGTGGCAATTTTTTAGTTCGTGTTATTCCCAACTGTTACCAACAATTTGTTACCACTAACTACTGGGATTTTTTTTCCCGGTAGTTATCACCAAATAACTTAGTGGTAACAAATGAGAAAAATAGTCCTACTTGTTACCACCGAGTACTTTAGTGGTGGCTTTAGCCCGTACCAGTGGTAAAAAATTGGTGGTAACAGGTGGGAATAACTGTTATTCCATACCTACTAATATTTGCTTAGTTGTAACGTTTTCACAGCAGAAATATCCTCTATACCAAAATTCAATTAAGTTGATTCAGCATTTATCTATTGATGTAATTCGGAAATATTAAAATACTGAAGGTCAAAATCACAGTGGTAAGTATTATAATAAATAGGAAATATCGACTCCATGGATTCTAGAACCACGATTTGCCACCAAAAGTCCTAACTCTAATCATAAGCAGTCTCTTACGCACAGCTCTTACGTTTTGATACTTTTGATTGATTACGTCACTTTGACATAGTCCAAAGTGGTCTAGGAATCAATTTCCTTGACTGTACATACATAAACACGTATAAAACATTCAAGACTCGACAACACATACTCGCCCTGATCACAGAAATATCTGCCTTAACCGGGATTTTAACTCGGGACCGCTACCTTCGTACTCGTAGGCAGGGTCACTATCCACTAGGCTAACATGTTATGTAGGTAAGATGTCGTAGGGATGTTATAAGTTTGAATGGTATGTGTCTCAGTCTGTGGCATCATAACTCCCATACAGATGGACCTAGGACCAGGGTTTCATAAATGACTGGAGGCTAGCTTCAGCGCGTGCCAACTGCCAGCTTCATGTCGCTCTTTGAAAACTTTATGTCGCTTCGCTCATCTCCAAAGGAACAAGGATATGATTCTCTTTAGCAACTATCCAACTATCCTCTCAATTAATTGAAGAGTTATTTCCCGACTAACTTAAGTTGGCCAGCTGCTGCTGAAGTTCAGCAGAGATAGGTACTATCTCGGACTTAAATCAAAGCCACATGCAGATGTAGTGCATAATTGTTTTCCTTCGTATTTTCACGGAAACGTACGAACGTGTCATGCTACTTCAGTCCTCCTCAGTACTTTTTGTACTGTGACCGACTGAAATAGCTAGACACGTACGTACATTTCCGTGAAAATACGAAGGAAATAATTATGCACTACATCTGCACAAAGTTTTTATTATGACAACGTCAAGCAGACCTTCGAATACCGTTATTTATTTTACGATAACGTTTAGATTTATATCTATTAGTTATTCGCACGCTATTAATATAACTTTTAAAAATGCTGCGTTTGCGAGGGGTTTTGGCATTGAGGCAGATTATACAGAAGTCCGAAGAGTCTCTTATATAATTACCACAACTTGATGGCTCAAACATCATGGAAATCAGACTGGATTGAGAGAGCTAAAATTGTATGGAACCATTTTGACAGCCACGCGATTTAAGCACACACAATCCTCTAAATCGGCTTTAACGATTTTCATTATATCTAGCAAAGAAACACTTCGGCACACAGATAGACACAAAAACATTTTACTATTACAGTGTTGTCGGTAAAGAAATTATGTGATAAGTGTGATATTAATTACGAGCAATACTACTGAGTGAAGAACATCTATTACGTAATAACTAACCTAATTACTAACCCTAACATTGCAATTAATTCTAACGCACTCGCACAATACATTACACACTGCGCTAACTTACTAACAAACGACACGAAAACAATATAATTAAACTACGCGTTCCGATAGCTGTCCCGTGTATCACAATGCTGGATCCACGGAAGATCAGCGTCGTGACGCTCCCGAGTGCCGCGACACCATACTAAGTGGGTTCATTTTCGCAAATTGTTACATTAAAAATAACCTAATGCATACTTATTTGCTAAGTTACCTTAAGCTTCAGTTTTAAATGTTCTGCCACAACTAGGTACAGAATGTTAGCTTTAAGAAAAATGTATCATTTTGGCAGAAATAAAATTATTTTCTTTCTTTCTTTCTTTCTTTCTTTCTAATAATAATAACTGTATAATATAGTGGGCGAAGCGTGCAGTGGTTGGAAACCCTACTGTCCGTACCCCTGATACTCAATACCGACGGCAGAAATATGATCACCTACACTACAAAACTTGTATACGCCTTAGCGTGTGTGAGTTTGTTATAGGGTTGCCAGTACACCATTATTTAAATATTTTTTTATCATCATGCTCAATGTCACACCAATTGACCTAGTCCCAAACTAAGCTCTAGGCTTGTTCTATGAGACTAGACAACGATATGAATACTTATATAGAGAATTATATCCTTAAATACATAGAGACTCAGGAACAAATATTTCTGCTCATTACACAAATATCTGCCCTTACCGGGTTTCGTATAATTTATTATGACTGCAACGATCATACGACGAATTTTTTTTTATATAATGACAATCGAGCACAACAGCATAATCAAACAGGCTACCTTATGGTAAGTGGGATGTGAGACAGACCTTTTACAATCTCAAGATTTCAATTCTTGCCGACCCTGAGGACAACCAAACGATGAGATGTTTGTGAAAATTAAAATTTACAAATATGGCGGGTTTAAAAGTGAATAACATAGATATTTAACATATACGCTACAAAATCAATTAAACATGTTTTGCTTTGTTGTCATTTTGGTACCACCAGTGAAATAATTAGCATAGGCATTCCATCTAAGTCCTCAGGGTTGGCAACGCAGTGTGTTCCTGTCAAATAAATATTGTGAGTTTGATCATACGACTGCAATCTTGAGATTACAAACGTTATGTTAGAATACACTTACCATCAGGTGGCCCGTGGGCTCATTTATGCTTTATACATGCCATTTTTTTGTTTATAACCCAATCGCCACCCCTGTCCAGATGAGTCCTTTTTACCGCCGACCTAATTGCGGAGTGGGAAACGCTTCCACGCACGACCTCCCTAATAGCGTTTACTTTCCTAAATAGATTTACTAGTTCAAGACGCGTGCCTTTATTTCACACGCCTTTAGTTTCAGGAAACCATTTTATTTCAATGTTAAGTTTAGTGAGCACGTTGCACGTTGGTGGTGGTGGTGGTAGTCTGTGTCAATTAAAAATGCCAAAGATGTAAACAACTTAGTACTGTTTGACACATAACCTCAAATATTCATTAAGAGTGTGTTTAATATGAAACTTAATGTGAAAGTAAAGATCAACCCCTTATTAATAAACGTTGACTCAAAGCAGGTGATTAGCGAGTAATATTGGTAAATTGGTTCGTTTGTTTGTGTTTACATCTTTGCCAATTTTAATTGGTAGGTACAGACTATAGACAAGTGTAAAAATATGGAACAACGTAACATCTTTCAAATAGTGTAATAAGAACTTTGTAACATATATTTATGACAGGTTTTTTTTTCGATACAGTTGTTTGGTCTGGTCTTGATTTCTTAGTTGTCTTTTTCTTGGATACTGAAGCTAATTGAGAAAGAAGGATAAATACGCACTTATCCAACAAATAAAGGTGGGCAAGGATTATTCACTACATCTGTACTAATATTGGTCTGTCTTGTCAAATATGTAGCTTCATATACTTCGTCTGCGTAGATTTAGATTATCATTATATACTTGTCAGTGGCATAGAGGCGTTTAGATATTTTTGACGTCTTAGAAACGTATATATTGATGATTTTGACTGTCTCTGGTCAACGAAGTAGATTTCTAGGTCACAATAGAACTATATCAAAGTGACGCAAAAAGTTACATCGTGAAGTTTCTTAAGGAATTAATTGATTACGCCACTTTGACATGGTTCTGTAGTAGGACAAAAAACGCGCTAGGACTTGTCTGTTACGCTGCAGGGTTATGTAATATATGAGATATTGAGGGTAGCATAACATTGCACCGCTTTATTGTGCCAACTACCTATACTCTCTTCTTTTTAATGCTGGTAACGATTGGACGTGTGTTTGTTGTCTCCCAAGTCCGTTCCGTAGCACCTAAGCTCTCAGATTCTTCAGGATACTGGGTGCTTAGACATAAATTTATATGCCGGATCCACATGCTTAGTGTTTGCCGCTAACACTACAGGACGTAACTATACGTTAGAATGAGATGAAAATACACCGTTTTCGTCAAAGTATGTTAGGTCAAATGTATCATTTGCCAAACTGCTTTGTTTTCTGTAACCGTAAATATTTCAGGAGTTTACAAAAACGAACACGTAGGGTTTTATACGATCGTACTAAAATCTATTCTGAAAAAAAAAAACATTGGTTTGGCAAATGAAAAATTTGGGAAATGATACAATTGACCAAATATATTTTGACTAAACGGCAGTGTTCCACACTGTACTCTCTAACATATAGTTGCATCCTGCAGTGAAAGTTTATGATCCATCGCGCCGGCCGCTTATATCGACTCCATACATGATTCCGGTAACCTCCGGAAAGGTGAGATGGCCGTTAGAAAAATGGCCATATGTTACTTTTAATTAATTCTATAAACGGATATACTCTCACTCACTTGATATTGGCGAAATCGCTGAGAATCCGCGGGGGAACGCCATTTAAAACAATAATTAAATTGTTATACGTTTTCCTGTAGTACAAGCAATGAACAATATTTTGTATTTTTTTTCAAAATGTTAGGCTCAGTAGTTTCCGAGATTAGGGGGTAATGGTCAATTTTCTCTGTCATGAATAATATCAAAACTATTTATTTTACAATGATAACAAAACAAATATATTTGAGATCCTCATAACGAGCCCTTTCTTTTGTAATATGACACGGTAAGGTCCGCGAAACTTTTTTTTTCGTTTTCTAATTTAAACCTTGATATGACGCTTATTTAAAAAAAAAAACTTTGCGCGTCTTTGTTTGGGTCATCAATTTACATATGTGTACCAAATTTCACTTCAATCAGTCCAGTAGTTTCGGAGGAAATTGGCTGTGACGGATGGACGGACAGACGGACGCACGAGTGATGCTATAAGGCTTCCGTTTTTAATTTTTTGTACGTATTTCTCGAAAGAAGCTTCATACATTTTGTACTTTTTTTAAATTGTTAACGTTTATCATACTAGACATATTCTGAAAAAAACAACCCGCTATCAGAGGGTTATACAATTACGGTACAAAAGATACAGCTCTTTAACCTTAAGACGCACGGACGGACATTAATAGGTTTCTAAAATCCGAATTCCTGACCCTTTTATGTTCTACATCCCGTCGTTTAGATTTAATTTCTTCGTTTACTTTATACATTAAATAAATAACAAACAGCCACTCATCTCACTCACTCGAGGGCAATTAGTGATTAGCACGAAGGAGTACACTAACGGGCTTGTTAACGTCGCTGTTAACGGTACGATGGGCTATTACGTTCATTATTCGGTGCTTAGCGATAGTCATACATATTATCTGCATGATAAAGTTCTGCAGTCACTTTAAAGCAGTTTATACTAAACGAAGTTGTTTATAATACAAATTTATGACTTTTACATTAAGGAGCACTTGTAAAGTAAATCTGGTTAGTGTTATAATTGCCGTCAAACTTCTTGAACATTAGGCGAGGTAGTGGGGGAGAGTTCGCGCATCGTACACATACGTGCAAAAAAAAGTATCTAATTTTTGTTACAGAATATTTTCAAATCTTAGGATAAATGATACACAAGTGAAAAAAAATGTTTATATTATTATTAGAATAACACTAAAAAATACAGGAAACTATTTAAAATAGATTAGTCTTGAACTAAAAACGATATTCCTTCCATTAAGTCAATACCAGCGCTGGTACTAGGTCTTGGTTCAGGGGAGCTGGAGGTAGTCATTGTTTCTTGACTATCATCAATATCATGAATATCATTCTCAAATTGATTCAAAAATCAATATCAAATTATAACAAGAAAATTAATGATAGCAAATTAAATAAATAAATATTATCAATGGATGATCTCACACAAATTGACCTAGTCATAAACGAAGCTCTAAGTTTTCACTATAGGTAGGTACTAGAATTTGTTCATTTGCTTGTATGTTGGGAGGATCAATAAAACTAATGAAGCGACATAAAAAAACCTTTCACTAATTGAAACTTACATTATCATTACTAATATTGGCTATACTTTTATTTACTTAATAAACCGAAGTGAAGCGAAGAGAGGTCGCTAGTTCATCTATTAAGCACGTAGGACATTACTAATTGACAGCTCAACAAAAAACTGCCATACGTTGAAAACCCATTCCTGTTGTTCTCTTTAAAAAAAAAAACAAGAAACTATCGCCAATCTTCCAATTTATTATTTATTTCCCAGACTCAAGAATACTTGTAAGTTGCCGGGTAAATGAGCCGTTTGTGGAGTATCCATCGCACGTTCCCCCTATAAATTAGAGAAGTTCCGGGCCATTAGTCATCGCCCGGAACGCATACCCTAAGTACTCGCTTAACTTTAAGCATTAACCGATTTATTCATTAGCTCACGACTTTAATTAATTAATATTTTGATAGGTAAAGTTAGATTAGGTAAAGAAGTTAAGTATGCATAAGTTTGTAATCAGATAACGGTTGTCATTTACTTAACGGTGTTATTTGTTGAGGGTCTTGTTATATTGCACTTTCCACGATAGCACAAACTTTTTTGGAACACGATAAAACTTTTTTATCCGCTCATTTTTACTTTTTCTGTGTTTACTTTTTTCCGCAACTTCGTCCGCGTGAAACTTATTAACAATTTTCCCCAAGGCGCTATTTCTTTCTTGAGCAAAGTTTTTATTAAATCCGATTACCTAAGTGTACCTAAATAAATCATAAACTACCGTAAACTCAAACAACTATATAAAGAAAAAATATGAACATTTGTAAAGTCAGTATCAGCGTGTATGGTATATATGGTAGGTACTGTTTCAAAAATATGTATATCTATTTCTGAAACCTTGGTAATGTATACATGTTTATGATGCTGACCGTACAATAAGAGATCTGTATTCAACATTACAGTACTATACAGCCTGATGCTGTTTTTATCATTTAGTTCTGATTTAATGTAAAGCGTGAAAGGAATTCAAACTGAATTTAATACGGGAACGAGACGTTAACGCCATACACCTAACTTCAAGCTCCATTTCAAAGTTTCGTTTGAACTGCTTGAAGTGAACTGTCGAAGTTGCTTAACACCTTGTTAGCGCTGAGGTCTTCTGAGAATAAAGTATAATTTACAACTATTTAGGTACCTGTTATCTGGTACCTGGTATTTTGTACGTCGATTTTGGTTTAGTTGTAAAAGTATAAACGAAATTGAAAGTCATTTTTAGGGTTCCGTAGTCAAACTAGGAACCGTTATAGTTTCGCCATGTCCGCGCGTCCGTCCGCAGACTAGCTGAAAGACTTTTACCACTAGAAAGCTGTAATTTGGCATGAGTACACATATTTAATTAGTCACGCCAAAAAAGAAGTAAAATAATATCTAGTTTTTTTTAGTGTAGCTCCCCTACACGTAACCTGGGATGTTTTTTTTCTCGTCTACCCGATAGTGATAAGTGTCATTGGATAGGTCTTTTAAAAATATTGCGGGTTTGTAGTAACAATTTTTCGATTAAGGAATCCGTTTATAAAATATTAAGGTTTAAAGCGAAATTTTTTTGCTAGAGTCAAGTACGTACCTAAAAATCTGAGCGCATGTAACTAATTTAAAAGAAAAACTATCACAACTAAGTAGACAACATTGCTTTTTGAGATGCAGGCGATTAAAGTGTTTATACCTACTAAAATCATCTAAAACGGCACCAAATTACTTTAAATAGAAAATTAGTTTAGTTAGTCATTGTGATTTTTATGTTTGTAGTAAGTACTTAGCGGCTTCGGATACCTAAACTAAGTCCGACATGCTCTTGCCCGGTTTTTTTAAAGCAGTTTAAGGTAATTATGATGTTAAATGCAATAAAATAAATAATGACTATTTTAAGTCAGTATGTTCGTCCCGGCACTATCATCCTATGGTAATGCACTTAGATAACCACCCGCTGTGCATCTTAATCTCCTTCTATTAGGTCTATTGTTGTTCACCACTATTGCAACAGCACCAACATTGTATTTTCAGTTTATGTCAACAGCGCTTAATCACCCCGTATATAGCACTAATTCAATTCCGAGTATTAAAAAACGTTCCGTTTTTCCGAACTGCCATTCAACCAGCTTCATTTAACTATTAGCACTGACAATGCCCAGCGTATATAAAGACGAAATAAGTAGAAATATCCCGCTCTCGGGGGTCCGTGTCTATTGTGCCATTGTGAGTGGGACAAAGAGGCGGTCAGAGCGAATAGTTCTATAGTCTGTGGTCGTTAATCGATACTCACCTATTTAGGTTCAATCTAAGGGTGAAATGGAACGTGGAAAAGGTGTGCTAGCGGTTAACGGATTCTTGACGGTTTATTTGAATGTGTAATAGAGTCGTATAGTGTAATGGTTCTCCACGATCACCTATCATGGGCTAGTAAGGGACGAAGTAATGCGTAAGAGTGAGATTGTCGAGTAGGTGGCAGTGGCAAAGAGTTTCTTAAACTAGGCTCACACACAGTTGTCACTGCCAGCTAATTCTAATGGTAAAATAAAAATAAAATAAAATAAAATGCGTTCCTATATTCAAAACCAAGGATAGAGTTGAGACGCCTCGTTAAAATTTGACATTTGCTACGTACTAAATGTGTCAAATTTTAACGAGACGTTACCACTCTATCCCTGTTTTGAATATAGGAACGCACCGTCGCACCGTAAGTCGCAAATCTGTGATTTTGCAAAACTGCAATACTGAGCCTCTATTTTACTGGGTAATATATTTCCTTTGACATATTATCGTATAGATTCAATGAAATCGGAGAAATACTGGAAAAGACCCGAATCTTAAGTACCCGAAACCAAGTAGCCGATGTATGAATGAGGATGAAGGCAAATAGTTTTGCTAGGATCGTAGCAGGTGGAAAAAAGTGGTTCCTACCTACCCCTCTAGCTATAATAACGTTGATAATAATGGTAACATGGAAATAAGGTAACATGTCAAGAGCAATATGGATTCACCGAGTAGAATAGAGCCCCTGAAGACGTGAGTTAGAAGTCGTATAAAGAAGAAATCTACATTCACAAGATTATACAAATAAATAAACAAAGAAACAATTTTAATTCCTATTAAAGTTTCACTCCACATGCCTTACGATGTACTAAAAACTTTTTGAATAACATGACGGCGCGCGATAAATAGAAAATTACAAGAAAAATACATTCCCTCTCACAAAAACGAAAACAAAATGTTCCTCATAGGGCACATAAGCTGATTTTCTCAGTGAAACGCTAAAAGCTAACCAAATAGATGTTTCTTCCAGACAGCGTTTCGAATGAATGCTTTTAACAAAAACCATGTTGAGAAAATGCAATAAAGTGTTTTTGCGATACATGACACGTTGCAGACGGCTACGGTTTTTCAGTTGCACTGCGATTCGAACAAGACGTTATTCTTAAGATGCGACGCGAACTCAAGTATGCACTTAGTCTACTGGAGCTTATCTCTTGCACTTGAGCTTTGTACCGGTGTCGTATGTAACTGTAGTATAGTTTCTCACGTCTACGAACTTAGAAAAACAGTTTAGGCCATCGATCCTAGGTTTTAGTGGAGGTAGGATCTTGTGCCAGGTCCGTCTGGATGACAACTACCGTGCTATCCTTTAACGTACCGTAACGTACGTAATGCTGAGTTTCTTGCGGCGTTTCTT
This sequence comes from Acleris sparsana, assembly GCA_923062465.1. Taxonomy (NCBI): domain Eukaryota; kingdom Metazoa; phylum Arthropoda; class Insecta; order Lepidoptera; family Tortricidae; genus Acleris; species Acleris sparsana. The sequence continues at coordinate 11,158,159 of OV281306.1, read as the reverse complement.
CTCAGCAGTGGTCTCCTCTTGGGAAGCGCTGGTAGTATGACGTGTAAAAGTGCCCGAGCGGCCTACTTACTGAATAAATTTTTTTTTTTTTTTTACCGCCAGTATTGTACGCTTGCTTGTGTTCCGATATAGGGATAAGTCAATCGGTGAAATTACTACCATAGAGGCCATCCTCAGGGTTGGCAACGTAATTGGAGTTTCAGGATTGCAGTCCTGAGATTGTAGTCTTGAGATATCAAATATCTCAGATCCCACTTATCATCTGCCACTGGGCAAAACCATTACTGTCAAGTGAATAAGATCTGTCAAAACTTCGACAAGTTTTCACCGTATACTCGTAGTATCTCGGCCCTGCGGGCCTATGGTTATCGTCGTGATTATCGTTATCTAGAAACGTGGATAAAACATCTGTCACTTTCTGACCAGTTTATAAAATGCGAGAGTGACGGATAATTTATCTACCACGACAAAAAACTGTTAGAAGGACTTGTACTTCTCTTTCACTCACTCTCATAGGATCTTATGCAAGGTTAATATTCACAACAAATAATAGCAAACTTCTAAATATATCTACGAACCAAAACTTAAGTAAACATTTCTCAAGACTACATTATACAGTTAACGATATACCCCTACATAAACTCAGAGGTATAGTTATTCAAGGTATCGTGATTTGCATAACTATCTGGGATGTTTGCACAAATTTAATACAATAATATTGATATGTAATTTCAATTAGCGAACGTGGAGCGAGCGGTGTTTAAATGGCGCTGCTTAAGCCACTGCATTGGAATAATTAAATGGAATGTGTTTGTATCAATCCACAATAGGTATAATCTAGAGGATGGTGCTTGATAAACGGTACATATCGAAAGGGTGAAATTTTAGGTCGATTTATCGTTAAAACATTTTATTTTGAATATTCACTTTTTTTTATACAGATTCTTGAAAAAATGTCATTTTGTTTTCATAAAAACACGATTGTGAGACAAGTTTAATTTTAAGAAACGATTATGAAAACAAAATGATGTTTCTGCAGTAATTTTCCACACAAAAGCAGTTACTCAGTTTTTTTTAATTGGTCTTATATTGTTATCAATTATTATAACCCTAACTAATGTCAATACTATGCATTTTGTTTTATCTTCTTTGGGTAATTCAATTAGATCATAAGTTACACCGTCACAAGTAAGTGTACTACCCAAACTTTATTAAAAAGTTTAAGAATGTGTAAAAAAAGGGGGTAATTTTTTTTTTTATTAAATTTACTGTTCCGTGATTTGTTTCATTGGTGTTCAATAAAGAGTATTTGTATTGTTTTGTATTGTATTGTATTAACATAAAATTTCATCCCTGTCAATATGTACACTTTATCGAGTACCATCTTGTATATCTATCTTCATGAGTCCCAGTGTGCCATAGGAGATACAAAATCAAGGTAATTTAGTAAGAAATATATTTTTGAGAATATCAAGTTCATTTCAGTTATAGACAGTTACCATAAACTTATTAAATAAATAAGTTCATGGATATCACAAGCGAGAAAAATTGTTCGGTTAGTAAGTATTTTCTGCATTGGACAAATCTCTATCAGAAGCACAGTCTAGCTCTACGCGCTTCTGTCAAGTACCTTTCAAAACATTGTTTTAGTGTATTTAAAGATTTCAAGATCAGCTAGGGACATAATCTTAACATTTCCTAATGTAATAATATTTTGACCTACTTTTTCATTATAATTCAGGACTTCCGGGGCGCGTGGATTTCTAAGCCGGCTGTGTGATGGTTCTGGAATAAAATTCCATGGCTAATGAGCTTATAAAAATAAAAAATTGCCGATGACTGATCGTGATTGAAACTGACTTTTAATTCCGCTGAGTGATTTCCTGTTAGGAATGACGACACTGTAAGCCTATAAGTAGTGGAACTGAAGAAGAAGTCTGTCGAAGTTAGCAGCCCACGGTTAAGCGCAATTCACACAGCGGGCGGGAGCGGGTCGGGCGCGGGGCATGTCGTTTGTCGGTCGTCGTATTCACCCAAAGCGCCTGGGCAGGGCATTCGGTATCGGAGGGTATTGGCGAGTATATAGAGTAGAATTTACAACGCGCTCTGTGGGAATACCTATGCCCCGCCGCACCCGCGATGGGCCCGCTACGTGTGTGTCCGACGAACCGCGCAGGTGGCGCGCGTTTCCGCGATGAAAACGACATGCCCCGCGCCCGACCCGCTCCCGCCCGCTGTGTGAAGTGCGCTTTAAGGTTCCGCGGTCAGGGCTAATACTCAGGAGCAATGAAAACGGGTCACTTTCTATGATAATTCATTACAAAGTGACCCAAACAAATTTAAGTTCAAATCATGGAGAGATTGTCACAAAAACCCTTGCAATTCAAGGAACACAGTTTTTAAAGGAACCGTGCAAGAAAAAAGGATAGATATAATTTTGATTAAATACTACTCCGTTAGATCTATTTCGCGTGGTAGTTTAGAACTTTTCTCTGCTTTTGATATTTACCTTTGGCATTTCACAACGTCTTTAGACGTTATGTTATTTTTATTATAAATTAAGTTTCTGATAGTTTTAAAATTCTTAATCTATAAAGAATTTACAAGTATTTTTAAGGAACTGAGCAACTCTGCTTGGAGTTTTGATGCATAGTTTTTAATATTTTGAAGCACCGTTTTTGCTACAAATATTAAGAAATTACTACATAAGCTTCTCAACAACCCACGGGCTAGGCAAGTTGCCATCAAAAATGATGTTTATATCGTGATAGTGCTGTGAATTCAACCTGTCAAATAGTACCGCGTAGCGACGGACAAAACGTCAAAACTATCACTATTCGATTAGCGATAGAGCTCACATTACAGCGTGTCAGTTGTGGCGAGTGATAAATCACGTGACTTACGTCAATTCCATACATTTTTGTAAGTGACAGGTGATCATCAACGCTAGCGTTCGTATTCGATGGCAACTTGTCTTTACTTTGTTCACGTTAAAGAGTTAGTAGAAAACTTAAAATGCACGTGATTGGCCAGCGATAAGAGCACCGCTTGCGCACATGATCGGTTTACATGTCGGCCCAAATCAGTCAACATTTGTTTCTTTTACGGTGCGGACGCGTTATAGTGCTCTTTTTTGTAATGTTTATTTCACTTTTTACCTGGCTCGTTTATTGGATTATTCCCCGTTTAACCTGGCATGCCAAATCAACTTACGAACCAAAATCATAACAAATATTCCGAGCCAGGCATGTAAGCCGACCCCGCCAGTGAGAAATATTCCGAGCCAGGCATGTAAGCCGACCCCGCCAGTGAGGTGCGATTGTTCACGACCACTGATAATTTCTTGTCCCTTTCATTTGCATACAAAAGTGCCACAGAGACGGCGCTTTGCTAACTCTTTAACTTGGACTTGCTCTCTCCCTTGCTTGTTAGTAAGTATGTAGACGCGGGACAGACACAAGTGAAACGCACCGTAGCTAATTGCACACTGTTTTAATAATCTATGGAAAACGAGGGGGCGCGGATGCAACCGCTGCCACAGATACACACTATCTCCTCCACCCTTAACTAACAAACATTTTAAAAGTATTTCTTAAAATCTAAATTAAGCCTAGCTCGCCTTGGCGGTAATGTTGTAGCTCGCGGTTCACTCGCGGTATCTTGAGGTACTGAGCTTTCAGGTAGCTCCAGACCTTGAACCTCTGGAATCTCTGCAGAGACGCCCACACTTCCTTCCCCCTCCGCTGGGTAAAAAACCGGTTCAGCATCTTCTGGTCCCTCTGCTTGCGAACCAGGGCAAAATGCTGGTTGTATTACGCTCGTGGATGGGCCCGGCTCCGGGGCGGGCACTGGCAGGAACACTGTTGACTCTCGTGTAGGAAGCGCTCGGGTTAAAATTGGCATCTTAGATTCTGAGGTACTTAACTGTGTTTGTTCTCCTTTATACAGTATTATTTGGTTAATATGTTTTTTTATTACATTATGCGTTTCTTGATCCTCTATTAAATATAACAATTTTCCCAGTTTTTGTATTATTTTTCCTCTACTCCATTGGAATTTATTTTTATTAACATATTTTTTGTAAAATATTTGGTCGTTGTTCTTGAACTCGGTTCTTTCTGATCCGCCGTGGCAACTACTCTGCAAGGACTGTTTATCTCTGACTAGCGAGGCGAGGTCGGTGAGCGACGACGGCGGTGAACTTGTAGTGGTCAGCAAATCTAACCGAGACTTTAACTTTTTGCCGAAAACAAGCTGAGCTGGGGACGTACCAGTGGTCGAATGAATGGAATTTCTGTAGTCGAATAAATACTTCATTAGTTTGCAATTTAATTTAGAACTACTGACATCTGACAAAAGTACGGTTTTTATACCTTTCTTAATCACTTTTACGTAGGTTTCGGCCTGGCCGTTGCTAGCGGGATGGTAAGGCGCGCTGGTTAAATGTTTTATATTGTTAAGCGCACAAAATTGTTTAAATTCGTACGATGTAAAAGACGTGCCATTGTCACTCACTACACACTGAGGCGTACCGAACCGAGACATGACCTCACAAAGTTTCTCTATTACGTGTTGTGTAGATATATTTGACTTCATGTCGAAGCACTCCACCCATTTGCTAAACGCATCTACTACCACTAAATACGAGTGATTGTTAATTGGCCCCAGAAAATCAATATGTAGTCTTTGGAATGCGTGTTCTGGATACGGCCATGGTACTACTGGTACACGAGGTGGCGATGGACGTAATTGAACACAAATATTACAAGCGCCAACGACCCTCTCAATGGCCGCGTCGACACCCGGAAACCAGAACTTGGAACGAACTTCCGCTTTGCATTTGACAATTCCTAAATGAGAACTATGCACATCTGCTAATACTTGTTCCCTAAGAGCTGCCGGTATTACTACTTTGTGCCCTCTCATCAGACACCCATGCTCGACAGATAACTCATTTCGGCAGAGATGAAATGCTTTGAGCCTCTCATCGCCTATTTTACGAGGCCAGCCCTTAATAACAAAATCACATACTTTACGTAACTCATTATCTTGTAACGTTTCGCGACGCAAATCCTCTCGGGTTACCGGCAAGCACCCGTCTACCACAAAGTTCATATAGGCGGCGCGATCGTCCAAAAAACTAACTACGGTGACGTCACGGGCCTCTGACGCCCCTCCACTCGCCGCGAGCGGCGCGCGCGACAAATAATCCGCGCTGTTATTGCCGCTCCGGACGTATTCGATGATATAATTGTAGGCTGACAAAAATATTGCGTATCTTTGCAACCGGTTTGCCGTAACTTCCGGAATACCTTTTTGAGGCCCAAAGATAGAAAGTAGCGGTTTATGGTCTGTGCGGAGGACAAAAGGTTGCGACCTGCCATACAGGTACTGGTGGAACCTTCGTATTCCAAAAATTATGGCTGTGGCTTCCTTTTGTATTTGTGCATAGTTTTTCTCCGAATCCCGTAAAACGCGCGACGCGAAAGAAACCGGCCGCTCTACTCCGTCAGGACCTACTTGTGATAACAAAGCACCAAGGCCCACCGGGGAAGCATCGACCGTAACTATTATTTTCGCGGAGGGATCGAAATGCGCTAAGACCTGTTCGGAGGCTAACTGCTGTTTAATTTTATCGAACGCGTTTTGATGTGCCGACGTCCACGACCATTTTACATTTTTCCTAACTAGGTCGTATAAAGGACTTAAAATGGTAGATGCGTCTGGTACGAAATTTCGATAATAATTAACTAAGCCTAAAAATGACTGTAGTTGGTTTACATTATCGGGTCGCGGTGCTTTCGTAATGGCTTCTATCTTTTGTTGCGATTTGGCGATGCCATTTTTATTAATTACATGGCCTAAATATGATATGTCATCTTTGAAGAATTCGCATTTATCTCTTTGCAACGTCAAACCGGCGTCCTTGAACCGCGCCAATACGGCGTTCAACCTTTGCAGATGTTCCGTTTTATCGCGTCCTGTTACCAAAACGTCATCCAAAAAACACAGAACCCCGTCCAGCCCTGCTAGCAGGGTATTTAAGGCGCGTTGAAAAATAGCCGGCGAACTAGTTAGTCCAAAAATAAGCCTTTTGTATTTAAATAAACCGCGGCTAGTATTTATACATGTAATGTTATTTGGGTCATTAATTGGAAACTGATTATAAGCCATGGACATGTCTAGCTTCGAGAATTGAACTCCTCCATGAAGTTTAGCAAATAACTCATCTACAGTAGGAAGGGGGTACGACTCGGCGATCAGCTGTTTGTTAATGGTGCGCGAATAGTCTGCGCAGATACGAACCGAGCCGTCCCGCTTCAATACCGGGACAATTGGCGAAGCGAACTCTGAATATTCTACTGGGTCCAAAATACCTAAACCCACTAATCTCACAATTTCCTTTTCTACTTTCTCTTTAAGTGCAAATGCAATTGGACGTGCTTTAAAAAATACTGGCTTTGCCTCATCTTTTAATAATAAATTTATTTTGTATTTATTAAAGCAGCCCAGGTGGGAAGTGAAAATATCTTTATAGTCATTTAGTAATTTTTCTACCGTATTCACATCTTTACAAAAATTTATAGGTGCAAGTTCGAGACCGAATTTTGTTATAAAATCTCGACCTAGGAGCGGGGGCCCGCCATTTTGTATTACGTAAACATCCATTGCATTTTCGCGGCCCTCATAGCACAACGGTAAATTAACTACGCCCGAACTTCTAATCACACTTCCCGTGTAACCGATTAATTTTTTATTTGTTGGTAACAATGGCACGTCACTAAAATATTTCCGGTACATTTCCTCCGAGATCGCCGTTACCGACGATCCACTATCAATTTCAAACTTAATAGAAATATTGTTTACTCTTATAGTTTCGACCATTGGTGCCCCATCTTTCGAACGAATATTAAAAAACTCACCGTCGTCATTTTCGCTCACGTCTCCCGTCTCGATGAACTTAACCTCTTTGCACATGTTACTTAAATGCCCTTTAGTATGGCACTTTTTGCACTTATAATTTCTAAAACGACACTTTGCAGCACTATGCTTGTATCTACCGCACACCGAACACTGTACACTAGACGAAGACGCGAACGAGCGCGCAGGTGCCTTTTCAATCTGGAACAGTCCGCCGGTTTCCGAAACCGTAGGTGCTCCAGCGGGGCCGGCGGCAGCGCCGCCGGCGCGGGCGACCTTGATGCTCTCCGCTCGATCTATGGCCTTCGACAACGTGAGCTCGCCGACACTTTGCGCAAACAGCTTTTCACGCTCTGGACCGGGAAGCATACCCATCAGAAATCTGTCCAGAATAGTGTCCTCCATGTCTTTAAACTCACAGTGCGCAGCGAGGCCCTTGAGGCGCGCAGCCCATTGGGTGTGGCCTTCGCCCGCTTGTTGGGTGGCCGAATAAAAATGGTAACGCTCCACGTAACCACAGCGTTTCGGTGTAAAATGGTCATCTAAAATCTTTACCACGTCCGAGTATCCTTTTTGTTCTAACTTATTTGGTAACGCTAAGTTACTTGCTAGCCGGTAGGTAGACTCGGCGAGTGCGCTTAGCAAGATAGCTCGACGTTTCACTCCAGCTTTGTCCGACGTGTCGTCTATGTCATTGGCTATAAACCACTGCGTTATCCTATTTTTGTAGGTATTCCAGTCCTGGTTTTCATGGTTGAATGTTGATATTAAACCAAAAGTCCCCGCACTCCCAGCCATCGCCGTCAAATAGTAAGTATGTAGACGCGGGACAGACACAAGTGAAACGCACCGTAGCTAATTGCACACTGTTTTAATAATCTATGGAAAACGAGGGGGCGCGGATGCAACCGCTGCCACAGATACACACTACTTGTGTTATACTTTCTTCAAAAAATTGCTACCGGTCGGCGATTATTAGTGATAAGTACTAAGTAAGTTGATACCTCCTTATATTTTTAGGAACGTGATACTCATTTTTTTTATTAGTTAAACATTTCTTCAGTGAAGCTCTAAATATGAAACTTAAGGAGATATTTCGAAGTATTTGACTACGCAGCAGCGTAATTAAAAGTAATTAATAAAGATATGATCCCGATATCGGCGCTCGATTCCAGATGAGTTTAATAAAGTTTTCTCAGGCCAGGTTTTAATTAACTGTTAATCACGCAAAAATAAAATTTAATTAAAAATAAAACAGTTTTGCGTCATTCGCAGACGATATCATAGTAACCGCTACTTCTAAGTACTATAGCTGAACTGCAGCATATTACTTATACTGCAAATCGATAGATTGTCCCCAGTTTTTTTGAAGGGGTTGGATTTACAGTGGCGTTCTCGTTTATATTCAGACCTTTTTCTGTCAGAACATTCAAAACTAAGCAGTGATCGCATAGCGTTTTGTCTAGGATATGTAATGAGCTAATGAGCATAACAATCTATACAAGGCAACTAAAATGTACATAATATCAGTTTCACTTAATAGATATAAGAAATTCCTATATAAAAATACAAGCCTTTAAATTATTATGAGCGGTAAAACCCCCCTTACGTCCAACTTCTCATCGCCCATTCCAGAACGCCTCGCAAATTCCAACCATCTCATCTTTACAGCCAACTTAATAAAACCGTGAGACATCCGGTATAATCCTCGAAAGATACGGAACCTTAAAAAGCATTGAAACTCAAATATAACTTTCTTTTAAGTCGATTGCAAAGATCTGCCAACTCCAACTCGCCAAAATGGCTTCTGAACTCACCTTTCTTTCGTCCCCGCGCCAAATAATAATATCAAGTTTATTACTTTTCATGACTGGCAAGTAATAAAGTGGAAATTAGAAATATGGGAGGCTTTTTAATGTAACAACCAGATTATAAAACAAAGTCGCTTCCAAAGTCTGTCTGTCTAAATATAGGCAAAGTTTCAAACTACGCAACAGATTTTAATGCAAAAGACCACTGCTGCACTGCTGAGAAGAAATGCCGCAAGAAACTCAACAGTGATATTATACAATTATAAAGCTTAACCTAACATTATATAAAACAATTAATCTAACATAAAATAAAAAATAAATATATTCAAGCGTAGATTGAGCAGGAAAATGTGTCTAAACTCAGAATGCTCATAGGGACTTACAATTAGAAATAATAAAAAATATATTATAAAAATTATAAAATGTCGTTGTCATCAATAGATACAGTGATTGATGAGGAAGGTTTTTATGTATAATAAATTCTATATTATGTACGGGTGATACCAAAAGCGATGCGAGGGCAGGTCGCTTGTTTAGTATAATATAAGAGGAATATATTTGAGTCATATCTTCTGAATGGAAGCCAATTCGAGGAACGAATCTCTCAATGCCGCAACTGGCAATGACACAAAGGGTCTTGAGTAGCACTAGCTGAATATTTATGGGAGTCTGTGGTGCTGGCTGGAAGTCTAGGAAACGAGAATTACAAAATCATTACGAGTAGGTATTTGCAAATATGACGTAGGTCTGTAAGAATTAGACATGGGACTAGAATTTGTTGGAGAAAATGGGGAACAAAGGTTTTTTTATACTTAGGTCATACTGAATGTTTCTGGATTCCAAAAAATAAGACTAGATAAGATGTTTATGATTAATTTATTGTTTTTCAAAGTATATTCCCTAACTATTTACACATTGTTTCATTTGTTAGAATCATTGTGTGAAGCAGTGGGTCCAATCTTCAGTAGGGACCTCTTCAACGGCTTCTTGGAATGCATTCACCGCCTTGTGAATGGTAAACCTCTAAGTTTATCTTTTATTCTTGGGAATAAAAAGAAGTCGCAAGGTGCGAGGTCCGGACTGTACGGCGGATGCGTCATCAGTTCCACATTTGAAGCTTCCAAATACGGATTCATTCTCTTAGCGGAATGTGCGGACGCATTATTGTGGTGAAGGATGACATGACTGCGAGGACGCTTTTCAGGAACTTTTTGTAAGACACTGGGCAAGCAATTGTTTACATACTAGTCTGCAGTGACTGTTCTTCGATTTTCAAGCAACACTGTTACATAATATCTAGTTTTTCCGGAGAAAGACGCAACCGTTTTTTTGCCAGTTTTCCGCCTCTTCTTAACTTTTGTTGGAAACTCTTCAGAAAGAAAGACCCATTCTGCTGACTGGTTTTTCTTTCCGGTTCGAAACAATACACCCAGGTTATGTCACCTGTTACAATATTATAGACAGCCAATGATTCTCCTCCATTAAGCTTATGTATGATTTTTCGTCACCACTCTACACGCAGTCGTTTCTGGACTTCCGTTAAATCATGCGGTATCCATCGAGTGAAAACCTTCCAACCCTTCAGTTGCTATGCAAAATGTTTTGCTATTGACTAATTCCTATGCCTAATCCAGTTCGAATTTGCTTGCAGTAAATTTGTTTGGCTGTCTCAATTATTTGTCGTACGGTATCGACATTAGTAACCGCAGTCGCCGTCCGACCTTCACGTACATCGTCATGGAGATGATCTCGTCCACGTCTGAATTCTCCGAACCACGAATACACAGAGCTACGAGACGGGGCTTCATCATTAAATGCCAGTTGAAGTCTCTGGCAACTCTATTGTTGACTTAAGCTGCAGCAAAAATCATTGAGCAAAAATTTGCACGAGATAGTTTCATTATAATTGCGACAGACAACTCTCTGAGCCCCGCCAAATTGAAAAAAACAAATGATAGTCTAGTAAATTGAAGAGTAATATTATGTTTCTAGAGAGTTCCATTATCAAATTCTGTTATTGCTTTTTTAATTTATTTATTGTAAGTGGCCAGTTTCAGAAACTTTCAGAATGCCCTACGTATATTGACGATTTAAAAATGGAGTCAGTCTCAACTTTCGCGGTACATGTTTGTGTTTGTGTGGTTGTTGTGTGCGTGAATGATTTCTTTATTTATCTTGAGTGTAGTATCATTTCTATTGGTATTTGTAGTACCAATAAGAAATGGATAAGCCGTAACGAAGTCGTTATGTGTAGTAATCGTAGTTTAACGCGCGCCGCAGGCACCAGATGCCGCCTCGCACTCGCCAACTGGGTTAAGACTCTCCCAGACGATTAAACTACCTACTCGTGTGAAGATGCCTTTTGATGGAGGATGTTTTATAAGAGAAAAATGGTTTGTGCTAATGCGATAGATTTTGAATGGTTTAATCAAGAATCACAGGAACAGTTACGATATCATAATTATAAGGTATTCAAGTATATAAGTAGGCACTTTGACATATGACACGTTTTCCCGCTCTACTACTTTTTATTTTATATTATTCATAGTTTTGTACAATGCTAGGTTTTGTATTACAATTATCTTAAGTAATATGTTAAAGAATGTGTCGAGTTTCTTGCCGCAATTCTTCTCAACAAAGGTCTCCTCTTGGGAAACGCTGGCAGGTTTTGGGTGGGAGTCATACATTTCGATAATCCAATTTTTTTTCTGTCAAAATTTCCGTTTGTTAGTCCTTTACCTCAAAATCATAAATTCCTTGTAGCAATTCACAGAATCGCATTTCACCTCGAATGAACAAAATTTCAATAGAATCTTTTACTTGGAGCAATTTTTCGCGTGGCTTTTTACATTAATATAATGAATATGTAGCATTTAATTTTTCTTGCAGTTTTTTACCCTAGACGCATTTCGTCGCGATCGATGTTTGTTTGGGACTCTATTTAATGTGCCGCGTTAATTGATGTTCGCACTAAAATTCTGTAACATTTTTTTTAAAACGCGTTTTATACCTGTAGTTTAATGTCTTAAATGTTATCAAAGTCATTGAAATATTATCTTTGTGACTAATAAATATTAGATGATATTCTGTCATTGCGAAATTGAAGTACAGTGACATTAAAGTAGGGTACAATAATAATTATTATAATTATATAATTCAATATTTGTGAGAAAATACGGAGCCTGAACCTGGCTAAAAAAAATGAAAAAAGTACATTGCGACTAAAGATATGGTCTAATACTGAATTAGACGATTAGGATACAAAGCGAAAATGTATCACACGATCGAGGTGAAATGCGACAAAAACTTATATATCGACAAAAATATGACGATTGAGGCACAACGCGATAGTTAAATGCACGATCAAGGTGAAATGCGACTAAAACTTATAACGACTAAAACAGTAAACGATCGAGACACAACGCGAAAATTAAATATACGTTCGAGGTGAAAAGCGATTCGGTGAACCGCTACAAGGAATTTATGCTTTTGAGGCAAAGGCCTAACAAACGAAAATTTCCCCTCTAATTTTTCTCGATCTTAATATTTTCCAGTTGCATATACGAGGTTTTTAATTCTGATTTCGATTTGCAGATATAAAGGGAAGACTTCAACCTAATTTCAAGTATAAACTCATGAATCCGTAGTTAGAATTTCAAAGCTTGCTATTTCTTACAAAATCGTCAAAATACAAGTATAAAGTCAGTCGGACGGGCTAAACTGTTAAAATCCCAGCGAAACCTGCGACTGAATGAAAATTCACGCTCTGAAAATGTTATGTATACATTTTGACGGCAACTAACATGCGCTGCGCTGGTTTCTAAATCGTCCGATGTGTTGAAGGACGAATCCTTCATTCAACACATTCTCAAACTTTAAGAGAATCACATAGCAGTGGACTAAATACTCTTATTCCAGCATCGCAATTTTCAAACGCTCTCGCAATCACAATCGTTTTCACTTTAAAAATCGAAGCCTTATCTGCATCATCATCATCATCATCATCATGTCAGCTGAAAGACGTCCACTGCTGGACATAGGCCTCCCCCAAGGCTTTCCACTCAGACCGGTCTTGTGCTTTTCGCATCCACCGCGGTCCCGCGATCCTGACGAGGTCGACACTCCATCTTGTTGGAGGCCTACCTACAGCTCGTCTTCCGGTCCGCGGACGCCACTGCAGAACCTTCTGACCCCATCGGCCATCAGTCCTGCGAGCAATGTGCCCCGCCCACTGCCACTTCAGTTTAGCTATCCTTCGGGCTATGTCGGTAACCTTCATACAAAATGAAAACAATTGTTCCAATTTGAAGCCGATTGTGATTGCGAGTGCGTTAGGCAATAGCGACAATTTCCATACTCATAGAGTTAATTTGTATTGTATTTTAATGATATTTTTTTATAGTTTAAGTAACCTTTTTTATTATCTGTCCAAACAAAATGAATACTGTATCTGTACCTATATAGGATTATCTACAGTGCTCTCTGCCCAAAATCTCGAATATACCTTTCATGGGCGTTGAAAAGATTAAATTTAAACACAAGAAAGCTACACAGCACCAGGGAAACATAAAAACATAGCGAACATTTACATAACCTCTCGCTTGGCGCTTATCTTATAAAAACAACAGCAATGACGCTTTTAAATTACGAAAACCTGATACACCGTACACGGATGCCATTGTTCCCTACTTAGCTGAAGGCGTTTTTCATTTGAATAAATTATTCATGACGCGATTGCGAGTGTTCTGTTTCAGGATTGCGTTTAAAATTAAAATACTTCTTTAACTGGTAAGGCCTCGAGTAATTGGAGTAGGCGTTGAAGCCCCTTGTAACTTCTTGACTCCTGGTAGATTGTCGATTAGAGAATTTGTAATTAAATGGTTGTTTTACGCTATTCTGATATAAACAGGTGGTAGGTGGAACACAAGGAACTATGCAATACCAATAACCAAATGATTAATCTAATGTGTCCCACAATATTTCTATGGAAAGTTCGTTTTTGATAGTATGATTTTAGGCCGTATTTAAGATAACTAAACCTTAAAATGTGATGTCCAATTTCCTCAGACTCTTCGCTGTCTTGAGGTTAACACTATGGCGCATTGATCGTATGGTAACCGGGTTCGAATGCAACAAAACAAAATAAACATAAATTGTGAAATAATCCTTACTTAATATTATAAACGCGGATGTATGGATGGATATTTGTTACTCTTTCACGCTGCAACGGCTGGACGCATTTGGGTGAAATTTGAAATGGAGATAGATAGCTTATACCCTGGATTAACACATATGCTATATTTCATCCCGGAAAATTTAAATGTTCCCTAGGGAATAACGATATTCGAAATCTACGCGGACGAAGTCGCGGGCAGAAGCTAGTTTAAAAATAAAACGAAAAGAGTAGATTCTAAGAAATAGCGAATTGATAAACCAACAACAACAATAATGATGATTACACTGCTTGAAGCTTTTCACTGAAATTAACCATAACATTTTACGACTATGTATAATCTTCAATAATGCTATAATAATAAACAAGGGATTTTTCCATAATTCTTCCTTAGGTATATTAAAATAATCCTTCTAGATCCAAGGTTAACCTACCGCCAAAAAACAGTGTTCGTATTGTTGTGTTCCGGTTTGGGGATAAGAGAGCCGGTGAAATGACAAGCATAGAGGCATTCCATCTTAGTCCTCAGAGTTGGCAACGCATTTGCAGTCTTAGGATTGCAGTCTTTTGAATGCGAATGTCTATGGGTCACAGTTTCCACTTACCATCAGGTGGCCTGTGTGCTTGTTTGCCTTCTCTATGCCATAAAAAAAAAAAGGTGTTAATTCTCCCCTTTGTGTTTAACTGGGAACAGGGCCCACAGAAAAATCATCCCACGAGCTCATTGAAAACCAACCGTTAATATTTTTTACTAAATCCCAGACAGACATGTCGAAATGGTTTCTGCATAACTATTTACACAAAACAAAGTAAACAAACAATTAATGTCTTACAACCAATCAGCGACGTAGATTTACATCTTTGATCCCCAATTTAATGGGATTAAGGTGGTTAGACTTGTGGCGCTAGGTGTACCGTGTAATCGAATTACCCACTGGCTTGCAATCGAGGTACGACTAATGCGTTATTCGGTAAATAATTCTTCGTCTTCGTCGCTCTTATAAAGGATCCAAGTGTAAGGTGCTAAAGTTAACTTTATTTTATGATATACGAAGTTCAGTTTACAACAACAAGGTTTAGTGAGATATGACTTTGAGGATGTAGACGGTTGATTTGAATAGAGTTTTTTGGTAGGTTTATTATCGATGTTTAAGTTTTGAGAAAGAGAAGTAAAGATGTATTTTAATATGAATCAAGTTGATTCAATCGAGATTTACGAAGTTGATCAAGTTGAGTTGTTAATCGGAATTGACGGGTAGCAGCTTTTGGAATCAGAAACATATCCCTTTCTATGTAAAATATAAATGGAAAAGTATTTTTGTATGTTTGTTTTAGTCATGTGAACATATTATTATTTATGAACTAAGTTTTTTATTTAATTGCGAAAATTGAATTGAACGTTAAGTTTTTAAGTCACTTGCACTGTGCAAATATAGGGGTTT
The DNA here is from genome assembly GCA_923062465.1 of Acleris sparsana. Classification (NCBI taxonomy): domain Eukaryota; kingdom Metazoa; phylum Arthropoda; class Insecta; order Lepidoptera; family Tortricidae; genus Acleris; species Acleris sparsana. Next base: position 11,142,812 of record OV281306.1, on the reverse strand, counting down.
AATAATAGCCCGAAATCCGACAAAGGTGTTTTTTTTAAATGGAACAGTTCGCGAGGGAACAGCGCTAATTTACTTCTACGCAGACGGATAGCGAGCAAAACAAATGCGAAATACGAAAAGATTATTAGTTTGTTTTTACGTCACGGACGCCTTTTATATTATTTAAAGACAGGTGCAATGTACAAAACTGTCTCTGACAAAAAATCTCGCGAACCCGCTCTCAACCACCAAAGTTAGAACCAGTTTGCAAATGTTTGGCTTTCCAAGATGATCCGAATTTAGAACAAGCAAACTTTCAAATTGCTTAACGTGCCCCCACTTAGGCTCGCCTTTGTTTGCTCAGCCCCTGGTCGGCTCGCATGTTGACATTCGCAGACATTAGCTGTCCATTCGCAACTACTAGGGCCGCATAAACTGAACGAGTTGGGGCAGAGGCTCCCAAATTTTCTAGTTATCGCGATGCATTTATGCTTTTCCAATAATCAAACTATATTTTGTTAGTTCAAGTGAAAAAATACATTGATATCTAAGGAAAGTTGTCAAAGTTTGCGACGTCAACCATTTCTCAAATATAACGAAATGAACAGTTAAACACTTTGGTGCGTTAAATCAATTAATATCTAATGACTCCCATAAGAGCACTAACACACACAGACTTTACAGAAATCTTTACTACTTGGAGCATTTTTTCGGTGTTTAGACTAATTATTACTAACTTTATCTTTAAATTAGGTCACTGTAGATAAATAAATATTTGATTTGACTTGATTAAATTTTAACTAAATTTATCTGCGGTTTGAATATCGGAAACGTGCAATAGTGATAATCAATTCCGGTGTTTCTGTCTCAATATTGTGCTGGAGCGTAAATCAGGTAAAGAAACAAACAAATCATCGCAAAAAGGGAGTTTTATAGAGTTTTTATGTCATTTGACGATTACTTTGACGTATCTTAAGAGGCTTCATAATTAGGTATGCTGCCACGCCCGCACAAGAATGTAAAAGGAAGGCTTTATGTGCTTTTGCGCGAAGAATATCTTCTGTTTTCACGTTTAACAGTCTTAAGGAAATATTACCAAGTTTAATATATCTAAAGAACAGACATATAGGCATTATGGTTATTAAGATCCAGGGCGCGGGCCAGTGTCAAGTGAAAAAATTACATTCGGCGATATAAATATTTGTCACTTTTTGACACGTATATAAGTAGGATAGTGACGGATGCTTTATCCATATTTTGTCACGCGATAAACGCGACCATACTATACCCTGTCCACGATAACGAGCTAGTATAACGGTCTCTCTTTTGCACTTTTGTATGCAGATGAAAGGGACAAAAAGGAGAGTGGGCGTGAACGATGGCACCTCACTGTCATGCTCGGCTTACATGCTCCGTCGCTCGAAATATTTATTTTAATATCCCTTATGATTTTTCTGGTTTAGTTAAATAATAAAGGACCCAATAATATTTACGTATGTATTCATTTATTCAAACAGCAGAAGATAGTCCAGTAAACAAGCCGAGTCACAGATTAAACAGGTAAAAATTGAAAAGAGATCACTATAACGCGTCCGCACCGTGCAAGAGACAGATGTTGACTGAACTTCGACCGCCATGTAAACTCACCCGGTGCACGTGCATCGCCCTTATCGCTGACCAATGACGTGCTGTCTAAGTTTTCTAGTACTAGCTCGTTATCGTGGACAGGGTATAGGCCTATCGTCTTTGTCATGTGTGGCATCTTGGCCATGATAAAATTACAAGGGTGAACGTATTCCTTTAAAGGATTTATCCCGTGCTATAACTTAACGTAATGTAGTTATAATTTGCAACAATTGAAACGAAATTTATGACAACGCAGTTAGGTATCTTTTCCCCTGCCATGTATCAATAAGCTCAGGTTGACAAAATCAACTCAATGCGAAGTTACCCACTCATAACCTTTGAAATTAAATCTCAATCTACTTTGGCGAAGTTTAAATTGTACAGAGATGAACTTTGCCAATCACGTCTTATCCGCTGATATTCTAAATTCAATATTGGTATATGTTTTAGGTTTGTAAGCAAACATTGCTATAGGGGTGTAAAGCAGGCTCGATTAGTGTATTGTGTTTTTTTTAAATATGTATCTATTTTTGTTTATTATAGTTCTAAACCTTCCTCGAGAAATGAGCCATATGATTGTGAAGGCCGTTTATTTATTTAATTAATTTGGCCAAATATTTATAATGACTTTTCAAGTTTTTATCCTATTAAAATAAAACAAAATAAAACGTACATTTTGTAACACATGGAAGTACAAATGTGGCAGGGGATTTTGCTTTGTAATACGAGTATAACGTACACTAAGGTTGCGGCTCCATTGAGACGGAGATGAGCGGAGTGGAGCGGAGCTGTGCCAATATTAACCAATAGAATCTAAGCTAACGTGCGCAAGGCGCGCTCGACGTGGCCGCACGCGCCTTCTATAGGTTAATATTGGCACAGCTCCGCTCGTCTCCGCCTCAGTGGAGCCGCAACCTAATAAAGTGCCTTAGGACCTCGGTGCGAGGTCCATTATAAAAAGTTTTCTTAAGTAATTTTCATAACTGAGGAGATAATTTGTTACTGACTTACCTATGCTATTTAAAAATAAAAAAAGGTTGTTAAAAATAAAATTGCTTTACCTCCTAATGTTTAATTATAAAAACAGTCCTGAAGTGATCGCATGTTCAGGAGGCACTGACATTAAAGATATAGGATGATATCAAGGCCACCAAGGTGGAAATTGAATAAAAACATGTAAAAAAAGTAACATAAATTGACCTTTTATGTGCCCAAACCACATTGAAATCCGTTTTGGTTTTTGACTCTAAGTATAGAAGACGAAAGAAGAAAAAAAAGTAGGGTATTGTGACATCTTCCGAATAAAGAAGACGCCAGTGACATAGACGCAAACTAGGCAAAAGTAACATGTTATGCTAATGTGTCTCAAAATATTTGTATGGCAAGTTTCCATTTTGGTTACCAAAAACGTATAAGTTTCTGTGGCAAAAAGCCAAAAGCATTTCGTTTTATTTATTTATTTGGAAAAAAACGGTGCATTTACAAATTTAACATCAAAGAACGTGCCTTAAAATATATTATACAGTCTTCGTAACACAAAATAACCACTACATACCCAATTTAAATTTGCTCATTTTCTGTAGTTGGCAAGGGGACCCAGTAAATTTATTCATGTAATGTCAATTCCGCGAAAAGTTTCAAATGGAAGTTGATTTTGTATAACGTTAACTGATTGAGTTTCTTCTCGGTTAAAGTGTAAGGATTCAGAGACCTTAAATTCGAATAGATTTGTGCATATTTAAAAGGTAAGTAGGTAAATCACAGATTCTATAAAGTAAACTTTTTAGCCTTGTGTTAAATTAGTTTACAAAACGTGGTTCAATCACCCTACCAAACAAAAGTTGGTTTTCTATTGGTTGTTATAAATATGGTTCGAACAAATGTATGCGAATAATATTTTATTTCATGGTTTACGTGGATCATACCAGGATTGTCCATGTGACGTAGTGTCATGTAAACAAGCTGCTTTACTAGCAAGCGAGGGAAATAACAAAGAGTTTAATAATAATTACTAGGTGTTATCAATGTGTAGTTTGTGTAGTTTATCTCAGAAAAACCAGTAAAAGCAATCGATATTTATTTTTTCTGCTCGCGTAACTACCTGCTATACGCCGTTAATATTGTTAATGTTAACGGTATCAGAATATCACCTATACCGTAACTGAACCGTGAAAACAGTTCTATAAAATTATGGAATTATGGTATAATGACCGTGGCCATGATAATAACAGTTCCTTTATTACTATTATAGCACTGTTATTACCATGGTTATGCGCATAAACAATGTCAGTGATGGTGTTTGTAAAAAATGTTTTAAAACAATTTAAATTTCAAAAAATACACCACCGCGATGGGGTGTTTTAACATATGTCGTGGTTACTGGTCAAAAAGACGGATAAAAAGTAAAAATAAACAATTGTTAACAAAACAGTGCGTTACAGTTTCACATAAAACAACAAAAGAATAGCTAATTCCATTACAGTCGAGTAATTTAAACAGACTGTATTTTTCAATCTTTATTTATTAAGGACGTATATCACGAACTAAAAGCCTCTTATAAGTAATTTTATAAAACCAACCATCCTTAACAGCTGATAATGGCTATTTGTGTTTTCAGGTAAGCCGGTCGGGCCAGGCGCAGAATTAGCGAAGGTCGTAACGGTAAGCTTATTGCCTAATACATTCTGCCGAGAATTCTATTACTTTAACTTTTTTAATTTCGTGTTGGGTAATTTACCGTCGAAAGGTTTTATAGCTTATCGTTCTTTTTTAAATTGTTGCAATTCGTTTGTTGTTTTTTTATAAACTTAACTAAACAAATGTAGATTCTGATTGCAATAAAATTCTGTAGCTCATTTGAAGGGTCCACGGAAAGAACATGTCAGGTCACTTTTTATTGAAAATGAGATTTGAGATATAAATCCCTCAGTTTCAGATATAAATATTCATTTAACTTGTTTTTTTTCACTCTTAAAACAAACCCTTACACGTAAATTACGTACAAAATGACATGGTTCCTAACTTTCAAATCGCAATATCTTAAAAAGTTACAAATGTGACTAGACATGTTCTTTCCGTGGACCATTCATTTCGTTGTCGTCATACATTTATACCAAAGTGAATCTCAAATTAATGTCATAAAACAAAATGGCGGAATCAAGCAGATAAAATTCGCTGCGATTCAAATTTAGAATAACAATAGAGGTTGTACGGTTATTGTGCCAGCGACATATTAACGTGTTCTGACCTTTGGAATGATATATTAACGGCGGTTGGTTCGTTTTGTTCGCTCTGGTAGGGCTGAAAACGTATTGAATTCAATATTATTGAAATTTCAAATACTCAGAACAAGTTAAACAAACAGTCGACAGAAATAGTACATTATGATACAAGTGTGCTAAGTTGACCATTGTACACAAGGCGCTATTGTGTGCGCACGAGCGACAGCGAGTGCGCCACAAGAAAGCCGCGTATATTATGGTCACAGGCACACGTGTTACATACGACGTTTTTCAACAAACTTGCGAAAAAGAAACAAGACTCTTCATTTAGTCAAATTTTAATTAATTATTAAAACAGTTGGTAAAATTACAATTTCTTCATTTTCTTTACTTAAAGAAGACATTTTCGTTAATATTAAACTTCACAATAATTAATCCAAACTATCTTCGTCACAGCCGTCAATTATTTACGAAAAATGGCGGCTGGCGCGTTGTTTTTTTTTCTTGCCGCGATACCGATGCGCGCGCAAGGCTAAGGCGCGAACGAGATCGGCCAACAGCCAAAATTAAAATGTAATAATTCATGTTTAAAATACAAATTACAGAAAAAATTAAATGATTTTAATGAAATTGAGTTATTTTTTAGTAATAAAGCTGATTTCACCAATTTATTGAAATAAATATGTAGATAATGTTATTTGCCGCATAAAAACTGTTTGTTGCTAAGAAAAAAAAAGGTATAACCCGACTAAATTATATCGCTTCTTCTTCGTACTTACAACTTGGTACTAGGCTACAAATGTAAATTGTTTGGGTTAATAAAGTAAAGGCACTTGTGCGTAATATACTGAAAAATCACGCGTGTTTAATATCTAGGTTTATGAGCCAAAAATCGGTGGAATAAAAAGGTCGTTTTGAGCAAGTGTGTTGAAAATAATAATAATATACATAGCCGCAGGGCAGCTAGTGGCGAGCTGTTGGTGAGTGGCGACACCACGGACCTGAGTGCTCCCGAGGGTAGGTCCTGTTCCTCACCTTACGCTTGCCTTCACCGGCCGGCTGCGGTGTACAATGACGACGAACAGACCCTCACCTCTGGCTTGCCTTTACTGGCCGGTCAGAGTGGAGTCGCAAGAGCTATGCTATGCTCGAAGGGCGGATGTGTTGCATAAGTGGTGGGGGGGTCGTTTAAAGTCCAGAAGCACCTCTCCACCCTTAGCCCCTCTGGAACTGTTACCTCCCTGCTGCTATATATATGTGGCTATTTCGGGAGGTCCATTCCATTGAGTTGGCAAGTCACCGCCTACCATTTCAACCAAAGTAATTAGCATTGGCCAGGCAGGCGCCGTAGTTTCATCAATAGCCTAGTTCACCAATCCATATCAGTTCATTCATAGAACCTATTATTAATATTCCCATCCTTCTTAAATAGTCTTACACTAACCGGTGGTTGTCCGTGGGAGCATACTTCTATAGTTTGAACTCAGGAACAATCGCCGGTTGGTGTCCCATAACATTACTAAATTAAACTTGTCTAAAGGGCCTCTGCGTGTTGGCTTCGGCTCCATGTATGCCTTCCAAAAGTCCGGGACTCCCATAGTCCTGTGATTACACAGAATTGACGTCGACGGGACTCTGTTTCGTTTTAAAATAAAAGTGTCACCTCACCAGATAGTCACTCCATCCTCAAACATGCTTTGCTTATTTTATTTTCAAAAAGGTGAAATATCTGGCTGCAGGATAAACTACGAGAAAAGGGAAAGGGGTGCGACAGAGTTAGAGAAATATTGTGTATTCTATGTGACAAATAGCATAAATTAAAATGAGTGCTAGTCTGACCTGACCTGGTGATTCCAGATCTGTTGGGTACAGAATCTTTGGCGTCCGCCGCGATGCACCGTTGGTGGTAGTCTTCAGCTTCCCTAGATCAACCGTCAACCTTACCTTCGCACACGCACTTAGCCTCCGATTATGTCCAGGGTTCACGCCGGCAGCCTCCAATACACTTTACTAATTTAAAACTAAACAGTTTATGAAAGTTTGTGAAAAGGTTGAAAACGAGAGGTGTTCGCGTAACGAGATTCGAAATGGAACGAACGAGTAACGGAATTTTTAGTGGGGGGGACGAATTGTTGCCAGTCACATGAGAACATAGCTTTTAATATTGCCATAACAAATATTTAATATTAATATATTAATATATATATTTAACGTATTTTGTCTTTTGTCAATTAAACACAAAAAGACGAAGATACAGTGCATTGAAGTTTCGCGTGACGTCACGCCGTGGCACACTTTTTACCACGTTGTGAAGTCATGAGCCCCCACTCCCGAACTTTGATAAGCGTTATATTTGTCAATTTTGATTGATTAAAAAGCAAAAAATACGTGTTCAGTATTTTTTCATGATCTTGCTGACGGACATATTAGATATTTTTTTTACTCAGGATACCCCTATAACGAGGGGCACTTAACATCTCATACTACTTCAGCCAACCTTAGTACTTTTTGTACAGTGACCGACTAAAATAGCAAAACACGTTCGTACATTTCCGTGAAAATACGAAGGACAACAATTATGCACTACATCTGTAATACATTGTCTTAATTTTTTGCGATAGTCACACATTATTTGTAACTAAAAAATACAACTTCAAAGTATATTTCAGGTTTTAAAAAGCATTTTTGTGCTAAATATTATATCAGCAAGTACCTATAACTACTTTAATAACAACCGAAGTTAACAGTCACCAGCCGGGCTATCGCACATTACGTATCAAGCTCAAGCCAGTTTATGGCCTACTCTATAGTCCTTGTCAATGGCGGCAGCGGCACGGTACTCAGAAATAAACAGTAGTGGTATTGTACTTGGTGTGTTTGCACTTTTAGACGCACGAATGTGGTGAAATTCATCGCAATAAGCACAGGCAATTGTCTTTAGGGTTGGCAATGCAATTTGTAAGTTTAAAATCCCATAGACCATAGAATCAATGGTCTATGGCATAAACAGAGCCCTCTTGCCAATCGATAATTGCATGCCAATCTATATCTTAAGATTGATTTTTAATTACTATACACGGTTAAAGTATGGTATTTGGTGAAAATTTTAATATTGAGGCAGTGGCCGCTTTTTGTTCGGTGCCTCTATGATAAATTCAAAACAAAAGAAAAGTAAAGAAACAACAAGACAACGGAATTGTGGTGGCAAAAAATAACATTAAATTTAATTTTCTATAATATAAACTATGCGCGCCCGGGTATTTTTTTTCATACAAACCCCATGAACGCGTCCTATTCTTGGACCTACTGAATATACACACAAAATAATGCTAGTCTAAATACATTATGTTTGTATTAGGTTATGAATGTTTTTTTTTACAATTATGCGAGAAAAACTTTACACATGACACATGAGAGTGTCTTCTTTCTTACTGCTCCACCTGTGTACTGTACAGGGTAAATAGATTTTTTCGCCACGGGAGGCAGACTAATTTGATGGCCGCTCTCATCCGAATAGGGTTGCCTGGATTAAGAGATTAAATGTGATAGAAATTATTCTTTACTTCTTTCAAATGGTACTTCGTAGCGCATAAAGCAACCCAATGTAAGAATGAAGTACGCTTTGAGGCTTTTTTGGGTAAACGCAACGAATGCTATTTTAATATTTTGAAATTACTTACCAAATAAATCTACGCTCGGGTTATCTATGCAATATAAGGGTTATTTCAACGAATAAGATACCTAAATCTACTATTAGTTTCAAAACTAGATTTAAAACTGACAGTTCCATACATTTTGACACAACAAAAAATCTAATGTTTAATAATGGAGTTAGTTACTTAAATATGCCTTTCAAGTAACACTTACAGTGCTTCCCACTGCTGGAAAGAAGCGTCACAAGAAACCAATTACTTGTTTTCAAGTTAAGATTGCTCTGAGTTTTTTTTTTAAATAAAACCTCGACTAAGAAGCAACCCTATACCTTCACTTCCGTAAACCAATTGACCGTGTTTCCTAGGCCTTCTACTCCGATTACGCCTCGTGTAGGAAATGCGTAGGTGAACTGGCTTCAGCGAATCAATTTACTTTCAACTCCTGCGGTTTGCTGCAAGCCTAGTACCTGTTAGGTAATTTTATTTAACAACTCGTCTTTCTCGTCGTCGAATTACTAACTGGTGAGCTCAAGTTTTTTATCAGAACGTTTAGTGTCATTGTAAAGGGCGTGTATTTTAATTTTAATCGCAATTTTCATCGAGGAAGTCGCTCGGGCATGCGGGGCAATTTAGTCTCCCCGGTTAGTACTTCGTCAACAAATTTGGAGGTGGGTTGGTCAAATACAAAATGTGTCAAATTTAAATCTGAAGTATCCAATTTTTCCTTCATTTTTCATCTAATTACTTAAACTTCTGCATTGACAGCTTTCTTGTACCACAAATCACGCAATGACAGGCACTATCGACCAACTGAAGATAATTATTGCGTACGAGAAATAAGGACAGATAATAATAATCGCTCTCTATCACAATATAACTTAGTAACGGTCAGTTTGTTTACATTATTTATCTCGTCTCATTGGCTGTACTTTACATACGTCAATAAATTTAATTTCACTTAACATACTGCTTTTTATTCTTATCATTTGTCACTAGTATTCATTTGGATTGGACATAAGAGATTGCACCCACGGTCACGGTTTAAGAATACGCGTTGAACTTTTTAAATTTAATTATTGGCTTTTTTACCCGGGTGGCAGTTTTAATGAGAAAAACTCGTGGGTTTTCATCCAATGTCGAGTTCATCTAGCTCCCCGACAAGACGGTCGATTCACAGGGAAGACTGAAAAGGAAAAAGCCATTCGAGTTAGTGTAGAGTAGTGATAGCAGTGAGTACTATTCACAAAGAAAACATTAACAAAGTGTCTTCCGCTTTACAGAACAATAGGAAAAGTGTTAATGGACACATTCTCAGCATTCAGCTTAGTCTGTATTAGAAGTTTAGGTCAAATGTTAGTTACTTATTAGTCATAAGATTAGATTTTATTTCAATGGAATACATACATTCAGAAGATTTAATAAAATTATTTAAAAAAAAACGCAAGACATACATTATAGCTAGTCTTGTATATTTCATATTTCTTCAAATAAAAATGCATAGGTAATGTAGAAAGCATCTGCTGCCGTCGAAATTGTATTGAAAATTTATACAATGTTTCAATATCGGGTCGGATTGAAGCCCAGAGCTACTCGAGTTGAGCTTGTATCCTCGAACTGTGTTCACGTGCCGCCGCTTTTCGCTCGTCTTTGTCATTTTTCTCTTGTACGTTTACTTGAAGCTTAAACATATAGACAAATATAACATAATATAACACAATATTTTAGTAGTTAACACATGATAGGACGCCCTTAGACTAGTTAGGTGGAGCGACGATATTCGCAAGGTGGCTGGAAAGAGCTGGATGAGAGTGCCCACGAATCGTGCTCGTTGACGTGGAATGGGAGATGCCTATGTACAACAGTGGACTAATATAGGCTGTGATGATGATGATGGTGATGATTATTATGATGATGGTAATAATGATAATGATGGTGATGATAATGATGATCATGATAATGATGATGGTGATGATGGTGATTTGGTAGTACCTAAGCCTTGAAAATATCCCCTTCATAGGGGTTGTGCCCGCTCGGTCTTTAAAACGAGCGCTCCGACCTCGCTCAATCGGTCAAAGGAACTAGTTCGGTCTTTCAGTTCCTTTTGGTCCTTTAGCTCCAGAGAAAATTTTGGCATCTAAGCAGGACACGCTTTGAAATATCGAGTACCGTGACGTGTGCTCTTTACTCGTTCGCTCTGTTTCGCTCATACGTTCAACAATAGTTACTGACCTAAAGGAGCGAATACCGATTAAGATCGTTTACGAAGAACTGGTAACTTTCAGTCTGCGATGACAATTCATTCCTTTAAGTTCTTAGTTCCTGATCGACTGAAGCCTAGCTTTCACACCACATCATAATTTAATCTTAGTACTTAGAACTTATTTCATGGCTTCATGCAACAAAGAATGATGGGCAATTTGGCCCATATAAACAATACAAATCTCATGTATACCACGTGAAAGCTAGTTACATAAGCATCATTTTCTAATACGGAGACAAACTTCAAAAACCCCGGAGAAGAAAGTTATCAGCCTTCAAATGTTCACACACGCACAGCATGCGTTGCAATGCTATTAGCCGTATATCCGACTAACGCTTGACTGATTTTACTATTTACAACAATTATAGCAAATAGTGGGATAAATAAGCTTACATAACTTATAATTATATTGACGATTGGGCTGGGTTCCATACATTTTTGCCCATCATTCTTTTTAACATTATTTGAACGTCTAGTTATCCTCAGTGCCGTTTAAACAACAACTAAGGCAAACTGAAAACTAATAACGCCATAGCGTAATATTGCCTGCAACGTTTTCCTAGAAATTAATATTGCTTATGATATGAACTAAACGAACACTGCTGCGAGTTTATGAGCGAGTTAAAAATAACTGAAGCTTGGATTAGTGGTCTTATTTTAGTGATCTTAGTTTAGCCTTATGTCATTTTTTGATGGTTTGACCTGTGAGGTTTTCTTTTGAAACAAAATAAATCAACAGAAATGTTGCAAAATATTGAGTACGTAGGAAAGATGGATAATTTCAGTTTCTTAAAACAGTATATTTTTTAGCGTCTATTTCGTTTTTAAAATTTCAGTTGCTCTAGAACGTTTCAATCATACGTCACATTATCGAGTCGCTTTTACTAATTGAAAAGGTCAACTAAATTTTTAACAAATCCATCCACAGGCCCAACTACTAAAACAGCTCACAAAATAATTGATAAAAGTAGAAGTTTGTGCTTCAGTTGTTTATTAAAAAAATATAAAAAAAATAAGTTTTATAATCCCAAGTACGGTTTCGATATTATCGTCAGAGTAACAACAAAATGTTTAAATAGTTATTGTTAGGTTAGGTTAGGTTAATATAATGCTACCCAGTGACACCCGCGATGCTAAGACGAATGTGACGATACCTTGTTCGGCGAAACCAAGCCATCCATTCATCTTTTACAACGGAAAAAACAACCATGCAATATACATACGGGTAAAAACATTCCTTCAACAGTCAGGTAATAAACAAGAGCAAAAATCTCTTCCAAATTTACATTTATGCAATAAAAAATATCAGGCGAGTATCGTGAACTACCTACGGCGGCGTGCGTTCGATTACTTGCACCCTGACAGGTTATTATACCCTTTGTTTGTTCGCTGGATAATATTTCATTAATATCAAGTCCTTTGCAAAGAGAAAAGCGCACAAAGCACGTCAAGCACCGTACACAAAGCACAAAAGATTATCGTATATATTTTATGTTAAGATAAAATATAACTCGCCGTAGTTACAGTCCAATATACAGTATTTAAAGATACATGGCGATGTGAAAATTATTGACAATAGAGCACAGCACATAACACCAAATATAAAGATAAATGTGAAACAAAATAAATCGTAATGCTGATTTTTAACCGACTTCAAATTAAAGTGGGAGGCGATTCTCAATTCGACGGGATCATTTTTTTTCATGTATGTTCACCGATGACTCAAAGACCTCTAGAACGATTTGAAAATAATTTTCGTCGTTTCAATGGGTATACTTTCTAGTTGGTCCCATTGTCAAAATGTCAGGATCTGATGATAGGATCTTGGAGAAATCAAGGGCCCAAATCAAGGGTCCTCAAATATTATAGCCACACCTATAGCGGTTTCGGAATTTTTCGCTGTTGTGGATATTGCGAGGTTCAATAGAGGAGGTCAAAAGTTCTTAAGATACCTAACTGATCGCACAACCAGTTAACACCACAGCGGAGAGTTTGGGTCAGCACTTGCATTTCCTTACATTTTATTGCCATTTTTGATGTTTTTCTAAACATGCACAATTCCGGCGTTAACCGCAGATTCATTCAGTTGGGTATCCTAGGCACTCTGGAAGTCCTGTATCGATGCTCGGGGTATTCATCATCAGATTTCACGAAAAGCATTCCCTGGCAAGGAACCAAGGCTTCGAAATAGCCTCTTCAGTATGAAAAACGCACTCTTACCCGTTATTTCTGAGTGTAGAAGTTTTTCACTTCGGACATGTTTAAAAATGTAAGTCAATATAGATCTACTTATCCGTCTGTGCATTTCTGTCCGAGCTAAAGTTAGCATCATTAATAGGCACTCCGGTTAAAGTTGGAGGAGTTGCAGTTCCACTAAGGAGCGAGCTGTCGCCGAACTAGTGTTGCCAGCGTCCTCGTTACTGCGGGACGTTCCGATTTACCTTTGATCGGGACGCCAATTGTCCCGATTTTCAGCATATAGTTAGAGAGTTTATAATGATGCTAATTTATAACAACCGAGAAAGCCAAACACGTTTTGTCACAATTGGAATTGCAAGAGGCCTGTAATTTGCGCGATTTTTATACCATCCCGATTTGAAAACCCAAGTTCCGATTTTTTCCTAGCATAGAGGGCGCTGTCAAGATCGTCATCACGTCATCTACCAGTACAGATGTAGTGCATAATTGTTTTCCTTCGTATTTTCACGGAAACGTACGAACGTGTCATGCTACTTCAGTCACCCTCAGTACTTTTTGTACTGTGACCGACTGAAATAGCTAGACACGTTCGTACGTTTCTGTGAAAATACGAAGGAAAACAATTATGCACTACATCTGTAACGCCATTGGTTTAAAAACGAAACGAATAGAAACGCTAGTTAGCGTAGTGCATTTTGGCAGGGCCCTCTGGTTCGATTTATGATAGACTAGATCTGGCAACACTACGCCAATCTATAAGTGCTGTAACAGATTCCCGCTGCATTCGAAACTTCTTCTGATTCATTGATAACGTGCTTCTGGATCTTGGTATGGCATCTCTTAAGCTATGATTGTGACGAATTAACTAGAATATTAGGTAGTGCGAAGTACAGTTGCATAATTTTGGAGATGTAGTTGGGTTGTATATTCTACCGTGTGCCAAATCTGTTTGATTATTTGTACATGATTAAAATAGAAACATTAGAACATAATGAGCGAAAGTTTTTTTAAAGCACGAGTAAAAATTCCAGAGTCAATTCATGTATATTTTACCTCTATAGGCGGAGTAGTGGGAAACTAATTCTAAGCGTACGAAGTCGCGGGCGTCTACTAGTAATTAATAAAAAATACATATTGCTTGAGTAGATAGATGAGATTACGGTGACAAATCGCCTTGAATGTAAGTCAATTGCGCAAATTAAAAATTAATGCCGTAATCGAATTTGCAGTTAACGTCAAATAAAACTTACAACACGGCAATGTTAAACGAGTTGCTACCCTTCATAATTTAGCCGAGTAAAAAGTACCTACATACTGGATATACGAGTCATCATGTCAGCCGAAAGACGTCCACTGCTGGACATAGGCCTCCCCCAAGGGTTTCCACTCAGACCGGTCTTGTGCTTTTCGCATCCACCGTGCTCCCGCGATCCTGACGAGGTCGTCACTCCATCTTGTTGGAGGCCTACTTACAGCTCGTCTTCTGGTCAGCGGACGCCACTCCAGAACCTTCTGACCCCATCGGCCATCAGTCCTGCGAGCAATGTGCCCCGCCCACTGCCACTTCAGTTTAGCTATTCTTCGCGCTATGTCGGTAACCTTAGTTCTACTGCGGGTATCATCATTTCGATATACGAGTATAACCGATTAAACCTGATTTGCACTATACGACAAAAATACGAACACTATACCTACTGATATAAAACTTGTAAAACTAAATCCTTAGGCCGCTGATTACTCAAACAATAACGAACTTCTGAATGGATTCAATTATGGCTGTCAATTTATCTTTACCGCAATAAGTAGTAAAAAAAGAACAGTACGCTGTTATTTTTTACGAGTTCTACATAAATTTACATTGCCGTTTAAAATGATTTCAGCAAAAATATTCTATTGGAAAACCTCGCTCATCAAAATGTATCATTAAACACATAGTGCTCAATTATATATAATGATGGTGGGGTGCGTTCAGACATGTTTAAGCATATCAATAAATATTTGTTGGTAACGCCAAAATCAACGACGAAGGACCAAGGCGCATTTAAACAGGCAATTTTTTGAGCCATAACTGCCTGTCGTTTACATTCTTTTACACCAAATTTGAGTAAGATTGCTATTGTTAAGGAGCAAATACTTCTAAAAAAAACTTGTGTAAGTGACGCTTAACGTAGGCACTCTTTATATATATCTTTATTTTAGGTATACCTACTCGTAAAAACTAACAAAACACGTCGGGTAAATAGTATGTTTGTGTTTATCGCGTGACAAAAAGAAGATAAAGCATCCATCACTCTTATCGTTATATACGTGTCAGAAAGTGACGGATGTTTTATCCACATTTGTCACATGATAAACGCAGCTATATTAGGTCTCCCGGTTTCTATTTGTTTTTCAGGGGTTTGAACCTAAAGGATCCTATTGCTAAGCCTTCATTGTCCATCTGTTCTAACATGAAAGATTTGAGTATTTTACAGAATAGCTATGTGTTATAATTCTTACGGCGGAGTTCCTGCTAAAAAATCAAAATCAAAATATTAAAAAATAACAAGTACAGTCAAGAAATTAAATTTACCACCTCCCTTAGTTCCAAGATCAATCTGACATTATACAGAAATAAGGTTGAGTTTCCTATCAATTACAAATGAAATGGCATCTCTAATGACAATGACATCTTTAAACTGATTTTCTTTGACCTTCCTTGACCGTACTTACGTCTGTTTTAGGTTTGTTAAATTTGCAATGTTGATAATACTCCTTACCGTCAAATGCGTAAGAAAATAGTTGCCTTACTATTTTTCATCTACTGTGGCCGTCTTGGATTTTATTTGAACGCCCGGAGCTTCCACCATCTCTATCAATCTTATGGAGAAATCGTGCTATCTCTTCAGTAATCTAATTTGTATTGTATAGTATTTGTTTACTAGTTTGATTGGTTGCTTCATCAACTAAGCATTGACAAAAAATATCGATGTTGAGTTTAAATCTATATTAATAATTTCGTACCGGTCTACGGTAGCCTCGAACGATATTCACATGAAATTTTCCGATCCGAATCGACAACTTAAGTATAGGCGGAAAATTCGGATTGTCAAGTATTTTCAATATATTATTATTTTCTTTGCCCCGCGGCGACTTCAACAACTACTACCGCGGGGATATGGCATTTCCACAATGAAGTGATTTCGCCAGTGTCAATTATATATAAGTATAAATCAATATAGCAATAAAACACAATCCAATCTTCTCTAGGATTTGATATGAGTGATATGTAGGACAGGGGTCAGGATAGTTTTAACCTCTGTACCACAGTGAGTCCACTGGAAGCGAGAAGTAAGATGCCAGATACACGAAAGGAGTCCAAGTTTTCTATCACTGTGCAAAACAAAGGCATAAGAAGGACAAATCACTAACAGAAAATAAATTTAAACACCTAAATACACAAAAATACAAAACCAAAACAAATTACACACCCGACATCTTTTAACGTTGCAAATGGCTCCATTTTTATATAATGGCGTTGCGAAGTAAACATGTCAATGTCATTAACGTGGCGTTGGTGTCACGTCATCACGTGTCACAGGTGTCACAGGTGCCACAGGTTCGTATTCCGTTCTCCACTGTGACCTCTAAAGTCTAATTTCACACATCATAGTTATTTAGGTAAATAATTTAGGAGATATATCTACTGGTGAAATATCGATACATAGGTTAGTTGTGAATTTAATATGAGCCTACATTTTACCGAGCGAAACCGTGTTTTCATCTAGTACATGTATAATATCATTATCCTCTTATTCATAATTGTTTTTATCTCGGCCGCCGTTAGTGTTATAATCATAAGAGCAAGAGAATGACAATACGATAGCAGGTCAAAGACGACATGGTTTTATCTATGCACCTGTCTTGAGGTATTTTTAGTCACTAAAATACTTCAGTTTAAGCACACAAGACATTTTATTTATTTATTTATTTAAATACTTTATTGCACAAAAATAAAATAGTGTACAAAAGGCGAACTTAATGCTACAAGCATTCTCTACCAGTCAACCTTAAGGTGAAACAGAAATCAAAAAAGTAGGTAGGTGCA
Source organism: Acleris sparsana (assembly GCA_923062465.1). Lineage (NCBI taxonomy): Eukaryota > Metazoa > Arthropoda > Insecta > Lepidoptera > Tortricidae > Acleris > Acleris sparsana. The sequence continues at coordinate 11,125,787 of OV281306.1, read as the reverse complement.
ATAAAAAGACAATACTTTCCCTTTACTTAATTAAATTTAGAAGAATTGAAAGAGTCTACAATATAGTATAAATAAGTATACATACATATTTAATAATTAAATATATATACATATTACACTAAATATATACAAATATGCGACAAGCTAACAGAAATAATGATGATGTCTAAGGCTCGACAAGAAAACTAAACAGAGAGAGATGAGAGGTAAAACTCACGAAGCTGTTCCTTAAAACTATATTTATTAGGAGCTTGTTGTATGCGCAAAGGCAGAGCATTCCAGAGTCTTTATTCATTTTATTCTGACTTAGCTCTTCTTCTTCGTCGTTTTCAGTCTGACAGAGTGGTCGTGGTCAACATATCAGGCGCTGGTGGCAAGTTTCACAACTCGCCGCTACCCCTCTCTGACAGCTGCCTTTCTCGTGCATTGATGTAACGAGCTATCTACAGCAGCCATTATTTGGTCTGTCCATCTCATATGGGATCTGCCTATAGGCCGGGTGCCTTCAACTCTTCCTTGGACCACAAGTCACTCAATGACTTAAAAAAATGTCTCGTCGACACAAAATATAGCATCCGCTAATCGAATTTAAACTCAGCGAAAGCGCTTCCCAGGCGGTGTCCCGCCTAAATATAACGTTTTTGTGTGAAATATACTCAAGCACAATGAATTTAGATCACTGTAGGTACAAACTTACATACAAAGCGATCCGTTTTTACCGCCACTGTGTATACAATACCCGTTTCAGGCGACAGCTGTCTCCACCGAGGGGATTAAAACTTCTAGAAACATTCCATTTGACATCTGTACCTTCTCAAACCAAAAGGCCGTATGTGCAACTATTGCCTAAATAAATTCAACCCTTTCCTTATAGTAATGAGGCTGATAGTTCTATAAATTTCCCGCACGAGATACGCTCTTTTTTTATTAAAGGCATTATGTAAGCTCATGTGGCCAAATTTTTTACCCTCTGTTTTGTTTTCACACACAATAAAGGGGTATTTTACAAATATTTCAAGTTTTAATCAACAAAACAATGCTGTTATGCTGGATTAATATAATTTACGACTTGATATTTTGGTTAATTATGGGTTGTTTTGAACGCTATCTAATTATGAGTCTATTGTGGAGTTTGGTGAAATAATTTTGGACCTAAGTAATATTAAAATGTGTGCAGATAAGGTTTTTATCAGTATGAATTATTTCGTCTGTGTGTTCAAATATTGTATGCCTCTAAGAAGACTGCTAAAAAACTAGAGTGGAAAAAATGAAAAGATATTTATTCAGTGAGTAGGCCGCACGGGCACATTTAAGCGTCAAAAATCTACCAGCGTTTCGCAAAAGACCACTGCTGAGAAGAAACGCTGCAAGAAACTCAACAGTCAGTCGTTTTTTAAGTAAAGCTTTTAAATAAAAAACATCAGGTAAGCTGGAAACCGTGTAAAAACTAGGAATTTTCCCAAACATTAATAAATAGAAAAAACTTACCTATGACGGTGCAAGTCGACCACATAAAAAGTTTCGATACCTTCTACAGAAACCGTGTCCTCTACATAAGATACAATGTTTACATATTTTAATGACTATAAGATGACTATAAAATGACTATTATTAAGTTATTTAGGTGTTCATGAATCTTCCTTCTTCTAGATACTATTTTGATCAATTTTATGGCAGTGCTGGTTATTTTGTCTTTTGACCCAGTGTTGTGTAGAAATCTTTTTTCTTAGGTCGTTTAATCTTACTACCTTTTCATTTTCTGATTGCCTGGTCTTTCCTGGGATTCATTTGATTGACCCGAGTTCAAAAAAATACCCAAAATAAAAATAAAAGTCATAAAAATGAAGATTAATTCCAGTAAAAATTCCCGCACATTTTCGTATCGATATCTTATTCCTGCGCCTGGTGGCAGCCCATTCAATGCCCCTCATATTTTAATGGCGAGCTCTTGACCCGCTGGAGAGCCACTCCAAAACGTTTAGTAACTCTTTTTACTTTGTGCCTTCGCGCTACGTTCACCACCACGCAATTTATGCGGCCCTGGTAGTCAATTATTGCAAATTGTAACTGTTTTGTGTGATACAAGAAAATACTGTCATAAAATTGAAGATTTAGACTAATGTGTGCGTGTATGTACGCGTGTTTGTGCATGTGTGAGTTTAATATGTAAGTGATTTACTGTATAATGCTGTTAATGTCCTTAACAAATAACAATAAATAAATGCGTACATTATACAAATATTCTCTATTGAACAACAAGACAACAACAGAATGGAAAGTAAGCACAATAATAAGTTACAAAGTGAGTCAACATGACCACCTTACAACTTTATAAATAAAAGAAGAGAAGTTAAGAGGAAGATAAACAGAAATGAATTTGCAGGTGGTGCAAACTAAAATAATAAATCGAGTAAGAACAAGCTGAGTACGAGAGTGAATTAATAAAATGCTAAAATACTACTAAACGACTCGTAATCAGCGCCTCTTTTCCATATTCCCTACACCCCTACTGGTATCGTAGTCATTAACAATCCGATTTCAATAGGGCTAAAAACAAAGTAGACCTTCAGACCACACAAAGGGCCTTTAAGGGCTATTAAGAAACAGAGGTTCTGGGGCTCGGTTCATCATATTGTTTAGCTATCATTTCGTTGACAATACAACAACATGTCAAAAGCAATATCTATTTACAGGATAGAATATGGCTCCTAATTGTGTAATATTTACCTTAAACATATAATCTTCTTCAATTTGTACAAGTTTGTCTCCCGAATGTGCCTCGACGTAACATTACGCATTAAGCTCGTGATTTTTATACGTTTAGCATTGTCATAGAGTCATTGTATTATATAAAAAAGTTAAAAAAAACCGGCCAAGTGCGAGTCGGACTCGCGCACGTAGGGTTCCGTACCACTATACATCTAAATAAATGTTTTTCTTTATTCTTTATTATATTGGAGTTGATTGAATGAAAGGTAAAATGCGGTTTACGATTTATAACGTATTAAAAAAAAAACTAATTATTAGATCTCGTTCAAACCAATTTTCGGTGGAAGTTTGCATGGTAATGTACATCATATATTATTTTTACATTTATCATTCCTTTATTTTAGAAGTTACGGGGGGGGGGGGGGGGGGGGGACACACACATTTTTCCACTTTGGAAGCGTCTCTCGCGCAAACTATTCAGTTTAGAAAAAATGTATATTAGAAACCTCAATATCATTTTTGAAAAAAATGAGTTTCAGTTCTAAGTATGGGGAGCCCTAAAAATTTATTGTTTTTTTTTCTATTTTTGTACGAAAATCTTACAAAGTAAAAAACTTACAAAGTTTCCATAGTATAGCTCTTATACTTACGGAATAAAGTGACTGTGACATACGGACGGACAGACGGACGGACAGACATGACGAATATATAAGGGTTCCGTTTTTTGCCATTTGGCTACGGAACCCTAAAAATGCGTCCATCGGCCTACTTATGACCTTATGGGCCTCCATTTTACTGAGTTAAAGCATAATTGCCTTTGATATATCATGATATCGAATTGTTTTCAACTCTGTTGCTATCACTGTCGTAAATAAGATCTACCATAACGTTGACATGTTAAAGAGGGAACATCCAAATACTTATGATGGAGCTATTCCCGATAAGGGCTGATATTTGTGTGATGAGCGCGAATATTTGTTACTGAGTCATGGATGTTTTTTAGTATTCAAGTATATATTTCTCTATATAAGTATTTTTATATCGCTGTCTCGTTCCGATAGTACAAGCCTAGAACTTAGTTTGGGACTAGGTCAATTGGTGTGACATTGTCCCCCTGATATTTATTATTATTATTTTAGAATGAAAAAATTGCTTTCGGAATTTTGATCAATTCGGAATTATTACTCTTCGGACTAGCGTACCCATGTCAAAGGCAGTATGGGTATTGAGACAACTTTTTACTATCGAATTAGCTTCTCGACGGCTTGTAACCGAATGACCTCGACCTTACTGACCTCGGACGACCCAACTAAAGCATTTACTTAGATAAACCTCTTCTGAAGTATGGATTTGACAGCCATAAAATATCTTTGTTGAATAACAACAACTTGTCAGAGTTAGCGCCTGAACTATGACCAGGGGGGTTATTATGAGATAGCTATGCAGTTTATTTTACGGTGAGCTAAAAAGACAGAGCTATAGCAGTTATATAGCTCTGTCTTTTTCTCTGCTCATAATAACCCTGCTGTCAGTTGTTTTAGTGAACTGCGAAGTGGGAGGGGTTAATTTTATATATTTAACCAAAGAGTTTATTCTTCACCTAACAGGACTTAATTACTGGAGAGTGATGAGTGACTCACAATCAAAGACCGTAGTCAGATTTTTCATACACAAGTTTGAAAAAAGAACTGAAAAAATCACCTGTCACTTACAAAAATGTATGGAAGTGACGTAAGTCTCGTGATATGTCACTTGTCACAACTGACACGCTGTAATGCACTCGCGCTAATCGAATAGTGATCATTTTGACGTTTTGTCCGTCGTTACGCGGTACTATTTTGACAGGTTGAATGCAACACGAGCACTATCGCGATATAAACGTCGTTATCTAAGGGCGGTATTTAAGGAAAACTTGGCTAGCTTTTTCATTTATAACGACGCAAAGCGATAGGTGATCACCAAACGCTAGCGTTTGTATTCGATGGCAACTTGTGTAGCCCCACTGATTACGGCGGCGGTTAGATACTTAGAGCATCTAACCAAAAGCCGTTTTAATACACAACAATTTTTACGGAACAAGATATTTCTTTCACCGAGTTTATCCTAAAGGTTGATTGAAGAACCATAAAAAAGAACTTGAAGACAATCAAGGAATAAGATATCTTGATAAATTAAATTCCTTTTGTTGCATTTTTTGAAGTGTTTACACTCGACTACGAATAAACATAAAGCCCCTAAACCTTAGAGACATAATTCAAGCAGACAAGTCAATCTCATCCTACTTGTTTTTTAATCAACGAGTTGAGTACTTCCTCCGATTGGTGGGCGCGTTCCGTTTTGCCTAGTAAATAATTGCTAAAAACAACATAAACTAAAAACCTTCCGCGAGCTATAATTCCGAATCATAAAGCAAACACAATTTACGTAGGTCTTTTACATAAGGATCTGCAGAGATGAAAGTTTCCTATCAAAGTTAAAGTTAGTTTAGTTGAGAACATTTTCAGTCAGAATTAGAGATAAGGGTCACTAGGGTCAGAGTGGGACGCGACCCCAGGTACCCTGCTGGGATAAGTTGATTATGGAAAATTGGGGCTTAACTACCAGTAAATACGTACTGAGAAAGTGACATTAATGTAAAGGCACTGTCGTTGATATCCCTGTCGTATGAACAATGTAGTGTTGTTAGGACTACGAGCGACCCTCTAGTAGCGTTACTATTATTGAGTTTTCTAATAAACGGAAGTATGTTCTTGAAATCTGTAAGATAATTAGATACAGGCTAATAATATAATCATATATGTATTTTTGTATTCAATTTTGATGTAAGTTATATTGGTTTAATAATTTACATTTCTCATTCACACTCTTCCTCTTAGTTGGTTTCTTTTGCGTCCAGCTAATCCTTTGCATTCTCCACCAACACGCCACATCTCAAACTTAATTCACTTTCTCTCTGTTTTTCTCCAGATGTACACTTTAATTTAGTTATTAAATTTATTACGCAAAATTATTTCTAACCAAAGCTCGAAATGCTTGATGAATTTTTAAATATTTATCAATTATCTCAGCTTTCAGTAAAATGTATTTTTATCCACGATGATGAGTTTTTTTAAACTGGGATGGTACACCATTCCACCCTTACTCAGCTTAAGTTAATCCACCCCTTACGGCTTCATCCCTTTTGGCATTTTGATGATAAATTCCTGTAATCTAATATTCGAAGCCGTTCCCGTCAATCGGAGTATGTACTCGACTCGTTTATTAAAAAGCAAATAGGATGGGATTGACTTGTGTGCTTGAATTATGTCTGAGTATTAGGGGTTTTTTGTTAACTCGTAGACGAGTGTGAAACCGACAAAATGCAATATACGGTATTTGATATATGAAAGATGTCCTTTGAAGATTTACTACTACTATTTCTTATAGTGGGGCGTTTTCACTAAATCGTGTACACCAATTAACAACTGAAATTAAGGAACGTTAACTTTGTCAGTTTTGTGACGAAAATTACTCATACATTGCGGCCGTCAATGTACTCATAGCTAATTTTCGTCACAAAACTGACAAAGTTAAAATTCCTTAATTTTTGTCCTTGATTGGGGTACACGATTTAGTGAATATGCCCAGTGCCTCAATCAATCTTTAAGATAAAATCAGTAAAAGGAAATCTCTTGTTCATTAATTACAAATCGTTATCAGACAGACACCCTAGAAATGGTTTTTAATTTGAAACGGTTTTTGTTACGCCCCTTATGTATCTAACCGCGGTATTCAAAGTTGTTACAGACAATTAACGCGTTCCTTTTTAAACTTTATCATTCGTGACAAAACTCTTTTTTATTAAAAGGATCATGTTCTAGTATCAAACTGCCAAACTCTGTAGAGCTGAATGTTCAGCTCTTCATGTAGTAGGTATAAGTAAGTAAGAGTATTTTTATTGTAAAGCAATTTTTTTTTAATCATGGTGCTTTTTACAAAATACTAATGGAGTAAAAATAATTTCATTTAAAAAAAAGTGTCTTAAAAAGTTCTTGCGTACCTCTTTAGTCTCTTTGAAGGCTGTCACAGGTATAGTTCGAAATTCAAACAATACGGTAAGTTATGGAATATCCATACTTACTTACTGATTGACACTTATTGATTCCAAATTCGAAATTCCTCAACTTTACTGCACACTTTGGATAGTGTCCACACGTTGTCCAGGAACTTCAACCTACTGGCTCCTCTTTACTGGTGTTATGGCAAGATTACATTTTTGAGAAAATTACTTAACCCGAACTTGTATATGAAAAATCGTCACCAACCGCCGACTCAGAGATATTTTATAGGCAATTAAATCGTCACTAAAGAACGGCTTAATCGTCTCTTGAGTATGGCCGTAAATAACAGTTAAATATGTATATTGCTTGTGCGTTTTATCTTTTATTTTAAACCTCAGCAAAGGTGGTTAAATTTGGTCGAGCCAGTTCGACTGTCCGGTCTAATGTTGCGTTATTAACTCGGGCGCGGATAACCCGCAGTTAATTACAGCCAGCGGACGCGTGAAGTCGACACTTGGTTATTAATTCAATATGACTTTAGTAAATTTGCTGCGTCATTGTATTGATTATGCAACGGTAGACACCAAAAGTGGTTTTAATACAACCCTTTACCGTGCACACCATGTCTTATCATGTTTTATAACGTATATACCATTTCAGAACAGCATTATGAGTGCATCATTAGATGGTTGTTTTTATAAGAAACGGAGGCAATAAAACGAGCACGTGGGGTATCTGTTGGAAAGTAATCACCACCCATAAACACTAGCAACTCAAAAGAGTTGAGAGAATAGAGATACTCTCGGAGTTATCCGTGCGTTGCCGGGCAATTACGGAAATGAAAGCTCTTTTCTTCAACGCACTCATGTCATAACTGGTTGGAAATACAGTCGAAGGGAGTTCGTTCCAGTTTCACTGTAGCCAAATAAATTAAAATTAAAATTGGAACATTATGGATTGTCCAATAAAGCTTTAAGTTTTATGTCTTCTTATCTAAGTGATAGAACTCAAACCATTATTGTAAACAAAACGCAATCTGTTGGAGCTACAGTGAAAATAGGTGTGCCTCAAGGCTCTATTCTAGGTCCTTTTTTATTTTTGGTTTATATAAATGACGTACCACCAATAGTAGATAAACTTTGTGATATTGTACTTTTTGCTGATGATACTTCACTAATTTTCAAGGTAGATATGCATTTTCGTTCTACCTTGAAAATTAATGATGTATCATCAGCAAATAGCACAATATCACAAAGGTTATGTACCGTGCGTGGTAAGTCATTAATATAAACCAAAAATAAGAAAGGACCTAATATAGAGCCCTGAGGCACACCTAGTTTAATAGCTGCTCCTATGGACTGTGTTTTGTTTACCACAACCGTTTGTGTTCTATCACTAAGATATGAAGACATAAGATTTAGAGAATTATTTGGCAGACCATAATGTTCTAATTTTAATATAAGAGTCGCATGATCTACGCAATCGAAAGCTTTGGAAAGGTCACAAAAAATCTCCCAAATATTATATATATATTTAATGAGTACAGATGCTGCGTCAGTTGTGGATCGTCCTGTGGTGAAGCCGAACTGATTACTGTTAAGCAGTTTAATTCTATTGAAGTGACCTAACAGGGTAAAAATACTGAAATCTATACATTTTTAATTAAATAAAAAAAACAGGGTCTTTACACAAGGAACGGCGGTCCAAATTTTGAATTGAGTTAACCGTGTCATGTGTCCTGGTCCGGTTTTTTATTTATTAGTCAATCACCGTAAAAATATATAATCTGAAAAATCAACCCACTATCAAAATACTCTTCAAAAGATGTCTTTGAAGTAAGGATCGAGAGACAGACAGACGGATGAACAGCGTAGGCATAGTAATAGGGTTCCGTTGGCCGCCATTCAGGTACGGAATCCTTTTAAATTGTGATGTAAATTTTATTAAGGCCTTAGGTAATACAGCGTGGCATCGCTGCTCATATATTTGGAACCTACTGAGCCAGTTGCTACCCGAGACGGGGAATAATTATAGATTTATTGACGAAACATATTGCTGATTAATTTATGTACACGATTTACGAAGCATGTTGTTGAATAAAAATTAAGGTTATTTTATGTTTGATAAAGTAGATATTTTAATTCTTATAAGCAGAAAGAAGTTTGATCTTATTAACTGGCGGTAATTAATCTCATATGAATCAGATTTTCAAATTCATACACACAACAAACCGTTTTTGAGGTCTCACATAGCTGAATTTATTTTAAGAAAGAAAAAAAGGAAAAAATAATACCTTTATTAAAACAATAACACACATAAATATAACATAAAAAGAAGGAAAAGAGATGACAGATACTGGTAATCGTTGCGAAACAGTCCCAACTCGGCATGTGCTGACTGTGAAGCCAACGCTGGTCCTCCGTTGGGACCGCTCGGTGAAAACACTGAACGTAATACAGATATTACACGTAATTTAAACAATCTAAACAAAAGCAGAATAAATAAAAAAGAAAACTACAATAATGAATACTAACGTATGTGTAAGTGGTTCATTAGAACAGGCAGCGATCAGGTGGCAACTAGAGGAACTAGCTTACGTGTCTATCTACATTTCTGTGCCAACCGCTGAACGTTGTAACGATGCATAGCCTGAACCGCTGAATCTAGGGACTTGCAATTTGGTGGTAATATATTGGGTACCATACGGGAGCACAATAAAACGATTTATCGAAAATCGACCCTCTATTCGCTGCCGAATTGTACGAGTAACTACAAACGAAGTCGCGAGCGTTCTCTAGTTCTGAGTATTTGTTGAATAGGAAATCAGTAAACCCAATAATGAGTACGTTGAATTTTCATTTCAGCGAAAGGCATTTCTCGCCACACAAGTCTGCACAAGTCGAACCTAGTCAAACCTACGTAAGACATCTTGAAAACATCATTCCGAACCATGATGTTTTCAAGCCACCGACGGAAACACCACATACGCGAAATGATCCTTTTCAACAGCATAATATTACCGCCCCGCAATTTCGTTGCCAGTCGGCTGCAGTCCTGTTTTTTCGCCGACCAGAGATTACAATGCGTCCTTGACCCCGCTCAGTTCAATGTTGGGATAATGTCTTGTCACGGGAGATGGATGTGTTTGTTCTGCGGGTATAGGGTTTCCAGAAAGGGGGAGGGGAAGGAGGGGAAACTTGGGGGAGGTTAGTCTTTATTGGGAATTCTTTGGGCAAAGAGATATAGAGGTCGATGTAATGACCTAGGTTAATATATCTGCATTTATTTTGATGCAATATGTACGAGTAAGAATATGTATAGTTAAGCAGTTAGTGTCGATAGTTTCTACTACTTAATAATTTGGAACGATTTTGAGAAATAGACAGGAACCGCGATAAAGAAATCGTAATTAATTTAAAACGTTCCATGCCCTTTTTTACCTATTATCTAACAATAAAATATATTTTCACTTCTCATGCTCGTAAAGTCCTTCTTTATGCTGGGTATAGGCTGCATAAAATCGCATTTTATGCACTAGTGCATAAAGTAATTTCTTCTTTTAAGACTAAGGCAATCAGGCCTTACAGCCTTCACACAATACACCTTCATTTAATTGATATATTTTTATGAGATTTTGGTTACATCTTAATTTAATTACGACATTTGTATAACTATCTAAATACAAATTTACGAATAATACCTACGGCGTGCATTTACGGTAAAAAAATACAACGCAAAATATTTATAATAACTTGGCAGTAAGCATCAGACCATAGTCAAACCTGTCAAACGTCACATAGACGAAAATTAAAAAAAAAGTTAAGAAGGTAATCAGGCCTTACAGCCATGCGCAAACATAACATTTTAATTACTTACGTTAAATATAAAAAAAAAAAAAATTATCCTGTAAGTATGTGCTCCTTGTTTTATTTCCTTGCAATCGAAGTGAAAAGCAGAGTGTAAAATTCGAGCATAAAACCCATTTTACCCTCGACGTTACTATCCACACTCGCCGTTCCGGCTCGTGTGGCTATATGCACATCTTGGGTAAAATGGCTCGTTTTATGCACTTGTTGTACAATCTACTTATAAAATAGATTCTAATTGATGTAAAAATAAAGAAAAAATATCTTGCTTACGATTAACACCGACATAAAGTAATAATAATTATCCATCTCTGAACATTATTGTTTAACTTAAAAAAAAGTTATCGCAAAACTAAAATTGTGTGGGTTGTAACGTTTTTGCTGATCTACGTCCATATGCAAACGACCACATAGACCATCTGATGATAACTGGGATATTGTGACTGCTTACAATCTTAAGACTGCAATCCTAAGACCGCAAATGCGTTGCCAACCCTGAGGACTAAGATGGAAAGCCTCTATGCCAGTAATTTCACCGGTTTTCTTATCCCACACCGGAATACAACGTTGGTAGCAATCGAGCGATCTTTCATCAGGAGGCCCTGCCAAGATGCATTACGGTTACTAGCGTTTCTATTCTTTTCTTTTTTAAACCAATAGCGTCACCGATAGATCATGTGGTACGAGAAGTCACGTGATCTACCAGTGACGCGATTGGTTTAGTTAGCGTAGTGCATCTGGGCAGGGCCTCCAGCTAACGTCAGTCCTATACATTTAGTCGAGTGTAATTAGAATAAATGTTATCACTTTTGTTAAAGTTATATTAACAATCTGTATATCACTTGTGCTGCCATCTATAGGGATGTTTATGTACCTACGTACTTTTAAAATAAAACACTATCCTTTGTGTCACTGAGCGTGCTGTGTTTGATTTATAGGTTATGGGCCCAGCACGCTTCCACTGCCAACTGCACCAAACCATAACAAAACCATACCAACTGCATTGCTTTAGTTTCCACATATCCTACCTAGTACCCGTGTGACTCCTGTGAATTGTTATTAGTGTTCTTTAAAAAAAAACCTAATTTATTCAGACACATACATACATACATTCACGCCTGTAATCCCAGTGGGGTATTTATTTATTTATCGTATGGCGTTTACACACTGGTTTTTACAATAATGATTACATCAAACTAAAATTTACAGTTTTGCAGGTATACACTCGCGTCCTTTGTCAGTTCTATAAGTGGGGTAGGCAGAGTTACAGAATTACCTACAACTTTAAAAACTGGTTGATAAATTCAGTAACCACATTTTGCAAGTAGGCTAAGATATTTACCAGCGTATTAGTGTCAGGTTACACGCCCATCGCCTAGCGGGGCCTCTATTCAACACGTTAAATAGTACATTGTGTATTAAGGGCGGTAAGTAAGGAATTACGACCGAGGCTCTAGTAGAAGCCCGAAGTCGAAGAGTGAGGGCTTTCTGAGTTGAGGTTCGTAATTCCCGTACCGCCCGTGAAACATACAATGTTTTTCATCACATTTGCGAGTAAATAAATGAAATTATAGGGCAGAAAAAACTTATTTATTAAAATTTATAACATGTAGCGAGATTGCAATGAAATTACTGTTTAGATAACATTTTATAACAATTTTTCAATTTCGTGTAAACTCCTTGCTTGAAATTGCATGAACGGTGTGCTGCGCTATAAATTAAAAAAAAATACTTACCGACCTAGGTTTTCATCACATTTGCGAGTAAATAAATGAAATTATAGGGCAGAAAAACTTATTTATTAAAATTTATAACATGTAGCGAGATTGCAATGAAATTACTGTTTAGATAACATTTTAAAACAATTTTTCAATTTCGTGTAAACTCCTTGCTTGAACTTGCATGAACGGTGTGCTGCGCTATAAATTTTAAAAAAATACTTACCGACCTAGGTTTTCATGAAAAAAAAGGTCGAGGGTTTTATATGGGGCTTACGGCCCAGTTAACCTGTATGTTTAGATACTGTTTACGTGAAAGTGTGATGAAAAATCCATATCGTTTTTGAGCTGTTATCGTATTGTCAATTTTGCATGACAGTAATGTCGGCCGGTTGAAGACAATACCATAACAGGTCAAATACGATTTGGATTTTACCGCCTAGAATAGAGGCGCAGTAACTACACGCCTGTATTTCCTGAGTCGCCACTTACGACGTCCACGGGAAGACAATGAGTGGTTTATAACCCGGCAAACACAAGGGGCATACTCGTGTAACAATCGTTCCGTTGTTTAAATTGGCAGAAAGAAAATTCAAGATTTATTGTTGTTGACTATTCGAACCCTCGTAACGACTTAACTTATTTGCGATTAGATGCATGGTTCAATAAATGTAATAAAATTCAGAGAATTTTGAAATGAAGCCAAAGATAAAGAATTCATAATAAAACACAAAGAGGACTCTAATAGCGGGGCTGTATTTATTGGAAATGCCAGAAGCAATAATATGGTCAGATTTCAAATAATATTGTAAGTAAACTGGACGTATCATTATGCCCTTGCGCACATTTGAATACCGTCCAATCATCGTCCATGAATACGATTCTTAGACAAGCGTTGTAGAGGTGATTGATGAAGATAGTTCACTGGTTATGAATAAACGCGTATATTTAGTGGTCGTTGATCTACAGTTTGGAAGAATATAGATGACTATATTTGGCTCGCGACTCCGTCTACGCATTAGTTATTAAATTACCGCTGTAAGCATGCACTGAAATTATTTTATGTATGACGAAATAAAGTTTCACTGGAAACACCTAATTCTAAATCATGTACTTTTATATTACTTTTCCAAATTGTTTATTCAATATCAGTAGCATAAAGTAAGGGTCTATACATTTTAATTTTGTTTTATTTATCTATTAGAATGCACATGTATTAAATTATGAAACGATGTTCTATTTATTCAAATCAGTTCATATTTATCTTGCTTTCTCCTATAGCTTATCGATGGATACTGAAGCTAAACGAGAATTGATTCATGGTCGAACCCTATATTCAAACTACGGATACTTCGGATTAAAATTTGACACATTTTGTATGGGCAAGTATGAAATTGTAACCCGTAGTAAGCCTTATCTATCGCCGCGGTTTGAATATAGGGTTCGGCCGTTAGGGGGTGAAAAATGTTTCCACGCGGGGCTAATTTAAGTATATGTTTTTTGATAGCTACGTAATTTAACTACGACTCACAAGCTTCTTCAAGCCAAAATAACAAAATCCATCTGAAAATTAATATTGGAAACCATCATAACAATAAGCTTAATTATTTCACGGCAATTTTATACAAGTGATCCCGCTGCATCTTACCTGTGCGCAGAGTAATGACGCTTATTCCGGTCAGTGCACATCAATGACGGCACTGCCCGACTGATTCTGAACCAGGTTTAGGCTAATGCGATACGTTATCTTAATTACGTCAGCTTCATCGGTGATAACATTCGAGTACAAATTTATGCTAATGGCTAAGCTTTAACACCTCATGGTATTTTCTATGTCACTGCTAGTGCTAGACTTAAAAAAAAACTAAACGCAAACTAGTCCAAAGCTGTCGTAGCTAGATAATATTAATATTTCATAGTATCTTAAAAGAAAGGAATAAAATAAAAAAGTTAAAACGAAACTGCCGAAGTCAATTGACTATTTTTTATAAATTAGTTAATTAAATGCTCCAAATGTGATCCTTCTTGTCTTATGAAAATCGTCAATCTTTTAACAGGTTCGCTTCCTGTTGATTATCCTATCATATTATGGTGTATACTCAATATGATATGGCTCAATTCTGTTTATAATTCGCCGCATTCGAAAATGTTTGAATGCAGTATTACTAACTTTTAAAAGTAACATAAAGTATATTCACTTACTTTCACTTCATCTCGGAGTCTTTGGACACCCTGTATAAAGCCTCAACGACACGACACGACACGAGCTCTAGAGACTTGAGCACCAGCAGATCTTTTAGAAATGACACAAGGTTATATTCAAAATTCAAAATTCTCAAGTAATGTCAATGTTAGGTGTACATTTTGGAACACTCCCTAAAGATAAATTTAGTGGGTTCAGTACTACACTGAAAACCGTCCAAATAGGAAGTCATCATTAAGTCAGCTTTGAGAACAACGTAATATTAGCGCCGTGGTGGGTTGCCATGGCATTATGCTTGTGGCTACCCTATTAACAGTGTTGATACTCGATCGCTTTGTGTTAATTATTTCTTGGGTAAGATTATTGTGAAACGAGACGTTTAAATCGTGTAGCTGTCAAAGTGTTCCCATACATATTTTGCTCTGGGCGATAACGTTAATCACCCCGTAAATCAAAACCGATTCTTAAGATTTTTGAATATGTTATAGTTGTTATGAAAATCTAGGTTTGTACATTTCCGACATTTTATTTTCTTTATTTGTTTCTTTCCTAGAAATATTTTCTTGGAAATGAAAACGTACACATCTAGTTTTTCATAATATCTACAACCTATTCAAAAATCTAAAAAATCGGACTCTCTCCGAAACTGCCGTAATACTAAACAAAACGGCTTAACTACATAGTAATAGAATAAGCATTTTAAGTTTAATGTGTATATCAATAGAGAATGAAATGCTTCGACTCTACATTGCAGTTAGTGGCCTTCTTAGGTGTTACGCAGACATTGTACTTGGGTTTAAAACGAAGTGCCGATGCGCTAAGATTAATTGAGATGTGATCTTTTAGTCCTTATTATAGTAATTATATGTAACTACTAATCAAGGACTAAAATATGAATGCTGATGATAAAAACCTAGTAATATTGGTGGTTTTGGATTACACCGAACGGTATTCAAATGGTAATATCCCAACTTTAGATATCCATGTATAAAAAAATATATGACGTTTTATTTTAAATGATTAGGTACAAAAAAACCAGTAATAATCCAAAGGCTAATTATAAAATCTAATTAAAAGAACTTTAGTGGGCCTATTTCTTCAAAATAGTTTTCTAATTTCCTTTATGTTGCCGCCTTGTGTGTCAATTTATGAAAAACGATTGCTTAAAGAGATAGGCAGAGGTAGAAAACAAAACGCCACAATCAATTCCTCTTTAATTAATAAAAATAAACCGTTTTATTTGTTTTTGAAGGAAATTTTCGAGCATTCTATTTTCAAACATTAAACCGCTTGCTTCTAAATGTTGGCAGCCTGGATCGCTCCCAACCGTCAACCTCATGTAATTGCACCGCGAATCTTCAGGTAATTCAACACTTTTTGTTCTCACTTCCAAGTAATCCTGTACCGCATCCTTTCAGAGCTTGGCCTTTGTGCCGCGGATTAGTTTTCTAACTATAAGAGCTGTCTGTTAGACTGGGAAGGAAGATAATTCACTGCAAAAGGGAAGGGCTTTGATTAGGTCGTAAGTATGCTGGCAATATAAAAATATTTTATGATACATTAGCCTAGCTGGTAACCTTGCCTGCGACGCTAGCGGTCTCAGGTTCAACTCCCAGGAAGGGCAGATACTTGTGTGATAAGCGTGAGTCATTATTCATGAGTCTTGGATGTTTTCTATGTATTTAAGTTTGTATTTGTCTGTATAAGTGTTTTTATTGATAAAGATAAAAGATAAAAGATAAAAGAAATTTATTTAGTAAGTAGGCCGCTCGGGCACTTTTACACGTCAAGATACTACCAGCGCTTCCCAAGAGGAGACCACTGCTGAGAAGAAACGCCGCAAGAAACTCAGCAGTCAGTCATTTTTTAAACTTATTTCATATTGCATATTACAATGGTATGTACAACTTAATCTAGCATTATATAAAGCTACAAGTATTAAATTAAATATAATATCAAATAACAGTAGTTCAGCAGGAAAACATGCCAAAAATCTTACGGGAGAGAAAGATAGAAAAGAATAAAATAAAATAACTACAACTACCTACTTATATATGTGTATATGAGATGGTGCAAGATGACCACATAAAAGTTTCGATATGTTTTCCTGCATCAACGGTGTCCCCCAGACAAGAAAAAGCAGGATAAAGCCTTTGCATTTGAACAAATGACTATTGACTAAGTTTCGGGTGTATGCCATGCATTTTTGTCTGTTAGATAGTCCTCGACCCTATAATACGCTTTAGACATTAACGACCTTTTCAAATAGTTTTTAAGTGCTGGAAAGGGTAACTTTAAAACTACTTCAGGTAATTTATTATAGAAATGAATGCATTGACCAACAAATGATTTATATACTTTACGGACACGGAATTTTCGAATAGCTATTTTATTTTTATTTCTAGTATTTAAATTATGTATATCTGAGTTTTTGGTGAACGAATCTAAATTCTTAATAACATAAATAATATTCTCGTAAATAAATTGAGACGCTACAGTTAAGATATTAGTTTCTTTAAAAAGTTCTCTTAATGAGTCACGGGAATTTAAATTATAAATAGAACGAATGGCCCTTTTTTGTCTAGTACCCCTAGTACGGTCAACAACTTTAACTGTTGAGCACCTATAGAACCCTGTCGCAGTTAGACATTAGTTAGTTTTCTTTGTCTCCTGATATTATTATTATTTATTTCATATATCATTAGATTTATCCTGATTTTTGTTAATGACACCTAAAAAGGTTCATGAAAATATTATTATTTTTATTCTAGATAGGCTTATAGGCTTCAATAGTCCTGTCCGTGATGACAGATCGATTCCAATAGAGCATAGCACGACCATTTTCGAGAAGTGGCCCCGGTGTGGACTCAACAAGACCGTATTGAAGAGGAAGTTGCTGATGGATGATCCTGGCCACGACGTTACGTCTGTGCAAGTACGTACCGTTGGCCAAATGCGAACAACCAGAAATTATATGTCTGAGAGACTCGCCACTTTTATTATATTATAAAACGTAAATATGGTTTTTTTCTTAAAATTGTTGACACAGTACCTATTATTACCTGTATGAACTTGAACAAATCATAACATCAAAATTTTATGCAGCAGTTTGTTTCCATGAAAACATTTCATCTGAAGCGGTCCTGAAATGATAAACGCAGTGTTTTACGAGCAAATAGTGAAATTCGAGGATACACTGCCGTGGAAATACGCGGAATCGGCTTACGTCCGCCTCGACCCGGGAAGCGGGATCATTTTAGAGCAGCCTAGATTATCCTTAACAGGCTGTTTCGTTTTATGTTACAGGGGCAAAGTGAAAACACGATATTAAAAGGCAATAAACAACTTGTGATATTTGTAGGGTTTTTCGGGGTTTTGAACTGGCCGTCATTATTTTTACGATAGACAGAGAATTGTATCTCCAAGTCCATGTTTTGTTAGTTTCGCTATGTCTGTCTGCCCGTCTGTCCGCCTTCCAGCTCAGAGATTATTGATACGGCAGAGTTGTAATTTGGCATAGTTGTACATTTCTGGTACCGGGTTTCCGGTACTTGTTAAACATATTTTTTTTACATTATAACATCGAGTGATGTTTCATTGGACGGCTCTTAAAAATCAGTATTTACATGTTTTTCTTAATTATCAACTTCAACTATATAAGTTAAATTTCCGCCAGAATAGGCTAGTGTCCTAAAAAAATCTAAATAGTCCGTCATTTACATTATCAAAAAATTGTTTACACGTATTTTGTCTTTTGTCAATTAAACAAAAAATGACGAAGATAAAGTGCGTTGAAGTTTCGCGTGACGTCATGCCGTGGCACACTTTATACCACGTTGTGACGTCACGAGCCCCCACTCCCAAACCTTTATGCGCGTTATATTTGTAAATTTAAATGATTTAATAAAGCAAAAATTGTTTAATATTTTTCGATGATCTTACTGACGGAGTAATTTGAACTATTATTTTTCTACTCAGGACACACCCCATTGCGTCTCATCCCTCTATAGCCAAATTTACAAGAGGTTAAATCAAAAAAATATTTTAAATGAAAGCACATAACGAACTTAAAAGGATAACTACTTATCACGGTTAACAAGATTTAATTAGTTCCATAAATACAGGAGGCCAAATAAGTTATACCTACCTAAATAATAAATAGCTAGGTATATCCTAAAAATCATTTAAGGTATAATACTACAGATTGGTTTAACAAATCCAGATTTTGCAAGAAATCTACGTTTATAACATCTAATTTGGATATGTGCAAAGTTGTAGCGGTCACGTTGCGTTTTACTTAAGTTAAATTAAAGGTCAAATTTCAGTCACCAACTGTTACTTTTGTCCGAAATTTCATAAAATAGAATATCTTTTTTTAACTGAAACCGTTAAATTTCCTGTGGGGCTAGGCTAAATGCCTTCGAATACAAACGCTAGCGTTTGGTGATCACTATGCGTTGTCAAAAATGAAAAAGCTATCCAAGTTTCCCTTAAAAACCGCCCTTAGATACCGACGTTTATATCGTGATAGTGGTCGTGTTGAATTCAACCTGTCAAAATAGTACCGCGTAACGACGGACGAAACGTCAAAACTATCACTATTCGATTAGCGCGAGTGATAGTGATCACATTACAGCGTGTTAGTTGTAATGTAACGAGTGATGTATCACGTGACTTCCAATCACGTCAATTCCATACATTTTTGTAAGTGACAGGTGATCAGCGAACGCTAGCGGTCGTATTCGATGGCAACTTGTCCAGCCCCACTTACCGGTTATGTAACAAACAAAAGCTATATTCTGTAGGTTCTTTAAACATTTTTTGTTGAATTTTTGAGTTGTAATAGAATAACATTTCTCAATAACTTAATGGCAAAAAATACGAGATGATACGGAGAATTTTTTGTTTTAGTCTAATTTAGTTTCATATTTATTGTATGTACCATTTTTATTAACTTTGTTGTATTTAACTATTTCAGGTAATCTACCAGCAACTTTTCAAGTCAGGAGGATCGAAGGAGATAATCAATCAGTATAAGAAAAATAAACTGACTGGTGAGAAAACGTATTTGGAAAATGTATAAAACTATTCATAGGTTAATTATTCATTGCTAATGACCCAAGGCCGGGTGATTGTCCTGCACAAATCTCGCATCTCGGCATTGAATCACATTCGTTCGTCTCCTGAATAACCTTCCAACAAACACCTAGACGTTCCTGAACTCCTGGTCATTGACTCGGAACGAAAACATCATAAATTAAGATACGGATAATAAAAGTGATATACAAACAAAACGCTTGCCATAACTGAACTATTGTTGAACTGGCTGTTGCCCGTGACTTCGCGTAGAATTCGTTTATCGTTTTTCCCTGGGATAAAACTGAGTTACTTTCACATAAAATATTAGGATTGTTGTTTTATCTTACGGAAACAGCAGAAATTGCTGTGGTCCGGTGTGGGGATAAGACCACCGGTGAAATTACTAGCATAGAGGCATTCCATCTTAGTCCTCAGGGTTGGAAACGCGTTTGAAGTCTAAAAGATTGCAGTTTTGAGATTGTAGTCTTGAGATTTCAAATGTCTATGGGTCTCAGATCCCACTTAACATCAGGTGGCCTGAGAGGTCGCGTGCCGTCTCATAGACATAAAAAAGAACGGGTGGGTCATACTTGTAGTTGTAATGACCGGCGAAACTTAGCAACGACACTCTTCGCACTCAGAGACAACGTGCACGTGCATCCACACACACTATTTAGTATGGCCCACCCACTTTCTTGAGATATAACATCCGTATGGATGTGGTGTACGTGTGCGTAAGCATATACAAATAAATATAGATCGTAGTTCAGTCATTCTCTCAGTTCTGTTGCGTGTGTGCGTCTACCGCCCTCCCCAACAGGCAGTACCAGTATCTCAGATAAACCTAAAGCGTTTGTTAGAACCAGGGCCCGTACTTTTCATGTCATGTCGCAAAAATGACGTCACGCTACACAGACTATGATTGCAAATGGTTTTATTGTAATTATTAACCGTTTGTCGTCAAACATTTAATCATTTACATATGAGTTAAGTAATGTATTGACGCGTAGAAAAATAAATACCTACTTCATACCTAAAACGTAAATGAAACTATTTGATTGCAAAAATCATTGAGCAACATTATCATAAAAAAAAATGTTATTATGTTGTAATAAATAATAATATAGTTAAATAGTCTTTAATACAATTATGGCGTTGACATTCGTAAAAGAAAATTGTCTCAATTTGCTGTTTTAAGTAATGAGCGGTGAAGAAAAAAAAATGTTGCCGTGATCCGTATTTTAATTGCGATTAAGCTTTATTTAACTATAATATATTTTTTAAACAGTTAGTACCTAAACACCTGCCAAATGAAAGCAGAGCACCCTGTGTGTAAAATTTCGTCATTTTGACGTCATTGGCATAAAAAGTACGACCCCTGTTTGGAACTATACTTAAATCAAAAAATAATAATCTTGTTGCGATTCGCCGGTTCGCATTTCATTCCGGTTGAACAAAATCTCAACAGCTTTTTCAATTGACATTAGTATATTTTATTTGTATCATCGTATTTCCCGAGTCGTGTTTTACCATATTCGCATTTCACCGCGATCGAGTTTCGTTTGGTACGCTGTTTTATTTGACGCGTTATTTGCTATTTGAATTTACTTTAAGTTTTTTTAAAGTGTTTTGCGAAATGCTATTACAGAATATGCGATTGTGATATACTGCGACTAAATATACGAGTATTACGCTAATAATAAAAGAAAATCGATCGAGGTGAAATGCGACTCAAGCTATTAGCGAAAAATACATGACGACTGTGACACAAAGCGAAAATAAAATACAAATGGAGGTGAAATACGAACCAGTGAATCGCTGCGAGAAATTTACGAGTTTGAAGTTTAGTTCTAATGATCTAACATACGAATAGGAGACGATTTAAAAATACTTTTTATCGAATAAACAGCCCGGTGCAAATCGTCTTCTATTCGGATCTCCTACTATAACAAACGAACTAAAGTTGTCCCGCGCTTGTAAGAAGGTAAGGTTGTCTTTGTTTGGTCGACCTGCTTTGTCGATGAAACCTGCGATAAAAGTCGTTTTACATTTCCAGCGACGGTATGGTGGGGCTTGGCAAAGATGATGACAGTGCAAGCAACAACTAGGCCTTATTAGATTTAAAATATTTCGTAAGAATGAGATGTAGGTGGGAATATCCTCGGTGCTCAAGTCAGTCTCTCGAGTCAGATTTAGCGGGTGGTAGGATCTTGTGCAGGGTCCGTCCGGATCGCTACCACGATCTTATCCATTAAACTACTGCCAAACAGCAGTGTTTGCATTGTTGTGTTCTGGTTTGGGGATAACACAACCGGTGTAATCACTAGCATAGAGGCATTCGATCTTGGTCCTCAGGGTTGGCAACGCATTTGCAGTCTTAGGCTTCCGGTCTTGTGAATGTGAATGTCTATGGGTCGCAGTCTGCACTTGCCATCAGGTGGCCTGTGGGCTCGTTTGCTTTCTCTACGCCATAAAAAAATATATGACATTTTGAGGTTTTGCATCAAACAGTACTAATTTGATTCCAACTTTGCCTCTAGCTAAATCGTTATGTCTGTTTTACAACTACTTCCAAACAGCACATCTCTCGAGAGTTACGCTACCGTTTCGTATACAGGATGATAAACGACGCACGTGTGGAAAGGGTTGGCAAAATACCTCAACTATGTTTTTATTGCGATGTAAAGTACAAGTGGTGGCGTATTATAGATTTTTACATCATTTTCTTTTAATAAGTTTTGATTAGAGCTAGGCTTTTTTTAGTTATCACAGAGTGAATTACTATAGCGGCTAGAACAAAACTTGTTAAAAAAGAATTGCTTTTTTCGGCGTTTTTCGCTCGACCTCAACAATCGATGATCCACTAATGAGCGATCCTACGAAATTTTCAAAATAATATTAAAGCTATAACAAAATAAAGAAAATAAAATTACAAATTAAAGGGGCTCCACATACAATAATGGTGCGGAACCCTTCATACACGAGTGCCACTTGCACTTGGCCGGTTTTTTGTTTGGTCTTCTCGGTTCACCGATCTGTGATTAACCAGCTCCCAAGTGAAAAGCGAGTTCTGTACAGGCAGAGTCACGGGCAAAGGCTAGTAAGTCATAAATCATGTTTTACAAAAGAAAATAGCTTCTGTTTTCCCGCTCAAAGTCAAAGACTTGTCGGCCCCTTTAAGCATAACAATGGAGTCCCAGGCTCCGCGCCAGCTGCCGGGAATCTCCACGGAACTTGTTTTGGGATAAGCCCACTTTTGGGAACACATTAAGGATCCATTTTTTTAGTAATCTGCCATTTAGGTGATATTTAGATATGATTTATAAAAAAAATCTTTGCAGATTTTTGGATATTGCCTATAGTATTAATTACTATATGATAGCTTCATGATTTTTGTTACAGCCAATTTATAAATAAACAGGCAAGTTAAAAATGATTTACAGTACAGTTAGGTATCAAACATGTAAACATGAGATTTTATAACACGAAGTGGAATTGAGACCCAGATCATATTGCTCGCTAACCTAACGGCTGAGCAACTGTTTCAATGTTGAAAAATTGCAGTTAGTAATGGTTAGTTAAAAGTTTACAAGACTTGCTTGATTTTTACATGTACTATAACTGAAACGCTCAGCCGAAAGTACACTAACAATATTATAAAGAGGAAAGATTTGAGTGTTTGTTTGTTTGCATTGAATTAGCTCCGAAACTACCAGACCGATTTGAAAAAATCTTTCACAATTAGAATGCTACATTATCTCTGATGAGCATAGGCTATATTCCATTTTTCTGCGCGGCGCAACATCTAGTGTAACATAAACTGAAACGCTCAACAGAATTGAAAATAAAGTGATACGTTGAATCATCATCATCATCATCATCATCATGTCAGTCGAAAGACGTCCACTGCTGGACATAGGCCTCCCCCAAGGCTTTCCACTCAGACCGGTCTTGTGCTTTTCGCATCCACCGCGGTCCCGCGATCCTGACGAGGTCGTCACTCCATCTTGTTGGAGGCCTACCTATAGCTCGTCTTCCGGTCCGCGGACGCCACTCCAGAACCTTCTGACCCATCGGCCATCAGTCCTGCGAGCAACGTGCCCCGCCCACTGCCACTTATAGGTTGAATAACTTTATGAATACTTCAGGCTTTTATGGTTATGTCCATTCGCCATTGTCAGGTTATAAAGGCTGTTTATCACGGCCTACGGTCGAATTTAATAGTCCTAACCCCATATTCCTAAAGCCTTGTTAACATAAATACGTGGACGTGATACAGCGTGTTCTGTCACGATGATTCACGATGTGTCATCAAGACAATCGCGCAGACAGATTTATTCCTATATGAAAAATATGTTTCCGTCTCATCATTAATCCTTGCGTGTTGTTTTGGTTTTAGCAGAGTAAGTACGATTTTATTGTATTTTTTTTTGCTATGTTTTATGGTATTTATTCATACTGTATATGTGGCGGGTCCCCTCCCGCGTCTTGCGTACCATGGGGAGGCTAATGTTATGGCTGTAGGAGCTGTAATTTTATTTATCAGTAGCTAGCCTTCACTGAAAATAATAATTTCTTACTACACAGAATAGAGTAAACACGTATATCTAAATTATTTACAATATTTACAATGCGGATACATTTCCTGTTATTATCGGAGTGATCAAACAAAAATGGAGCCGGCCAGATGGAGCTACCACGCTGGTTTTCAGGGGATATGTCAAACCGACTGACCTAGTCCAACATTAAGCTCAATGTTTGTACTATGGGTCCTAGACAATGATAATATAAATACTGATATAGAGAAATGAATACCTAAACTGGCGCTTACCACACGAATATTTGCCCATACCGGGGGTCGAACCCGGGACCACTAGCTTCGTAGGCTACAGAAACTAGGCTAAAGCGTCGTCAACTGAAAATTGGGTGACAAGATTTGGTTATAATATTTCTAATGACGGGGTGGTCCTAGACAAGAAACAATGTACGAAAGTTATCGGTGTTTTTTATTATTTATCTGGGGTCACAGGCATAAGGGCGAAAAACAACAATTATACCTACAGGATGATATTATACCGGGTGTACAATCCAAATGGGTCAGTATGGTGAAGTCGGAAACTATGAGAGATAGCGAGATCTGTTCTTAGGAACCATGACGTCGATTTTAGATTTAATAATAATTACATTCAAACTTTTTTATTAACTCTCATACATAACCGGGAATCGAACCTGGTCAAAATCAATGTGTATAAATTCTGCAACTCGCAAGAAGCACAACACTAATGGAATCTTGTTTAAAGTATGAGAGTTAATAAAAAAGTTTGAATGTAATTATTATAAAACTAAAATCGACGTCATGGTTCCTAAGAACAGATCTCGCTATCTCTCATAGTTTCCGACTTCTCCATACTGACCCATTTGGATTGTACACCCGGTATATTCGTTAGAAAGCTGACATTCTTATTTAAACTATTCAGGCAGCAGGTTTTTGCGACAAAACTTTGCGATGAGGGACGATTCTTTATAGGAAAGATGAAATATATCTTGTGTAGTCATCATCGTCGTCATCAATTGTGTGACGCCCCGTTTGCAGACAGGGATACGATGCGCGGATTGGCGTACTTCATACATATCCATACATTTGTTTTTGCTGGATTCCAGCTACCGTTTCTGCCCAAAGTCTGTACGGGCAGACACTATGCGTTATCCGCATAGAATCTTAAATCAAATCTACCAGGAGTCCATGAGACTGTAAGACGGCGAACCGATAAGCTAAAATTCAGAACATAGCTAATCTGTTACAAAACAAAGTGTTTCAAAACGTACACTTACCAAATTACAATCCTGCCGTATTAAAAGGAACCGCGTCGGCAGTTAACTTTTAAAAGACAGCGGCATTTTCAATTAGGCGGGCTGTCGCGGAGCTATTTATTACGCCCCACGGCCCTTAGGGCATGTACACACTTGATTGCTAACCGCGGCGTATCTTAGTTTTTAATAAATATATAAAAATTAGGGGACAATCGCACGCAAACTAACCTGGACCTAAACGAAGCTCTAGGCTTGTACTATGGGAACGAGGTAACGATAAACATACTTATTTCGAGAAAACATACTTAAATATATCATCATCATCATCATCATCATCATTTCAGCCTATTGCAGTCCACTGCTGGACGTAAGCCTCCCCCAGGGTTCGCCACAAGGCCCGATCTCCCGTTTTCGCCATACAGTCACCACCAGCCACTTTTTTAACGTCGTCGGTCCATCTGGCTGGAGGGCGTCCTACGCTACGCTTGCCGAGCCGTGGTCTCCACTCGAGAACCCGTCTACTCCACCGATCATCGGTTCTGCGACAGATGTGACCAGCCCACTGCCACTTCAGTCTGCTACACTTCTGAACTACGTCAGTGACCCTAGTTTTATGCCGGATCATCTCATTCCGGATTTTGTCCCTTAGCGAGGTTCCGAGCATACACCTTTCCATAGCTCGCTGGGTGACGTGTAGTCGGTGGGCTAGTTTCACTGTCAGGTTCCACGTCTCGGCTCCGTATGTCATGATCGGCAAGACGCACTGATTGAATACCTTGGTCTTCAGAAATATATAGAAAACAATAAAACTCAGAAACAAATACTTGCACTTATCACACAAATATGTGCCAATACCGAGAATTTAATCCGGGACCACTAGCTTTGTAGGCAGACTTACTACCAACTACAGTACTAAGCCGAGAAGACGTCAATCCTGACACATTGCACGACTATGAAGTTTCTGACTGAATGAATCTGAATGATGATAACAGTAAAACAATGCTAAACTTATTTGTTGCGTGTGAAGGAATAGTAATAACAACACTATTTGACTGCTGTCAAAATTATCCATATTCAGAAACTTCATGGTTGTGCAAAGTCTAGTATACATCATTATCATCATTATCAGCCGCAAGACGTCCACTGCTGGACAAAGGCCTTCCCCAAGGTTTTCCACAACGATCGGTCCTCTGCTGCTGTCATCCAGCGGTTTCCCGCGACCTTTATCAGATCGTCAGTCCACCTTGTGGAAGGTCTGCCAACACTTCGTCTTCGTCTAGTATACATATACATATACAACGGCAGTCGCATTGAGCATACAAGGTCACCTAACATTATCAATGGCCTATAACGTCTATGGCAGACAGCAGACGACTATTTGCAATATCTTTCAGATGTAAAAGACTCTTCCTTTGGCGGCTTTAAAACGTAATACGACACAAGTTGTTCGATGCGTTGCGAGATATGTTACTGTTGCACTCGTACCGTCTCGCTTTCCTGTTAGCCAGTTTGTTGAATACTTGTGTAGGTTAGAATATCAGTCGCATTTGCCGTCACCTACGAATCCTCCTTCTTTCCCCTTTCTTTTAATTTCCGGTCCCTCACTGAGAAGCATGAACGCTACTAAATATTTTGGCAATCTCTGTGATCGTATGCTGAGTGGGAGTAATCTGCCGCCAATTCACAGTAGAGCAAGAAACCCTGATCTAGAAAGGTCAAGGCAGTAAAATTTGGCCACACACAAGCGTAACTGTTTAGTGACCAGTAACAATTTGCGCGTTGATCGTCAAGCTCATATATATGGTG
Organism: Acleris sparsana; assembly: GCA_923062465.1. Lineage (NCBI taxonomy): Eukaryota > Metazoa > Arthropoda > Insecta > Lepidoptera > Tortricidae > Acleris > Acleris sparsana. The sequence continues at coordinate 11,098,555 of OV281306.1, read as the reverse complement.
CAAAGCAGTGAATGTTCATGTTTTTTCGGTTAATAATCCTGTATTTTTTTCAGTGTTGCCTTATTGATAACGTCAAACCGTGTTGCCGGTGCTCTGGCTGTGGGCTTAGGCAATATTATAGCGTATAGGTACAGTCAAGGAATTAAATTTGTGACCCACCTTAGTTCCAAAGTCAATCTGACATTCTACAGCAATAAGGTTGAGTTTCCTATCAATTTCCTTTTTATCATTTCCTACATGCAGATTTTCTCTGAAATGGGTTGCAAATTAACTTCCGTGACCGTACTTAAGTATGTGTATTCAGTATAAAGGCATTCGTTTGCGAGATCTATCCCACGATACGTTAGCCCCGTTGTTAGTGACCCTGCCTACGAAACCTTTCTCTATTAGACTTTTAATAAGCTGAAATAAGATTAAATAGCAAGTGAGAATCTGCCCTTACGCGTTCGTCCGGCACTTATCCGAGCATGCGAATATCTCGCCAGATGGATTACTCGAGGAAACGGAATAAGAAGCCTGAGATATACGTCTGTGGTTAATGTGTTTTTTAGGACTTACAAGGGTTTCGCGTGCTAAGTCTACGATTTTTTGGGCTCCGCACCCGAGTAAGGGTAGGCCAGCGGAGCCTTATTAATATGCCTGCGCTTCCCGTCCATCCGTCTGTCCTAACTTTAAAGAGGTGTATCGTTTGAACCGTAATATACTAGCAACGGCATTACGGCGGATTTACTAGCAAATAAAACAAATAAGGAAAGTATAAAAATTACGGGGGTACATGAAACGACGACGCGCTGGCCTAGTTGGTAGTGTCCTTGCCTACGAAGCTAGCGGTCCTATGATCAAATCCTGGCAGGGCAGATATTTGTGTGATGACACATTTGTTTCTGAGTCATGGATGTTTTCTATGTATTTAATTATATATTTCTCTGTATACGTGACATTGTCCCTCCGATTTATTTTATGAAACGTGTTTTGTCAACAGTCAAACATACAAGCCTCAAATATGGTATGATTATGATTGTACTACATATAATACTACTGTGCGGTGGTACGGAACCCTCGGTGCGCGAGTCAGACTCGCACTTGACCGGTTTTTTTCGATTCACCATTAAGTAATACACTGGTAAACATCTTAGCCTGATTGTGCAAAGTGTGGTTACAGAATTATCAACAAGTTTTTAGGGTTGTTGGTAATTCTGTAGCTCTGCCTACCCCACTCTGGGAATGAAGGCGTGAGTTTATGTATGTATGTATGTATGTAAAACTTGTGTTAGTATACCATTTTCTCTGGACTTGTTTAAGTACTTAATAGAGGACGCCCGACGACGCCACGACGACCGTATAATTAGTTTCCCGCTACTCCCCCTATTTATTCCCGTTGGGGGTCGACTTTCTGAAAATCCTTTCTTAGCACCCCTAGACGTCATAAGGGATCTACGTGCCAAATTTAAAATCTCTAGACCCAGCGGTTAGGGCTGTGCGTTGATAGATCAGTCAGTTTCTCCTTTGATATATTTAGATAGATAGATAGATTACGTACCCTATTTGCCTTAGGGCCTGTTTCACAATCAACAAGTAAAGGAGGGTGGGCAAATTGGCCTATATGACCAATAACAACAAGCGATATGTCACCGGATAGGTAATTCTATGTTGTAAAACTATTTCTATGACAGGTAGTTCGAAATCTTTGTGTGATAAAAGTTATCGCCGTGCAAAGACAGCGGTGTTTCAAAGTAATTATGCAAACGTTGTCTATGTAGGCGTCCCGATGTGCCCGATTTTTTAAATATTTCTCACAGTTATTTGAGGTTTCCCATTACACTAAATCGTTGTAGAATTAAAAAGCATATCCGATGATATAGTAATTATTGTTATTGGTTTCTAGGCCAGTGTTCATACATTTCTGCCCATCCTCCTTTATCTGCCATTTAAAGTTGGCTCTTCGCTTGTCTATTTTTAAGTGCAAGAAAGAGAAAGGGCTAAAATGTGTCAAATATGCTTGACTTGTCGGTTGTGAAACAGGCGGTTAATGTTGTTGAAGTTTTCCATGAATTATCCTGAAAAGGAAACTTAGTCCATCTACGGGTTGTACACTGTTTTATAGAAAATAACAACAAAACAAAAAACGGACCAGTAATAAATATTTTAAAAAAACCCATGACTTGATGGACAGCCCTAACTTCTTTCAGAGCTAACATCTCTGAAACGGCCCAACCAATTTTGATGAAACTAAGTTGAAAACCATCGCAAAAAACCTGCTTTCAAACAACAAAAACGGCATCCAAATCGGATCACCCGTTTAAAAGCTACGATGTCACATACAGATACACAGATACACACCTCAAACTAATAACAACGTTCTTTTTGCGTTAATAACGGCATGGTGCCTATGAATAGTTAAAAGCAATTAATACGGGTCACCTTGTATAGAATTTCCATAGAAAGTGACCCGTTTTCATTGCTTGCTTATTTTACTAGTGTGCAGTCAACCAATTTGAATCATAGGCCACTATGGAACTATTTAAAAGTGACTTAATGATTCAAATCGTAACCAACTTCAAACAACGGAATTAAAACGTCACTTAGACATAGTTCTGCGCAATACAATATCTTAATGAGTTGGAATAAAGATTAAACGGTAAATGTTTTCTAAGTATTATAGCTTTCCAATTATTATTATTTTTTATGTCATGTAGATGGCAAACCAGCACACAGGCCACCTGATGGTAAGTGGAAACTGTGACCCATAGACATTCGCATTCACAAGACTGCAAGCCTAGGACTGCAAATGCGTTGCCAACCCTGAGGACTAAGATGGAATGCCTATGCTAGTCATTACACCGGCTGTCTTATCCCCAAACCGGAACACAACAATGCGAACACTGCTGTTTGGCGGTAGGTTAATGGATAAGATGGTGGTAGCGATCCCGACGGACCCTGCACAAGGTCCTACCACCCGCAATATACATATATTCATGTCTAAGCTAGTGCATTATAATATTTAGATGTCTACAACCGTTAATCTTAGCCCTCCCTTTTCTTTTACATTAGGTCTTAACCGTTACAAAACTTCTTTTACGTATGTCTTATTTACACCCGTGTAAGATTGAATATGCTGGCTTTCAAGTTGCAGATGAGACCTTTTAACCTAGGCGGCACAATATTGCTCTATCGTGCTGGGAAAGCTTAAGGCATGGGGACAATCTTAATTAGTCTCATTTAAGAAGGGTGCCAGGGGACCGACCACAAAGTCGAACCAGTGGTTAAGAGTTGATCTGTACCGTTACCATGGGTTACAATTACCGTACTCGCTTGGGAGTCGAATGCTCTGTCCCTCGCACTCTATAACAATACTATGAGAGACAGAGGATTCGACTTCGTAGTTGTAACTCATGGTAAGGGTGCAGAAGATTGCAAACCACAGTAATGGCTCTAACGTAGGAACAAGGGTGTCCCAATTTTGTTAAGTCAACGTCTTAAGTTAGTGGGGCGCGTCTCACATAACAACGTTTGACATAACTTCATTTTAAAAATGTTCATAAGGTATAACAAACGGTAGGTATAACATGAAAAACTATAATTTTTATTTCTACAGTGGCCGTAACCGGGACCGACCGTAACTGATCAGATAGAGGTTAGGTGTTGTTGCTTCACATTAGGGAAGATTTTTAAACCTCACGAATGTAATTAATATTTGAAATTATGTCACGCCTTACACGGGTTTTGGCACTCGTATTTAACATCATTGGCGAGATATATAATAAGCATTAAATCAAAAACCGGGTAAGAGCACATCGAAGCATGCTCAGTGTACGGTTCCGAAGACGATACTGCAATCACGAAAAGTGCACCAGCAAAAGAGTGCATCTTCATGGCACTTACGTCCTTTGAGAAGCGCGGTAATTCGGATTAAACTCAAAAATGGTATATCAAAATTATCCGCCTGTTTCACAATCGACAAGTAAATCATATTTGACAGATAAATATAGCGCTTTCTCTTTCTTACACTTAAAAGTGGACAAGGAGCGATCTAACTTTAATGGCCGATAAATTTACTCGTCGATTGTGAAACAGGCCCTATGTTGAACACAATTTTCGTTGAAAGTATTTCTATTTTTTTCATATTTTTCCCGAAAACATCCACTTAATCAAAAAATGCCAAGAATCCTTATAAAGTTATTTTTAACACTCTGTAAAGGTAGGTATGTGCCACAACTTGAAGGCTGCTAAAAATAAAAATAAAACCGCTTTTGTTACATGTATAGAGCGCCCCCCTGAAGCTTTTTTGACTACGGAACCCTTAAACGTACTATCGAACCAACGGAACCCTGACCCACCATGGAACCTTGTCACAATGATTGACGTGCGATTGTCGTATAGCTTCGTATGACAGTCCTAACGTCAATCACTGTGACAAGGTTCTATGGTGGGTCAGGGTTCCGTTGGTTCGATAGTACCTACGAAAAAAATAAGAATTATTTTGGTGAGCGGTAGGTAATTAACGCAAGGTAATGTCCGATGAGATTCAAGAGTCAACCCCAAGATTTGAACAGTCTTTTGAAATTGTTTTACAAGTAAATGAAAACCTGTCTTATAAATTAAAGAAATTTTAAGAAATGAGCGATGACTAAACTTACCTTATATTTACCTAAGGCGCTAACGACGAAGTTATTCCTTCCATCCTTGAACACCGCTCGTCGAGCACTGTTCAAGGATACAGTACCCTTACCATGCGTCACAATTACGATACTCGCTAGCGAGTCAAATGCTCAGTCCCTCGAACTCTATAAGAACATTGTGAGGGACAGAGCATACGACTCGCTGGCGAGTACGCTAATTGGGATACACCTGTTTTTAACAATGTATGAAGACTTTCATTTCGAGGAATACGCTTCTCAAATCAAGCTCTGCAGTTAGATTTTAATATTATGTTACAATGAGTTAATAATACTTAAATTAAGAAATGAGGTTATTTGTCCGCTATGTGGTCTGGATTGCGCTAAATCAATCTTTTGTGGGTTTATATGACATTTTAAATCTCTCCAATATTTTGCCTTATTAGTACAATTAAGATAGTTAGCTTACATGTAGGTTCAAAGATAACTGTTGTCATGTAAAAGTAATTTGTTTACAAAAAGACAAAAATCCTTATTATTAGATAAAAATATAAATGAGACCTTTTGTATTATAAAAGTCATTCCTTCATTTGAATTAATTAATTGTAAAAAATAAATAAATCTCACTGCAGATGTGGAATCGAGAGGCATATTCCTCGAAATGCTTTTAAAATTTTCATATATTGTTAAAAACAGTTTTATCCCAATGGGTGGTGCATGGATTTTTTAAATCGCATTACGCAACAAAGTATGAAAATACCGTAAAAGAGATCACCAAAAGTGAAATTTAACGTTAAATCGGCCATTTTACATTTAAATTAGACAGCAATTACACGTGACGTGACGTTGTCATGTAGTATTAGATATAGTTATATAGATATAAGTAGTAAGCATATATATAGTCGTCTCCAATGTATAATCAAGCAGTAATAAATTATCCTTCTTTCGATACACAGTGTTTTCACTTAGCTCCTAGCCCTCACCCTACATGGCGACCCTGCCATTTAGGTCGTGTCGCGAGGCTAGCTTACGCGGTGAATCATCTTACATAAAAGTAAACTAAAAATGATTCAAACGGACAATAGTGAAGTGTTGCAAAAGTTTAACGAACTTTCATTAAGAGTAATAACAATTTTTTTGATTATTTGCGCCATCATATTGGGCATCGTATTCACGTGCAAATTTGTCAGGCGCTGCTGTCGTTAAATGTTACAAAAATACGGAGGCTTCGATAGTTATTACGAATCGCGCGAAATGGGCTCCACAAAATCAAAGGAAGAAGTCATTATAGCACAAAATGCAGCTGGAGGCGACAACAGAGCTTCTGCGGCGGCCGACGAACTCAACTTCCACGCCAGCACGACCAATATTCTTCTTGGAGTCTTGGTGATCATCGTGGTCATTGCATCAGCGTACGCAATATATAGAAAATGCCAGAAAACCCATAAGAAATGGATGAGGCATGAGATCGCATTACACGACCTGCAAAAATCGGCGCGTGCGAATCACGAAGTTTGAATACCTGTATAAAATTGTGAAGTGAAGTGAGTGAGAGTGCCCGTAAAGTTACAGACAATCAGTAAAAGTTAAGTTACAGAAGATGGACATTAGAGGACAGTATAAGTGTGTACAAGGACAAGTTATTCTATAGGTATGTCATTTAACAGTTTAGCTTAGAAATAAATTACACATTGCCATGTAATGGCAAGCGAATTATTAAAATGCTTAGATGAATTAACTAACATAAGAAAATATTTAGTTAAAAAGGGAAAGGCAAGATTTGAGGGTAATGTTGTAAAAAATAAATTAGAAAGCGCAAAAAAATTTATTGACGCATGTAATGACATTATACAAAAAGATAAAACACTGAGAGAATCAGAAAGTACCAATGAAGTTTTAATAAGCATAAGAAAATTGTATAATGACATTATAACATTATGTACTAAGCCAGAATCAGAGGGAAACGATAGTGATTATAGCGACGCATCTGAAATAGAAGATTCTATCATGGATTTCGATCTTAAAACGGCATGTGGCTTGATTCCTTTAATGGACGGAAGCGAGGAGACTACCAAGAGGTTAATCGACACAGTCGATATGTACTCGAATATGCTAAAAGAGGACGGTAAAAAACTACTCATCAAATTTGTTATAAAAGGTCGCTTAACAGAAAATGCAAAATTACGCATGTCGAGCACATATCCGTCTGTGGACGATCTCATAAAGGATCTAAGGGATACACTTCTCCCAAAAAAGTCATGTACGGCTATTCAAACCCAGCTTCAAAACACAACACAAGGTTGGCGTTCAATAGACCAGTACGGAGCAGAGATCGAAAAATTGTTCTCCGAATTAACAATAGCGCAGGCGGACGGAAATTTGGCCAACTATAGTGTACTTAAACCCCTTAATGAGAAAATGTCAATAAAACGATTTTCAGATGGATTAAAAAGTCCAAGGTTAGGTACAATCATCGCAGCCCGCAACTACAGCAGCTTGAAAGACGCAGTACAAGCAGCCAAGGACGAAGAGGTATCAAGACCATCTACGTCAGGGACAAATCACGCAGAGGTCATGGGTATGTACCACTCTCAAAGACCCTTTAACAGGTACTTCAGGGGACAGAGTTATGGATCAAGGGGCTTTCGGCAAAGTAACTTTGCCAGAGGCCAGCAACAACACTCGTACCGTCGCTTCCCTCAACAACAATATACCAGCACAAGAGGTAATTCTAGAGGCGGCCGTGGACACCGATCACGCGGTAATTCCAGTACATTCCGCAGTAGAGTTAGCACTTTCCGTGGTCGTGGCGCTCACGCTCATAGCAACGTGAACATGGTGACGACCGAGCCCTCACCCTATATGGTGACCGAGAGAGAGTCCCAATCATCACCTAATACGGAATCGCTCAATCATTTTTTTCGTGTCTGATTCGATGTACACGTGTAACGATTTAAATGATGTTATTATAAACATAGGCAGATCTAAATATAAATGGCTAATAGACACCGGCGCATCTATATCAGCAATCAAATATGAACGCGCTCAAAGTTTACAAATACCATTCCATAAAAAGCGACTGAGTGTCAAAGGTATAGGTGGAAATGTTTATTCAGATGGCTTTGTTTACCTCACGTTAAATTACGAAGGTAATGAGTTTGAACATAAATTTTATATTTTCAAGAACTTACCATGTGCAACGGATGGCATCTTAGGCCAAGATTTTTTAAAGAAATTCGGAATAGTTTTAAATTTTGAAAATAATTTTATGCAATTCAAAGTGCAAAATGGCCAATCTATAAAAATAAACTTTTCATGTCCATCTGGCGGTAATACTTATTTAACAGTTCCAGCACGCAGCGAGTTTGTGCATTTTATAAATACTAACATTACCGAAGACTGCGTTATTACTAATCAAGAGTTATGCGAGGGCGTATTCGTCGCGAATATGATAGTTAAACCAGACAAGGGGAAAATACCCATAAAAATACTAAACACTAGGGAGCACGACGTAAATTTAAGCCAATTCTCTGTTAATAAAACAAGTTTAAATGATTATCACGTTTGTCACTTTAATAAACCCATAATGAATGCACAACGCGTAAAACGTTTATTCGCAGAACTAGATTTAAAAAACCTAAATACAGAGGAACAAAAGTCAATTGAAAATATATGTGCCAAATACCCCGACATTTTTCATTTACCCGGAGATAAATTAACAACAACCAAATTATATAAACAGACGATAGAACTAAAACCTCATAGCTCACCCGTATATGTAAAGCCATACAGATTACCTTACGCGCAAAAGGAAGAAATTAATAAACAGATAAAGAGTATGTTAAATGAAGGTATAATAGAAGAAGCTCGCAGTGCATGGTCAAGTCCGTTGTTATTAGTACCGAAAAAATCAGATTCCTTGAATCACAAAAAATGGCGAGTGGTTATTGACTATAGAAAATTAAATAACCAAATTAAGGACGATAAATTTCCACTCCCTAACATTACCGAGGTCCTGGACTCATTATCCGGTTCAGTTTATTTTTCACATTTAGACTTGTTTCAAGGGTTCTATCAAATTGATTTAGATAAAGCTAGTAGAGCATACACGGCATTCACAACAAGCAAGAACCAGTATCAAATGACACGACTACCCATGGGGCTAAAAACAAGCCCCAGTGCTTTCTCTAGAATGATGACGGTAGCGATGTCAGGATTAAATTATGAGAAATGTCTAGTTTATCAGGACGACCTTGTCGTATTTGGACGGAATTTGGACATTCATAATACAAATTTACTAGATATATTCAGTAGATTACGTCAAATTAATTTAAAACTTAATCCAGCAAAATGTCAATTTTTACAGAAACAAATTTTATATCTCGGTCATATAGTTTCGGAAAATGGTATATTACCTGATCCCGAAAAAACAAAAGTACTACAGAATTACCCTACACCACAAAACGCAGACGAAGTCAAGAGATTTGTCGCGTTTGCAAGTTATTATCGCAAGTTTATCACTAACTTTGCAGGGATAGCATACCCTTTAAATAAATTAAATTGTAAAAATGCACCATTCATATGGACTAACGATTGCGAACAGTCATTTCAAAAGCTTAAAACGGCACTTATGAAGCCACCAGTACTTCAGTACCCAGAATTTTCAGAAAAAAACCAGTTTGTATTACAGACGGACGCGTCTGGAATTGCAATCGGTTCCGTACTATGTAACGCAGACGGTCGACCTGTGGCTTACGCTAGTCGAAGTTTAAATAAGGCAGAAATGAATTACCCTACTATTGAAAAGGAACTCTTAGCAATAGTATGGAGCGTTAAATATTTTCGGCCTTATTTATACGGTAGACAGTTTAAAATACAGACCGATCATCGACCACTTGTATATTTGTTTGGTATGAAAGACCCCACTAGTAGATTATTAAAGTTTAGGTTACAATTAGAGGAATATAATTTTACAGTGGAATATATAAAAGGATGTAATAATGCGGCTGCAGACGCATTGTCGCGTATTAGTATTACGTCAGACGATTTAAAAAGTATGAATGAGACATTAATGAACGTCATGACTCGGGCACAAAGAAGAAAACAAGAATGTTTACAAGGAAATAACAGTACAAATGCTTCGGCGATTAATATTCCCACGCATTCAAGGACTGATCACCCGAGAATAGTGGAGATTATTAAAAAACCGGAATATTTTACTGAATTATGTATTACAACGCGAAGAGAATACATCAAGATAATGAAAAACAATTTTATAACAGAAACGTCTAAATACTTTGTATACGTGCCCAGAAAATCAAGTGTGTATCTAAATCCAACATCCTCATCGCCAATAACGCGAGACGAATTGGTGAAGGATCTGGATAAAATATGCAAGAAAATAAACGTGAAAGAAATATGCGTTATTATAAATGAATTAAATAAGGAACTAATAGCAGGAATAGAACAGGTAATAAACGAATATGAAGAATGGACGGGCCCAAAGATATGTATCTTAAAAAATGTACAAAAGATAAATAATTTAGACGATAGACGCGTAATAATAAACGACTTTCACCTTCTTCCCACAAGTGGCCACGCGGGAATTAGGAGAATGTTAAACAATATAAAGAAGTTTTATTTTTGGCCTAGTATGGAAAAAGATGTCCAGCAATTCGTCACAAAATGCACGCAATGCCAAAAACAAAAATACCACGTTAAAACGAAACAACCAATGCAAATTACGTCTACATCGAATCAGGCATTCGAGAAAATATATTTAGACATAGTCGGTCCATTACCAAAGGACGAATATGGACACTGCTATGCGCTAACGTTGCAATGTGAGCTCACCAAGTTCATCGAAACGTATCCGCTAAAGTCCAAGGACGCGGTAAGTGTAGCCAGGTCATTCGTCGACAATTTTGTTTTGCGGTTTGGCATTCCACGAGAAATCGCCACTGACCGGGGGACGGAGTTCATCTCTGGCACGATGAAAGAGGTATGTACTCTGCTTCAAATAAAGCAGCTGTTCTCGACAGCGTACCATCATGAGTCAATCGGTGCTCTAGAGAATTCACATAAGGTAATGGGAGCATATTTGAGAATAAATTGTGAAAATAAAATGGATTCATGGAGCACTTGGTTGCCTTATTATAGCTTCGCGTACAATACTACGGTACATACCGAGACGAAGTACACGCCACATGAACTCGTATTTGGTAAGCTATGCATGATACCTAGTAATTTTAAAGATAGTTTAATACATCCATTATATAACCATGGGAATTATCCGCTAGAATTAAAGTATAGGTTAGAATTAGCCCAAGCCGATGCCAGAAACAATTTAATAACAAGTAAGCTAAAAAGGAAACAGAAATATGACGCCAGCGCTAAGCCGGTATGTTACGATAACAATAGCTACTTGTTGCTTAGAAATCCATCGATAGATAAGACACAGAGTATTTTTCTAGGACCATATTTAGTGTTAGAGGACTTAGGATGTAATGTTAAAATACTAAAGAATGGTAAAGAAGACATTGTGCATAAAAACCGTACAAAACCATTTATTATGTAACATGTTTAGATATATTTAGGTTAAACTTTAAAAATAACAAATGTAACTAGCGAACAAAACTTCCGTTAAAAAAAAAAAAAAAAAAAAAAATGTTATTAGTATAAGTTTACAACATTATACATTCTAGTTTTATTAAATTTGATTTTATTCAATATTTTTATTTACTGAATAAAAATTTCATATTATAAGAGCTTAGAATAAGTTACTACCTATCTAGGTACTAACCTGTACTACTATTTTAAGTCAAAAAAAACTACACTTCTGAGTGTTTTTTTTTAAAACACCATGAGTGGTGTCATGTAGTATTAGATATAGTTATATAGATATAAGTAGTAAGCATATATATAGTCGTCTCCAATGTATAATCAAGCAGTAATAAATTATCCTTCTTTCGATACACAGTGTTTTCACTTAGCTCCTAGCCCTCACCCTACACGTCATGTAACACGTCGGCCATATCTCCATGTTAAATTCTGTTTTGCTAGAAAGAGATAAGAACAAATCTATGTTGGCTTATCTTGGTTATTTTTATAGCTATACAAAAATGATTTTCTCAACTATTCGTTACATGAATCAGCTTTTATTGAAACTTGGAAAAAAAACATGAATATTCCCTATTGTTACTCATGGTAAGGGTACTGCACATTTTATGCATAACTCTCAGTATTGCTTCCCTGGCAGCCATATTTCTACCCGTCGACTCGATCCAGGTCATCAATTCTAGGTAGTTACGCAACTTGACACGAAGGCACTGGAGAACTGAGATACGACGCAAGATAGTTAGGTTTACTTTATGAGCTATCCTTTACATTAATATACAAATATATGTCAAGGGACAATCGCATAATTGGGATAGACCAATAAAAATAACTCACGGTTTTTACATTCTAATTCGAAAGAACAGGTCATTTTAAGAGACCAATTTCATTAATTTTGTATTTGACCCAATAGTTGTGTTTTAATATCTTTTTTTATTTAGCATATATTTTATGGATGACATGATTGTTTTAAATTTGGGATGGCATTTTCCAATAAAATACATCAATTAAATGATGTGTAATGATAAAAAGCGATTGTAATAGTATTTTAAAACATACTATTTCAAGCGGTTTTCGCCTAACCCGTATGATGCCCCTAGGAGGGCTTCAAGCCGAAAATGAAAGTCAAACAAAGGGTAAATATAATTTTGTCGAAATACCCGAAATAAATAAATATTTTGAAAACTTAATAATGCAGAACGGCTTTAAAACCCCATTCCTCGAAATGGTTTCGAATTAGAGTAATTGTAACAATATGAACAATCACAATTGTAGGCCCAAACTAAGCTCTAGGCTTGTACAATGGGTATATCGTGCCGATTATAGACGATCAGACGATCAACGATCATTGCCGATTGTATAGTATGGGGCGATAAATACCACATACCTACACTGAAGTACTTCAAGAAAAAACCTAAAGAATATGTATCTATTGAGTTGCACTTTGTCTCAAAGTGAGAGTTTCAGTAAGGTCGGGGCTGTCGTGTGGCGACAGGCGAGCATTGGTTATTTGGTTACTTTGTGAAGTTCTCGCCTGGATTCGAAGTTTGTTGGTTTCTTTGTCGCTCTCGTTAAATTCAGTCACAGATCAACGGGAATTGCACAAAGTTAGAAGGATAGCAATAAAGTAACAAAGGCAACATTTCATCCTGAACTGTAGTATCAACTAATTTAACTTTACTTGTTTTGATTAATTACAGATATGTCTTATTCTATTCAACCAACGTGGCATGTTCGTCTGTATATTTCACGACGTCTTATCGCGTAAACTTTAATTAATATATAGTTTTACCTATTATAAATACTTAAAGGTGCATAAATAAATAAATAAATAAATATTAGGGACCCTTCACACAAATACCTATGTAGCCCCAATCAGCTCTTATCTCAGGAACTACCCTCACCAGGAATTGAACGGACTGCCGGCTTCGTAGGCAGGGTCATTACCAAGTAGGCTAACGTATCGTCATGTTTAATCAAATATATTTATGTTACAAGTATCAAAGTGCTGCGGTCGACGACTACTATATCAAATAGTAGTATTGTTAAAATGCAAACCAAAACACAAAGTAAACCGACGGTTTATTACGCGTTGAAAAGTTTTATGCGACCAACAATGTAAAAATAGGAGACATTTTCACAAAATACATTTTTATCTCCAGTTCTATGTAAGTACTACAGAGCTGGAAACAAGTGCAGTTACTGAGTAAGTGCTTGAAAGAATAGTAAAATAAGTTGTAATCGTATGTAGACATATCGTTTTAACGTTGTGTGTGCGAACGTGTGTGTGAGTATTTATCACAATGTCTGTAAAGTTAGTCTTACAATGAAATTCTAAACAATAATATAAGTAGGTACTTAATGTACTTGATGTGGTACTTGATTTAATGCATTTCTTATGTGTGTCCATAAAAATATATTATGCACCCATATTCCAACCAATATTTTGATTACAAAATCTGACGTCTCAATATTTTTTGAAGGACATATCGATGCATGCAGTTTTTTTTAATAACGGGCTATAATTCGTTTAAAGTTTAAACTCTAAAATTATTAACTACGCATTGTCCTCTTCCAGTCATTCTATTCGAAGAGATCCCTTGATGGGATAAGTTCGGCTTTGTACATAATTTATTCTCTCATGTGTTTCTTGTCAAGCGATTCCATTTTGTGTTTACTTAGTTACTTATTATCTTAAAATGGGCAATTCTTTCAAAAATATAATATATTTTGGGGGGCCTATTTTCTCGATGTGTTTCGATCCACCTTACATGCATTGTAAAGAAATGACCTATCTGTATTGTAGTTGGCACCAGAGGAATTCTTTTGACAGATAGAATAGAATGGCAACAAAATCTGTTGTAAAGCGATAGCCATAAACTCTTTTAAGTCCCGCTTTAGTTCCCAACTCAAACTTTCAGATCGTGTCGTTAAGAAGTTGGGCAAGTCTCAAGCGGCGATCTGGGATATTAAAGACCGCAACTTCCAGAAAATAGACTCCATTTAGATAATCTAGAATGCTGAACCCTTTCGATGTTGACCGACTGTTTCTGGCCTAATTTTAAGAAAGAATATGTCTTCTAAAACACTCTTGTAACTGCGACTTTATAGTAAGAGGATAGAGTATGATTTTGAATTTAGATTGCGGTGCGTTGTGTATAGATTTGATTGTTTGGGTGATAGATTATTAGTTTATCTAAGGGCTGTAATTATAATTAACTGATCTCGCCTATTAAGACTCGTTGTTGAGGGAGCATGTGCTCCAATAATGACAGCTCTCTCTGATTGCTGTATAGGTTGTGATCAGAAATAAGGATTTGAATTGAGAGATGTGATAGGGATAATATTACATCGAGAAAATTTCTCGAATGTCTTTTTTTTTAAGACCGTGCAGGTGGAGATGCTGCCTCAGGTTGAGGCAGCGTCTCCACTTGCGCGGCCTCGGAGCGAGGCAGCCGCTCGACCCGAGGCTGCCTCTAGTGGACACGCGGCCTTACACGTACGAAGTATTGGCCAGTCATATATTTAGGTTATGAATTGGTAACAGCTATCTCTTTTTGAAATGTCATCCATATCCATTCAGCCAATGCAGCGTGAAGGAGTAACAAAGTAACACATACAATTTCTCATTTTTTATATTATACACTGAAAGCAATGAAAACGGGTCACGTTCTATGGAAATTCTATACAAAGTGACCCACTTCTATTGCTCTTGACTATAGTAGGATACCAGATTGATTATAATTGTATACTAAGATCAATCGTGTCAATGGATAAATCCCCCAATACCTATAGCTGATTTCGTTACGCCTTCGTTCCTTGTCTTCAAGAAGGCAGGCCTCCATCAGTTACCCGAAGGTCAATTAAAGAGATCGCCCATCAATCCTCCGTCACTAGATCTGACGGCAGCCGATCCGCCATTATCGCTAAAGGAATTTAATTTATACGATTTTCGGCATTATTGGGTTTTGTTTCAAGACCAGTGAGACGCTGTTGTTTTGGTAAATAGGTTTGACTTGATCAAGAAAAGCGTTTCACACACAACGCAGATACGATAATATTTTATCTGCGTATAAAAACTTCACTATCTGAATGTATCCAACACACTACACAGATACGATACGATAACATACCTAATAATACATTATTCTCTGTTATCTGCTAATATATTTGTATACGCAGATAATATTCTCACCGTCTTTCGATAAATGTCGGTGCTAACAGATGCTTTACGATATTTTAAATTATCTGCGCAGTGTGTATTCCTCAATGAATTTAATATAGAGAGCGATATTGAAAGATACCTATGCGCCAAGGGGCTCTAACATGGCTGCGTTTATCGCGTGACAAAGTTGAGATAAGACATCCGTCACCTTCTGACATGTAAATAAGTACGACGGTGACGGATGCTTTATCCACGTTTGACACGCGATATAGACGCAGCCATACTAGCCCACAGATACAGATATCTCATCGTATCTGCGTAGTCTGTAAGAGGCTTTTTTATACTTAGGACATAATTACCAATACTTTTAGGCAGAATTTTAATTTCGATAAAATTGCCTTCTTTAGGCACAGTAGGTACTACTAGTGTCCTAGTATCGTATTTTTTTTCGAGTGCAAGTGTTATATTGGTAGACAGCAGAACGTTTCGCTTTGGTTTATGTGAGCTTTTTGAAACATTTTTATATAAACCAGTATTTATTAAATTAAACTGTCTGAATGGATCTAAATGGTTTTTTTTTTGGATTGAATTTGTAGTGGTGGTAGGACCTTGTGCAAGGTCCCTCCGGATCACTACCACCATCTTCACCACCGCCAAGCAGCAGTGTTCGCATTGCTGTGTTCCGGTGTGAGGATAAAACAACCGGTGAAATTACCGGCATAGAGGCATTCCATCTCAGTCCTTAGGGTTGGCAACGCATTAGAGGTCTTAGGATTGCAGTTTTGAGATTGTAGTCTTGAGACTTCAAATGCCTATGGGTCTCAGATCCCACTAACCATCAGGTGGTTTGAGTGCTCGCGTGCCTTCACATTACCGTAAAAAAAACGGGCACATTGGGCACCGCCATTTCCCTGGATACCTTATATCCCGAAAAAACTGTTCTAGTGGGCTGGTGTATTATTAATTCAACGCAGACGAAGTCGCGGGCAAAAGCAGTATAGAATAAACAAACAACGCGCAAAACTCCGCCAGAAATGTCATTAAGCGTGACCCGCCGTGCAAAGACATAACTCGTGAACACTGCCCTCAAAACTGCAGGATAGCATCTGCATTTTAAAGCCAGAGCAAACTCATTCCTCTGCTCAAGACAATAAAGTCGCACATGCAATGGACATTTTATTAAACATTCGTCTTTTAGGAAGCAAGTTGCTTGACTTGCGGTGCAGCAAATTATCAGGGTTCATTCAGTGGAAAAATTGAGAGCGACTCGTATGAGCGTGCGTTTGATCTTAACTTATTACGGTTATGTTATAGAACGATTTTACTTTTTTTAAAGAGAAGGAGGAGAATGCTGAATGAGAATGCAAGAATAAAAAGCGATGTGCAGTATCACAAAGGTATGCTTTCCAACAATATAGCGCCAATGACAACATTTTAAAAGCTTCTATTTATTTTGCAAGTATATATTTATGTATGTATATACAGGTCAAATTTTGCAAGTTAAATGACCCACTTCCCAGTTCCTGAAGCTGAAAATTTGCATAGTTTGTACCATCGAGCTGGTCTGATGATGGCGATTCAGGGTGGTCATAGAAACTTCTTAATACCACCACGTGATAAACCCGTCGTGTAAGCGCTCGTTAGAATCGTCTTGAGGAGTAGATGACGACAGTGGAAAAAAAAGTACGTTGGAAGCAGAAGCTTGTCCCCGAAATGTTTTTTGTTTTAGAGAAACTTATTTTAACTTACGCCCAAACGTAAACTAGTAGGTAAAATCATTAGTTTAACTTTTATACCTTTTTGTATCCAATGAAGATTATATTAATAAAGTGTGTTGTCACGACACGTTCTATAGTTGTGCTCCAGTCATATAGCTCTGTCTCTAGTCTCTGACTGGAACTTCTCCGGCTTTAACAGCACGTAATACCGCTTCAGATCGTTTTCCATATAGCTATGTTTCCTCGTGTTAGGTTTGTATGTACACTCAGGAGCAAAAATAACGGGTCAGAGTGCATTTTTCATACTAAAGAGGCTATTTCGAAGCCTTGGTTCCTCGCCAGGGAATGCTTTTAGTGAAATCTGATGATGAATACCCCGACTATTGATACATGACTTCCAGAGTGCCTAGGATACCCAACTGAATAAATCTGCGGTTAACGCCGGAATTGTGCATGGTCAGAAAAACATCCAAAAAGGGCAATAAAATGTAAGGAAATCCAAGTGCTGACCCAAACTCTCCTGCCGTGGTGTTAACTGGTTGTGCGATCAGTTAGGTATCTTAAGAACTTTAGACCTCCTCTATTAAACCTCGCAGTACCCACCATTAAAACTTATTCAAAACAACCCCTGGCGAGGAACCCAGGCTTCGAAAGTCTCGTTTGTATGAAAAACGCACTCTGACCCGGTATTTTTGCTCCTGAGTGTATATAGAAAACTTAACTTGATTTAGTGGTGGTAGGACCTTGTGCAGGGTCTGTCCAGATCGCTACCACCATCTTATCCAGTAACCCAGCGTTAAACAGCAGTGTTCGCATTACTGTGTTCCGGTGTGGGGATAACACAACCGGTGAAATTACTAGCATAGAGGCATTCCATCTCAGTCCTCAGGGTCGGCCACGCATTTGAAGTCTTAGGACTGTAGTTTCGAGATTGTAGTCTTGCGATTTTTAAATGTCTTTGGGTCTCAGATCCCACTTACCATCAGGTAGCCAGAGCGCTCGCGTGCCTTCTCGTTGCCATAAAAAAAAAGAGTAGGAAAAGACAGAATTGGGGCTCCATTCCACTCAACAAAACCTAACTTCTTTTGCCATGTTATCGTATTGTTTCTAAGTCAGTGGCCATTACTGTCACGTGTAATAAGAGGTATCATAACGTTGACAATACGATAGCAAGATTAAAGCAAATTAGGTTTTACCGAGTAGCTATCCGTTTCGCAAATAAATTAGTGTACTTTGTACTGAATAAGTTGGTTGGTTCACAGAATTCATTACTTCAAAGATATCATTGTACGTTTCTCAGAACCGTGAGTAACAAAATTCTACTTACTCGCACTTAAGTATGCGTACGCTTCTCAGGATTGTTCTCTCTCTCTCGCTTTCATACACTCTTATGCGAGTCTAACTTTACATACTAGCGTTATGGCTACTCGCCGGTAAAAAGGTCTTATGTCCTTCCTCGGGGTTCAAGCTATTTCCATACCAAACTTAATTATGTTCTGCGGTTAAACCGTGAAAGCGTGACTAACAGACATAAGATACTTTCAAATTTATAATATTACTAGCATATAGGTACGTATAGATTTAGAGTCAGCGACCCGATCGTTGGATCAAACGCACTAGTCCCTTCGCCGGCGAGGAAGCGATAAACTATCGACTATTTACTTGCACAAGAAACGAACAAAAGATATTGATCCCGTGTCAATAAAAGAGACAAATAAATAGTTGATCGCTGGCTGTTCACATTACCGCGAGACCTGTGTCCACTATTTAGTGGAAATAAAAGGTATAGGTCCCGTGGCAATAAAAGAGACACATATATTAATAGTTCGTCGCTGGCTCTACTCGCTTCTCGTTCATCGTCGGCGGTAGGACAGGACGTGCTCAATATTCATATTTTAGCTGATTTCCGCTACATACCCGTAGCGGAACAATGCTGCTACAGCGTAGCACTTGTAGCATTGCTGCCAGTCCCTCTAGTCAATAAAAAAAACATAAAGAATTTAAACAAGCTTTCAAGAGTTCAAAACATTTTTATTTGAAATCGTGTCACTTCGAACGCAATCCAAACAGAGAACTTAACAAAATGGCGACCCTAATGTTGACAACTTCTGTACTGACAGCTTTGTACCACGAATCACTCAACGACAGCCGTCATGAACCAACTGAAGATATTATTGCGTACGAGAAATAAAGACAGTTATAATAAACGCTCGCTATCGCAATATGAATAAGTAACGGTACCGTCTCATTGGCCGTACTTTCGGCGGTAAAAATGGTTTTTGAGTAGAATAGATGCACAGGTCACTGGCTAACCGTGACGTCATCAAAATCTGTGGTTCAATAAATCCCGGTACAAAATGGAATTGTAAAATGCATTCTGCTCCGTTCTTGAAACTGATGTTACGTGAGATCCTGCTATCCAGGTTTTGTTCAATTCAGACTTAATTACAGTGCTACTCAGTGCGGAAGTGCTGAGAATAATTTGTAGCTTTGAGAATTCCCAGAATCCAAACGCAGGGTTAATTTACGCTTTCGTTAGTGTTGAAGCTACAGTTAGCGTTTATTTAATATCACTATTTTATTAGTTTTGAGTTTTCCACTGCTGGGGATTTCTAACTTCTGCAACCTACCGCCAGTCCTTTTGAAAGTATCAAGTCGTTAAGTTAAGGTAAAAAATAAAGAAAAAAAGAGATTGGGATAAATTTATAACGTTTAGAATTAAAATATTAAATAAAATGCTAAATCATGGCAAGCCACGACACTGGTTTTAAAGTGTTCCGTACTTAAATAGTTACAAGATCGTTGGAGCGGACATAATTAAACATTTCAATAAATAATGCAACTTCTTAAAAAAAAGAAAAATAATAAAATAAATGAAGAATAACTTTCTTATTAATAAAAGCGCAGTAACTAGTGTGCTTGAAATATGCTGTCATTGTGACATTTCAGTTTGACGGAAAGGGACAGAGAACATTTTAACTGAAATAGGTTTATAATGAGTTTAAATAAGCGGTAGTGTGTAGTAATTATACATATTGTTAGTTTTTTTAGCATAAGAATAATAACGGTCAAATACGCTCACGTTTCTTTTAATAACATTTAATACGTCAAAATATTTGCTATAATATTCTAATTCTCGTTATCAATTATGTACAGACGAGACAATTGTTTGTAATTTCTAATTATGACTTCATTAAAGGTTAATAGTTGAAAATCATAGCCACTGGTTATGCCACTTCTATTTATCCCAAACTATACCGACTCTCCCTAAACGGACAACAGATAAGATAGACTGACCGCGCCTTTTGAAGTTACATCACTCTGTGCTCTGGCTTTGGAAATTAATCAAAGAGCCAGGGGACTCTTGACTTGTACCTATACATGCACGCTATACATACCTATCTGTTTGAAATTGTTGGCAACTACAAGATAACGCAGACAATTGACGCTCATGCAGGGCAAGCACGAGGAAATATTTCGTTGATGAACCCGATGAAATACAACACTATGAATTTGATAACGCTACGGTCGTGTTGAGATCCAGGAGTAGGCTGCAGTTGTGGTTTGATGACGACAAGGATGCGTCTGTTGAGAACCTCTTGTATATTATGAGGGGGTTGGAGATGGGGGAAGCTTGCCAAGTGCTTAAGAATAAAATGAGGCTTTGTTAATAAAGTATTTGTAAGGAAAAATAGCTGTCTAACGTTGTATTTGTAAATGTATCGCATGAAAACAATTAAATTATTCAAGTAATTGATTGTAGTTAGAGAACGCCCGTGACTTCGTATGCGTAGAATTGGGGTAGTCCATCGATATCCGATTTTCAAGCCCTTAGGATCAGCTGTTTAGACAGTCAGTCACGGATGATTTTTATGTTTAAAAGGGTATCCAATGACTTGCTGAACAACAATTCATACACCGCGAGCGCGCAGCGAATTCGCCTCGTCCAGAGTAGGGATTTTCCCGCGAGTATGCAGCGATTCGGTGCACGCTCGCGGCGCGTGACACGCTCGCGGCGAAATCGTTACGCGCTCGCCTCGCTTTCCACTCGCCCACAATTCGCGTGTTCTAAATATTTGCTTTCTCAATACAATCTAAAGACTGCAATCCTGACACTGCAAATGCGTTGCCAACCCTGAGGACTAAGGTCGAAAGCCGATGCCTTATACTCACACCGGAACCATCCGCACGGACTCTGCACAAGTAAATAACAAGTTATAAAAACGGTGCTCTTTGAAGTATTTTACAATGGGCATATTTATATTCGACTAATGATCAGTTCTAAATTGGCCCTTACAGCCCACACATACTTTATATCTGACACCTATTAAGGTTAACGTAGGTGAATCACCAAGGCAACAGCTAAATCGTTAGAAACGTTCAAAATACAATTGTGTGACTGACAATTGTGAAAATATATATTTACACTGTAGCTACTGGTGGGTATGTCATGTAGGTGTTTCTTTGACGCTCAAGATTTTTATTTATAAATAAAGTGCTCTACCAACGTTATTACGCAACTTGGTTCAATAATTGCTGTTTTCTCTGATGATATTTTTAGATAAGTTCTTTGTAAAACTTCCTTTTAAACGAATAAAAGGTATGTGAGAATATAATATAAAAGTTAGAATAACATTTTTCGTATTACTGATCAAACGCGCACAGAAATATTCACATATAAATTCCTTCAATTAATTGCTTCGCTCATTATTTCAAAAAGATATTCCAAGGTGATTTATCCATGGATGTTTTGGAATTTAATTTGGTGAGGAGGAATATTGCTGTGTATCGTCTCTTTAGCAATAATAATATTGGCATTGCCAGTGTAGGGTTGGTTGTTCACACTTTCTCTAGAACAAGGGCTTAATGTAAAGTCGAAAAATTACATTTGAGACCCACCTTAGGTCCAAAGTCAATCTGACATTCTACAACAATAAGGCTGAGTTTCATAAAAGTTACAAACGACTTGACATCTCTAATGACATTGACGGCTTCAGACATATTTTTCTTGAAATGGGTCACTAAGGCTGCGTTTCCACCAGAGATGTGCGAGGATGCGTTGCGAGGGATGTGTTTGTCATTAACCAATAGAAACGCTTCATTTACCTATCCTCGCTTAGCTTAGCTCTGGTGGAAGCGTTTCTATTGGTTAATGACAAACACATCCCTCGCAACGCATCCTCGCACATCTCTGGTGGAAACGCAGCCTTATTAACGTTGGGGGGCCATTTGCGTCAAAAGATGGCGGATGTGTAATTGGTTTTGGTTTTTATTTTTGTGTATTTAGCTGTTCAAAGTTCTTTTTTGTTAGTGATTTGTACTTTTAATGCCTTTGTGTTGCACAGTGATAGAAGACTTGGACTTATTTCGTGTATCCTGGCATCTTACTTCTCGTTTCAAGTGGACTCGCAGTTGTACAGAGGTTAAAACTATTTCGGCCTCTGTCCTACATACTCATATCACCGTACAACGTTGCCACCAATCTTCCTAGAGAAGATTGGATTGTTTTTTATTGCTATATTGATTTATACTTATATATACTTGATACTGGCGAAATCACTTCATTGTGGAAACGCCATATTCCCGCGGTAGTAGCTGTTCAAGTCGCCACGGGGAAAAAAAAAAAAAACTTTCGTCATAGTACGAGTACAATATGAGACGAAGTGAAATTGTGCCCTTTTTCTACCGAAGATGCGGTTTTATCAACTGGAACAGTTAGAAATTAGATATTTGGGAGTTGATTAAAAATATAAGTGAATGTTGCGGCGGTTACTTAACATTAACAATACGACAATATGTTCAGCTAAGTTGATAGTGACTCTACCCACGAAGCTACTAGTCCCGGCTTCGATTCCCGGTTTGTGTGATTAGTCTGATGACTGCAAGTGATTGTTCTTGAGTCTTGGATGTTTCCTATGTATTTATGTGTATTTTCTTTATATAAGTATGTTTATCGTCGCCTAGTACCCATGGCTTGTACTAACAAGCCTTGAGCTTAGATTGGGACCATGTGAATTGGTGTAAGATTGTCTTCTGATGTTAAATATTTATTAAACAACCGAATCATAAAATACAAAATACATCCACAACACTAGTTTTGTCAATAAGTTACTAAACTAAGGTAAAGCCTTAGGTACTAACTACTATTTATAGGTGAAAATCGTCAGCAAGTCTGTCTGTCTCTCTGCGTAAGAACTTTCAAACTACTCAACGAATTTTAACGCTGGAGATTGCTTTAGATTAGTAGATTAGTCGCTTATAATAAATCAGACGTAACCTTACATACATAACAATTAAATTTGGCATTTTATCTAAAATAGCTCGAGCAATGATATTGGCAGAGTGCAAAGCGGGTGGAGGGGGTAGCCTAAACGATCACAGCGCTCGCTACGGCTAAAATTGTCATTTTTGTCGCTGACTTGAGCTGTCAAATCCATATTGCAGTAAACATTTTCTAATCTTTTTTGAAATAAAAATATGGTCCTGGTAAGATGTGTTGTTGTGAATTGTAATAACACCAAGAAGAATAGCGACTGTAAATTTTACCAATTTCCAAGACCATTGTGGAAACGAGACCAAAGAAATAAGTGGATATTTGCCGTAAGAAAAAAACGAAACCCCGTTTTAGTCACGAGTAGGCTCATTTCTCACTGAAAACAACAATTTTAATATTATTGGCAATAATGTTACTGACTACCATTGTCCAAAATTGTGTAATATAGTAAAATAACACAAGATTTCATTAATATTGTTCACAATATTTACTTACCTCTTGTTTGACAGCGGTGACAATATTGTCCATAATGGCCGCCTGTCACGTGGCGCTGTCGTCGCGCTCGGTCCCAATAGCCGCCTGAAAAATTAAAATTCGGGCAAATGAAGGTTCGAAAAAAAAACAGAATTTTAAGGTGTTGCCGCCGAAAACACTTGCTGCTATTAAATTCTCATGCTCAAAAACTTGGAATGCAAATTTGCTTGCAAATCACTACCTAAACATTTTTAAAAAGTGTTTTGACGTATAGCGTCGTCTCAAATCTCCCGAAGGCAGTCCCAGCGTCAAAGGTTTGCAAAAGAATAAATAAACACTATTCACAGTAGTTGTGTTATTGTTGGCTCAGTGCGAGATTTACAAGTGAAATGGGGACCTCAAGTTTGGGGAAAAATACATTTGGTATTCCGTTCACTTTCCAGCACTTATCGAGGCGGGGCTGGGTGCGCCGTCGTCTGATTGTGCTCACTTCACTTTATAATTTTCTATGTATTTGTTAGTTCGTCTGCGGAGCTCAGTGAATATTCGTGATGATGTCTTTTTGTTTCTAAGTTAAAGTAAAAGAGGCCATCACGATTTTTTCTAAATTCTGTAATGAAACGTTGTGCCTTACCGTGTCACTGGGCGAGTGAGTGAAAAGAAAGTAGTTTCGATCTTGTGACATGTAAGTCTATTTTACGAGTACATTGACGCAATAAGGACTTTAGCAGTCTATGTTCGTTTGTAGTAGTCACAGTTTTTTCTTTCTAAACTTGATATTTTGTTTGCCGTTTGGTTAAGAGTGGTCTCAACCCAATCACCTCAATCTCACTCAAGATCAGATTGTTAAAACGGGTTTATGTTTGTTTGTCAGTATTTTCTCGTGAACGTGTAGTTTCTTGCAAGGTATCGCTTTGTGTTAGTTTTCCGTGTGCTATAAGCTGTGACGTCATCTTTAATCCAATATGGTGGGTATATCTATTGACAGGTTTATATTTATACCTCAACGCTTGGGCCTGCCGTTTGGCTGAACTATTTTTGGGTAAATGTATAATTTAGCAAGTTGCTTTTTCCCAAAAAAGTTTTAGTCTTATTACGTATTAGATTTTGTAAGGCTACAGAAAAAATAAAACAAACGCGATGGGTAATAACTTTGTGCGTTTTTTTTGGAAATAATGCATTCGGGCAAGAATATTTCGCCTAAACGGAATAGATCCCCTCGCCTAACATGTCGCATTGTACGGAAAAGTAATTTCTTAAATTGTGAAAGTTTCTTATGAGAAATTCTCGGAATTTTTTAATAATATTCTTTAATTTTGTATGGAAAAAGAACATTGTCAATGCTCTCAAATGTTTCCTATAATATTCTCAGTAATTTCTTGAGAACATTTCTTAAATTCTGAGAATATTCTGCAATTTGTACATTGCTAGTCGGATATCATTTTAACAGGTTTATAGATTAATATAATGATTGCGCTTCTTTAATAACGTTTTTCATGAAAGAAATATCCAAGAACATACAAGTTTCCTTGGCAACTGACAGGGTGGTTACCCGAGATTTCCACGAAATACTAAGATTTTCCCTCGAGCTCATATCATATCGTTGTGACTAAGAGTGACACCGTCGGTGCTATGATGTACGACCTCTCACAGTGAACAGTGGTAATACAGTAATACAGTTTGTTACAAGAAAACAAAGAATTAGTATTAATGAGTGCTAGTTATTTATATCTCATTAAATATCAACTAAGATTATCGACAGCTTTTTCCGTAACATAATTGATCTTAATTTTTTGCAAGAGTAAGTCGTACCTTTATCTTTTATATGTGAATGATCAGCTTTCCATGAAGATAAAGGTTGTTTATAGTTGCGATAAGTATAAATAAAAGAGGTTTAAATTAAAACGTATTCAAACTTGGCCATTACTTATGATAATGATGATTAAAAATTGCTTTTTATCGATGTCGATAAACTTAGTCGACATTTTATAAATCACTAGCACTGGTACATGTTTGCACCCGTCAATCCGGTGTTTGCATGAGTTATGAAGTAGGTATACGTAAATTAACTAACGTAGACGTGTGCCTGTTATAGGAGTTCCTGCTAAGAACAGATTCCGTAAAAGTATATTTCTAATAATAAAGACAATCATAAAACGTGACATTTCATGGAATCGTTCACGCTAGAGCTACTCGTACTGTTGTGACGGGGCACTGTGTGGCGACCGTCGATTCCGCCACGTTGATTTTGCCCCGGGCAGCGACGAGTCGGATTTAGTTCGTGATGTGTGAGTGCGAACGTTTTGATAACAGCTTAACACGTCGAATGCCGGTGATGGAATATTGTGCTCATTCCGTTGGCATCGACGTTGGGGGTGTTCTCTAAAACGCGCACGAGCGCGCGGACCAACGAGTGTGAAAAAACACCAGGGGGGTTATTACACACGACTATGCAGTTTATTTTACGGTGAGCGTAAAGGACGGAGCTATAGTCGTTACATAACTCTGTCCTTTTCTATCAGCGTAAAATGAATTGCACAGATACGTAATAATAACCCCACAGATTAAAAAATCGGTTGGCCTATTGCCTAACAACGTGGAACAATTGATTTAATTTTGTATGTAGACAATCCTTCGATTTTCAAAATAAAAACGATTGCGATTGCGAGTGCGTTAGGCAAAATAGCCCCTCTGGACCTTATTCTACTCTGTAAAACCACATTGCTTTTTTATCGTATTGCCATCGTTACGATAGCTCTTATTAACTTAATAGTAACGACGGCCGAGTGTGTGTGGGTGTGTGTGTGTGTGTTCGTATCGTTTACATTCAGTGTTACATCGGAATATTACACTACTAACATACTTTATCACAGCATTATACTGGCCATATTATGTACTATTTTTAGTGGGTTCCATTGTTTCGGCGAAATATGTTTGCCAAATGTATCGTTTCCCGACTTTTCATTTGCCAACCCGCTTTGTTTTCTGTAACCATCAATAATTCAGGATTTTATCAAAAACGAACCTAACCTGTAGGGTTCTCTGCGGTTCCTACACGATGGTACTGAAATAAATTCTTATAAAATTACCTTGGGTTGGCAAATGATATATTTGGCAAACATATTTTTGCCAAACGGCAGGCTCAGATTTTTAGTACAACTGACTTCAGCCATACTAATTTGAAATATCAACACGCAACATGACTTGGCTTACCAGACACAACTGATAGTAATTCCAAGTTGAATCACGGCACGCGTAGACCCAGCGACGCTCTTATTAAGATTTAGTTTTCATACGTAAAGGGTTTATTTTTAACTGCGTTCGAAAACGCTCTTCAAATCTATTGTGACGACGTGCTAGCCTAGTTGGTAGTGACCCTGCCTACGAAGCTAGCGGTCCTGGGTTCAAATCCCGTTAAGGGCAGATATTTGTGTGATGAGCGCGAATATTTGTTCCTGAGTCATGGATGTTTTCTATGTATTTAAGTATACATTTCTTTATATAAGTATTTATATCGTTGTCTAGTACCCATAGTACAAGCCTAGAGCTTAGTTTGGGACCAGATCAATTCGTGTAACATTGTCCCCTGATATTTATTTATTTATTTATTTATTGTACTATCAAGAAATTAGTTTACCAGTCCCATTTAATACCAGATAGCACCGCAATTATGCGTGTTATACGTTTCCAGACATGAGACGAGCAATGTTAGGTACTTAGAAAATGTATAACCCAGCAAACTTACGTATTATGTCTGACATTCAAATTCCTCGATAGTACGTATAAGTTGTTGAAATTTAGATTGCAAAATACTAGAAGCAAATACCAAAGAGCCTATTCCAATTAGTGGGTTTTTTAAGGGTGTATTTTTTCCAAAATCACTTCAAAAGAAAAACATCAACACAGTCATAACGAAATTACATAAAATATACACAATATATCCTTTGATAGTGACGACGAGCGCATAAATGTACAACCTACACAGATACATTTTGTAAATGCAATCAGCCTACAAGCTGGCATCTGAATATTCCTCGGTGCGGTCGATATCGCGTCCAATCTATCACGGCGGGCCCCGCCTCTCGACACCTCGACGCGACGTTCCGATAATTATTTCCTATTAATTGTAGATGCCAGACGAGGCTAGGAGTCAAACTTGCCATAGTTATTAATAGTGCTGGTACACTGTTCGAATAATAATTTTACGACATCCATTGCTGGGTATGGCTATAGATCTTTCTGAATTAGATGCGCACACGAGTCATTCATTATAGTGCCCCGCCGATAAGAAGTCAATCCTGACACCTGTCATTGCGGTACAAATTATAACCTCAAACCCAAGAATAGGTTATAAATTGTACTGGAATGACAGGTGTCAAGATTGACTTCTTAACGGCCGGCCACTATAGCTTACTGTGCAATACAGAACAGTTTATTGTAGAGACAAAAACATTATAGAGAAACAGCATATTTAGAAAATATAAAGGTAACTAGCAGGCATAAAATATAAAGGTAAGGTAAGTCTATGCCAATTGAAATTGGCAAACATGTAAACACAACCAAAGAACCAATTAACCATTATTACTCGATAATCACTTGTTTTTAAGGATCAACTGAGGTATTAGAAATGATTTATAGATTTGATCTTTACTTTCACATTAAGAACAAGGTTAAAAAACTATTTTTTATACGCTATTTTAAAAAATACCAGGCGTGATGAATATTTGAGGTTATGTGTCAAATAGTACTAAATTGTTTACATCTTTGGCAATTTCATTTCACACAGGCTATAAAAGATAAAAGATGTTTATTCAGTAAGTAGGCGGCACGGGCACTTTTTTTTCAGGCACACGTCAAAATCTACCAGCGCTTCGCAAGAGACCACTGCTGAGAAGAAACGCCGCAAGAAATACAACAGGGATAAATGGATATGATGACTAATTAAATATAGCTTATTTATTATTATCTTTTAGCATTTATACTAAGTGGTCGATATTAAATCAGGTACCAAATAATAAATAAGGTACAGTGGTGAAATGGACGCAGGAGTAAAAAGATGTATACATAAAGTTTTAATTAGCAAACAGGGTCGGTCGCAAGGCCAATGGCGTTCAATTAATTTCACACGTGTCGTTATGCAGGGCAGACCTCATATTGTTACTACTTCAGAAAAAACTCGTATTTGAAATTTCATGACGTACGATTTTAAACTTAATTCCCTTCACGTTTTAGTTTAAAATCGTACTTCTCGAAATGTGAGATACGAGGTTTATTTAAAGCAATGACGATATGTTTATATTGCTTATGTAAAACACCTGTCACTTTCCAACGTGTTTCCTTATGTGACAGATACAGATCCGCTATAAACGCAATTTATGATGTGCCCATTATTAGATTAATAATAAGTAACCTATTCTAGGATTGTATAATGAGTAATTGTTCAATTTACCCCCAGCGTCTCGAGGTCTATTGTCACGGTCACAAAAAAAGACGTGTAGAGAATATATTCTTTCGGAAAAAATATTACAGCCCGCGCCAAATTGATCTTAAAAGTATCGCATGAGACCTAAAAAGGCTGATAAGGTCATGATTTTCATTTAATCTGAGTGTGATAAAACATACATCAAATAAATATTTGAGTTCCATGAAGAAGTAGGTACTGTAACCGTAACGTCTGTAACAATTAAAAAAGAAAACTCCATTCGTTATGCTCATTTCTTACAATTTAATTTCTCTTTGTTCTTAAAACTTACGCTGTAAAAACAGCGTTACGAAATGAAAGTTCTTTTCAACAGCAATTCTAAAATTTAAACAACATTTACGAGAAAGACAGAGTTATGCTATGTTATACAGAATGCATCTAACATATTGAATTGTAAATCGTGACCTCGTGATAATTTGCATAATATATTCATTCATAAAATCCTTACTAAAGTTAATATTACTTTACGGGAATTCAGATGACTGGTGTAGGACTGCGAAACTTGAGTCATAATTTCCTTTAATGAATACTTTTTGTAAAACGCAGAGCTCATTTTGGAAATGCTTTTGCGGGTGGTAGGACCTTGTGCGGGGTCCGTCCGGATCGCTACCACCATCTTATCCATTAATCAACCGCCAAACAGCAGTGTTCGCATTGTTGTGTTCCGGTTTGGGGATAAGACAGCCGGTGTAATGACTAGCATAGAGGCATTCCATCTTAGTCCTCGGGGTTGGCAGCGCATTTGCAGTCTTAGGCTTGCATTCTTGTGAATGCGAATATCTATGGGTCACCGTTTCCACTTACCATCAGGTGGCCTGTGTGGTCGTCAGCCTTCCCTATGCCATAAAAAAAAATATGTTCGTATCTATTATTTATTAAAAACAGTACAATTCACAATTTCACATAAAGAATCTAATAGACCTACACCCTTTTTCACTTAAAGCACAAAAGACTTGTATCCTTTTTCACTATCGCCACAGAATTTGTGAGAGATTGTCCACTGATATTTATTTATTTATTCTTATACCTTTTATACAGCGACCTGTTTTCTAGAGTATAGTAATACCAGTTCTTTGGTCAACACGCTGGTCTCATAAATCACGGACATCGCGCCTTATTCCCGTGATAGGCTCCTTTTGTTTTTGCTGCCAACAGAAAAAGGCTGAGCAATTTATAATAACTCTGCGATGTATTTACACAAAGACGATTAGGATGGTGCATATTTTTAAAAATAACGAAAAAAAAAGGTTTATTCGGTGCTAAAATTAATAATTAACAACACCAAAAATAAAATCATTTTGAAAATAGTTACAGTACTTAGGTACATAATCTAAAATTGACATCAAAATGGGGTGTGTGTGTTTTATGCGTGACGTGTGACTGTGCATGCTTATGGGTTTTCTAAATCATCATCATCATCATCATGTCAGCTGAAAGACGTCCACTGCTGGACATAGGCCTCCCCCAAGGCTTTCCACTCAGACCGGTCTTGTGCTTTTCGCATGCGGTCCACCGCGGTCACGCGATCCTGACGAGGTCGTCACTCCATCTTGTTGGAGGCCTACCTACAGCTCTTTACAGCCTACCTTTCTAAATAGTAAATAAATAATTTGAATGATCAAAATATTCTATGTTTATAACGGTTTATTACATGTGATTATTTGGTCCACAGGTACAACACAATTATACCTGGGCGTTTCTTTAAAAGTTTGTACCTTATTAAGGAGAAAAATTAAGAAACTTTAACTTTTCCACTGAGTTACGAAAGTTTGCCAAACTGTTATAAAGACAAATGCTGGTAGGTATGTCAGACAAAACTCCTGTAGCAAGTGCAAGCATATTACTAACGGGTGAGGATTGAATCTACTTCTTTTATTGAATTTCAGATACTGCTAATTGACTTTGAGAGGTAGTATATAAATGTACGACTAATTGTTACCTCAGCGGAAAAGTTAACGTTTCTTAAAGAGATAGATTACGACTATAGTCCAGTCATTGTAGGATGATTCCTGTGACAGTCTTGTTTTGTAATTTCAAACACTATACCCGCAGACAAGGCATACAAAACAAGTGATCAATTACTTTAGTTAGGCATTGAATATCTCGCAATAAATGTATTTATAAAAAGTAAAAGAAACCAGAGTAATGCGTGTTTATATGAGCTGTCACAGGGATCATGCTAGATTGATCTACTATAGTCATAAATAAACGTAAACATGTAACGGTAACTAATGTACAGAATATAAATAAATGATGGCGTGTGTTTCTTCTCAAGCACTAAGAGAAATTCAAATTAAGAACACTCCGAGCGTCCAGTGGCGCTCTCATTACTAATATTGTGTTTTCTAATATACAAAGATGGTCGTGAAATCGAAGGATTATTTCTTGGTTGCTTGGTTGCTTGGTTGTACAAATGAATACGCAATTAATAGGGTACTAGCGACCCGCCTTTGCTTCGCTTAGGTTTATGTTAGTTTTAAAACGCCAGATCATGAACCAGAATTTATTACACATAAAAATCTTCCTCTTGAATCACTCTATAGATGAATATCGCATTAAAATGCGTTTCATAGTTTGAAAAATCTAAGCGTACATACAGAGGAACAGATGCAGACTGGGGGAAGTTACTTTGTTTTATACTGAGTAAAGATAATGACATAGCTTAATAACGATTGAACTATGAGTGAGTAACTTGACGGAAAATAGTACATTGCTGCCTAGGCGCGGAAAGTAAGGGTTTTCCTGACGAGGTGGTTAGCAGGCCGAGCAATAGCGAGGCCTGCTAAACTACGAGTCAGGAAATCCTCGTTTCCGCCGAGGCATACATAATGCTTTTCTCAAACATGTGAGGTAATAATACAAATACATTTTTAAAAAGCAAGTAATTTAATTATGCAGAATAAACGGATGTTACCGGCTATCAATTGTTTTTAAATACTAACCATAGAAATTGGAATACAAATTCAAAAAGAAACACACGCACTGTGCTAAAAAAGCGAGCAGTTACCTTAGCTGTTTGGAATTTTTGTCTTGGTCCTTTTGATTTTGTATGCAAATTGACAGCATTTTTAATAAAAATATAGACATGGACGGAAAGTGTTTTCATATGGTTTTTTTACTCCTAGGAGTAAAATGAGGCTCTTTCCGTCCTTGTCTTTCAATCGGAAAACCGTTTTCTCCGAGCATGTTTGAGAAAAAAAAAAAAAAAAAAAAACATCAGTTTTTTTGACTGTTATCAAATGCGTTCTGTGTATGTCATATTGTAGAGCTTCCTCCAGTGAGAACAGCTACTCATAATTATAAAAACGGCAACACTCTGTTATGTAACCTCATTATGTTGTCTTTTAAGGTAGTTAGGGTAGCTTTGATGCGTTAATTGAACTACCAAGTTATTCGGATGAGTAGACAGTTTCTGTTTATATTTTGCTGCAACCGATCAGATTTCTTCCTTTACCGTGCTCATGTTTAAATATTTGTGTATTTGATTGTTCGTTATATACCAATGAGCATCACTTATTGATCTAAATATAATGTTCTGTATTCGTTGAAGCATAGTGATATTCGAGTTACAGGCGCTACCCCACAGTTGTATGTCATACATACAGATCGGTCGGTAGATAGCTTGCTGTTGCGGCCAATTTGCCAATGCAGGTGTTTGTAGCGGATATTAAGTTGTTCTGGTTTGGCTTTGATATGTCCTTTTCGTATTAAGTGGCGGTCTAAATGCATACCCAGGTACTTTACATTGTTCTGATGTGTTCAGCTAGTATCGCCCAGTGTGACTGGTGGGCAGTCACCCCTTCTTAAAATGAAAGTCACCACAGATTTAGATGTACTGGCTTCGATTTCCCATTTTTAAAGCCACTGGATGATTTCATGCAGACGCCGCTGCAGTATATACGACGCGTTTTTAACGGAAAAAAATGAACACCTTTTAAGTTAAGTTCACTACACGAAGGTTAATAAGTGAAATGTAAAAATTTCTTTGAGATGATAATAAAATTCTTTAAACCGAAGGTTAAAGGTTATTAAACATTGTCATGTATTTGTTTTGGTTATGTTGTTTGTTTTGTACTATGTAGTCTATTCATTTGTACAGCTCGGCAAAGCCTTCACCCAATTCTCACACTCATTCATAACTTCTGTCATAACAGGTTAAATATCAAAAAAAAAAAAATTATGAGCCAATGTTGGCACTTAAAAACAAAATGACGCGCCAATCCCGAGATACGGAAGATTTAAAACGCCTATCTAACCTTTTTTTCCAAAGCCCTATAATAATGACAAGTGATTTAAGAAATAGCGCGTCGTTTCGCACGAACAAAGCTTTTGCCATGAAGTTGCGTTGCCGTCAGATTGCATTAACATAAATAAGTAGGCAACTTTTCAGACTTTTCTACATAATTTGGAATTAAGACGAATTGACGCTTGTTAGACGGAATCGACAAAATTGGAGCGTTTGTCTGAATCATATTTATAACTAAATTTTATTTTAACTTGTAGAAAAGTTCTCGCTCTCCTTTTATTGTGGCATTTATAATTGAATCGACAGGAATCTGATCCACAAGACGCATCGAATTACATGGTAACGAAAGCTAATTGTTCAATATTTGACATCATCTTGGTGGAATTGTAAACTGCGGGAAGAAAATCCCACTATCTTACTAATATTATCAATACGAAAGTTTGTGTGTTAGTTTGTTACTCATTCACATTGCTGGACAGATATTAATGAAATTTGGAATAAAGATTGCTTATACCCTGATTTAACTTATAGGCTACATTTCATCCGGGAAAATTTAAAAGTTCCGTAGGGAATAATGATAAATGAAATCTATGCGGACGATGTTGCGGGCAGAAGCTAGTAGTTAACACCGACCCTGAAATTTAATAAATAGTTAATTTTCGAGCGATTGATGCTCAAGAATAAACCCACTGAATGTTTTTCATAAAATATTGCTAAAACCAGCAGCTTGTTTAAGCTACGTCCTACGTGGGCGATTCAAAGCGAACAGAATTACAAAGCGATCCGATGCGGTGACACGCGATTTCAATGCGAAGCGGTGCGACTCGGCGGCCTTGTTCTACGTGCGCTCGAATCGCCCCGCCGACAGCCGACGCCGCGTCGCTTCGCGCGAAATATATCAAAGCGTTTGGTTGCGTTCGTTTCGTTTGGTGCCGCGCCGCCCGCACCCCGCGCCGGTATTGGTTATGTAGGACACTTCAATAGCTGTCGACTGTTTGTTTCTTTCGCGCCATGTCGCACCGAATCGCATACGTGTGGAATTCGCTCACCTAGGACTCCGTCTTAGGCCATTTATACTGTATTATAACTCAAAGGCTTCTTTCTTCATCGACGTTTCTACAAAACACAAACATCCATGTAAACATAACCTAATTATGTTAGTATGATTACTGAAGTACTAGGAGAACATGTCTCGTAGAATGTTTACGAACCGGCTTGCGAATTAAAATGTTAATGTCAATCACTGAAGGCAAGCTCCGTTCGCGACCCAATTACCGCTCCCCTAGTAGTTTCTGATAGCCTGATAACACGATTCCGAATTGATTCTATTTCTGAAGATTCTATTTTATTTTATTCGTAATTGGTATTTGTGATGTTGTTACCCAAAAGTAGCTTAGTTGTTTACGCTTTCTTTAATGTTGTATTATACAGTAAGTGTCAATTTATTTTTTAAGGTTTGTGGGTATGTACCTACTTAATAAAAATTGATTACCTACCAACCAATTCCTGATTATCTTACTCAATCGCACTTACTGGTACTACTTTATATTTGCACGCTCGCATGCAGGCTGAACGTAATGGATTTTTAATTATTTAACATCTGCTTTATGTAATACTGGCAAATAAATATGATTCGATATGATTTGATTTGATTTGGTCCTGCGCTTGTCTCATCCAACTATTAACCAATAACCTCACTAAGGCCTGTATACATTACACTGATGAATAAATAAAATAAACAATATCGTTTTTGAACTGTTATCGTCTTGTCAACGATTTTTTTTATGGCATAGAGAAGGCAAACGAGCTCACAGGCCACCTGATGGTAAGTGGGAACTGTGACCCATAGACATTCGCATTCACAAGACTGCAAGCTTAAGACTGCAAATGCGTTGCCAACCCTGAGGACTAAGATGGAATGCCTCTATGCTAGTCATTACACCGGCTGTCTAATCCCCAAACTGTAAGACAATGTGAACTCTGCTGTTTTGGCGGTAGGTTAATGGATAAGATGGTGGTAGCGATACGTACGCTCTTATTTACTGGATAGAAATGTCGGCCGAATTAAAACCCATACCATAACTGGTTTAATACGATTTGCATTTACCGCCAAGAATAGAGGCGCTCAACATCTGAATGCTGATTTCTTTTGTTATCTGCCTACCAACGACTTGATGTTTAAACGTAATGAAGGAATATGCCCACTTACCAAATTATTAAGTGCGTACCCAAGCAGTGGGTATTCGAAACAGATTCTTTATTATAGCAAGGTAGTTTTTAATGGTTAATATATCAACTTCTTTTTTCCGATTATTACACCGAGTTACAAAACGCTTTTCTTTTACTTTGAAGTTTATGCTACAGTGAGGACGCTTTAAGTTCCGCTGCTCAACGCAACGAAATCTCCCCTACTTTACGGCCCTACAAAATGTTGATACCGAAATTTGTTTCAAGTTTTTGAATACACGGTATCAAAGATGTTCCCCCTATTCCATCAACCTAACAATTACAGAATGGTGAAAATTCTGTGTACATCGCCAGTGACCTAGAAACATGTCAACTTTGCAGTATAAATAATTCGTCACCTGTCGCCTGTCATTGTCAGGTTGGTGAAGTGTAAAATGAAGGTGAGCGTGAAACATAGCATTTCGTAGCACGTGCGAAATTAATTAGAAAGTAGGATGCATGACAAAGTAGCAATAACTCTATGTGCTTCATATATTATTATGTAATTTACTACAGTACCGAGTTTAATAATAAATAAATAACTCATTTATTATTATTATTTATTATTGTTGTTGGTACTTCTGTAGCTCTGCCTACCCCACCCTGGGAATGAAGGCGTGAGTGTATGTATTTTTACTACTCTCTGGAACCGTAAACTTTTTAGAACTTCTTCAAAGCCTTTTTTTATTAGTTGTGTTAGGACCTTGTGCAGGGTCCGTCCGGATTGCTACCACGATCTTATCCATTAGCACACCGCCCAGCGGCAGTGTTCGCGTTGCTCTGTTCCGGTACGGGGATAAGACAACCGGTAAAATTACTAGCATAGATGTATTCCATCTCAGTTATCAGGGTTGGCATCGCATTTATAGTCATAGGACAGCAGTTTTAATAAAAAAAATTTTTTATATTTATAATAATATCTCTGGAACCGTAAACTTTTCAGAACGTCTTCAATAGATACCTCTTCTTTTTTAGCGAATTGCTACCACCATCTTATCCATTATCCCAGCCATTACTTAGGATTGCAGTTTTGAGATTGTAGTCTTGAGATTTCAAATGTCTATGGGTCTCAGATCACACTAACCATCAGGTGGCCTGAGTGCTCGCATGCCTTCTCATTGCCATAAAAAAAAACTTTACGTGATATAACGCTAGGTTACATTGGGTACCAGTATCTCAAACAAAACCCGCCTTGACTTAAAACAGATTATGACTAACTATAATTATGGCAGGCAATATATGGGAATTGTAAGTGTATACAAATACAGAGCAATGAAAACTGGTCACTTTCTATGGTAAATCAATACGAAGTGACCCGTTTTACTATGACTATAGTCTCTCTGCTGGCAACTCATTACGTATTCGCTAGCCCTCGCGATGGGAAAAGTTCAGTTTGCCGTGCTCTCCACCAAATCCGCGGAATATTAGCTACAAGCAATATCCCGCACTATTCGGAGTTTCGAGGGCTGTTCCGTTTGTATTGTACACGAGTATTACGCCGAGGTCAACATTGTGTACTCTTTTTACACATGTACAGATTGTACAGTCAGCAGCAAACATATGTACCTAAGGTATTTACAACTTTCAAAACTCGTACTTATGCCTTTAGTACTAGAGACAGACAAAGTTACTTTCACATTGATAATATTACTATGGATATGGATACACATTAGGTATGCGTTTTTGGGTGCAGTTGATTTAGGCAAGTTGGAGTAAATTAGTCACGCATTTTTTTTAAAGCCGATTTTTTATTCAGTCCTCCAAATGTTCAGTCTGCTACCCTAAGGTTAAATTCTGTTTGCAGCTCATAAAACAATAAGGCCTATAAGATGTCTGTACGTTCTGCCTGACCTTAGCGACATCGGGTTTCCTGGAATGTGATTCTCAGCGTATTATTTTCAACTTGAAGCAGCTAATATTAAACGGCAAGTTTAGGAACTCCCGTCAAAGCGTGCAAAACACTTTTATGCGCGTTCATTCTCAATTAGGTAGCGTGATACCACATATAACTCAACTCACTTATCACCTCATATCGCTCCTTTGCCTTCTTAATGCCATAAAATAACTGTTAAATTATTCATGGTAAAATTAAAAAGAATTGCGGGTGGTAGGACCTTGTGCAGGGTCCGTCCGGATCGCTACCACCATCTTGTCCATTAACTTTCCGCTAAACAGCAGTGTTCGCATTGTTGTGTTCCTGTTTGGAGATAAGACAGCCGGTGTAATGACTAGCAAGGGGCATTCCATCTTAGTCCTCAGGGTTGGCAACGCATTTGCAGTCTTAGGCTTGCAGTCTTGTGAATGCGAATGTCTATGGGTCACAGTTTCCACTTGCCATCAGGTGGCCTGCGTGCTCGTTTCCCTTCCCTAAGCCATAAAAAAAGCAATGATTTATTGACTATTATAATAAGCTAATATTGCTGTGAATACCAAATGCAACATCAAAATGTACGATGATTAATGTATATCAGTTAGATTTCATTTGAATTATTATTTTCCCGGTAAACGTTAGCGTGAATTGAAATAGGTATATTATGAAATATGACGACCGCAGCACCCATTATAAACGAGCATTTCAATTGATTAATCAAATATAGCAATTATCAATGAACTAATGAGTCAATGCAATATTAAATTAGCTCAAATTTTCAACGAATGAACGACGGATTATTGAATATTTAATTTTACTGGGTTAATTTAGTGATGCAAAATGTTTTGTAATTGTTTATGTGTAATAAAGAGTTTACATACATACATATAATTTATTGCCAATAATTGGATGCCTGATCTCAATACATACTAGGACCTCATAAATACCCAAGGATTCCACGAAGATATTCCATGTACCAATTGAACTGACTAACCAAAACATGGTATTATTATTATCTGCAGCGACAGCCTTATTTTCTTGGCTCTTGTTAAACATTGTAAACAAGTTATTACAGGCTGTTAGAGCTGTAACAATATGCAATACACCATACAATGAAAATAATGCCGTAAATATTATTGTAATGTAACATGCAAGAAAACGGTAACCAGAAAAAGTTGGTAATCAGTTCGTACGCTTAATGCAAAACTGGTATAATCCGTATAAGCACGTGCAAAATAGAGATGAAATGACTAGGGCTAGCAGGAGTTCAGGAACAAAGTACAGGTCTAACATCAAACATTCCTGCAAACTACTCAAGGAATGACATTCATAACTGCACCGACAGCCTACAAACTTTCCCAGCCTCTGAACAAGAAACAACTTCCAGCATCTGTCTTTGAATCGGCGCAATAAATCAAAACTTCCTCCGGTATCATGTCAGCCTAGTACGTGTAATTCTGAAACTTCGCTGTCCCAGCTGAAGGGAATATTTATCGCCTGTCATGTTGGCGTGTCATATTATGTGCATAAATTAATCCGTCTCAAGTGGATCGGGTAACCTTGAATATTTATTTATTATGCCATTTAGACTACCTGTTGCTATTACGACTAATGTATATATACAAGAAGGTAAGGTAAGTACAGGTGTAGTGCATTAAAAAAATTGCCTTCCCTATGAAGGCATACGAGCACACAGGCCACCTGATGGTAAGTGGAAACTGTGACCCATAGACATTCGCATTCACAAGACTGCAAGCCTACGACTGCAAATGCGTTGCCAACCCTGAGGACTAAGATGGAATGCCTCTATCCTAGTCATTACGCCGGATGTCTTATCCCCAAACCGGAACACAACAATGCGAACACTGCTGTTTGGCGGTAGGTTAATGGATAAGATGGTGGTAGCGATCCGGGCGAACCCTGCAAAAGGTCCTACCACCCGCAAAGTAGCGGGTAATTTATTTATTTATTTATTCAAATTCCTAAAATTAACACTTACAGACTAGCTGCTAAACGTGTCGTGTTAACAGGACAAATATTTACAGTAGTGGTAGTACAGTAAACTTAGTAATCTCTGGTTGCGGGCAACAACAGTACGGTATACCCTACGTAGATATCAGGGTATACTTGAAGAAATATTATTTGCACCGATGAATGAATGTTTCTATTTAAATAAGGCAAAACAACCATGAACGCCTGTAACAATATAAAACGTTTAGACGAATCGTTCAGAATTATATTTCGTCAACAACACAAATTGACCTAGACCCAAACGAAGCTCTAGGCTTTACTACCCCCAAGCTCAGGAAAAAGTTGCAAAGACATACAAAAACTGTCCGTACAGAAACTAGATCTTTACAACTTTTTGCTGTGCGGTAATTGATTGTTCTCACGCGCTACTAAATTTAATGTCATATTTCTTTACTTTATTTAATTGTAATTGAGTATAATGAAATAAACCAGGGATGATTTCAAAATACCTGTTCCATAATAACGATACTGTTCGTCGACTTTTTATTTTCTTTTTTACAATATGGCGTCTGGTTGCCGCCATATTGAATTTTGATAACTGTCATATCTTGAGTGACACTAAACCTTAATTTTTAATTCCATAGAATTCTGACGTTTCTTGGTCTTGATTAATTTATTGATGATTCTGATCATTGTTATTACAAATCCTTGGACTTTTTTTTAACCTTAATTTTTCTTTGTTACAAATCTATCTTATTTATTTTATGTACTTAAATCATGTTAAATACTATTGAAAATCCTAGAGCCAGAATGTGACCGCAGTCAGAATTCTACGTAATTAAAAATCAAGGTTTAACAAGATTAAGACAAATTGATGGACATAGGCCTACGCGTTGAGTTTCTAGAGTGCCACAAAGGAAGTAGCATTCATACATACAAACATACATACATTCAAACATATATAAGGTGCTAACAAATTAGTCACGGATATTTTTACAGCTGATAGTACTCGGTTCTCGGAGTACATTTAAGTATGAAACATCATAGGTTTTCTTATGTTTTTTTGGAGAAAACTAGGAAACAAATTTGCTACGTTAAAACACCCTGTTAATAAGATAATTAAATGAGACCTCTTTAGACATTCTAGAACCTCTTTAAACTATCATTCAAAAGGCCTCTTAAAAGTTGATAATTAAAATACTTGAATGTCAATGTCATGCAATTTGCTCTCTGACTTTTGACGTGACATGACAGACAGTGTTTAACATCTTGACAAGTGCATTATAGGGTGATTATTTTAAAGATTAATTGTAATTTATTTTTTTTGTTTGGTAAATTAAAACAATACAATGATATACAAAGGTTCCTTAATTACAGTTAAAAGTTAATTGATTTAATGTAATCTATTATCTCTTAAAATATCCGTGACTAATTTGTTAGCACCTTGTATAGGCTGTTAAACGCACTATCCTCCTCCTTCGGCAGTCGGTAAAAAGATGTAGCCTAATTATCCAGATTCCTAACACCATCCATGTAGATCCATTCAGGTGCAACACTTAGTAAGCCGACATTGACTGACATGGGTGAGGACTGCGGGCCATCAGGGTGGCCATCGATCTTGGGCTAATGCACGATCCTAATTGTTGGCAAAGGTCAAAGGTCAAGCTACTGCTTGAGAAATATTTGACGACAGTGTTGACAGTTGATAAAGATAAAAGATGTCTATTCAGTAAGTAGCACAGGTAATGTTACATATCAAAAATCTACAAGCGCTTCCCAAGAGCAGATCACTGCTGAGAATAAATGCCGCAGGAAATTAAGCAGCTAGTTTTTTTTTTACTATTACTTACTTATCGTAAAAAAAAAACGAGAAAATGTGTCAAAACTCAGAATAACAAGAGTAAATTAAAAAATAGTGCCAACGACCGGTTCGGTTTCATTTTTATACTTTAACCGTTTAAATAATAAAAGTTGAGTAACGGCTTTGTCCTTGTCTGTCAAATTCAAATGTCACAATGACAGATAAGGACCAAGCATGGTTTAACTACACCACGGTTACTCAATGTTTATTAGTATGGGGGTTAAGATTTAGTCGGAATCTATGCTCCTGTTTTAAAATGAGTATACGAGTAGGTGTATACGATACAAAGTTACACTCACTGCCTCACTTTGAAATTGTGACCTGCTTTTTAACATTCATCACAATGCAAAAGAAAAAAAATCTCAATTGACTTACATTTCGAAAGATGAACTGGACTTTTGCATAATCATCGCGCACTCTCGATGTTAAAACTTGAGTTCTGTATCAACACCGCACCGCTTGGAAACGAGGAGTGTATCGGTTCGCAGAGAATTTGTTTTTATTCCCCGGGACGAGCTAAGGTCACGTTTCAATCTAGAAGGAATATTAAGTCACGTTTGAAAGCATTTCTGTTTGCAGGTTTCAAGTACAGTCGAGGAAAAAGTATATATACATTTCTGCAGGATGTTTCAACGAAATAAGGATCTTAGTGTATATTGAGTAGTAGTAGTACTCGACTGCTTTAACTAGCTCTATGAGAGGTCGTTTAAGATCAAAATATTATTTAATTAATAAGCAGCGTATTATTTAATATTAGGATTATAGAAAAACTGACATCGTTCACATCGCTTTGATATCGTTCGTTCTTATTTACTAAACAGTAATAGCTGCTATTACTGAAGAATATGATCCGAAGATATTAACAAACCAGGAAAAATCAGGTCCAGGAATAT
The DNA here is from genome assembly GCA_923062465.1 of Acleris sparsana. Taxonomy (NCBI): domain Eukaryota; kingdom Metazoa; phylum Arthropoda; class Insecta; order Lepidoptera; family Tortricidae; genus Acleris; species Acleris sparsana. Next base: position 11,056,144 of record OV281306.1, on the reverse strand, counting down.
ACAGCAAGCTGATCAATATAGGACACTGCAAACTAGGATAACTGCAACGGTAACGAAAGGAGTCATCGCCAGAAGAATAGAGACAAAGACAAATGAGGCGTGGACAACAACACAAGGGTGCAGACAATCCAAACTCATGATAGGAAGGGTAAATAGGAACAGAACAAGGTATCTACTAAATCTTGGTAAGTACAACCTAAGCATACTGACAGGGATCTTGACTGGACACTGTCCACTCAACAGACATCTGACGGTTATAGGAGTCAAACAGGATCCTCGATGCCCACACTGCGGCAAAGAGGAGACTATTCAGCACGTTCTGGCCGAGTGTGTAATGTACTCGTCACTGAGACATCGCACATTCGGGGAGGACGTGCTATCGGTAGAGACACTTAAAAGCATTAACCTTCAGGACGCATTAATGTTCTGTAGGAAAACAAGAAGATGGGATCAGTGCTGGATGGGAGCGCCGCAGAGCCAGTAACCTGAGGCTGGATCAAGGGGAACTGGGCGGCCACTTGACCGCCCGCCTGCCTCCCCACTCATCATCATCATCATCAATATAGGACACCGTTTCAGCGATTTCCTACTATCGTAACTTATGATATAAATGAGTCCGTCGACAAGCTCTACATAGCCCTACTTAACCTATAGAATGTCCAAGCAACTCGTACGACGATCTGTTACGACCCCAAGAGCCTGTTAATATAAGATTTCGTGTAAATAAACAAAAGTTCATCAAACAGGATGTTTTCCGACTCTGGCACCTCCCAAAACAAACAACCAAATCGACTGGTGGACTTAGCAAAGTTATGAGTAAACATAAATTCCGTAAGTTGTCGTAACTTGTTCACTCTGTCATCGGAGGGTTCGATTTCGCGTTGGCTTTGTAATCTGTAGGCATGGCTTGATTTTAAAGTAATCAAAACATGGCTAAGACTGTACAGATGTAGTGCATAATTATTTTCCTTCGTATTTTCACGGAAACGTACGAACGTGTCATGCTACTTCAGTCAACCTCAGTACTTTTTGTACTGCGACCGACTGAAATAGCAAGACACGTTCGTACGTTTCCGTGAAAATACGAAGGAAAATAATTATGCACTACATCTGTACACGGTGAAACCTTTTTGTTTTTGAGGTGTTATCGTATCGTCAACGTTTTGATAGCTCTTATTTACTTGACAGTAAGGGCGGCCGAGTAAAAGACAATATCATAACACATCAAAGGCAATATGATCTAAAATCATTTAGCTGAAAACGGTTTTTACAATAGAAAGGGATTTATTTTAATTATTATAAAAAACGAACCTAACCTAACCTTACCTACACAATAGACGTTTATTAAATTCTGCAATGTCAGCCTAAAAGGGTGTTATGCAAAATGATATTATAAAAAATGATATAGGATTGGTATAGGAATTATTTTTGACTTGATATTTTATACAAATTTATTAATTTCAGGAGATTGAGCATCTTTGTATAGGAGTTGGATTACCGCATAGTGCAATGTGTTCCTTAAACTTAAACTTCATGTACACTAAACTAGCAAACAGCGTTTGGTCCAACTATTGTCAATCTCGTTTGCACAAAAACACAAAAACAATACAATACTAGTGCTCTTAATTGCACCACAGAGAGTACAATATGCAACAAATAGTAACAATAACATAGCAAATAAAGTTAATAAAACCATTTGAATTAAAACGTTTATCGTACACGTTTATCAGGAACATCCTGCCAATGTTTCAGGTTACTACTGCACAAGACTCCCTCTAGCATTAGGTACAAGTACAATGTTTTGAACCTTCAAAGTCACTCGAAATTTAGGAAAAGTTTCCTGCTATTAAGTCTTTATTCTAAACACTCTTGGGAATTACATCACTTGAAACTACTCAACACAGTACTCACACGGGATAGAGTTAGAAATAGCATTGTACCGAGACGAGGAACTTTTCAAATTGTGAAAGTTACCTACTCATAAGGATTTTTTGGTAACTTCTCAGATCCTTATTTAAGTAATGGAAGACAGCATTTTGAATTGTATCAATGTATTAAACGTAGAAAATAATATACCGCATCATAGGTGTCAACATTTGAAAATTTTAAGTGATAGAAATCTGAGTTTTGAAAAATCTTTTCAGTAGATCTCACTTCTTTTATGAGCGAAACCGTTGACAAGCTTTAATTTTTCACATTTATTTTCTTGACGAGATTTTTATTACAAGCCTGCTCTAAAACCGCTTGCGGTTCCTTTTAATTTAAATTTATTCCTGTAGCGAAGTTGCAAATCGCCATAAACCTCTTCGTGAGCCGGCGACATAATTCTTAACATCGTTTCAACAAAATTATGTACTTAATTGAATAATACCCGAGTTTTCTAAAGAAGGGAGGAAACTTGTTAAGACTTGCGTTTGTATTTTTGAGATAGAAAAGTTTTACTGAGACCGTGTCACGAAATATATTTTTTTTGCTTTTGTTACTTTTTTATCGTGACAACGAAAAACTTGTAATTACGACTGTGATGTAGCTTCCTGACTTGTTGATCAGAAAAATAGGATATACCGAATAGATTTTTTTAATGAACGAATTTAAATAATTATTGCAAAATATGTCCTCGACCCGAGCAAAGAGGGATTTCCTATATCGTTATATTAACGTCAAATTTTAAGTCCTGTGTAAGATGAAAAACGTAACCTTTAGAAGCCGACTGGTAGTCGGTCTGTCCATCTTTGAAGTTGGGTTGAGTTGTTACTCCTTAAACGAAATTTGCGTGTAAAATGTCCCAACCGCCATGTGTATGAAAAATATTAAGTTAATCTACAGATCAAATAACTAAATAAAAAGCAAGCTTTAAAACCCCAGATGCATTTTTCGATATTTTTATTAAACCCTTTTATTAATGCTTCTATATTCATATAATTTGAGATGGTCACATTGAGACCTTTCAAATGATACCTTTTTTATTTTTTTTCCTAGCCTGTTTTTGTGTCCAACTGCTGGGCAAATGCCTCCCCCCGTTTTCGCCATTCGTCTCTATCCAGAGCGCACTCCTGCCAATCCCGCGCAAACGATACCTACATTGTAATAATAATTATTAATTGATATTTTGCCATTGCCACCCGGGATAGTGAACGGATTCTAACGATACCACACACATTTAAATCGGCATGGGCATTCAGAAGTAATGGTGGACTAAAGAATCGTACATACGTACGATAAATAATTAAGCCAGGAAAGAACTTTAAACAAAGGTTTCATAATTACAACTATTGCTATCAACTAGCCTACGACTATTGAAATATTAAACTAATCTATCTATAAGTAAAACTTTACAAGTATTGTACATGAAATGCACGTTTAGTACGTGACGTTATTTTACAGGGTAACTAACTGTAGCATCAGCAGCTCTACGTCACGTAATAACGTGTTCATTACGGTTCTCTATGACGAACCTTTATGGAAATCATATTTAGGTGAGGCTTTGGGTTCTGGAACTGTTCCCTCCCCTGGTGAGAAATCTTTATTTTGAAAAACTTATAAATAACAATTGTGACAACTAAAAGAATTAAGGTCCAAATATTTATTCCCACATAAGTTATTAACGAGACGTGGGCGCTAACAATGGGCCTCATAAGGAAGCTCAAAGTCACTCAGAGGGCTATGGAGAGGGCTATGCTCGGGGTTTCTCTGCGTGATAGAATCAGAAATGATGATATCCGCAGTAGAACTAAGGTTACCGATATAGCCCGAAGAATAGCTAAACTGAAGTGGCAGCGGGCGGGGCACATTGCTCGCAGGACTGATGGCCGATGGGGGTCAGAAGGTTCTGGAGTGGCGTCCGCGGACCGGAAGACGAGCTGTAGGTAGGCCTCCAACAAGATGGAGTGACGACCTCGTCAGGATCGCGGGACCGCGATGGATGCGAAAAGCACAAGACCGGTCTGAGTGGAAAGCCTTCGGGGAGGCCTATGTCCAGCTGTGGACGTCTTTCGGCTGACATGATGATGATGTTGATGATGAAGTTAGATTAATATTTAAATTAAGTGTTTCCGTGATGTTTATTAATTTATCAAACGTTTTTTTGCATTAATGTCGTGTTCCTTTCCCTTAAATATGCCTTAGTTTTCAGCTTATTTATTTCCATGTTATAACGTACCGCGTCCTCATCATCTAAGTTTCCTGATATCAGTTATAAAACTCCTCTTTTTACTCTCGTTGTTAGTAAAAATATATGTATGTACTTTTATTTTTTAAGACCACCTTGTAATACCATGGTTATGCAAATAAATGAATATGAATATGAAAAATTTGACGCAATTTGTGCTTAGTCAGTTGCATGAATGACCCGATATGTGCCTTAACACCTACTAACTCTCGTCTTAATTCTGAACAATTGTTTGTTATATCTCTTAGTAGTCCTTCAATCTATCTAGTTTATCTGTAGTCCCTAATTAATCCTAATTCTATTGTCTTAAAAATAGTCCAATGCCTATTCTTCACTACTGCTGATCCCATCTTCATTAGAGCAATTCCCGGGCTATTCTCGAGATTTTGGATTCTTAAACCCATGCCCTGATCCACTTGGAATAGCAGAATAATGAGGCAGCACCTGCGAAGGACGTTTTACGTTTTTAATTTCGACCCTAGTCTTACATACATGATCCTTGAAAACATTACACACCTTTTCTTGGGCAGTCGTGTAAAAAAAAACAAATGAATGGCGTTATTTTGATTACATATATACAGCTCTACCTAAAGATACAAATATAGAACTCTTAAACCAAAAGGACTAATGTGCATTTAAATAGCTAATTCAGATAGAACCGTTTCTGTTAGGAATGAGGTTGGTACTATAAGAGTCCTACAGAAAATACGGCATTTTTGCGTATACGGGCTGTATACCGGAATGAAGAAAGTTGTGGTAGCCAAGTCACGTATCGGCCGTTGACCTATGGCTTTATTGGGTTTTCTTCTCTTTCTCGCGTGTTTTCTGTCGCTGAAATCGAATGGAACACCCTCGAGATACGAGTAAAATGGATAATGAATGTGTACGCCACGGTTTGTGTGCGAAAATCGAGGAATTGACGCTTAAGAGCTTTGGAAATGTGATAAAATTTAGGATACGGGGAATTTTATGTATTGCAAGGTGCGAGATGTTTTTTCATTTTTATATATAAGAACGTTTAGCATAATGTCATTTAAACTACGACGAAAGGCATTATAAACCTTTAGAATAAAAAGAAATTGTATAATTTTATCAGGCATCCATCAAATAATATAATACTTATTAGAACGATAAGTTTTTGGTATCATGCATTTTAGTCCATTTCTTTTTATTAGGTTAGGTAAGGTTAGACCGGTGAACACGTTAGTAGACGTTAATAATATCTACTTTTTAACCTATGAACACTATTATTTAAGAAAGTATGCATTTCGTTGTTATGCACAATAATTATGATATCATTGGTTTAAATTGTGCAATCGAAATTATGCAACTTACCACAAGTGCAAAAAGAAAATTAATTTTCATGCAAATTATTACACATGCATTTATTTTAGTCAAGAAAAAAGTCCCAATTTGATGCAGTGAACCACGAAACCGTACATCAAAGAATAAACTACATTTTTTTCCTGACAGAGCTCGTGAATGTTCGTCCTGACCGTAACTCTTTGACCGACACCGCTCATAGGTATTAAAACTTAAAAAACTGAAAAAAGATTCATTAAAATCATATCAACGGTACTCAAGTTATCGTTGGACGAGCATACAGACATACCATCTCAGTTCTTCAAAAAGTGCTGTTATGTTTTGCTGTTCGAATCCGGGACAATTTTAGCAAAAGCATATGTACCCCGCATGCACTGGTTCAATGTGTCCGTCGCTTTTTGCGTCTCAGACTCCTGGGGTGAGCCGTGTAACTCACCCCAGGAGCTGCTAGAGTCCAAGATTGGTGGATTTCAAAAGTTTTCACAATTTTTATTGCGAGATTTCCGGCTTTAGCCCGAGATATATTTTTTTAGGCCATTTTTAGGAACCCTTATAGTTTCGCCATGTCCGTCCGTCCGTCCGTCCGCAGCCTAGCTCAGAGACCCTTAGTACTAGAAAGCTTTAATTTGGCATGAATATAAATATTAGTAACGCCAAAAAGTGGTAAAATAAACCTCATCCGAAAGACGCACTGCTGGACATAGGCCTCCCCCAAGGCTTTCCACTCAGACCGGTCTTGTGCTTTTCGCATCCACCGCGGTCCCGCGATCTTGACGAGGTCGTCACTCCATCTTGTTGGAGGCCTACCTATAGCTCGTCTTCCGGTCCGCGGACGCCACTCCAGAACCTTCTGACCCCATCGGCCATCTGTCCTGCGAGCAAAATAAACCTAGATGAATTTATTTTTTAGTGTACCTACTTCCCCTAGACCTAACGTGGGGATGTTTTCTCGTCTACCCCAAAGTGTGGAGTGTCGTTAGATAGGTCTGTCAAAAATATTGCGGGTGAGTTAAGACAGTTTTTCGATTAAGGGGATCCGTTTATGAAATATTAGGCATTAAAGCGCTAATTTTTGTTAGAGTCAAGTGTACAAATACTAAAAATCTAAAAAATATCTTAAATTAAAGCACATATAATGAATTTATTAGGAAAACTATCTCGATTAAGTAGAGTTCATTGCTTCTCGAGTTACAAACGGTTTAAATGTTTATACCTACCGAAAACTTATTTGCGGTGTTGGTAAACTGACCGCGACCTATTTCGATTTATGGGGATAACAGTTTTCTAATGGCAAAGTTAAGTTTGTAGCGAGGTCTAATTTGATTGTAGTAACGGCTTCAGAACCCTACACTGAGCATAGTCCGCAATACTTTTACCCGGTTTTTTTTTTGATTGTCTAGTGGCCGTCGTTTCCGCCAGACGGCGCTACTAGTTCCGCTCGCGCCTATTTTAAGTGTATATTGTATGTAAGTGAAGATAGATGATATGTATTGTTGCAAGTAGTGTCGCGTTCAAATCGCTGCTACCATCTAATAACGTTAAAAATGGAACAAGTGCTTTGAACGAATTGGGATAGACCAAAAAAAATAACTTACGGTTTTACATTCTAAGTCGACAGAATGGGTAATTTTAAGAGACCAATTTCATTAATTTTGTATTTGACACAATAGTTTTGTTTTAATATCTTTATTTATTTAGCAGATTTTATGGATGCCATGATTATTTTAAATTTGGGTTGGCATTTTCTAATAAATTACAACAATTAAATTATATCTAATGATGAAAAGTGATTGTAATAGTATTTTAAGACATATTATTTCAAGCGGTTTTCGCCTAACCCGTAAAATACACCTAGGAGGGCTTCAAGCCGAAAACGAAATTCAAACAAAGGTTAAATATACTATTGTCGAAATATCCGAAATACAAAATTAATTCAAAAACTTAATAATGAAGAACGGCTTTAAAACCCTATTCCTCGAAATGGTTTTAGATTATGAGTAATCGTAAAAATATGAACAATCCCAATTGTGAACATTCGTAAACTTAAATACCTACCCTTACAAAATACTGAAGTAATTCATTATTAATCAAGAATTCAATCCTTGACACATCAGTAGCTCCGTAGCCAAGCGTCGAAGCGTCAGTAAAGCACCGCTGCGGTCGAGGGTCGACCACAGCTACCTCATCCACACACCATACCTACCTAAATACCTATACCCTTCAAATATATTCCTCATAAACCAAGAAAACAACCCTTACGACCTTGTGATAAGACTGTGATGTGTCAGCCTTTGATTGCGGCTTGTAATAATATCTTTACTTCGGCTTAAAGTTCTCGAATTAGATTAAAAACCCAGTTCCTTCCAGTGAAGGCTCTAACTTTGATGTTTATCTCATTACGCCGGTGTTATTTGTATAGGATCACCTTCTAAAGTTAATACAGATTTTTGCTACAGTTAATATAAAATAAAGGCAGATCGACACGACCTGTGGGCGTATTCAGTTGGATATCGCTGAGTTAGCAATTATCGAAAATTGACAGAATGTATAGGATTTACGTAAAATGATACATATCCAGATCCATACATTGCGAGTTGATAGATATCGGAGGCTAAGCATTTCTAAACGGTCTGACGGTGTACGATGTTTGTTTTTTATTATTATAAGAAAGGGAAGCAAATGAGCATGTAGAATACCTGATGGGAAGTAATCACCACCGCCCATAAACACCAGCAACTCATGAAGAGTAAAACGTTGTAAAAAAATGTAAAAAGTGAGAGTGAGTGTGCAAGTGAAATGTGGTATGTATACCTTTTTATTCAATTGTCATTTCACAAAGCTACAGAATACTTAGTTAAGACTGAGACACATTACGAAGTCCGGTAGATGGCATGTTTCGTAGTCTATAATAACACATAAAAAGTATTAAAATTTACGGTGAACGGCCACTTAAGATAAAGATCACCATGTTTGACAGTTCTATGGATCTGAATTATTCACTAAATACTGAAAAACAAATTAAATATACGCCTCTACCGCACGGCTAAACTTCTTGTTAGGTATTCCCAGGAACATGAAAGTTGGAGAACATTCCCAGAATCTCGGAACCCTTTTCAAAAATCTGCTTAGAATAGTTTCGGAAGCATTGAAAATGTTCTCTGCTCACACAAATATCAAAAATATTTTTAGTAATTACCGAGTTATTATTATAAGAAACTTTCATAATTTGGGAAGCTATTCGTCGTCGGTACAGTCGGCCTTATTTTTTTTTTATTTTTTTTTTATGGCATAGGGAAGGCTGACGAGCACACAGGCCACCTGATGGTAAGTGGAAACTGTGACCCATAGACATTCGCATTCACAAGACTGCAAGCCTAAGACTGCAAATGCGCTGCCAACCCTGAGGACTAAGATGGAATGCCTCTATGCTAGTCATTACACCGGCTGTCTTATCCCCAAACCGGAACACAACAATGCGAACACTGCTGTTTGGCGGTAGGTTAATGGATAAGATGGTGGTAGCGATCCGGACGGACCCCGCACAAGGTCCTACCACCCGCAAAACGTGGCTACACACTTTTATACCTTACGAGTATCACTTAAACGCATTTGATAGATGAGTGCAGCTGTTCCAAAATGACTTTACGAAATATAGTGACGACGCACCAAAGTGCAGTAAGGTAATCTTTTTAATTGTTGGGATTCTTTAAACTTCTTCATCTTACAAGATTTAAGACTTATTTTATGTTGCATTTGAACAATACATGCTGATTCAATATTCCTTACTCCAAGTTTGCAAATACCAAAACTATTTCAATAAAATCCTGTGCTCCTGTTGTTTGCACGATAGTTCCCGCTCGCTGTGACGGCACGAAGTCATTAAAAGATTACTGCATGCGTGGAATTTGTTCAAAACTTAAAATTGGATTTTGTGGACTTAAGACATAAAGGAGGCTACAACAGATAAGACAATGGAGATGGTATTCGAACAGTGACGGTTGGAAACTTGAAATGTTCGTATTAAAGTACCCTTTAAATTATGGTTGGTCGTCGTAAGTATTTAAATTGAAACTGGATCGCGTAATTGAATACGAATCAATGATACAGAAAAGAAGTTACTTTTATTTTCGACCAAACGAGGCGAAAAGTAAGATTGGATCTTCATGAAATATAGTTTTTTTATTTTTTTATTTTATGACATAGAGAAGGCAAACGAGCACACAGGCCACCTGATGGTAAGCGGAAACTGTGACCCATAGACATTCGCATTCACAAGACTACAAGACTAAGACTGCAAATGCGTTGCCAACCCTGAGGACTAAGATGGAATGCCTCTATGCTAGTCATTACACCGGCTGTCTTATCCCCAAACCGGAACACAACAATGCGAACACTGCTGTTTGGCGGTAGGTTAATGGATAAGATGGTGGTAGCGATCCGGACGGACCCTGCACAGGGTCCTACCACCTGATTCGATCTACATAAAATATAGTTGAAGAGTTGTTAAAGTTAATATATTTTTTTATATTCAACGTAGGTAGGATTGGTTAGGCGGTTTACTTAGGGGGAAAATTAGGGGATCTCTGTTCGAAGTGAACTACTAAGTTAACTAAATGTAGTGTTGGCTAATACTTCAAAACTGCAAAAAGCTAGGTAAAACTACCGAGAAAGTGATGAATTGTGACAAAGGGTTTAGTTGGGACTGTTGTCTGCAAGCCAGTCATTGATTGATTGGAGCCGTTAGAGACAAAAACTGCCGAAAGCCATAATAGACGGTTTACCACCATTTGCTTGGAAACTTCACAAACTGATCCATTTCCCAAACATCATTTTGCAAAAGGTTTTTTTTCCGAAACTGTTAATATTTCAGGATTTTTATAAAACCTAACCTAACACCCTGTGGTTCCACCACGGCTCTACAAGAAGTTCCTACAATATTTACAATGCCGGAAAAAAGTTTTGCAAAATGATATATTTGTGAAATGTATCAGTTTGTGAAATGTGGTTTCGCAAGTGATTGGATACCATACAACAACATACGACTTTCTTTTTCAAGGAATAGAGAAGGCAAACCAGCTTATACCTGACTAGTAGTTTCGGAGCCTATTCCATGCAAACAAACAAACAAACAAATAGTCAAATATTTCCTCTTTTTAATATTCTGATGGGATCTGAGACCCATAAACATTTTACACAAGACTACAATACAAAGTCTACAAATTCGTTTCCAAGGACTATGATGGAATGCCTATGCTAGTAATTTCTCTGCTGTGCACAAAAAATTTCGTCGTCAAAATGCTATAAACGATACAAGTAACCTTTTAGCCCCACGTTATACCTACGTTGTTATTTCTCATGCGTCTCCTGCGTCAAATATTTTACTATTTCACTTTAATATAAAATCCAGGGTAACCCGTTAGCGTTATACTCCTACAGTATAAGGAGTATACGTAGGGTCGTATGTAAAGCGGGTGTCTACTTTATTAAAATAAAATCTCTCGGCTGTGGCGTCTCGTGCATAAACTTGATTTTCTTTTGCCCTGATCGATATTTGTCAGATTTTATACAAGAAACTGGTGCCATTATATACCGTAATAGTTAACATTATAAATAAAAGCTAAAGGAAGTTCTTGTTTACGGGTCCATAATTGCCGATTATAATTATTTTTACTAAGACATAATTATCACAACACATATATTGTTTTTTTTCTGCAATTGTAAATTTTTCAGGATTTTTATAAATCAAACCTAACCTAATCGAGTCTTATCTACACATTGTTTATTTCAGAACTTCTGAAAAGTTTACGGTACCAGCGGTATAAAAAAATACATTGTCGGAGTTCCAATAATCGAAGTTGCAATTTTATATGAACTTTGGCGCCCCCTTGTTTATCTGTCAGTAAAGTTGGCCGTATTATTAATTCGTTATTGCAATTATGATTTGAAAAAATACGCTTTTTTGGCGACTGTACTTAACACACTAACGATAGACTTAACTAAAGTTAAAAATCAAGTATTACTTAGCCACGTCCTGATGGCCACTTTTCGTATGAGATCGATGGTTCCATATTATTGCACTGTCTTCGAAGCATACCTAACGCAAAATTCCAAGTTATTTCGGTGCTTAGAAATAGGCTCAAATATACTTCTTAAATATGTTTACATACGAGTAATGCGGTCTTGGAGTTCGACTTCTCTCTCATTCACTCACATAAACTTTTACGCAAATCTTACCCGAACCCGAAAGACTTAAGTGCTCTTGCACTGTATAGGTAGTTAGTTATAATTGCACCAACTTAAGGGTGATTATTCGTCGTTCCAACCGCCGTCATTATTGTCTTCGGATATTATTCAAGATAAACTAAATATATTGTTCTTTTAAATGGATACTACCCCCGGGTCAAATGGATGGAAATGGATCAAATGTTGCTGGTAGTTATCATTATTTTCGTCCATATATTGAAGAGAACAATGACGGCGGTTGAAACGCCCGAATATTCACTTAAAAGTTTTGTATGTGTACGTGTTAAAAGAAAGTAGAATAAAGGTAATTGGAGTGTTGCCTTTGATATGCTACCGTATTCTCCAGCGTACCGTACTATATACCATCACGTGGACTCTCTGCTCGTTTAACTTTTACGTTAAAAAACTCAATGTTACGATAGCTAAAGACAATACGACACGCCGAAGGCAATTTGTTTTACCCAGTAAAATAGAGCATATTTTACTCTTTTTTTTTTTAGGGACTTATAGTCGCTTTTAGCGGCTATGTCAGCCCCTTCGTTGCTTAATCAACAGTTGCATCAACTTAGACTAACTTAACTAAGAATTATCTACTTAAACTAATTTAATCGAGTATTGTGTGAATCTATACAGGGTTATTGGTAAGTCGACCTATTCCCGTTAGGAGGTGATTGGGGTGACTATTTGCGATAATTTTGACCCTCATATGCATTATGCAAAAGTGAACCATTTTTGAGTTATCGCGTTTATTAGTTTTTTTTTAAATTAGTCGGAAATTCAACTTGAAAAATTTATTACAAAAAAAGTATCAATTTATATCTTTTTTTATCTTCTGATTTACAAAACCGATTAAACACTGGTTATTTCTCAATATTAAAACAATAATTATCGGTCCAAATTTAAAAAAGCGAGACGGAAAACGATTTTTTTTTCAATATTTTTTGCGATCGCTTTCCACTAAAATGCTTTAAAAACAAAAAAAATACGTTATGAAACTTGGCTTGCAGATTATTTTAAAAACTTCACTGTTTTCTTAGCTCTCCAAAAACGCATAACAAGTAGAAAATTATCTTAAAAAAACCTGAAAAAAATAATCATCACAAAGGAAACGGGCGGAAACAAAAGTAACAAATGCAACTTCAAAAATTAAAATTAAAAAACATACCAAATTTAAATCATACATTTTTTATTTGCTTTTGTACAAGATGAATTTGTTGTTCCTATGCAAAATTAAAAAAAAAATCTGTACACGTTTGAGAATGCGAGGCCGAGAACTAAAAAATACATGTTTTTTTATCAAACTCCAACATAAATTACACGAAAACAGAAAAATTTACCAATACATTTGGCGTGCAGATTACACATAAAACATTGACGTGTTTCCAGCTTTCTAACGAGCTTTTAAAACTAAAATGAGTTTTGTTAAAGATTGCTGGAAAAAATTGATCACAAAGGAAGCAACAAGGAAATCACGTCCGAACAAAACTTAAAATTAACTAACTAAATCTATCAAAACTAACTGTTATACTCGTAAACACAAATAACAACATTAACTTATGTAAAAAGTTACAAAATTAAAACTAATAAACAATTAAAATTGAAATAATCAGGATTTTTATAGTTCATTTTCAAAATGGCTACCTCCATTTCTTATTCCCACATAAGTTAATGTTGTTATTTGTGTTTACGAGTATAACAGTTAGTTTACATTGATTTAGTTAGATAATTTTAAGTTATGTTCGGACGTGACTTCCTTGTTGCTTCCTTTGTGATCAATTTTTTCCAGCAATCGTTAACAAAATTCATATTAATTTTAATAGCTCGTTAGAAAGCTGGAAAAACGTCAATGTTTTATGTGTAATCTGCACGCCAAATGTAATGGTAAATTTTTCTGTTTTCGTGTAATTTATGTTGGAGTTTGATAAAAAAACATGTATTTTTTAGTTTTCGGCCTCGCATTCTCAAACGTGTACAGATAATATTTTTTTTAATTTTGCATAGGAACAACAAATTCATCTTGTACAAAAGCAAATAAAAAATGTATTATTTAAATTTGGTATGTTTTTTAATTTTAATTTTTGAAGTTGCATTTGTGACTTTTGTTTCCGCCCGCTTCCTTTGTGATGATTATTTTTTCTGGTTTTTTTTAAATAATTTTCTACTTGTTATGTGTTTTGGAGAGCTAAGAAAACAGATAAGTTTTTAAAATAATCTGCAAGCCAAGTTTCATAACATTTTTTTTTGTTTTTAAGGCATTTTAGTGGAAAGCGATCGCAAAAAATATTGAAAAAAAATCGTTTTCCGTCTCGCTTTTTCAAATTTGGACCGATAATTATTGTTTTAATATTGAGAAATAACCAGTGTTTAATCGGTTTTGTAAATCAGAAAAAAAAGAAAGATTTAAATTGATACTTTTTTTGTAATAAATTTTTCAAGTTGAATTTCCGACTAATTTAAAAAAAAACTAATAAATGCGATAACTCAAAAATGGTTCACTTTTGCATAATGCATATGGGGGTCAAAATTATCGCAAATAGTCACCCCTATCACCTCCTAACGGGAATAGGTCGACTTACCAATAACCCTGTATAATAGCTTAGCTTCTACATGCTTTGCTTTGATACATGCTCCTTGAAATACACCAAAATCGGTTCTATTTGCCTTAAAAGTAGTAAACAATGCCGTTCTTTCTGCTTCATTCCGAGCACATCTCATTAAAATATGTTGAACATCTTCATGAACTTTACACACTTCGCAGTTCGGAGAGGGTTATATTTTAATTAAAACATTTATTCTACGTTCTGTTCCGTGGACTTTAATAGATTGAACATAATCATACATACAGTACCTTAACGAAAATGTTAAGCACTTTAGTGCACTGTCATAATTAACTTCAAACTGCAAATCAAATTACAAGTATGACAGTAACAATGGTAGTCACAATGAAAAGGTTTCAACTATGCTCAACATTTTTATTGGGTGACTGTACATACCTTCACGCCTGTACATACCTTCAGGCATTATAGAGCACCTGGTACACTAATCAAAATACTCTTTCCCTTTCTCTACATTCATCAACCTCTTCAAGCAAGTACGTCGTTTTCAACGAGGAGTTAAGATTTAACTTCCAATATTTAGTTACCTCATAAAAGTAGAAAGCGTCAAATGTCTTCATTAATTTCATCGAAAAGGTATATTGCACCAAACGTCTGCTAAACTAAGATAAGGTAAATAAAGGGGTAATTAAAGAGGTAAAAGGGGTTACCGGCGGCGGGGTAACCCCAATAATCAGAGCCCTTCAGCCAAAGGAAATGATTCTAGAATTTTCGCTTCAATTTCGTTTAGGGGAACTCGATGGGTATGAAATAGAATTGGAAATGTGTTTGTAAAGTGTTTGAGAAACGGATTAAGTATGTGTTTTGACTGCCGTCTAAGATTTTTTTTAACTTTCTGCGTGGTGTTGTGTTAGATATTTATTAAGATGACGTAGACGGTATTCATGGAATAAGTATGAGAGGATAAGTATGACACATCGCTTAGACGTCAATCAATCCAAATACGTGATAATGTAACTTCATCTTCGTCTCTATCAAATTCTACTTCAAAATACAAATCGTCCCATATTAGTTACAAACGTATACACTTACAAACACCAAAGAAAAATTGCTCGGTTTGAAATACTTAATTGTTACCTCTAATTAAATATCAATTTAACCTGCTTTGTTTACAATGAGGCTGCCGTGCCAAGCCCTTAATTTTTAAGATTGGAAGTAAATAAATAAAACTTGCTTCATTTAAAGATAATTAGGTACCATAATCATGTAGGGTAAAGTCACCAGTAGTCAGCCAGAGACCAGTAGTCGGCCTTATATGAGTGCGAAGAGTGGGAAATATATCTTTCGTACTCTTCTTACTCATACAAAGTATAGGCAGAGGCCGACTACAGGTCTCTGGCTGACCATTGGTGACTTTACCCTACAAACAATACATTACGGTACCTACAATTTACCGAAGTTCTATCACGGTTAATCAGTAGGTACTCGCGTCCTGTTTCCTGTGACATGATACACGAACATTATAAATGGTAATTTGTAGTGAAGCAAGGTATTGGACGTAAGCATTCAATCTTTGTCTATAGAGTTGGAAACGTATTTGGAGTCTTACGAGAAAAAGCGATTAGCTATAGACTATTTTCTCCCTCAGGAAACGGACAAAACAAAGTTCCCTTGTCAATAAAAGAGACACATATTAATAATTGATCGCTGGCTATTCACACTTCCGTCGAGAATTCTCTCGACTAATATCTCGAAACAAAAACATAGATCAGCGTCTATAAAAGAGACACAATATAATATAGTGGCGGGTGGTAGGACCTTGTGCAGGGTCCGTTCAGATCGGTACCACCATCTAATAAATTAACCTACCGCCAAACAGCAGTGTTCGCATTGTTGTGTTCCGGGTTGAGGATAAGACAGAGATAGAGGCATTCCATCTTAGTCCTCAGGGTTGGCAACGCATTTGCAGTCTTGTGAATGCGAATGTCTATGGGTCACAGTTCTCACTTACCATCAGGTGGCCTGTGTGCTTCCTTCTCTCTCTATGCCATAATGAAAAATAAAATAAAAAATAGTTGATGGCCAGATCTACTCACTTACGACACATAAGGACAAAACATTGTATAGCTTTATAGCTATACAATGTTACTGAACGTTTATTAGTAAGGGGGCTAAAGTTTAAACTTCCGATAAATTAAAATAAAAAGACTACGTTCAAATAAAGGACTAAGTTGTAGTCAATAACTTAGTTTTTCGGGGGTTAACGTTTGTTTTATACGAATTTCATTGAAATGAGTTCAGCGGTTTCGCGGTAAAAGCGTAACAAATAAAGAAAAAAATAAGAATGTTTTAATATTCTCTTCAATCCTCAATCCGGCCAAGCCTCCTGGCTGGATGGGGTCCTTACCTTTATGAACTGTTGTTTTTCTTGGCTACCGGCTCCCAGAACCGCTAACGTTCGAGTGCCAATATTATATAGGCCTCCCCCAAGGCTCTCCACTCAGAACGGTTTTGTGCTTTTCGCATCCACCGCGCTCCCGCGATCCTGACGAGGTCTGAACTCCATTTTGTTGGAGGCCTACCTACAGCTCGTCTTCCGGTCCGCGGACGCCACTCCAGAACCTTCTGACCCCATCGGCCATCAGTCCTGCGAGCAATGTGCCCCGCCCACTGCCACTTCAGTTTAGCTATTCTTCAGGCTATGTCGGTAACCTTAGTTCTACTGCGGCAGCAGTGGACGTCTTTCGGCTGACATGATGATGATGATGATTTAATATATACTCGTACGTTTTTGCTATTATTATTTTTATTTTCTGTTTCTTCAATTGCTGGCTAAACCCATCCCTTGTTTCTATTCATCTTTCAATCGCTCAAAGGTTAACTGGAAGAGATCCCCAAGAGATTAGTTCGCCTTTGTACATACCTTTTGTGTTTCTGTTTATTTTTTTAGTTTGTTATTTTCTGTTTATGCAATAAAGAGTTTACATACATGCAAATACTTTTGCATTTATAATATAGGGTGAGGCAGGAATCTTGGTGCAAATTAAAAGTAGCAAGATTTGTACCTCTTTCATTTCCATAGAAAAAGTTATTAGGTTTGTGGATTTAGTTAATACTAGTATTTTTACCTCGAAAAAGTAGAAAACGACTAACGTTTTCATTGAAAATATTTCACTTGACATCCCCTCTTCAGCGTTGACAGATGAAGACGCCAAAACCGGAAAACTAATAATTTTCATGTAAGAAATGTCAGTGTTTAATTCAGTGCAACGGAACCCTGGGGCTGAATCATTTTGTCCGCCATTGATGTTTTGTATAAGTTACCGCTGAATGGGCTTTTTCTCGATGATTGATGACCCGGGCGGGATCTGAGCAGCGATCGGATCTGCGCTAACGACTTCATATCGCGTTCTTTAAAGATGATATGAAATACGAGTTAGAAAAAGGCATTATAAAGACATAAACATTGCGTTTATAGGGGCCCTAGACAAGATACATTCGGCGTTCGTTATCGTTATCCAAAATGTATAAGATTAACGTAAGCTGTCAGAAGGACTCGTCGAGCGACTTAGTCAATTCCATACCTTTTGTCAGTTGTTCAAAATCGGTAACGTCAGCGCTAAGCAACTCGTCTAGCCTCACAGTCCAGTATATTGACGATTTTTTTAAAGAAAATATCGGTAGCGTAGGATAAACTGTCAGGTTATGGACTGGCAACCCAGAAATAGCCTTTCAGCCCATCATTTTACGGCGAGTGTAAAGGACCGAGCTACAGCAGTTATACAGCTGACGTCCTTTTCTCTCAGTGTAAACTGATCTGCACAGCTATGTTATAATAATAACCCCTCAGAACATTCCAGTCGGTGTCAATTGACTTGGGTAAAGATGTAACCAAATTAGCACTGTTTGACACATAACCTCAATTTTTTATCGCGCATGGGTTTATTATTTTTCACTTCTCATGCTCTTAAAATGTTACTTTACTCTCTGCATATCGGGAGTAAAACTCTTTATTATTTTCTAGGGATTAAAGTACATTTTTTTTAATTTAAGTGTTAATGAATGAAGGATTATCGCCATTTTCAGTGATTGTGTATAGAATTTTTTTAGGGAGTGGAAATAACCTCAAAATGACAACTGCGCAAAAATATTTAAAAAAAGGATTTAATTTTATGAAACACGATTAATAATTACCAATATGAATGTATTTCATTATATTAACGATGAATTCATTTTATTATGCATGATCCAATTAGTATTAAAATGGTTTTCAAGTTTGAACCTGTTGGCTAAATATGGAAGCTTAAATGCTTCCATATTTACAGCGTCACTTTACAAAAAAAAATATGGCGGGAATGGCGAGCACCGGTATCTACTAGGCACGCCGCGTCATTCGGGTACGCAATTGTAAACAACTATTTACCTCTTTCTAACAATAGCGTTCGCTACGGCTTGCTGTTTGTCTGTAAAAATATGGTAACGTAGCAACTGTTAATAATTGGCGACTGGTTTCGTATGCTCGCATTTTAAGTGAAAAGTAGAGTGTTTACCGCCAGACACTCGACCTATAGGCACCCGCGCTTCCCTTGGGTGGGGTAAACATCACGTGCCATTATGGCTTGTTTTAGTCCTGTGTCAAACAATCTACTATTAAAATCTTTATCTTCTTTATATTATTGTAAAACAAAGTCACTTTTCGCCGTCCGTCCGTATGAACGTTGAGATCTTTCTAAATATGCAACGGATTTTAAGGCACACTTTTCATGCTGAAAAATTAGATAGTTCCCGGGTGTAACAAGACAAGTTGCGTACTTATGTCTCGCTTTTGCATTTGTTCCATCCCACTCAAGAACAATAAACCGTGTACGCCGAGCTGAGGACCAAGAAAATTGGAATGTTCTCTACTATTCACGAGGGCCTAGATCTGCATAGTATTTGCGACCCGCATGTTTAAGTTACATCCAATCAGCTTTGCGAATCCTTGGAATTTGTGATACCCTGTGCGTCACCTGAAGGGTGTGCTTTAAGTTGGGATGAAATTGGTTGCGTTTAATTTTAAATGATGGGTTGTTGTTATAAAAAGGTTTGTTAGACTCAGTATCCTATTACTAACACTCAGGGCGTCTATTCTGTAAAACCGTATTGTCTTTGACGTGTTGTGTTACAGTATAGTTTTTGAATCGGGCGCCATTACTGTCAAGTTATTAAGAGCTATCAAAATGTTGACAATGCGGAAAGTGTAGAATCTCAGCCCTGTTCGTCCGTTTGTAACAATGCCTTGGTCCTACTTACAATTTGTACAGTATGATTATAATCACTATGTACAGGATGAGTCGTGACTCGTGAGTGTTGTTCTTTTGCCCTGTTGTAGGTTTTAATTGCTGTTTACATAATATATGGTAGTATATGTTAGTATTTATTACCTATGTATTTATTTTATTAAAGCAGATATTATTACTTTTTAATGTCTGTTTTTCAGATGTATGTACCGTTTTTCTTTTTTCTTTTATCTGATATTTTGTAAATTTGCCTATCCTCTTGCATTATCCTGGCTTATTCTACTCCAAGGTTAACTGGAAGAGATCCCATATGGGATAACTTCGCCTATGTACATTATCTATTGTGATGCAAAATGTTTTGTAATTGTTTATGTGCAATAAAGAGTTTACATACATAAGAAATAATCACTCACGTTTCTGAATAATTTACTGAATAATATCTAACTTATATCATTTAAGTAAGTGTTCCCAAATTAACTCTCTGCTTCCCAAATCCGCTCATCATTTATTTCACAAAAGCAGTGGAGCAAGTGCAATGAGCTTAAATTTCAATTAGTGCTACAATGCTGCATGCAGCTTTGTTGCACTCGAGGGACGACGACAAATGCTCCAATCGCTAGTCTGCTAGCTGCTAATTTAAAATTATTGAGTGAAAATGGTTTAAATCTTGTGTTTTATTCTTTATATGACTTTTTATTGCATAAGGGGAAGGCATTTGATGAGAGCATGAAATTAGACCAACTGATGGTAAGTAGGATTTGTAACTTATAGACATTTGAATTCTCAAGACTGCAATTCTAAAGAGCCGTATTAATAAACTCATCTTGACTATGAGGCCCGTCACAGGATACGTCAAAGTAAACCCCACGCGAACCTGGAGACGATCTGTAGGTAAGCCTCCAACAAGATTGAGTGACGACCTTGTAAGCTGCGCGGGAGCGCGGTGGTTGCGAACGGCACAGGACCGGTCTGAGTGGAGAGCCTTGGAGGAGGCGGCAGAGGACGTCTTTCGGCTGACATGATGAAAGCGGTTTGGGTAGAAGTGTTGTCATCAAGGTGAGCGGCCATTCGTAAAAATGGTAATTTATGATAGAATTATTCAAAATATACATATTTTGTTATTCAATCTAATTTTTAAGTGAATCGGAGCCGAGATATTTAAATATTCATACCTGGGCGTACTTTTAGTAGCAAAAACTGAATAGTTAAATCTTTAATATCTCCGCTTCGATATTACTTAACACTATAAATTTAATACATGTGTATTAAGAGGTCCTATAAGTAACTAAGACAATATCATCCGTGGCTGCTGAAAAAAAAAGTCAATTTTCTTACTACATACTTTCCAATACCATTTAAAAGCACCGCCCCTTTTTGTAAATACACATACAAAAGGAACAAAAAACTGCCATAGACAAAAGTTCTGTTAGTACGAAACGGTTCAAACTCAGCGTTTTACTGGCGATAAAACCAGCGCTGGTCTTCCTTTAGAACCATCCAGTGAAACCACGGAAGACTAAACACAATGTAGCACACACTAAACTAAGCTAAAAATAAAAACAACATTATAAATAACAAAATCTAGATTGATTGAAATTACGTTAGCTCCGTCTCCTTCTCTCGACCCAGCCATGAATGACTAATGAAAGAGGCGGGTCATCCGACAAATCCACATATCTAAACCCTCTCTTAACCCTAAACTTTATCGAGAATACAGTTTCTCTTCATGACTGTTTTAACAGTTTCAAACGTCATTTCCTTTCATACATTAAAGCGAGTCATTAAAACTTAATGCTGATTTAGTTGAGGCCCTTATTACGACCGATTACGAGAAATAGGTCAGACGAGGAACATTTTCAGTGCCAAGTCCGACCATTTCCCTGTAAAGTGGACGCCTTATTGATGTTCGTGGTACTCAACGTGGTAAACTACAACCAAAGGGTCGTGGAATAAATTTAATTATCTCGTGCGTGCCGATAGAAAGGAATGGAGTCGTGTTGTACAAGAATTGGTAACTCGTTAGGGTTAATCGTGAATAGATAGCATGGAGCTGCTTTTTGCAAAAAATTGCTTATTTTTTTGCCAAATAAATGGCTTATAATTGATAACAGGAACTTTTTATAAAGAGTTTTTGGAGTGGCGTCCGCGGACTGGAAGACGAGCTGTAGGTAGGCCTCCAACAAGATGGAGTGACGACCTCGTCAGGATCGCGGGACCGCGGTGGATGCGAAAAGCACAAGACCGGTCTGAGTGGAAAGCCTTGGGGGAGGCCTATGTCCAGCAGTGAACGTCTTTCGGCTGACATGATGATGACGAACTTTTATTAAAGGTTTTATGAAAAAAAAGCATGCGTATAGAAGTTACATATTTTATACGCCATAAACATAAAAATATCTGGCCACCTTTCCGCCTCAAAATCGTCTCATCCGGCCCTTACGCAATGACTATAAAAATGTACAACAATGACCCTGAAATATTTAGACAAGAAACCAATGAACGTACATTTTTAAGTAAACTCAAATAGTTACTAATTACTAAAGCTTAAACAATAAATAAATACTTAGACGACAAATTATAAAAATACAAATTAGGTCAATTAAACATTAAAGGTAAATTATACAAAAATACAATTAATTCTAATATAACTAAAGTCCTTTCATATTAAAAGGATATGTTTTTGTAGTTTAGTTAGATTCAGTAACTGTTTACTTGAAAATTTTATTCATCAAATACAATTCCATAGTTTTTGAACAAAATGTTCCTAAAATATGGTTCTGGGTTTTTTCACATTAATATCACAGTATTTTGTAACTGCTAAGCGAAGCCTCAATCTTCACTCATCTCTAAATTTAATGAGTTAATTCATGCCAGACTCCCTAATCGTCCCAACGTATTTAATCATCAGTTAATTTAAAAACTTATCTAATAACTGCAGTCTGGCCACTACAATCGTACTCATATTAGCATAATGGACGTAGCACCTAATATAAACTCGGCCCCTAACGGACCCACATATTGCTAAACGGAGATGTTCCCATACAATTAGCACCCTCATTCCTCGGATTATACATAAGGCTAGTTGCACATTGCATTGAATGAATGAATGAATGAACGTGTAAATGAATACAAGAATGAGTAGATAATTTATTCGTGTGAAGTGTTTATACATATTAATATTATAGTAATGAAAATATATTCTTTATGACGTGTTTTGCGACGTTAACAGTGATTAAATACTGAACACACATTTCTGTTTATTAACATTAACGCGTAGTGTGTAATTGTCAATTATAATTACTTTCGCTCTCGCATCTGGAAATGTATTAGTAACTCGTGATTATCAGGTACAATATAGTTTTATAATGCGAATATTACTCGCATAGCATTTATTTGGTTATAGTTTTCCCTCTCAGATACTAAAAATTAGAACAACAAGTGATAAGTATCCTTTATTTAGGGCATAGTTTATATGAATGACATTTTTTATGTGGCATGAAAAAGACAAACTTGAAAACTGTATCTACAGGTAAACATTAAAAAACATACAAATCCATTCAAGCTTGATTACAAAATAACGTCACAACATCCAAAATATCTTAACATTCTCACATACTCAGAAACAATAGTATGGGTGGATATATGAGTTTCAAAATGACCCTATTATAGCATCGTTGCGTTACACGTGCGGTGAATGTGTACCGCGCCTATATAAAGCACCCTTCTTAACTGAAATTACTGGAGATAAATCCTCTCGCCCCTCCACAATGGCCGTTAGTACTTCAGCAATTAGTGCTAAGTAAACACGACGGCTCCCGCGATTGTGTCGAGTAAGCCGGCGCAAACTATAGCCGTCTGGATTAAGTCGGGAAGATATTCTCTCTAAACGAATTATGCACGCAGTGAAATGAAAAAACGGAAAATGGATCGCTAGAGCATGCCAACGTTGAGTTGTGAATGGTTTTGACAGTAACTCTTTTAAATAACTTAAAATTATGGAGTACGTTTTCAATTTGCCACATAGATAATTGTATAGTTTGAGAATATTCCTTGCTTAGTTTAAAATTATGATATATTTACCTATATTGCCGTGATGGCCTTTATGGTGAAGAAATATTCATATTTTACTTATAAACAAAGTGGAATGCTAAATGACCATTTTTAAATCTTTTGCTTTTTGTGATTGTACACAACCAAACTTCCGCCATATTACGCCAACCCGCTTTAAAAAATATTTTTTCTTTCGCCTCGTAAAGACTGTACCGTCTCGGTGCTCAATCAGTCAATACTGACGGGGCCATATAGGTCTAAAATTTTGTCTCAAATTGAGTGAGAGATTTATTAAAACAGTGTACAAAAGGTATACGTAATGCTACAAGCATTCTCTACTATATTCTCTGTTATGTTTAACCTCGTAAGGCCCACCATACAACGAAATGAATCAATGGAATATGAATCTATTGTGAATGAAATAAATTCGATTTTCTAATTTGATCATTAGTTATAGAAACAAAAGAAAATCCACCTTACTTTCTTTGCACTATACCTTTATTTGAATGGCCGGACGAAGGCCTTTTAAAAGGACTTTGGGCCTTAGGAGGACTTTGGGCCTTAGGAGGACTTAAAAAGTAAATCCAGACTCAGTAAAACTGGACATGAACACATTAATCACATAGCGAAAACTTTCACCAGCTACCAAGGCATCATAAACACAAGAGGCTCGCAGCAACAGTATCCCAGCCACTCGGCCTTGTCTGCCGCCGACGCTAACACAATGCGGCTAAGACTTCTCAACTCGCTTTGAGTCTTCCTTCAATTAATTCCACCAGTAATTAATCATGAACTCCTAGTCGATTCGACAAAAAGATTAATGGAATATTTAATCGAAACGCCTACTCGAATATTCCTGTTTTCGTTCGAGTCAATTGAAATACTTTAAGTTATACCGATAAGTTACGGATAATCGAAATTTCTAACGGGGATTGATTTTCCGGGAAATAAAATGATTAGAACTTGTGAAAGTTTGGAGAAAGCAGCTGTTAAATTGTCCACGACTGAAAGTACAAAGAAATAACAATCATGTTATTGCGTTTTAGAAAGATTACCAGCAAACGGGGGAATAATTAAAAGCAAGTATTATGTATACATACCTATATCGAAGTTACGGGGATATTTTTAAAGGGTGTCGGTGTGTTGTTATTTGCATTCGTTGATCTCCTTAATGGTCCGACGGTCACGGGCAGTGTTAAATTAATCCAGTAAAACAAGTTTAATTCTAAAGTTATCACGAAAGAGCAGATGCAATTTCAGTTCTATGAGAATCGCGTGGCGTTGAAGGTTTGTTTTTGAAATGCAATTCTTAATTGTAGCGAGCACACTGTTTATTTAAAAACTAAAATAACTATTTTAATATGGGACATCATACCAGCACCGTTGTGAAAAAGGAATCAGCATAATTATACCTTTTTAAGCATAACAAGGAATGGTTATAATCATTGCTCGACCATTTTAAGCATTAATTAGGTTTTACCGCTTAGACTGGAGACCCTGGATGATTGGTGATTTGGCTCAAAGTCAAAGTCAAAGTTCTTTATTCTTCAATTTAAGCATAATATAATGCATCTATGAATGTCAAAAAGAATTACCACCGATTCGAAAAACCAAACCCTTTGCACCGAGCTGCATCGGCGTAACTCACAAGGAATATTTTTACAAAAAAATATATATTTTTACATCATATTTTTTTTTACAATATCACAGTATTTTTGCACAGTAGGTGCGGTGCGGTGCGCCTTTTTTAAGCGTAGGTAGATTTATGCGTAAATTACTCATGCAGGACGGAAGACTCACGGACAAACATGATATAATCGTATACTTTATAATATCCTCGGGAATATACTTTTTGTTTTCTGACAGATTTAAATTTGAATTCAGAAAGTCCAGTAATTATTTTTGGAATTTTACTGTTGAATTAATTTTACTTTCCTAAGAATTATTTTGAAATTTTGAAGGCTTATGTCTCTCTCCCACTTTTAATCCTTATTACGCATAAAATGCAGGAGAAAGAGTAGATATATCTGTTTGCGACGTTAACACTTAAATACTATTATAAATATAAAAGGTTAACCTGACTCACTGACTTACGACTGACGCACAGCCGAAACTAATCTAGAAACTTGAAATTTGGTACAGGGGTTCCTTTCATGATTTAAGTGAGAACTAATTATTTTTTTTTGGAAATTGGTGGTTAAAATAAAAACTAAAACTAATTCTACGCGTACAAAGTCGCGGGTGTCGTCTAGTTCTATTATAAATTTAAAACGGGACTTAATCACGTATTATATATGCCTCGACGTTTCGATTGTGTTGCAATGGTCGTTGCCACGAGAAAACTCTAATGGCAC
This sequence comes from Acleris sparsana, assembly GCA_923062465.1. Taxonomy (NCBI): domain Eukaryota; kingdom Metazoa; phylum Arthropoda; class Insecta; order Lepidoptera; family Tortricidae; genus Acleris; species Acleris sparsana. The sequence goes on along the minus strand of OV281306.1, from coordinate 11,030,175 downwards.
ATGACATGGAATTTATATTATAATGTTTTTACGCGATTAAGTCCCGTTTTGGATTTATAATAGTAATTATTTATTAATAGCATATAATTAATAACTAAAATTTAAAAGTTAAAGTTAAAACTAAACTTATTTAAAATAAAATAAAATAAAACTAAGCTACTCAAATATTAAAAATTAAACATAAACACCACTATAAAAAGAACACCCCCTCTAGCAGGTCCGCTCGCGGCATGGTCCCTAAGACACTGAAATATAATAATATAATAATAAATTAAATAATAATAATAATTTATAATAGTATATCTCTTCGTAGTCGACTGTACATATCCCAGTGCTTGAACGAGGTTAATTAATTAATACACGTGTACCAACGCAGCGTTGGTACACGTGGCTAGAATAAAATAGAATGGCTTTATTTTAGTCAACAAGGCCATATTAGACTAAATTGATTTAGATACACAATTTAGGATTTCCTTTCTTTGCAAACTTTTTTTCCCGTTCCCGTTAAAACAGCAAGCCAGGCCGTCTGAAGCGCCCTCTAGCCTACGTTCATTAGAGACGACACGTCGCGTCGAGTGTGTCACTCGCGACCCTTATTTTAAAGATGGCCGCGGATTTCGTTTGTGTCACGTTCGAATTTTGAAAGAGTGAAGTCTCGATGGCCAATTGGAAGTCAAGTTGGTTTTGATTGGTGAAAGAGATTTTTTACGTCGATCTTAACTTTTTATTATATCGGTATTACCGTCTGCCCACGACATCGTTCGCGTAGATTTTAATAACATTATTCTCTCGGAACTTTAAAATTTACCAGGATAAAAAGTAGTGTTAAAAAGTGTGTTAATCCAGGGTAAAAGCTAAGCTTAATCCAAATACGTTCAGCCGTTGCAACGTGAAACAGTAACAAACTAACTTACTAACTTTGGTATTTATAATATTTCTAGGATTAGTACAATATAACTTAGAAGTAGCTGTACATAGTGGTACCTTGACGAAGTTAGTTAGTTACTTAATTCAAACCACTCTGACTTTAATACGTTATTTGTGACAAGGTACTCAAATATCGATTTCTGAGTTTGACTGTAGGGACATATATTATAGAGCAGTTTAATAGAGGCTAACATAATATCATGAAGAATATTTAAATGCAAATCGATCTATTTGATATGCCACCTCTAGTCTACTGACCTACGCGTAGAATTAATTTAAAAATCCTTTCTTGGTGCTAACTTACATCATAAAAGGAACCCCTGTACCAAATTTCAAGTTTCTAAGTACAGTAGTTTCTGCTGCGCGGTACCTATATATAAGTCAGTGAGTCAGGTTTGCTTTTTTTATATGTAGATAACACAAAGTTATAGAAAGCTTAAACTTCTCTACGTTACGCTACACAAACGCTGAAAATGCTTGTTATATCGAGTGTTGATACGAGCATAGGATAATACAGCCTTACAATATAAAAGGTTTACTCGTATACATTTATAAGCGGCGAGTGGAGTTGGCAACGAGCCATGAAATATGGCTTTGCACAATTCCTATCGATTTGTGAAGACGTGAGTTAAACTATTAATATAAAAACCGTATATAATCGGTATCGCGGTTGTAGATATGGTAAACTGAAGCAATGCGGGTGGTAGGACCTTGAGCAGGGTCCGTCCGGATCGCTACCACCATCTTATCCATTAACCTACCGCCAAACAGCAGAGTTCGTATTGTTGTGTTCCGGTTTGGGGATAAGACAGCCGGTGTAATTACTAGCATAGAGGCATTCCATCTTACGCCTGTATTAATAAACTGATCTCAACTCTAATGCCCGTCTCGAGATGCGTCAAAAAGTGTTCTATGGTTTGGCGTTTACTTGGACGTATCTTGAGACGAGCCTCAAAGGCAAGATGAGTTTATTAATACGGCCCTTAGTCCTCAGGGTTGGCCACGCATTTGCAGTCTTAGGCTTGCAATCTTCTGAATGCGAATGTCTATGGGTCACAGTTACCACTTACCATCAGGTGGCCTGTGTGCTCGCTTGCCTTCTCTATGCCATAAAAAAAGATATGGTATACTGAAGCAAGAATGCTTAACCTATCTGGATGGTTTATATAAAAGTGCATATTATTGCTAAGGATTATAATTGACATTTTGCTGGAATTTCTTGCGGCACTCCGCAATGATGGTCTTGTCCGAAGCACTAGTAGATTCACTTTATATTAACGACGCGTAAAAGAACCCTCATGTGGCCAATTTATTTTTATTATGAATTAAGAATTTTGGGGGATTTAATCTGTTTAGTAATTATGTTTAAAAATATAACACACCCACAGATGCAATACACATAGTTGATACACATAGTTAACGCATGTCCGGATCCCGACTTAAGCCCCGACCAAGCGGTTGGCCGTGAAAATGCCTCGTTGCGTGATAATAAACTTTTCAAATCGATTTTTAATCGATTTTGCACGGAAAACGGAAAAATCTCTCCTCTTGGTACGTCCCAGATGGTAGATAAAAGTGACACCGTTGGTTTTCATACAGTTTGGGGAGTTCACGTCATCTATGTGTATTTTTATCTGTGAACTAGGGAATGCAATTACCGGCCAAATTTGATAACCGGTAAATTACCGCCCTCGGTCCGGCAAAACCGGTAAATCGGTAAATTACCGTTTTTAGTGGTTTTTAAATAAAAGCCATTAAAATTATTGAAAATCGTTTATTTAAGTTTAAAAAGTAATTTAAAAATAATGATGACAACTTGAAGTAATAATTGGAAACTTTGATCTAAGAAAAAATATCAATCAGTCTTAAAATTAAACAAATCATTTTAATGATTAATAGTCATTTAACAGGTAGCAAACTAAAACAATAGGCTAACATGTTTACCCTTAGGTTGAAAGGGAAGGGATGGTAAAATAAAGAAACAGTAAACAAATAGTAATAAGGTACATCTACGGCTGGCTCTGGAATAATACGTAGCGTTACTTGGTTGCTTGGTATTAGTAACATAAGTTTACAAATAATTATCAGTTTTATTCATAATTTAAAAGTCAATTTCAATCAAATACATTTTTAAGGAGTGTCTGAAAGTATATTGCACTTAAAATCATATTATTTCGCGTTTATTTTTAGTTTTTCACGGTTCGGTAAATTACCGGTAATAGCTTTAAATTACCGGTATTTTACCGGCTCTAAAAAGGGCCGGTTTACTATTCCCTACTGTGAACACACCTTAACGCATCGGCACTTGGCTGAATACGGCGCGAAGAAACGTAGTCAAGACAAAAGGCTAAAAGCCATTTAACGACACAAAACAATAAAAACACAACTTTTAGTCGCAGATCCCTAAGGACGCTTACGTAACCCGAATCTACCAATTTCTCGGCAGTTTGCTATAAATATGTCATTTTGATTCCGGTCCATTCGGCGTCGGATACTCATTTGTTTTGTCGAGATTTATCCCGGCGAGGCACGAAAAGGGTAACTTTTAGGGTTCCGTACCGTAAAGGGACCCCTATTAGTAAGCCTCCGCTGTCTGTCTGTTTGTCTGTCTGTCAGCGGGCTGTATTGTCATGAACTGTAATGGGTAAAAGTTGATGTAAAATATTTATTTGTTCCAGGTACAACCACAATTTCCTCAACAATGTGAAACTTTAAAGGTTTGTTTACTTTACCATCCATGGTCAGGCGATCGAATAGTTTTTTATGCCACGCACACGGCAATCAACCAAACGCCATCATGCTAAGTGATCTCTCAGTTTATAGGGTAAAGTCACCAGTGGTCAGCCAGAGACCTGTAGTCGACCTCTGCCTATATTTTGTATAAGTGGAAAGAGTACTAAAGATATATTTCCCACTCCTCGCACTCATTATAAGGTCGACTACTGGTCTCTGGCTGACCACTGGTGACTTTACCCTATTAAGTTAAAAACTTTGAGAGCTAGCGATAACTCTTAAACGACTCAATATATATATATTAGACCATACAAAGATCCATATTATGTTAGTAACAATGGCAAATTAAAAGTATGTTACTAGTATTTTGTTAAATAAACTAACAATAAAACAAACAATTAAACACCAATTAACTGCTCCAATTGCCACCGTACCCAGTATTTGGCGAGACTCTTTCACCTGTTAGGGTATTATTTTTACCTCGGACGGCATTACAGTCAAGTGAATAAAAGCTATCAAAACGTTGACAATACAATATCATAAGGCTCTGCCAAGATGCACTACGGTAACTAGCTTTTCTAGTCGTTTCGTTTTTAACCAATCGCGTCACTGGTAGCTCACGTGACTTTTCGTATCACGTCATCTACCAGTGATGCCATTGGTTTAAAAACGTAACGGATAGAAACGCTAGTTAGTTAGCGTAGTGGATCTTGGCAGAGCCCTCAGGTCTCTCAAACCTGCGCCTCTATTCAACATGGTAAAAACAATATCGTGTTTGTCCTGTTATCGAATTGTTAACGTTTTGATAGCTCTTATTTTATTGACAGTAATGACGGCTGACGTCATAACAATACATTAACAGGTAATCTACGATATCGTTTATACCAACCTAGAATAGAGGCGCATACTTGTAGATTGAGACACAATACGAGAACGATGTGGATTGAAAGAAGATGTAGTGACTAAGATAGAAAAGGGTATGCTAAGGTTTGGTCATTTAGAAAGGATGGATGACAGAAGAGTTACGAAAGAGATATGGCGAGCGAGAGTGAGCGGAGATGTCGGTAGGGGACGTCCTAGACGGACGTACGGTGATCACATTCGCGATGTGCTGATTAAGGGCCAAATCAAAAGCACCCGAAACCGACGCACGTGCATGAAAAGATTGATGAATGTAGAGGAGGCGAAGTGTATATGTTTGGACCGATGCACCTGGCGTTCCATAATCTCTGCCTACCCCATTGGGAGACAGGCGTGAAGATATGTATGTATGTATGTATGTATGTGAAACACAATATCCATTGCTATATATCTTTTCATCCCATGTAATGAAGTATAAGCAGATAAAGTAACATAGTGTAATATGTAGCCGTGACTCGACTACATATTGTAAGCCGACGTCTACAAACGGCCGCTGGCTCGGGGAGATTACACAACATAATATGTTATGTCTCTGCGCTAGTTCAAATATCGTTACGCTAGTCACTGTCTTGCTATTGTAAGGATTTATGATAATACTTTAAGAGAGCACGGTTGCCAGGTTCCATTATTGCTGTCAAGTTTTTTTTGTCATTTGACAAACTATACATTTTACAAACTTTAGATACTTCCCGCCGTATTATTTTTCATTATTTTGTGGTCAATAGGCTAACCTAACCTACTCGTAACTTATTTAATAAGTTCATGTATCCTATGTAATATGTAATGGTTCAAACACAAACACGTTTATGTGAAATGCAAGTGTAACGAAAAGCAAGCTTTAAAAAAACCCAACTGCTGTTTGGATAATGTCGTCAAAGTAATATTAATGGCTTTTATTTGCTTGACAGTAATCGCGGCAAAGCAATACCATAACATGTCAAAATCAATATTGTTTTACCGTGTTGAATCGAGGTTCAAAATTACATTAAAAACTCCGGCCTCCGAGCCTTTGACAATCCCATTTCAACCATAGACATAAAGATTCCAGGAAAGGTCCAAATCGAGCTTAATCGAAGCCCAGGGCGGTGGCGACCTTATCTATCGCTTTACGGGTCCGATTTGGACCGGATCAAACAGGGTTTACTGCTCCGATCGACGCAGTGGTTTTACCTTAAACGTTCGAATAAATCAGTAAGGTTTAAATGAGAAATCTGGGAACGCAGAGATATTTACTGGAACGTAACGGCAGAACTAAATCCTGATTCTGGGAACATGGTACGATGAGTGAAGCTGTTGTTTACATTAATGCATCGTTTGTTTCAACTACAAGTTATATTAAATAAAGTTAGGTATATGGGTGTGTAATTTTCATTTTGCACAACAAAAATTGCATAATTTCGATATGTATAATAAACCAATGATATAATATTAATAATTAATAACAACGAAATGCATAATTTCTTAAATCATAATGTTCATAGGTTAAAAAGATTGCAGGTCTACCTTTTGTCTTTGATTACTGCTAATGTCGTCACAGTTCTACCTAATCTAAAGTAGTAGGAAGAAATTGACTTAAAATGCATTACAAAATTGCAAAGTGGTCGTTATGATACAATTTGTGTTTATGCTAAACATTCATGATGCTTTTCGTAGGTAGTTAAAGTTAAATGAAAGTGTGCACAAAAGTTTTTAGACTGATTGAAAAACTCCCGACGATTTTTTTTTATATCCTTATAAGTAGCTGTACAGTAGAGTTCATAAATATTTGTACACTTAAGTATCTTGTCACTTTAATCAGTGTGACAATTCATTATAGAATTTTAAATATGTCAATAAATAGACAAGGTACTAACTTCATGAACTCGACTGTACACTTTTGTACATTTTCGCTTTAATGCCTTTGACCGATTATTGAAGCAGTTCAAACATGACTAAAATGACAATGACAAATCACGAAAAAAAAGGCAAGCATTGTCTCTATATTCGAAGTATTCCTCCAAACTTTGTTGTTAGAAGCACGGATATGCAAAAAAACAGATATCAAAATATGCAAAATAATGGAACTATTCTAAAAGTCCCCTTTATTTAGTAAACATAATAATCTGCTTTTACCACGTAACCTCTGAAATACAATACACTCAAGAGCCCCCTCCCAATAAATCTCCTCTGTTATTTATCAACATAGTAACAAGTCAGAAATTCCAATAAGGAAAATAAGCGGCAACGATTTCTCTGATGGAAATTAATTTATCGCGAGTACATGATGGAGGATATTGTAACCAATTTAGTTACAAGGAGTGCTGTGCCGTCCTCTTACTAAGTATATTTAGTCTCGTCGGGCCGCGGTATGATGAGGCATTCTACTGGCTAAAATACATATATTAAGGCCATACAGTATAGGTGTTTTCCGTGTGGTTGCCGGGTTAGAATAGTGCCACTCCTTGTCTTCCCGTGGATGTCGAAAGAGGTGACTAAGGGAAAAAAGGCTTGTAGTGTCTTTAATACACTGGTAAACATCTTAGCCTGATTGTGCAAAAGTGGTTACTGAATTATCAACAAGTTTTGAGAGTTGTTGGTAATTCTGTAGCACTGCAACCCACTCTGGGAATGAAGGCATTAGTTTAGTATGTAGTATAGGTATTCGATACTACGTAAACACTTTAATGTACAAATGAAAAAGAAAAACAATAGAATAAAGATAAAAAAAGAAAGGACAAAGGCGAACTTATACATTTTAGGGCTCTTTTCCAAGTAACATTCGAGAGATTGAGAAAAGTGAGCATCGAGTAGGCTAGTGTACAAATGTATTTAGAAAAAAAGCACAAAAAATAAACTAACAAATAAAACCTAACTTTAAAAACCAATACATTCAGATGACTACATATAGAATAGATATAATAATATATATTCATATATCTATGTATATATAACTACTGTTCTATGTATTTAAGTATATATTTCTCTATGTAAATAGGTTCATCGTTGTCTGGTACCTATAGTACAAGCCTAGAGCTTAGTTTGGACTTGGTCAATTTGTGTGGCTTTATCCCCCCTGTTTTTATTTTTTATTTATATTTTATATTTTTTTATATATAAATAGCACAGTTATTAATAAATGTAGGAGCTAGAGTCAACCCACTTCTTCAATTTGTCTTGTAAACCACCAACTAATTGGTAATGTCCAATGCCGGCCGATAGCCAATTCCACAACCTGACATAGCCCAACTAAACAATACGGTTTGCAAATGATTTCTGCATTTGTATGTATAGCCTACTCTGTCTTTTGCAATTTAGATGAGGTACTGTATGAATGAATACAAAATATAGGAACTCGTTATATAACTAAGAATATTTGAATGACCCAACGTTTTTCATTTCATATTTGATCCTATGATTTCATTTGAATTTCTGCATTTTATGAATTCGCCCACTATTCTAGAATTCTTTTTATAGTGTAATTACAGACCCATTTCACTAGCTACGGTCATTGCAAAGGTGTTTGACAGTGTTCTTGATCGTCATCTCAGTAGATACACTAAGATACACGACGCTCAGTTTGGTTTCCGTGCGGGTTTGTCTACGGAAAGCGCTATATTGACATTAAAGAATACTGTCAAATACTATGTCGATAGGAAAACTCCAGTGTACGCTTGTTTCCTGGACCTTTCTAAGGCTTTCGACCTTGTGGCGTATGATGTGCTGTGGGATAAGCTTAGGGTGGCAGGAGTCCCTGCCGAACTAGTGAGCATTCTGCAGTTTTGGTACCAAAACCAGACCAACTATGTAAAGTGGGCAAATACATTATCGGAACCATATAAAATGGAATGTGGAGTCAGACAGGGTGGTCTGACTTCCCCGAGACTGTTTAATATCTACATTAACCAACTCATAGAGGAGCTCAGCAGCACTTATGTCGGATGCCATATAGATGATGTAAGTTTTAATAACATTAGTTATGCAGATGACATGGTGCTGCTGGGCCCCACGGTCGGCGCAATACGCAAACTACTTGCAATTTGTGAGGCATACGCTGGAAAGCATGGGCTAATGTATAATTCAAAGAAGAGCGAATTATTAGTATTTAGAGGAAAAAACAAAGCTCCGGCGAGCGTTCCTCCAGTACAGTTGAATGGAGTAACTCTTCAAAGGGTCACTCAATTTAAATATTTAGGTCACGTTGTTACGGAAGAATTAAAAGATGACTGTGACATCGAAAGAGAACGTAGGGCGCTTTCTGTAAGGGGCAATATGTTGGCCCGCAGATTTGCTGGTTGCACACCAGAAGTTAAGATCACACTCTTTAAGGCTTATTGCCAAACATTCTACACCAGCAGTCTGTGGGTTAACTATACCCAAAAAGCGTATAATACTCTACGTGTTCAATATAATAACGCCTTCAGGGCGCTGTTGAGGCTGCCTTTTCGTTGCAGTGCTTCCGGCATGTTTGCCGATGCGCACACGGACGACTTTTTTGCGCTGATGCGCAAGAAAGTTGCCTCCGTTGTTCGCAGAGTGAAGGGCAGCAGCAACAGCCTCCTTGAGGTGTTCGCGGGGCGGGGGGACAGCACGGTGCGCGAGCGACTGCGCCGGCTGCACGCGGGCGCTCCCGGCGGGGTCGCTCGAGCTCCTTGAGGCTTGAGGGATATATATCGTAGTTCTATAGTTACTAACAATAGTTATAAGTTTTTGTGTAAACTAACATCTATGGACCATAATAGTTGTCTGATAATAAAAACATATTATTATTATTATTATTATAGTCATAACAAATGAATTAAAATAATAACTTGCGATCCAAAAGTAAATATTATCTTTTGAATATAATAAATAAGAAAGAATCTTAAGAAAATGGGCATTTACGATCATTTCAAGACAAGTTTAAAATAGTGAGAAAATGATTATAAGTATCCTAAAAAAAAAAAAAAATTACAAACTTATCTTTCTTCATAAATAATACTTTCTTAACTTTTACATAACATCATATTTTCTTTTAGTATATTCAAGCTTGACAAAATCCAAAGGTCCCCTTTCTTGCATGAGAGCGTAAAAAAAAAACAGCTCGTTACTAGCATATAGAGCGGTTTTAAAAAGTTCATCCGTGATAATATTGTCTCCTAAAAGCTATATTGCAAACGGTCAGTTCCAATTCAGTCCTTTGATGGCACCCAATACAAAGGCGATCCGTCGCGCGTCATCCAATTGCACCGCAAAATGCGGTCAGTTTTCACCGAAACGCAGTTTCAATAATTGGACCGGATAATTTCACGAGGCAGGCAGTTTAACATGTTTTATTTGGCACCTTATAAACGGAAAGATTGGTTTTAATTTGATTGGTATTGTATGCATTTGTTGCTTTAAGGTGAAATCACTATAGTTTCCAGCGGTCATTGAAGTGTGCGCCACGAATTTTTTTATTAAACTCGGTGCGCAATGCTAAAGTACTTGGGCAAGAGATTCAGGGATTATTTTTCGCGTATTATTAACATCATGATTTCTCTCTGTCTTGTTATTTGTATCTATGTATTTTTTTGTTGTTGCAAATAAATGTACTTTTATAATTAAATAAAAATGAGCATCGTACCTTTAACCTCACTTTATAGCTGAGTAATTCTGTGTATTCAATGTATGGGAAAGTCAAACAAATGAATAAAGTTTTAAAACTTGTGTGACATGACAAATTTGCGTTCACTATTCTCCCCCAGCTTCTTCACCCAGTCCAATCGTGAAATGTGACCCCATTAACGGTGTTTTAACATTCTTGGGACAACTATAATTCATGTTTTTTTTGATATGCTTGACGGTTTTTAAGCTATAGCTTCAGGTACCGGCCACTAATATATCGCCTTTGTACTTACATCTCGTACGGTTCCTTACAACAAACTTAACAAACCAATCAAGTACTAATGGAGCAATTGTATACCTAGCTGATTAAATGAGGTTCAAAACGGTATATAACAGATGTTTGTATATGTCGTTGTTTTCACGGAGGAAGCATTTAAAAAAACATTTTTTTGGCGTTCATACAAATTAGTAAAATAAAATAAAAAGTATCTATTATAATTTGTCCCAAGATTTCACAGAGTAGCGAACTTTAAACAGCACACCCAAATGTATCATGTCATTCAAGTTTTAAAACTTTTTTTTCTTCTCAAAAAACATAGAATTCCTCAACTATTGTAATTGTAACCTCGCAAGCTTGTTTGTGAAACGTCTGATGGCTAGTTTAAAACATTATCAACAAATGGGCGGCGGGCTTTGGGCTATCACTGTGGGATCGCGGGAATCCCGCTTTGTTGCTCGCGTTCATCACCGGGATCTGGTTAAACCGCCGTCCTTGAGACTCACATTTACCGCTGGAAATTACCATTTTAATCGAACTTGTTCCGGCTGTTTTAGGAACGTGTTAAGGTGAGATGTGACTTTGTTGATTCGTCGTATTTATGTCCCTTAGTTTAGCACAGTCTAGAATACTGTACATACCAAGATGTTAATTTTTTTTTCTGATTCAAACTCAAAAAGGGGTTGTATTCCCGACTTTTTTATTTTTGCCAACATAAGGGTTAAAATGCGCGCCACAGAACAATCTCTAATGGAATACTAAGGCATTTTTTTCTCTTTGAAGTCTAGCAGTTCACTTTTGATTCCGGTGTTACGAGTGTTCATGTGATCACTAACCTTTACTTTCATTGTCCAAATATTTCTTTTGCGAAAACGTTACCGTCTTTATTGAGTATAAACTGTTCCTTATTACCTATGTAAATAAAATACATTTTATCAAAATATAAATAAGTATTATCATACGATTTGCCGAATTATGTTTAGGTAAAACATTAGTTAACCAAAGTGTTAGTTCATTTGCTTTTTTTTTCATGAAATAATAATAAAATAATAAACATCAGGGGACAAATGTCATACCAACTGACCTGGTCGCAAACTAAGCTCTAGGCTTGTACTATGAGTACTAGACAACGATATAAATACTTATATAGAGAAATATATACTATAATACATAGAAAACACCCATGACTCAGAAACAAATATTCGCTTACTGGGATTTGAACCCAGGACCGCTAGCTTCGTAGGCACTAGGCCCACGCGTCGTCAAAACTGTTCTCATTTCATTTAACCATTGCACAGTATTAACTTTTTTTTTAAACTGTTTATTTCCATAAGACATTTGACATTTACAAAACATTTTTAGTAATTAATGCGACTATGGTATTTCATAAATATCTTTATCTTTCCAACCACACATCATAACCCTCGTTATGATACTTTTAACCAATATCGGTTTATCCTATAAAAGCTAAGTAGGTAGTTAGCCTACGCACTACCGCCTACGTAGGTTTATTCCATCAGTCCATTAGGTTCAATAATAAATCGAATCAATATCATATAGTCTGTCGGGCTTGCACTTTTCAAATCTGTTTGCGACCCTTGTCAGTGTCAAATAGGGTTTATATTAATATGACACCGATCGACCGATATAAGCTTGTTAAGCCTAGTCTAGTTATAATGAATATTCTAGGCGTGACGTTAGCTTTTTACCTGACCCAAGAAAAAGCCGTGTATTTCACGGGATCGTGCTAATTTTCCAATATTATTTTGGTAAAATATCATTACTCAAATAAATTTTAGCAGCCGTATTTTTGCCATTGTAATCTTTGGAATAATTTGAGTACCAAGCCTTTGAGTTATTTTCATCCCTGAAAAATCTGCCTGCCTTTTAGCCGGCTTTTTTTGCTAATCGGTGTAAAAAGTTATATAATTATGTAAATTTAAAACTGAAGATAAAAATCATTTGATTTATTTAATTTTGCGTAAAATATGTTATGCCAACTGAAACCAGTCATTATCATAGGGTTTGCGGTACAATTATTTGCCAAATTATATTTGGCAAATGAAATTATACGATAAAAAGGTTCGGGAAGTCACAATTTGTCAAAAGTTTTTTGATGAAACAAAGGTAGGTTTTTCACACGTGTCTGAATATCTGTTATACTTTATTGCATAAGCTAGATGGAATATAATTATTAAATTATCAATAGAATAGTTTATCTTGGTGTCATCACGGGCAAATATTCGTGTGATAATCGCGAGTGTTTAATCCTGATCTTGGCTGTGTGAAAGTTGGCCCGAAACCTCCATTTTTATTTCATCGAATGCCATTTTCTGCTGAAATCATGATGTTTTCAGGATAATCTTAAACATTAATTACGTAAGTTTAGTTTAGGTTAGATTTATGACTTATAAAAAGACTCATACGGCTAGAAATGCCTTTTGATTCGAATTCTGCGTGATAATACGTTCGTTAAAAAGGTTTCGCTAAAATAAGACTTATCTATAAAAAGCACATGAAGTTTAAATTGAACCTAACAAAACAAACGTTTAACCACACAAGAAAGAGTTTGGAGCCCGAAACTGCTCTAAAGTAGGACAAATAACCCAAACCGGGTGAGAACTGAAAACAACTTCGCCCTCAGAGTTACGAGTTACAAAGAAACTAAGTTAGGAGGAAATAATAAATAGAGGTGGTGTTTATTGTTTTTCTAAACAATTGGGCTTGAATTTCTGTGTGGTTTTAAGCTCTTTGTTAAGCTTTTAAATTAAAAAGTTAGGTGCAAGGAGTAAGGAAACTTTGAATGCGCTTTATGCATTCATTTTGTGTACGTAGGAAAAAAAACTTCCCTACATTGATACAAACTCGGCCTAAAAATAAAGACAACATAAATTTATCGATGTAGTACTACACTACCACTAACCCTACCACAGACTATAAGCTAACCAGCAGTTATGGTTATATCTGTTACCTACGAAGCTAGCGGTCCCGGGTTCAACTTCCAATATGTATTTGTGACTGCGACTATTTGTTTTCTATTCTTTATAAAGGATGCCCTCCTTCACGTACAATGAATTAACTACTCCAATTTCCAACCATTGGGAATTCAATTTCATCGACCTAATACCGAATATTCACTCTAAAATTAAAGTACCTAGACCCAGTGGTTTAGGCTGGACAGGTATTTAAAGATAGATACGTAGTTACCTTTTAATTTTCTAGTAACTACTGATAGATACCCACCTAGGAGCTTAACTAGTTCGTAGATTCTTTCTTACATTTTATTAATTTGCAATTGCATAATCTTGCTTTTGTTTTTTTTTCGGTTTTTACTCACCATTATTTTATTGTTTATTATGCGTTAAATTAACACTTAATACCTTTCAAGCACCCTTTTTTTCCCGTAGCGCCCCAGGCATGCGACACGGTTCCAAAAACAAAAGAATTTGATCCAAAACCAGTTTGCAAATTGGGACGACGAAATGAAGGAAAAAGGGCAAATTTGGGATTTTGTACCAAATTTAAATATTGTACTCGGCTTCATTATTCATTATTGCCGGCCCCGTGGTGTTAATTAATCCTTTTGATATTTCCACGCTAGCCGAGCTGTGATTGAGTGCATGCATTTTGTTCCAGGGTACTAGGATAACTGAACATGAGAGCGCTGCGGGTGGACATGTTACAAATTGTTGTTCGATATGCAATATCATTATACTCCTTTACAGACGGGGGAAGTTGAGATAGCGATATCCGTTATAGCTGTAGGATACAATTACTTACCTAGCAATTTATTAAGAACCAACAGCACCTCAAAAGAAATTAGCTGCGAGGAGAAAATTGCAATTGTTGACTTTCATTCCTTTGTATTTTAATTAAGGATCAACCCAACTTTATACTGGAAAAAGAAAGAATCAATGCAAGACATTAAATATAAATGCGAACTAGTTGGGCGGTTTCATGGTTTTGTTTACATTTAAAAAGAAAAGGTTTTGCCTTTTTTAAACAACCGGTAGTAATAATCAAAATTCTATAAAGTGTTATCAAACTAACGATGGCGGTCCTCGTTTTTTAAATTGACGTTCTATGGATGCATCAATGTTTGCTTACGTGCCGCCGTCCTGAATTGTACTCACTTATAATAAAATGTGATTTTTGATTGTGTTTTATTTCGAAGCAAAGGCCTACCATTCAGCCAGTTATCCTAAAGGCGTATTTAGATCGTCATTTGACTCTGAATCAGTAGCAGGCAGTAAATGGGTTCAATGCTGAACGATTTATCCGGACGTGGATGCAGACAGCGAAGCCATGAATCTTGCAGATAAGGCGCTTACTAGTAGAGCGGGATACAGTAGAACTGTAAGCCTAGGAGGGTGCATTCTATGAGTTTTAATAACCGCAGATGGCACAAAATACTTATAGATTTTTTTTCCTGATGGTTTTCTCTCTTATAGGCCTAGCAAAGATGCAAAGACGCTGCTAACAAATGCTAAAAAGTGTATGGAGTTGGCATAAGCGTTTGTAGTGACAACAAATTGTTCCGTTAAAGAGTTCGTTTTCTTTAAAAAAAGTGCGTATGTCCCATAGCACTGGGCATGTATTAATGACCTTATTTCTTAAGATCGGAGGTTAAATTTACTTTGATTAACAAATTGCGCATGCATCTTTTTTATTTTGGCAACCATTACATTAAGCAGCAGAGTTAGAGTGAAAATTCGTGTTGCCAGTTGTAATCCAAACAGTAACCTATTTTTTTATTTTTTTTGCTTTTGACACTGTCTGTACAACCGTTCATATGTGGTCTGTCACTCTAGGTTAAATTTTCAGCTTAAATGAATTAGATAAAACATTTAAGAAACACTTTTTTGACCGACTGTAGTGTGTAGTGTAGGTATCTTAATTATTCGTGCAAAAAGGCATAAAAAAATATTTATACTCAAAAATCAAAATTAATCTATCAGTGAGCTATCCTACTGTTCCTTTTCTTGTTCACTGCGATCAAATAAAACTGCTTACACGAGAATATTCGGGCACCATTTGTTCCGCGGTGAAGCAGGACATTAACTTACCGGTTACGTTTAATCTAACGTTATCCTTTATAACTAGAAAGCACCCATGTATCATCAATTCAGCCAAAAATAATATAAATGGAAATTTTTATGATGGCTTTATAATATTGTCATACTTCTTATGATTCGATTGATTTTTCATTCATGAGGTCACCCATGCATGCTACGAGTAATATAAAAATAATGAATAATCAATTGAATCGAATACAAAACGAGTCGAACTCGTGTACCGAGGGCTCCGTATTCAGGTGCCTGTAGGTACAGTCGAGAACTTCAATTTGGGACTCACCTTAAGTCCAAAGGTTATCTGACATTCTACAACAATAAGGTTGACTTTCCTAAAAGTTACAAATGACTTGATATGTCCAAAGACATTGCATATTTTTCTTGAAATGGGTCACAAATTAACGTTCGTGATAGTACTATAACTGAACTGCAATCATATCACATAAGTGATGTACATTCGATGTGCAATGGTTAGAAACAATTATAAGAAAAAAAAACTAAAAAGTTAAAATGAGTCATGTTTAATATTGTAGACAACCCTATGTTCCTAACTACATTCCGAAATTTGTAAGGAGAAAAGGATACCTGTTATCTTAGGGATCTACAACCGATGTTCAAATATTCCACCACGTCTGATAATACAGGCAGCAGCTCGTGCCCGAGTATGGCGATGCACCTTCGATAATGTATTTTCTTCACGATTTTTTCTACGCAGTTGGTCGAAGGCAGCAATTAATCTTTCTTTCATTTCCTCGGCAGTATCACATTCTGTCCTGTACACTTTGTCTTCAATTGTGCCCCACAGAAAAAAAGTCCAGTGCCGTGAGATCCGGACTCCTTAGTGGCCAACGGTGTGGCCCAAACCGCCCTATCCATCTGTTCCCAAACTCAGTGTTTAATTTCTCACGCATTTCTATCACGGAATGAGCTGGTGCTCCGTCTTGTTGGTACCAAGTGCGTTGTCTTTCGGCTAGTGGCAAGGTATCGAGGTAAGCGTTAACCTCGGAGTTTAGGAGAGCCATGTATCCAACTTTGTTAAGTGTTGCAGGTAAGAACACGCAGGCCCTATGATTGTTTCCCCGTGAATTGCAGCCCATACGTTAACTGACCAACGATATTGGTGACTCGAATAACGGTACGCGAATGGGTTTTCTTCGGCGTATACGTGTTCATTTTGCCTGTTCCACATACCATTGCGTGTAAATACACTTTCATCCGTCCAAATAATGCGTCTAATGAAGTCACGGTCTCCAGCTATTTTGTCTAACAACCACCGGCAGTATGCTTCCCGGATGGGGCAGTCTCTGGGCAATAACGCTTGAACCCTCTGTATGTGATAAGGACGACGACGGGCACGTTTTAGTATTTTCAATACTGTCGTATGAGTTAATCCGAAGTGCTGACGCGCCCGCCTGGAATTTGCTCTTGGATTTCGATCAAAATAACGCAGTACTCTTTCTTCGAGCCCCGCAGCAAGTCGTACGACACCTCCTCCGCGTTGGCCGTCTTGAGATGTTCGGGGGACTATGGGACGATTGCTAGCAACGTGCCTTTGACCGCAAAGGCACGTAATATCGTTCGACGATCTGATGGATGCGGTGGAGGATATCTCTCTCTGTATTGACGCAAAGTCTCAGAGGTATTGTAGTTGCACTCTGCGTATAACAGAAACAAATTAAGATAATCTCTGCTCTGTGACGTGCTTATTGTCATTGTAATAATTATCTATGAAACAAACAGGTTGCAAAACTAAAATATTGTCAATGCACCTACTAAATGTCATTCATCAATAACGTCACAAAGTTATTGTTTACTAGTTAGGTCAAGGTGGGGTCATTGACCTTATCAGCTGTTAGGGTTGAAACTATACGTTTTTTGTATTAAACTTTAACGAGCTGTAACTCGAAAACGGCTAAAAATATTAGTATAGTTTCTTGGAGAAAAATATAGTACTAAAGATATATAATCTTGAATTTACCGGAAGGGCCGTCGTCCCTTTCCACCCTGTAAACGTAAAACCACTCTTGAATAAAACCAGTTAGTAATCTCGATTGTGACCAGTATCGATCAATCTCCAACAACCCCAACCTTTCCGAGTGCCCTAACAACCCGAAATAAATATTTATTAATGCAAATCTGTAAATTAATTCATTTCTATCACTTTGCAGACCCTTTTAGCTCAGGTAGGTCCATTGACAAGTTTATTTAGCTACCTAAAATATTTGCGAAATTTACAGTCAGACTTTCAAGTAGCTACATATTTTTGTACTTTGTCATTTTTATTCCTTCAAGATAGCTCAAAAAAAATGCTTTATAGACTAGTCTCGCTATAGGTAATAGAAAGGAACTGATCTAAGTATAAAATTGCGTTTTCTGCTTACGAGTTAGGCTGCCTGTCCACTGGAGCGGAGTCCAGAGCAACGGAGCGGTGAGTGTGAAAAATATCCACCAATAGGAATACTTTATATTCCAAGCGTCGCTCAGCGCAGCTCTCCTATTGGTGGATCTTTTCCGCTACCTCGCTCCGCTCCGGTGGACAAGCAGATTTATCCCTATTCCTACTTTTATATGTTAATAGACAATAAAATAGAAGTAAAACTGAAGCATCTCAGCCGTTATACTGGCCCTAGAGAGCTAGAAGCGTATATTGAGTGATCGTTATTCGGTGAATAGAGATCGTTTAAGGTAAGCACCGATAAGGAATCCCCAGTTTTATTCCCTCCATTATAATAATTAAACAAATGGAGTGACTGTAAAATTGTATTATGCATAAAATATTGGAACATTTGCGAGGTGTCTAAAGGGGTTACGATTGGATATTATTTAACATAAATACCAATTCCGTATTATGTCATATTCATGTTTAAAATGTATAAACTCGACGTAAATAGAGAAAGAGGATAGTGTTAAAAATAAAATAAAAAACAGCGCTAGTTTGGATCATTGTTCTTTTTTTTTTAATATCTGTTCCTAAATTTATAAATGTCAATCTCGATTCTAGTCTAATAAGATTAGAGATTGACGTTAATAAATTTAGGCTAAAAGATTTTATTTTTAACGCATATACAAGGCTAACGACTAGTACAAAGGCCAACTCATGATTATAAAATCCATAGATATTTGCGATCTAACGTTGACAATCTTAAGGCTACAAATGCGTTGTCGACCCAGAGGACTAAGGCTACGTCCCATGTGGGCGATTCAAAGCGAACAGAATTTCAAAGCGATCCGATGCGGTGACATGCGGGAATCGCCTCGCACCGCAGGACTACCTCCGCCGCCGACCACCCCGCGCCTCTATTGGTCACGTAGGACACTTCAATAGCTGTTGGCTGTTTGTCTCTTTCGCGCCGCGTCGCACCGCATCGCATTCGCGTGAAATTCGCTTACCTATGACGCTACCTAAGATGGAATATCTCTATGCTAATTATTCCCCGATATTTGAAATTAAAGAACACTGATCCGACTGGCCATAATACGGTGAACCAGGTCTAGAGTCTGTATTATACGACATTAAACAATATTGCTTTTAACGTGTTATGATATTGTTTTTCACCCGGCGTCTATTACTGTTAAGCAAATAGGAGCTATCAAAACATAGACAACACAATAACCGATCTAATATTATATTATTGAAGTCGTAGAAGAAGCCCTAGGCCAAAATCAATATTGCTTTACGTCATAAAATAGTGCACCTGTGTAAATAATATTATTTTATTTACACTGGTGCACTATTTTATGACGTAAAACAATATTTTTTCTATAGACCCGATAACAGTTGCAATAAATCATATTACAGTACAAAAACAACGCCATTTTGCATCAGACATAATTTAATTCAAGATGCAATATTTCTGCAAAACTCAGCTCGTAGCGGATACTAGCCAACAAACCGAGAAATAGCTGCTACGTGCTACGCGCGCTACGCTCGTAGAGCCGTAGTGCATTGCAAATGTTGGCAGTAAAAGTGCCGACGGCAAAACGTTTTTGATTACAAACGGATACGCTATAATGGTATTATAACCCCGGGCAAAAAGGTAGGGGTTATATGTTTTTCTCCCACACGCACGGAAATTTTAACCTTACTGTTGTAGTAATCGAAGTTCTAGGCCCAGGAAAAATAAAAATAAAAAGTTATTATTTACCTACGGCACGGGACGCGAAAATGTGTGAAATTTTATTACGTACGGTGTTTAACTTTTTAAAACCATGTTTGGACTAGGATAACTAACTCGATACAGCCAAACATTCGTACAATCAAAATTCTTACATGATAATTTTACTTTTTAAATGATGTGCACTAAAAAGGTAAACCTATTCAAACAGAGTTTACAGCGTGTTTAAAAGTGCATCAAAAAGATTGCCAAAAACAGTGAAACAGTTAAAGAAATTGCGTTCATAAACAAAATAAATTGCTGAAATACCTAACATAAACGCGTAATAAATATTATAATTTGAACTATGTATATTTTATTAAAAAAATATTTTTGACGTTTAATTTTTTTATTTTATTTAATGTGTTATTTGATTTTTAGTAGGTAATATTTGCAAATTTTGGGACTGTGTTTAATATTATTAACAATTGTGTTATATTTTCTCGCATTTTTGGAAAAAAGCACTATACAAGCCTCAGCCGGGAAGGGCGGTTGCTGGACTCGTATATACCGCGGCCTCGACTGCGTCTCGGCCACGCTAACTCATACTCGTCCCGCAATAGACAATTTCCCGGCCTCTGCAGTAAATTACTATTTTACTTCTCACGCTCTACAAATGTGACTTTTTAGTCTCCTTAATCTCTAGGGTTTAAAGAATTATTATTTTATTTCGACAACCAATCATGGTGTTTGTAAATGAAGGATTATCGCCATTTTTAGTGATATGTATAGACAATTTTTAGGGCACGGAAATAACCTCAAAATGCCAACTGTGCAAAAATATAAAAGAAACGATTTTGTTTTGTTTAGTACAATAAACAATCATATTTTGAAAAGATATACCGTTATGAACTGTGGTTACTTGCATGTGACATCACCAGTAAGTAACCACAGTTGCCAACCAATCACATAGCGTTTATGCCACAAATAAAATTTCAATAAATATTACTTTTTTTTTTGGGAAATTTCCAAAAAATATACCTAGTTTAGTTTTAAATAAAGTGTAATATGTTGTCTTACGCTATTATTTGATAGGATGACCATAAATGCGTATACTACGCATTTTTATTATTGTCAAATAGCCTGTTGTAATATCTGTATAGGAATAAAATCTGTATAGCACACCCTTGCAGGTTCTGAACTCCTGGTATCATAATACCAGGTGTTCAGTCACCATACTGAACACCCCTGATTGATCTTTGATATCATTACAGAATTTTTGACGTCGCCAATGTGATTACTATACCAAAACAAGCTGGGTTGAACCATTTGCCAGGCAAAATCAGGAAGTTTCGCTCTTAGGTGGTAGGGGTGGTCAGGAAATATACGATTACACACATCCTATGTCACATATTAAGTATTAAGTATGCGGAGCCGTTTCAGAATTTGACACCTCAGTGCGGTGACGCGGTCACGTGACCGCTGCCATGTCGCGTGACATCAAACCACGGAAATTGTAGCCGTACTGAATATTTTTATTTAAGGAGCAACTTTTTCATGACTGCCCAAAAAAAGAGTGTTGATATTGAAATAACAACAATGGCAAAATGTTAATTATTTATGTCATTAAAAAAAATCTTCTAACTATCAACAATATAGGTACAATTTGAAATGTCTTAATGTGACCATCTCAAATTAATATATACAAATACACTTAGTTGCATTAAAAATGGATTTAATAACAATATCAGAAAATGCAATCGGGTTTTTAAAGGTCGCTTTTCATTTCTTTATTTTAAATTTCAATACTTTATTGGTATAACCTACAATCAATTTTAAATCTACGTTGCTATGTAAAAAGGTTTGTAATAAAATTCGGGTAGGCACACAGGGGCACTGGAACGGATCCATGCCTACGCAGTTCATAAATAAATATAAATAAATATCAGGGGACAATGTTACACCAATTGATCTGGTCCCAAACTAAGCTCTAGACTTGTACTATGGGTACTAGACAACGATATAAATACTTATATAGAGAAATGTATACTTAAATACATAGAAAACATCCATGAATCAGGAACAAATATTCGCGCTCATCACACAAATATCTGCCCTTACCGGGATTTGAACCCAGGACCGCTAGCTTCGTAGGCAGGGTCACTACCAACTAGGCCAGCACGTCGTCATTCATAACTTGGCACGGATCCGTGTCTAAGCATACACGTACTTAATGCTTTGTCACTTTAACGTCATAATTATTTAACTACTGCACTAATCTACGATGTGGCAACGTACTAACTCGTATACTACAAACAAGAGGACGCATGCAACTTTGTACGCATAGAATTCGTTTTCTGCTACTCAGGGTGAGGTTAAGGGGTCTTACTGAATGAACTTTCAAAATCCCTTCTATTTCTGCCCCGTAAGATAGCCACGGAATATTCTTTCCTCCAATTTCCAGTCTAGCGATTCCGGCTGTGCGTTGATCGATCAGTCAGCCAACCGGTTTCTTATTTGATTTGATACACTCGAGAACAATGAAAACAGAACACTTTCTATGGTTTTTCTATACAAAGTGACCTGAAACCATTGCTCTTGACTATATATTATAGGTCTAAATGTTAACTAGTAAGATATATTTCCATAAATCAAGCATGAAACGCTAAGTGGATTTTGATAAAAATAGGTATGCAGCGCCTCGGGAGCCTGCCGTTTTGTCAAAATATTTTTGGTCAAATGTATCATTTCCCAAATTTTCAGAATTTGCTTTAGTACCATCGTGTAGAACCCTATAGGTTAGGTTAGGTTCGTTTTTATAAAATCGTGAAATATTTACGGTTACAGAAAACAAGGCGGTTTGGCAAATGAAAATTTGGGAAATGATACATTTGACCAAAAATATTTTGACGAAACAAAGGTAGCCCGCAGCGCCTCTATTCTAGGCGGTAAAACGCAAATCGTATTTGATCTGTTACGGTATTGTTTTTCAGTCGGCCGCCATTACTGTCAAGAAAATAAGAGCTATCAAAACTTTGACAATACGATAACACCTCAAAAACGATTTTGTTTTTACCGTGTTGAATAGAGGCGCACGTATTCTCACTTTTCTGTATACCTCGAGAATAATGGTTTTCGAGTCATTGGTATTTTCTGTTTAATACGTATAAATATATCTATATATTCAAAATTTGTCCGAAGTTTATAATAGCAATATGGTGGACGTTAATTACATGTTTTTTACAAAAAGTCTAGGAAACTACTTGTTTGTCTATAATTAAAGTAGTACGTGTTTTGCATTTTTTAGATTATTTACTTAATAAGTACCTAGTATGTGGGCTATATACAATAGTAATACTTTATGAATTAATGTATTAGTAATTTATATTCAACCTGTATAATATTTAAATAAATAAACATCGAGGGGAAATATCGCATGAATTAACCTACTTCTAAACTAGACCACAATAAACACACCGACGAGAAATATAACAAGTTTGTTTGAATAAAACATTATCCGGGACAACTCTGCAGTAAAATTCTCGATAATATCGAGGCACAATGTCCAAGCTCTCCCAGCTCTGGAAACCTACAAAATCCCGCTATTTACTGATGAAAATGTGCTCTAAAGTACTTTGTCACAGAGTGCTGCGTCAAGCGTCCTTTTTACAGCCAATTTTATGGCGAGCGCATTCGGCTGCAGTCTGCTACGTCCGCTTTCCCTAACTACATGACCCAGCGATTGGGCAACATTCTCTTTTGGTTTATGGCAGCCTAGTACAGCTTACAGAAATTGGGTTTTTAAGTTACTTGTCCCCCCACCGACGATGAGTGGGAAGCGAGTAGAGCTAGCGGTGAACTATTAATGTATATGTCACTTTTATTGACACGGTATCTATATTTTGCCGTGTGCCGTGTGGTTGCCGGCTAAGAATAGTGCCACTCCATGCCTTCCTGAAGAACTAAGGGATTAAAGGCTTGTAGTATTGTTAGGCGATGGGCTTGCAACCTGTCACTAATATACACTGGTAAACATCTTGGCCTGATTGTGCAAAATGTGGTTATATAATCAACAACAAGTTGTTAGAGTTGTTGGTAATTCTGTAGCTCTGCCTACCCCACTCTGGGATGAAGGCGTGACGGTATGTATTTATGTATGTGTATCTATATTTTTCGTTTCGACAAACTAGTGGAAAGAGTTTTTGCGTTTGACCCGAAAGGTGGCGCATTTATGTAATCAATATTTCGAAAACACATACTACCTCGTAATAGCAAAAAATAAATTACAGCTGCTCTTCTTCCCAGCGACCTAATGTCGTTTAAATTTGGGATACAAAATCTTTTTCAATCTCTTTTTTGATTAAATTTTATTGAAATGTCAAGTGCAATATGGTTTCACCAAGTTGAATAGGGGCCCAATTGAAAAAACAAAATAGACTTTGACATTCAATATCATTCATATCATAAGTGTGCGAATGCGAATACAATTTTAATAACTGGTATCATAACAAAGTGTTTTCGTATTCGTTTACCCGCCCGCAAATAGCTCAAATGTATGCGTAAACATTTTTTTTCCACGTTCTCATTATCTATTTCTCCAACCTTAATATTCTTGTTGAACCCCATCGTAAAGAAACATTACACTGACATTATCCACAAATAACAAGCAATCAGTCTAAAAAGCAATTATTTTGAACCTATCCGCCTACGTGCCACCCACGCACCTTCCAATAACACCTATTAATAAAAACGTTAAATGAAATTCAAACCGTCTATTGTGATTTGATATCAAAGTACCAGGATCACATAAACCGAAAGAAATCGAAAACCTTTACCTTTCCGAATATGGGACAAAGGAATTACTAGGTACGTCGGTTTTTCTAAACGGGGTTGGCTGTAAACAAATCCTTGGTACCTTTAATATCGTCGTGTTAAGTTATTTCTAGGCACTTATTAATGATGTATGGAAATAAAATGTGGCTTCGACTTGAAAGGATTCTTATATGTTTGATTGGCTTTGATTACCACATTTGTTGGTTAGGAAAGTCAATGATTGAAATTTCAGGAAATTGTTACGAATAAGTTGCAGGAAATGCTACTCGTGGGCTTTAGAGTAATTGGAAGACGCCGTATAAATATTTTGATCTCTTTTTTTTAAAAGTATTTTATCTATATGTACGCACATATCGTAAGTCCTCTTTTATGCGTTCAAAACCCGTAGGAAATGACCAGCATTATTGCAACTAATTTTACTATGAAAAGTTTCTTGTCTGTGGTAGTAGGTAAAATTTGTACTGTAATGGTTATAACAGTATAGATTTTGGTAAGGTTATGAGTTTCAAATTTGAAACATGTTCCAAAATTAACACAATTTAAATAGGTCCAATTCTAGGATCAATTGGAACGTCAACTCGTTATATTTTTTAGTACAATATCGTAGGATATTTGAATTTCGAACGACATGAGAATAGGGACTTTATTAGTAGGTATGTCTATCATATGATTTAAAAAAAAAACCATTCATATTCGTGACACATGACCATTTTTGTTGTCAATTCGTCGTATCGTAAGTCGTAATTTGATTTCATTTAGTTCATTTCTTTGTTGAGTTTATTGTGCCACTTATGAAAATTCTGCTTATCCAAGTAGACAACAATTGATTAACATTGATTAAATTTAACATCGTTTGGTGAAATTGGTAGGTACTTAGATATGTTACAGGTAGCGCTGGTAGCAATGCAGGTCATTTGCCTTTCGGCTTCTGAACCCATCTTAGAGTACTTATAATATGTGTGTAGATAAAGTATTGTACGCGACTCTGCGTAATTGGCATTACGCAACCGTCACGTAAACTACTATTATAGGCAATTTAAGGATGAATATTTCATTAATTTTGCGTTTGATCATGTTGTTTTATTTGTGCAATATATAGGAAATAATACAAAGTAATAAATTCATGCTTTAGAATTTAATCAAATAATGAAAAACTAGTGAGAATGGTGGGTTAGGTTTTTCTTCAAATGGTTATCGTGTATAAAAGTGACGTCAGTAATACAGATTTCAAAGTAATTGACTGCCGTGGAGTGTTAAGTTACTCGTATGGCTATGACGTCATGCTTGGATTTGGATATTTAATGAGAATGCAAAGGAATAAGAAAGAGGATACGGTAACTATGTAAGTAGTACGCGCTAGTAAGAGTGACGTCAGTATCTTATGAAGATTTTGAAGTATATTCGGAATTCTACAATCGTGACATTTGGGTATGTTCATGTAGCAAGCAAGATTAGGGGATAAGATACAGATCCTAAATTATGGATGTGCCAATTATGGGGGAGGTTTAAGTACGCGAAATGCCTAATACTAACAAGGAAAGGTACCCAACTGTCCGGCTCCGATTTTGTTGATTTTGATATATGTTAGAGAGTAGTTTAAAATAACAGACACGTATTTTTTTTAGCGGCCCATTCTCAACTTGTTGGGAGATATTGACCTCCAAAGTACTGAAAAGTGACTAAACCCTCTTACTTATACACCGTGTTTTTTTTGATTTACGATAACTTCGGCATATTACTAGGTATATCCATAGAAACTAATTGGTAGATTAGATTTTAAAATATTGCAAAAATAATTTTTTTTTCAGTTTAGAACAAAATAATGAAATCTTTTATCTTTGGTCATTCTAAAAGGGCCTTTAGAGCTAACTAATAATCAGTGTCAAATACGTCTATGTTGGCGTGACATACACACACAAGTAAAGATAACACTTGACAGGTACAAGATTGTCACTTTAGATTGACGCGTATACAAACCTAACAATTGGAAACTCTTTACTCATAAGTATAAAAAGAAAATTGTTGTTATCAATTAAGAGCCTTTTACACTAGTTTGACGTGATTAACTGATTAAATTTAAAAATTAAATATCTTTAAAACCGTTAGACTTATCATTTGTCTGTCTTCGGGAAATTAACTTTGTTTGACCTAAAGAACGTTCCCTTAAAGTTATCGTAAATCAAAAAAAACACGGTGTATAGAGATATTTTAAAAAAATGCATGTTTGTAGAGGTAGAAGATGAGCACGTGAATTAGCACGTGTTTTGCTATATCGGCTAGAACTAAAATTTAAAAAAAAATACACTAGAAAGTGTATCTTCGATGATCTTTGAAGGGTATTTTTTATTAAATATGAGTTTTAGCCGATCAATTATTTTAAACTACTCTCTAACATATATCAAAATCAACAAAATTGGAGCCGGACAGCTGGGTACCTTTCCTTGTTAGTAGGACATCCGAACAGGAGACGATTTGCAACGGGTGTTTATTCGATAAAAAGTATTTTATATCAAATTTAATATGATAAGTAATAAACAGCCCGGTGCATATCGTCTCCTATTCGGATCTTTAACCATAATAAGGATTAAAAAAACTGAGAGTCATCGAGAACAGAAAACCTATCTATATTTATGGGTACGTTTCACTCGTAAGCTTAGTTTAATAAAAAAATCTACTCAGTTTACAGATAAAGTTATAAATTTTCCTCGATCTCGTTGTCAAATAACATCGTAAGACTGAGGTCAAGCGCAAAACCATTTTTTGATAAAAATATAAAAATACTCTAGATTTATTTCAAAAGAATCCATTTAACTTCAGCAAAACAATCGCTAAACACCCGATAAAAGACAGCTTTAAAAAACTCCATCGCAAAACCGTGGTTTCCTCTCAATTGCTCCCATGGAAGCACGTTGATAGGTCGACGTAGGAAGCGTTTTCCATTTTCTATTCTTGGCAAAACGTTTCGTTTTATATCAGGTGCAAATGGCTCTCACTTCCCTTGGTTTTATTGCGCGCATAAGTGTATTATACTCTCAGAAGAAATCAGAGTGTTGTGATGCAATGAATGAATAACTAAATATCAGGGGACATTTGTTATACAAATTAACCTAGTTAGCCCCAAAATAAGGTCTAGGAATGTTGAAAAACCTTGGGGAAGGCCTCTGTCCAGTAGTGGACTTCTTGCGGCTGATGATGATGATGATGATGAAGGTCGGTTACCTCAGCGCGATGCTGTGGACTCACAATTAATTTAATCTTTTTATTTTTATTGAGGACATAATTTTTTTGTTGAATTAAATGTAAAAGAATTTGAAATACTTAAAATATTTGGCTACTAGGAGAACAGAAGGGAAGTGGAAATCGCATAAATTGTGCTCGTTGAAAAGTCCGTACTGACCAGCAATGGAAAAAGTTTGCAGTTAAACGCGCCAAAGTGGCACAGCATTCACGTACACTTTTGTACGTTGTACTACTTCATTAGGTAACGTTCGATTTTCATTTTATTTAAAGTAATGTAATAGTCACACTTTAGCTTTGTGATTAACTTTGAAATTACATAATCACGGTTCAAAGGTTAAGTAAAGATCATGTATAAAAGTGACCTCTTAATGATGAGATTATCTTTATTAAATTTATTTGTGTTCTTTAAGCTTTTCTTAACCAATTTTATTTGTTTTTAATGTAGTAAATATTAAATATAATAAGCTTCATATCTGTCCAAAAAAACCCTTCCGGTAATAAGTCACTGTAGCATTAGAATAGACGTAAGTATCAATTAACCTATTTTGAATTAGGCCAGTTTAATACTAAAGAATCATTGGTATAGGCACAGTCTAAATAAAAAAATGGCTTAACTAGTTTTTTTTTTTTTTTTTTTTTTTTAATTTATTTAGGAAAACAAACAGTCATGAATGAACATAAAAACAGTAATGTTATTAACGAAAGGACCTAAAGTTCCATAAACTATAAATGAAAATTAGCATCAAGGCGCTAACGCCATAAGAGACAGATCACGTGTGACGTGACCAGAGTAACCGATCTCACTAAGAATGAGTATTAAAAGTGAGTACATACAATAAAGGAAGAAAAGGCATAATAATAAGCAAATTACATATAAAATAAGAGTTACATTGATTCTCAAGTCTCTTTTTAAGTCATACATCGGTCACTTTAAGATTTAAATCCATTGATAGAGCTTATCTTATTAAACTCGATGCAAATTATGTGACGTCACACTGCACACACTTCTGTATCAATACCGAATTCGTCATCATTGCAATAATAAATAGTAAAAATAAATTAGGATACAATGTCGCACCAATTGACCTAGTCCCAAACTAAGCTCTAGGCTTGTACTATGGCTACTAAGGCAACGATATAAATACTTATATAGAGAAATATAAACTTTAATACAAACATCCATGACTCAGAAACAAATATTTGCGCTCATCACTCAAATATCTGCTGATGTGAATAATACTGGGATTTGAATCCAGGACGGCTAGCTTTGTAGGCAGAGTCACTACCAACTAGGCCAGCGAGTCGTCAAAATAGCGAGAGGACCGGGCGCACGAAAATGCAAAACGACACAAAGTGCACGTTGGTTCCTTTCCAGCATAAATTCGTCAGTTTTTGATTGAGTAATCAAAGGAACATGCTTTGTTAAGTCACTTTACATAATATTTAATAAAAAACTGAATTGAGTCACTTTCGTTCTCACCGTGCGTCATACCATCAGAGCAAGGTAGTCACTTTAGCATATCATTCAGTCATTGCTCTTTTCTCCCTTTTCATCCTTTCTCTTGCTCTTTGCTGTCTTGCTTAAACAGAATACTCAAAATTTCTTTGTTTATACGCTTAGATATCCGCGTGTATAGGTATGCATTATTCATTCTGCACTGGTACCTGTCTGCTAACAACCGTATAAAGATTTTCTTGTGCGCATAACGTCGTATGAATCATGGTATTGGTACATTTCTTGATTCACGTGAGTTAAATTACCAGTTTTTCCCGCGACTTTGTTTTAGAAGAAATATTTTTATTTTTTTTCTCAAGAGCTAGGAATTATACAGGAAATTTTCTTCTATGTCGTGAACATGCCAACGTACGTACAAAGTGGTAGTAGATTTTGCTATGTTTTTCATAATGTTAATTTAATATTAGCCGTTATAATAACAGTAATTTTGTTTTGGAATAGCAAATTGTGTGATAATATTATTTACCTATGCTGAGAGCATACAAAAAACAATATGAGTATTTTACATGAGATAACCTTAAACTATCTTAATCTTAGTCTATAAATACTTCTAGGTGTAAAAGAAAAGTCAAAAATTCATTGAATCTAACATTTTGTTTTCAAAAGGAAAATTAACAATTCGATTAACTTATGACATTTTGACAATGTTGCGAACTTAAACCTACAATTATAACTTACCTCGCAGTCTCCACATACCACTAAACTACCACTAAAAACTAACGTCACCACCCGCGCTCAAACTATTTTCAATTTAAAACTTTTCCCATCCTCGGTCAATGTAATTTTTTCAACCAACTCAATTTGTTTAGTTAACGCTTTTTGCCTCATGCCATTTTGCTTTTTATTGGATATTGGTTTTACATCCTACGACTCCCGCTAAAATTTATATAAAATATTTTTTATGGCAATTAATAGGCACGCGAGCACTCAGGCCACCTGATGGTAAGTCGGATCTGAGACCCATAGGCATTTGAAATCTCAAGACTGCAATCCTAAGACTTCAAATGCGTTGCCAAATAGGGGTAGTAGCGGGAAACTAATTCTACACGTACGAAGTCGCGGGCGCCCTCTAGTATTTTATATAATTTTATATATTTTAAGACAACATAATAAAGTATAAAACACAATTATACCAATTAGGGCGCAACTCGAAACTCGGCGCAGTCTTAAGCCTCGGAAGAGTTATGACCTTTTTTCACTAGGGCGACAACTCGCGCGATATCCCTGTGAGGCTCGTTTTGCTGACAAACTGCACCACATTATCATGTCGTAAAGGTGATTTGTCAAAAGTTTGCGGGCGTGCATGGAAAAGAAAGGATTTTTCATTTTTATATGGCAACACTTGAGATGTCGCGGGGTCGTTACAAAATGTAAGGTGATTTTTTTAGTATCATAATATATTTATTATTGTGAGTAAAACTTTTGGTTTTTAAACATTAATATAGAAAAAAAAAAAATAGAAAAAAAAAGTAGTTTAATGAAATAAACAAAAATAAAAGGCGATCCCTACTTAAAAAACAGACTTAACGAATAAACATGTTTTCGATGATCCGTTAAGAATGTATATTTTTTATTATATTTTAAACCTTTAAATCTTGTTTCATTTACTGTGTTCTCATTTAAATAGGATATGACATAAATTAATTGAAACAATAACCATTATGGTAATAGTTATAATTATTAATAATCAGATCTTGACTACAAAGCGCGTCTCAGAAGTGCTGAAATGACAGTTTTCTATGACTTGACGTTTACTTTGACGCATCTTATGACGGACGTCTCAGCCGAGAGGAGTTTATTGAAACGGCAATAAGTCTCCAAAATGTCTCCGTTACACTCTATCTGTAAGACTTTACTTATTAGATTAGAAATTAAAAGCACGTAGAGAACGAAGTCATAAACATGTATTAGACCAGTGGACCGTTGACCCACCAGAAAATTGTCTCTGTGACGTTATGATTCAAGTCGTAAGAAGTGTCAAATAATTGTCTTATAATGTAATTGTAGCACCGTTCTATGGTAGGTTACGATTCCATTGGGCTAATAGTACATGTACCTAATGCTACTGATAATAAGATCACAATTATATTTGACGCGACGGCCGTATATATATCAATGATTTTGACTTAATAACGTTGTCCAGGGCAACTCATCATATTATTATATTTCCCTTCATCGAATTTTATTTTATCGAATGCTATTTTCTGCTAAAACCATGATGTTATCAGGATATCGTAAACATTAATTACGTAGGTTAGGTTAGAGTAGACTTGTGACTGTCGAAAAAAATTATGTTTCGATAAAATAAAAGGTACCCGTTTTTAAGATGTCTGGAAATTATTACAATTTTTGTTTTATAAAGTAAAACGTCTAAAGTCAATACTAACTGACTTGTCTTCTTAGTAAACACTTTTATAACCTCAAAATGCATAGTTTCTGACTAAAACAAGCAAGCAACTAGATACCACATTTTAGACACGATTTTCCTGATATTACATCTTGGGTGACAAAATTGTAATTTTAGGCAAAATTAGCATTTTGAGGTTATAAAAGTGTTAACGAAATAAGACAAGTCGGATGGTTTGGAGTATAGGTGTCCGAAATTCTCTGTTCAAGGTATAGCCGAAAAACGCTCGATTTAATCAGAATCAAATATTGGCTTTGAAAGCCACATCTGTTACACGACGTCCGTTGGAAGGATGTTCGCGTCATTGAGCAGTATTTTTGCTCAAAAATCTGAACAGATGGTATAGTTATAATTTTTGGCATTTATGGTGTTACGAATATATTAGAAGACAATAAGTTGAGTAGGATCTCTCTCACCATCATTGTGCCGTAGTGAAACTGCAATAGGTAATATTTTAAAGATAATTATTTTTTGCAAATGTTTCTGAGTCACTTACTGAATTGTGCACATATTTTTATTGAAGAGAACAGAGTAAACAGTTTCAGATTTAAATTGATACTGTGACCTTACTAAATTTATCCAATATGTGGGCATTACAAAAACATATGACGCGTCTATTTTTTCCCAATAAGTCCCACATGGAAACAAATTTAACGAAAGAAAACCAATTTACAAGGAAAAGATCTTAAAAAATATATAAACAGCCTCTTTGGATAAACTATGACACCTTCGTTCCATTCTATTCTAAATTTAAATATGCTGGTCTCAAAAATACTGGCAAAAAATGAAGCGGGCGTAAAAAGGGTACGCCATTTCATTCAATCAGCACTTTTTCTTTTAGGAATAAATGGCGCGGGCTAGGTTATTTTCGGTCAGTATTTTAGGCGATGCCCAATGCGGCGATTCTCGTGTGGATCAATTTAGTAGATTGATAGCTTTTAACAATATTGTTGTGGGCCGGTGAGTGGTGACGTATAGCGCCTCTATTCATTGGGCAAATATATATTGTTTTTGACGTGTTTTGGTTTTGTATTTAACTCGGTCGCCATTATTGTAAATAAATAAGAGCATTCAAAGGTTGACAATACGATTACAAGGGGGCTTCTAAACGAGCAACATTTTCACGGCAATGTGTGGCCGGCAACTATACGCATCTTGCTCTAACATACGAAGTAAGAGTAAGATAGCACTAGTTGTCGGCCACAAATTGCAGCAAAGCATGGCCCGTTTAGAAGCCCCTCAAATCAAAGACCATATGTTGTCATCGTGTAGAATTTCGGCCCAGTAAGTTTGGTGTGAAGGTTGGTAAGGAAAAATATATAACCTGTGGTAAAAGGGTCCGCAAAGTGTTAGAAATGAATTAATTTAGCGATTTGCATTAATTAAATTATTTGAAGTTGTTAGGTAGGACAAAGGGAAAGGTTGGGGTTGCGGGAGATGGATCGGTACTTGTCAGAAACAAGATTACTAACCATATTAGTGTTTTCGGCATCGCATTGCAGTTTAGTCGTAACGTCGACAATATGATAACTTGTCAAACGCAATAAGGTTTTAGCCCTGATTTATTGATAATTGAATTTGATTAGAAATTTAAATTAAGGTTAAATCATGCTCAATGATGTTATTAAACATGTGATTATTGTAAAATTTGTATTCATTTAAAATCTTTACTTAATTAGTATGTAATATTTATAAGTCCATTCGATCCTACAATTAAAAGAAAAACACTTTTGTTACTTTCTTTTTATTCTTTTAATGCGAGTCATATTTAGTATTACCTAAGTTAGAGCGACGAACGTGTTCCCTTCCTTTGTGTTACTTAAGGTCTCAAAGCAAATTGTACATAAACGCTTCGGTAACACAATAACTCCAAATGGAATTATCTTCCCTTTGCTTTCTCTTCCCATTCACTCATTCATAACAATAACTCTAGCAACACCGACCGAAATGAAAACCTTTATTCTTTGCGAAAACTGAATTAAGTGGATGTCGTTTTTGGTTATTTGTTTGCGTAAATAAATTATTATTTTTATTCGGCGGCAAATATAGCAGATATTAAAACGGCAGTCATCCAGGCGTTGAAACTTTTATTAGCACAAAGGTCCTATTAGTACCGTCAGTCTTTTGTACCTTCGCTTTAAAACCTTTGACAGATTAGTGCGGCACAGCAGTTCGAACATCACGGTAATGGGAATAAACAATAATGTCCGTTCCCTATATTCAAACCGCGGATCTATAAGGTTATTTCAGGTTAATATTTGAGACATTTCGTATTGGTAATTGTCAAATCTTAACGATTCCTTATCTGTCCTCAGAATTATTATAGGGACCGGACATCGTAGTGATTACTTACTCCACCATAACTTCTAAACGGCTGAACCGATTTAAATGTTTCTGGTATTGTTAGAATCCTTTTACCATCCCAGATGACATAGGATACCTAAACTGTTGAAATTTAAATAATATGAATGGTATGATGACAATTATTATTATTGTTAACAAAAAACATTTGAAAATTCTTAATGTGGCCATCTCAAATATTTACGAATACAGTAGCATTCATAAGCGGGTTTAATAATAATATCAAAAATGCAGTCGCGTTTTTAAAGCTTGCTTTTCATTTATTTATTTCCGTAGGAGATTTTAATTTGCCATGATAGAAAGTCATGCACGTTACCTGAGATGACCTTGTAACAGATAAAAAACAGAGTTAGGTACTTTTGCATTCATCTAAATATGGAAGCGGACTATTGAGTAATGCAAATAACGCTGTAGTAGATTTTAAGATAGGTTTAATTTAGAGGTTGCCATTTTAAATTAATGAAATTACTACCAGTTTCAAATACCAATAGTCATATCAATATCAATACAAATACCAATTTTATTTAACTTTTTGAACGCCCTACGTCAAATGCAAAATGTGTCACTCACACACCAAACATGTTTGCTAAAGGCCACATGAGGGCTTCTGTACACGCCACAAGCGGCCAAACTATTGTTGCGGTGAAGAAGCACCGCAAGAAACTCCAGCAGTAGGTCATCATGCAAATTTCAACTTCATTGATACGCAACAGTCTCTTGTAATCTTGAACTTATGTCGGATATGGCCGACGGTTCCTTCAGTGGCACGACTTTCAATGCCAACGTAATTTTCTGATGTTACCGTTCAAAATTTAGGTTGTTTATTAATCGTTTTTCTTCTGTTTCAGGTATGAAAAACTATAGGAAGCAGCCAAAAGGAACTAATCCAATAAAGGTAGATAATTACATCAAATTATATGAATATAAACGTATTACCTGGAATCTGTTTTCCTGTTTTGTAACCAACGAGACCCACTCAAAAATTAACTGGTGGAAAATAAAATGTTAATCTGTCTAATGACTGGCAAAACGTGATCAAGATATCTCCCCGACAACCTTTCTAAAAAAATAATTAATCCTCAAGCTAATTAGAGTTAGGATAATGACTTAAGTTGGAAGAATCGTGATGATAATACCGCTCCGTTAATGCTGTGAAACTTCTTAACTTTGCAGACTAAAGAAATAATAAAAACAATTAATTCTTAGAGGGTACTGATAGATTTGAAACTTTGTTGTTTGCTATGATAAAGACTTTTTACGTACCTAGAAAATTTATCTAATGCTGTTTTGTTAAAAAAAATTAAATCATCATTGAAGTCGGAAATAACGGTAAAAAAAAAATTAATTGCATATTGTTATCTTGAACCTTTATTTGTTGCTAATATTAGCTGTGTTTGCTGTATTAGTGTCTATTTTTGACAATAAATGAATTAAATTAATTACTTCATTTATTAATGAAAGTAATAACAACAATAATCAAACTTAGGTAAATCATTTGGTGGTAGTAAAACAATAAAGCATAACAATGATTAAGTAAAACTGATGCAAGATTTCATAGCTAAAAAAAATGTAAGTACCTACACTTTGCACTTCCGATGTAAAAAAATATATATTGTTTATTTCCCAATGTGTCCCTAATACGTTGTAAGGTAATATCCACTCCGTTACAAAGTCAGTCATATAATTTACGTATCTGCACAATTTCCGTACAACATTCAGACGAGTTTTTTTTAATCAATGTGCAAGTTCAGCAACTTGCTTTTCTCTCATGCGTCATCCCACCTGAAACTTAATCTCTTCAAAAAAAAAACGGTGCTTGCAAAACTATTGTTCTCTTTCCATGAAAAAAAACATATTTTTAGGAGTTATCTAGAAATCCTCACCATTTTTAAGGACTTTCTTTTCGGTACGGTACTCAACTGGCTAGTGTAATTGGATTGATTTATTTATTCGTACTTGTGACTTTGCTTGTGTAATAGAATAAAATAATATTTATTAGTAAAATATTTTGTTTATACAATTAAAATAAAAGACGAAAATCAAACAAAAATTAAAATAATAAATACATACATATATGTATGCCTTGAAAATAAAAAAAACGATACTTAGGATTGATTTTATTTGTTGTAATGATTTATGTCGAAAACGGAATGTGCCGAAACAAGAATATGTCCAATCAGGAATACGACGAAAAAGGAATCAATCAAAGTAATCAATCGTTTAACCACGGGATGAGAGTTTAACAGTCTTTAAACGTTTAAGGGAGTCTTTTTTTACTTGCCATTTTGTGTCCCACTGGTGGGCAAAGGCCTACCCTCTTTCCTTCCACATTTTCCTGTCTGTCTTGTGAATACTCCGGCCAACTTCTCTGAAACGAGACTAAAACGAAAAAAATGAAAATAATCTAATAAACTAATAAAGAAAATACAAATGAATTTAAGATTCCTTGCAAGGTTTGTAAAGTCAAAGAGCTCTTGATAGCTCTGTGGCTGCAATTATTTATACTAAGCCCCTGCTACACAGTACATGCTTGACGGCTACCGTCGCTGCGGCGGACGGCCTGATTGATGCACGAGAGGACCGCAGTATATACTATGGTGTGCTTTATCTATATCATTAGCTCGAGTAATGGTGGTATAGAGGCCGCTAATTGTTTAAACTGGTAATGGATATTGATTTGTATTTGTATAATTATGTCTACACGTTGTTAAGTAAAGCTACTCTAAATTGTAAATGAAAAATTCCGATTTTAGCTCTTGGTGTGCGACTAAGTTTGCATGGACGTATTTTGTTGCCTCGGGAACTGTGTAAGTTTTTGTGATAGAAAGTATTCTGTCGTTTTTCTATTCTCCAACAAGCTTAAGATTATTTAAAATTAGAATCTATGCACCCTTTACAATCATTAAAATTTGTGTAATTATCCTCTTGCACACTCAGATCGAATGTGTAGGTTTCTTTATGATGTTTTCTTCATCATAAGAGCATCGGGTAAGACACTACTAGGACACCGACGCTCTTAGATAAAAAAGGACATTATTTAAATATAGGTATTTAATTATTGGAAGTTGGCAGTCAGCTGCTTATCTCTCGCCAAACAGAATAGCTCATCAACTGTGGTGACGCTAGTTCTTTACATTCCCCAGACATACAATCTTCGGTTTGCCAATTCCACTTTTTCCCGGAACTTGGCTCTTGACGATCCTTTAAAGCAGCATCGCTTGTTCTGAGAACCCTTTAAGTGACCTTGGAATGCCCTAAACATAACGAATTCAAGTATCTATTACGTTTACCTTCCCTAATTTCAACCCTTCTCATCGAAACATCAAAACACTTTACTAATTAAAATATCAACAGCGAATAAAGGTTTCCAGATTTGTTATATTAAGAGCCACTCCAAGGGTTTTGGGGCAGAAGGGTAATAGAACGGACCTTCAGTGCCCGGATTAATAAATTCATTACAAAACGGATCAGCTCTGGAGTTCTGGGCATTGGTCGTGTTAACCGCGTTTACGGCATATTGACTGGCAAAAATGTGCCACGATTCCATTACTATGTAAACCTTAATAAAGAAATCCTCAGGAGCACTGGAATGGGAATAGCGACATAAATAGAGTTCCCCTTTTTATTAAAAGTGAAAATGTGGGTAGAACGATTGCATAAATTTGTTGCAGGATGTTGTTATTTTCTACGGGATGCTCGTGGCAAAGTTTTATTTTTATTTAACAAGATTTTTATGTGGCTTTATCCGCGTTTTTCCATTGTTTTATGATCAATAACTATCTAATAGGGATACACAAATCTAGGTATATAAGGCAGCTAGCTCCATTCCAAACTTTGTTGTTATTGCTATATTGATTTAGTCGTGAAGGCGTTAACAAACTAACAGACAAACCCATTCTATTTTTAGTAAGGAAGTAAGAAGAGACAGGGAGTTTGACCTATCATACCTAAAAACAATTCATAACAGCAAATTTAATATGTGTCCGTGCGACATGCATTGGCAATATTATTTTTAGTTTAGTAAACCCGATAATAAAATAAAATAATGTATAATTTTATTACTTGAACCTAGTTAAATTAAATCTTATCTGTTGTACCAAGAAGAAAAGTTTCCTGAAAGTATAAACAATTTCCTTACTCCATAATAGTCCGTTCAGTTTAAAACGCGTGCAACTGACGTCTTAATATTTCAAAGTTGCAGACCCGTTAATTGGCCTTTATTGTGAGGGGCGGTGGGGGGTTGATTACGGTAAAAGAAGCCAAGGGTTGGATTATATAAGTAAGTAGTTAGTTTATGTTGGCTTTAATGTCAGCGTGCATTTTGGTGGCTGACACTGGCTACTGAGGCGGAGATGAGCGGAGTGGAGCGGAGCTGTGCCAATATTAACCAATAGAATCTAAACTAACGTGCGCAAGGCGCGCTCGACGTGACCGCACGCGCCTTCTATTGGTTAATATTGGCCTCAGTGGTGCCGCAGCCTAATAAGGTTTATCGACCTATTAAAATACTGGACGCTTCGGGATTTGGTAATTTTAAATTTAGGGCGTTTTGGGGTAAAAAGGTAACATTTTTTTATTTATTAAAGTCCAAAAAAATATTTTAAATCTTCAAGTGTTGGTAGCAGGGGATCATGATGTGCACTGTGACGTCTTTTGTAACTGGTCGGCTATATAAACACGATGTTAAATTATCTTTTGCTAGAAAGAGATAACAAATGGATATTTTTATAGCTATTAAAAATATATTTTCTCAACAGTTTCTGACATGAATCAGCTTATATTTAAACTGTGAAAAAGATTCATGAAAATTCCCGATGAACTATAAAACCTTGAGCGTTTCACAAAACACAAACAACTCCTAAAATCGTCCAAAAATCCAAACAAAACGGTCCAAAGCGCGTCCCCGCGATCATTTAGCATTATATCCGACGATTCATACTCATATTTTATTCTGTTCCCCCACGAAACTCCCCCGAGGATCTTTATCCTGCTGGGCGTTCTCGGATACTGCTCGAGAGAATAATAACCTTTTGGTATGATTCATTGATGTATGGAGTTTTCTGTTGGAAATGGTAAAGAATTGAATGCCGATGTGGAATCAAAGATTATCATGTTTAGTTACAAGTCTTGGATGTTATCTGTGTCTTTAAATATATATAAGAATGATTATTGTTTGTTTAGTACCCATAGTACAGTCACCAGCAATAATATATTTATTTTTACTATTTATTTAAACTTTTTTGCACAATTCAAATGAATAAAGTACAAATGGCAGATTGAATGCATAAAAGCATTCTCTATCAGTCAACCACATGGTAAACAACCCACCGTGCAATTGGAGATCTAAACAGTGTTGAGAACTTAGTTAAATACCTACTTGATACTAAAAATATTATATAATACATATAAATGATACGATGACATACGAAACCGATAAAGATGATTACACTTTATGATGATAATATATTATTCAATATTGGCCTCAAAAATATCTGATTTGAGATATTTTTGAGCCTAATGATGGATATTTATCATTGCTGGTGCCTGTATAAGCCTAGAGAATAGTTTGGGACAAAATTGTATGAGTTGGTGCCCTTATATTTTTTAATATTTATTTTAGAAGTAGAAGCTTGCCCGTCTGTTTATTCTTTCAATTTTAAACCCAATAAAATGTTTGCTTTTACAGTAAAGGTATTGCAAAATGAGGTTGTTTTAGTAACTGCTTTTGCTCATCTTAGGAAAATACATAACATTTACGCCGTCTAAAAATTTTCGTAATCAATTTTAAAACATTAAAATCAACCATATATTTTTGTAAAATAAAAAATGAGATGTGTAATATTGCCACAGCATTTTTTACTTCAGTTTCAAAACATAAGTTATGTCATCTGCAATAATATTTAAGCTAATATTGGCCACAAAATATATAAAACGTCTGTATTACTAGAGGCATAACAGCGTTGCAGATATTTTTAGTAAAAGTTTGGATGATTATATAATAGCCAGTGTATCTATATACAGCGCCCGACCGTTGGTATAATGAATAAACTCCTGAAACTTTACGCTGTTGACTTCAAAGCACTGAAAATAGTCAATTAACCCGAGCTCTCTGATTAAACTCCACCCACGAATTTATTTGCACTTGATTGATAACTTTTTACAACAAACATTGTAGTCGTCAATAAAGGTTGTACTGATTATAAGTAAGACATGTTTGGGACCCTTCTGACATTTTTGAGAAAGAACATCTTGTTTATGGCTGTAACGGTTTTTAACTATTTACCAAGTGATCTCAAAAAACGGACTTTCCGGAATATAATGCCAAACTGTGTAAGTGGTGTCTTGGGCAAAGGTATTATTCAATTAATGATCATTTTAATTAACCGACATTATTTATGCATAAAAAATAATAATTTAATTGTGATAATTAACATCATGACACTATTATTGTGCATTTCAAGTTTAAAATCGGGGAGGTTTAATTTAATTAAGTTTTTTTTAATGACTGCTTACTGTCTAGTTTAATAAAATGATATTTATATTATACCGGAAACCGATTCAATGTGACGCACTGCTCTGGCCTTGTTTAATAACATCATATTGTATAGTTTAAAAAATATTATTTACATCTCTCCTGTTCGGAAAGTTTAATTTGAATGGGTGGATAGCCGGGTGGAAAATTGCGTTTTCATCTCTAGGGTGGAAAGTAATTTTTTTTTAATAGTTACGATTGGCCACGGAGTCTAAGATAATTGAGCTACGTCATATTATTAAAATAAAAGATTTTCATATATCTAAATTCGGCTATACGTTAAACGATGTATTTATTACGGCCTATAGGTTCATATGAAAATCATTTTAAGACTGGTCTATTTTTTTCGCAATTACAGAAAATCAACATTTAAAATTATTCCTCTATTCTGCTGCCCGCCAAAATGCCGTGATAGCATAGCATGACACTTTTTCTTTCACGTTTCGGCATGGCCATCTAGAAAATACACTACTGCCAACATTAGAAAAGTTCAATCGAGTTGGTCACTTCCAAGGAGCTTATTATACAACAAGGAGGTTGAACACCGAACATCCGTTCGAAACAAGAAATTTGACCTTTATTACGTCACGAATATATTCCATCTCTTTCTTTAGTTAGGGTAAGAATGAGATGGAAGTCATGCTCCTTGGCCGTGACCAACTCGATTTAACTTTTCTAATGTTGGCAGCATGTGTATTTTAACTTTATTATGAATCTAGAAAAAAAAAGTTTTCAATAGATAAAGCGGGAAACGAGATTAAATATATTTTCCTCACAGTCGAAATGAAAAGTAGAGTGTCTAACTCGGGTGAAATTACCCATTTCCCCTCGAATTATTGGCGCTCTCACTTCGTTCGAGCGCCAGAAATATCTCGGGTGAAATGGGTCACTTTCAACCCTTGGTTATCAATCTACTATTGCACTGATTCGACGAGCGCCTCTAAGACGAATCAGTGCTAATCATATTTAGTCAGCTAAAAATACGCTCACTTGTGACATTAAATAATTCTATTTCTATTTCTCGACTTCTTCATTGTAGTAGGGGATCCGAATATGAGACGCCCTTCACCGAGCTGTTTATTCGATTAAAAGTGTTTATATCAAATTTAATATGGTAAATAATATTTGGCGAACAGGTAGGCTGAAAAAATTCAGTCAGGTATACGTAGAAAACTTAAGTATAAAGCGTTCGACATTCTATATTTGAAATGTGACTCTAATCCCATATTATTTTTGCACACAAATACATGCAAGAGGAGCATTACTTAAGTTTTCTACCTATATATAATTAATTAAAAATAATGATGGGCGATCGGCATATATAGCCAATACAAACCTCATGTACACCACGTGAAAGCTATTTACATAAGCTTTATTTTCTAATACGGGGACAAACTACAAAAACCCCTAAGGGATTTATTACTTAACTAGCTGTGTCCCGCATGTGCTACTCACGCTTGACCGTTTTTCCTATATACACCAATCACAGCAAATAGTGGGATCAATAAGCTTACATAAGTTATAATTATATTGACGATGGGGCTGGGTTCGATACATTTTTGCCCATCATTCTTAATAATCAACTTTTAAACAAAAAAACATATTTTTTTGGTTAATAGACAAATTATAATATTACATACATACCAATCGAAAGTATGATGCAAATCGGTTGTCATTTTTTTCCCATTCCAACTATTGAGTAGGTAAGGTATATAAACAGGTAAGTCGGTACTTATAATTTGCACCAATCCTAACGTTTGATATTTCATACTTTCGATTGTCTTGTAATTTGTCTATTAACCAGCAATCGCAATTTAAAAATAAGTATAAAAAAATAATAATATGTGAGTACTTAAATTTTTACCTCTGTTTTTCTTCGCCCTATCTATTCGACATAAATTACTTACCACATTAAATTTGATATAAAACACTTTTAATCGAATAAACAGCTGGGTGAAGGTCGTCCCCTATTTATTCGGATTTCAACACGGTATAAGAATATCGCTTTTGCCGTATTATCGTATTATTTTTAACTCGGAAGCCATTACTGTTAAATAAAGAAGAGCTATCGTAACGTTAACGCTTCGTTAACGATACGATAATAAGTAAAAAGTTGTGTTTAACCGTGTTGATTACAGGCCCTCAGCAGCTTTTATTCAGGAATAAATCCAGTGTCCCCATAGCAGATGTCATCCGTCTCCAAAGTACTAGGCTACCATAAGTTGGCGAGAGTCCAGTGGGCGCGGGAATTAATAATCCGACTTGGTCTAATTAATAGCCGGGCGGTTCAAGCCAATTGCTTACAAATGAACACCACTTAATATTTGTTTGATGGTGCGTATAATTGGAATTGATTGCGGATTAAACCTAACAATGAATACTTGTTCAAGACTACAATTTCAAGCATGCACATGCGCTGGCAACCCTAGTAATTTCAACGGTTGTCTATCCCCACACCGGAACACACCGATAAGAACACCGCCGCTGCACTTAACTGGAGCGATCTGGACGGGATAGAGATAATAAAATTAATATCTGGGGACAATATCACACCAATTGACCTAGCCCCAAACTATACTCTA
Source organism: Acleris sparsana (assembly GCA_923062465.1). Lineage (NCBI taxonomy): Eukaryota > Metazoa > Arthropoda > Insecta > Lepidoptera > Tortricidae > Acleris > Acleris sparsana. The sequence goes on along the minus strand of OV281306.1, from coordinate 10,987,118 downwards.
GGCTATGGATACTAGACAAGTATATAATAAATATAAATAAATTCAGGAACAAATATTCACACAAATATCGGTCTTACCAGCATTTGATCCCAAGACCACTATAGCTTCGTAGGCAGGGTCACTACCACTAGGCATAAGCGTATTTCGAGCTTCTGTATGATAGTTCCTTTTATTTCTAAATCCTACGCGAACCAGAACGAAAGTTATGCATCTTTATGAAGTTGCCTCGTTAACCTTTTTTTATCAAAAATAAAAAAGGTCATGGATTCAAGCATCTTCGGATTTTAATCCAGTAAAAAAGTAAAATATCAATAAAGATATAAAAAGTAGATGTTATGTATTGTGTATGTATATCACAATATACATCGCCAAATAAAGGGTAATGAGATCCTAATTGAGGTAATCTTTCAATGTTCTGGATCGTTGTACGGTTAAGTAACATTTAAGGATCATTTGCGTCTGAATGATTTACGAGTAAGCGCACTTAACTGCTGTTCCTCGAAAGCTACGGAACTAATTAATATAGTTACTGAGCAGCGGACTCATTTTAACAGTTATGGCTTTAGTAAAGCTACATCTACCCTATAGAATACAAGCAACTGTTATTGAAAGATAAAATCTAAACCTCCGTTAGAGGTAATAGCAGATTTTTCCAATCCTAGATAAACATTTAAGTTTCCTTATTTTAAACTACATTCGTAATTAACAGCTAAGTGCCAAAACATTACAAACATAATTCCAATTTGTCCATTTCGTAGCATTTGCTTGCTTTCATCGATTGCTGCTCATGGCTTGCCTTACGAAGCAGATGCAGTGCGGCGCTGACCTAAGCATGGAGTTGACAGTGCTGAGCCCGCGGCGCAGTGGAGCGCGCTGGCAGGGCCTCCACTCTAGCCGATAAAACCGTATCGTGTTTGATCTTTTCTGATCTGTCAATTTGTTGATCACTCACGCATATGTCCAGGATACAGGCTCAGTCTACAAATTTGCAGTTTGACAGATTCTTATACAATACAATACAATACAAAACACTTTATTGAACACCATACAAAACATTACAGAGATCCAGTAAAATTAAAACAAAAACAACAGGTAAACAACAGGCGGTCTTATCGCTAGTTAGCGATCTCTTCCAGACAACCTTAACAGGGACATGGTGTCGAACAAAAATATTTTACACAGTAGGTGGCGCAGACTTCACGCAAGCAATAACAAGACACTTTTTGTAAATAGATAGGTAAATATATACAAATACATACAAGATATATACTATTAGCATAAATAAACAAATAATTATAAATAAATACATAAATAAATGCCGATACATCCACATCAGAGAAAACAATAAAAAGACAGCCACACGATAGAAATTGACGGAGACATAACAATTATGACTGCGACAAAAAATGCTCATGAAGAAGTTTATACTTCATTTTATGTAATCTGTTTTAATAAATAAACGATTTGATTTGATTTTGTTATGGCATTGTTTTTAAATCAGCCTCCATATTTTTAAGCAATAATAACTGTCAAAACATTGACAATACGATAACAGACTCCTCCTCAACCACGCAACGAATTTTGACGCGGATTTCACCTTCAGATTATTTTTTTAAATTCTGGATTATGTACGTGTACTACATAAAACGAAGCGAAGCAAGGGTGGGTCGCTAGTCTACCATAAAGAAGTCGAAGTACTCAGACAATTAGTAACATGAATAGAATGAACGATCTAAGAATTAAATTTAGGCTATTTAAATACATGCCTTCGACATTCTGATTGATTTTCTCTGATACTCACCGCTTTACCCCTTTGCATAATTGAAAGGGTTTCTAATGTATATTTCTAGCGGTGACATTTCGGTAGCGTGATATAAATAACTTGTCTTGTAGTGCCTGATATTTAAGCTTAAATCACGCTCTTAATGTAGGAGCTTGTTGGACTCGTTATTTTGCCCTCGCGCCTCGTGCGCTTGCCCTTTTTTATTCCAAGGTTAATTGGAAGAGATCCCGCGATAATTGTATTCGTACAGTCGTACTCAGTATTCGCTGTTTTTATTTCCTAAAGCTGATGCAGGTAATCTATAAGCGTCTCATTCTTTATTATGAATCAAGAGTAAGACAGCTATTGTTGCTGGCAATAAATTGCCCTGAAAAATTGCTCGAGTAACTGCACTTTAACGGGACAAAATGGCGGAATGGAATAGCGGGAAATAAATTGATCGCGTGCGAAGTCACGGCCATCGTTCAGTGATATAAGGGTTTACACGGGAATAGTCTGATCTTTCTTGCAAAAGTACGTTCGTCTTTCTTTCTCAGTGAGATTCAGTTCCCATCGATAAGCTAATTGAAAAATAAAGTTAATAATTCTATTAAATGCATAGAAAATACCAGGATCTTTAATAAAACCTTAAAGCAATTTCTAATAAACAAATGTTTTTATAATTTGAAAGAATTCTTTGACATTACGTACACTTAATTATAATCCAACACGACCCCAATTAGTTTAAGTAGTTTTATAAAATAATTGATAATTAGATAATTATTATATTATATAGTATTGTATAGCTGCTCTCTGTCCTATGTTGCTGTGCCCTTGCAGGACGTCACATGCAACACTATGTACCATCTATATTTATGTTAATGTGACATGCAATAAAACATTTGAATTTGAATTTGAATTTGAGTTAAATAAAACGTAACCGAAAAATATATTGTCATTTGATTATTTACTACATCAGGGCTTCTTTTCTACGGTAAAACGATATTGCCTTTGAGATGTCATCGTATTGACAACGTTACGATAACTCATAGATGCAACGCGGAATACCATCCGATCTATACCTGGTTGAAATTTCGCCTTTTTGAAGCGCTTTGTATATATCTTCATAATGCGTATTGCAAAAGAGTGAGATTTCCACTTACTGACTCGTTGTCCTTCTATATTTGTCCTATTGCACGAAAAGTGCACATAGATTTGATGACCAAATACTAATTCTGGTTGTAAAAGTAGGTATGTTAGGTTCGTTAGGTTTTTTCAGATGCCCAAAGGGCAAACCACTCAAAAACAGGAGCTCCGCCCAATGGCGGCGCTCCGCCGAAAGTCAGTAAGACAAATATAGCAGGACCACGAGGAAACTGCTATATTTTCGTGTGCATACAATTAGAATGTATTTAAAGCTAAGGTGAATAGGCTTCTTTAGGGTGAACTCGCTTAATCGTCGGAAAAAAAATTGCCTCCAAGAGTAAAAGTTACTAAAGAGCAAAGCCATTATTAACAATATTAAAAAAGTATACTTGACAGTTATAGCGGGCGAGTGAAAACCAATATCATAACACGTCAAAGCCAAAATGGTTTTTCCCAGTAAAATAGGAGCCATGTATTTAGTTTCACAAAATTTCGCACAAAGCAAAGAAATATAAATCCCCCGCTGTGAAACCATCAGTTATCTCGTCGTCCTCGTGTAGCAAAACATTGTGCGTGTTACGTTACTCGCTCCGTAATGAATGGATTAAAACGGAATCAAACGAAACGCGCATTGCATGATAATTTCACTGTGGTGGTTGATGTTTATATACGTACTGTGTTTATGTAACGGTGAATGTTGTCATTGTGAGTGTGTGTGCGCGATAATTGGAATGAATTCGAATTTCGAATAAACGAAACGTGCTCGGCACTGAATTATTTGAGTTATGTGCGTATTGAATGCAGAATCAGATTAATGTGTATCTTTCGACATTGCCTAAATCAAATTTGTTTTCAATCGGTTTTTTCATCTTGAAGTTGTAACCGATTATATTTACCTGGGACAAACTGTCCAGTTAGGTATACATAGGTCAAACGTCGAATCCGACTCGATAGAGTAGCGTTCGGGAAGTTGCGCAGTATCTTCTCGTCCAGTATACCGCAGTATTTCAAGTCGAAAGTTAGTCTTCGACCAATGTTGACTTATGATGCGGAGAACCGATGGATTCAAGCGCCGCAAGACCGGTCCTTGTGGGAGGCCTATGTCAAGCAGGACGTCTTTCGGCTGAAATGGTTACTTATAGATTATATAATATTCCACGTTTTTATTTTAGTAACAGAATTTCACTACTAGCTTTTTCCCGCAACTCCCTCCACATAGGACTTGTTTAGCTATTTCCTTGAAACAATTTTTTTTTTACAGAAAAGTACTTTTAGTCAGGCGCTTAGTTCACGTTGATTCAATGAAGCGTTGGGTTGTAAAGTCAGAAAAAAACAACCACCTTCTACCTCATAATTGACGACGCGCTGGCCTAGTTGGTAGTGACCCTGCCTACGAAGCAAGTGGTCCTGGGTTCAAATCCCGGTTAGGGCAGATATTTGTGTGATGAGCACGAATATTTGTTTCTGAGTCATGGATGTTTTCTATGTATTTAAGTATATATTTCTCTATATAAGTATTTATATCGTTGTCTAGTACCCATAGTACAAGCCTAGAGCTTAGTTTGGGACTAGGTCAATTGGTGTGACATTGTTCCCTGATATTATTATTATTTGTATGTCTTTACCAATCACGGGACTATGGGAGTCCCGGACCTTTGGAAGGCGTACATGGAGCCGAAGCCAACACGCAGAGGCCCTTTAGACAAGTTTAATTTAGTAAAGTTATGGGACATTATTATTATTATTATTTGTATGTCTTTACCAATCACGGGACTATGGGAGTCTATTTTGAATATTTTAATATTTTACTATTTTGTATATTTATTTTATATCTGTACAATTAGGTTTTTTACAGTGAATATTCAATTATAAAAGTAAAATAACAATACTAATATAAAAAATAAACATTATAAAAAACCTAACCTACGAATGCCGCCGGCAGCGGGGCAGGGCTCAAGCTACCGGTGGTTAGGGCTGCAGAGAGAGGAACCTCCTCAAATTTAATTTATTATTATAATTATTATATTATATTATTATAAGGATAGCAGAGATCTATATAATGGCGTTGCTATAAAAATTAGTTATATCAAAGTTAGTTTGGCCCCCTCTCAAGTGTTTGTATAACTACATGTAACCCCGCCCCTCCCCAATCGATTTGGCCGCAGCCGTCGCCTCGTGAATATGCAGCGCCACTGGCTGTGACATTGTGAGATATAATTGCATAAATAACAATAATTGGATTGGCTTTGGGCCCGGTTTATTGCAAATAAGTGTCTTTTTTTGGTGCCGACTATATTTATCTTTAAACTAGTTAGCTTAACGCTAACGTATACGACTTTCGAAAACTCTATGGAATTGACGTTTGCGCTTGACACGACCATCTGACAGTTACGTCAATCCTATACATTTTGAATACCGTTAACGAACGCCGAATGCATCTTGTCTAGATAGTACCTATATTTATCGACATTAAACGAACGAGTCGAATTCAAAATAGTTAAATATCGTCTGGTTAACATAGTATGAATATGAAACAAATACTCGAGCTTATTACTGACATGTTTGCCATTATACTTTAGTTTATAACTTGACCGTCGTTACTGTCAAGTAAATAACAGCTATCATAACGATCACAATACGATAACATGTCAACGACAATACCGCTTTACCCAGTTGAATAGAGGTTCTGTATTTACGTTTCTAATGGAATCGGCTTGATTGAGGTTCAAAGAGAAAAAAAAACCTCTCAACTAAAAGTTCACTGAAAATCGTGAATTGGTCGATTTGTTTGGCAGTTTGTCGACCGGTTTAATTAGAAATTAGTCTGAGCGCAAGCTTTTTAATTGCTCGTTGTTTGAAAACTTTTTTAATGGTTGGAATATTGATTCGCAGTATTTATTTAAGTGGAATAGTTAATGTTAAAGTTAATGGCTTTTTAAAGATAATTAATGTTAGATGACAAAATACATAAATGTTATATCCAGTTAGAATATAAATTAGACGATGTCTATTGTAAAAGGCTCTGGGCTCGTGTAAATATAAATAACTTGTCACTTTGTAAGAGCATTATAATTGGCATTGCCATAAGTAATTGCTTTTGATCATTTTACAACCCCTAAATTCAAAAAGAGGGAATTCTTCGTAAGTAAAGTAAAGTCTTTATTTCACAAAAGAAATCCTCTCATAAAAAACACTTATACGAAAAATTAATCTATATATATAAAAGGCAAAACTGACTGACTTAGATATCAACGCACAGCCAAAACTACTGTACCTATAAACTTGATATTTGGTACAGGGGTTCCTTGCATGATGTTAGTGGGCACTAAGAAAGGATTTTTCAAAATTCACCCCCTAAAGGGTTAAAATAGGAGGAGGAGCGGGAAACTTATTCTACGCGTATGAAGTCGCAAGCGTCTTCTAGTTTAGTATAAGAGCGAACTTATTCTGTTAAGGAATCTCTTTCAGCTGACCTTGGAATGACTTTAATTATTCTGTCGGTCGTCTTTCTTTCATCGCGTACTACCCGAAACTATTTCAATGGTTTTTTTTCTATCTAAGAGATCATAATTTCACTTCGTTTGGTTAATAGCTTGTTTTTAATAAGTTAGTATAAGAGCGACCCCTTGGTTACTAAAATGTTTCAATTACCTTCTTTGTCATCTCCCTATGACTAAAGGTCAGGTCAGACGTAGTTATTTGCTTCAACATTCAGATAGCGACCAGAAAGGAAACAAAGAAAAAGCGATTGAAAACAATAGTAGGTGTTTTGTTTATAGATATTAGGCCCAAAATTACAATAACATTTTTATCTGGCCGTGAAGCAAGCCAAACGCTATCGTTATGAATCAGACGCCGTAGATCAGGAGAACTGCGCACACGACGCTAGCCAACAGCGTCGTTAGTTTTCATTGAGTGTAACGTCTTATGCTTGGGACAATGTACAAGCTCAAGCGATACAACACCACTATTTGGGTTGGTGTCATCTCGTCTAAAACGCAAAACTGGTCTACGGCAGTAAATGGTCTAAATGGCAACTCGTTAATCAAGTAGCAAGTGGTCTAAAATGAAGGTGAAGTAAGGAGTAGAAGTATGGTGGTGAAGTATGGAGGTGGTCTAAATTAAATGGAGCAGGCCCGATGAGCACTTCAAAACACACACACGTACATAGTAGGTAAGTTAGGTTCATTAGGTAGCTTTAGATGCACAGCGAGGCTCCGTCGTCTCATTTATTAAGAGAGGAATTTAGAAAATACATAGGCGGGCTGAGAGCTTTAGACCACTTGCAACATAAGAACACCTGCATTTTAGAACACTTGCTACATAGACAAAATGGTATCAACTAACTCACCAGCGCCACTAGCGTCAGACTGCGTAACTAATGTGTTCTACATCGCGCTTATGAAGTTTCTACAGTCGGTCCCCCCTCCCCAGGCATAACACCCGTCTGGAGAGAGATTTGTCTATTGTCTCTCTCTTCTACATTGGTGATCCCAACGAGATAGTCATTCTTCAGTCCTTTTGCATGTTTGTTGCTTTTGAGGGTGGTAGGACCTTGTGCAGAGTCCGTCCGGATCGCTACCACAATCTTATCCATTAACCTACCGCCAAAGAGCAGTGTTCGCATTGTTGTGTTCCAGTTTGGGGATAAGACAGCCGGTGTAATGACTAGTATAGAGGCATTCTATCTTAGTCCTCAGGGTTGGCAACGCATTTGCAGTCTTGTGAATGCTAATGTCTATGGGTAACAGTTTCCACTTACCATTACGTGGCCTGTGTGCTCGTTTTCCTTCTCTATGCCATAAAAAAAACAATTAATAAAATGTTGATGTGTATACGACTAAGAAGAAATTTACGTCAAATTTCAAATATAGAATGTCAGACGGTCTATTCACATGTGTTACAACTACATGCAAGAGGATCTTTACTTAAGTTTTACCCATATCTATTTATTTTTACATACAACAACGTCATCGACGAATGCCAGTTAGATACATAAGGCTTTAGACCTTTAAAAGTTTAGACTAATTTACAAGTGCTTAAGTCTGTGACTTGGACCGCACCGATAACGCGCCCGCTACAGCGGCAGTATCTAATGAGCCAGCAAACCGTGCTCTCTGATGACACCTGATTTATTCTTACTATGTTTTAACGAATGAACTCCGTTGGAACATTAAAACCATTTATTAGACCGTTTATTTAGATTGGAATGTAATTTTTTGAAATAAAGGCTTTGGGAACTGATCTGACCTTGTCTTAATAATATTACAAATGCAAATGTTTGAATGTTGTTCTCTCCTAATAAGGTGACTGTGGAACGCCAGGTGCCACGTTCTAAACATAAAACTGTTGCTTCCTCTAGATTAGATTCAACACCCATTATTTAGTTTTGTTAATTAATGACCACTTCGCTGTTCCGTAGCAAGATTTTTTAACGGTCTCTATAATGTCTCGGAGTACGGCGGTTCATGCACGTACGCTGATTCCAAGCAACTTAGTAACTGAAGTAAAGTTACAAGATCCTTGCTGAAATGGGAAGCAAAGACTAGAATGTTAATAACATGTTTGTAATTGCATCGCCGTACTTGGCAGTATTGGCCAAATATTGGTCTTAATTGCACTGTTAATCAGATAGTAGATGGAATACATTTGACATACTGAATGAAAGGGGTGTAATAACATTATTAGACAAACACCAACTGAGTAAGTGCCATTATAAAATTGCACCCCATGTTGTATGTAAGTATAATTATGCTACAAGCATGCTACGAACTGCTACGCCGTAGAGGTCTGCGAATCCCTCAAGGAAATCATTATTGCATGAGTTTTTCGGTTGTACTGACATCGTATTTTGCTGGATAAGTTTGTATCAATCATGCTTTCTCAGTTAGTTAAGCGATGGGTACTGTAGTTAATTGAGATTCTTTTTTCACTCGCTCCATTACGCCCTTATACTAGTGTTTCCAACTTTACCCGAACTAAGATTTTATGAGCTTTTTTATTGTTTAAAGTTATCAGGCAAAATAAGACGTCGTTTGAATCTTTTTTCACTATTGAAATATAGGGTAGAAAGCGTTAGCAAGTGACTTTAATTAAGTCTTTAAAACATGAATAACCTACTTTTGGTGACTCATAACATGTGTGTGCGTTTGCTATTCGAGTGGTACTGAATAAGGGCCAAATTATATGCACTCGAAACCGACACACGTGAATGAGTCGGTTGATGAACGAGGTAAGTTTATACCGGTGCAGCTAGTGGTCTATAGTTTCTGCCTACTCCATTGTGAGATGTGAAAGTACCTATATAGTATACACTCGAGCAAAAAAATTGACTCAAGCTGCACGTTTGGGTTCTCCGCCCAGTATATCTGGACCTATTATCTTATAAGAAATGGTATCAAATGAAAGCTGATAATATAACAAATAAATATATATATATATATTCAGTCATGCCATTTTCCATAAGTGACAGGAGCCAGATTTTGCAGAGATGCATAAATGCTTTTGCTTTTTTGCTCTTATCAGAATGCTGGGCTGCAAAGAGAGGGATATACATAGAGTGCGTAGGGCTAAAATGAGAATGTTGAGATGGATGTGTGGTGTAACAAGAATGGATACGATAAGGATAGAAAAAAAAAGGAAAATAGGTTGTCATGGTATGGGTATGCCATGAGGAGAGATGAGTCATGTTACGAGAAGAGTTTTGGTTATGAATGTGTAGGGTTATAAAGCAAGAGGAAGGCCTAAAAAGAGATGGATGGATTGTGTAACGAGTGATATGAGAAAAATGGAAGTAAATGCTGAGATGTAAGCTAATAGGGATGTGTGGATGAAAAAGACAGATAATTTGGATAAGGACAACATGATGATGATTGTGATATGAATTCTTTTAAGTTATGTCGAGGTTTTTTGCGTTGAACTATATTGAAAATTGATACAAAATTATTAAAAAAAAGTTGTTTCAATTAACACTCGAAGTTTTAATTCAACTATCCGTTATAAAAGACAAAAACCCGTTGCATTTCAGAATAAATGGAACCTCGTTAATTGTTCATTTGCAACTTTTCCACGGAACGTAAGTAGGCCGCGCATTCAATACATTGCAAAATAAACCTTTCCACAAGCTACCAAGGTCCACCATAATGCGGTGTCCACTTTAATCTTATTAAAGGTGACCTCTTCAAACAAGCAGCACTCAATTTGTTTATTTTAAATCATTCAGTGCCTAGAACTCCGTGAGGAGCTTATTTTGCATCGAAAACGAGAACTGCGGTAAAATGTGATAAAGATAAAAGGATAACGTTTATTTTGTTTTTTAAAGCTTTATTGAAATATTCGTTTCGAAACTTCCTGAAAGTTGATTAATGATATTGTTGATGTATTTAACGTAGGACGTTTACATTGACGACTTTTTTACAGAATTTTGGCAGTTTCTATGTATTTACAATACAATCACGCCTGTTTCCCGTAGGGGTAGGCAGAGACCACTTCCTTCCACTTGCTACGATACAAACAAACTTCCCTCGCTTCCTCCACACTCTAAGGCTCTTCATACACGTGCGTCAGTTTAGAGTCTCCTGACCTGGCCCTTTCTTAGTACGTCCCCGATCTGATCGTTCGCCTTGGCTTTCCCTTTCCAACATTCCCATTTACTCTTGCCTCGTATACCTATTTTGTTAATCTCTTTATCCATTCTCTTCACTTGACCAAACCAATGTATTTAAGTATGTTAATTGTTATTTAGTACCCATAGTACAGTCAGCGTCATTGAAGGTCTCTCTTCTAATTACTTATCTCCTTGATTATTCATAAACATACACTTTAGGTCAAATTCAATCGTCACAATGAGAGATAAAGTCAGAGCATATTTTTATCATTCTGTAGCTATTACGTGTTTATGAATAAGATGATTAAATTGTAAGAATAATTAGCGTTCAAATGAAAATTAATCAACCACAAGTTTTGCATGATTGAATTTGTTTTCTATACGAAAATATGTAAGGTTGCATTTACTTTGTTGTTATTACACTGCTTGTACCGTTTCGAAGTTAAACTGCGTAATTTAATTTAAGAAGATTCCGCTAAACATTTTAATTGGTTTACAAGAACTGAACAAAAATTAATTTGGAAAATACATCCTTGTTTTAATGGGTTATGGTACAAATTGAAACAATCAAAAGATTAACATATAGCAATTTGGAAGATGTAAATTGCTTTAATGTACCGCAAAAGGCTCGTTAAATTGTATCGTTTTCCTGGATCGCATTGTTTACTGAATCTTTTGGTGGGATCTTTGTTATCGATTAATTCTGCTGATCAAAACAGAGCCCTATTTACACATTGTAAACACGTGGCTCTTTTGAAGTGGATGTTATTAAACATTGAACCCCATTTGAATTTGGAATTGATGTAAATATTGCAGGAAAATAGAACGCCTTTGTAATTTCTGTAGGTTTATCATGGTTTTCGTGACACATATCCAACTGTAATTTGTATATTGTTTCTTATTTAGGGACTGATTTTTTTTTATGAAGTAATAATTGCTAAGCTCTAAGCAGTAAAGGGATATATGGTTTATAGCCCCAGGAAGAAACGGCAGCTTTTAAAACGTTATACCTAATTGGTTTTCTGAATTGTGGGAGTATAGGTAGATAAGTGGTACTGTTGTAACGACTAAAGATAACTGTCAATATGTATGGAATTAACATAAGCGACTGGAGACACTGAACGGCAGCTTTCGATGCACAATGCCATAGTTACTATTTACGTAGATTTTGGAAAGTGTTAACGTTTTCAGAATGTAATGTATGCAATTACCCTCTTACACACTCAGCTGTTCGAACGTGCAGGTTTCCTTACGATGTTTTTCCTTCACCGTAAGAGCATGAGGTAATGCACGTAAGTTAGAAAAACTCATTGGTACATGGTGACTGCGGGGGTTTGAACTCGATACCTTACGATCACGAGTCGACCCCATCTTTGATCCCAAGATACTATATATTTAGCAGTGTTCTATGTATTTCTGTATATGCGTTGTTTATCCTTGTTCAGTACCATGATGATGGGTGGAGACGCACGGCCGGAGTAGGCAAACTCGATCAATCCTCCAATCCATTGCCTTTAGTACAGGGCTTAAGTATCGGACTAGGGCCGTATTTCACCAAACTGGAATAAGACTTTCTCGGAGATTAGTCTATACAAATTCTGCGTTTAATCTAGGTGTAAGACCTTATCCTAGTTTGGTCGAATCCGCCCTTAGTCAATTTATGTGAGATTATCCCCTCACAATTGTTATTATTTTTATTTACTATTAAAGAAACAGGTAAAGTTGAGTAAATGCTGGTAAAAAAAAGGCGCTATTTTTACAATTTATTTTTCTTGCGCCATTTGACTTGTAAACACCTGAATTTGTCACGCAGCGCCGTGATTTATAGTCCTCGAGTTTCGGTTGGAAAGGGTTTTGGGTCCCGCCAAAGTTAAGAGGATTCCTGCTTCTTTGTCGCAATGGTTTTTGTAATTTTTACAAGCTTTTATTGAACTTCCATGTATGTAAGTTGTCTGACAAAATTTGGAAGTCAATTTTTGACCTAATTTTTGTTAATGGATTGGGTTGAAAGTGACAAGGCAATATTATGTTATCAAAGAGAGACAGAAGGTGGTGACAGGATCTCCGCTATACTTAACGAGGACCCACCGTTTTGGAGCTCATTAGTTTGGTACTGATAAGTAGATAACGACGTCGCAAAAAAAAGTACAGTCGGCAACAAATTCATGTCCCAAAAATGAAATTCTTGACAGAAACTTATTTTACTTTCTATTGTATTTTGTAATGTTTGGCACGTAATTGATCTAAACATTACCCAATGGGATACAATGATTGATTAATTATATATAATAATACACTATTCCAGATAAGAAATTAACCAGTTAAATAAAATTCATGGTTATAATGCTGGTTAACGAGGATATGCGTGTAGATAAAATATGTTATGTCATTTTAAATAATCAGGGGGGATAATGTAACTATACACATTCCTCTTGCATGATAAAACTTAAACAAAGCAAGTGTTTAACTTTCGTCTTTAAAAAAACTGTTACTCTGTGATGGACGTTTTCCGCCACAACTGTCAGCCATTTTGATTGTCAACCCACTTACTCGCTTTATTGAAGTGTCACATAAAAAGACATGACTTCTGAAAGAAGGGAGGTGTAATTGGTGTCTTTTTGACATTGTTTTCAAATTCAAATTAATAAGAGCAACCAGAAAGTTGCTAAACAATTTACGGTACCGTTCAATCTATGACCGGAGGGTTGTAAAAAAGAATGTTAATTTATTTACTAATTATTCGTAGTAATTGACGTAAAAGGGCACTTACAAGTATTGTATTGTAAAATGTAATAAGTATTGTAACTTTTTTTTTTCAGTATAATTTTATAAATTCTACTTCTTGGTAGAATCAAGAAACTTGTGATTTTTAATGACGCTGTGAGTTGGTGCGATATTAAACAGAAATAATTACACAAAAAGCAACTTTTAAATTTCATTTCCATACGATTTCTACGTTTCAAGCGTGAGATCCACAGAGCTGTATTTTTGTGTAATTTAAAACTAAGTATTTGTTTTAATTAGCTAATTTGAAAAATAAAACATTTCACCTCTGACTAGATACTAAAGTAAAGTTAAAATCTACTTATGAAGCGAATGTGTGCTAATCAGATTCTCCTAACGGCATTGGTCCCGGCTTTCACAATTTAATGTTCCAGTCTCAACTTCGGGGGCTCGGCGAATGAGTAATGCTAGTTCTGCACTTTACAACCAAAGCGACTCATCTACACATCAATGTTTATGCAATTCAAGAACCAGACCTACTAGCGGTTAGTTCTACAATCGTATAACTCATAGAATGGTGTTGAAACACTTTAGCTCTGAAGCACGGCGTTGGTGGTTTAACTCCGTCGGGTTTTTCGTGTCGGTGCTGGATTCATTTACAATTTAGCAGTTTGGCTAGAATTTTCGTGGCAGGTTTTGACACTTGGGTATGGAGATAATTATACTTTAACAGCTTGTTAATGTTTTGAGTATGCAACATGCTTCGCTTTATTGTAACATCGATCTCAGTATACCTAGTCTCTTGGTCTCACTCAATACCAGCGTCAATAAATGTATCAACGACATCCAGAGGCATTAGACTGAGGGAGCTTGGTGAGTTTTTTTAGGTTAACGAAATGTTTGTGGGTGTGTTTTTTGTGTGCCGTATATATTTTTTAAATTATAAACTTGATGCCGCTGTTTTGCGACTTCATCGTGTTAATTCACGACATAAGATCCGCCATCGCTTTTCAAAAATATATCTGATGTTGAAAACCGCATCAAAATCAGATGCGTGATTTAGGAGGAGTTAGCGGATATACAGACAGACAGACGTGGAAATAAATAATATTAATAATGAATAAAGAACTGTGATGTGATTGGCTATCCAGTGCTTGTAACTGTTACAGACGCTAGAGCTCAGATGGTATAAAAGATGGCGTCTGTTAGTGTATTTGCTATGCTTAAACGAATAGGTATGAAAGAGACAGCCGAGTCGAGATCAGAAGATTATCGGTCATATCATAAGTTATATGACATAATCTCATGACAATCAATTTACATGCAAACGCGAATTTTTATTCTAAATTATTAGTTATTATTCAGGTTTTTATAATAATAACAACCGAAGGAAAAAAAAACCACTTTACATAAAATATTAGGAGTTTCTACAGAAAGTACTAGAAAGAATTCATAAAAATCTGAGACCTATCCTCAGGGGTATCTGCGGTATGCATAAATTTAAATTAGTATTTGCTGGAATCACTTGTAACATTGCTACTGTCTTAGCAGACAGAGCGCAATATAGAATTAACAGGGGTTGTGTTTCTGTTTCGCAAGTAATTTCGGTCAATGAACTCTTAATTGCTGACTGTAAGTGCAAGGTTGATTTTGAAGGGAACATTATTTTATTTTACTTGGTCCAAGTGGGCGCATTTATTGATTTAATGTAAAGTCTTAAGACCAAGTCCATGAAATGGACCTATTGTGTTCATCTAAAGTTGTATGTTTCACTGGGATACTAGTACCTATGAAGGTACGGTTCCACCAGTACAGCGAGGCGAGACGTGGAGCTACGAAAATTTCATTTTGTGATAAAATACAATTTGAACCTTTTGCACAAAAAATCTTGTAGGATCCACCATATTACGCAGTCATCCCTAGCAGCCAAGTAAAAAACTCAAAAGTCAATTTTTGGTAAAATTTTATAGATGAAAGACCTGTCTCTTTCCTCGCTAAAGTACCAGGATCTCAGAGGTCGCGAGAGGTATTGACGTCAGTAGCAGGTAACAAATGTCACTCGCTTTGTATCCGCGATCTCAAACTAATGGTTCGGTTGGGTGCGGAAAAATGGCGGACGCTATCGAGGGGTCTATTTTTAAGATAGTAACGCTGTCACCATTATTTCATTAACGTTTCTTGATTCTTTCTTGGCTTTGATTTGTGAGCGTAGCATTTGTCTATTTTCTACAAATTAAAGTAGTAGATAGTTGTACTCATATTAAAAATAGCTAAATACTCAAATACTCAAATACTCAAACAGTTGACAGGCTAAAACTTAAGCTATTCTATTACAGTAATAAATATATAACTTAATTATGGACCCTGTTGGGCACAGCAACATTAAGAGAGGGCTTCAGCTTAATAATCTTACATTGTATTTACTTAATAATACACAACGCGTCCCGCCATATTTTTTACTAAAATCCGTCTTCAGTTTGACTGACATATTACAAACCATTTTTAAAAGATGTTTTTTTTTAAAGGAGTTTTTGTCTTTATGTCACACAGTTCACTAAAATCCTAAAGGTGTTGTCAACAAATGAAATTCTAAGAGTGATTTCGCCTTCTTCCTAGCATAATAAACACATAAATTGTGCACTTTGTCAAATAAATAAAGAAAAATAAATATTCAGTTTTTTTAAAAATACGGCTCTAATTACAGCCCTCATTACACAGTGCCTAGTACTAAATAAGGCGAGCTTTAACTCCATTATTATAAGGTCCGGCGCACACGCGGTTAACAAGGGTCGCTGACTTGAGCGCGAGAGCTCTTCTTAGCGCCCGAGTGCTTGCTTAAGCATGGCGCAAGTAACAAGTATCAAGCGAAAAAGATAATAAATGAAAATTTGAGTCTAGTAGGGTCATTCTAAGATGATCTCTATGACAGCTTATATATAGGTACCTTCACTTATTTATTTGACTTTTCATATGTACACTGGTTTCTTTGACTTTTCATATATACTACATTGATAAACTACTGCTATATTAACGATTGACCGTTGAGTTTTCCGTGGCGATTCTTCTCAGCAGCGGTATATTTTTTTTAACCCTGACTAACGACGACGTTCAGTAATTTAAACAATTAGTTACCACTTTAACTACTCAAAGTATCTAGATTCTGGTTTAGGACTAAGTAGGTCAATTTGCGCGAGATTTTTCCCTAGATATTTAATTTTACATTAATGTTTTTGAACAATCAGTTTCACAAAAGAAAGTTCGCTCCGCTTTGTCGTTTTATTTACTCTTCACAATTAAGAATAGTGCATACAGACCCAAATCTTCAAGCTCGCAGATTTAAATCAGCAGATGAGTGGTCTCGGCGGGACGATTTAGTACAAGTAGCTAGTAGCAAGTACTTGATCGCACGGACATTTGGGGCGGCTGTAACTACCTCTGTGTGCCCCGGGTATAATTAGTTCGCTCTGTAACACAGGACGTTAATGGTAGATAACATACAAAAGAAGTGATGAATTCACATTTTTTGCACAGATAAACGGTAAGGTGAAGGTAAGGTTATATATAACCTGAACGAGGTTATAAAATTAGGTAGCATTACAAGATAATAAAGATCACTTACTTATGTATTCCCGGAAGACGTACGTTACTAAAACTGTCAAAAAATAGCACAAAATACAAAATTAAACACAGGTACTATTTTTGAAGTAATTAAATATGTTGCCGTTAGACTACACAATTAAGCCATATTACTCGTTACATAATGTATCGGCAACGTTACGATAGCTCTTATTTACTTGACAATAATGACGGCAATAATACGGTTAAAAGATGGCGGATGTGGAATTTGTTTTAGTTTTGTATTTTTGTGTATTAGGTGTTCAAAGTTCTTTTCTGTTGGTGATTTGTTCTTTTTATGCCTTTGTGTTGCACAGTGATAGAAGACTTGGACTTGTTTCGTGTATCTGGGATCTTACTTTTCGTTTCAAGTGGTCTCGCAGTGGTACAGAGGTTAAAACTGTCCTACATATCACCGTACAACGTTGCCCCCAATCTTCCTAGAGAAAATTGGATTGTATTTTATTGCTATATTGATTTATACTTACTTATATATACTTGACACTGGCGAAATCACTTCATTGTGGAAACGCCATATCCGGTAGTAGCTGTTGAAGTCGCTGCGGGGCAAAGAAAATAGAGCCCCTGTAACAAAATTGACTCTAAAACCAGTAGTCGTGTTTTTAATACATTTAGGTATTTCTTGCGAATACGTCCCAAGGGGCTTTTGAGTGAAGAGCTTGCGTAAGGCGAGCTCGAGACTTAATGCGGATCGTCAACTCGTCTAGCGTGCCTAGACTATGAGAATAAAACAAAAGATGAGCGTCGAGAGCTTGAGTATCAAGGGATTGGGCAAGGCTTTCTATTTATTTACCCTCGACTAAAAAGTGAGGTCTTCTGGACGATGGGTAAAAATGTCCCCTCCCACCAACAGTGATGAAACATGTGCCAGTTTATAGATCTTGGCAATATGATGTATTTTTTCTATGGTGACGATCACCATATGTATGGGGTTTTCTTGAAAAATCATAATCTTATCGTATGGAACTATGGAATTTGTTTGAAAATGAACACGTATGTAGATGATTTGCCTTGCCTGGCCCTTTGTTTTCATTAAAAAATTCCCATTGATTTTGCTACGAAGATAAGTATTTTGTCTTTTATTGGGTCCTAATGAACATATAGACCTGCAGCCCGTTACTGTTGGAGGGGGGGGGGGGGACGGGGTCCATACAAAATTGCCCATCACCCTTTATCGTCTGTTTCTGTGTGTCTGTATATTAGACTTTCCGCAACTCGACGACTTAGGTATGCGCCTATTTTGCGTGCGACATTGGAGTAACATATTATTTTTAAATAATATGTTACTCCAATAACAAAGCAGAGGGGCCCGTTTTCAACGCCATGTTAAATGTTTGGTTCTGTTTGTCATACGTTTTTTTTCGAATGTGTGTAGGTATGCCTTGAGTAAACTATTTCTATTCTATTCTAGTCTATATCGATTCAAAACAAACATATTTTGCTGATGTGCTAATACTCGTAAGTGCATCAGAGCCAAGATATTTAAATATATCTGTAGTATTTAGTCTTTAATGTCTCGGCTCCGATATTAACTAACGCCTTAAATTATATATCTTTATTTGTTTAGAGATCTTCTAAACGGGTAAGTAATACGAGATATAAGAACTTATCATATAACAGTCACAATATATACGCTCACTTTGTATAAATATGTTTAATATAACGTACATTTGAGATAATGAACGAAAGATATAATGTCAAAATAACTATTTCCATAAAGTATAACGTTAATAATAATATAATATCAATTGATATAACAATTAAAGTGTATAATGTACATGACACCTGAGATATAAAACATATATAAATCAAAAAATCTAACATCAAAAAATATAATGCACGTATAATATAAACGCCTATAACTATTTTCAGTATTTCGTGGCCTTTTTAATTTTACAATCAAATTGTTTCGCATAGTTTTTTCAAGGGATGTAATTTATTTATATCATACGATATTATATCTTGTAACACTTATACTAAAAGATAATATGTATTATGATCGCTATATGTTATGTATGTTATACGAACTGAAATTAGTCATTGTGAGTGTTATATTAAAAATATTATATAAAATGAATATTATATGACTTGACCGTTATTCCTTATAAAAATATTGATTTTGTTATTATAGCTAACGTTCATTATATCTCGTAAACGTTAGTAACATGAAAATAGTAAATGTAGTTATATCTCGTGTGACGCACCCCTTCTAAACAATTATGGCCACACAAAAATGTTGATGCCCTTTGCCCTTTGCAAAATTGCTCCTCTATGTTCAAGATTGAATGTAACAAATTAGTTTGACGTAAAATAACTTCTCTACTTTAAAGAGTACATGAGAAAAGAAATATGTAATTTTCTAAACGCCAGTCAGCGTTCCTGCTCGGGGTAAACCGAACCAATCGGTCTCTGAAGTCAGCCATTAAATCCTATTTTGGCCCCAAGCCAACTTGTTAAGTTGCATCTTATTGCTGAAGGCCGTACATAAAAAAGAGATTTAGGTTTGTGATGAATTTGAAATGTTGAGTAGGAATACTATTATGTAGTATTAGCATACATCGGGGCTTTCGGTGCGGGAATGATTTGAGAAAGAGTAGAGATAAACAGATAGGCCAGTCTGAGAAAAATCATATTATGCCTAATAATTTTATTTTAACTCATTTAGGAGATACTTTAGCTTTACTACCAAAACTTATGAGATAATGATAAAAATAACATTAATTAATTACTTGCAGTAAATTTAGCAGGTGGCTCGATTTTCAAAATAAACTATTAATATTTTTTCTATATTTGGAACAGTTTGAAGAGGTTGATACTGACTTTATAGTACCTATATCTATGATTACTTATTGTTTTATGTTATTCAATTAATTATTCATGACGTAGAGACCTACTAGAGTACATTCTGTTTTTCAAGTCAATACCTAATCTTTGACTAATGTCAAACGTTCCCGCACCGAAAACCCCGATGTATGAGTATTAGCATTTAGATCAGAAAGCGTCAAAGAATGATTTAAGACTGCGATGAGCTTAAGCTGGATGTACTATCAGCCCGATGGAACTAGTATCCAGGGGCTAGGTCAGGGCCCAACTATGTCACAGTGGCGTTATGATTCAAGTTGTAAGAAGTGTCAAGCAAATGTTTTATAATGTCACTGTGACCCCGTTCTATCGTGGGTCAGGGTTCCATAAATCTATTTGAACCACTATGGAACTGTGTCAAAGAGACATAATGATCAAAATCGTAAGGTCTGTTAAGAATTTAATTAAAATGTCACTTTGATATAATTCTATAGTAGCCTTTGAATGAATAACTAAGACCCAGTAATACTAGACAAAACAAAATAAAACTAGTGAACATCGCCAAGAAGTATTGAGGAAGTAGAAGTGGGCGGGTCACATATGCCGTAGACAGGATGGGGTACAAAAGTCCTTGAAAGGAGACCTCGTTCTGGACGCCAAAATGTGGGCTGGTTGACAACAAGATGGACAGCGATCTGGTTAAATAGCCGGTGAAAATTCCAAGAATGAACTGCAATGAAAGTGGCCTACACTCAGCATTGGGTGTCAACAGGCTGAAGAAGAGAATACCAGACGACAAGTAAAACAAATTTACTCAAATAAATGCTACATTTTCATTTCATTACGGTTTCACACAGTCAGGTAAAAAAACAAGAAGAAAAAATAAGTAAGCTAAATATTCACCCCATTGGATATTTGTGTTTATTCAACACACAAATTGGCTGTTACCATAGCAACCATCCCAGTAATTGCCTGTGATGAACCATTTCGAAATACTGCTAAACGGTGTAACTAAAAAAAATGTTTTAAAACAAAATAAACCTTACTATTTCAATGAAAAGGTGCATTTTGCTCGTTGTTAAAAATGTTACAAAGCTGTTTTGGAGTTTCACCGACGATTTGGTAAGTCTAGAATATGATACTGCTTGATATTATGCCAACACAATATACGGATCATAAAAACACGTAATGAATATCTGATGGCTCAGCCGATGTAACGATGCCGAGTAAATATGCTATAGTCATAAAAAGTTTAGCTCGTTTTTTTGAATACACATTACAGTTATTCGTTGACGGGCATATATTACAAAAGACTAATACACATTCGACGTTAGCCTAGTAAGTACTGATCTTGCCTTCGAAGTGGTCTCAGGTTCAAATCGCGGTAATGGCAGATATTTATGTAATGGGCGCAAGGATTTGTTCCTAAATCTCGGATGTTTTGTTTAGAAAATGATAATAAAGATAAGATAAAAATAAAGAGACATTTATTCGCAACAAAATTAAACCACATTACATAGATACAAAAAGATCAAGACACAGAGAAATTGTTGCAAAACGGTCCCAACTCAGCATTCGCTAGCCGTAAAGCCAGTACTGGTCTTCCGTGCTCATAGAAAATGCAAACGGGCGCACAGACCACCTAATTTTAAGCTTTAATCGTAAGAGGTCTAATGTCCACCGCACTAAGAGACATGATAGAGACAACTATCTTGTTCTTTTTTTAAATTTATGTATAAAAATCGTCACTAGGAACGTTTTCCTCCTCACTGACTCTGAATCTGGCCGCCGTAAGAACTAAGGTAAAATGCCTCTATGCTAGTCATTTCCCTGACTGTATACACTTACCCTAAAACAAGTCTGCTTGACGATAATTTCGACGGTAGCGATCCGAACAGGCCTTGCATAATGTACGACAATGCGTATGCTTTATTGACTATACGACGCGATTAGTCTTGTCTATAGTGCCCCTGCTTATTTTTGCGGGTGGTAGGACTCTGTGCAGAGTCCGTCCGGATCGCTACCACCATCTTATCCATTAACCTACCGCCAAACAGCAGTGTTCGCACTGTTGTGTTCCGGTTTGGGGATAAGACAGCCGGTGTAATGACTAGCATAGAGGCATTCCATCTTAGTCCTCAGGGTTGGCAACGCATTTGCAGTCTTAGTCTTGTAGTCTTGTGAATGCGAATGTCTATGGGTCACAGTTTCCGCTTACCATCAGGTGGCCTGTGTGCTCGTTTGCCTTCTCTATGTCATAAAAAAAAAAAAAAAAACTAGAGGTCCCGGGTTTGGTTCCCGGTATAGGCTAATATTTGTGTGATGAACGTGAACGCTTGTTTCTCAGTCTTAGATGTTTTCTATGTATATAGTAATTTTAGAGAAGTATGTTTATCGTTGCGTAGTACCTCTAGTTTAAGCCTAGTTTAGTTTGGTACTAGGAACCCAGAAAAATGGAGCAAGTTTGTAGCGGCAGATCCACCATTGAGGATAAAGTATTAGTAATGGCTTTATGCAGCATGTGATAATGCGATTGTACGATCAATACGCTTGGTTCCCTTCCGTTGACAACCAGTCATTCATGCTCGACACAGTGGCGCCTATTCGTTAGGGTTGCGTAATCTATATCGATTTTGTAATTCACATTTAATGTTGAGATAAAGTATACTAAGGACTGGTATGTTTGCGTATGCCTGAAATATGCTACGGAAATATTATTAAATGTACCTAAAAGCCTTTTATTTTGCCCGCTTCTCTTCCGCGTAGAAGTAGTTTGCCGAAGGAAAAAAGTACCCTATGTCCTTTACGAGAGCAGGTAACTGCATACCAAATTTCATCAAAATCGGTTAAGTAGTTTAGCCGTGAAAGAGTCACAAATAGAAAGACAACACATTTTCACGTGTAAAATATTAGTATGGACATATGTTACTAGCCTGGTGGGAGACGACCCAAATCAGGGACACGGGCATGGATGAAAAGTTGTGTGGTATTACAGACTTAAATATAACGTATTACAAAGCTGTCAAATAGCAAGTCAATGTCGAAACCACGGTCATACACGCTCGAAAAAACAAAACTCTTTCATGTAGTCAATAGTAAAAGACGTGTGTGCATGTATGTTATGTTTGAACTTGTTAACTTATATTTAGTAACTAAAGTAAGTAAATTATCTATAATTATTTAATATAATAATAAGCTAAAACGGTGAATTTAATTTTGTATCTAGCATAACCTGATAAAGTAATCTGTATATGATTGATAACTATCGATAATTAAGGATCAAATCATCGACAAAAGTTTACGGTTTTCCTTTCCCTACACTATGTGACAGCAGGAAAATTGGAGTTAAATAATACTCTCTCGTCATTAGAGATATTTGCCGACATCGGATCTAAGCCATTAAGCTTCAGGGATTTAAAAACAGTTCATGTTTATCCATTCTGTTTATTTTGAGTTTCCATCATTTTTAAGGTTCTTGGTTAAGACGAGAAGGATTGCTTCTATTTTTGTTAATTATAGGGAAAATCGACTACAAGTATCTTTATTTTAAAGTGGTGTTAAGTAATTATGAAATTAGTGGGTAAATAATTTATTTATCTATAGGTACATATAAAATGATTTGTCCTGAATGACTGACGGACTGACGGATCAACGCACAGCCTAAACCGCTGATCGTAGAGACCTGAAACTTGGACGGTGTGTTCTTTGTATGACTTAGGCATCCGATAAGAAAGGATTTTCCGATATTGTACCCCTAAGGGGGTGAAAAAGGGGGGCAAAGTTTTTATGGGACAACGTGATTCCTTGGTCCAATGTACTTCAAAATTGGCATAAACATTCTTTAACAGAATTGATGTAAGACGTGTTTCGTATTTTATTGAAATTCATCCCCAAAGGGGGTGAAAAAGGGGTACAAAGTTATTTTGGGGGTGATTTTCTTCAAAGTGGATATCAATACTCCTTAGTACTTTTCATTTACATTACATTTTATTTTGAAACATGTTTAAATACTCAATCCAATTTTATTAAAAAAAGGTTGAACTCACATAAAAGCTTGGTGCAATGCAAATACCCAAACCGCTGAGTCTAAAGATTCCAAATGTGGTACATAGGTTTCTTATCAAGGTTTAGGGGTGCGGGAAGAAAGGAACTACCGAAAATCGACCCCCCACGGGAAGAAGTAGGAGGAGTAGCGGGAAACTAATTCTACGCGTACGAAGTCGCAGACGTCCTCTAGTTTTAAATAATTTAGTGGCAGTAGGACCTTGGGTCAGTCTTGAGATTGTAGTCTTGAGGATCTAGTGTCAATGAGTCTTAGATTCCACTATGGAAATTAAGTGGCTTGTGTGCCTTCTACTTGCAATAAAAAAATATACTAACGAACTACTTTTTGCACTGTGGCCAAGACTGGGGTCTTAGTTTTTCATTAAAAAACAAGTTGTCTTGAAACTCCATTTGTTTTTGTTTCAGATGGAAAGTGAAACTTTAAAACACTCGCACGGCGTAAAAAAATACATAATGAGGTAGGAAGTAAAGTGGCAAACGTGTAAATACATAGATATCTTTGATAATTACTCCAGTGACAAGCTTTAAGTGAGTCTGATGACTAGGAAATCATGAAATTGAGTGTGAGTGCGTACCGCGCGCATGCCTCGGCGCATAAGAAGATTCTGACGTCGTCGTACCAGCAGCACTATGGAAGCACCGCGGCGCCGCCCGTCTGCAACCCGCCCCACCCCCCCAATTTCACTCCACAGGTAAGTAGATTATATCAAAACCTGTATTTAACACGTGACATGTAATATATTTCAGGACACCTTGTAACGCCCATTTTTTTGCGGGAAAATTTCGCAAGATACTCGACTTTGTTAGAAGAAACCGGGTTATGTGGAATTAGTCACTGCATGCAGTAAAATCCCCTCGATGGTCTACTTTGACGCATTTAGGGCAGCGCTGAAGGTCCCCTTCAAATACATACTCGTATTCGTGCGCTAAATAGTGCTGCCCGCCGCAGTTCAAAGCCTTCCTCGTCTTTCCTAGTATAAAAAGCTGACAATTCGTCTAGCGGTGCGACGTGATCGAAACATTTATCAATGTCATAGAAATTGACACCCAACTGTAAACAGCGATTAAAACGTTACAATGAAGCAAAATTTACATTGGCCGATCCGAATTCTAATCGAAAACAAATCTCAGTGTTGAGAATGATCCTTTGACATTTCCAAAAATTGTTTAATTTTTGACTGTAATTTTGTTTTTTGTTTCTTTCTCGCTTAGGAAGTAAGTATCTTTGTTATATAATGATATCTCTATTCAATTCCTAATATATTTAAGCGTAACTTGATCTTAGTTTTGTAGTTATATTTAGAAAGCGCTGGTAGTTTTTGACGTGTAAAAGTGCTTGTTCGGCGTACAATGCTGAATAAAAAACCATTATCTTTTTAGGACATGTTACCTCGCACGTTGTGGCTTCGTCTTCGCACGCTTCGAACCTAGGCTCATAAAAACCAAGGAAAGGCAAGGCCGTGATAAATCTCTCTTCCGTGCTATGCCGGTTGTTCCCAGCCTTTATTGGATTTGCTCCACATTGTTAGAAACTGCGGTACTAAAGTCTTATGCGACTGTGAGGTGCTCCTTTTGTCAGCGTTTTTCGTGTTTTTAACCTTTGTTATGGCGGCGCTTTACTGAGTTGTTATTTGTTAAATATTTTCCTTGTCTTTTTCATTTGATATGTTTAAAAGAAATTTAAAACCAGTATTTGATTACTACCAAGCGAAGCGTCGCCATCGTATCAAATAATAGTACCTAGATGAAGTGAATAATTAATAATCAGACTACATTGTGTTTTTGTTGGAGAAGTTCGTATTTATTTTGCATTCTCAGTTGAATTATCGATGGGTAGCAGAGACAACTTATCATATTCCAGAATTTGATTTCACCTAAATCTTGGCTAGTCTTGTTGTTGACAGGAAACCCTGAACATTGATAACGTCAGGTTAGGTTATGCTTAACAAAAAATATGAACTCGCGCGATATGAAATCCCTGTAAATTGAATTATAACTCTACAAGTTTATACAATCTATGGAGTCAATGTTTTTGCAAACATTATTATACTGACATTACTGCGATCTTTAATGCTTGTTAACATATTACAAAACGCCAAGTGAGTTCCACTAGTACCACGTAATGTAACATAAAAGCGAATGCGGAACATTAGGCCCAGACGGGGTAATGCGAAGATGATATTATATTTAATACCTAAAATGGAGCATTTCTTAAGAACCAACACTGAATAGGACGGCTCTATTAGGGGTTATTGGGGCTTAAATGTCAGTCAGCTTAACTGTGTGGGACATATTCTCAGATTCCAATAGAATAAGTTATAGTTGATAGAATAAGTTGTACCATTGTAATATGAAATATGAAATTTGTTTAAAAAATGACTGACTGCTGAGTTATTTGCGGCGTTTCTTCTCAGCACTGCAGCAGTGGTCTCCTCTTGGGCACTTTTACACGTCAATAATCTACCAAGCGCTGGTAGATTATTGACGTGTAAAAGTGCCCGAGCGGCCTACTGACTGATTTTTTTATTTTTTATTTATCTTACCAATTTTTATTACCATGCTTTCGCTACTGGATAAATTCTAGTATAAAACTAAGTCGCTTCCCGCCATCTGTCCTTCCGTATGTATGTACGCTTAGATCTTTCAAACTACGAAACGGATTTAAATGCAGGTTTTATCAATAGATACCTACAGTAATTTAAGAGGAAGTTTTTTACATAAACAAACTCTGGTTTATATTTGGGAGTTACAGAAATCTCACATAAACCGAAACAAAGCGAGGGCGGGTCGCTAGTATAGATATAATTTATAGTCATTCAAAAAAAAATAAGTCATTTTCGGGGCTTTATGTTAGATTCTATAAGCATTTTGCTTATCAAGATAATATTAATGACGTCGTAGTAGCTCGACCTGTCAAGTGATAAGATCTGTCAACAATATTTTTACGTTAGCTAAGCAAGATGGGAGAAACTAAAGTAGATTGAAGGCTCTGTGTATCCACTGGAGCTGTGCAAGGTATGGAAGAGGTGAGTGAGAAAAAAATCCACCAATAGGAGAGCTGCGCTGAGCTAGGCTATGAAAGTTAAGCATTCCTATTGGTGGATTTTTTCCTCGCACACCGCTTCGATTGCTTCCATTGCTTTGTAGTTCGATTGCTTCCAAATTTTAAATATAATGATCATACCTAACTCCAACGGTTTACGGTCTACATTAACCATATTGTGTCTCTTACCTCCTCCGTTCTCTTCTGAGAAAAAAGGATAAATATAAAACCATATACAAAACGTTCGGAAATAACAACGGATTTTTGACTTGATCTTGCTAGAATATATTATTATGTATCACTTATGAAATTAAATAAATATATAGGAAAAGTACCGCAACTTACAGCATATCTCAAATACCTCCATGCCGTACAGGTTACGAGGTGTATCTATTTTCTTGCTATCAATAACGTTAAATCGAGCTAAAATCTGGCGAATAAAACAATATAACAGTTCCGAAGAAATATCAGTAGCTACGCTCAAGCTCTACTGTAATCTAAAAATGATATTGCCTCCGACGGACCAAGACTGTAAGCTTATAAAGTCTTCACGTAACGATGTATTTCTTTCAATCCCCTATTGACGTCGCAACGGAGACAACGAAACTGAAAAGATTTATGAAGTGTTTCGTGTATTCGAAATTATCGTTTTTTGCAAGTGGATATGGTTTTTTAATATAATATAATTTTGGCACTTTACCAAGAGTCTAGAGTAATGAAAAAGGCAAGTAGAATTTTAGAAAATTAGTTTACCCAAAGAGTAAAAACGGGACCTATTTTTAAGACTCCGCTGTCCGTCTGTCTGTCACCAGGCTGTATCTCATAAAGCGTGATAGCTCGACATTTGAAATTTTCACAGAAGATGTATTTCTGTTGCCGCTATTACAGCAAATACTAAAAACAGAATTAATTAAATATTTAAGGGGGCTCCTATTATATACAACACACTAGTTTTTTTTTGACTCGAAATATTTACAGAAAATGTAGTTGCATATCCATTTAGGCAGCCAGCAACAGATTTTTGTGGCATTTTTTGCTAATGTTGTATAATTATGTATATATTTTCGTTTTGTTTTCTCATTCATTCGCTGTCGATACAAATAACGCAGGATATTCTGAAGACAGGCATGAAATAGAAACGATTCGCGAACCCATTAGGATTTACATTCCTGTAATTTGCGGTGACATGAGAGACTTGAATAAGGAATAACGATGTAGCTTTTGCATTTTGCTCTTAAACGGTCTTTTTTAAATTGAAACACTGGATTTTTGCAAGTCGTACCAACTTTTTTATAAGTTACTGGCTGTGGCCCGCGACACCGTCGGTGCAGAAAAAAGAAACATTGCCTTTGTTACTCAGTGATAATGTAGGATTCTAATGGTAAAAGATTTTTTGAAATAGGACCATCATACAAAAAAAAAATAATGTTCTAATTGGTTTGAAATGAAATGTATTTTTAAGCATTTAAAAATCCTTGTACCGTTTGTTCTAATAATTGTTATAATTTATAATGAATAGTCGTTGAAGCCATAATACTACGAGAGATAATATTTATACTAATATTCTATGAATCGTATTCGATGAAATAAAACTCGGTGAAAAGTTTGTCGAGATTTCAAGGGGCACCCGTTCTAATTATATAAGTGTAGACCATCAGGTGGCCTGTGTGCTCGTTTGCATGTTCCATGGCATAACAAAGTTTAATATGGGTAATAAATACTTACTGAATAAATGTCTTTTATATTTGTCTGTAACCTTTCCGCGGTTTTGAATACTTATTTGCAAATGGAAATTGAATGAACTGTTGAGCATCAGCAGAACACAATTAAAAACTTATCGGCGCAAATATCGAAAGATTTTGTCTGTGTACCTATTATATTGACGACTTTATTCTGTCTGAACGTATGTGCAATTTAATAGTCCAAATAAATTGACCCTCTCAACTTAAATATATTTAATAAGGTCACTAATACATACGTAGTTCTATGAAACATACGCCTTGCAATAGTTTAGTTTAGTTTATTAATTTCATTAAATAAGTACAATTTAAATTTGTATTACATTTTGAAATTAAAAGTATTCTCATCATAATCGTATTTTTTTTTAAATAATAATTCAAATCATTTCACCAATAAGGATCGTCATAAAATTGTTTTTCTTGTCTGAAAACTGAAACTGTCAAAATAAACTCGATGTCTATTAAATAACACTCGTAATTTTGTCGAAGAGCCCATATCTCTCTCGCGACCGCAATAGGCCCCTAAATGAGTTTGCCTGTAGCGAAATCCCTCGAGAAAAGAAACGTGTAATTGGATAATTACGGCCCTCCTTTACGAGTCATATGAACCGTTACGCACTGTATTATTTATTCACTGAAGCACATGATACTGATTCCACCTGAAACGATAGTAGATAATGACTAGGGATTTTCCGAGTTGTACAGTCCAGCAATAATATCATCATCATCATCATCATGTCAACCGAAAGACGTCCACTGCTGGACATAGGCCTCCCCTAAGGCTTTCAACTCAGACCGGTCTTGTGCTTTTCGCATCCACCGCGATCCCGCGATCCTGACGAGGTCGTCACTCCATCTTGTTGGAGGCCTACCTACAGCTCGTCTTCCAGTCCGCGGACGCCACTCCAGAACCTTCTGACCCCATCGGCCATCAGTCCTGCGAGCAATGTGCCCCGCAAACTGCCACTTCAGTATATATATTATCATACAAATCATTACTGATGGCCCTGTGTGGTAAGCTCAATGCAGTGTTTTTATGGCATGGGGAAAGCTAACCAGATCCTTTCATCAATATATATTAGAGTGACTCAAGAGATAGGGATCTAGATTATGTACGGACGTTACAGAAAACTGACAGAAACCGAAGCGAAGCATATTATGAAAAGTAGACCTTATTATTGATTCAATATATCGTTAAATCTATCAGGCACCATCTACTACAAACAACCGGATGTCAAGTTAACCGGGCTTCCGGGCAAATAACCAGATTATCGCAAAGGCCGGTTAATGAAGGCGGCCGTCCGCTTCGTCGCCGGACGCGCCGTTTCCGCAGAAACCGGACGGGAAAGATACCGGATAGTTTCACTGTTAAGTGAAGCTTTCTGTACAACTGGGTTCAAGCCATCTAGGCAGGGCTTGGGAACCTGGTTAATTTCTTAACCAGCTCGTCAGAAATACCTTTCATTTCAATCGATCATCGAATCGGATCTATATTATTTCGGTCCTAATCAAAGAGCAAAATAAAATAACTCGATATAACGGTTAACGGGTTTTTCAGAACCTCCCGGTTCTAAAAAAAGTGTACATAATTAAGGCCTAAAAATAAGAAACGGTAAATTTAGACAGTTAAGTCAAAGAAAAGAACTATACCGTTATTAAAGCAAGTGCGATCAGATTACTAAAGGGTGAAGCTTGAATCTGCTTCGTTACGTTATTTCAGGTAATAATGTTCGTAAGGAATAATATTTCATCCTTTGCACGCGTCAATATTCCTGGCAAGGAACTCCGCCACACCGGGCGTTTGGGAACAGTTCCCCGTCGCATGGCACTTGCGGGTAAGAACCCGCGTGTCATCGGTCCTACATACTATGAGCGTCTAACCGCTAAACTTAAAAATGTAACATCCGGCGAAGCATTTAAACATCAGCTTAGAAACCTTTTATTGGATCATCCATTATACTCCGTCGATGAATTTATGACACTTATATTGTAAAATTATTATTGTTTGTTTGACCTTTACTTCTTGCATATTTATTGACTTCGGAAACTGATCATTTATTTATTAGTTGATTATGTAGGCGATACCAATGTAATTTCATATTTTTTGACATGCAATGCAATTAATATTGTAACATTACATTGATGAATAAATAACTAACTAACTAACTAACTTTATTGAATTTGAGATACCGCCTATTGGGATATGAGGGCATCATATAAATGAATGATTCATTTTCGCGACTCACCTGACTAAAATTACAGTTTTTTTAATTTTAGTCCTTAACTATGTACACTTTTTATGTTGACTAGGTGAACAGTGCAAACAGGAAAATTATTTTGGATGATGAACATTTTTTGCGATATGGTACATGGCAGAGACTCATAAAAATACCAGTTGATATACTACGTTATGTAAGTAGAAACAAATAAATAATTTGAAAACGTAACACCATGAAAGCATCGATAATAACACACATAGTGGAAAAGCAATCGAGTAATGACGTTAAGCTTAATGGGGTAAATTAACGTGATTAAGAGTGAAGCGAGCGAGTAGCAGGAAGAGGAAATGGCCATTGTGCTCAGTTGCGCTCAGCTCTTTTGAATTGCCATGCAATTGTTTTAATACAATACGTATATACACCGTGGGCCCGAATAACCCGACCAATTTTAACAATCGATACTTGAGCCTATTTGTAGAATATAATGGGTATAATATGTAGTCCAATAACGCATAATTTCCGAGATTTTTATTATTTAAAAATCAATTCCATAGTTAATTAAATTTGAACTCTGTCACCTTAACCTAAAGCATTATTTACTAAGAAAGATTCATGTTGTAAGTAGCAATATCATCCACATACAACATAAATTAATTAATCAATTTCTTATTAAATAATGCTTTAGGTTAAGGTGACAGAGTTCAAATTAAATTAACTATGGAATTGTTTTTTAAATAATGAAAATCTCGGAAATTATGCGTTATTGGACTACATATTATACCCATTATATTCTACAAATAGGCTCTAGTATCGATTGTTAAAATTTGTCGGGTTATTCGGGCCCACGGTGTATATTTTTTTAATAATCTACTGTCTACTAATTTTACGAGGTATATGTCGGGTAATACGAGTATCTTTGATTTAAATAATCATACAAATGGAAAGGTATGAAAAGTCCGAGAAATATTTGAAATTTTTATGAGTTACAAAATCATTAAGTTTTCAGAATGTTTAAAGAAATAAACTTTCATAACCTGTAGCAGTTTAGGTTATTATAATCCAGGATAGTTAAACGCGTTCAGAGAAAAAAAATACACTATCAATGTGCAGCTGACAATTTGTTAAGGATATTGGTAGTAATAAGTAATATTTTACAAGTTACATTTTAAAAATGCTTGATAAGTACAGTACAAAAAAAAGTTAAATATGAATCATTTTAATTTACACTAAAAATTATAAAAAAATTACTTTACTGCCATTAAGACAAGCTTACATACCCTATCTCTCAACTTTGTTCATGATGGTACCTTCAACCGTCTTAAACTGTTCTTCTATATCCAACTAAAACGAATCCAATATCCGAAAAGACGAAGTTGGGTTGTTTTGCTCATAAACAATCTTCGAGGGAACAAGCGGGTGTTTAATATCACACTCACACCCGATGTGCAGAGAGCCGATTGTTGGGATATTTGGGATACGAGGGAATGTTTATCGTTTATACGTTACGGACTATATCTCGGGCTGATATTGAGTTCTTATTGTATTCTATTAGAGATAGTTTAGGTAACGTAGCAGCGGTTTGTAGGTAGTTTGTGCAGATTTCATTTAATAATTTAGAAAGCATTTTTGCGGGTGGTAGGACCTTGTGCAGGGTCCGTCCGGATCGCTATCACCATCTTATCCATTAACCTACCGCCAAACAGCAGTGTTCGCAATGTTGTGTCCGGTTTGCGGATAAGACAGCCGGTGTGTAATGACTAGCATAGAGGCATTCCATCTTAGTCTTCAGGGTTGGCAAGACATTTGCAGTGTTAGGCTTGCAGTCTTGTGAATGCGAATGTCTATGGGTCACAGTTTCCACTTACCATCAGGAGGCATGTGTGCCCGTTTGCCTTCTCTATGCCATAAAAAAAAGGATTCAAACTAGTACATTCTATGCCACATTACATTTTACAAGTTGTAATGAAACCCCTATGGTTAAAAATGGTAAAAAAAATACGGTAGTTGCGTTGTCCGGAGAAAATGCATTCTCGTATACCTTATTTCATACAAAATACCTATCCTACTAATATTATAAATGCGCAAGTTTGTGTGTTAGTTTATTACTCCTTCACGCTGCAACGACTGGAAGAATGTGGATGGTATTTGGAACGGATATACCCAGGATTATCACATAGGCTACTTTTCATCTCGGAAATTTACTAATTCCCAAGGGAATAACGATAATTGAAATCTATGTGGACGGAGTCGCGGGCAGAAGCTGGTTTTAATTAAACTCCCAAAATAATTGTACATCTGCTTTCAGAGATGATATCAATGAAACCCAAGCGACTACCTAAAAAAACGTCCCAGTCCATCCATTTAGGAGCTACAATGCACACAGACGGATACACAGGTACACAGATACACCGATACATATAATACACAAATAAATACACAGATAAACAAATACATTTAAAAACGTTGTGGTTGGATGAGTCATGAAGCTAAGCTCCTTTAAGAATTATGGTTATTATATATATATGTTATTATATATTAGTTTATTTATGTGTATTATATATGTAAGTTTATATATTAGTTTGTTTGTTTTATATTTATTTATTTATAGTATCATCATCTCTTTTTGCTACTTTTGTGCAAAACTTGTATGTGTCCAACCCTATGCATTGTCCTTACTCATCTACTTCAGGGTTAGCTGGAAGAGATCCCATTTAGGGATAAGTTCGCCTTTGTACATTAGTTTAGTAACAATATTGTAATATTTATATTTTTGTACAATAAAGAGTTTACATACATACATACATACATAAATACATAGACGCACAAATGCACAGGTACACAAATACACAGATACACAGATACACAAATACACAACTACATAAATACATAGACGCACAAATACATAGACGTACAAATGCACAGGTACACAAATATGCAGATAGGTACACAAATATACAGATACATGTACACATACGTGAAACTTAGACCACCCCTTTATTGTCGGGGGTTAAAATGTTCAGCACGAAATACGTACAAAAACAGTCCATCCCCAGTATTTATCTGTCTTCCGAATCCAGACAAACAGTTCATTTTCCCTTAAACCCCTTAAAACGTAAAATATTCGCATTTCCAAATCACTCAGGATTACTGTGCCTTATTGCCTTAAAGAGGAAAAAAGCAATACAAACCACGAAACTCCATACATCAGTGTCTGTCGCAAGATGGCGCAGTAATTTCAACCATCACTGTAATGCCGTCTGCGCATATTTTAGTGATCAACCGTAAGCACCAGATTCCCGCGCACTTATGTTTTTACAGCGACCTATAAACCGCTTTTTGAGGGCGTGTGAACTTTACAACTCAGTGTTCAGTCAGCGGCGGCACCTATAAGCATTTTTAACCCTAACCAGACCGAAGTTTTCATGTTACCCACATAAGGAAGGATAAATTCTACTCAATAGTACCAATTTGTATGTTCTATCAGCCTGGATAAGGGTTAATAAATATCTTACGTGGTTAGGGAACCTTGTAAAGCAATTATATGAAAACGAATGAGGCCAAGATTGTCTCATGCAGGGAAAGGTACCTTAACATCCAAATAATAATTGTTTATTAAATTAATTATTAATACAGGGTGTTTGCGTTTCAATAAAAATATATATATGATTATCATATTTGCCAAAAAACTAGGTAAGACAAACATTAAAAAAAAACTGAAAAGATGAAAAACAGCGTGGTCTTGACTCGTCAAGTCGCGTAGGCAGCAGCGAATATGACGCCCCTTATTATAATGAAAAGTGCGCCACTGGGCACCCAACGCACATTCAAATCTGCATCAGCTCAACTCGTTAAATGTTTTCAAAGTCACGTACATCGGGTAAAGGGGTCATTACATTGACGGACGCGAGCGGTGTAAACCCTTGTCCGGACAAATTCAGTAATTTAAGTCCGCGCTCTGTTCGGTGTAGCTTATCTTTAATATATTGCTGGCAGTTAATAACCTGTAATAAATGATACTTCAGTCACCTAAATTATAAAAATGCTGTGTTGTACGCTACAATCGTAACTGGGCGCAAGTGGTAGATTTTTTTTTTTTAAATAGGTGCATTATGTATTAATATTCCGTAAGTATTTTATTTACTTATATACTCGTAGTTGACTAGATCAAGTTGTTATTTAAAATGATGTCAAAAGCATTGATACTGAAGATCCATTTTGGATTATGACACTAGGTACTTCATTCAATGAGGCTCAGTAATGCATTTACATGAGTACTAATAATAGTACATTGTTGCCTAGGCGCGGAAAGTAAGGGTTTTCCTGACGGGGTGGTTAGCAGGCCGAGCAATAGCAAGGCCTGCTAAAATACGAGTCAGGAAATCCTCGTTTCCGCCGAGGCATACATAATGCTTTTCTCAAACATGTGAGGAAATAATACAAAGTATTTCGCACAACAAATAGTTTCACATTCGGTTTCATAATTATATTATGCAGAATGAACGAATGTTACCGACTGTCAATTGTTTTTATATACTAACCATAGAAATTGGAATGAATATTCAAAAAGAAACACACGCACTGTGCTAAAAAAGCTAGCAGTTACCTTGGCTGTTTGGAATTTTTGTCTTGGTCCTTTTGATTTTGTATGCAAATTGACAGCATTTTTAAGAAAAATATAGACATGGACGGAAAGTGTTTTCATATGGTTTTTTTACTCCTAGGAGTAAAATGAGGCTCTTTCTGTCCTGGTCTTTCAATCGGAAAACCGTTTTTTCCGAGCATGTTTGAGAAAATTAATAAAACACACCTAAACATTACGACGAATAATAATAAAGACCAGCACTCAATACTGGCACGGCGAGGCAGTTAATTAAACCACTAAAGAAAGTACCTTGCACATGCGGCGCAAGTCAAACCGTCATGTAAATGCACTACCTATAGTATTAGGTAGTTGAGAATTTATTGTGGAACATTGTACAACCATGAATTTTCTGAACATTGTTGCGTGTGAAGAATTAGTATGTATGTATGTAAACTTTTTATTGCACAAACAGAAAATATCAATCTAAAAAAAGAAACAGAAACACAAAAGGTATGTACAAAGGCGAACTTATCCCTTTAAGGAATCTCTTCCAGTCAAACTTTGAGAGATTCAGAGATTAATAAAAACAACGAATGGCTAAACGTACAATAATTAAAGAAACATAAAATAAAAATAATAATAGCAAATAAATACGTAGTATTATATATATGTTAAGTATGATAAATAAACGAATACTGGTTTAATAATAAATATTCGTAACTAAATAAATAAATAAATATAATATAATAATGAAAAGTAGAAAGGACATACACTCTTAGATTAGGAACAAGAGTCAAGCCAGTGCTTCTTCAGCAATAGTAGTTAATAGAATTGTTTTACTGCTGTCAACTTAATCAATATTTTCACTTTACTTCAATGTCTTACTTTATTACATTAATTTACATACAACTTTGGCCTGAAATTACATTATTGATCGAACTAGTTGATTGTAATTGAGTAAATACAATATTCAGGTATGTCAAAAACGTGAACCAGTATGTGAGCCCTTAGAAGCTTCGGGTTTGTACAAGCTGTCTCACTCGCTCTTAATTAAAGCGTAAGAGAGCGAATGAGAGGCAAGTACAAGCCTGAAGCACCTTCTAAAACTATTAGTACTGTAGGTAATATTTAAAACAAATGAAACGCTCCTAAAGTAAATACGATACTCGAACCTACTTTGATCCTTTTTTTAAATATTTCTTATACAAATGCTGTTTGTTTTGTCTTTTATATACTAGAACAGGTACCAGGACCTCAGGAGCCAGCGGTGCTCAGCTCCTCAGGCCATGCAGGCGAAGGAATATGTGCATCCCACCTGTACTCTCTCGCCTCCATGACCTGAGGAACTGAGCTAAATCTTCAGAACAGGACCACATGGTGAAGAGGAGAACTTCAAAAGTTGTAAGTTTACTTGAGATTTTATGTGTGTATTATAATTATATACTCTATCGCCAAAAAGGGACCTTGTACCTCGACCTAGCACTTTTTGCTTCTATCCAACAAATAATGTTAAAGTACGCACGTCAATTTCAACAATGACACTATACGCTGTTTGCTGTTTAAAATTGTCCCTAATGTTTGTGCCGTTGCCTCTTCTTGTTATTTTTTTAATATTTTTTTTTAAAACCAGCGTCGCAGCTAGCCGCGGCACAATGCTAACTACGCCCTTTTCAACGCTAAGTTTTTATGTGATTTTGTTTTGTGTCGTCTGTGTTACGTAAGCATTGCATGAATATTTTTTATAGTTTACGCCAGCCAGGGAAAGCACAAAATATTTTAAGACAGCTTTGCTGTCGAAAAGCATATTTGCAATGGAGTTAAAGCATTTTATAGACGACCAAAAACAATTTAAAAATAGACGAAAAAAGAGAATTTAAAAAAAGGTCACATTTTAGTAAAAATGTTCTTGTTCTTTAAATGATCTCTAATATAATTAAGTAGGTACTTATATTCCACGTCTCTAGCTACATACTAATATGTTAGCTATTTATATGCCTTATGGCGAAACAAACACAAAATCTTATTGTCTATAACATCTTTATAGCCTATATTTATACAAATAAACTTTTATCATTTCATTTGATTTAATTTGTATATTCTCTTTTCTACATTCTATTTTGAAATGTTTTGGTATACTCGTTCTTCTGGGAACCTTATCGCAATAAAGTGGCGTAATTAACGCTAAATCACTCAAGTGTGTGATGCGGTCTGTCGGTGCGACAGGCAACGCTGTTACATGAACCCATTTTGTTTATACGTATATCAGCCTTGTTAAATACCCCATGAGAGTAATCTAACGAAATTTTGCCATGACGTAGAAGAGACATTTTAATTGAACATGAATGAAAATTGAACATGTCGGCCATTATTTTAAGTATAGCTGGGTAAGGAAAACCTTGACGTGGTGACAATGACCAATGTGGTCATTTTTCAGTAAACTACAGCAGTAAATATGATTTGAACTTGTTTTCAATTACGCAGCGAACAAAACGGTTAGATTCACGTAGTTAAGACGAGGTTAGACTTGTAGACATCACAAGGTAACCTGAATTCAAAACGGGTTCAACAGAAAATAGTCTTCTTTGCAACGAAAATTCTGCGAAGCGATACGTTCTATGAAATGAGTGTGGGTAAAACAAAGGTAAACTTGGTTCATGAGATACAGGCCGCTGACAGATAGGCAGACAGCGGGGTATAGGAGGGTCCCAGTGACAAGCTTTACGTGCGGAACCCTAAAAAGGATAGAGCTAAAATGTTTCTAGAGATAGATAAATCTGTTCAAAGGGGATTGTTATTTTAGGTTAACTTGTTAGTGTAGTTTTTAGGAATAATCCGGGTTAAACCCCGGGCAGCAGGATAAGTAAGGGCTAACGGGTCTGACCTTTGCAGACTAATGTATTTTTTGACCGGTTGTCAAGAGAATGGAAATCTTGTGATATTATATTTTATCTTACGTAACGGTTATGTACCGTAAAAAATAATATTGCTTGGCATTCTATTGCTTTCACGCTCTTTTTCGCATAACAAAATATACTGACGGATGTAAGATAGAATATGACAGGTATAGACCAGCCGAGAACCTATTGACTAATGGGTGAACCCAGAATAAACCGCGGATATATGGACTTTCCACTATGAAGTGATTTCGCCAGTGTCAAGTATATATAAGTATAAATTATTATAGTAATAAAACACAATCCAGTCTTCTCTAGGAAGATTGGTGGCAACGTTGTACGGTGATATGTAGGACAGAGGCCAAGATAGTTTTAACCTCTGTACCACTGCGAGTCCACTTGAAACGAGAAGTAAGATGCCAGGATACACGAAATAAGTCCAAGTCTTCTATCACTGTGCAACAAAAAGGCATTAAAAGTACAAATCACTAACAAAAAAGAACTTTGAACACCTAAATACACAAAAATAAAAAATAAAACAAATTACACATCCGCCATCTTTTGACGTTGCAAATGGCCTTTATATATAGACTTACTTTTGATTAAAATTTGACACTTTTTGTATAAGTGAATGTCAAATTTTAACCCGAAGTACCAAAGCGGTATCTGTCCACGGTTTGAATATAGAGTTTGATAATCAGTTTAAACTTACTCGCTTAAGTAGCTGATATGGTATAATGGCTTTAAATAGCTGTCGATAGACAATGTTATTTAAAAAAAATTAACCTTTGGGTACGGAACCCTAAAAACTGAAAAATGCTATAAAATATCCGTAAGCAATCTTATCTATCCGCGGTTCGAATATTTAGTAGCTCGAGCACGAGCATTTCTATCACACGTCACGTTAACGTTACTTATTCGTTCGAAGGTACAGATGTAGTGCGTAATTGTTTTCCTTCGTATTTTCACGGAAACGTACGAACGCGTCTTGCTATTTCAGTCGGTCACAGTACACAAAGTACTGAGGTTGACTGAAGTAGCATGACACCTTCGTACGTTTCCGTGAAAATACGAAGGAAAGCAATTATGCACTACACCTGTAAAAGTTTGCGCTTGGGGTAAAGAACGGGCAAATTATATTTCTAGCTTCATTTAAAAACATTTCAGTTATTAAGGTAAGCTACATTAAAGTGTAATAGCGTCATAGAGATAAATTTATGCTAATTTATGTAAATATTTCTACTTAGATTAGGATAGCTGAATTGTTAGCAATGTTAAATTTCGTTCTATTCATCTGCGCTGCGGTTTGAATTTCCACCGAGAACAAGCAGTGTTAACCGCGTGTTGTCTTTTTAATTAAATGGGAATTCCACTGCGGCGCGTGTGCGCATGCGCCGCCACACACGTGGATCACTTTTTGTATGCGAAAAAGGAGGCAGACGCCGCTATCGCACCAGGGCCTCTATTCAATATCGTTTTTGATCTGTTATCGTATTGTCACCGTTTTGACAGCTCCTATTTACTTGACAGTAATGGCGGATGACGTCAAAATAAACAAAAGACGATAATATGTTTTTTACCGTCAGGAATAGAGGCCCTTGTGGTAAGTGATCATCGCGACCTATAAACACCCCATTTTAGTTTTAGGCGTGTGGGTATAACGTGCACACTGTTTTAATCTGGCTCTGTTTCCACTCAAACCACGGAACAAAATTTAACTTTGGTACTTGAGGTTAAAATTTACAAAATAATTTTTTATCATTGATCAAATAAAATTTACATAAACAGGCTAAAGTTAAATTTTACAGTAGGTTTCCCTGCAAATAAAACCTGAGGGGCTATTTGTCTAACGCACTCGCAATCGATATCGTTTTCATTTTGAAAACAATTGTTTTACTTTGAAGCCGATTGTCATTGCGGCGATCTAAAGCGGTCGTCTTTATTTACTTAAAAAATATATCTACGAGAACTTGCGTGTTGCGTATATATTTGTAGTTATTGCTCTAAGTGGTCTCTCTCTCTCGTACTCTTTCCCCCATAGTTAATAATTGATGACGAAACTTATACCAAATCTGATTTTACAACGCTTCCTGGTCCACAATACTACACGGCGGGTAAAGGAGAAACTCTTCTCGAGTCTGAAACAACTGTTAAGATTGGGAAATTCGACGAAAAATTTCTCGTAT
Organism: Acleris sparsana; assembly: GCA_923062465.1. Taxonomy (NCBI): domain Eukaryota; kingdom Metazoa; phylum Arthropoda; class Insecta; order Lepidoptera; family Tortricidae; genus Acleris; species Acleris sparsana. The sequence continues at coordinate 10,946,714 of OV281306.1, read as the reverse complement.
GGCAAGCTATCTGTGAATGTGGCGACAAAAGCTCCATTTTTGTCACAAAAGGTACCGTCAACAGAGTAATATAGATAAAATAATGCCTTAAAAAGCGGTTGCTGCCATTTGTGAAGAAGCATAACGTCCCTACGTTATTCTGGCCTGATCTAGCCCCAGCCCACTACGCTTAGGACACGATAAATTTCCTCAAGGAAAATCATATCCCTTTTGTACCCAAGGAACTGAACCCACCAAACGTCCCACAGTGCCGCCCAAGCCCAATCGAGCATTATTGCGTATATATTTGTAGTTATTGCTCTAAAATGGTCTCTTTCTCTCGTACTCTTTTCCCTATAGTAATTGACTGACATTTGAAATTCAAATGACCTGCCATATTATGGTATCTAACCGCTGACTACTTGATGACTCGCAAGCTGGTAACAGAATCAACGCTGTACCTTACGAAGACCCACCTAGTTTGGATGTGTCCAGTCTTATAAGCAGATGATGACTGCCAAAACTTGTCTCAATTTTATTTTGGTAAATACTTATCTAGCTTCTTACTGGATGTCTGTGATTGGATATATTGCGTGTCCAAAACTGTTTATGATTCATAACACGCTATTGATGTCTTTATAAAATAAAAATATAAAAGGTCGTTAAAATTGTACGGCTCAGCTGGGCGGTACCGTCGAGCTCATATTCGGAGTCCCAGCTCTGGAGTACAGTGTGCTGTTATATTAAATCCCTTCTTAACTATGGCTCGATTCATACGCTTAAGCGATTGTGCGGCTTTTTTATAATAAAATTCAAGAGGACAGGAGAAAATAAATAAAATATTGTTTATTTCCTTAAACATAAGACTACATGACATCAGCGGTTGGAACTTTCCAGTAGGTATACAGAGCCTGTGTCAGGAAACTCCGCTGACAATCTTACGCGAATTGACCTAGTCCCAATCAAAGCTAAAATCCAGGCTTGTATTATAGAAAGATACTTGACCATAAATATACCACCACAGAGAAAATACTAAAGTACGTAGACAACATGTATGACTTATCACACAAAATATTGCTTTTACCTGGGTGCGTTTCACCACAAAGCCTGCGACAGTTACCTTTATTTTTAATCATTTGGCATTTTAATGAACCCGTAAAGTCGACCTCAATTTGGCAACATATTTTCGAGTTATTTAGTAAAACTTCACGTACTCGTACACTCATTATTATCTTATCTGTGTATGTGTTACCAAGTACAGTCAAGTAATAAAATTTGTCACCCACCTTAACTCTCTACTAATCACTAAACGGTTCGATAACCAATGTCTATCTTTACTTAAATACAATACAAAAAGCTGTGACTCACTGCCTGGCAGACCATGCATTTGTAGAAACGTGTAAATATGAATACAATAACAATTTTTTAGTGATGTAGTAGTGCACTGTGAAGGTAGCAACTTTTATTTTTACCATTTAACTCAAAAAGAGGAGAATAATAATATAAACGTGTATATCTGTATGTTATGTATCTGTCTGCGGCATCATGACTACCAATTGGACCGCTTCGGAAATGTTTTTTATGAAGAAAGCTAGATTAATCAAAGTCAGGTTTGTACCCGTGTATCAGCTCTGAAACTAGTGGTAAAAAGGTTCCTTTTTTAATGTGTTAAAGGAGCAGACGAGCAAGCGAGAGTCACCTGATAGTAAGTGATCATCGCGACCCATATACTACCGCAACACTAGAGGAATCACAAGTGCGCTGCCAACCTTTGAGGAAAGAGTACGAATAGGCTTGTGTTTTGAATGCCCAAGTCGTATTGATTCAGAAATACAGACTGAGTTAGAGAAAAAGTTTCATTACAACTGTATGGTTATTTTTTTTCGCACAAGATATAGTTTCATGAACAATTTTAATTGTGTTAGTTAGCATGAGCATTTTTCTCACTCGTATGCCTTGGACCACTCCACACCGATGCCATTCTGTACATATCTCAGTTTAAGACGGCTCTATTGTTTCTTTTTCGCATTCGCAGCGTTAAAGTATTGAATATTTAGTTTTCGACTGAACGCCGCTTGTATTTTCGTTTGTCGATTTAGTGAAATGTTTTCCCGCTTTATTTCATTTCTGTGTTGATATTTATACAGTTTGCATTGTGTTTGAGTTGATGCACAGGGTAACAACTCTGTTGTTTCAACACTGTTTGAAATGCGTCTAATATTTAAAAAAACATGCAGTTTTCGGTGTGTTTTTGTCGGAAGCGGTTATTGTCCAGTTTTTCGGAATTCAATTCAATTGTTATGAAAAGGCTGCAACATACATTGTTATTTTTTTAGTGGTTTTCTAAAATTTCTGCAAACAAGTTATATGACATTAGGTGGAGTGTCAAGTTTGTATTAAATAAAACGACATACACACAGAAGCAAAAATACCGGGTCAGAGTGCCTTTTTCATACTAAAGAGGCTATTTCGAAGCCTTGGTTCCTCGCCAGGGAATGCTTTTAGTGAAATCTGATGATAAATACCCCGAGCATCGATACAGGACTTCCAAAGTGCCTAGGATACCCAACTGAATAAATCTGCGGTTAACTCCGGAATTGAGCATGTTCAGAAAAACATCTAAAACGGCAATAAAATGTAAGGAAATCCAAGTGCTGACCCGAACTCTTCCGCTGTGGTGTTAACTGATTGTGCGATCGGTTAGGTGTCTTAAGAGCTTTTGACCTCCTCTATTGAATCTCGTAGTATCCACCATTAAACCTCACTCAAAACATCCCCAGACGAGGAACGAAGGCTTCGAAATATTCTCGTTTGTATGAAAAACGCACTCTGACCCGGTATTTTTGCTCCTGAGTGTAGCTTAAATTTAGCGCTTACACATAAGTGCATTTGCGGGTGGTAGGACCTTGTGCAGGGTCCGTCCGGATCGCTACCACCATCTTATCCATTATCCTACCGCCAAGCAGCAGAGTTCACATTATGGTGTCCCGGTTTAGGGATAAACAGCCGGTGTAATGACTAGCATAGAGGCATTCCATCTTAGTCCTTAGGGTTGGTAACCTGTGTGCTGGTTTGCCTTCTCTATACCACAAAAAAAAGTATCGTTATAATATTCAAACTCAAGATAAATTGAACTGTGAGGCTAGACATGTTGTTCAAAGCTAAAGTAAACGATTTTCGATAACTGTCAAAAAGTATGGAATTGACGTAGTTAGGCGCTCGACGCGACCGTCTCACAGCTTACATCAATACTAGTTTTGATAACGATAACGAACGCCAAATGCATCTTTAGAGCCTCTGGATACTTAACATTAGTCTTGAATATTCCTCCCTTTCCGCCTTTTTGCAAAATTAACATAATAAGCTACATAATCATCATCATCATGTCAGCCGAAAGACGTCCACTGCTGGACATAGGACTCCCCCAAGGCTTTCCACTTGGTGGCCGAGTGGGTCAGAAGGTTCTGGAGTGGCGTCCGCGGACCGGAAGACGAACTGTAGGTAGGCCTCCAACAAGATGGAGTGACGATCTCGTCAGGATCGCGGGACCGCGGTGGATGCGAAAAGCACTAGACCGGTCTGAGTGGAAAGCTACATAATACAATGTTAATATTAAAGACAAACTTGTAATAAATAGTAAATACGAGACTAATATGATACTAAAATCTGTCATGGAAGGAATTGCATTTCGTACTGTATTTTACGATAGTCATATTTTATTGTTCAATTCAAGAGCGTCGTAATAAAGATTCCAAAATGTCTTTTACCACAATGTAGTTTTATGTTATTCAATAATTCTGAAAGACTGTGGATTGTGTACACAAAGACGGACTTACTTATTACTGTTAAGTAAATACGAGCTATCCAAAGTTGACAATACGATAGCAGGTCGAAAAAGATTTGATTTTACCGTGTTGAAAAGAGACCCAGTCGCATTTTGATCTTGCTTTTTGCTCTACTTGTATTACAAACTATTACAGGGTAAAGTCACCAGTGGTCAGCCGGAGATCAGTAGTCGATCTTTTATGAGTGCAAATAGTGGAAAATATAGCTTTCGTACTCTTCCCACTCATACAAATTATAGGCAGAGGCCGACTACAGGTCTCTGGCTGAACACTGGTGACTTTACCCTACGAACCATTATTGAAATGATGGTCCGAGCTGTTACTATATTAATTAACTCTGGTCGCTCATTGTAACGCGCACTAATTAGGGCTCGGAATCAATCCGAGTCGGGGTCCAATTACCAGGAATGTCCCCATTGTCTGGACCCACTGGGCCATTTGATCGAGTTTGTGCCGGTACGCGGGACCACCACGGGTCTATACTAACCACAAGGGGGATATTAACTCTTAATTTGTCAGCAAAAATGTCAGTGCTCATGGGTAAACTAACCGTCGGAGTTTGATATTAGCAAGCAAATTAACTTTTGAAAGCGTCGGTGGCCTGGCTTAGGGCGTTGAGACGTGATCATAAGGTACTGCGGTCGAACACCTTTGGTCACCATGTGCCAATGAGTTTTTCTAACTTAATTACATTACGTAATGCTCGTACAGTACAGGAAAAACATCGTGAGGAAACCTGCATATTCGAACTGCGTATGTAAGAGGGCAATTGAATATAATAAGATCGTAAAGAATCAAAGTTCTGGGTCATCATCATCATCATCATATAATTATGGCATAAAATTGTTTGGCCTAAAACGGCTTTTACAGTAGAAAGGGTTTCATTTTTATTATTATAAAAAACGAACCTAAAGTAACGTAACCTAATCTACACAATTGACGTTTATTAAATTCTGCACAGGAAAAATGGTGTTATGCGAAAAAAAATATACGAAAAGATAATTATGCGAGAAAAAAATATACGTTTCGAATGCCACCCCAAAGTTCCACCAAATGGCAATTATGATGGGTAAACTACTATCTGTAATATATATATATATATATACTATCGGGAAAGTAAGGTTGTAATAAAATTGAAGTAAAATTTTGTGACATAGTGAGTTAATATATTAATATTATTATGTTAAATATTTAACTGTCAACAATGGGATGTGTGTAGCTCACAAGCATTGTACATATTCAAGTAGCTCTTGAATAATTGTGTTATATATTAATTGTCATGCGAGTATAAAATTTGTATAAAATTTTGGTTATTTGGTTTAAAATAATCAAAACAGAGCAATTTGGTTTTCAAAAGGGAAAATCGACCGCTCTGGCCGCCCTCTCTTTAACAAATAATTTATTTCGACATCTAGACAAGAGTATCCCAGTAGTAGCGGTATTTTTTGATATGAGCAAGGCGTTCGATTTTGTCTCGCATGAATTGCTCCTAAATAAATGTGAACGCTATGGCTTGAGAGGTGCAGTAAATGATTGGCTCAAAAGTTATCTGCTGGCTAGAAATCAACTTGTGGAAGTAAATAAATTGGATGAAAACAAATTCCTAACAGCACATACATCCTCTACAAAAATCAACAGAGTAGGTGTACCGCAAGGTAGCATCCTAGGGCCCATTTTATTTTTACTGTATATCAATGATCTCCCAGACATAACAGAAATGGATTGCACACTGTTTGCGGATGACTTGTCAATCGTGGTCCCATGCCGTGACATTATGACATACAATGACGAGATAAATGACACTATTCAGAAAGTCTTGTTTTGGCTTCATAATAATAACTTGCTTGTTAACATAAATAAATCGACGTTTATGCAATTCAGTAACAAAAATGGGAAAAAACTCCCTCTGACAGTAACATACGACGGTTAAATGATAAGAGAATCATGTCAAACAACGTTTCTCGGCATTACTCTAGATGACAAGTTCTCTTGGATAGGTCATATTGACCAAATGTGGCGCTATGGCGCCTCACAAAAATTAGCACAAAGCACATTGCTATCCAGGCCTACCACGGGTATGTATGCTCGTTATTGAGATACGGGATCATACTGTGGGGAAACTCGTCGCAGGCTCATAGAGCTTTACTCGCACAAAAACAATGCATCCGTTCAATTTGTACTGTAGACGTCTTTACATCATGTCGACCACTATTTAGGGAATTGAAGCTGCTGACGGTCTCCTGTATATATATTTATGAAATATGTTTACTCGTAAGATCCCAACCTAATTTATTTAAAACTTATAAAGACCAATGCAATTTTAATACCAGGTATCCGGATAGATTGGTTAAACCACATTCAAAAACAACATTATTTAGTAAAAATACTAACTGTATGGCAGTGAGTATTTACAATAGATTGCACAACGAAATAAAAGACCTACCGCTGACCAAATTTAAAAATGTACTAAAAAAATGGCTTACCCAGGAGTGCTTTTACTCTGTAAACGAATATTTCGACTACTATGTTTATAAATCGTAATGTGACATGGTTTAACTTATTTAAGTAGTATTAATGTAGACAAATGAGTATTATAATTAAGATATTGACATCCTGTAAATAATTCATGAAATTATTAATTTATTCTATATATTAAATTTATTGCCTTTAATTTTTTGCATGCCATGTACTGGCGAAATGTGTAGAACTCTGTAATTACTTACCAACTGATGTACCACATTTTTGCCATAAATAAATCTTTTACTTACTTACTTACTATAAAATCTATATCAAAATATATAGATATCACAAAAATATTAAATAAAATCAGTTTTAATACTAAATTATGCCCCAGGCTTGGAGTACAAATAAATTGGATATCAAATATAATATCGGGGCTCAAGATACTTCAAGCCGACGGTATCGAATATATCATATAAATAGATACAGCGCTATAGCCAAGAAAGTATAACAGACTGACACAGTTTGCACATAGGCCTGAATTATTTTAATATACATAAAACTTTGTCATGCCTGACTGAATGACTAATTTTCTAACTGACACACTACGCTCAGTCTGACTCATGGGACCTAAAAACAGGGCATTAAACGGGAAACTACTAGTCTATTAAAAAAAACATTTCACCTAATAACGACATCCGGTTGGTATGAACCCGTTCAATGGTAGGTGTGAAACGATGGATTAAATTGCAGATGTAGTTTTGCTTTGACACGGCGAACCCTGACTTTCTCCTCACCTATAACAAACCAAAAGCCAAAAGCTAATTGATTGAAAGTGGGCTTTATGTGGAATTGAATAGAGGTGCTAATGATTGGAGTAGTCATTTGATTTTTTACTGTTTGCCTTGGATAATTCGGAAAGCGATTGCTCTTCTGTAAAGTGCACTTGTGCTACGCTGCGTTTAATGGTGTTCATGTAAACTTTTTCAGTAGCTCCTGCTTTAGTGACCGAAGTAAGTCGGCTTGGGTCTTGCTTCATACCTCCTGCCACAAAAAAAGGGAGTCTGTTTAGTCTGTATGTATTTTTACAATGCTGGCTACGAATAGATGAATTAAAATAGTTCATACCCATGTTTAAGAAATGGTTAGAACCATTCAAAAGTTATAAGCTTTTAGATCAGCTTGAGTCTAGAACATGTTTCATCATTCGATGGAGCCTAATCTTTAAATAGTATAAAATAAAGTCGTTTAACGTATTTATCTCTCTATCTGTCTGTCTGTCTGTCTGCCTGTATATCCGCGAACTCCTACTTAACCACGCAATGGGTTTTGATACGATTTTCACCATCAGTTCGGTTATTTTTTACGAAACATTGTTATGTAATAATACTTTCTGGTTATTTACAGTCAATAATGCCTAAGTTAGGATTATGTTAAAGTGACGTCAGCCAAAACTTGAGTCACTTTTTATGTTTTTTTTACAACATCACGTTGGCATAGTCCATAGTGGCCTAGGAACCAAATTGATTGACTGTACGTTTGTTACAGAAAACTGGCATTTATAAACCAAAGCAAACACCTTTACTGTGCAATTCTTAGCTTGTTTAACTATAACATTGTAAGCACCTTTTTAATGAACAAAAAACATTTTTCACAATTACACAACAAGCGAAGAATAGCGAAAATTACCAATTAGTTACAGTACACATATATAAAATATTTTAACAACATATCTAGGGTTATTATGACATATATGCAGTTTATTTTACGGCGAGCGTAAAGGACGGAGCTCTAGCAGTTATATAGCTCTGTCCTTTTTTATTACATAATTACTCCCCTGCTCCCTTTCATCTCCACACTGTATGAAGAAATCGTTACCATTTTTTTAACACTTTAACCTTCCCTACAGTCCTAGTCTAACACTGCCCTTACAAATGGAACATTCCACAGACTAGCTAGCTGTCTAGCGGTATAGTGAGCTAAGATGCCCAAGTTTCTGTCTGAAGTTCCAGTCTAGGCGAGCATTAGCCTCGTCATCCGTAATTGGCTGGACAAGCTAGAATGGCCAACTTAGACACCGAACTGAAGACACTTCGAGAAGCTAAACCTAGAATAAGCAAACTGCAATTGAATTTAGCTTGAAAATTAAAACTACTTAGTGAATTATGAGGTTCTCTCTAAACGGATTGATATTAGTCAGCGAGCGTTGGTAGCCTAGTGGCTTAGGGAGTCGACTCGTGATCGTAAGGTTCCGAGTTCGAATCTCGGTCTTATGTAATTGTCATTCGGTCACCGTATACCAATGAGGTTTTTCTAACTGAAGTACATTATGATGCTTTGACCTTGAACACACTTTTTGACGTGTAAAAGTGCCCGTGCGTATTGAATAAACATCTTTTATCTTTTTTTTTCTTTTTAAGTAATTGCACATGAGATCGTAAAAAAATCGGAGTGATAACGAGAGCTAAGAAAAATATGCTTTATTTAGAATCACCACTCTTAAAATGTGATGTGAGACCTAAACTAGAGACGCACATGACGTTATTAGATCGATTAGAGTATTACTTATTACGTACCAAACCAGATAAGTAATAACTAATTCATTTTTACGGTTCTAAACCTATAAAAACTTTAACATTAGGTAGTCGTTATAACGTCTACGTTGAACGTTTGACATCTGTCAATTCCCACGTAGCTTCGAAGTTTGGAAAGTATTTAAAACTTAATATTTTTTTAGAGGTTCTTATAGGCCTCGTTCCATCACGCAGCCTGAATGGTTGGTTGCCTTCTCATTACTAATTCTGTCTACGAATGTTTTCAAACCTTTTTTTTGTGGGCATTAAATTTTGATTTATTGTTTAATTATTTCCTTCCCTGGTAAGAGCTGCAGTAAAAAGCTGGATGCAAGAAGCATAGAACTGATTGCAGCAGTTACTGCAGGGTTTTAGTGAAACTCTATGCTCGGAAGTGGACGTGTTTCAGCTAACATGATTCTTTTGATAAAGTGTATGTCTGTGTCCAGTGACTGGATGTTCTGTTAAGTTTTAACTTTTTTCTTGATGAAGATCTTTTTCAAACTTGTGATTATTTTTGTACTCTGTTCTAAAACTAGCTAAAGGATAAATATTGAAAATATTAAATCTTACCTATTTGATTAACACCAGTACCGAAATACGAAATGCAAAACTAGTCCAAAGCTAACAACGACGATGACAAATATTTAAACATGAGAAAATATCCATCGTTCGACGGTAATAATTTATTACATAGATCAAAGAAAGTCCCAAAATAAATTCCCCTTCAATATTCCACTCCCTGAAATAAAAGTAGGAAGTAAATAACATAGCAGGGCGAGCCGTATAACACTTAATAATCTTTACATCGCTTTAATGTCGCTAAACTTGAGGGCGGTCTCAATTAGAGTTGCAAGTGACAGGAGTTGAGCGGTAAGTATTACCTACGAGGGTCTTTGATTTGACCAATTATAAATATGGCGTAATATAATTCGGGTTAGGACCGGAATATTTATTCCTGAGTCATGGATGTTTTTTAACTTTTTAAGTACCTTTTTAAGTTAAGACATTATTGCCTGATTTAAACTTCTATTTCGCAAAAACGTGTTTGTGCTAAAACTGTTACATAATTACTCACTCAAGATCCGTATTAAAGACCGCCTTTATTGTTTGATTTTTTATAGCCGTAAAAGGAAAACGAGCAGATGGGCCACCTGTCGGTAAGCAGTCATCGTCGCCAATAAACATTAGCAATGCCAGAGTCATCGCCAAGTTGCTGCCTTTCAGTGATTCATACTCTTTTTAAGCTGCGTTTGAAGGAGGACATGTGTATCGTGGTGGATAAAGCCTCTGTTATTCTCACACTATCATATTGGTCAGAAAGTCACAGAGGTTTCATTCACAGTTATCCACATTAATAAACACGACTGTAATTAGGCCTTCTGTGCCAAGATTCTAGTAGGTAAAAACCATATCGTCTTTGACTTGCGTGATATAAAAAACTTAACTAGCTGCGTTTCCAACTATTTGCAATGGCATGTTAAAAAAAAATCCGTTTTATTTTGTCTTTGCCACAAACTTAATATTCCGCACACTTTATAAGGGCACAGATTTGAATGACAAAACTTCTAATAACAAAAACATTTTTAATGCTTAAAAACACGCTTTGACGATGAAATATCTAGTTAACCTCGAACGTAACCAATCTCCCGTGACTTGTTGAAACATATTTTTTACTGTCGTTCACATTTTTATGTTTACGATGCAACCCCGCACCTTCAGTAGATATTAGCAATAAAATCTATACGTTTTTTATTTACTGCGCTCCCTTGGGAAATATTAGGCCTACATTCGTTCCGAGATTGTTTTTGCCGACGAGTGTGCTTTTTTATTTCATATAAATGTAGATTTTCATTTTACAGTGCGTACAAAGCTTTGAATTAACTATAATATAACCTTGTAGCCTCATTATGAACTAACAGTACATGACGAAGTAATTGAAGTAAGAGGGATATAAAAATATAAATATATCATGACTTCTATAGGTATAGCTCTTCCTATAGCTCTTTTTTGTGCCCTTGGCTCATAAATAGAGCTCTGATTCTCGTTGATTCTATTAGGCAATTACTTATCAACTCAAGCAAAGGTGGCGTCATCTCATCCATAAACATTGAACTAGGCTTGTAAATTTCTAGATGATACTCAGGTAAACTCATTTTATAATTTATTAACGAGCTGATGAGAATAATTATGTTGTCCACACAGGGTTCTTTTAACACTTAGGCCCGTATTAATAAACTGATCTCAACTCTAATGCTCGTCTCGAGATGCGTCATAAATGACAGTGTTCTATGGTTTGGCGTTTACTTTGACGTATCTTGTGACGGGCCTCACAATCAAGATGAGTTTATTAAAACGGCCCTTATACTAAGAAAGTTATATTGAATACTATCTGGTGCCGTCGTCGGTGCTGTTCGGCCTAAGTACCAAATAAGTAGCCTTATACTGTAGGGATGGTGAGGGTGTTATTACATTAAACTTTAAAATATGTTTAGTAATACATTTTATTACAATATATAATTATTCTGAACTCAAGAGGTCCTGTCTAGTTCTGTTTGTGACGACTATCTGTTACTTTTAGGAGTATTCCTATTTTAAATATCGGGGTATAGAGCCGACGTAGAGGTCTTCAACCTTCACACACCTTACCAAGCCTTACGTGTCTATGAGTGTGTAAGACATTATCATTTATGCATACATGTAAACACTTTATTATACAAAACAATAATGAAAACAATACAATAAATAAGTAAAAATATGTACAAAGGCGCACTCATCCCTTTAAGGGACGAAACCCTTGAGAGAGTGAGAAATTTAAAACGTGGTGCATCGTCGTTGACTTTGCCGCCGATCAATACTTTTTTGACAGATAAACAACAGCCTTTATTGACTTTATATCGTTTAAACGGAAGCATTGGTTTGGACAGTAGGAAGTTAATCAAAGGAAATAAATTACAAAGACGAACGAGCCTCTATCATGTCTCGGGCCAAAGCAATTATTATGATGTCAATGTTGATCGGCTCGAGTTTGCTGGCTTCTGTTTAAGTGTTTGATTTTGAACAAACACTACCTAGGTACTGTTTATAATAATACTAATGCGTACACTGAAAAAAAATCCTATTAAACACAGTAGCGCAAAAAGATCACGAAAGGTATCATTAAGTTCTTGGAAACCAGTAAAAGTCAAATCTTGATTTGACTTTCGCGGTTAATGGTTGAACATTACTATTAAACACTTTATTTTACATAACGCTACACAATACATTGTTTACAAAATAGGGATACACAAAGGACAACTTATTCACATACAAAACAAAACACACATACATATATAATACATTAACCAACACAAATAGATACGAGTTCATACAGTAAGGGGAATTACAAAGTACCTAATGGGTGATACATTTGAGGGATCAGGTACTCGAGCCTTACTCAGCTTTATTACATTATTATAAAACAAAATCGCTTCCGCGGCCTCTGTCCTTCTGCAAGTACGCTTAGGTCTTTCAAACTCACAACGCATTTTAATGGTTTCATCAGTAGATAGAGTGATTCAAGAAGAATGTGTTATGTATAATACATTCTGATTTATGTACGGTTGTTACAGAAAACGTATATTTATTTAGGTTTATTTGATAAACCGAAGTGAAACGAGCGCCGGTCGCTAATATACTCTAAATAATAAATTGAAAAGCTATTTTTGTGAACTAAATCCTCTACCAAACGAACAATATCTTATTCTTTACGTGTCGATGGCGGCGACGTGTTGAATGTAAGCTGACCAATATTCTGCCACTCAAACGGCATTGCCAATTACGTTAAAGCTCTACCAAAATAATATTGTATTTTCCTACTAAACACAAACATGGGCGATCACGTTATATTTAAATTATCTCCGTATCCTAGCATTTCATTCATCATTATCATCATGTCAGCCGAAAGACGTCCACTGCTGGACATAGGCTTCTCCCAAGGCTTTCCACTCAGACCGGTCTTGTGCTTTTCGCATCCACCGCGGTCCCGCGATCCTGACGAGGTCGTCACTCCATCTTGTTGGAGGCTTACCTACAGCTCGTCTTCCGGTCCGCGGACGCCTTTCCAGAACCTTCTGACCCCATCGGCCATCAGTCCTGCGAGCAATGTGCCCCGCCCACTGCCACTTCATTTGCATTTCATTAATGATACATTAATTTAACTTCGCGTTTGTATCTTTATAAATCTTAGTCTTGAGTTGCAAGGAGCAGAAAACTTAAAGCGAGTTCAATGGAGCGTGTTCCTCTTTATATTATACTTCAATGGCATGGTTTTATGGGAGTCGTATCTTAAAGTGGAAATCTGTTTAAGTTGAAGAGCATTTATACAACGCTTATACGTGTCGTGGAGCGCATCAGGTCTTTCGGAAAAAGGGCTTAACTTTTATTAAACTACTGTTGCACGTGTAATCTTATTATAACCTGCTGGTTAACTTTTACATTCTGTCGAGTATGTGATATTAATGTATTATCAATGAGAAAATGATAGTTGCAAGTGCAAGCGTGGTAGCGTTAGCTGTTTTAAGAAGCTGGGAGTGAACACGAATTAAAAATGCATAGAAACGTAACCCTGTTACAACACTCTAAGTTTATTTATTTAATCGGTTCTAATTACCATAATCAAGCCATTGTGGATCCTTTCAGGCGTCTAATTGGCCCGTTTTCTGAATAGTAACTGCCTAATTAACTAACATTGTGAAGGTAAATCCAGTAGATATACTCAACAATGAGTTTGTTAATACTTTGATACTTTAAAGATTATGCTTTATCTGAGGGCACATATTATTGTAAAGAGTATTTACGTGCATGTAAATAAATAATAATAACAAAAGATTGATAGTAATAGATGATAGTGGCCCTCCAACCGGTTTTTTTTTATAACTACATAACAAATATACAAACTCATAACAGATTATTGAATTGAGTTATTTAATTATTATTATTTTTTTATTAATGTCTTGTAAATCAGTAGAAAATTCATAATAAATCACAAGTAAAAGCCTACATCGTTCAATCGGTCCTCTTCCCTGCTCGAAGGTTACCGGATTAATCTAAATTATACTTGTAATAAAAAACATACAACTTTTTTAAATCAGCCTTGGAAGGTGAGTGGAGATGTCGGTAGGGGACGCCTTAGACGCACATACAGTGATCAGGTTCGCGGTGTACTAATTAAGGCCAGTAATCGACGTACGTGTATAGGTTGATGAATGTAAAGGATGTGAAAGTTGTATGCTTAGGCCGTCCATAGTCTCAGCTTACCCCATTGGGAGACAGGCGTGCAGGCATATGTAGTCATATAATAATAATAATAATTTATTTTTATTTCGAATGTCATGGATTCATATTTGTTAGTAAGTACACAAATTCTTATAAACTACTTGTTAAAACATATGAGGAAAATAATAAAATAAAATAAACTACCTACCTACTTAATAAGCTATATTGCTGCTTACATGTAACTGTCTACAGTGGCCCATGTAAGGGCAATCCAGCCTATCCGCCACAATTGCACAACAGCCAAGATGCTATTGCCGCTGCCACGCACTCTGCTTAGCATGGACGCGCACCGCTTGCGCAGAGTGGTGTAGAAGCAGTCGGTGCGCGCCTCCGCAAACACAGTATAGTTCATTTTAACCATTAAAATATCCTAACAAAATCATCTGTCGCCCTGTGGATATTGAGACAGATTAGTTTATTGTATTTCTAAGGATTTCCTTACTCCCGGGCCCGTGGGACCCCTCAACTAATCCCAACTATTGCTCGTGGCTCCTGAAATTACTGCCCAGCGCTGGGAATTGTTCTGTGTTATTATAGGTTTTTGAATTAATGCAGTTTGAAGTTCAATAGGAAATCAGCGAACAAAACATTGCGTTCTAACTCGAAAGTTTGACCTAGTTCGTGGCTTGAGGAAAATAATTCGTCTCGCTAATTAGATAAAGAAGAAAATGACAAATGAAAAATGAAATACGATCAAGTGTGAGTCGAATTTGAGGACAAAGGGTTCGGCACCTGTATTTTACGAGTATTTGCATGAAATGTTACAGACGTAATTAAGTCTTCCTGCGGCTGTCTGCCTTCATCTACATCCACACTAATATTATAATGAGAAAACATTTGTAGATATTTTTCTTTTGTAATAAACAAACTCGAAAACTACTAACCGATTTTAACAACACGATAACTTGCCAAAAGCATTATGGTTTTACCGCGTTGAATAGATCACGTGAGATTTCGTATCACGTCACCTACGAGTGACGAGATTGGTATAAAAAGGAAACGAATAGAAACGCTAGTATGCGTAATGAACCTTGGCTAGGGCACCCTGGTCACTACCCAACTTAAACCTCGAATATCCAATCCAATATATTACAATCTCCATAGCGTCAGCTTCATATTAATATGTAAAGGAGCTGTCCCTCAACCAATCAAGATTGAGTGGGTCAGGAATTAGGATGACATAATTGCACAAGCACAAGCAATCGATACACTTGAATCATGTGTCAGGAAGTGCATTTAGAGGTATTGTGCACGTTAATGCACTTATTACCGACCTGTATAGCTAACTCGAGACTATCAAGGACGATTATGACCGACTTAAGCCCGTGTCAAAGAGTAAATACAAAAACTATCAATCTTTGTACAAGATTAGGTGTTTAATTTTACTCATGCTTTTGTCAGGGACGATACGGTGCGTAAACCTCTGATACCGCTTAATCGAAAGAGGACCTAACTTTTTTAAATTCAGTTGCCAACTAGGCAATCACGTATTTCGATTGATAGGTTAAAACCGGCGTATTTACTGAGCCCACAGGCGGAGGGTACCAGTACCGAAACTTGTTGGAGTATAAGTATGCAACCCTACGCGAGAGGGAAATCATGTGTGAGTTATATTTTAACTGTAATCTTAAAAGCCATCTTACCTTATTCTTGGCAAAATAAAAAAGTCATGGATTCAGGTGGATGGATTTTGATCCAGCAAAAAAATAAAATAGTAATAAAGATATAAAAAGTGAATGTTATGGTATTTGTCGCATAATATATATCGCCAATTAAAGGGTTAAGGATTATTTTTAATATACAAAAATGAAACAGAATCGGACACAGATATAATTCGCGAGTGAAAATCAAATACCATTGAATGAAGAAGGCTTCACTATAGCAACTGAATTAACCAGCCACTTGTCCGAACTCGTCCGCTGAGCGGAAATTGCACGTCGTTACCGCCGTGTCGGCTTCCGGTTGGATACGCTAATGAGATGTTTAACACGCGAATAGACTCACTTCAGCCTAGCATTTGCACATTAGAACATATGACAATCGCACCTAGAAATGATAACGTAAATAGTTATCGAAAACCGCCAAAATGTATAGATTGGACATAAGCGCTATGTTCAATTTTACAAAACGAATAAAAACAAATTCATAATTGGAAAACCGATAACTTAATCCTAATTCTTGATCGTCATTTTTGATTCAACTCTTTAGATTTGCACTTTCTGTTTATCAACACACGTCCCAACCGTTAAATATAAGGAAGTAAACTCTTTATTGCACAAAAAGAAATCGTTTTAGAGGAAAAAACCTTCCAGTTAACCTTGTAACTGATCTGTAAAGTTGTTTTAAATTCCTATTAAACGCGAAGTTTTAATAACATTAAAGGAACATCGTAGAAATATCAGAACCTCCCAATTAATTGCACACTGCGGCAAGAAGCTATCTTGTTACACTAAGTATATTATGTCATTAATAGGGCCCGTTAGCGTATTCTTTTTTCTAAAAACCATAGGCTATTAAATTTGTAGAAACAAATCCACGAATAAATTTTGCATAACTCATAAAATTAATGTTCATTTGGACTAAAGACATGTGGCGCCATCTATCGTATAGTGCCAGAGTTAGTGTGCTTGACGGAGCGTGCGGTGACGTTCATTGATGGAGAGGCGAGATGAATTAGGCAGTCAGTTGAAGTGACTGTTGAACGTGTTTCTTAACACCTTGCGTGCGCGTCATTACCGTCATCCGGCGGCAGACGGGTTCACTTGAATCCTTATGAAATGCTTAAAAATAATATTAAGCAAATTAACAGTTCACATAAAATTTAGGGTTAAATGTTAACTCAGTAAAACAGAGTTTAAATAAAAGTTGGGTTAGCAATGGAATTTAAAACTACCTGTAAGTGTGCGTAAAAAAATATGTTGTTTTGTTAATTTTATTCTTAAATTTTACCAGAAAATGGTGGTTTTGTATTTTAATTGAAATTAGGCAAAGTGAAATTAGACCAGAATTTGTTACAACAAATATGCATGAGTAAATTCATTGCTCAAACAAAAGACTAATTGTGATGTGTTTTGTTATTAAATTAGCATAAAGCTCTGTGTACTTATGAGCACAAGTTAGGTAGTTGCCTCTCGTTTTTCTGGCCGTTGGTAACTAGTTAAATATCAAGGTGCTGCGCGACGAAGTATCAAGAAAGTAGAACAGTCTTGCAGATTGTATTTTATACACTGGCCTGTGGCCACACAAGACTCAGATTTTTTTAAATCTTACCTGTATATAAAACTAATATTTATGCAGTAACTAAGTATCATTAAAACCATTTCCAATGTGCCTTTTACTTTAAAAAGTGCAATATATATTATTCCTGTACGCGGTTTCGGGGCGAATGTGGAACAAAGCTCCGGAAGCAACGTCGTTAATCGCCCGGAAACGAGCTCGCAGCCATATTGTCATGGAAATGGGCCGCGTTGGGCCAACAATGAGTCAGGTTGGGCCAAGTGGACCATAATTGAGTCCCTTAAAAAAGTTCTATTTTGAGTAATTCTACAGGTATGTAAAAAGACGAAGAAAGAGTGCCAGGAGACAATATTACACATATGTTTTTTTTTTTAATTGTTGTTAATAATGGGTTAGCTCTCGACTAACTCTTGCCTTTGGAGGACGAAGATACTAGACATCAAACAACTAAAAGAAACTTTTATGTAGAAATAAATAATTAAATTCATAGTAAAATATAGAGAACAAAGTAGTCGCAGTGAAACTAACCCAAATAAATAGTCATACAAGAACGATCAAAAAATGCGTAGGGCGTTTTAACTGAAACATGTAAAATTAAGTACTGAGAACTTTAGCTTTGTCAGTTTTGTGACGGAAATTAGGCTTACATTGCGGCCGTCAATGTACTTATAGTTAATGTTTGTCACAAAACTGACAAAGTTAAAGTTCTTTAAGTTTAATCCTTAATTGGGATACATGTTTTGGTGAAAACGCCCATTACACGAACTAATTTTTTTGCGTTATGTTTTCTCCTTTCTGCCAATGTTCTCAATTTAAAACTAAATGCCCACAAAAGAATCCATTCACCAACTTTGAACTCTATCTTCTACTCCTCAAAGTTCGAAAACGTAAAAAAACCTCCACCTCTTTATTAATAGGTAGCAATTAAACCGGCCTTACCCACAACGTAACGAACTTGCAAATTCAAATTCAAATTTAGAATACTGTTTAATATTCACCATCTAACGGAATACAATTTGAATTCAATTGAATTAGGAGTAATCTTTAGAAAAACGGCGGGAAACGGGGGCTAATTGCAATTAGTTGGATCCTGTGGTTGGATCGCATTAAAATTAATATTCGAATAGCAACTTGCTCACTTACTGAATCGAGATATTATTTTTTATTAGTAGAATTATTTTGGCTAAGATTCCGGGTTGAGAGAAATGTTTGAATTTTAAATAGGGACAAAGAATAAGGGTGAGTTTTAGAGACTCCTAGCTAGGGCTAACAATTGTTGTTATATTTTGGTCGTGAAATATATATTTTGTTTGAAATATGTTATATGTACTAATATTTCTTGATTTAAATCTTTAATGTATAATTTGAAATTCCTATACGAGAAAAAGCAGTTTGTAAAAAAACCTGATATCGTTGATTTTGCGTACGTTTTAAAGTAAGTTTTAATATTACTCACTCTTGGAATTATATCACCGCATCAAAAGCAAAGGGAAGTTTCAAGGAGGTAATACTTACCTAACATAAAAGTTTATAAGCTCGTGCGAGAGAAAAGTTTAGTCCAAGTCAGCAGCAAAGTTCATTTGTAGCAAAAAAAAACATATAAACATAACGCTGCTTATCAATTAAAACGGCCCAACTCAAAATCGGTATTTTTTCAGTAGAGTGGTTTGAAAATAAAACAAATTTAATTTCAAAATATCTTGTATTAAAATAAACTTAAAAACTTTTTTCTTTGTGCTACTAACTTCCTTGGTTAGTCAAGAATAGCTTTAGCATAACATTATATTTAAATAGCACACGTGATAATCATAAAACAAAAAAACAATGACTAACTTCGGGTTAAGTCTTAATAATCATAATATTATTATGAGCAAGAAGATCACAAGTCGTAATACTTATACAGTAATACAAAATTTTACGACAAATAACGACCTATTAGTCTTTAACTCATGTAACAAACTTAATTTTTTCTCTAATAATGTTGTATCACGTTTTGTGTACACAATGTAACATAAATTTCTTTTTAATAATGACTCATCATGTATTGTGCACAAAATTTTACATTTAAATTATTATCAACAAGGTCTGAATACAACTTCGGTCGTTGGAGACGGCCATACATTTTGTAATAAATGGCACATTAATGTTTGCGACTCTAACAAATATTCTCACTAATTGCCTTTTATCAGTGTTAATAACTATTTAAGTACTAGTATAATTTAAATCACAATATTATCACCAGAATTTTTATATTTACTGTAAGTATAAAATTATTTTTATTAGGTGCCGCAAAATAAATTCACGTTGCCTTTGTATGTCCCCCAATTCCCAATAATTTTTAAATATAATTTTTCTTTGAATTTCTGTAATTTCTTGAGAACATTTTAGTTTACATTTTTCAGTACAAGGAGGCTTCAAGGATTTTTCAGGCACGACACGTTTCGACGTTGATATGTACGATTTACCAGTATTTCTCAGTCTTTTTGCTGTATTACGAGTCCAATTTTCAGGGGCAGCCTTTCTTTTACGCGTTATTTCTTTGTGTCGAAGAACAGTATTCTCATTTGAGATCTCTTCTGCATTAGTCTGTTCTTTATTAATGCGATTTAAGGAAGTGGCATTTTCATCGTCCGAACTTAAGAAGTCAGCTGCGGTGTTAGAGATTATGTCGACCTGTTTCTCAATTCCTTGTTGAAGTGTTTTATTGGTAGTGCTAGGACTGTTATAAATGGTTGTATCCAGCATATTTTCTTCCAGATTAGGATCAAAAGGCGACGAACTCGGAAAAACGATATTTTTGCTAATAGGATTTGTCACAGGTAACAAGCAGGTATAGGTGCGGGTGTAGTTATCGTCACTATCTGAAATCCAGTCGGGTGAAGACATAATCTGTTTGTTCACTTGTTGACAACAATTTAGAGGCTCAACATTCGGAACACTAGAGGAAGGCTCACAACCCGAAATATCGTAAGAAGAGCCATTATCAGGCTTTGACACATCTTGGTTGTTATCCTCGGAATCAGAAGAATCTGACGAACTGCTGGAAGAAGAACTTGAGCCTGAGGAAGAGCTGGAAGAGGTTGATGAGGAAGGTGAGTTGCTGGTAGGGGAAACACGTTTTACCATATCAGGAATTATTGGTGCTGCTGCGTTGATGTTGCTTGTAGGTGAAACACGTTTTACCGTATCAGGAATTATTTGTGCTGCTGCATTGATGTTGCTTGTAGGTGAAACACGTTTTTCCATATCAGGAATTATTTGTGCTGCTGCGTTGATGTGGCTTGTAGGTGAAACACGTTTTACCATATCAGGAATGATTTGTGCTGCGTTGATGTTTTCTTTATCATAAGTAGAGAATGTGTCTCTTCCAATATCGTTTTGCTTACTACAATGCCCCACAGTACTATTTGACTTTTCAACGCCTTTTTTATTTTCAGATTCATTTAATACTTCTTTAGTTTTAGTAGGCGGAGTCATCTTTATTTGTGATTGTTTTTTGGTATATTTTTTTCTTTTTTTAGGTGTCACACTCACGCGTCCTTCACTAGAACTCGAAGAAAAAGAATTCAATGAATCTCGATTTGCAAAATTTTTAAAGGTGGGATCTTTAACACTGTCATCCGAAGAAAAATCTTGATTTTCACACAAAGTTGCTGCAGAAGTTGCTGATTTTTTGGCTATTTTTAAATTTATCCGAAGATTCTCAAACATTTTTCCAGTTCGCGTGTTCATCTCTGGAACCAAAAAACAATACTTTTGGTCTAAGATCCGAATAGGAGACGATTTGCACCGGGCTGTTTATTCAGTACTTATATCATTTAGAAAAAATATTAAAAATGATCTTTTGTTTTAAATTGCAAATACTTGTTTAATAGACAATTTACACACTAATCGAAATTATGAAGTCTATAGAATATGCAAACGTTAGGTTTGGTGCAAATTATTAGTTCCGACTTACCTGTTTATACCTGTCTACCCAATAGTTTGACGGGAAAAAAATAGTAATTTTTCAGCCTACCTATTTGCCATAATATTACTTAGCTTATTAAATATGGTATAAAATACTTATATCGAATAAACAGCCCGGTGCAAATCGTCTCCTACCTATTCGGATCTCCTATTATTTGGTGTAACACGCGTGACAAGCTAGGTAGTCAATTGCAGTAAAAAATACTATATTAAAACATAGAATAGAGTCAAAGCATACGTTAAATTAATCACGTGTTTTGTAAACAATGCCTGCAATATTTGCTTTAAAACAACTTACTATGAACAATATGAACATGGTCTATGACGCACAGTGTCCCAATTTGTTATAAGTAATTTTAGTACGACTAACTTTATTCGGTAGACAGGCATATCTCGCGTAGTTAATAATACAATTGGTTTTCTGTTTCGTAAATACTGGCTAAATTCTACATATGACAGAAGTGGAATACTTACTCTTTCATGAAGAATGTTGCACTTCGTAATGTTACACTATTGCAGAAAAAATAGCACAGATAATAATTAATTTTATCGTAAAGAGAGTTGTATTTTGTGATGTAGCACTATTGCATAAACACTAAGCAACAATTCAGCGTCTTATTTCGCGATGTGCCGTTATTCACGAGAAAAACGTAGTTACGTTACCAAAAGCTGCGGCGTAACTGGCATGTGGCCGCTCTTACCGATAACATGGCGTCGAGTTCCAGCCAATCACATAACGGCGCAGTGCTGCCACGCGGCCATTTTTTGAAGTAGCGACTTGGGTGTTTTATTCAAGATAAAGTTTAGCTTATTTTCTACGTAGTCTTATACTTACTTCAAAAATGAAGTATTTTGCAATAGTGCGTTATTTTAGATAAGCAGCGATAAGATGGTTTGGTTAACAAAACATTTTTGTCACAGAAATCTCTACAATATATTTAAAGCTGAAAGATAGAAGATACCGTTTTTGTAGTGGGACCAGAATGAAAAAGAAAAAAAAGTTATTTAAACACACTTAATATTTTAAATGCCTAAGTTTGTATGGGTATGTTTGTATGTTGTATTGTTGACGACGCGCCTACAAAGCTTGCGTTCCTGGGTTCAAATCCCGGTAAGGACAGATATTTGTGTGATGAGCACGAATATGTGTTCCTGCGTCATGGATGTTTTCTATGTATTTAAGCATATATTTCTCTATATAATTCCTAAAACACTATTCTGTGCGAAGATCTGGAGTATTTTGAATAAATTTGTATAGTTATCTTTAGTTATCGATCTTAATGTTTTTTCTATATGTAGTTAAAGAAATAAGTCTTGATCCCTCTGCAGCAAGCACTCTCTTACTCTTTTTGAATACTTATTTGAGCAAATCTTTACTATGAATAACTTTATTTAATAAAATACTTTTAATGAACCTTAGTTAAACTTTTAACATGTCTCTTCCTACTTTTTCTACAAATGACGTACATTATGGTCAAAATTAAAAATATCAAGATTCTGACTTCATGAAATTTTATACGAAATATATTGGCCGTACGCTAAAAAAGTGTAAGCATTTTATTTTAATTTATTATTGTACAAAAATAAATTCATAGACACAAAACATAAAACACTTAAGGAGATTGTGTGGACACAATTAAATTGAACTTAGTTTAATAATATATTGAACACAATTAAGTCTGTCGAACACTTAATGACTTGGATAAGTTGAAGAACGGGCAACACTTAAAAAATTCGTTATTCACAACTTGGCTTTTAAAACAAAATAAACTTTGTTTTGAAATCTTCGAGGCTTGGTGAAAAGTCATTAATGTAAAAATATTCGATTGGCTGCTCGGCAGTCAGCCTTTGTAATGTAAATAATAAAGGAAAGTAAAAGATAATATCAAATAACATGTGTAGTTCAGCAGGAAAACATGCCAAAAATCTTGGGAGAGAGACAGAGGGAGAAAAAAAGTATATAGGAAATATAATATAGAATTATACTGAGTATAAGATTACTTAGTATTTTACTCAACACAAGATTTACTCGTATTAGGTACTTAATAAGGAGTAAAATGCAGCTTACTTATAAATTCAATAAGGAGCACTTTTCTCCTTATAAAATTAGTTAATTACGCCGTTTTGCTGTATCACCGACGTTATCGTTCATGTGCCACGGCGCGACGCTGTAGACTGCTACGTTTATTAGTTTAGTTTAGTTTAGTTTAGTTTATTTATTTATCAATGTAATGTTACAATATAGATTGCATTGCATGTCAAAAAATACGAAATTACATTGATATCGTCAACAAAACATTAATACAAAATGATAAAATAATATTAAAATAATACAATAATATAATAACACTCAAATAATCAAAAACAACAATGATAAACAAGTAATAAATGGTCAGTTTCCGATGTCAATACACAAAACTAATAAAGGTCAAATATCAATAATAGTTTTACAATTTAAGTTGCATATCGACGGTTCTGTGACTCAACCTCGTATATGGAATAATGTCCAGTATAAACTGACACGGACTAAGTATGCACTCGCGTACTTAGTGAGTGTCAGTTTATACTGGACAATATTCCATATACGAGGTTGAGTCACAGAACCGTCGATATATTCGAGTTGAGTATAAGAACTCGACTATCATAACAAGAGCTCTATTCTACTCGATAAAAGCTTACCGTTTTTGGTATGTTATGATATTGTTTTTAATTTGGCCGCCATCACTGTTGCCAAACTGCAACAATTTGTTTAAAAGTTCGTACACAGATGCACGGCCGCTATTCTAGGGCCACAGGTCTGATATATTGTAGAATAGAGGCCTAATAGAGGCCTTTGTCCTTTATCGTATCGCCAGTATAGATTTTATTTACTTGACTAACTACGGCCGAGTCAAAAACAATACCATAACAAAGACGATATTGTTTTTAACGCCTAGAATAGACGCTCCGTTTATTTATTCGTGACTATATTAGAAATAAGACAGTTTTTGTAGATATTTAGATGTTTATGAAACAAAAACATACACAAACACACACAGTTTGAGTATATTTTAAATATCATTTAGCCTAAAATAAAAACAAAAACTTGTTTAATTCATTCCAAAAAAACTAACAGATATAATATTTCAGCTCTAAAAGTTTATAAGTTTTATAACAATTCCATCATATTCCATCAACACCTCACACCTCTTAACAAATACGGTGGCTCCATCTAGTTAGCTACTAGTAGCGAACGTAGAATCACCACAAGCCTCTGAAGTTCCGCACCTATAATATAGATGGCGCTGTGCGTAACTCCGATAGCGTTCAAAGTTATAATGGGCTTTGTTTTCGGACTTCCTAATAGTTTGATTGAAATTGAGGCTGGCGGGCGAGCATTAGTTAGATGTACAAGGCTATAGTCGATACTGTTTTAGTGAAGTTGTAAACGGTTTGTTTGAGTTTTCCTTGCTCTTTTTTTAGCAATGCCAAATTAAAACAACATTGCGATATGAAAGCCCAGACGTGACTTAAAAATAAGCCAAGCAGCAGTGTTCCAAGTAGCCAAGTAGTCAAACAAAGAGACATTTTTAATTTTAGTCTGTAAGATTGGCTATCTTCAAATTGTTAATGTTAATGGGCTTTGGATTAAAGATAAGATTTATTTTTTTAACTCAAGACTCTATCGATTTTCTGTGGCGCTCTCCTTGTTATTACTATGTTTTCTAATAAACTAAAGCATTGTCAAATCAAAGGATGATTTATAGTGTATATAACATAGGCAACTTAATAATAGCTTTCAAGCATACCATTACCATACTTTGCCAATGTTTTGTCGCTAATTAGTGAATGCATTTACATATTTAGGTGATTTTATCCTTAAATAGATTTAATTTATAATGCAATAAACCGTTAGAGTGCCAATTGGCAATATTCCAGGAGTAGCTACTGGGCAGAAATCCGCTAATCCAGCCGTAATGGACTGACCGCAATAGAACAGTCCAGGTGGGAATAATCTTTAGGAGCAAAATTTTAACCTCAATTCTATAACTATTTAATAGAAATTGTACATAACTAAATTAAAAGTAAGCTTTAAAAGGCTGACTGCATTTTTTGACATTGTCGTCAGTATAAATGTTATAAACATAAGAGGGCATAAAATCTGGATTATGTTAGATGCTCAACTATTCCAATATGTTTTGTTACCTATTATTGTGAATATTAATCTTTTAATTGTTAATTTAAGTTTAATGACGCATTGGTTATACTGAAATATCATATATAACGTTTTTATCTCTTTTTTTTTAACAATTTGAAGATGTACCCAGTGACTCATCACGACGAATCTAAGGACGTATTATTTATCAAAATTGGTTTAGTCGGTAAGCAATTACGAGCGGACATAGAAACGGACATACATACATACATACAGGTCAAACAAAACCCTTTGGGCCGTGTTCGGGTAGTTAACAACAGCTTTAACGTTACTTTCTCTTTGCCAGACAACTCAATCTCAACATCGGTTTTCTGATTTTCTGAAATACAGTATAATAAACAAATAATTTAGTATATAAACACTTTGTTTTACTTTGTCACTTTGTAAAACACTTGATTATTGGTGTCCAAAATATCAGTTATTGACACCCAGTGATTATTGAATTATCGCCTATATTTCCTTGTTCAGAGTGACAATTATCGGTAGGGTGCCAACAAATTTACTTTAATTTACATTACAGAAATACTTGCAAATAGTCACTAGGTAGGTAATGTTATGCTGAAAAAAATATTTATATTTTCTATTCTTATTCCTATCGATATCTCAAAAAACCTATGCCCGGAGATTCTATGCGGTAAAAACCATATTGTGTTTGCTTGTTTCCTCTTATTTACTTGACAGTAGCGGCCGAGTACAAAACCATAACAGGTCAAAGACGATCGTTTTTACCCCCTAGGATAGGGGGTAGGGGATAAGATATAATTGTATTCCAACTTTTCATTGGTCTCGCTTGTGTTCAGCATTCAAATATAAGTCTTGATATATTAAAAAAAGATTTAAAAAAAACAAAAAATATTCAGTAAGTAGACCGCACGGGCACTTTTACACGTCAAGAATCTACCAGCGCTACCCAAGAGGAGACCACTGTGCACTGCTGAGAAGAAACGCCGCAAGAACCTCAGCAGTCAGTCATTTTTTTAAACATATTTCATATTACAATGGTACTACTTAGTCTAGCATTATTAAATATTAAATATAATATCAAATAACATGGTGTAGTTCAGCAGGAAAACATGCTAAAAATCTTACGGGAGAGATAGAGAGAGAAAAAGAAAAAATAAAGAATAGAATCAACTACTAATGTGTTTATAGGGTGGAAGATGACCACATAAAAGTTTCGATATTTTTTCCTGCATCAACGGTGTCCCCTAGACAAGACAAAGCAGGATAAAGCGTTTGCATTTGAACAAATGATTATTGACTAAGTTTCGGATTTAAACCATGCATTTTTGTCTGTTAGATAGTCCTCGACCCTAGACATTAACTACCTTTTCAAGTATTTAGTAAAACAACCATAAACGCGTCTGTAACAGGCCAGGGCACTCGAATCCCTCTCGATATCACTTCCCTGATCAATACCAGATATAGCACCCGCGAATATAACTTTTATCTCCGACACCGAGCATCCCGCTGCTACCAGTAAGTGGAGTAGCGAATAACTTGCTCGTGAAAGTCTTTTCGGATACTCTATGTAATTTACATAGAACTTCAGATACGATAAAACGCTTTTATTTTTCCAACAGAACTTTTTTCCGAAGTGAAGTTGAAAAGCAATGTCGACTTACATGATTTCAATTGCCTCTTAATGGTATGGCCTTAGCGATTATATTGCTAATAACTCTTTTTTTTTTGCATCACAAGAGGAAAATTAATTTAAATGGCATACAAATTTTCAGTTAAATGGTTTTTTTTTTAAATTTAATATCCATTCGGCATAACACCATGGCTAAACGACGTTGCTGTAGTGGCCTCTATGCCCTTTAGGGGGCCAACTAAATTTAAATTTTGATGTAATTGAGCTGTGCTTTTATATTCCTAAAATGAATTTATCCAATAACCAATCACACTGTTTTATTTATCACTTGAGTATAATCCTGGTAAAGAGAAAAAATGGCGTGGGGAGAATTTTGAAAACAAGAATTTGGGAGTTTGTGAACTCAAAAAAAAAATGTTTGTAATTACATAGTTATAGTCAACCACTTTAAGTGTTGAGCATCTATAGAACCCTGGTCATGATGACAGCGACAAGTCTAAAGAAATAAATAACGTCAAAATTTACTTCTATACGTGCTAAACAAGAAAATTTGTTGACCGTACTTAAAATTAAACTTACTAACTGACATGTATCCTAATTTCCTTTTAAAAAGAAAGTGTTCCTGGAACTGTGTCGAGCTTGCCAAGCAGCTCTTAATATTAAGCGTTTGCTCGTAGAACTATATACATTCATCAAGTGACGTTAATTCATTATACGTTGTTAAAACCGCAAAGTTAATGTAAACACGTGGTACAAAGAGTGATTAATTGCCCCATGTGACGTCAACTTTACCAACTATTTCATGTAGGAGCCACGGAAACTAGACCATGTGCTGTGGTGGGAAAGTTTGAATTGGTTTGATTGGCTTTTTTAATAGGCGAGGCCTTTTAATACGTTAAAGTGTTCATATTCAAATTGATCTCGTTATTACACTTTTAATTAATTGTTAAAAGTCAACAGAGTCTGAAGTATGAAGACAGCATAAGACCGTTTAGGTAGTCAAGAATAATATTAAATGTATTCAGCCAAATCTTTCTTTAATATCATCAAAAACGCCCCCGACGATCCATTTCTTTCTTAACTGTTGAATAAAACATCAATAAAAGCCTAATAAAGTTTCAAAGCAATAACAGCCACGATTGAATTTAACGGCAGCTTAACAAGATTTCAATAAAAACGGAATTACTTGTCCTTTGGAAAAAGACTCGCACGACTCCAGTTAAAATTGCAACTCTATTAGCAAATAAAGAAGAGTAAAATTATTTTGGCTATTGAGTAACACTTGCGCCCTTTGTGCTTAAGCAGGGTAGATTACTTGAGTATAAACCAGTAATTAAAACTCGCTTAAACTTACGCCGTAATTGATTGTACGAGTCTCAAATCATTAATTACTTCACTTAAGAGCCCGACTGATAGATGGCTCTGCTTTCAAATTTAATTGTTCAAGGGTTTGGTGGTTTTGTGATTGGTTCACACTGACGTTTGACCTCGCAGTTTGTATAAAACTCTCAAGAGCAATGAAAACGGATCACTTTCTATGGATATTCTATACAAAGTGACCCGTTTTCATTGCTCTTGACTATATATTGATGACTTGATTTTCATAAAAATATCGGCCAAGTACGAGTTGGGCTCGCATTACGTTGGGTTCCGTACCATTGTTATAAGGGACCTTTTTTTATATAAAGCCTATTATAAACACTATGAAAATTTAAACTATCTTCCAATTACCGTTCATGCATGAGACACAGCAGACTGGCAGACAAACAGACAGATAGTCACCGTACGCTCAGTATTAGCCTTTGGCACCCTTTGGGTACAAAATTCTAAAAAAGGTATAAAGATAACCTATAACGGAGGTATAACCGTCAATCGTTGACGAAATATCTCGCTTTAGCTATGTCTTCTATATCGCTCGAGGCTCGCATTAGCATTTTAATAAAGCAGTAATCTCACTGTCATTCTATTGTTTTAGCTACAACTACAGTCTGTGAGCATTCAGAATGTACTTCGGTTTGCACTTCTCTCTCTCATGCTCTTAATAAGAACGAATGGGAGCGAGTGAGAGACAAGTACAAACTCGAAACACCTTCTCACCTCCCGTGACTATATTATTAAAATTTCCTTTAGTTCATTTTCATCGGGATTGGTATTATTTGGAACATTTGCGGGTGGTAGGACCTTGTGCAGGGTCCGTCCTGATTGCTACCACCATCTTATCCATTAACCTACCGCCAAACAGCAGTGTTCGTATTGTTGTATTGCGTTTTGGGGATAAGACGGCCGGTGTAATGACTGGCACAGAGGCATTCCATCTTAGTCCTCAGGGTTGGCAACGCATTTGTAATCTCAGGCTTGCAGTCTTGTGAATGCGAATGTCTATGGGTCACAGTTTCCACTTACCATCAGGTGGCCGGTGTGCTCGTTTGCCTTCTCTAAACCATAAAAAAAAACGTAAAAACGCTCCGCAAATCTTTAATTATCAACTATCTTTGTTTTCTAGTTCTTTTATCTTCCGAGTTCGTAAATTTATTAAATTTTAACTTCCATACTTAGTGCTCAGAACTTTCATAAGCGCGGTCGCGAAATAATTAAACCATAAAAATCCTTTGAAAGCAGAAGCTCTTTTAAGAGGACTAACAAGACGTGTAGTTTCTTCGTTATTGTACATTATGTGTGTATATTCACGCTATTACCTTCTCACAGAGGCGCAAAACAGTAATAAAGTAAGGTTTTTACTGGCAAAAGTTCTATCTTAAATACGAGGTCTAAAGCGGCTTAGGTTCTATTGTTTGCGTTTTAATGACAGATGTTTTACAGAAGATACCGATTTCGTTTAGCGTAACGTCCCTAATAAACGTTCGGTTTCGGCTTCGGCCTAGTGTCGGCAAAAAAAAGTGATTTACCATAGAGTCGGTTACTACAGCTATCCCGCCAAAACTGTAGGTGAAACGTACACTAAGTTAATACCAAATTTATAAGTGAAGACCTATGTCACGAGCTACCGAGTGGCAAGTAAAACTCAAAGAAGTTTCAAGGTTTTTTTGTTAGATATCCGGCAGCGCAAGCAGTAGAGGGTAAGAAGATTCGTAGGGTGTGGTTCCGTGAACAGAGCAACTGCATTGTTACACCTATCAGAAAATGGTTTTTGTTCTTTAAGTATTCAACGTTTTTTTATTGTTTTTAGTAATCATTTAAAAATAAATGAAATAACTCGGAAGTTTTATTAAAAGCTTCATAAAATAGTGCAGTGCATTAAGCTGTATTAACTTGTTAGGACCTAGACATGAAGCATAATATTAACGAAAACGATTTTTGAAAACTGTCAAATGTATGGAATTGACATTAGCCATGGACACAACCAACCAGTTAATGTTATATATTCTCGATAAAGATAACGTTCGCCGAATGCATCAGGTCTAAGGCCTAACAAGTTAACTCATTTAAATAAAAAGCAAAGATCGGACAACCTACGGGAACTATCATATATTACAACATTTCTAATACCCAAAAGTAACAACGAGTACGGTAAAAGAGTGTGGACGCGTGCATTGCCCGGCATCTCAAATAGGTTTCCATGTCAACTGATAGGTAAACTTGAAAATGTAACATGTAAACAGGTCAAGAACATACTGAAACGATATTTACTAAATAAAAATAAATAAAAATATAATGTTACAATGTTAATAAATAAAACATATTAATAATAAAACGCAGAACTCATGTATATACTCTTAACTGATAAAAGCTTTGATTAATTTAAGATTACAAGTTAAGATAAATTAATAATATTTGTTTTTTGTATAAGAAATAAACAGGCAATTTATTTATTTATTTATTTTAATAATGAAAGTTCCAGTTTCGGTTTCGGTTTCGGCCTCTAGTTCAGCAAGGCAGCGGCCATAGTTATTATCGCCTTAACTCAATCCAATGTGTTGGGAGGTAGCAGTACGGTCGGTGTCTGCAACTTTTCAATTTCCTCAATGTCCGTCCGCAATCTGATACGGAGTCGAGCCCAATTTAGGGTTTCCTTGTAAATTTCTAGCTACCTCCAGATTTGAGCTTTATTAAGCAAGTGTTGAAGTCATTTTTACAGCAACACGATTATGTATGTTACGATTTTTTGAAAGTAACGTGGACAAACCTATTCACGTCAAATTCGGGGAGTATCTTTGGAAATAAAGTTAAGTTAGAAATAGCTGGTCTAATTTTTGTCCTTTAAGTTTCAAACATGTATTTGCAAAAGTAATTCAAAAAAGTTTAAGCCTTCCAAAATATGATAATCGCACTTAACATTAAGGTATGTCAAATTTTATCAGAATGTTCAAGAGTTTACAGTTACTGATTAGAATAAGAATATGAAGTTTTTATTGTAAACTGAATACTCGTAATAAACAGATAATCAACAAGAAGACAAGAAGCGTTTGTTCATACCTTTTGTGTCTTTGTTTTATTTTTTTATTTGCTATTTTCTGTTTGTGCATTAACCCTTTATAGGTCTAATTCAGTTCTATTTTTAGTTTTGCACTAAAAAGGGTTAAGGAGTTTACATACAAACATTTAAATGATAATAGTTATACTAACAGCTACCTACATATTGATTTATAAATCGTCACATACTTAACTTAAGTAACTATATATGATGCATACAACAAAAGTACTTAATGAAAAACATTTCACAATAAACTGATGTCGCTCGAGCATTTTAAATGGTTAAGGAACACTATAAACACGTAGATAGGTACTTTTTATCTCGAAGAAATTAGGAGTTCCAGTAGAGATAACGTTTGTAATACATAAATAATTAGACATTGAAAGTTGCGTCTCAAAATGTAGTTTCTATTACTTTCAGTAATTGTACTTGTTCATAAGACTCCCAGCGCCATCTATCGATCGGAACTAAGTCGTTGTGTAGGTACCGCCATTTTGTTTACAAACAAATCCCGTCCTGGGAGATTTGATGAATTATGTATGATAGGACAGAGGTTCAGTAAAACTGCGTTACTACGCATAATTTGAGATAGTTGGAAAACTTGTAGCGGAATAATAAGTGGTTTAGTCTTATTTTGAATTAAGTAGCATTGTAATAAGAGCGAGTAAGAGTTTTGGGCCAGGACATCTATTCCATTTGGTCCCAACGGAGGATCAGCGTTGGCTTCACGGCCAGCACATGCTGAGTTGGGACCGTTTCGCAACAATAACACTATCTGTTGTTTGTTTTCCTTATTTTTTATGTTATATTTATGCGTTTTGTGAATAAATGTTTTTCTATCTTTCTTTCTTAACATCATGTTGCTTTTGACAATGTCATCGCATTGTTATTGTCATGCTAGCTCTTATTTACTTGACAGTAAGGGCGGCCGTGTTAAAATCAATATATCGTATTGATTTATGTCATATGTCAAAGTCAATATGGTTTTTCCGAGCAGAATAGAACCCTTGATTAAAGTACACAATGATAGTCGTGTCGGTTAGTATCCCGAAAAAATGCGCATTTGAATCTTAGGAATGGACGATACAAAAATACTGCACAATCCAAATGCAATAAATATAATTCGTATTTTTTTTATAGTTTGTTCTCGAGAATGTTTCCTTTTATCGAGAAACCTATCGGTAACATAACGTCATCGAAATGGTTTACGTGGCGTCCCATCTCTGTATTTGACTCGTTTAACTCTAAACTCGGATAAGTCCATGCAAAAGGACAACGGAATTTGCGTCTTTTTAGGGTTCCGTACAGAAAAATTCAAAAACCGGAACCCTTATAGGATCACTCGTGCGTCTGTCTGTCTGTCCGTCCGTCACAGCCGAATTGCTCCGAAACTACTGGACCGTTTGGGTTGAAATTTGGTACACGTATGTAAATTAATGACCCAAAAACAGATGTGCAAAGTAAAAAACATTTTTTTAATGTAAAGGTCTAACGGGACAAATTAGGAAAAAAAACAATTGCAATCCTTACTGTGTCATATCAAATGAAAGGGCTCGCTATCGAGGAACTCAAATATATTTCTGCTATTATCGCAAAATAAATAGTTTTGATTTTATTCATGAAAGAAGACGAAAATTGACCATTCGCCCCCCTGATCTCCGAAACTACAGAGCCTAAAATACTGAAAAAAATGCAAATTATAGTTCATTGCTTGTAGATTACAGGAAAACCTATAAAATTCTATCAAAAACAAAATCATCCCTCTCCACGCGAGTTTAACTCGCTCTTGGCCGGTATTTAAAAAAAAAACTTTTAAATTCGTATACCAAATTTCAAGGACATATCTGAGTTTGAAGTTAAGTTACTCAATTTGAATTTTGTTTTTTTTTGTATCGTTATCGAGTGAAATAATAAAAAAGGAGTTTTTACGGGTTTCTTGACGTTCTTTTTTTTTTGAAAATGGTTTTGCTTTTGACTAACTCATGTCTCTGGAGGACGAAGATTTTGTCGACGAAGAAGCGAGTTCATCCAGAAGATGCCTACTAACCCTAGCTTTAAATTGGTTCGGATTGTAAAATCAGTCCGTAAAAGTATAGTCCACTTTTTTAATTTTCTTCGTTGTACGTTGGGGGCCTAGTCATGCATGATGCATAATGCTAAGTTAGCGATTTCCGCAAATCGAGAAAATCGGATTCACGTTAGCTGATGAGAGATTGCGTCAACCGCAATGGTATACACTTCTATAGAAAACAGAAACGTTAACAGCGTTAGCATGTTGGCTTCGCCTACTATATAATTCATGATTGAATTTATTCAATAGAGATTGCATTGACTGTAAACAAAGCCGTGTTGTCACTTTCCACACCACTGGGCAATGCCTTTGACAAACCGACGCTGCGGTTGTAACGTGGATATGGATTTTAACGTCAATCGGCGTGATTTGTGGG
Organism: Acleris sparsana; assembly: GCA_923062465.1. Lineage (NCBI taxonomy): Eukaryota > Metazoa > Arthropoda > Insecta > Lepidoptera > Tortricidae > Acleris > Acleris sparsana. The sequence continues at coordinate 10,912,667 of OV281306.1, read as the reverse complement.
CTTACAATAGAATTTGATGAAATTCTATGTAATTAGATTTGTTTATATTTGTCTTAACTTTGCTGACACATTTCGTTGGAAAAAGATTTCAGTTAACAGAATCAAATTTTATCCAAATTCATTCAGCCGTTTAAGCGTTATTAAAAGGCGGCCATCTCAAAATATAGTTCAGTTTATTTATTTATGTCATAAAGTATGAAATTATGATGTAATCTTCAACATAACAGAAAAATAATAATAAAAATACAACTAATAAATGGACACTAATCCCATATCAATGCCATAATTTATCATGCATTACTATAGTAGGAGGTAAGTCCTACCACAGACTTGGGCTGGGTCTGTCCGGATCGCTACCACCATCTTATCCTTTAAACCAGGTGTTCCCAACCAATGGGGCGCGCTTTTTTTAATAAAATATCATTTTAATGTGTAAATACGGTATAGATGATAATATAATACACTAAAAAAATAAAAGGAGGCATGACAATACTATTTACTATCTGGGGAGGCTCAACGCGAAAAAGGTTGGGAAACCCTGCTGTAAGCTATCACCAAAGAGCAGAGATCGCATTGTTGTCACCCAGTGTGGGGATAAGACAACCAGTGATTACCAACATAAAGACAGTTGTAGGAGTCTTGGGATAACCTTCTTAAAATTGCAAACGTTTATAGACCGTAGAGGCCACTTTTAATCAGGAGGCCTCTGTGTTAGTTCCTTTCAGACAATAAAAGAAGCTAACTTTCACAGTGACGTAATACCTAGTCGTTCACTATCCGTGTCTCTATTTTTTTTGCCCCGTAATATACTAAGAAATTACAGCTTTATTGTTCCCTCTCTGATATAAAATAATATAACTCACATAAAAGGTTACAACTCAACTAATTACATTTCTGGAGCACAATAAACGGGAGTTTTATTAGACACTCATGTTTTCATTTATAACGACTCTACTGATACCTCTATAGCTGTACGAGTAATTTCATTAATCTACTTTATTGTGTCTTATCTGTATTTTACTACGGTAACAAGAACACCTATACTTTGTTTGCTTAGTAGTTAAAATAAATGTAAACAAACACAATCACGTGATATGTCAAAAGTTCTAAAGAATATTTTTCGTTTGGTTACATAAAGTCACGTGGTTTGTATTTCCTATATTTATTGAAGTAGCCAAAACACTAAGTAGGTAAGTGTTACAAGTGAACAAAATAACAGACGTTAACTTACGAATACTTAATTCTACATTATGATTTTTTTAAATAGCTGCTATCATTCTAAACACTATTACCAACAGGATTATTTTGGATACATCGGTATACCATGGGCTCCATTTTACTCATTAAATCTATATTTCTTTTGACTTGGTATCGTATTGTGAAATTTACGATAGCTCGTATTTACTTCACAGTAACGGCGGCTAAATTAAGAACAATACGATAACGTGTCCTTTAGTTATGTCATGCAGAAAAACTACTATCTTATAAATCTAAACATATAGTAAAACTATTACTAGACCGATTGACTTATTTAATAACTGACAGATAAAATGCAGCCCGAACCAATGGACTTTAGGCCCTTGCGATTTGGAGGGAATAATTCTGCAGAAGTCTGAAACGTCTTCTTATAAGTAAATTATATTACGCCATCGATGAATATTTAAAAGATAACTTAGAAATATCATAATTAACACTAGTATTTTGTTGTTTACGAATGTATTTGCCGACGCGTTGGCCTAGTTGGTAGTGACCCTGCCTACGAAGCTAGCGGTCCTGGGTTCAAATCCCGGTAAGGGCAGATATTTGTGTGATTTGCGCGAAGATATTTATTCCTGACTCATGGATGTTTTCTATGTATTTAAGTATATATTTCTCTTTATAAGTATTTTATATCGTTGTCTAGTACCCATAGTACAAGCCTAGACTCGGTGTGACATTGTCCTCTGATATTTATTTATATTATTTTCCTACTCCTGTACTTTTATCTGTCATTTATATAGTCACGAACACTAATATAAGAATATAGATAATATGTCCGCAGAACATTCCGTAGAAAAGTCTATCTAGTCTATTCCCCTTAACAGCACTTGTGCTTTTTTGAGCCAAAACGATATTTATGCCTAGCTGCCAAAGCTTACACCTAGGTTAATTTGACCAATCAAAATACTTCACCAAATTAAACCAACAATCACAATACACATTGACTGTCAATCGGAACGTTAGGTTCTTTTTGGGATGTAAACTCTTTTACTAATTTAACTCTTTAAAAAAAACATTTTATTTGGTATCAACCAACCAGAACGCAGCTATATTAAAATCGACCAATAAAATAATTCATTTCTCAAATCATTAGGTGTTTTTTAGTCCCTATTTCACAAGTTAAATCGATTGTGCAACTTTTAAAAAAAATATGAAACCTGGCAAGTGCACATCAATTTAAAAACAAAGTTAACCATAGACACATATTTTGTTGTTTTCGAATGTTTCTCGCTCGTTTGTTGTTCTGTGCTTCGTTCGTTCGTATTCTAACCTAGGTATATTAATAAAATTTTGTTAATTTAATTTTGCATTTGATTTGAAACCTAGTCGTAGAAAAAGTATTGTATGCAACGGTGTATAACTAAGTCAAAAAATACTCGTGGCGTCTTGCTTTACGATGTTCGCCTGCGGCTCACATCGTAACCACACCACTCGTCTTTTTTGACCTCTCTTATACAACTGTTGCATAAACTACTATTATCTATCTACCTCTTATTTAATTGGTATTGTATTGGGCATTATGCACATAACATACCTACGTAATGCAATTTATGTGAATAAATAAATAAATAATATTCCTTAGTAAATCGATTCCTAATGGTATGAAATAACTAGAGTACAAAATCGCGGATGACCTCTAGCACTTAACCAATTAGAGTACTATAATTTATTGAGTACACCCAGGACTTTGTATGTTGCGTGTCTAAGATATTTACTCCACTCCAACACAGATACATATCGCGTCTAAAACAACAACGGAGCCGACTTCGCTAACTCCTAATTGAATGATAACAAACAAGGAACAGCGGCTGATGATTTACATTTTGTTATCTGTGAGGTTAGAAACTTTGTCAAGGTTCTAATTACCGTATTATAAATAAAATAAAGTGGGTTAAGTTGTATGAGCTATATTTGAAGGTTTTTTTAGCGTTGGTGTTATGAAAATTATATTGACGACGCGCTGGCCTAGTTGGTAGTGACCCTGCCTACGAAGCTAGCGGTCCTGGGTTCAAATCCCAGTAAGTGCAGATGTTTGTGTGATGAGCGCGATTATTTGTTCCTGAGTCATGGATGTTTTCTATGTATTTAAGTATATATTTCTCTATATAAGTATTTATATCGTTGTCTAGTACCCATAGCACAAGCCTAGAGCTAAGTTTGGGACTAGGTCAATTGGTGTGACATTGTCCCCTGATATTTATTTTTATTTATTTATTGCAGTCTAAACAATAAATGTCAACTTACGGTGATTTTCAGCACACATGCCATGATGGGTTGACAGTTGAAAGGCAAAACGCTGAACAAAATGTGAGATATTGGCTGTGAAACATACTTAGAATCAGAAAAATATGCTGAATTCCGAATATGTATATCAAATATTTTACATTTTGTCGCTTGAAGCGTTATCCTTTTCAAACGTCGGTATCTGTTCCCACAGGCTCTAAACCTAAGTTAAATAAATACCTATGATTGTTATTCAACGATTATTTTAGATAGTTTAGTGATTTAGCTAACATTTTAGTTGATGTGTCGTTTTTTGACTTCACCAAAGTCGTAGGTACCTAATGTTGCATATTGCCTATGAGCATACGGATTTAATTATGGTTGTAGGTCACTGCATAAGAAAACTTTAAGGAAGAATCTAGTTAGAAATATACGAGTCTAAGTGCCACTTTTACATCTATATAAATGTATTAATTCGCGCATAAAAAATACATGTATCGCTTAAATCGGTCGACTGAATATTATTTTTTATTATTTTCGATTGTTTTATGTGACAAAACAATAATATTGAAACGAGTATTACAAGTTACAATCTTGTTTAGCATTGTAATGATAAAAATATTGTTGGCAAAGAGATTGGTTGGTTTTAATAAAAAAAAATGGTAACATGATCCCTATGAAAAATAAACAAAAGTATATTCCTTTTTAATGTTCGTAGCAGCTCTTATGAGTTTATTCATAGCCACTAAAGATTGTAATATTCATACCAAAAACATTTCTTCTTTTACAAGTCAAATATCTCAAACACGCGAGATATTTGTTTAAGAAAACCAATAAAACTCCGTCAATCGAGTCAACTTTGTACAACAAAATACACATTTTATACAGCTCAGATGTCAAAGATTTTCTTCTAAAAAAGAACCTTGCGATTAATTCATAAAGCATATTTTTTAATAACCGTAAGCTTCAAAAGTTATTTTAATCTCCACACTCGAACAGGAAAGTTATAAAATCCTTTGCCAGAATAAAGATAGGTTTAAATGAACGTGAAAAGAACTCAAATTATTACTAAAACTCATTCAGCGTCAACCACCCGATAGTTGAGTTCACTGTTCGTAGCAGAGTTTCGGTACATAGCGGATGCTGCTACGGGCTACAGCGTAGCAGTCGTAGCAGTGGCTGGCGGTTAATGTGTCAGAATAAATTCTCATTTATAATACGAGGGACACACCGAAATGATCGGGAATAGAGTACTTTAAACTAAGTTACATTAAAACCTTTTTTATCATATCCGTACTGGCCACTGACAATTACGATGCCGTTTTAACAATTTAAAAAAATAACTTAATATTTTTTTAATTCCACTTTCAAATTGGCAAGTCGGTGAACAAAATGGAGCTCACGCGTGAAAATTTTCGTGCAATTATTTACCACAACTTTCGTCGAGGCTTATCACCAGATGAGTGTCTCAATGAGCTTGTTTCTATATATAAAATTGAAGCACCTAGTCAAACGACAATATATCGTTGGTATGCAGAGTTTCGGCGGGGTCGTGCCTCTCTCAGCACCGTACCTTCAACAGGTCGGCCGAAAACAGCGGTGTCGCCTGAAAACATCACGGCTGTGGAAAAAATACTCAAAGAAGACAGACATGTGACATACGAGCAGATTCGGGAAACCATAAGCATTGGAATGACTGCAATCCATACTATTTTACATAGTGAGTTGGATGTGAGGAAACTGATTTCCCGATGGGTACCCCATAACTTGTCAGAAGAGCAAAAGGCGTATCGTGTTGATTGGTGCCGATCTACTCTGAAACGCTACAATGGAGGAAAGTCAAAAGCTGTTTATAATATTGTCTCAGGTGACGAAACCTGGATTTATTCCTATAAGCCTGAAAGAAAGCACCAGTCGGCAGTTTGGGTCTTCGATGGCGAGGTCAAACCAACGAAAGTTGTGCGTTCCTGCAGCGTGTCGAAGAAGATGGTTGCTTCGTTCGTCGCAAAAAAAGGACATATTGCCACAATTCCTTTACAAGAACAAAGAACGGTTACCGCTGATTGGTATATCACAGTTTGTTTGCCAGAGATGCTGGCCGATCTTCGCCGAGGGAACCCGACACGCCGCGTCATCTTACACCACGATAATGCGAGCTCCCACACCGCCCATACAACTAAACAGTTTTTGAATGAGAAAAACGTTGAGTTAATGTCCCATCCTCCATACAGCCCTGACCTAAGTCCAAATGATTTTTTTAAGTTCCCTAGAATTAAAGATTTATTGCGTGGTCAGCGGTTTGAAAACCCAGAAGCCGCCGTAGAAGCCTATAATTCGGCCATTCTGGCAATGTCTAGTTCAAACTGGAATAACTGTTTCAATAACTGGTTTAAAAGAATGCAAAAGTGCATCAATTGCAACGGAGAATACTTCGAAAAACAATAAAACATAATTGATATATACAGTGTACATAGTTTTTTAAATTCCCGATCATTTCGGTTTGCCCCTCGTAATATTATTAATGAGAATCAAAGGCTGGAGATGACCCGTGACTAAGGTCGACATTAAGTTATTCTAGCATAGGAACCTAAGGGAAATTTACGTAGGCTGAAGATTATATTGAATAGTGAGGGGGTTCTATTCTACATTGTTGTACCTCTATTGTCATCGGATTGTTATTATAATAGCTTTTATTGACTTAAGAATAAAGCCGACCGTTTTTGTAAATAAGGTCTCAATCAAGCTCGAGGCTTCAAAATTGTAATATTGACGTAATAACAGATTTAATAGACCTAATATTACATATGTATGGCTTTTAGAAAGAAAAACAAACTTAGACAAATAAATTTGCTTTAAATATTAAAAAACTTTCCAATACAAACTAAATCGATGATGCAAAAGAGGGAAGTAAAAAGCTGCATAAAATAAGAAGTACATTATACGTCAGCATCCCTAAGGCAGCCCTTTCGGTATAAATAAATATCTAATGAATGGGTCTCGGAAAGGATCGGGTACTAGAATTCTCACTTTAGTCGTGAAACTACTAAAAAACTTGACGTGTATACATCAATAGTTACAACACGTGATGATTCTATCGTTTAATTTTTAAAAGTAAGTACTTTTGATGAGTTTATTTTAAGTAACAAACCGGACAATGAACATGTCCGACGCCGTTACTACAAACACAAAAAATAACTGTTTTAAAAAACAAAAAAACGCCTTCAAAAAACAAAAAAATAACTTCTTTTAAAATGGTAGGTACTATCAGCCCATCGGAACCTTGACCCACCATAGAACGTTGTCACAGTGACGTTATGATTCAAGTCATAAGAAGTGCCAAAAAAAATGTTTTAAAATGTCACTGTGACAATGTTCTATGGTGGGTCAGGGTTCCGAGGGGCTGATAGTACCTACTATCAGCCCAAAGGAACCCTGACCCACCATAGAACTGTGTCACAGTGACGTTATGATTCAAGTTGTAAGAAGTGCCAAGCAAATGTTTCACAATGTCACTGTGACACTTTTCTATGATGGGTCAGGGGTCCAATGGGCGGATTGATAGTACCTATAGGTCAGTCAAACTGAAGTCGGCTTTTGGTTGAAAATATTGTCAGTCGCCGACTTCAGTTTGACTGACCTATAGGTACTATCAATCCGCCCATTGGACCCCTGACCCATCATAGAAAAGTGTCACAGTGACATTGTGAAACATTTGCTTGGCACTTCTTACAACTTGAATCATAACGTCACTGTGACACAGTTCTATGGTGGGTCAGGGTTCCTTTGGGCTGATAGTAGGTACTATCAGCCCCTCGGAACCCTGACCCACCATAGAACATTGTCACAGTGACATTTTAAAACATTTTTTTTGGCACTTCTTATGACTTGAATCATAACGTCACTGTGACAACGTTCTATGGTGGGTCAAGGTTCCGATGGGCTGATAGTACCTACCATTTTAAAAGAAGTTATTTTTTTGTTTTTTGAAGGCATTTTTTTGTTTTTTAAAACAGTTATTTTATTTTATACTTTTTAGTGATCATAATATGCTATTATTAAGTAGTTTCACTTCCTAGTTGATATGAAATTTTAAGACATTTCAAATTCACCGCAAGTTTGTAACGCCTCCGCGGGAAAGTCAGTCATATTTATTGAACAATTAAATGTTTTTCTTTATAGTCGCTCAGCTATCTTAATCGAGATATCGTATCGCCACCCTTGAAATAGGTACCGTTTAGGAGTTCCGTTTTCCATATCGTTTTCATCATCAGTTTCACTGCACCGGTATATGTAAAATGTATACTAAAGGATAGTACAAATGATACTTTTCGAATGTAAATGCTAAGAGTTTTTACTAAATAATAAAAATACGGATATTGCTATGTGTATTGTATATGCCTATTATATTTGAGGAGTTCCCTGAATTCCTCATGGATCCCTCATCAGATTACAATTTGGTGACAATGAGACCACCTCGGAAGTATATTCTACCAAACAAAAAAAGATTTTTTGAAATCGGACCATAATTGACCCCTAATTACAGTCACAACCCATCTAGGTGTAAAGTTCTCATCAATACAAATTAATCAAGACCAAACACCAGGTACTTGCTGTAAAGCGTTAAGGAGTTCCCTTGACTGTTCTTCGTCTTCATCATCAGACCCCTAATTACAGTCACAACCCATCTAGGTGTAAAGTTCTCATCAATACAAATTAATCAAGACCAAACACCAGGTACTTGCTGTAAAGCGTTAAGGAGTTCCCTTGACTGTTCTTCGTCTTCATCATCAGACCCCTAATTACAGTCACAACCCATCTAGGTGTAAAGTTCTCATCAATACAAATTAATCAAGACCAAACACCAGGTAATTGCTGTAAAGCGTTAAGGAGTTCCCTTGACTGTCTTTCGGCTCTATCATCAGATCCACTCCAGACCTTCATTAAATAGTATATTCTACCAAACAAAAAAAGATTTTTTGAAATCGGACCATAATTGACCCCTAATTACAGTCACAACCCATCTAGGTGTAAAGTTCTCATCAATACAAATTAATCAAGACCAAACACCAGGTACTTGCTGTAAAGCGTTAAGGAGTTCCCTTGACTGTTCTTCGTCTTCATCATCAGACCCCTAATTACAGTCACAACCCATCTAGGTGTAAAGTTCTCATCAATACAAATTAATCAAGACCAAACACCAGGTAATTGCTGTAAAGCGTTAAGGAGTTCCCTTGACTGTCTTTCGGCTCTATCATCAGATCCACTCCAGACCTTCATTAAATAGTAGTGTTTTATAATGAAAAGCAGTTTGTAGTCACTCAACTATCTTAATGGAGTTATCTTATCGCCACCCTTGAAATCGTAACCGTTAAGGAGTTCCGGTGGCCATCTGTGGTCTTCATCATCAGTTCCGCTTCAGCAAATGATACTTTCTGAATGCAAATGCTGGAGAAGTCACTTCAAATACTAAAATCGCTATATGTTTGGCTACAATATTTGAGGAGTTCCCTCAACTCCTCACTGATTCCCTCATCAGATCCCGGTTTTCTTATTATGGTACCACTCTTGGAATATCTCCTTTCCAACAAAAAAAGAATCATCAAAATCTGTTCATAAACGACGAAGTTATCCGCGAACACACATAAAAAAAAAAATATATATATACGGTCGAATTGAGAAACTCCTCCTTTTTTGAAGTCGTTTAAAAAACTGTCTCGAATAGCAACAAAAAGCAAACTCTAAAAAAAGACTTGTTGCTAACCAACTTTAAATCGTTATAAATCCTAAATTATCGTTGAAAATTAAAAACGATTAAAGAAACCTAAAAATATTTTTTAAATAACTATTCAATGACACTCCATTCGTCGTCTTTTTTTACAATATGGCGTCTAGCTGCCGCCATTTTGAATTTTAATTACTGTCATTATGGTGTCAAAAAAAAAGATGTTTATTGAGTAAGTGGGCCGCACGGGCACTTTTACACGTCAAAAATCTACCAGCGCTTCGCAAGAGACCACTGCTGAGAAGAAACGTCGCAAGAAACTCAACAACAAATATAAATCAATTTTCCATTTAAACTTATTTGACGTTGTCTTATATGAGTTTTACTAGTTTAACCCCGTTGGTCACCTGTATTTCAAGATCCAATCAAGTCTACTTAGTCGTAATAGTTTTTCTTTTAACTTTGTGATATTACTATGTGCTTTCATTAAAAAAAAAAAGATTTTAGTATTTGTAGTTATGACTGTAGAGGGTATATGTATGTATACTATACAACACTTTTCGAGTTCAATATCCTAAAGGGCTTGAGAATAACTACTTTCAAGCAGAGCTATTTATAATTCTGACAGTATCATAATTCAGGTACCCGTGGAATAATGATAACGTTACATACTCGTAATCAAATTCATTCGAATGTTTGTCTAACCTGTTTCATACCCGATTGAACCATATAACAAAGGTTAAGGTTCGAGAAATATGAATATTTATGTGAGTACTTAGGCGCGACCCTTTCCATATTGTTATGTCATAATTCATTGTAGAAGTAGGACAGTTTAATTTTATATATTTGAGTTTCGACACTGGGCACGTCCCGTTATTGTTAATCCTGCTTTATTTATATTATAAATGGGACGTTTGTGTGTTTGTTTTCTATTCCTTTGGGTTCGGAATAAATTTGAAATGGTGAATATGACAGGTAAGCTTTATCTTTATTGTATTGTTTATTTTTTATTTTGTGGATAAAGTGTTGACATACATACATTTATCTGTCAAATATGCATTACTTATCGATTGTGAAACAGGCTACTGACCTAGCTTATGCAAGTATTATCAAAGACCATGTTTTATTCAGAAAAGTAATATGTAAGACGTAATACCGTCAAGATCCAGTAACATTTACGTATGTCATAAATGTTCATCGTCGAAGTTACGACGGCAGATTGGGTGGCGCTTGATGCCGCTTTAACATCGTATTTCATCGTAAAGTGTATCATCAATATTGCAAGATTTGTACATTATGGACACAGTAAAATGTTTCTTTAGTCGGAAAGCAGTACAGTTAATGCAAACCTGAAATATGGCAGCGGATCACGTTCTAAAAACTTTTAGTATCGCACACGGGCTACTTTTTTGACATGGAGAAGGCAAAACTGGTGCACCAACAAAGCCTGGTGACAGACAGATGGACATACGGACAGACGGACAGCGGACTCTGAGTAATAGGGTCCCGTTTTTACCCTTTGGGTACCGAACCCTAAAAAACTACAATTGCCGTTAATCTAATGAAATATTATATTTTATTATTCTTATTTCAGTCACTCAAAAGCGACCCGGAAAGGTATCATGTTCCCATCAGATCAAAGTATAAGTATAAGGAAAGCCGCCCCAGGAGTAATCCCTAGTAGTGGGGCCCATGCTTTGATGTGCACGGGAAAACAAACAAATACCTTGTAGGAATACACTTTTGGACAAAGATAGTGGTACGTTTACCGTCATAATAAAGCAGGAGACCTAAATGTAGGTATGATATATTGTTTGTATGGAAACCCCATTTATGTAACGGCATAAAAAAATATTGTTAACTACGCAGTCAGCCAACTTGGTATTGGCATTGTCTACTATGCAAAGTGTGCCTTGAATATTGCGTGTCGGTTTGTGTATTTCGTTTCAGTGAAATATTTTGGCCGGATGCATAAATTCCCTTTTTTTTATTTGCCAAAAATTTGATTCCCGCTGTTGATTTATTTCTTATTATAGTCACGAGTGTATCTTATCTAATAGACGTAACAAGTGGTTTCGGTATGCTGGATAAAAAACAATAATAATAGCAATGAGTTATTTTGAAAAGATAAAAAAACTAGTCTACCTTTTTAAATGATCCGCTGTAGATACTGTACAAGTAGTGTGCCATATCATTACGCAAGTGGCCGCTGCGCTTAACGACTTTGTTGCGACTCAGGTTCAGTGCTTCCACTGACTATAAAATACACGTCCGAAGCCACACTGTACCCTCACATGTAACTACTCTTACATGTGATTATTGTGTAGTCGTAAATTCAAGGTTTATTTTGGGCTCTTCACTGCATTGCATGCTCCTTGCAATTGCTGCTAGCCTGGTACCTCGGTGCAGGTATCTTACGACGTTAATAGGTTTAGTCTCTTCAAGTTTATGTCTAGAGCGTCTGGTTTTTAACCCCCTAATTAAAAAAGGGTTGTTATAAGTTTCATGTGTGTATTTGTGTGTCTTTGTATATGTGGCACCGTTGCATTGTTTTTTTTTTAAAGCTGGATTAATCGGGATGCTTGTGCCGTAAGCGATATAACAGCTTTGAAGATATTTTTTTTGCCATTATATCGATAGTTTTTAAGTACATTATGCCTAGGCAGGGAAGCAAGAAATCGCGGGCACAGTATTGGTTTAAATGGACGAGCTTGCGAGCCTGTTTGAAAATACGAAGCCCGCAATTGCCGTTCCTGCCAAAACAAATATAGTGCTTTTCTCAAAAATCGCGAGAAAAAATGTGTTTGAGTAAAATTAGTATTATTATGCTCTTTCAATTCTGTTTGCATCTTGAATTGAACAAGTCGGGCCTCACTCTGTTAAATTTATTAGATAAACAAATCAATTATTTATTTTATAATAGCTAAGTTAAAACAGCTTTCGAACCATAGTTTATATTTTATTTTAAAGATATCATATATCACCAAATCAATCAATTTTCCTCAGTCAATCAATATTAAAGTACTAGGAGTTAATGCACACTCAGGAGAGTGTAAATTTGTCGTCTAAAGGAACGGTGTCGTTAAATTTTACAGCTTACGGGACCTGATAATACGTTGGTATTGCCACTGAATTAAGTCGTTACCGTTTTATACGTTAAGTGGCAAGGGACGGATACAACGAAATTAAATTATTGATAAAATATACTTACCCAAAAATATACTGTTTTTGCAGCGATTTTACGAATAAAAATAAAGTATACCTAACTAATAAATCTAGCTGCAGTGTTCATTTATCATGTGTGTGTGTGTGTGTGTGTGTGTGTGTGTGTTTGTGTATTCGGTGTGGAGATAAGGCTACCGGTAAATTAAATACGAGTAGAAGCATACCCACCTTAGGGTTGTTGACGTATTTGCAGTCTTGAGATTGTATTCTTAAGAATTCAAATGTCTATTTGTCTTGGATTCCACTTACCATCAGATGGCGTGTTGCACTAAAAAAGGGGACAGTCTCACGCAAATAAATCTAATTAAGTTCCAAACAAATTCTAGGCTTGTATAGAAGGTAACGATAACAATATACTTGCATAGAAATATAAATTATAATAATACTTACTTATCACACTTTTATAGAAAAATAAAAACCTACCATCTTATTCATAAAATCCACTTCACTCGGTAATATTGAAACCTTTACTAAAACGTTACACGTAAGCAAAAGGTACACTTAACTATCGTACAATAAATTTGTACCAAAAGGAGCATCAAAAAAATATTTTGTAAATATTTTGTTCTTAACTTAGTTTCTATCTTTCTTTATTTGTGCATCAACTTTATTAGTTTCTGTTTGATTATTTGGTTAACTCGAGAGCAGCCAGAATACCAGTAGGCATTAAGTCAGCCATTTATAAGCACAAATGAACAAGCCCAAAATTATACAATAATCTAGTAAGACTTTTTGTGCGATATATTTGCGCGCCATCTACGTGACCGTTCGCGAACTACCAGGAAAACATAAATGGTAATGAACTCTCGGAAACAACCGCATTTAAGGAACGGGGCGGGGTATTTCTCGCGAATCACAACGCTATACATCTTTACTTAAGGAAGAGTTGGGAGACTTCCGTTTTTCCTTTTCTTTAGTTTTTAAAGCAAGACGAATAAACCTATTATTATCTTAAAAAATATCAATTTGGTTAAGAAACACAATAGCCATACAATAAAGTGATGTTAAAATCATAAGCAACCTCTTTTCATAAAAACAAGCAATATCAAATAACGCAGCGGGCCTTTTTTCCATTTGGTCTCTTCAGATAATAGCATTTCTGTTTAATGTTTTCCATATTTTATTAAAAAAATATTATAATTTTAAATAATTACTGAAAGGGGTTTGAGTAAAAGCGTTGTCATTTCATAAAAGAGATAAATTCGAGAACGACTTGGCCAATGAAAAAAAGCTGTGAATTTTCAGGACAATGTTTGTACAAAAAAATACTCAAATAGCTAGTTTTAAACAATTATGTTACCCTTTTCCTTAAACTGTCGTAAAAAAACATTTTCGTCTTGGTCGTTCCCGCTTGAAAATGTATATAACTCTTCCCACATCTCTGAATTCAATATACCGCTCTCGCCATAAATATATAATTTTGCTCCCTTATGCCATAATGTCAGTTATAATGTGATTAAAAATATATTATTCACTTTTCGTCGTTATATCATCTACAAAATACTACTTTCGGGATGATCTTTTCTGTGATAAATTCACATAATAAGGTTATTATTGGGTAGATCCAAAGCCCTCGGGACACAATGGCTGCTACGTCGTTAGATGTGAATAGGATATTGGATGTGCTAACAGTATTATAATTTCATAATGTTTGTATGTCTATTGGATTGACGTTTGAATTGTGAAACATTCGTTTGCTAAGGTTGGTATGGTTAGGTAAATACTCAGGACAAAGCGGAAATAGAATATTTCTATAATGGGAAAGTCACTTAAAATGCGGTTTTTTAACCTACAAAAAAACGGTGGAGTTAATTTCTAGTCAAACCGTTTTTTTTTAATTTTTAATTTGTTTATTGAGCTAAAGCTTTATTTTATTTGTAGAATATTCTAAATAACTGTGGTTTTAATTGGCTTTTAGTTGTAAAAATCACAATTATGTGTACAAAGTAGAAATTTGTTTTTGTCTGTTTTGATTGTTTAAGTATAAGTTTTGCCGTCACCAAGAATGTTCATTTTTCTGACTTAATTACACTGTACGTACAAAGTGACCTATTTTCATTGCAAATAACTGTATAATTAAAAAGTAATAATTTACAAAGCTATCTATGTTCCGACGGGAAGGAAATCTCCTTAAATATTTATATTTCATATTTGATAAATAGGCTTTCGCATAGCTTTTCGTTAACCTAACCACCTGTCGATATTTTTGAGCTTTCCCTCAATTCCGTTTTCAACGAAATTACAAATAATAATTTACAGCCATGAAAAACAAAACATAAATCACTTAGCTTCCAGTTTAAATATCGATATATTTCTTTTCTGTTTGGCCAAGCTGTTCTATTCCACTAGGTAAAACCATACTGCTATTGACATGTTATCGCGTTATCAACGTTTGCTAGCTACTTTTTCTTATTGCTTTATTAACCTACCATAGACTATAGTTTTGGTTTTCTTGATGTTGCCAGCTACAACTGGTTGCAAATTATCTTCGTTCGAGTTTATCTCGAATGATTCTTATTCTATCCATGTTGTTTTTCTTTTTACGTTGTTTTGTGTTAAGTGTGTCACTTTCCGTCTGTTCACCAAGTGATCCCAACGGAAGACCAACGCAACGCTGGCTGGACCGTTTCGCAAAAAATTATCTGCCTTTTTAGGGTTCCGTAGTCAAACTAGGAACCCTTATAATTTCGCAATGTTTTTTTGAATCACAGGGACTTAGTACTAGAAAGCTGTAATTTGGCATGAATATACATATTAGTCACGTCAACATAGAAATCAAATAAAAAGTTGAAAAAAATGTCTTTTGGTGTACCTCTCCTACACTTAACGTGGGGATGTATTTTTTTTTCTCGTCTACTCCATAGTGTTAGGTGTCGTTGGATAGGTCTTTCAAAAATATTTCGGGTTTTTGAAAACACTTTTTAGATTAAAGGATCCGATTATGAAATAATAAGTTATAACGCGCTAATTTTTGATAGCGTCAAGTGTCTATATCCGGTAACTCCTCTTAAATCACGCAACGGATTGTCAGCTGGATATTTATTTTCAGAAGGTTTAAATATAATAAATTCTGGTTATTGTACGGGTTTTCAGCAGAAAACTCACACAAACCGAAGCGAAGCGAGGGCCGGTCGCTAGTCACATTTCAAGTTACATTTTCTCCAAAGTTTCAAATTTAGTGCATGGAAGTACGACACTTTTTTTTCATTCACGTTAATACCAAGTTAATATTATTTTTTGTTGTTTAAAAAGTGAACCTTTAAACAAAACACCCAGTGTACCAAATTAAACTTAGAAGTTAAAATTAACATAGCCGGTAGCATATATAAGCAACCCTGTTTAGTAGCCTCGAGGACTGCTCTTGGCAGTTGCAAAGCTCTGAATTAGTCCTTAAACCAGTAATTAAGCCTAGGGGAGCGCAAGCGGAATAATTGGCTTCTTAGCAACTAATTTGGTAACAATGCAACGTTAATTTTAGCTAAGATCTGTGTCAACTAATTGAATAATTATTCAAACCGGGTTATTGACTACACCATAGACGGTTTAATATTGACAAATCCTAAGTTACCTCTACTTATATATTACATGATAAACAGTAGTTAACATATAGTTAAATGACATGTTATAGAAGGTTTGGTTTAACTGGCCCTTGTTGCAACTTGGTACTAACTAAGCCTGTTTTCTCAGGCAAAGGACCACTGCACACATTTTAATTTAAGACACAAAGACAGGTTGGTCTCATTGGTCCCTGCTAGAATAAAAATGTACAGTAGAGGTCCAAATGCAAAGTGTATCAAAATTTATAATAGCTTTTCTAAAGAACTAAAAGCCGAACAAACGTATACCACTTTTATCTATAAACTTAAAATATTCCTAATTAAAAAATGTTACTACACACTGCAAGAATACTTAGAAAATAATTAATTATATACATATTTAAGAATTATGTTTTATATTTTGTAACTCTTTAGTTTATTACTAGCTTTGTTATATCTTTTATTTAGTTTTTAATATTGCTATACCCTGATAGGGTCTATGTTTAGCACTATAATACTCTGTAAGACCACTGTAAATACCATGGATGCAATAAATTGAATATGAATATGAATAGTAAATGAAAAAAAATTTCACAAACGTGTTCTTCAGAACAAGAGATCACGAAAGAAATGAGGGGCCGGCCTATGCTAATAGGCTATGTAGAGATGGAGATAACATGTTGTGATGGCGAATGGCGATGCTGCAAAGCAAAAATCTGGCTGCGCGGAGGGAACCTTCAGCAGCAACCACTTTCTCCACTGTTTGGAAAATGCAGCAGTGGTTTTTCTTTCACAGAAATTGATCATCTTTCAGAAGAGTCTTGGTTTAGACCGATCATACTAGATACTTAAGTACGAGGCGTCACTTATCATGCTGCTGCCACTGATTAGGCCAATCACTGCATTTCCGTACAGTCCTACCCCTCCCATGTTCCGACGAACAACGAAACGGGAGTCTTATCAAACTAGCGGACTAATAGTTTAAAAAAAGCATTGCCATTTCGTTTTCCCCATTAATGTCATGGCTAGTTATATAAATGAATCATCTTATCGAACTAGGTTTAGTGTCGTGGGCTCCCCTACTATACAGGTAATCTGTCTACTCTTTTAGTATTCTGTTTTCTGTGGCGGCCTGTATTCAATGTGACAGAGTCAATTCTGAGCTTAAGCTTTGTAGTGGTAAGTTTTGCGGCTGCCTCCTAGTTAATATTTAATTTTGAACTTAATTACATCTCGACATTCAAAGAGTTGTCGACTACCTGCCTGAGGTTTGTTAAATATGAATAAAATAGTGAATGTTTGTTGGATAATTAAGAAACGAATTGGAGTTTTGTTTAGTAAAACAAACGGAGCCTATGTGTTTCGATATTTTTGGCAAAAGTAAAAAGTACTGCAGCGATGTCTTTTTTTTATATTTAAAAAAGAGCCTACTCTTTTCTCAAAGGCCGGCAGCGCACTTGCGATTCCTCTGATGTTAATTGGTCTATACATTTAGGCGTCTTCTTTGCTATTATATTGACTGGGGTGAAAGCAATTTATTCCGGGAACATTTACTTGAGCTTTATAAAATATAAAACCCTATCACTGTCATATAATTTCATTTAAACTTTATCCACAGCTGCCGAGCAAATGGGATAAGCCGTTTCCGCGTATAAAATTGTCGTAAATGCAGGGAAGCCGTAATAAGGCGACATATGAAAGTCCATTAAGACGATGTTGCCCTGGTACATACATTTTTATGAACTCTTACACGAAGTCCTAATGGAGTTTCTTAGAAGAATTTAATGTTAAAAATTATGATATGTTTAGTAATTGCAAAAAAAAACATGGAAAGGAAGGCAGAAGCATTACGTTTGTTCATACAGATACACAAGGGCTTTGCCTGTTGAATAAAAAAAAAACACTTTCGCCGCCCGCCACTGCTACAAGTGCTACGCTGTAGCTTAAATCTTCTACAAACAGCGTACCCGACTATCGGGTCTTTGGCGCTGAATACATTAAAGGCTCTTGCTAAAATGCACGCACCCACCTCAATTATTTTCTATTTGGCCTAGTGGTTGACTGGTTGAGAATGCCTTAAGGCATTAAGTCCACCATTGGTTCTTAGGTACTTTAAGTACTGTGCAATGAAGGGAAATAAATAAATATACTAGTAATACTACTACGTGATGTCTTTTGATTCTTTCCTATGTTTATACAAGTCCTATTAGTTCTGCTAAAAAGTTGTTTTTCTTTTGTGCTGCTGTGTAATTGAAAAATAAATGTGATTTCGTGTTCGATTTCAAATCAAGCATACAGGTAACATTGTTAATCTCAAAATTGTAGATGTTTATCCAGCTGTAAGACTAATATATTGTCTCAATGTTAGTAATGTTGTCACGTTAACACAGAATCATGACGATGCATTTACAATATATACGTTACAGTTACAAATATTCATGGGTTTCAGAAACGACTTTATCACCAAGATTATGTGGCCTCTGATTTTTGCCATGTGTATTTCGATATATGACTTAGTATCGCAGTCATGCCATCTCGCTCTTTTGTCATCCAAGTTTTATTGATTTGATTGCAGCACCCTTACAGGGTTCATATGGTCAAGAGCAATGATCCGGTTCACTGGTTTTGTAATTTACCTTTATGTCCTTGTCACAAAAAAACAGAGGTTAAACAGTGGTCTCTTACATTATTAAAATAATTACGAATCAGCAAAGTTTTTAAACTCCTTTCCTCGTTTTTTTAGAAGAGGGTAGGAATCAGTGGTACGGTGGACCTGCATCAGGGAAGCCCAAAAGCTCCACTATAAAGCCTGGTTTACTCATACTCGTTTATTTTTTGCATTACGTGTAATACCTGAGCTTAAAAATATATTTTCATCACACTTGCTCGTAAATGGTGTTATTCCATGCCTGTATACAGAAGGACAATGGCCTAAATTGTTCTCGCGGGAATTATGGCGAGTTTGTCATCCCTAGGGAGTAATGACTTTCTTTTTGAAATTTGCAACTCTTTCGTACATCATTTCTGACTAAGGAGGTTTAATTTTCAGCCAAAAATTAAATCGGTTTCTAATTTCATCTTTAAAAATTAACTATAGACTAACTTACATTACACAAAACCTATACGCTTCATTAAACTTCATTATTTTTATACCTATTTCAAGTTTATATCAACATTTATCATTAATTTTAGTAATTATACATTTTTATCAAATTGGCTAAATCTGGCTCGAATCCAGGTCAAAACTAAACGCAGTTATTATCTGTGGTAGAGGTCACAAAAAAAATATCGTTTCCATTTACGTTCCCGTTTGTCAAAAGTTATTTCTTTATATTTTGCAGAGTTAAAGTGTTTTTCCTCGCAAATGTGATGAAAACCATTGTGTGTATCACAGGCAGTAAGGGGATTACTAACTCGAGTCATTAAAAGCCCTCCGCCTCCGGCGTCGGGCTTCTAACACTCTCGTTAGTAATTCCCTTCATACTACCCTTGATGCACAATGTACTATTGTTCCAAATGCACTCGAGAACAGTGAAAAACGAACGCCACATGGGTTGAAAAGTCACTTACTACATGGAATTACCACAGAAAGTGACCCGTTTTCATTGCTATTGAGTGTATTTGGACCAAATATATTTTTAAGATCAGGGCGCAAGCCTCTCCCATTCTTCATGCTTAATCTAAATGCTGGTCATGCTGTCTGGCTTGTTTGTGACCAATAAAGTGAAGAGAAATACATATAAGATTTAACATAGAATAACACCCAGTTGTACAAACATTCATAAGTACTATTAACGTCCCATTAAAACACGTTTCTAATTCGTCAATGTACTTAAAAGTCGCACGCTACTTAATGTGACATTAGAAGTGAACGTGAGTGCCACTGGACTTACATCAATAGTCCATTTTAATCTTAAAACTAACTACAGTGCGATAGCTCATACAAAATGCTTCGGGTTTGTCTTTCACTCGCTCGCATACTCTCTTACTAAGAGCGAGCGAAAGAGAAGTACAAATCCGAAGCATCTTCTAAGTGCTCGCAGACTGTACGTCGAGTGGATTGCTAAGTTTGCCGTGATATATATAAAGATATAAAGTTGAGTACGTTGATTGTTTGTTCGTTGCCCGTTCCTCGAAGTTTCCAGTGTGTTTACGCTCTCCAGGTTTTAAAGCAACATGGCGGCGAGAGATGCTCAGGTTCCTTTTAGATTAGCAACTAATGTATACAGGGTGAGAAAAACGAACGCCACATGGACGGCAACTACCTTAAATATTGAAAATAGCTAATTCTATACAAAGGAGCCTTTTTTTCAATTTTTTTTTGATCCTGCATTTGTGGTTTTTTTATTTTTTTTGTACCGGGAATCGAACTGCGGTCGAATATTTTAAAACAATTGAGTCGTGTTTTATGATACAAATCGAAAGGGTCTTTGATAGTGATTATTTATATACAGGGTGTCCCATAAATGAACGTCAACCCGCCTAGGGCTGATAGAGCTAAAAAGCTATCGATTTTATTCCTATGAATGTTCAGTGATTTTTACCAGTTTCGGAGATATTGAGCATTATAATCTTTTTTTTTAATTTTCCCTTCCCTCAGAAGTTATTCAGTGGACTCTTACATTATTAGAATCATTACGAATCACTTTTTAAACTCCTTTGCTCGATTTTTATAGTCAACTTTTTAAGTATAAAGAGTTGTTTTTTCCGTACAAAGTGAAAAACAAACAGTGGGACACCTTTGAGAAATAAACTATTTGTTACTAGAAGTTAATGGTAAAAAAAACGAGCAAAAGAGTTTAAAAACTTCGCTGTTTCGTCATTATTCTAATAATGTAAGATAACACTGTAAAATTGATCACTAAGCACCGTCTTAGTGGACAGTACTAGCTGATCAATTTTAAGACAGAGTGTTATGCTTCTCAGGTACGGATATAAAGACTAAATTGTATTTCTATAATCAAGTATAATGAAAATAATCGTCACTTTTACCTCGCTTTTGTTAGATTAAAAGTCTTTTAAAGCAACTTTACAAAAAACAATCAAAAGTTCAACTTTACTCGTCTTAAAAACGACTTGCGTAAGTCGTAGCTCACAGCATGATTATCCATACTGCTACGAAACTCATTGTCTACGCCGGCTGCTACGGCGTAGCATTTGCTACGACGCTGCAAAGAGGATTTCCTAACCTTATTACTATTCAAATAAGATTCAAATTGCTTTGTCCGGGTTGATTCAGTTACTTTGAAGAACGAACAATAAATCCAACGGAATGATTTCACTGCCTTATGAACAATGCAAGTCGTGCAGCCTGATCCATTTTTTGTAGGAGTTTTATCGTATGGGATTCATTTTGTAATAAAACGAGTAAAATGAGGAATTGGATTATGATTTTTAAATTGCAACGTTTTGTCGTAAATTATTTAATAACTTTCAATATTTGATAATTATACCTTTAAATATGTGGTTTATAATATTGTTTAGGGGTTTACACCCAATGGCATATATAAGTTCGTTAGCACTAATGTCTCATTAAGTTAAGTTAATTTTTATAAGGCTTGCATATGGCAAGCAAGCGCACAGACCATATGAATGGTAATTGGGATTTGTGACCCTTAGACACATGCATTCTCAAGACAACAATCTTAAGATCGCAAATCCGCTGCCAACCCTATGGACAAAGATGGTAATTTCTAAGTCACGCCATGTGCCTTAAGGTGACATATTTAATGAACTTTAGTACATCTGAGCATCTATTTCACATTTCGTCATAAATTGAAGGCCAACGAGAAGAGATAAACAATATAAACAGGCTTTGAAAAATCATGTCACTTCGAACGCAATCCAAACAGGAATGAACTTCACAAAATTGCGGCCCTAATGTTGACAAATTTTGTACTGACTGCTTTCCTGTACCACGAATCACACAACGACAGCCGTTATCGACAAACTGAAGATATTGCGTACGAGAAATAAGGACAGATATAATAATCGCTCGCTATCGCAATGAAACTTAGTAGAGGTCAGTTTGTTTACATTCTTTTTCTGGACTCATTGGTCGTATTTTATAATAATCCTTATAAAATTTGTGTGATGAAATGAAGCTTTTATTCACTTGTCAGTTAATATAGCTGCATCGTAAGAAGCTATCTAGTTTCGAAAACATAGTACGTAAAAAGAGGAATGGTGGCACTAATAAACAACCCTCAGGTGTCAGGCATAATGGTGAGCCAGCCTTAATTTACTGCCGAGAGGTACACACGTTGTTTCTTCGTTTTTGTATTGTTTACTTTCGTTCTAGACGTAGGCTGATATTTTATATGAGTCCAGTAACTACTTTCCCCGGTTGAGGCTTGTATAGTGCTTTTAATATACAAATGTAACACAATTGTTAAAAAAACTAAAAACTGTCCAAATATTTACTTGAAAAAAAAAATTGTGTCGCCATCATTATTATTACGATTAATTTTTATTCGTTAACTATAGTCTATTTCTTTCAAATGTTTATGTCTATGATGTAGGTAACTGATGCTTATCCCAACTATTAATTAATTTGATTAATTGGTACAGAAACTTGAAAAGCCTGATTAACTCCAATTCCCTCATATTGTGTGATAATATAACTCGTGTCCCAACAGACCCCCTGCGAAGGCTCGCAAATCCCTTCTTGCTTTTATCCCGTTAGTTGCGCTCTATTGCCGCTAAGTGTGTCGCCCAACCTGTCGATAATACCAGGATAACATAACAACTGAGGAATTTGTCAGCACGAACCGTTCTGTGTATACATATATTGGAAAATTTTGGCATAACGTTTATTTTTCGTTAGTCTTAGTTTGTAATGTAGTTTTATGTTTACTTTACGCACTTAGTAATTTGGACCTTGTTAATGCATTTGACACCGTGTCCATACCAATTCTCTTAGGCGAGATGGCATGTATTAGTGAAAGAGTTCGCTAATTTAACTATCTATACAGAACAGAACAGAACAAAGAGCGTCAAAGTAAGTATTAGACCAGACAAGCGACTAATTAACCTTAACACTTGGTGTCTCTCAAGGTAGCCTGTTGGGCCCATTGCTGTTCTTTCCATACATGAAACTTATCTTTCTTTTAATAGTTTATAATCGCAATAGACACTGAGGATACTGTTGTTTATCTTATTTGTTGGAGTACAAACAGACTACAATTACTATGGGGAAACAGGATAAAAAGTTTAAATTGAGTTTCATCATCCCTTCAGCTGGCAAGAAGCCAGCTCGCCTATAACAAAAAGCAATTATGATTTCCACGTCAATTAAGGTTTAAATTTTATCAATTTTCAGCGTTCCTACCAAAGGAAGGGATATACAAAAGAAAAACCACCAGGTTAAGGTCTGGACAATCGAGGAATTACATAAACGGTCAATTCCACAATATATTGGTTGCATACAGGTATTGTTTAGCGCTTGACAATATAAAACGACCCTAATTTAAGCCTAAACAGCATGTATTTAAAATTGTACATAATTGTTTTACCGAGTTTAATCTCGTAATAAACTCGCGACTTCTTAGCTTTTTAAAATTACATACATACATTAAATCACGCCTGAATCCGACAGAAATCAGCAGAGACCCCCTTTTTACACCTGCTACGATCCTGCCAAATCTTTTTCGCTTCTTCCACATTCATACATCGAGTCATGCATTCACGTTGATTAAAATTACAGCGTCAGTATAACGATGTACAATTGGCAAAATGACGTAAGTGAGTTTTCATTGTTCTCGAGTGTATTTGGAACAAATATATTTTTAAGCTCAGGTATTACACGTAATGCAAAAAATAAACGAGTATGAGTAAACCAGGCTTTAAAGTGGAGCTTTTGGGCTTCCCTGATGCAGGTCCACCATACCACTGATTCCTATCCTCTTCTAAAAAAAACGAGCAAAGGAGTTTAAAAACTTTGCTGATTCGTAATGATTTTATTAATGTAAGAGACCACTGTTTAACTTCTGTTTTTTTGTGACAAGGACATAAAGGTAAATTACAAAACCAGTGAACCGGATCATTGCTCTTGACCATAAGAATCGACAAAAGAAAATGTCACTGTGATACAGTTTTATGGGTCAGCGTTTGGGATCTTCCTGTTATACCGTCTCACGGTATAACACACACATTTAAAGTTTCTCTGATTATTACGCGGTTTCCATTTTGTAAGACAAATTGCCCAATTAGCACATCGATCATCTTCCCCTACCCTACCCTAATAATCGGTACGCTAACAATCGATTATGTAAGCTAATCAGGAATGGGGGACCAAGGGGTTAATTTGGATAAATCATGTAGCAATCCATATCCATATTAATATTATAAACTAGTTTTTGCTCAATGCTTCGTCTGGGTAGAAATCGTTTGTAACTTTTTCACTGGCGGACTGTCCAATTTTTCGGCATAAAAGGTACCTGTAGGTTCATTTCACGACGATCAGTTGAGGTGTTTAGACGCAACAAGCAAACAAACACACTTTCGCATATTTACTATATTAAAA
The DNA here is from genome assembly GCA_923062465.1 of Acleris sparsana. NCBI lineage: Eukaryota > Metazoa > Arthropoda > Insecta > Lepidoptera > Tortricidae > Acleris > Acleris sparsana. The sequence goes on along the minus strand of OV281306.1, from coordinate 10,888,177 downwards.
AGAAAGCGAATTGTGTGAGTTAGTATCTTTTCGACCGATAATCTCCAAAACACGTAACAATTTGAAAAATTCAACAACCACATACGCAAGAATAAAAAAATAGACAACAAAAAGTGAATAATAAACACACAGGTACTTAATAAAATAAATTTTGACTGAGTATACGCTTGAATGTAGATGTAGGTGTGTTAAATACATCTAAATAAATTTCTCAGATTTTTTACCCTAGAAGGAATATTCCGCCGATAGTTAGTCGATATAAAGGGAAATTGAATTGGAGGTTAAAACTCAGTGAGACCGCTGGTACCCGGAAGCTGGCTTTCCACAAGAGATCTGGGCAATCGACTTGTCTAGAGACAATCTTATGGTAGTTAGGTCAACAGTCTCGCGACTCTTGTACAGTGGCGAAAAGTGGTGACGTTAGCAAAGGGTAATATAATGTAATTTAGCTTTAGCCGGAAGGATATAAATACTTAGAACTTTTTATGCTGTGTTCTTTCAATTCTGTCAACATAAAAGTTATATTTAGCTATTGCCCGCTACTTCATCCACGTGGAAGTCGTTTATTCCCTCGATAATTTTTGATTGAGCCTGTATATCTTACCCAGGTGAAGGACATTTTATTAAAACCCAGGTAAATTACATTGATTGCTTGAAATAGACGTTCATACATTGTTTCTCATTATAATATTGGCATTATTTTGGAATCATTGGGTTAAAATAACTTTGGCAGGTTCCTCTATATTTCAGTAACCTGAACTTGCCAAGTTTAAAAAGCTAAATCATCAGTTTCATGATTTTACACACAACAAAAAAAAATGTACTCCGAAAAAGTTCTAAATTTAATCAGACGGACATAAAGCTCATGTCGAAAACATCAAACTCAGTACAGTAGATAAATAAAAGTCAAGTAAAACAAATTGTTCAAACCAAATAACGCATTTGCTGTCCTCCGTTTGCCCAAACGCTGTTTCTTGAAAGGTCAAAACCTGCCAAGTTACAGGGACACAACGGGACAAGGATATAAACCGTACAGGTTTTAAAAGCTTTTAATACTGGCTCTGGTCTTTTCCAGGCGCTGGATATGTTGTAGTATTGTAAAATATCAATTCTAACAACAGTAAGAGTAATACAAATTCTAATACGAGCATTCTGTTTGTTTCAGGTATGCAGCAAATAGTGACGACGACGCCTCAGTAAGTGACTGACAAATAATATATTATAATATTTGTCAATGCTTTTCGATGTTATGTGATTATTAAAAAAACAGTTGCAAAAAAATCAAATACTAAGCTTTAAATACTTGTTTCGTGTTACTATTCGAATAAAAAGCAAAACATATTGTTAATGACATTATTTGAGAGAGACCCGGTTCTACGATAACTCGCATTACAAAAACGGTCGATTAATTAGCCTACAGGATGCCAAGGCAAGCAGGCAGGCCTACCAGAAACATACAAACTTGCACACCCGAAAAATAATACATTAAAATTATTGCAGAACGGGGGAAATTAATTTTGATATTTTACTTCAATCGGTAAGTTATGTGACATTTTGGTGATATTACTTAAAATATACAACGAACCTCAAATCCCGACATGAATAATACCAAAATATAACTACAAAATTAAATGTTGAGTATTTGCCCTAGATCACACGGAGCCTCAACTTCACTTTACACGGAAAAACTAATCTTAACAATTAGACTTTTTTCTCTCAAAGCTAAAGTCTCTTTGCGCGTTAATTCCCCTAATTAACAATGAGACAATCTGTTTGAGTCAAGCGCGTCGACACTCAGTGGGAACTAATGCTTCAGTATCACTTCGGCGGCGGCACGAGGCGGACCGCGTACAGACCCAAAGCCCCGCGTAGTTCGAAAAACAAAACAACGTACGAAAAAAAGTGCCAGTGCAGTGATTCAAAAATAGAATGCAGTTTTTAAATAAATGTCTGTCAAAATTAAAGTAATGCGTTTGCCGTCAGTGGTAAGAGATTGTGGACAAAAAAGGAGCATGTTTATGGATATATTGTTGAGTAGATAATGCCTGGCTTTTGAGGAGCACAGTTTGATTGCTCGTTCACGGAATGACCACAGCTTCCATGCATTTTTGAGGCACCATAGTTTTTAAGAATTGTTATAAACTTTATATTTTTCTTGCTCCATTTGTTAACTAAATTATAACAAATGGTTATTGATGGGTGGGAAGCAGTATAAGCAATTTGGATGGAAAATTATCGTAATTTTGCGCACGTTTCCTTACAAAGTTTTCGTGTGCTGTTATTTCCTTTTCTCCGTTACTTTTTACAGATCGTTATTTTGTTATGCGAACATTATTTATCCCCTATAATGCGTGAATGCTACAGCTTTATTGACGTGGTGGCAATAATGTATTTGTTGATAAAACTCTTTGTAGAAAAAATGTCTATGAAATTCGTGAACCATGTTTTATGAAGTGAATATGTTTAAATTCGAAAAGAAAACCCAAGTAACAGATGTGACTTCGCGCTTTTTTAAAGTCCACATGTTCTCCTAAGAGTCGTAAGCAATTATGAAAAATCGAGACTTGACAGAAGCGCGTGGAGCTAACCCCATGTGCTTCTGTTCAGTCGATTAGAGAAAATACTCTTTAACTGAAAAATTTACTTCGCGTGTGATATCCGTGGACATATTTCTCCAATAAGACAGATGGGACATTGGCAAAAAAAACCTTAACAGGGGTGAAAGCCATTAATTAAAATAAGTATTAGAATTAGATGACATTTTCGCAATTTTAAACTACCTACACATACATGAATATATTGGTACAACGTGGCTTAATAGGTTTGATACAGGTTGATTCTTTTTATACCTTGGGACGGTTTTAAAATAATATTTTATTTTTAGGAGACAGAATACCTCCCAGTTCTTACCTGATTAGTTTGCTGAAAAAGTAACAAATATTTTGCCTTTAATACGGATCTAGGTAATCATTTAATAAGGTTTTTAAGAATACACGTAATAATTTGTACATAAACCTTGAAATTTTTGATAATCAATTAACTATCTTTTTTTAAATTTGGATTAACAATTACACTTAAAACACCTAATTCTTTACTTAATAACTCGTCCGTGACTGACTGACTGACGGTACATAGTTTTAACCACTGAACCTGGGACTTAAATAAGTTGAAAAAGCTTATTCTTGGTTACCTTAGGTGTGCAATAAGAAAGGTTTTTTAAATCGACCCCTAACGGAAAGAAATAAAGAAGCAGACAACTAATTCTACGCCAAGGACGAAGTTAAGGATCACTTTTTTTAATATACTAGAGAAAGTATCGGTGCATGAACAAAGAGTAAATTTAGCTCTGAAGTTTAGCGGGGTGTTTTAAGATTGAGACCTGAGTTGGTATAAAATATTGTGGATTTTTGTCACTTTCTGTACTTTTTATTGTAACCGTTTCGCAACAGTGACCTCTGTGTCTGTTGTCTCTTTTTTCCTTTTTTTAGATGTTGTTATTATATTGTAAATACTTGTTTTTTTCTGTTTTGTTCACACATACATACATACCGTCACGCCTTCATCCCAGAGTGGGGTAGGCAGAGTTACAGAATTTTAACAACCTTTTAACAACTTGTTGTTAATTCTATAACCACATTTAGCACAAACAGGTTAAGATGTTTACGAGTGTATATTAGTGTCAAGTTGCAAGCCCATCGCCTAACAATACTACAAGCCTTTAATCCCTTAGTCACCTCTTACGACTTCGACGGGAAGGCATGGAGTGGCACTATTCTAAGCCGGCAACCACACATCATATGCATACATACCATTGTACACTTGTAACCTGGCATAGTTTTAAAGATTTATCTAGTCCGCGTTTAGAAAAAATCACTGAGGGTGCATTGATCACTGCCTTGGGAAAACTGTTCCGGACTTTAACTATTAGGTCAAAGATGCCACCCTGTATGTATGTACCCATACTATAATAATCATAGAAACGAACGAAAGCCATAACAAACGGGAAAAAAAAGCATTTTACGGTCGGTAAAAATACCGTTGTTTATATTGCCTTAAATTTTGTTTATTTACAGTACTTTTTTTAAATTAGTATTTGTTATATTTCACTTTATTTTGTTTATTCTCATATAACTGCTAACTTTAGGTAATGTAGCAAGTTCTTTGGAAATAAACATTCTTATTAATCACCCTTTTTATTTAGTATTATTACACAGGATGCGTCATTAATTGATTTTGACTTCTTATTATTTTAAAGTCTATTTGAGTTAGTCTAGTCTTGCGGGTGGTAAGACCTTGTGCAGGGTCCGTCCTGATCGCTACCATCATCTTATCCATTAACATACCACCAAACAGCAGTGTTCGCATTGTTGTGTTCCGGTTTGGGGATAAGACAGCCGGTGTAATGACTAGCATTGAGGCATCAGTCTTGTGAATGTGAATGTCTATGGGTCACAGTCTCCACTTACTATCAGGTGGCCTGAGTGCTCGTTTGCCATCTCCTTAAATAAAAAAAAATAGTCTCAGGAACCTACTTAAGGTAATTTCTCCACAATCCAATCCCTAAGGACCAAGAATAGAAAGAACGCAGCAAATCGCTCAATGTGGGTGTGAGGGAATGTTATGCAACCATAATTATGTGAAGGGAAACCCTCGCTTTTCTGCAATGGGTTCAGGGGCTAAAATTATCTAGGTCACGACATCATTGTATAAGGTTCGTAATTGAATGATAGTGCTATATATAGGGTGTTCTCCGAATTATTTATAATAATACAGACATTTCTATCTACGTTATTTATTTTTTGATACTTATAATACAACTGGCCAAGTGCAAGTCGGACTCGCGTACGAAGGGTTCCGTACCATTATCTATAGAACATTAGCAAAAAAAAACAATTATTTTTAAAGTGAATATACAACGAAATATGCTGTGAATGTTTCAAGTGTCTACCTGTTGCCGTTATTAATATCGACCGAAAAAACGGCAAAAAAAAGCACGTTTGTTGTATGGGTACCCCCTTTAAATATGTAATTTATTCTCTTTTTAGTATTTGTAGTTATAGCGGCAACAGAAATACATCTTCTGTGAAAATTTCAACTGTGTAGCTATCATGGTTCATGAGATACAGCCTGGTGACAGACAGACGAACAGACGGACAGTGGAGTCTTAGTAATATGGTCCGTGGTGGTGGTGGTTGGATACGGAACCCTAAAAAAAACTTTAACCTACCTTAAATGACTTTGGACGTGTGAAAGTGCTCGAGCGGCCTTATAAACTTCATCGTTTTTTTTTATCTTTTAATAATAAATAATATTAGAAAATTATTATTATCCAAAATGAACAACTAGACTTGTGCGATGTTTTCAAACCTATAAATCCCACCCTACAACTTATTAACTTAATGATAAACATGGCTTTATAAATAAATAGCGACCCGCCCTCGCTTCGCTTCGGTTTATGTGAGTTTTCTGTAACACCCGTACAATATCCAGAACTTATTGTACATAAAAACCTTCCTCTTGAATTACGCTATCTATTAAAAAAAACCGCATCAAAATCCGTTGCGTAGTTTTAAAGATAGTATAAAAGAAAGCGACTTTGTTTTATACTATGTAGTGATACAAACCATCCTAAAACATAAAAACTCAGAAGCAAATACTCGCGATATATTTAATGTCAGTTAAAGATAACTTTATCAATAAATAATAAGAGTATTAGCGAGTATTTAAGTACGTATTCCTCTCAAGTAAGCTTATCATCGTATTATCGGATTCTAGACTAATAATAGAAGCCTAGTGCAGCTTAGTTGGGAACTGTATAAATCTGTGTGAGATTTCCCTCGGATATTTATTGATTTATTGGTATCACGTAAATAAACCAGCGAGGTTAGGGGTAGCAATATAAAATGCTCAAGTTGACGGCTGCCTTACTCTAACTTTAAAGTTAGAAAAAGACAGCAGAATTGTGCTTCTTGCTCTATAACTAAAGTTAAAGGAAGACAACGATCAACTTCTGCATTTTTTATTGCCTGTCTATACTCAAGTACAATGAAAACGGGTCATTTTCTATTGAAATTATGTACAAACTGACCTGTTTTAAAACCATGTCGTCTTTGGCCAGTTATGGTATTTTATTTAACTCGGCCGCCTTTACTGTCAAGTAAATAAGAGCTATCAAAACGTTAACAATACGATCACAGGTGAAAGACGATATGGTTTTTACTGCCAAGAATCTCGGCCAAGGTTAAGTGCAATACAGTTGGATACGTTATAAGCAATACTAGCCGTAGCAATACTAGTGGTGGTACCTTGTGCAGGGTCCGTCCGGATTGCTACCACCATCTTATCCATTAACCTACCGCCAAGCAGCAGTGTTCGCATTGTTGTGTTCCGATTTGGGGATAAGACAGCCGGTGTAATGACTAGCATAGAGGCGTTCAATCTTAGTCCTCAGGATTGGCAACGCATTTGCAGTCTTAGGCTTGCAGTCTTGTGAATGCGAATGTCTATGGGTCCACTTACCATCAGGTGGCCTGTGTGCTCGTTTGCCTTCTCTATGCCATAAAAAAAAAACTTAGGATAAACTTTAAATATTCCGAGACAAAAATTCAAGCGATTTTAAATCATTATTTACACCAAGAAATTATCGGATATGAAGATAAACAATTTTCCAATAGCTACAGGAAATTGCATGTCATTGACAAGTATTTTAATTGTTGTTTAATGAGTTCAATACTGTTGATAGGATTTTGGACGGTGTGACAGTTCGGAACGAGTTTTGTTTCGATTGATTGGATATTGTTTGTTTTGAAAAGGTATTTCTAATTCATAATTCTGTTTTATAGTCAAAACTGTACCTTGCCAATCCTTGCTTACTGCAGCGCAGCTGAGTGTCCGCTTATTTGTCACGTTAAAGGATAAGTAGGTCATGCAGTGAAATGTAAATGAAAAATTATAAAAAATAACCCTGTATTAATTATTAATAACTGTGTGTGCACCGTGTCATAATGACAGCAACAAGTGACGAGGTAGAAATTACATAGGAATTTATCGTTGGGTTTATGCGACAAGGTACTATAGTGGTTTATAAATTAAAATCCGCGACCGTACTACTTATGTTGAACTGTAACAAGGCCCTTCGCAAAAAAGCAAAATAGGTCAAGTTTTTTCAGAGTCGGGCGTAGTAAGGAGCAATAAGTACTTGGGTGATTATTCGGCGTTTTAACCGCCGTCATTATTGTCTTCGCATATTATTCAAGATAACCTTTTTAATTGACTTATGATTTTAAATTGAATTAATACTACCCCCGGGTCCGTTGACTTGGACATCAAAAGTTGCTGGTAATTATCATTGTTTTCGTCAATATATTGAAGACAACAATGACGGCGTTTGAAACGCCCAAATATTCACCCACTTACTCGAACTGAAATCTTTACTATAAAGCGTATTTTGCCTTTGGGTTAAAAATACTTCAAGTATAACTTCCAATGAAAACGAAAAGTTTCGTTCAATTTCAAAGGAATGCACATGAATACCACATCGGTTCTCGCAAGTCATTGAGATGCAAAATGCAGTTTTCACCGTAATACCTGCAGATCGCCATGTGTAAAAGGTATGCACTTTATTACCTGTTTAAGTTTTATGCTGCAATTTTAACGACATTTCGTTTTTAATAAATAAATGAATATCAAAGGACATATCCCGAAGAATAGCTAAACTGAAGTGGCAGTGGGCGGAGCACATTGCTCGCAGGACTGATGGCCGATGGGATCAGAAGGTTCTGGAGTGGCGTCCGCGGACCGGAAGACGAGCTGTAGGTAGGCCTCCAACAAGATGGAGTGACGACATCGTCAGGATCGCGGGACCGCGGTGGATGCGAAAAGCACAAGACCGGTCTGAGTGGAAAGCCTTGGGGGAGGCCTATGTCCAGCAGGGGACGTCTTTCGGCTGACATGATGATGATGATGATGATGATGATGATGATGATTGTCACACCAATTGGGTACTATACAACGATAAACTTAAATACTTATATAGAGAAGAACATACTTAAATACTAAGAAAACATACAAGACTCAGAAACAAATACTCGCGTTCTTCACACAAATATGCCCTTACCGGGAATTGAACTGTCCATATCAACTAACCCAACGCGTCGGCAATAATATTATGAATGTCAGTTACTAATAATTCACTAAGCATATTTATTTCCAAAATTTAAAACTATATCAGGTAATGGCATTATTATTAGATAAGAACTAATGTTAGACAATTGATTCTTATTTTAAAGAACATTTAACGGCCTTTTTGAGTCAAGAGTAAAGAAGAATGTTGAGAGGGCAAGGCCTCGGCGGTATTCCACGATCAGGTAAGGGACGTATTTAGAAAGGGCCAGGTCAGGTGTACCCTAAACTGACGCACGTGTAAGAAGAGACTTAGGTATGAGAGTGGAGGAGGGAAGTTTCCCCGGATCATAGCAAGTGGAAGTAAGTGGTCTCTGCCTACCCCTAAGGAGTATGTACAGTCACTCAATAAAAATGATGAGCAAACTTAGAACCTTGCCATTGTTATTGTAATACTTGTCATTTGATGTTCAGTTTGAAGTTTATTATGACAGTGAACTAAAGTGCTTAACATTTTGGGGTACTGTACTATCGAACCAACGGAACCCTGACCCACCATAGAACCTTGTCACAGTGATTGACGTTAGGACTGTCATACGAAGCTATACGACAATCGTACGTCAATCATTGTGACAAGGTTCCATGGTGGGTCAGGGTTCCGTTGGTTCGATAGTACATATGTAATAGTAGGAGATCCGAATAGGAGACGATTTGCACCGGGCTGTTTATTCGATACAAAGTATTTTATAACAAATTTAATTTGCTAATTAATATATTTCAAATAGGTAGGCTGAAAAATTTCAGTCCTGTATATAATTAATAAAAAACAATTGCAGTTGCTTGTTCATTAGACAAATTATATACCAATCGAAAGTATGAAGCCTATAGAATGTTATGCAAACGTTTGGTTGACAATTTTTTTCCCGTCAAACTTTTGGGTAGGCAGGTATAAACAGGTCAGTCGGTACTAATAATTTGCACCTAACCTAACCTTTACATAATATATATGCTTCATACTTTCGATTAGAATGTAATTTATCTATAAAACAAGCATTTCCAGTTTTTTTAAAGTTTTTTTTTAATGATTTAAGTACTGGACTGAAACTTTTCAACCTACCTATGCGCCACATTACTTTTCATCGAATGAACGGCTCGGTACCAATCGTCTCCTATTCGGATCTTAGACCATAGCGGCTTTTTGTTTTGCGACAATCGACTTATAACCCTATAACCATTGAAATAAGAGTCATTCGTACCTATCAGCCAAAAGTGTCAAACTCTAGTGCCATTACCTGAATCTTTAACAATAACGCTCGCATCATTAAACTGGTTTATGTCGACGAGTGAACCGATTAGAAAATCGATATCATAATAAGTATCAATACTTTGGCCGAGCGCCAAGCACGGCTCGCTACAAGCTCCGCACAGCCTGACAACCTGAAAGGCTATCAAAATCTATGTATATACATTTATGAACTACATTATGTAAATATGAACGTGACCTTTTACAAGACTTATCAAACTTTACTTAATAATGACAACTACAGGTACAGATGTAGAGCACTCCGGAGACGGATTGTCAATCGCAACTAAGTGATTGAAAGCAAATGATGATAATTCTGATGGTCATTGAAGCAGGTTACTGACAATCGTTTCGAACGTCTCATCTTCACTGTTCGCATTGCTATGTTCCGGTGTGTGCTCAGGGTTGGCAACGAATTTGAATTCTTACGATTGCAGTTTTGAGATTGTAGTACTGAGATTTCAAATGTCTATGAGTCTCAAATCCTACTTACCATTAGGTGGTCTGAGTGCTCCGTGCCTTCTCATAGCCATAAAAAAAAACTGAACACATTGAACTGTCGAATTAAACTACATCAATTGTGGTGTAGCGACAATTTAATAAAAATAACAGTGAAAAGAGTATAATTTACAGAAGGCAGAGAACACAAAACACCAGTTGTTTTAAAACAATATTTTCATCTTAATCTTGTTAGACAAAAACATAAGTATGCCTTCGTATTTCAAAACCGCCACTTCTTACTTTGATCCAATTCATGCCGCTGAAATAAATACATTTTGATGTAATTAAACAGCCTTAAACATAATAATACTGTCGGTAAAGTAATATTTAACTCTAATCCTTTCAATTTAAGAAACACCTGCGTAATCCCAGGGATGACATTTTATCTCTAGCTGAGATTAGAAAAAGCTCAGTAACCTCGGATCTTGGTATTGATTTTAATATCGATACTGACAAAAAACGGTTAAGACTGTGTCGGGGCGCGCAGGGCCCGTATTATAGTCGCCTTTCCATTAAGAAAATCAATAAGTATTGTGACGGACAAGTGCCTGCGGTAAACTACATATAATGGTTTTAAAACAAATAAAAAACACTAGTAGTTTAATTCTTTATCTACACTCATATTGTAAATTCTTGATGTGTTCAGGAACCAATTAAATATTCCTTTTATTAATTCAAAATTTCAAAATCCGAGGATTGTTTTGAGGATTGTTGCCGAATCAAATTGTGTCGCGATTCGTATAAATTCTAAATTTGAAAGCCATCACATTAACAGCAGCGATAACGTTAAATTAACTTTTCCTACTCCTGTACTTTTATCTGTCATTTATATAGTCACGAACACTAATATAAGAATATAGATAATATGTCCGCAGAACATTCCGTAGAAAAGTCTATCTAGTCTATTCCCCTTAACAGCACTTGTGCTTTTTTGAGCCAAAACGATATTTATGCCTAGCTGCCAAAGCTTACACCTAGGTTAATTTGACCAATCAAAATACTTCACCAAATTAAACCACCAATCACAATACACATTGACTGTCAATCGGAACGTTAGGTTCTTTTTGGTATGTAAACTCTTTTACTAATTTAACTCTTTAAAAAAAACATTTTATTTGGTATCAACCAACCAGAACGCAGCTATATTAAAATCGACCAATCAGGTAAAAGAATTCATTTCTCAAATCATTAGGTGTTTTTAGTCCCTATTTCACAAATTAAATCGATTGTGCAACTTTTAAAAAAAATATGAAACCTGGCAAGTGCACATCAATTTAAAAACAAAGTTAACCATAGACACATATTTTGTTGTTTTCGAATGTTTCTCCCTCGTTTGTTGTTCTGTGCTTCGTTCGTTCGTATTCTAACCTAGGTATATTAATAAAATTTTGTTAATTTAATTTTGCATTTTATTTGAAACCTAGTCGTAGAAAAAGTATTGTAAGCAACGGTGTATAACTAAGTCAAAAAATACTCGTGGCGTCTTGCTTTACGATGTTCGCCTGCGGCTCACATCGTAACCTCACCACTCGTCTTTTTTGACCTCTCTTATACAACTGTTGCATAAACTACTATAAAGTTACAACCACAGATAAGTGACAACACTGAGTGACGTAATGCTAGTTATAATCTACAGTTTCTGAACGTGTCATAGAGGTTTTACGAAATGGGTGTAGATAAAAAGTGTAGAGATATTCATAAATTTGAAAACAAATAAATTAGGTAAATAAATTTTATTGCTATTTAGTTTTAGTTACTTATGTTTGTATTATTTTTCTGTTATTTATTTCAGTCTTTTTTTTAGTAAATATTGTATGATAAAAAAAAAGATTACAAACTCAGCATCAGCAGTGTGGCAAGGGCGCGCCAGCCAATTATTTGGCTAGTGGTCTGAATTTAAATAGAGTCCCACGAATGCACATCCTTGTAGCACGGATTATTGAAACAATAATGCGTGATCTTAACCAACCCCTTACGTTAAGCTTAAAGATTTATCCCATCGATCAGCAATAACTTCTCCGGATTAATTCATTTGAATTTAAACCGATTTTAACCAAATAACCCAGTTCAAAGTGTGATCGCGTTATGTTATGTTTGCTCATCCAACACAACGTAAACACGAAGTTGTTGTGTTACCAAGCAAGCAAAAACTGAGCCAAGGTCGACTTCTGATTCGTTATAATTCCTGACTTCTTATTGGTCCAAATTGCGGGGGTATTGTTGGTCTATTGACATTTGCTTTTCCTCGCCGTTTAGCTTTTATGTGACTCAGGGGTTTCTCTATTTCGAACCATTTCCCCCATTGTATGGTTTTATTTCTGAATAAGTATCAAACATAAAGGTTGATTACAATTTCTTCTAAATTAAATGGTACAGATTATTAATGTTTTCTTCAGAACTGTAGTATTTTTTCGTATTTACCTACGTTGCTCAATATTTATTAAGTTTTATTAAATAAACATTTACGTACTTAATTTACTTGAAAAAATACAAACGTTATTGGAAATGGTTTTTAATAAGGTACGTAAATATAAGCTGAGCTTTGTGCTATTTTAAGCCAAGCCCAAAATAAAAGTTCATTAGACTGTTATAAAACAGTAAAAGCCAGCTAAGTGCGAATTGGATTCGCTCACAAAAGGTTCCGTACCGGTATTGTATGAGAGCTCCCTTTTTTCACCACTGCCCAAGAAAAGGAGTGTAATATTTTCAGAATTCATGTATACATATGTATGTACGATTCTTTATTCCACCATAACTTCTAAACGCCTGAGACGATTAAGATGTTTGGGTATCATTTCACCATCCCGGGTGACAAAAAAATAATACACAACAATTGCTAAATGACAGTTATTGACTTTTAAAGCTTGCTTTTCATTTAGTTATTTAAAAATCAATCAATCAAAAACCACACCAGCCGATAAATTTAAAATGTCTCCATGGAACCTTATTTCAACGCTCATTGAACTCAAAATCAGTCGATGACGGTTTAAACGAACAGACAGGTAAACCATTCAGTGAATTTTAACAGGGAAATAGGCTGTTCCAGGCGATATTCAGTCGTGAAGTGTAATCAAACCTATTTATCGCTTCCCTTCTCTCTGGGCATTCCGTTCAATCGACAAATGGCAACACCATAAAAATGAGAAAAGAAAAGGTCCCTGAGCGACCCGCTTATTTTGCTCTCGACTTGTTTACTTACTGTGTTATTTTCTTAGTTTAGTTGTATGTTTGTTAACAAATTGAGCGTGATGGAGTTGCGCCAGCCAAGTTCTTACAAAGCCTTCACGAATCATGAAATAATGTACTTCAAAGTTTAGTAATTAAAATATAGCCTTTGGGTTTTCCTTAAGCTTAAGCCCCAGAATTTGGCTCAGACTTAGAATGCAGCTCGTAAGAGATAGCTTACCACAACGTCATATGTCGGTAACTAACGGCCCGTTCCCTATATTCAATCTACGTTTATCGTTATTTATTACCCATGGTACAAGCCTTATATACCCAGGTCAATTTGTGTGAGACTGTCTCCTAATATTTACGCATATGTTTATCGCAGCTCAGTACTCATAGTACAAGCCTATATTTTAGTTTAACGCAATTTTGACAATGTCCTTGATCCTCGTACAAAGTACAACTTGATAACTTAAGCTGAGCTTACCTATAACTAAATCCTTTCCAGACTTACTTATATGGTGAACTACTCTCTAACCTCAAAATGCAACTTGTTTGTATGAAACAGCTATTTTAAATAAAGCAATAACGGATAATAAATACAGTACAAGTGATAAAATAAATAAACAAAAATAAATATAAGGGGACAATGTCACACCAATTGACCTAGTCCCAAACTAAGCTCTAGGCTTGTACTATGGTTACTAGACAACGATATAAATACTTATATAGAGAAATATATAATTAAATACATAGAAAACATCCATGACTCAGGAACAAATATTCGCGCTCGTCACACAAACATCTGCACTTACCGGGATTTGAACCGAGGACCGCTAGCTTCGTAGGCAGGGTCACTACCAACTAGGCCAGCGTGTCGTCAATGGTCGTGGGTGGATGTTGTCAGTGATGTCCAAAATGTTTTCTTAGTTTACTTTTTTTAAGATAAAAGCGCTGTTTTAGCCAAAAAAAAAACTTGTTAGGTTAGAAAGTGGGTCACCAATTATAAGACCAGTAAGTCTGAACAGGGTTTATGTACCTATCGCAGTTACGCTACATAGAAACGCTCGGGAGAGTGGGGATACGCTCTTTCAATATTAAGGCAGTTACCTATGGTCTGTTTTAACTATCAGTTTAGGGTAAGTTTCAGTGCGCGATAGCCCTGCATATTTTTCGTGATACACTACGTCGCTGCAATTGCTCCCGGTTCAATTATTTTAAAATAAGTCGTCAATGGATTGCTACAAGCATGCGCTACTTAGGGACGCTTGGGACATAATGCATTTTTTAATAAATTTATTTAAGTAAGAGTTAAGGCCGTAACTGTCAGTTTTCTCTGAACTCTTTTTTAAACTGAGCGTGTATGATTAAAACTATCAATTATACACACGCTGAGCTAACGCGGGTGTTAAAAAACCATCCATTTCTAAACATTATTCAGTATCATAACCTCAACATCCATTTCGTTTAGAAACCGTGCAGCCACTAGATGACAGTTCTCTCCTAACCGATCCATTTTCCTGTCAATATCACCGCAAATAATGCACCACGCTGAGCGGAATTGGTTCGGCAGTATTGCCCACTAATTGGCTTGCTATTCTTCTGGCGATTCTAATATACCTACACGGCAAATTGAAGCTGAGTGCAGTGCAGTGCTTTTAGAGCTGGCGGAAAGTGAATCAGGAATAATTGGAATGAAATTGTGTTCGACTATGAGTAGATAAATGTGTGGAGTTAATTATTTTCTCGAGGCAGAATGGTAGCCTAATGGACCAATTTTCTTTGTGGCAGTTTTTTTACTAATGAAGACTAGGAGACTTAATTTTTTGATATCGCTTATCTAACTTAACCTACATGTAGGTACTAATTAAATTATGCATTTAATCTAGCTCCAGCATAACATACCTTTCGTAAAAATGAAAATTCGGACCAATTAGGAATAAAACATTTCGAAGAATTTGGGCTGTTACCAAATAAAAGTAACTACGTACTTGAGATTTGGTCATGATATACTATTTTTTTATGATTACCTATTTATCATCATCAGTTCTTAATGTTTCCGTCCGGATTTACACAAATCGGCACTATCCTGATCACCTATAATTTTCAGTTATCAATGTTTCCGTCCAGATTTGCACAAACCTGCAATATCCCTGATCCGTTTTCATTCCATCCGGTTATGCCCAGTTTCTGCCCCTAATAGATTCAAAATGGGTCCCTCTCTGCCCCCACCGTGCATCGATCCGGGTATAAATAGATGGCCAGCACGCATCCACCATGTAAATGGAAACTGGAGGGATCTGTAATCAAAGAAACCAGGAGCAAAATGAATAGGCAATGAACAAGGTGATATTGGTTTTCTCTCGATGTTGCTAAGCGATTTGGAGCGTTTTTATGATCAGGGGAGCGCTTGGTCTCCATTATGTTTGGTGGTAGGCACGAGGCTGTAATTTGTAGTTTTATATTAAGTTACAGCCATTGATTTTGCCGTTCTCTGTAGATATCATAACAATGGGTGATTGTAGGTTGGTATTTTTACGGTTTTGGAAATACGTTTTTGTCCGTGTGCCAGTTTATCCGTTTATCTGTCAAGACGCTTTCCTTCCGTTGATAAAACAGTCTAACGGCGATAATGCAAAAATAGCTCATTCCCAAAACATTAGCATAAGTATTAAAATACTAAATTATATAAAACCATATTCGAAATCTTGGGTGAAGATTATAAACAATACCCTAATTCGAATGTTTAGTTTTCCGATAGATTGAGAATCTGGTATTTTAAAATGCTGTCATTTCAAGGATGAGCGTCAAAAAATATAAAATGGAAGTTAAGGTTTCTGTCTACTTAAAACGAGTTGTAAAGAGTCCTCTTGAAACATTGATACGAAGTAAGATGACGTTGTTTATAATATTCTGGAATGAGTCTAGAAGTCTAGTCTAAAAACAAACACTACATAACATTCTCACGCGTTATAATAAAAACATACATTTTTAGCGATAGAAAATAGATTCGTTAGTAGCGTTTGCATCTTAGCTAGGGTTCCTGATGTCTTAAAGGCATACATTCTACCTCTAGGCTACTGTTTCGCTTACTCAATCATACTGATTATTGACTTACTACACAAATCAATACGAACATGACATAACCTTTCCTAAAGACTATTTACTAAATCAATCACGGGGTAATTATGACATAGCTATGTTCAGTTTAGTTTAGTTTACGCTGAGAGAAAAGGACAGAGCTTTATAACTGCTATAGCTCTGTCCTTTACGCTTGCCGTAAAATGAATGTGAATATTATTGTCATGCATAGTCATATCTAGAGTTAGGACTTTTGGTGGCAAATCGTGGTTCTAGAATCCATGGAGTCGCTATTTCCTAATTATTATAATACATAAAACTTCGATTTTGACCTTCAGTAGTTATTCGGCCGCACCAATTTAAATTAATTTTGGTATTGAGGATATCTCTGATGTGAAAGCGTTACAAACAAGCAAATATTAATAGGTATGAAATAACGGAACTAAATATGTATTTAGTTCATTTTTTAATATGATAATACCGAAGGTCAAAATCAATGTGTTATGTATTATAATAATTAGGTAATATCGACTCCATGGATTCTAGAACCACGAAATGCCACCAAAATCCTAACCCTAACTCGTGTCATAATAACCCCCAAGAACAGCAAACCAACGATGTTCCATCAAACTTTTCCTAAAGGCCTTCGGGGCCTAATCATATCGCTGTTAAACCATGTCAGGCAAATCTAGGCTCCTTCAGATTTTGCCTGGAGTTTCTGCGTTCTATCAAGGTTACTGAAAAAAAATCATTGCACGTATACATTTTTGTACAAAATGACCAGATTTCATTGATTTTAAGTACTCTAGTAAACAAAAGTTAATATGTAGCTACTAATAAGCACACTATACTAGGTTTTATTATGTACCTAATTGATGTCTCTGATTTCCTTATCGTAGCAATCGTTTTGTATGCAGACAAGCCTTCGATTTTCAAAATGAAAACGGTTGCCATTGCGTATGCGTTAGGCAATAGCCCCTCGGCAACGCATAACGCTTTCATGTTGCTATTATCAATAAAGGGTAGTGACCCTTTTCTTCTGGTGGGCCATATCTTACTGTTGGCCTGCCTCTGGCGATTTAAAAAGTATTTTTCTTTACTTACTTAGTATCTAAGGGCCGTACTCGAAGTCAGTTAATGACGGTTAATTTGTTTCATAGTGATAAATTTTCATACACAAGTTTAAAAAACCGGGCAAGAGCATGTCGGACCATGCTCAGTGTAGGGTTCCGAAGCCGTTACTACAATCAAATTAGACTTTGCGACAAACTTTTTTCCAATATTTGGTTGGTTTTTGCTGGCGTGACTAATGTGTATATTCAGACCAAATTACAGCTTTCTAGTACTAAGATTATCTGAGCTAGGCTGCGGACGGACGGATATGGCGAAACTATAAAGTAAGTAAGTAAGGTTGACTTTTCCAAGTAGGTAAGTTTTTAAAAACTTATCACGTATATTTTTAAAGGAGTTCACTGAGGGTGTACTAATAACAGTTTCTGTTAAAGTGTTCCACCGTTTCACGGCGATTTGACGAGAAGTGGCTGCTAGGGTTGCTACCCGCTAGCACTCTATAGGCTTGAATACGAGTAGTTTCATGGAGTACCTTTTCAACCTTGTGTTCATGCTTAATGTGTACATGTTTTTCAGATTAGAAACGTTATAGTGTCCATTCAATATTTTTCATAATATGGGTGAATTTGAATAAACGACAAATTATCCTAATTTTGGTGGTATTTTTTTATTTTGTTAGTAGGGCTCACAATTATACGTTTAAAGAACATCATAATTCAGGGATAAATATCTGAGCCACTTAAACTTACATAATGGTGCAGTAAACACAGTACTGACACACCCGTTGTCTAAAGATGCTATTTTGATTTACAAATTTGTAAAGCACTCCTTTATTGCCAGGGACTCTCGCTCTGTAGGGAGTGCCCCATTATAATCATTTTTATATAGAGTCTCCTCATGAGGCTGACATAGTCACGTGTGTGTACTAAAGCCTCTATAAAATAATAGATAAAAAAAAAAAAAAAAAAGAACATCATAATAAAAACACTGTTAAAATGGCCCTTTATTATACCAAATGGTTTTAAAATAAAACGATTTTACTTATTATGTACCACCAAAATTGCTATTATCCACCAAAATTACTTTTCTAAGAAAACCTCACGATCAATAATAACATATCGGGCTAATTAAAATATAATCGTTTGGGAATCTTTCTTGTTATTTTTTAAAATCACAAACGTAGGTATGTTTGTTGAAATGATAAAAAAAAATCTTATGTTGTTTCAATAATTTTGGTGGACTCCAGCAATTTTGATAATTTTGGTGTCTTCGGAAAAGCCACCAAAGTTATAACACCAAAATTAGAAATTTCACTTTTTTTTAATAGAGCAAAAACTGATCTTTTAGTTTTACACAAACTAAACTCAATACAGTTAAAAATACACCATAAACATACTTGAGACAACTATCACACAATAAAACTATTTGCGAAATAATAACTTATCTAATTTATCACAATTTAAAACCAACACAATTAGATACTTTTGTGCTTAAAGGGAAGACACAGCAAGATGGTACAAATCTTTCACCATCTATTGCTGGAGTGCCACATTTGTTTGTTGGATCACGTTTCAATATCAACTTCAATATTCACCACCAAAATTTACTATTTACTGCCCCCAGTTTCCTTTTATTGGCAAATGCAATAATTGATATAGGTATTTAAAAATACCTTAATTAATAGAGAATACATATAAATAATAAATATTAATCTAGTCGAGGCTTAATAACTTTGTACCACGGTATATAAGTGTATGCGACAAGTACAGGACTTTGGATTGAGAATTATAAAATAATAAAATTGATTTTGGATTGAAAATATTTTTTACGATAAATATGGTAAGTTAATAATAATTTTAACTTTAGCTCAATATGGTACTCTGAGTAAGATTACTTATAAGATAATTAGATTTCCAACATATGTAATTAACACCCCAATTATCACGTCCACCGCTCAAATATGTGGTTGGGATAATTACCCATATATATATTTATATATATTTTTTTATTTATAAAGTTTTGTAAGTAGGCCCTGTAGGCACTTTTACAAGTCTGAGTCTACCAGCGCTTCCAAAGAGACCACTGTTGAGAAGAAGCGCCGCCATATATGTCTCTATAAGATCCCCTCGTTTTCTTCTCTCCTACAATGTTGTAAATTTTAGTTCCAAATACGCGTTCTTCATTGTCAACCCAAACTCATTAAAATAAGGTGCAAAAGTATATATTATACATAATCTATGTACTCGGCTGTACCTACTTGTTTTACCTTTGGGCTGTTTGTTATACATTTTCAGGCAGAAACTGTAACAATGTTTTTCTTCCATCATTGGAAATGATTAATGCTTCCAAATATTCAGATGAATCGCATTTGCGTTCTCACGCGTACACTAACAACAAAAAAATCACGTTGAAGTAATGTTAGCTCTTTCTTACTCTTAGCTTAGTCGTGAAGAGTGAAAGGGATGGCTTCCGTAGTTACCCTCCAGGTGTAGTGAGAATATGTCATCGTTTTTATATTGATAGCGATCCATCTTTATAATAACCATAACAATACGTCTTTTGAAAAGGTGGAATAATTATTAGGATTGGAAATTGTTCTGATAAAAAATGTAGCAAAGTAAAATATAGTTTTATGGTACTTTCTGTGTTGAGTTCATGGTTCAGTGCCAAAAGGTAAAAAATAACCCGTGTGCTGCGACCCCGTCCATTCAACCGTTTGTCCGTCCGTGCATCACAGCACATTACAGCAGCTAGGTACTTCGTTGTAATAGTCATACGCCAGGGTATTATAGTATAGTTTATCGATCAAAATTAACGTCAACTGAGACAGCAAGATAAATACAAGTTTTCCGATCAAACAGTGATGTCGTATGATTATAAATGCACTACATTTAAAATAAAGTATCTTTTTGTAAATAGATGTTCATAGTTTTTAAATTGGGCTTCTAGTACAAGGTTGGGAATATAATTATCATATAAGATGGCCTATGTCCAGCAGTGGACGTCTTTCGGCTGACATGATGATGATGACTTCTAAATGTAAAATTATGAATTAATTCATTGCATAGTGGAAGAGCTACTTGATTTATAATGTTGAACAAATTATACAGTTTCAAAGCGTAATGATCAAAGGCCGAGCGCTAAGGGATAATTTACATTATTTCAGAATAAAATAAGTGTGGATAAAAAATTGCTTTTTCTTTACAGGATGATACAATTAGTCTGTGTAATATAATGGTTCCTTTTTGTTTAAAGCGTAAATTTGTGATTGGAAGTAAACTAAGTTAAGAGAGTCTGTCTGTGTGCGTGTCACACTTACATTTTCTCAGCAAAATATATCCAAGTCACAAAGATGAAATTGTGTATAGATATTTATACCCCGCAATGAGATTAATATTTAGTTATCAGGTATATGTAAAAAAACTTAGCGTATTGTTAGATTGCTTTGAAAAACCACTTTAAACATATAAGGACTTTTCTACGTGACATTACAGTATGCATAATATTTTTTCGTCATCTAGATATCAAAGTTAAAATCCAAATGAAAAATGTCCATTATCTGTTTGTCTAGATCGTCATCTCGATTGTCACACGCGTAACAAATGTCTTCTTATCCGTTTTATTTCGGTACGGAAAAACTTCGCACGTGACAACAAGCAATCCCGTTACTAGGAGGGAACAGGTGCGAATGTTATTTTAGTTCGATTGGATTCTGTGTGTTTCATGATTTGACGACGAGCTTGCCTAGTTGGTAGTGACCCTGCCTACGAAGCTAGTGGTCCTGGGTTCAAATCAAGGTAATGGCATATATTTGTGTGATGAGCACGAATATTTTGTTCCTAAGTCATGGATGTTTTTTATTTATTTAAGTTTTACTTAAGTATTTATATAGATGTCTACAAATAAAAAATAACATTGAAATAATACTACTTACTTACAGGACTAAACACAAATACATATTATTATTATGAAACGTCAAAGACTCAGGAAAAAATATTGGTATTTTCTTCTCCTTCTTACTGTGAATGAATGAATGAATGAATGAATGATTTATTTATTTGAAACCACACAATAACATTACAACTTGCTTAAAACTAGAAAGAAGTAGGTAAATAGTACAGTTTTGAGGGTGGTCTCAAAAAGGAGTCCACTCAGCATGTGCCAAGGCATGAAGTGCCTCGACGCTGATTTTCAGTGAATCCATTTATACAATACAAAACAAAACAAAACACAAATAACAAATAACACCAAGCGGTGCAGAATACTACGGTCATTTCAGCGAAGGTACAGTTTTATAAGCAGATTAGATAAAAACATATAAATAAATAAATAATTGTGTTTATCAAGTTGGTACAAAAATAGTTACAATAAATATATATATACACATATACACATACACATATATACACATATATATACACATATATATATATATATATATATATATATATATATATATATATATATATATATATATATATATATATATATATATATATATATATATATATATATATATACATATACATACATATATATATACATATATACATATACACATACATATACATACATATATATATATATACAGCAGCAAACAACAGTGTTTTATATCATCGGCTAGACAGAGGACGTTTGTTCCATTAGCAGGTGGATTTTCATTTTGTTTTTAAATGTTACCAGGGAACTAGAGTTTCTTATTGGTGGTGGAATGTTATTCCAGCATCGCGTGGCAGCGTATCTAAAGCTGCCACGGAAACCAGCCGTCCGGTGTCGTGGGCAGATGAGGCGGGGGGCTTGTCTTACATGTTTATTGGAAAATGCTAGTCGATCATAGAGGTATCTAGGCTGTTTACTCTGAACTATCCCAAACAGCAAACAAGCAAAGTGAAGCTTCCTTTTAGCATCCAATCTAAGAAGTTTGCTGTTGTTTAAAAATGGTGTCACATGGGCTCTGGGTGGGATAGGAAAACAGAACCGGGCACAGGCATTCTGAAGCCTCTGCAGTTGCATTTTTGTACGCGACAACAGACACTCTCCAATAACCGTGTCCGCATAATTAAGCTTTGAGAGGATCAGTGAGTCACAGAGCTTGATACGCATGTCTATGTTTAAGTGATTTCGAATCCTATACAGAACTTTAAGTCTGTAGAAACAATTACGGACAGTTTCTAGAACATGGTTTTCAAATTGCAGTCTTCCGTCCATAAGTACTCCCAGATTTCGGGCTTCAGGCACACGGACAATGCTATCGTTTTGAATGCGAACTTGTGGATTGCGAGACAAAGTTTTTTCGATTTGGTTTCTTGTTCCTAGTACGATAAATTTAGATTTTAGGGGGTTCAAAACTAGGCTGTTTTTGTCAGACCAGGAAGTAATCTGACCGAGGTCATGGTTTAGTTCTGTGACGGCTATATTAGCATGTTCAGGTTTAAATGAGATATGCACTTGTAAATCGTCTGCATATAGGTGATATTTACTCTTGCTAATGCAACTCACTATGTCGGCACTATACAATATAAATAGGATTGGCCCCAATATGGAACCTTGGGGAACACCTCTTGTGACCATGGACCTCTCGGACATCATTGATAAACCCTCAGAGTTCCGTACTTCAACCTGCTGAGTGCGCTCATCAAGGTAGCTTGCGAACCAGTTTACTGCCTTGTTATCAAACCCATAGTACGTCAATTTTGATAAGAGCAAAGTGGTGTTGATTGTATCGAAAGCGCGTGAGAAGTCTAGCAGAACAAGAATTGTGCCTTTCCCGTCGTTTTGAGCAGTCAGAATATCGTCAACAACAGCCAGAAGAGCAGTTGCTGTGCTGCGTTTTTTCCTAAAACCTGACTGATTATCGGGTAAAATATTATTATTTTCCAGATATTCAACTAATTGCATACATACCGCTCTTTCCAGTACCTTTGACATTACAGGAAGAATGCTGATAGGTCGCAAATCCTTAAAACTTGTCGGAGATGCTACTTTAGGGATGGGTCTAACAACAGCTCTTTTCCAGGCTTCGGGAAAAATGCCCGTGGTAATGGACTGGTTTACAATTGCTGTTATAATGGGCAGCGTGCGTGGCAAGGTCATCAGTAGCATGTCAAGAGAAATGCCGTCGTTGCCCTGGGCCTGGGTTTTGATGGAGTTTATTATTTTACTGACAGTAGTCTCTGTTACCGGCTGTAGTCTGAAGTTTGCATCATTGTGCCTATTAAATTCGTAGAAAGTTAAATCAGAGATTTTTGTTCTACTTTCGCCAGGTACGTCAAGGAAAAAGTCATTAATGCCATTTGGATCCAGTAAGTGGTAAGGTATATCACCGTCTTTTTTTTTAAAATCTGCTACATTTTGCTTCACGTGTTTCCAGAGAGCGCGAGAATCCTTTATTTGACTCACTATAAACTTATTAAAATATGTCGATTTTTCGGTATAGATGGCATCAATGACCATCCTTTTCATATCTTTATAATATACCTTATGTGCCGGTAGGCCGCTTTGTCGGTGTCTCAAATGGGCCTCGTCTCGTTTTGCCATCATTTTCTTGATATTGTAGGTTATCCACGGGAACGACCGCTCTTTTAGTACAGTGAATTTTAAAGGTGCGTGCCTATCGAACAGATTAAGTAGAAATGCGTTAAAGGTAATTACAGACATATTAATATCTCTTGACATAACATTTTCCCATTCGATACGGTCGACATCAGCATTGAACCTTTCATAGTCGATGTCCTTGAGTGGTCGGTAAATAATGCCTTTCGGTGGAACTTTTGCTTTATTGATGCTTACTTTGCATGATATAAATGCATGACTACTCAGTTCTGGAATGAAGTTGACGAGTACTTCTGTAAGATTAACGCTCGAACAAATGACATCGATCAACGTTTCGCTGTGGTCTGTAAAATGAGTGGCTCGATTTATATATTGACTAAGGTTGTGACAGTATAGGAAATCTTCTAGTTTTTTTGTTCTTGGGTCTTGATTCTTTAATACGTCTATGTTAAAATCTCCCATGAGAATGATATGATCGAATGATGAAAAATGTGATAAAGATTCACTAATGGCATTTAAAAAAATATCTGGATTTTGCCATGGCGGCCTGTATGCTGTACCAATAGCCAGTTTAGTACCATTAATAGTGAGGTTAAGCCACATTTGCTCGATAGAGGGAGCCTCCGGGTACGCGAGCAGACGCGCGTGTACTCCCTGCTTTAGGTAGAACCCGACGCCGCCGCCGCGCGCGCGCTTGCCCGCCGGCCGCGGCGCGTGCCGCAGCCGGTAGCCGGGCGGCGCGGGCGCGCGCGCCTCCTCGCCCGCCCGGAGCCACGTCTCGTTAATCGCCATTATGTCCACTGAATGTCGCTCCATAGCCACCAAGAATTCGTCATGCCGTGTGCCTAGAGATCCCGGGTTTAACAAGCCTATAGAGAGTAAAGGTTTTTGTCTAAATTTAAATTGTATAATGTAAGAAAATCCGAGTTCTATGTACTTATTGTTTGTAATATATACTCTTAGCATAGTAGCATGGCGATAGTCCAGAGTGGCCAAAAACAATGTTATTTCACAATCGAAATAACAACGGTTCAACATGACTTCCGTCAACATGAGATAGAACATTCCAACTTTTTTAATTGTTAATATGCTGCTATATAATTGAGATACACAAATAAATAGATTGAAATAGAAATAAGGATAATAATATATAACATAACTTATAGCATCTTTTAACACATTTATTTTAAAATAAGTGACACTGACATTCTGTTGGCCTTCGCTGTTCACATTTTGGAGTTTTTTGGTACGTTTTCAGAATTCGTAATAGTCGGTACGCCCCTTACATATTTTATTGTTAAATTAAGTTCTCCGCTTGCATTGCGTAATCGTAGCTCTTCCCGTAGGTTTTTTAGGTACGCCATTTGGCTTGCAGTTTGATCACTATAAATACGGTATTCGCCGGCATTCTTCGACTTGTTCCTAAGCAGGTATTGTACAGTTTCCGTGGATTCAAATGTAACCTTGGTGAGGCGTGTTTTCTCCTCGTCGTATTTACCCAATCGTATTAGTTTTGTGGGTGCGGGGCATTCTTTGTAGACAGATTTTAAAACGGCCATTGTTTTGTCCAGGTCGTGACGCCGCCTAGCCGCCCGGTCTTTATTGTTAACTTCACTAATGCCTGCCACCAGGATATTGTGCATGCGCATATACCGATCGTAAGATTCCGTGATGATAGCCTCTCGACAAGCGGCCGACGGGCCGGAGCCGGCAGCCGACGGCTCGGTCCCGGTTTCTGCTGAGGAAATCTGCAGTTGATGTACATTTTTTTCTAGGTTTTGAATTTTATTTTGAATTTCCAAGTTCTCACTTTTAAGGTTTGTTAATTCGCCATGTATTTCTCCATACTTTTGGCTCAATTGTTCCGTTGCGAGCTTCAGTGTTTTGATTTCATCTTTGATTTCTTTGCAATTTTGCCGTATTTCAGAGGTTTCTTCCTTCTGGGTCTTTGAGAAATCTTTTAAAAAGGACATCATTTCTTTACGAAAACAATCAAAATCACTCTTTCCGGCATACTCAACGTCAGGTTGTTTCCTTTTTCTTTGACTAATAAAATTATCTTCTCGTTCGCGTGACATTGAATACAAGTCCGGTTGTGAGCCTGAGCCATAACCGCTGCCGCTCCTGCTTGGGTCGTCTCTTTTCGGCGAGTGATGCAGGGCCATGTTTGGATCGGGCGGACGAGATATTTCCTCAGACAAAAAAATACCGAAGAAAGATCTAACGATGCACTCAATTACAATTTCAAAACACTGTAGACTATTTAAATTACAAGTATTTACTTTTTAAATAAAACGTAGGTATGCAGTTTCGCACTAATCAACCGCTAGTTACCCTCATTAGTTACTTATAAATACAGAGTAACCAGTCGTGCGAGACACCGGCCGTCCGTGTTTGTGGTCGTAAGCGAGAGGTCTTGTTACTGATCTTGTGACTCGGCAGCGTCCAACGGAACTAGACACTGTGAGTGGCGCATAAACACCGTAAGACAGGGGTCTTAATGTACTGGTTACGCGCGGCGCACTGCGTGGATGCGTCTACTCTCGACGGAGTCGAACCCCGATTCAACTAGCGACTCTCCAACTAGCGAAGGTTGGCAGTCAGCTACGAAAACTTTACATTGGTATTTACCACACCACAAATCGAATCCAGGAGCGCTAGGTTCGTAGTGTACTAGTGTCACTACCAACTTCGTAGTGTCTTCACTTGCCTACATCATAATTCATAAATAATATAAATAAATATCAGGGGACAATGTCACACCAATTGACCTAGTCCCAAACTAAGCTCTAGGCTTGTGCTATGGGTACTAGACAACGATATTTAAATATTTATTTATTAAAAGTAAATTTACACAGCATTACAGAATAACACTAATACACTGTGAAACTAATATAAATAAAACTAGACTTAGGGTGTACCTTATAGAGGAACACTAGAAGGCCTGTCGTCCATCTTCTCGCAAAACTTTAAGCACTCCCGACTCACAGCCATCCATCGCCACGCAAAAACATCCCATTCAGGTGCTGACACCAAGAGCGCATTAAGCAGTGTTAGGGCACAAATATAAATACTTATATACAGAAATATACATATATCTAAATAAATAGAAAACATCCATGACTCGAGAACAAAATATTCAGGCTCCTCACACAAATATCTGCCGTTACCGGGATTTGAACCCAGGACCGCTAGCTTCGTATGCAGCATGCAGCACGCCGTCAAAAATAGATAAAATAAAGCATGTTTTTTAACGCTTAGTTAGTACAAGGCCATCGCGTCGACAAAATTAATATTAACATTAAGAAAATAAACGGCCAAGTGCGACTCGCACTCGCGCACGAAGGGTCCCGTACCATTATCTATACAGTATTAGCAAAAAACAGCAAATAAACAGGTTGGTTGTATGGGAGCCCCTGTTAAATATTGAATGTATCTTTTTTTTAGTTTTTGTTGTTCTAGCGGCAACAGAAATACATCTTCTGTGAAAATTTCAACTGTCTCGCTGTCACGGTTTATGAGATACAGCCTGGTGACAAACAGACGGACAGACGGGTCAACGGGTCTTAGTAATAGGGTCCCGTTTTTACCCTTTGAGTACGGAACCCTAAAAAGAGATACAGCATCCTGTATCCATGATATTATATTTAAAAGAAATCGACTAAACTGCAAAAAATTACTCCTAATGGTTTTAAAAGCCGAACCTTCGAAATGGTTTTCTATTAAAGGCGCCTAAAATATGCCGGAGCCCAATTGTGTCCACATAACGACGGAATAATTATGAAAGCAAACAACGGTATAAAGCATCCGGTTTCATTCATCCCGTCCGGAATATTTGTCACGCTCATCCGTGATATGAGATTTTAATTAGGGATGCCAACCCTTTGAATCATCTGTTCGTATTTTTTATGCTGTTAAATCCAAGTATGTTAAAAAAACACATAAATATGAGGAGAGAAAATTTGAATTGGATCTGAATGTTCGTTATTTGATATTTTCCTCTTTTGGAGCGTTGAAAAACAAGCTTTATCTTTTTTTGACGCGCTGGCCTAGTTGGTAGTGACCCTGCCTTCGAAGCTAGCGGTCCTGGGTGCAAATCCCGGTAAGGGCAGATATTTGTGTGATGAGCGCGAATATTTGTTCCTGAGTCATGGATGTTTTCTATGTATTTAAGTACATATTTCTCCATAGAAATATTTCTATCGTTGTCTAAACCCATAGTACAAGCCTAGAGCTTAGTTTGGGACTAGGTAAATATTTATTTATTTTTATTTATTATAAATAACAAGTTTTTTTAATGGAATCTTGCTGATGTTTATGGGGGGCGGTCTGCTCGGTTGCCTAGAGATATAATTTTTTTTGTTATTTAGAGGTTAACTACGCTTTAAATGAGCTGCAGTTTTAACTGTGATATACCACTTCCAACTATTGGCAGATCGGATTTATAACACAAAATTTCCCATTAAATAAACAACTTAAAACCCCTATTGAAAACTGAAACAACTTCAAAATTCACATTGCGTTGCGATGTAAATTTTATAAATTTTAATGGGCTACCATTAAATACGTATTTCCTATATCCTATAGATGACACTGTTTTATTGTATGGAAAAGGCATCCATTACGAATCTATATCAACCCTGACGTAAAAGAACGTAAAGGGGAACAGTAATATAATATGTAGACATCCCTAATTTTAATACGCATCAAAACCGTGACCGCGTGGGTCGGAATAATAAATATGTGAGGGTCGGGGCATTGTCATTTAAGATACCGCCCATATGTCAAAAACATTAATGAGATGGCGGAAGTATTTTGTGAGGATGCCCTTGTTTTGTCTATCACCTGTGGGAAGCAGTTTATTAGACCGGGAGATAGTGACACAAAATTTCCGGTCATTTCTACCAAGCATGGCGACCCTTCAGGGGTCTAATTACGTAATGACGAAGAGGAAAAAGATGGTCATAGAGCTGGTACCGGTGTCCCAGTCCCGTGGGCGTTAATCGAACGTATTGGATAAATTAAGAGTGGTGAACGATTTGTTACACTTGTTACCTCTTTTTGTTATGGATAGAAATAAAACCCCGGAGTAAGTAGGTAGTTGTTCCGGGTTACTAATGTCTTGCACAATTTTTTTTGGCATTATTCATCATTTCGCACAATTATCATTTGGCATAAAGTCTTTTTTTCTGAAACCGTGTACTTTTCAGGATTGACATAAAATAAACCTAACCTAACCTATTGGGTTCTATGCAATGGTATTTTAAATAATCCTGAAAAGTACACGGTTTCAGAAAAAAAGACTTTATGCCAAATGATGATTGTGCGAAATGATGAATTATGCCAAAAAAAGTTATGCCAGATGAAGGGAACCCAGTTGTTCCTTATAATAATTCGAGTATTGCTCCTTAAGCAGACCATTTAGCAAAGACTAGCTGAATAAACTTACAAAAAGCCTTTAAAAGGTATGCTCAGCAAAAATAGCAAATTAAAATCTCATTAGTGCATTTTTTTCTCGTAACACTGCCATTATTTCTAGTACACCGCAAAAGAACCGTTTTAAATCACTTCTGCTCAGCATTTAACTTAAGACCTAGGCTCTTATTGGTGGAGGAACTGCTACTTTTTTTCTGTTCTCCGCCAGCTTCTTCACCTCGACATTGACCTTGTCCTATTTAGTCGAAGTAAGTGAGCCTAGGTCTTCCTCTCCCACTCTTTCCCTCAACTTTACCCTTCAATATGTTCAAAAGACTGTCGTGTCGTATCAGGTATTCCATCATCTTTCCTCTTCTACATTCTATAATTTCTAAAATGTGCTTTCTCTTTTACCATCTTCAAAACCTCTTCGTTGGTTTTCTTTGGTTAAATTATGCTTGTTAGTTAATAATACGCGGATTATTAACCAACGCAATACGAAAGCTCAAAACTCACTTTCATTGTTGCATTTTACGTAATGTTAATAAACATTTTCTATTTAGTCCAGTAATTAAGCACTAGATTTTCCTGCAATTTACTCTAACTGCCATGACCTCACCATGCAATTCAGTTTACGATGAGTAAATACGACAGAGCTCTATAACTCCCATAACTCTGTCTCTTTCGCAGTAATGCCCCCAGTATTACGTAAAGAAGCATTTCTTGACATAGTTTCCCCAAGTTCGGTCTGCGACACCCATTCTACGACGCAGTTGTTCTTTTATAGCGACTTAGATCACGTCGTAAAAAACTTTACTTTATACTTACATTTTCCAAATAAATAACGTACCTAGTTATACTGTACGCGCTTGATTTTGTTTTCAAACTTTAATCAGAGGCAAGGGTGCCTGTAACGGTAAGCAGATACCTGGTACAGCCAAGTACAAAAAATACATCCAGTGATATAAGGTACAAGAGTGTATACATACCTTTGTACTCGCCTGTACCAGGAATTCTATTCTTCTCGGTAAACACATATTGTTTTCACAGGTTACTGTAGATGAAAATAATCGAGAATAAGGGACCCGTTTTTTAAAACGCTGGTAACACCGAAAGCATGGAGTTGCAAGCTTCAGGTTTGTAAGGTCGTGATACCATGCGGTTATGGTAAGTATGATTTGTATATTGTTCATTATTTTATTATGACACATTTTCCTGCTCAACTACGAATGAAATTATTTATTTTATATATTAGATTCATTGTTTTATATAATATAATGCAAGGTTAAGTTTTGTAATTGTATAACATAATAATGTATATTTAAAAAACGACTGACTGTCGAGTTTCTTGCGGCGCTTCTTCTCACCAGTGGTCTCTTGCTAAGCGCTGGTAGAGGTTTGACGTATACATGTGCCCATGCGGCCTACTTACTGAATAAACTTTTTAATCTTTTTATGAAGATGGAAATGGGGTATTAATAAAAGCGTGAAGGGATAAGGAAAGGGGAACATTTCGAACGTTGCTCAATAAGTGAAAACTTTATACCGATGTTGTGAAAACAATAATATCAATGGGAGAATCTCACTTAAAGCATGGTGTCGAGGCACTCCGAAGTCATAACGCTTACATTATGTTTTGGTAATACACAATACAGCCACCGCTGCACCGGCACCATCCCATCCTACAAATATTATATATTCGACAGATTGTGTCTTTATTTGTTACTTTACGCTGCAATGGCTTGACGGATTTGAATGAAATTTGAATTTGATTTTTGATTATATCCTGGATAGGCTACTTTTTATCCCGGAATAAAATAAATTTTCAGAGTGTAACGGTAATTGAGTCGCGGGGAGGAGTAAATTATTAAACCTATTAAAATGTTTGGGTTTGCATTAACATTGGCAATTCTAGTTACATATGTAATTATTTTATATTATTATATGCCCCATGATGTCTAAATATCATGTTTTTATCATTTATTACAGCAACCACGTTCATCTGAAGCTTATACTTGACGTGGCGGGCTTACAGCGGAGGCAAATGGTTCACGAAACAAATAAGTGTTCTTTTGTATACACAAGCTGTTTAAAAATATATGTAATACATTTTGGTAGGTATATACTTTATGATGTTTTATTTTTTTCCTTGTTCGTTCATTTGTTTTAATTTAAGACAAAGAAATTGCTTTAAGCTCTTCGCCTAAATTTTACGACAAGATGGACAATAGGTTTATTTAGAGATAGGCTGCACGGGCATTATTAGATACACGTCAAAAAGTATAAGTGACTCATTCAAGTTTTTTTTTATGGCAAGCTATAATCGGCCAGCTGGCAATTAATAATAATGTATGTGAGGTATCATGATCGTCATTACTTCGAAATAAAACCTCGTATCTCATATTTCGTGACGTGCGATTTTAAACTTAATCGTGAAGAGAATTAAGTTCAAACTGTACTAAACGATATGGATGGTGTATTCATAAATGTGCTTTTAAGTAACTGCACCATGAGGAGCTAATATTTAATTATGTCGACTTAAAGTTTTGATAAACATAAAAATTTAAAGATTTCTTTTTAAAACATTGGATTAACAATGGAGTAAGGTTTGATTCCCAGTATGAGATTGGATGATTTCTATGTAAAATTACTTAGATATATTTATTTACTAAAAGTTATATTAAAAAACTTTGTAATTTCGAATCGTTGATAATATTAAATGTTTTTGATTCCTCAATCCTGTACTCGGCTTGATTTTGTTGATGAAATTTAATTTATTCCTACAGTTTATAGATAAAAAAAGAATGTTGGCCAGGTAGTGGTTACTTTGTCAGTAAATAAATGGTTAGAGAAGAAAAAGTAGAATGGGCAAATTGACCTATCGGCGGCCACTGATGAAATTAGAGTCATTCGTAAAGAACTTTTGTTTGTACCTCTTGTAAAAAAAAAAAGCCCGAGTTCGAAACCAACCAGAGATATATTTTGTTGCCTATAATTTGTATACTAATATTTGTAAGTTGTAATTTATTGCCTAGTTGTAAATAAAAATTATATTGATATTTGCTAATTCTTCTTCGCTTTCAGACCAGTATAATATGTCAATAATTGGTAAAATAATGCAAAGTATTCTAAAAGATTACAATTAAGTCGATGTAATGAAACTTTCAGCAAGTAACAGTAGGAGTACTACATCGTCAAATATTAAAATTATGCTTGGCAGGTCATAGACCAAGTTCCATATCAATTCACCCTTTCTTTTTTGAATAACATCAAATATTCGGTAACCACACGCGATATAATCCATAAACAGTTTTATGCGATGAATGTACGACTAAGTAAAGGAGGTATAATCCTCAAACGTTTGCTGTAAAGGATGATCTGTCAGTACTCGTTGACTTTATCTTGCATAATTACCGCCCAGCCATAGTCCTATTTACTTTACGGGCCCGGGCCAGATTTCGAACCGAGAAAATTGAGTTTGAAATTTAGTACCGCAGCGTATTTTTGCTAATTCTATGGAGTTCCACAAGGAACTGTTTTAGGTCTTACGCTTATCCTCATTGACATGAATAGTAACAAGTGTAATTGTAGAAACGTAATGGTAAATGTTAGTAGCGTATATAGTATTTTACTGTGATAGTGTCCAATCGCTCATATATATTGAACACAAGCTTTTCGGATACAACCCAAAAGTAGGGTGGAAATATCAAAACGTTGCACATTTGCTGTCACCCGTATGGTATTTGGGTATTGCTTTCTCGGTCAGCTGCTGGACTCATATATTTGTATGTCTGTAAACTTTAGTATGCGTAAAGCAAATCTTTGTAACATTACCTACGATGTATTCTAGTATTGCCTTGAAACCATAAGAACGGTGTAATTGGCTTAACAGCTGGCATCTGTTCACCACCGTACGACTGTCATTAGTGTGATCGATAGAAGAAATACAAAGATATAACAATAAACATACACATGAAAATATTTAGTTTCCAATGAAAACTTGTTTAAATTAAATTTCTTTTGCTATCGAGAATATTAAACCCTACAATTTCATTGTAGAATGGTATTCTTGTCGTATCACACAATATCAAGATCAATAAAAGCAGTCCCTAAATGCTAAAAGTGTTTTTGTATTTTTTCTTTGTACTTATATTAAGAACACGTAGAACCAAAAATTCGATATTTTTTAAGTTGACGTAAAGGCGTCCAGTTTCTTTGAGTAAAAAGATCCTCAGCTAATGTAAACCTACTTAGACATCTTAGTCTGAAATCCGTCATAACAAAAGAATTTCGAAGTAGTGACGAGATGCTAGCTCTTTATGGGGACAATAATCCCGGATCACGGGATTATAATATTCACCGAAGACTATTTGTATGCTTTGCAGGAAAATAATGTACTACTAGCTGTTCGTGCCTGGCATCGCCTGGGTGTTTTTTTCATACGAACTTTTTCCTGACCATTAAGTACGAACAATTCATTTTTTTCTTAATTCAAATCGGTTGACCCGTTATAGAGTATTTGCAAGGCTAACGATCGGCTATTATTATTTAAATATAAAAGAAAGTAACTTGAGTAACAGTATTCAAACGTGTTATTATAATATACGTTAGTAAAAACTACTTACGGAAATTAGTAAGTAAACTCTTTACAAATAAACACTCTAGTTTAACTCGCCATTGTAGTATTTAAGTGAAATAAGTTGCCATGACCTTCCAGTCATATAAAGTACCAAAATGAATCCCGGAAATCCCGGGAGTTTTTGAAACACTAGAAGTGTAATCTCTGACTCATTAAAAGAGTTTTTTCGAGCAACAGCCTTACTTAGCTCTCGCATTGCTTCAAGTAGTACCAGTGCCGACCCTTAGTGTGTCGAGATAATGGCGGGTGCCTTTTGTCATAATTTGTTTCTAACATTTTATTAAATAACCGGAATATTCGCATTTTTCCAGTTGTCTAAATATACTGTAGCTAAATGATATTTTATGCTACAAAATGCATCGCTTCGGTTTATGTACAAGAGTTCTGTAACAAACCTAAACCATAATTTGTCATATATAACTACTTCTACGGTTAAAATATTTATTTTTCTCAAAAGTGTTATATAATTCGCTTACAGAGAAAATAATGTTTAACAGTGAGTAGGTGTATTACTTAAGGTAGGGTTCAATCCGAAAGCAGAAATTACAATTCCACCTCCGAACCAGACCCATAATGGTAAACGCTTTATATATCACAGGCATTTTTTAAATAGGTAAGTAAGTAAGCAATGTAAGGAGTAATTCAGAAGGTAATTAAATTTAGATAGTATTATTCCAACTAATACTGTTTACGGATTTTAAACACGCCTACATACTTAAAAATACATACAATTAATTGGTATTGTAATATTATAGACGTATGTATCTAATACATATTTTGTTTTCACGCCACTGCTCGGAAATATGGCCAAAGAAGGATCGAAATCAGAATAGAAAGTTGCTCTTAGTAGTACAACACAAAAACAGTCCAACAATGTTGAGATGCAAAGTAAAATGGAGTGTTTTTAGACCAGTTTACTTTCTACTCTGCTATTGGTCGGTTATTTATGACATTAGTAACTCGTTCGGAAATAAATAAAAAAATGTTTGACAAATATGACATTAGAACGTTTAATTAAAAAAATAAAACGTCAAATCCGCTCAGTGAAAGTGTATTTTTGCGATTGTAAACGTGTTTTTATGTAAGTTTTTAAGGCGTACGTGAAAAACGCCTTTGCATCTTTAAATAAGGTAAAAATTAAAAAAGTTAAAAAGGCGGGAATGAAAATTACTTCTGTTCTTTTAATTGGAAACAAACGCTAAACTTTTGAACTTTTGATTGGAAATTTGTACGATATTCAACAAAAATGAGTGATACAAGTACAGATATGGATCTTACACCGCCTGAAATTCAGGATACGGCAAAGTCGGTAATTCGGAATTTACTGCCAATAAAATCCCGTCGCAAATATCAGAAAGTGTATGAAAATTTCAAAGCATGGCAAATAAATAAAAAAACGAACTCTTGACACAAAATACTAATATAAATGTTCCGGGAAAAAACATTTCCTTGTCATTCAGCAACTGTCCTAATGCTAATATCAATATTACTTTTAATTAAACTGTGTATTATGTCCTAACCTGTTTTATTTCCTTACATTAGGCGTGAAAAGCACATAGTATTGCCTCGGTAGAAAGTGCAATAGATGGACTCGTACTTTCGAGGGCCTCCGCTACGCGTCGGCCCTCGAACTAACTCGTCCATCTATTGCTTACTTTCTGTACCTGGGCTACAATGTACTATTGTTTTAAAATGTAACTGGTGGTGAAAACCACGTCAAAATATGAATGAAAATTTAAGATTGAAAAACCAATACGTAAGTAGTGGAAATTATACAAAATCGTTAGATTCGTTTTTGACCACAAAAGCGACAAAGAAATAAACAGGATTTCTAAATATTACTAAATCTCTTTTTCTCTTGTACTCGCCTACTGAAAAAAACAGGTCAATGAGTTATAAATATAATATAAATATGAAAGTTCAACCAGTATTATTAAATTAATTCCATTAATACAAAGGTATGGATTACGGATATCACTCGCAGCTGATAACAAGGCAAGTGGGTCAAGCGAAGCCGGGGTGAAACGTATATCTAGTTCAAACGGATTATGTTATATTCCGCTCTGCGCATAAACTATTATTTCACTGCAAATGGTTGGCAAACACTAACCTTTATCAGTAACCGATGCAACGGTAGACCCAGATGAATAATAGGAAATATTCATGTCATATGTCACAGCTTCAATAAAAGCTACAAGAAGAAACAGTTGAGAAAAATCATTTTCTGAAAAGCTATAAAAATAACCAAGATAAGCCAACAAAAAAAAGTTTCTGTCTCTTTATAGCGAAACTAAAGTTAACATGGAGTTTATATGGCCGATCTGTTACATGACGTCACATTGCATATCGGATCTCTGTCTGCAGCAGTAGTTTATTTTAATTCGTGGCCGATTTTCTTTTTTGTTTCACATTTGGTGATCTCTTTTACGGTATTTTCATAACATAAACTCACGCCGTCATTCCCAGAATGGGGTAGGCAGAGCTACAGAATTAACAACTCTAAATATTTGTTAATAATGCTGTAACCACATTTTGCACAATTAGACTAAATCATAAATTGTTAAATGCGATTTAATAAAACCATGCATATTACCTATTGCGTATATGCTGGGCAGAAATTCTACATGGTAAAACCTTTTCGTTTTCAACACGCACGGAACTTGCCGACCGCCGGAGCGATTGAAGTGTTAAATGTCCTCTCGTCTGGGGTCCATCATACTGACGTATTTGCTGACAGTTAACAGTCGCTGTTAATATATTGATATTTATTTGGCTTAGTGATACTTGTCTTTTGTTTCTTAGTAATGTAATGTCAAGTAACATGTGACTGGGTGTTTAGGTATTGTGAATAAAAAAATAAAAAATAAAACGATAAACTAAATTTACTTGACATGGCGGTCGTGTTTTAAACAATACGTCAAAATATTGTTTTACCTCGTTGAATACAGGTGCTGATCTAGTCGCAAACTAATTTCTTGTACTATGTGGACTAGGCAACGATTTTAAACACTTATGTGGGTTCTTTACGTACACGACACACAAACTTTGTACCGAGCAACATTTAAACTTACACTCAGGAGCAAAAATACCGGGTCAGAGTGCGTTTTTCATACAAACGAGACTATTTTGAAGCCTTGGTTCCTCGCCAGGGGTTGTTTCGAGTGAGGTTTAATGGTGGATACTCCGAGGTTCAATAGAGATCAAAAGTTCTTAAGATACTTAACTGATCGCACAATCAGTTAACACCACAGCCGGACAGTTTGGGTCAGCATTTGGATTTCCTTACATTTTGTTGCCATTTTAGATGTTTTTCTGAACATGCACAATTCCGGCGTTACCCGCAGATTCATTCAGTTGGGTATCCTAGGCGCTCTGGAAGTCCTGTATCGATGCTCGGGGTATTAATCATCAGAATTAACTAAAAGCATTCCCTGGCGAAAAACCAAGGCTTCGAAATAGCACCTTTAGTATGAAAAACGCATTCTGGCCCGTTATTTTTGCTCCTGAGTGTATAAAAGCTTGACATAGGAAACTGGTTGCACTACGAATGAATGCACAAGTAGACAAATACAGTTCAAGAGCACTCAAAGTCTTTTGGGTCGGTTAGACTAGCATAAAAGCGTTTGCAAGTGAG
Source organism: Acleris sparsana (assembly GCA_923062465.1). Classification (NCBI taxonomy): domain Eukaryota; kingdom Metazoa; phylum Arthropoda; class Insecta; order Lepidoptera; family Tortricidae; genus Acleris; species Acleris sparsana. Next base: position 10,850,692 of record OV281306.1, on the reverse strand, counting down.
TGAGAAAGAAGAACGAACCCCAATATGTGCTATTCCACTTTCAAGTTCACTTACCAACTCTCTGAAAACAGCCAATTAAAAACGAGTTTATAAAATTGGACGTTTAACATAATTGCCATTTTTTCAGCCAGTGTTTCATATTCTAACTATGCAACTTCTAAATTGCGTCACGATTTTATAAACGTATAACCACGTTTAGGTCGTGACGGTGTCAGCATACAAAGAACAGGGAAACTACTTTTTTACTACAGCCCTTTCCCGATTGAAAAAGAGCTGGCAGGTTGAGAAATGGATTCTATATTCAAATTTGAAAAAGGATTCCAAAGATCAGAATCTTATTACAAAATTTGGAATTTTATAATGTTATCTGTTGATATGTGATATTAATTGAAAGGAATTACACTTTTTAAATATGTGACTATTTTTCACAACTTCATGGCAGAGTCATGCTTTAATTCTGTATTCAAACTAATCAATTAGATTCTGGTTGCAGTGTTATCCACCATGAATATGCAAATAGGGAATGCAAATTCCTTCTTCCACCTACTCCAATTCCTATTCTAATTTCAACCTCTCTTCCAATTTTCATGATTTCTTGTTCGATTAAAATTCACTCGTTCCCAAATAGTTTATACTATCCATTAAATTGGTGATTTAACAAAGTGACATCATTAAGTTATAAAAAGTTTTTTGCAAAACTCTAAATATTTTTTTAAGGTGGGCGGCCATTCGTAATTATGTTATATTATGATAAGTCCATCGAAGATGCAGTATTTTAAACTTAAATATTGATACCTAGGTCTACTTTTTATACCAAAAACTTAAAACTGAAATCTAAAACATTTTGGATCTCATGTTATATAACGAATGAATTAATGTGTATGTAGAAAACCTCTAAACTAATATAACCACAAAAAATACTAGGCACTATGTTCGTACAAACTTAGGTCTTTACACAATGTACTTTTTTATAGTTTATTGTGTTTTATAATGAACCTTACCTTAATATTACATCAACGTAACCTCGTTACAAAAATAAATAGCTCCATTACAACTCGGTTAACAAGGATGGTACAAGACAGTTCGGCGCTTGTTAAACCTTTCTCAGCTGAATTTCTTTAAATGGCAATATCATAACAATCTCACTAAATAAATTAAATTATTTTGTGAAAAGGTAGAAATGAATAAAATGAACTATAATGTAACCGTACAATAATACAATAAATGGAATCAGAGAATAATTCCTTTGCCATGCTAAGCCCGACGAACTTGTTCGATATTTAAAAAAATTATCAAAGAAATATTGAAAATATTCATACCTTCATCTTATTATACAGGATATAATTAAAAGATAATTTTAAAAGTCAATTTTAGCCAAAGACTCGGTGTTACGATTTTTTTATTTATTTAAGATATCACTATAAATTAAGAAAAACAAAATTGGTATGCAAAGCATTATGAATTGCTCACGGACTGGAAATACGTATTTTAATTTTTCAGTCACTTATACCATTATAATTCATAATCATAATCAACATTATAGAAGAAAATAATGACTTAATAAATTATTATATAGTAAATATATGCTGCAATAAATAATTGGCAGTCTTACTGGCTGCCTACATAATTTTAGATGACTTATTGATTATTATATATATATATAATATTTTATGCATTCTCGAATGCGAATAAAACGACAGAAATATTCGATTCCTTCGATATCATTCCTTCAATATCAATAGCTTCCGTTATGGTATGTTACGCCCCACACGTACAAAACTAAAATTCTTCTTAGACCTTTTAAACGAGCTTCAATTCTGGAATTTTATTTCTCATGTGGACTTAATAGGAAATAGTTGAGCTGTAATATTACAGCCATTCATTGCGCCATTTGTGCTTAGACTATTATTATTTTTATTTCCTCAGACAGTTTGACTTGCCGTATTAAATTTTATCGTTAAATTATTGTCCTTACAGTTGGTAACTTTGAAGTCAATAATCAACTCTTGCTGTCTAGTATACTACTGTAATAACTCTGTTTAAAAAACCTTTTTTTTGCCAAGTAACCGTACATTACATTTAGCAAGTCAGGATTGGTACATATTAATTCAAATAAAAATGCCATTACAAGTGATGTCGTCTACTTTTAAAAGCTAATTGTAGAGTCACAATGCAAGTGGACGAAGTTAGAAAGTCTAAAATAACGTTATAAGTTTCGTAGTTTCGTGTAAACTTTAATACAACTATTTTGTAGGTTGTTCTTTATTCTGATCCAGTGTACAACCCTATCGTCAGAGAACAGATAGAGCGCCCTAAGCCAGTGACAAGACAGATCTCAGTTCAATGACCCACGATTACCGAAGTGCTCTCAAGATTTAGAGGAATTTCCTTTGATGGATTTAACTGCAATACAGAGAAGGATGGTATTCATGTATGCCACCTGAAAAATAAGATCAATGAGTGAATTATAAGTTATTTTTAGTTCACAATGTGTTTTGTACGCAAAGTTTATTCTGTGTGAAAAAAAATTTACATAATATACTTACATTACAGTCCTTGCGCAGTAGTTTATCCTGAATGCCTGCCTGTGAGCTAATATTGTATTATCTGTAGACAAAAATCCAAGGAAGCAAGAATGATAGCGACGTGCTCTGCCCTCCCTAATAAAAAAGAAGCATGCGCAATTTGTTAATCAGTTTTAATTTAACCCCATATCTTAACAAATAAAGTCACTAAAACATAGGCGATTCTATGAGACATACGCCCTTTTTTCGAAAGAGGACAGTGCTAAAATCATCACGACACATGTTATTTCTCGCTGTATATTTATTTTTAGCTGTCACAAGTCTAACCTATCCTACGTAATTAATGTATAAGATAACCTAAAAAAAATATTGACGAAAAATTGCTATTTAGCTACGCGATAGGATCCAGACCGAACGATTTAATAATAAATATTAATATAATAAGAGTACAACATGTTTCCAACGTCAAAGCTACGATAGTAATTCGCACATGCCATGAATAATTGTAAACATACGTCAACTTTTCTCATCCATCACGGGAAACTTCTGCCTCTGAGATATTCACGTTACATTCAACCACAACACGTAAAGAAGTGATCACTTGGGGGAGTGTGTGGCTGTAGTGGTAACCAACAATAATCATTCAGAATAACATTGGGTCGCCAACTTATTGTACATCTTTATTTTGTAGTTTAAAAAATAACATAGTTGAATGAAAAGTTCTTAAAATGTGGCAGGTTTTAGCCAAGTTTCTGTACATTAGTACAGTACATTCTTTACTTTATCCTGCGGACATGTAACATGCCACAGTTATTTTAATATTATTAAATTAAAATACACATATAAATTTTAATAAATTGTTATTATTAATATACATAAATATTAATAAATTATCAGAAAATGCAAGCTTGCTTTTCATTTTATTATTATTATCTTCATTGTATTGTTTTTGTTTTTCTGCAATACAGCGTTAATATTGGTATGTACTCGTACATAGCTAGTGTGAAATGTAACGTTACGGTTTCATATATCTATGGTTTAAAACCAAAATATTAATAGTACTCGACTGCCTATATAGCTTTCACACTCACTCTGGCATAAAAAATATACAAACACATGCTAGAGAGAGTGACAGCGATAGACAGCTGAGTTCTATTTATCTGGTCTTACTGTACACGCAAAGCTGTATTGTTTTATATGTAACCTTAAATTAAACATAACAGCCTTCCAACATGATGTATAATGTTGATTTAAATTACGTCAAGCAAATAGAAAGTGAATTTGATGATATGGCGTGGAAGTGGCTTCGCAATTTGTGGATTCGTTTACGTAGATCTTATTATGAGTTGTGTAAAGTTCCGATTTCTGTAGTAGTATTTTGTACGGGTGTTTTCAATCTTAGTAATTGAAAATTCTTCTTCATTTTACGTCAATCCCAGCTTACATTTAAAGTTAAGTTTAGCTGCGAGGTAATATTACGAATAAACTTGGTTTAATTTTTCAGATCCAACCTAATCTTACGATATTTTTATATTGTTTTTTTTAATAAAAACAAACACAATTCAACTGTCTGTAAAGGCAAATTGTGAACGAAAAATTCGAGCTTTCATTATTTTTTCTTATTTTCAGACTTAATTTATTGATATTTTTTTTAAATAAATATGAGACCTGCCTTGATTATTATATAAAAATACCCATCTAAAAAATAAAGCTTTTCTGTGTTTTGATGATCTCGAAGTCCCCTTAAATCACAGACTTACAACAACAAAAACATAGAAAGGTAATTACGTCTAATTCAGATGAGACAGCAAAAGCAACTGCCCTGTGAAAACGGCAGTCGTGGCGGCACGGTCAGCAAATTTACAGTTACTCTGCAAGGTTTGAAGTTAAGCCGCATTAGAGCAGAGTTTTACTCTGCATTTTCGCTTATACTGCATTCAATAAGTAAGACCTTTAATTTCAGAAGGGTCCCGGTTTTTCTTCTTAAGTGCATCCTCGTTGCATTTCATACCTATAACTAAATTTCGGTGCCAGCTGTTAAGGTGAAACATATTCATCAAAAGCTAATTTCTGCTTATACTTTATTGTTTTTTAGGTTATCTTAAGCATGGGTTACGTAGGTTAGGTTGGACCTGTGACCACCAAAAATATAACTCCTGCACGTGGATGAAATGAAAATTCGATGAAGAAAAAATTCTACGAAATGAGTGTCCGCGATTCAAGGGTAAACTTTGGGGTTATTATGACGTAACTATGCAATTCATTTTACGCTGAGAGAAAAGGACAGAACTGCTATGCTGATGCTCCGTCCTTTACGCTCACCGTAAAGTGAACTGCCATAATAACCACCCAGTTGTTTAAAAGTGATTTAATCAAGAGCATCAAAATATCTAATCATCCAAACATGTTTAAAAACTTTTATCACAACGAGTAACATAGTAGGATTGATTCGGATTAGTGTTCTCATTCTCGTGACTAGAATAGAGTTTTACATTTATAAATGTAAGTTTACAGATATTCACATTTAAAGAACACTGATCCAAATTACCCTATTGTCAGAATTCATACAAACAACTCAATGAAACTCAAGTCCCGTTTAAATACTTGAGTTTAGTATTGATATACGGGTATCACTTACATGTGCGCCCCTGATTTTATTGATTACGTCGACTACTTACTTTATTTTTCTATTCCAGTCTAGACATTTCATATAAAGGGCAAGTGTTATTGAAGCGGTGTGGCGTTTTTGTGATTGGTTTGAAAATACCTTATTCAAATACAATCTTTTAATAGTTTAACGCAAAGCATCTGCGTCTACACGTTGGTTGGAACTTGATTAGGGTCCATCCGAATTGCTACCATCGTCTTATATTTTAACATACCGTCCAACAACAGTGTTCACATTGATGTGTTATGGTTTGTGGATAAAACAAGCGTGAAATTACTAGCGTGGTACTCTTTTTTTTTTCTTCGCCCCGCGGCGACTTGAGCAGCTACTACCGCGGGAATATGGCGTTTCCGCAATTAAGTGATTTCGCCAGTGTTAAGTATACATATATAATTATAAATCAATATAGCAATAAAACACAATCCAATCTTCTCTATGAAGATTGGTGGCAACGTTGTACGGTGATATGTAGGACAGAGGCCAAGATAGTTTTAACCTCTGTACCACTTGAAACGAGAAGTAAGATGCCAGGATACAGGAAATAAGTCCAAGTCTTCTATCACTGTGCAACACAAAGGCATTAAAAGTACAAATCACTAACAAAAAAGAACTTTGAACACCTAAATACACAAAAATAAAAACTACTTAAAACAAATTACACAGCCGCCATCTTTTGACGTTGCAAATGGCCCCCCATGGTACTCTTAAAAAAGCAAATGTTGACGTTGTGCCAGTTCTTGGCAGTTGTTACAGGTCGTTGGCAGTTTGATACTAGAACATGGTCCTTTTCATAAAAAAGAGTTTGTCACTAACGAGGTCAGTGTTGCCAGGATTTATGCTGTAAAAAGCGGGAGAAATTACTGTTCATCGTTTGTTGTTTATTAGGTAAAGGACTCAGTTGTTTTTGGGCCCATTAGAAACAGTTACGTTTATTGATTCACATTTGTATTGAGATTCATAATTTAACAGTCATATTTTTCAGCATTCCGGTTAGACACGGTTAATCAAATTTAATCACTGTAATTAGATGTTAAGAGGTAAGTACCTATCGAAATATGTTTCGTTATAATATTTTTCATTTATTAATGTGGCTGTGACAGATCAAGATTCTACATTACACGCAAAAGTTGTTTCAACAGATTGAGTGGTCAACTAAGTTTAAAAAATAGGTATCTGTAATTAATAAGTTTCAAAAAACTATATTTATTATTAAATCCATTTTAATAAACGAATTCAGAAAAAATGTGCACGTATTTAATTGAATTAAAAACAAAATAATGAAAGTACTTCTACACCTTATGTGCGAAACGGACCGTTAAAAGAGTTTGACAATAACCTCATTCTTCGACCGAGTCGATTCCATTTTGCAAGGTCGCATCGGAATCGGCAGAAGGAGCGTACTCCATGTGCTTCCTCCAAGTCCACAATTCTTTCTTGCCGAAGTTGGTCTTATTCCGCGGAACATGTCTTTTCACTCGAATCACCTACCCATAGGATAAATTTTCCTCTCAAGGCTCTGTCTCAATAGGCCAAAACCTAAATATAACCTAAAAAAGGGGGCCGTTCATTTGACCGAAATTCGTTTGGTCGAACGTATCGTTTCGCAACTTTTTCATTTGGCAACCCACTTTTATTTCTGTAACTGTAAATATTTTAGGATTTATTTCTGTACCTTCGCGAAGACCCCAAGGAAGGCCTATTCCCCGTACAGCGAAACATTCGCCCATCACCTAACAAGACTACAAGCCTTTATATCCTTAGTCGCATCTTACGACTTTCACGGGGAGACATGGAGTGACACTATTCTTAAGTTGCGACGATTTCAGCTCACAGAGCCACTAGTCGAATTGTTTTTAACTCGGCCGCCATTTATGTCGAGTTGATAAGAGCTATCGTAAAGGGTGCGTTTAATTACGCAATTAATTGCCCGCCATCATTAGCTGTCCTGCCCTCATTTGGCGCAATAGAATGAGATGTCCGTAAAAAAAAAGATAAAAGAAATTTATTCAGTAAGTAGGCCGCTCGGGCACTTTTACACGTCAAGATACTACCAGCGCTTCCCAAGAGGAGACCACTGCTGAGAAGAAACGCCGCAAGAAACTCAGCAGTCAGTCATTTTTTAAACTTATTTCATATTGCATATTACAATGGTATGTACAACTTAATCTAGCATTATATAAAGCTACAAGTATTAAATTAAATATAATATCAAATAACAGTAGTTCAGCAGGAAAACATGCCAAAAATCTTACGGGAGAGAAAGATAGAAAAGAATAAAATAAAATAACTACAACTACCTACTTATATATGTGTATGTGAGATGGTGCAAGATGACCACATAAAAGTTTCGATATGTTTTCCTGCATCAACGGTGTCCCCCAGACAAGAAAGATAAAGCCTTTGCATTTGAACAAATTACTATTGACTAAGTTTCGGGTGTAGGCCATGCATTTTTGTCTGTTAGATAGTCCTCGACCCTATAATACGCTTTAGACATTAACGACCTTTTCAAATATTTTTTAAGTGCTGGAAAGGGTAACTTTAAAACTACTTCAGGTAATTTATTATAGAAATGAATGCATATTGCATATTGCATATGCATATGCGTATTGTTGACAAGCAATTAATTTTTCGTGTAAGTGCACCGTTCCTTGGCAAGATGACAATGTATGTAAATATAAAGTAGAATAAGGCACCGATTAATAAAGCAATGTCTCTAATTTGTTATTTAAATACAAGCATGAAATAATTCAGGGCCGGTATTCTATGCGGTAAAAACTATATCGTCTTTGACATGTTATCGTGTTGTCAACGTTTTGATAGCTCTTATTTACTGGACAGTAATGGCGGCGGAGTTAATAACCATACCATAACGTCAAATACGATACAGTTTTCAGCGTCTTGAATAGAGGCCCTGAGGTTAGTTATATAACCAACGGATTTAAAACAGATGTAATAATGTGAAACAATTGTTTAGTTTTCAAATATACTGGAAAACGATTTATTTAACCCTACACATAATGATATATGTCACTCTGTCTGTATATGTACATTTTGTGTTTCTTTGTAATTAAAAATACAAAGCCATATCCATACTTCCATGCTAATATTATAAATGTAAAGGTAACTCTGTCTGTCTGTTAATTACACTTTCGCGTCTAAACCGCCGAATCGATTTAGATGAACGATATGTAGATGATTTTTGACAAGAGATACTTTTTGATTCGAAAAATTGTATAGTCCCCGAGGGAAAAACGAAAACGACTTCTGCGCGGGCAGTGTCTCGGGAAAAGTTAGTAGTTATATAATTGGGCAGTATTCGCAGTCCCGAAACACGTTACTGTAATAAACTTTCGCTTGTAAATAACGTTGATCTAAAGAAAATAACGTTCCCCCGAGACGCGAGGCTCGTCGTAAAGCACTTTTAGTACAGTAGGTACATCCTGCCTTAAAACACTGAAAACCAACAAAACGGGTCACTGTCAGTACAAATGTGTACGTACAATGACCTATTTTCATTGCTTCCAAAACTAAGTTACGCGACGTAAGTGAAAATTCAAAGCCATTGCAACTTCAATCCTTAGCAACTATGAATAAAATTGCAAATGTGATAGAAGCTTTATGACAGTTGCGACCTTAATTCTGCGTTTGCTGTGAATGGGGAGATATTGTAAAGTATTGTCGACTGAAAACCTGGAATGGCGTCGTAAAACTGCATATGCAGTTTGAAATGTACTTTTCTTGTATTCTCGTGACTTCCCAATTTTACTGATTATGCATGCATCCATGTATGTCCTTTACGTTATAAAGGACGATGGGTAAAAATGTCCCCACCCACCAACAGTGATGAAACATGTGCCAGTTTATAGATCTTGGCAATATGATGTATTTTTTCTATGGCGACGATCACCATATGTATGGGGTTTCCTTGAAAAATCATAATCTTATCGTATGGAACTATGGAATTTGTTTGAAAATGAACACGTATGTAGATGATTTGCCTTGCCTGGCCCTTTGTTTTCATTAAAAAATTCCCATTGATTTTGCTACGAAGATAAGTATTTTGTCTTTTATTGGGTCCTAATGAACATATAGACCTGCAGCCCGTTACTGTTGGAGGGGGGGGGACGAGGTCCATACGAAATTGCCCATCACCCTTTATATCAAATTATTCTGTGCTGACTAATGGAAAACGCACAGCCTAAACCGCTGGACCTAGAGACTTGAAATTTGGAGGAAGTATTCCTTGGTTACCATAAATATGCACTTATAAATATATTTTTGAAAATATTTTGCCATCGGGAAGAAAATGGGGAACAACAAGAACAAAGTCGAGCACGTCCTGTAATTTAATCTTTATTTTTTCATTAATGTCTTAATATCCCCTGTGACACTCTCCTTTTGTAGCTTCACTTAGGGAGAAGCTGAAGAAATTGGGCCTTGTAAGTGATCCATTATTTTTCGAATTTTACTTCATCGATTAGGTATTATCATTTTATCAAATTTCATTTCATCGAATGATTGTTTAAAAATTAATTACGCAGGTTTGTAACCTAACATACATAATTAATTACTAATTAAGGTTAGACTTGACTCAAAGAAAAATAACTCATGCGGCGTATACATACACACATACAAAGTAACTGTATCTACAAATTTCACAAACAATTCCCACCGCCGAAACAACAAACCAAACCCCCAGTGACATGTTTGTTATTGTTTAATTTGTATCCCAGATTTCTCAAAATATTGCTATTGGTAAATCTTATTGTTAATACGAACAACATCTACATATACAGCACGTTCCACAAACACTCCAATTTATCCGTCCGGATATGAACCGGTCCGCCGGTCAATACTGGATATTTACTTACTACCCTCAAGCTACCCGGCGACATAAACTTCTTGCAATAAAACTTTTCCCCAGCTTAGCGTTGGCAGATGCGAGAAAATAACACCCTTAATACCATAGAAATACGAGCTAGAAGAATAACAATTAAATAATCCAACCATGGCAACTTCCATACTAATTTTATAATTATTCCTTTGTTTATATAACTCTGTTAACTTATTCATTACCTTTTCACGGCTCAACACCTCAACAATCGTTGGTTCGTAGATAATCTTTAGCCCAGAGACGGATATACAATAATAATATATACAATGTAGAACTGTTTTTATTTTAAAAGATTTGACAGTTCCCGCAGTAGGGTAGAAGTACCCTTTTTGGCCACTTAAGGTTGAAATGAGTATCAAAGGTAAAATAAAAAATAATATTCATAAATAGTTAACACTGAAGATTAATATTAAGATCAATAATAATAATAGTTTTGTTAATTCATAATGCTTTAGATATTAATTAAAATTTATAGTGGCCAAAAACGGTCTTTTAATGGCCAAAACCGGTAACGACTTCTACGTAGCGATAAACGACTGCGTGGACAAAGCCGTGGGCAATGCAATTAGTATAACGTTTTCTATTTTATTTTATTATTAACCAAATTACCGGATCTATATTAGAATTCATAATAGAGTTTGCCCTAATCGTCCGTTTTCCTAATTCATGGTTTGTTCTTAAAGCCAATTCCGCCCGATGTTTAAAAAACTTTTTATTGTTGTTATAACACAACTCTAACCTAACTTAACCGCAGGAATTTTTGGATAGCTTAAAAAATTGTCTGACTCCGCTGAAAACCAGTTTAGGACAAACGATACATTAGGACAATTGACGATTAGGACAAACGATATTATGGATCGCGAATGACACCTTAAATTACCATTAGGTATTTGTCTTTTCCTTGCCATAAGGTATTTAGTTCACCTTTTGTGCTCAAATTTTTATTTTTGTGCAATAAAGATTGAGTAAACAAATAAATAACTTTAAATGACTCACTGCTGCGTAAATGCTTCCTTTATTTCACGTTTTTCCTGTTTTTCAATGTCATGCGATTTGCAAAAAGTACATTTTGCCCAAAAATATACTGGTAGACAAAATATATCAACAGAACGTAACGTGTTGAATATTTTACATTGTGGAAATGAAATAGAATATTTTATTAAATTGCCCGGTAAAGCTTGTTGTACAACTTGTGTGCTCGGATGAATTGGTGTTATGTTCATTTTAGTCTGATTAAGAAAATATTTTAATTTGTCTTAGATTTACTTTAATTGTTTATCTAAAATTTTATCTAAGTTTTAATAAAACCAGCTATAGTAAGTAAGTAAACTCAGCACCTATAGTTTAAATGTAAGAAAAAATCCGAGCGTGGTTTCCCGCCCCGTAAGTCCCTACCCCTATAAACTAACTTAAATTTAATTTTGAACTTAATCAACAGCTTATCTACTTTAATTAAAGCTCCTTTACCTTCATGTTCGGATTCCTGTTTCACAACTTTCTAACTATCTAACTGTTCAGTAATATCTCGCGAACTAAGTCGTGATGGTTCATTAATTAAACATGATTTTAATATATTTAAAAGCATGTTTAGTCAACGTTTTATTCAGCACAGTTTTTTCTTCGATATTTATGTTCAAAGTTTGAGTTACAATTTCGACAGAGTTAATTAACTAATGCGTTTTTTTTAGACGGCACTCTACGTTTCAACAAAAAATAACTTCGAACACCTAAAACATACCTAAAGGTATCGATTTTAAATAAAAACAAATAAATTATCTCGCAAACTACGATACTGAGGTCTTTATTTTATTGAGAATTCTAAAGGCTGACCTATTTTTCACGTCAGTTTGACCTGGTAGTTTTGGGACACCGTTTCTAATCATTTCAATCATTTTTAAACTATACCAAAACAAAATCGAAATCATTTTGTTACATAATATATTTACATACTAGGTAATTAGTTCATTCCTTGGTTTCATAGAAGTAAAGCGATGATTTAAAATTGGTTAGATATTTGGTTCAGGGTCCCTAACATGGCTGCGTTTATCGCGTGATAAAGTGTGTATAAGGCATCCGTCACCTTCTGACACGTAAATAAGTATGAGAGTGATCTGTCACTCTCATACTTATTTACGTGCTTTATCCACATTTGACACTCGATTAATGGTGCGTTCCTATATTCAAAACCGTGGATAGAGCCGCGACGTCTCGTTAAAATTTGACACATTTTGTTTGTAGCGAATGTCAAATTTTAACGAGACGTCACAACTCTGTCCACAGTTTTGAATATAGGAACTCACCAATAGTCACAGCCATACTAGGCCCACAGAAGTCATATTTTAACGACATCCCGAACACCAAGAAATCAGAAACGCGAAGCGTTAAAATTTCAACCTGCTTGATGCAGCTTCCGCACTGAATGATTTATGATCTACAAAGTTCAGTGATTCGGCGAAACACTTCGAGAGATTCCGTCACCCTCGCTCCGTTTGATAAAAACTGGGTCGGCTAAAGACGTCTGCGGTTATGGACTCCTAGTATTTGTCGATAGCGACCGAATTTAGTTGAGTATTTTTGGTTTTCGTATTGATTGATTCTTTATTTAGTTTTGATATGAATTTTAACGTGAACTGTATGTTTAGTGCACTGAAGCGGAAAGGATAGAGTTATAAGAGTCAATATCTCTGTCTCTTTTTTTGTTTGAAGCTCTGTAGTTGATAATTTAGTTTATAGTTGGTAGTACTGCCTACTAAGCTAGCGATCCTGGCTTCAAATCCCGGTAAGGACAGATATTTGTGTGATGAGCGCGAATATTTGTTCCTGAGTCATGGATGTTTTCTATGTATTTAGGAATATATTTCTCTGTGTAAGTATTTATATCGTTGTCTAGTACCCATAGTACAAGCCTAGAGCTTAGTTTGGGACTAGGTCTGGTGAGACACTGTCCCATGATATTTATTTATTCATATCATTGATGTAAAAATAACCAATACTTATTAATGGTGTTATTATTTTTGTTGTAATATCAAACAAGTTATTATTATCTCAATAAATATTGACGAACTAAATAGATTTTGCGGGTGGAAGGAGATTGCGCAGGGTCCGTCCGGATCGCTACCACCATCTTATCTATTAACCTACCGCCAAACAGCAGTGTTCGCATTGTTGTGTTCCGGTTTGGGGATAAGACAGCCGGTGTAATGTCTAGCATAGAGGCATTCCATCTTAGTCCTCAGGGGTGGCAACGCATTTGCAGTCATAGGCTTGCAGTCTTGTGAATGCGAATGTCTATGGGTCACAGTTTACACTTAATATCAGGTGGCCTGTGTGCTCGATGTCCTTCCCACTGCCATAAAATAAAAACTTTCAACTACTACTGTTTGAAAGGAATAGAATCAATAAATAATCCGTTAATCCTTTTATAATAGTTTTTCGGAAATCACTCTGTGCTCTTCCCGTGTTGCTTTTTTATTTCGATAAAAAATCCTGCGCACACTCTGCAAATTGCAACCAATGACAGACAGAGAGGCAAGCTACTCTACATCGATGATCGAGGCTCTAAAGTTTAGCCTCCACCAACAACTCAACGCCAATGACTTTAAATTAATAGGGTGTCGGTAATTAATGTTCTGACTCGGTCTAATGTAGGGTTTGCGTAACGTAAATTTATCCCTGTCCCTAATTAATCTCTAAATAAATTATTCTTAATTAACAATTAATATATTTTTAAATTCTTAATTTAAAAAAAGTATGATCTTTACTCTTATAGGTAGATGTATCCGATTACATACCGTCAATCACTACCAACTCATCAGGTTATTTGCCTCGTTGTGGTCTCCGTGAACTACGAAGTGGTTGAAAAGAGTTCGCTTCGGTCGCTTAGAAAGTTTGAGAACCGCTGGCTTATAACAATGACACAGTCCAATATAAATCTATGGGAGTAAAATCGCGAATTATCTACAGGGTGCTTCTGACCTTGAGGCTTTAAATGCAACGATCGATTCTAGTCGCTGAACTCAACTACCTTTGTTCTACAACATTAAAAAATAACTTAAGTTTAGATAACTAATTGATGTTTAAGTTTTATTGTCAAAACAAGTGTATGCAATCATGGCCGTATAATCACCATCTCATGGTACAGGGGCGACATTTCATTGGTACGAGGGCTAATGGAAAAAGGAGAATTGGATCGCGTTCATTGAAAATTACATTTAACTTGTATGAATTTTGTTTTTTTGTACAGTAGCTACATCGATTTATCCCCCCCGAAACCCCCTGCATATTAAATTTCATAAAAACTCGTTGGAGCCGTTTCCATGATTCATATTATAATATATACGAGAATTGCTCTCGCTTATGTTTTTAAAGGTATTAGATAAAGAGGTAAAATTGTGAGCTGCTTTGTTTGTATGTTAGTAATCTCTGAAATCAATACGGCCTCAGCAGAAAACAGCTTTCTACAAGACGAAAATTCTGCAAAATGATATGATCCATGAGCTAAGGATTGGTGAAAGAAGAGGACATGGGTGAAAACCATATCGTCTTTAACGCTAGTGTTTTTAACGCGCCATTATTATCACGTAATCAAAAGCTATCGAAACGTTGACTTGTACCTATTAAAGAAAACATGAGCCATAATACTACTGAGAACTGTATTTTTTTTTAATTTGACGACACTTTCCCATCCCTTTCAACTAGGTACCAAGAACGTACCTTAAGTAAGAACGTACCGTACCGAAAGTGGAGTTTGTATATTCGGAGGATATTCACGAGGCGCAGAAAAGTGATACCTTACCGAAATAGAAAACATTTTATTGACTTACCCACGTAACGTATGTTATTTAAATAATCTGCCCATTTGGAAGCGTTGCAAGGGTTACAAAACGCTTACGATTCCTACATACATACAATGCTTTTCCAGTGTCGGAGAGCTTGATATCAGCGCTTGCTGCATTTCTTGATTTAGTGTAAAGATACGACGTACGTGCATGAAGAGGGTGATGAATGTAGAGGAAGCGAAAGGTTATGTTTAGACCGGTGCACCTGGCGTTCCGTAGTCTCTGCCTACCCTAGCGGAAAACAGGCGTGAAGGTATATTTGTATGTCAAGATACGTAGTGACTCTATCTAACCATGAGGAATGTAATACATCTAAGGTGGTCACCACCACGTTCAGTGCCGGTGATGATTTAATGTACTAATTCCGTTTAAATATGATATGTACTGTATTATTTTGCGGGTGGTAGGACCATGTGCAGGGTCCGCCCGGATCGATACCACCGTCTTATCCGCAGTGTTCGCATTGTTGCGTTCTGGTTTGGGGATAAGACAACCGGTGTAATGACTAGCATAGAGGCATTCCATCTTAGTGCTCAGGGTTGGCAACGCACGTCTTAGGACTGCAGTCTTGTGAATGCGAATGTCTATAGGTCACAGTTTCCACTCACCATCAGGTGGCCTGTGTGGTCGTTTGCCTTCTCCATGACAAAATAAAAACAACAATTTGACAATAATTTAAATTGATATTATACGTAATTCATAACCAGAAATAAATCTGGCCTACGCTAGTAACGACGGAACAGGAAACGGTTGTGTTGTTCTAGTGTTGCCACACAATAAAGGTCCGACTCAACCAATGCATAAAATACGGTGTCTTTGCGTAAACAAAAGACCGGGTCATAGTAACAACATGGCGCCGTTTTGACGCACCGTAATATACGCACCGTTAAGCAGCGGTGCGGTCTCACCTTTAAAATTTGGTTGCAAATAAGGATGACCACTACTGGCTGTCGTTGATGTTTGTATCATTATTCCTTTTAAATTTTAGATATTTAAGATAGTTTTTAAGTCAGAGGCTCTCTGAAAACCAGCACCGCGACTTGCTGCGGCACAAAGCTGAGTAGTCCTTTTTCAACGCCGTGTTAAAAGTGTTGTATCGCTTTTATTTTATTCTAAGTATTTTAGATCTCCGTACCAAAATGGTAAAAACGGTACCCTATTACTAAGACTCCACTGTCCGTCCGTCTGTCTATCTGTCTGACACCAGGGCGTATCTCATGAACCGTGATAGCTAGACAGTTGTAATTTTCACAGATGGTGTATTTCTGTTGCCGCTATATTAACAAATACTAAAAACAGAAAAAGAGTCTGACTCGCACTTGGCTGGATTTTTTTAATCTATTCAACATAATATTATTTAATAATAATTTTCTGCATTTGTGTATGAATTCACACGCATAAAGCGGGATACTTCCCCGTTTTAGTTTTGCACAAGGCATACAGTCGCGTCCGTTAGCGATCTATAACCTAACTTTATTAGAGCAACTATCTATTATCTAGGGCAATCATCGCAAACAATCGGTTAACGGGCACAACTTTATTTATTACTTTATCTAGTTCCATTTTATTAGATTACCATTCTATACTCGTACAGTTATTTTATCTGACGAAAGCGGGTTAGCCATGCTTGTAGTTGTTACACGTATAGACACGCACACTACGGCGACGCTTAGCGATGACAGCTACGCACTCAGAGACAACGTGCACGTGCATCTACACACACAAGTATGGCGAATCCCCTTTAGTGAGATAAAATCACTGTGTAAGATTTAAAAAAAAAGATTAAAGATGTTTATTCAGTGAGTAGGCCGCACGGGCACTTTTACACGTCAAAAATCTACCAGTGCTTCGCAAGAAACCACTGCTGAGAAGAAACGCCACAAGAAACTCAACAGTCAGTCGTTTTCTTAAATACTACTTATGATATTTTACAATAATAAAGCTTATCCTAGCATTATATAAAACAATGAATCTATCATAAAATTAGAAATAAAAAATAAATTGAAGTATAGCTTGAGCAGAAAAATGTGTCAAAACTCAGAATTTTCATAGGGAGTAATAAGTAATAGTAATAATATATATATATATATATATATATATATATATATATATAATACTTACCTATGACAGTGCAAGACAACCACCACATACAAAGTTTCGATACATTCTCCTACAGAAACCGTGTCCCCTAGAAAATATACAATATTTACATATTTTTTATGACTAATTTATTATTAAGTTATTTAGGTGTTTAGTTAAGTTAAGGCCAAGCATTTTTATCGGTTAGATAGTCCTCGACCCTATAGTAGGCTTTAGACATCAACGACTTTTTCAAGTAACTTTTACGTACTGGAAATGGTAACTTTAAAACTGCGTCAGGTAATTTATTATAGAAAAGTATGCATTGACCTACAAATGATTTTATAAACCTTACGGACTCGAATTTTTTTAATAGCATTTTTTTTTTGTTTTTACTTTTATTATTATTTAAGAAAGATTTTAACCCTTGCCCGACTCATAAAGGCGGATTATTGTGTTTGAACCTTTTGTCTGCGCGTATACTAGTTATTATAGAGTTTAACCAAATCTTCATTCATAGATAGAGAGTTTCGATCAGCATTTCTTATATTGAAGACTTATTTTTTTATTATTAAGGCCGCAGGGCAGCTAGTGGCGAGATGTTGGTGAGTGGCGACACCACGGACCTGAGTGCTCCCGAGGGTAGGTCCGGTTCCTCACCTCACGCTTGCCTTCACCGGCCGGTTGCGGTGTGTAATGACGAGGAACAGACCCTCACCTCTGGCTTGCCTTTATTGGCCGGTCAGAGTGGAGTCGCAAGAGCTATATGCTCGAAGGGCGAATGTGTTGCATAAATGGTAAAAAAGCCATTATTATTATTATTACTAACCAAATCCAAAGTACGTTTTGCAAATTAATTATGTAATTCAAACAATCAGCCCCAGTATAACAAAGTTTTCTTCTTATTACTATTTTAATCAGGGGTCAATGTCACACCAATTGACCTAGTCCCAAACTAAGCTCTAGGCTTGTGCTATGGGTACTAGACAACGATATAAATACTTATATAGAGAAATATATACTTAAATACATAGAAAACATCCATGACTCAGCAACAAATATTCGCGCTCATCACACAAACATCAGCACTTACCGGGATTTGAACCCAGGACCGCTAGCTTCGTAGGCAGGGTCACTACCAACTAGGCCAGCGCGTCGTCAACTTGGTAAAAACCCCCAAATACAATATCTTAAGCGACCGAACTCATTCGTGAAATTCCTTCTAAGAATTATAAGCAACCTTTTTTTTTAAATAGATGTGTCATCATAGATACACATACACACAAATAGACAGACACACATACACACAGATACACAGACACATATATACACAGACACATATATACACAGTTACACACACACACACAGATAAACACTTCAAACTTATAACACCCCCTTGTTATCGGGGGTTAAGGTATACCACCAACTAGGCTAACTGCGTCGTCTAGTATTACGTCATCATTTGTTAATCGAGAACAAGAGGTCTTAAAAGTCTTTTGGTTTCGGGTAAACTCGGTTAGATCCGCATAAGAGCGTATGAGATAGAGCGAGAGAACTACAAACCCTAAGGTCATTTTAGCTATACTTGCATTCACTTTACGAGCGGTGCACTATCAAATTGCAATGGCAAGCAGTTCCCGTTAACACTAAACATAAAATACTTGGAACTCTAAGCGAGTTTAAATTCAATTTATATTTAAGTTGCAGTCGTTAAGTGCATGTTTAGTGGTTTGGAGGGGTATTATATTTTAAGGAACATGTGAAGGCCAGGCTTAATAGGATGAAGTACGGCATAGCAAAAACAAAAAAAGCGGCCAAGTGCGAGTCGGACTCGCGCACGTAGGGTTCCGTACCACTATACATCTACATAAATGTTTTTCTTTATTCTTTATTATATTGGAGTTGATTGAATGAAAGGTAAAATGCGGTTTACGATTTATTTATTTATTATTTATTTATTTATTGAAAGGTACACTTACAGCAAGTACAGAAAGCATTCACATCATAGTAACAGGTCAAGGTATTATGTCTAGTGTACAAGCCAATTATAACGTATTAAAAAAAAACTAACTTAGATCTCGTTCAAACCCAATTTTCGGTGGAAGTTTGCATTGTAATGTACATCATATATTATTTTTACATTTATCATTCCCTTATTTTAGAAGTTACGGGGGGGGGGGGGCACTCAATTTTCCACTTTGGAAGCGTCTATCGCGCAAACTATTCAGTTTAGAAAAAATATATATTAGAAACCTCAATATCATTTTTAAAGATACCTCACACGTATGGGTTTGATGAAAAAAAAATTGAGTTTCAGTTCTAAGTATGGGGACCCCAAAAATTTATTGTTTTTTTTTCTATTTTTGTATGAAAATCATAATGCGGTTCACCGAATACTTACAAAGTTTCCATAGTATAGCTCTTATAGTTACGGAATAAAGTGGCTGTGACATACGGACGGACAGACGGACGGACAGACATGACGAATCTATAAGGGTTCCGTTTTTTGCCATTTGGCTACGGAACCCTAAAAACCCGGGCAAGAGCATGTCGAAACATGCTGAGTGACACTCAGTGAGTGTAGAGTTCCAAATCCTACTACATACACAAAAACCGGGCATGGGCAGCATGTCGGTCCATGCTGTGTGTGTAGGGTTCCAAAGCCGGATAAATATACATCTAAAAAAAACAGCTTGATGCCTTGAGTTATTTGCTTGGTAGTTATTCTAGTTAATTAAATACGTAGAAAACATTCAAGGCTTAGATATTATCACGATTATCACAAATGTATTTGTCCATACCGGGAGTGGAAGTCGGGACCGCTAGCTTCGTAGGCAGAATCACAGCCAACTATGCTAACGCATCGTCAATACATAGGTACACATAGATAATAGGCTATATAAAATATATGTTGCATTAAACGGCTATCTAACAAGTTAGGCACCTATGCATACATGTACGGAATAACATAAAATGGAAATCCCTCAATATATTAAATATTCATCATTTAATTATTTGTATATCTTTTCGGGCTCTATTCTGATTGGTAAAACTTAATTGCTGTTGACATGTCATCGTATTGTCACAGTTATCAAGTATATAAGAGTCATCTCTTATATACTTGACAGAATGGCGCCAGAGTTCAAAACAATACGATAACATGTCAAAAGTGATTAGCTTTTACCGAGTAGTATAGAGCCTCAAGTTAGGTTTATTAATAAAAGTCATAATAGCCATAATAAATAAGCTATTTTGCTAACAAATAAGACACTTTCTATATTCAAGATTCAAGCAGAACTCATCCGGAGACCTTTTTCAAATGACATGACATTGTTCAAATGTCAATTCTATTTAACACTTGTTTTTTTTTACTTTGAATCCTGTGGACCACAGCTTATTAGCCAAATTTATAGTAACAAACAGGACATTTTTTTAGCTCTTAAGACACATCTTAACATAGTATAAAATGAAGTCGCTCCCGCTGTCTGTTCGCGTGGATCTTTTAAATTACTTAACGGATTAGAATGCAGTTTTCAGCAATAGATAGAAAGGTTTATATGTATAATAAGTACGGGTGTTACAGAAAACTCACATAAACCGGAGCGAAGCGGGACGGGTCGCTAGTTGAAAATAGAATAGTTTTTTTTCCAAATCGGTAGTGCTTTTAGTGTGTAAGTATGCCGTGATATGAATGTATAAATAACAACATATTTATAATGGGCCTTTTTTGGGCTGTAACTAAAAGGTTTCGGACCTCTTACCTACTTTATCTTGTCTCCGTGGGAAGTGGATGTGACAGACGGATGGACGGGAGAGTGGTTTCCACTTTGGTTACGGTTTTTTACAGTCACTGAATTTTTATACTCTTTTTATTCACAAATTTAATAGAAAGGGTGTTGAAAATGAACACATTTAAGTTTTTGTGTTCTTTCGATTTGGAAGAAAGCACATTCAAATTAAGAAAAGAGGTTTTAAAAACGTTTTGTGACCATCACTTAAAACTCGAGCACCCTTTACTAACAAAAATTCTAACTCTAAGCAGCACCCTGTATATGCATGTTATTCCGTAATTAGTACAAACTGCATGAAACAACACAGGCGTTGTTACAAAATCATCTTCAATTAGAACTTCTCTCAAAGTACATGCCCAGTTTTCATTCTAGCAGTGATTTAAGCATGTAACGTTAATTGCATGTTGTTGGTGCATGCTCTAATAAGTTCCCTTAATTGTTTACGTGTTAATATTTGATTGTTGTTTCTTGTTCGCTCGGAGTTTGTGATCTATTGGTTCGTATCCGTTTGTTTATACGAGCGGGCGTCCATTTCATGGGAGTGTGCGTGAAACTTTGATTTGACGTATATGTGAGAAACTTTGGCTTAGTAATCAAATTCTACGAAGATTTCTTGTTGTGTTTAATGCTTTAATTAATGTTACTAAATGTCACATCGCGGACATAGCTCAGAGAGTTAGCATGCTGAAGTGGCAATGGGCAGGCCACATAGCTCGGAGAACTGATAACCGTTGGGGAAGAAAAGTTCTCGAGTGGCGGCCCCGCACCGGTGGACGGAGTGTTGGACGGCCTCCCACCCGGTGGTCTGACGACCTGGTTAGGATCGCGGGGAGCCGCTGGATGCAAGCGGCTCAAGACCGTGACTTGTGGCGCTCTTTGGGGGAGGCCTTTGTCCAGCAGTGGACGCCCCAGGGCTGATGATGATGATGAAATGTATTGTTCTTTGATGTTTGTTAAAGCACTAATTTAGTTTCCCTATGGTAGCCCGAATCATCATTTGCCCTAATGCATCGTTTCTCCTAATTCTAATTTAACCTAAACTCATATCGGTTAAAATTTTAAAATACTTTAGTGTTGTACTTTATCTGACTCAGCTGAAAACCAGTTTAGGATAAATGATAATTCAATCAAACGATAAATCTTTATTAGGGATTCATTTCCATTTCTAGTCTAACTATAATAGAGTTTGATGTTTATAAATTTATTGAAACATATATACAATTGAAGAACACTACAAGTAAAAAAGGTATATCCATGAACGTAGTATACTAGACTTGAAACCTTTTTCACTTAATCTTCTCTATCAGTCTTTTGAATGGAATAAAAGGCCAAAAAACAATTAGCAATGCGTATCAATATCGCCTCAAGGTCCTAAAGTGTTGTCTCCGCTGTCATTACACAGTTCATCCATTGACGTCTCATCACAAGTGACTGCAAAATCCGATACAGATAAGGCAGATTATTGGACGGAAACTGGGTCGCTCCGTCGGCACGTCGCTTAAACTATGAAGTGTGTGCTCAGAGCTCCAACAGCGCCCAGACGATTGGGTCCCATACAAGATGGGGTCCCTGATATATAACACGTGTAAGACTGATTTGATTACTTAGCATAGAATTTGCTGCAGGAATTTACAACATGGGGTATAGTATATAAATATATAATATAATTATATAAATAACGTTAGGTTTAGTGATAATTATTCGTAGCGTCTTACCTACCTACCCAATAGTATGATGGGAAAAAATAGTCAACCTAACGTTTCCATATTCTTTAGGCTTCATACTTTCGATTGGTATGTATAGGTTATAGGTTTTTTTTATCATATAAGGACTGGACTGAAATTTTTCAGTCAATTATAAATACATTACTTAGCATATTAAATTTGATATAAAATACTTTTTATCGAATAAACCCGGTGAAGGTCATCTCCTTTTCGGATCTTAGACCAATAGAGATGTACAGTCAAATACTTTTTGTAACCCACCTATGGACTATAGACTTTTCATTTGTAGTTCAACTAGGCCAGCGCTAAGCTTTGATGCCATCACACCCATAACAGATTATGAGGTGAACCTAGCTCTTCGTATGATGAAGTTTAGCAGGAGCCCTGGTGCTGATGGCATATCTACTGTAGTTTTAAGTTGGAGAGCCTAATTGCCTAGAATCAAGACATCATTTTTTTTTAAATGACTCCTTTATTTGTTCGTGATCGTACTATTGAGGAATTTAAATGTTGAACGGGTTGATACCATTACGTAAGTTGGCCGGGTTGTACGTTTTCCACGTTTTAATAGTTGTATCACGTCGCGAAATCTATAGCACGGCTAATTTACGTATTATCTCAAAATGCTACATACACATACATAAACTCACTTCTTCATTCAACTCTAAAAACGTTTATATTACCACATTTTGCACAATCAGGCTGAGAATGTTGACCGGTAGCCCATCGCCTACCAGTATTTCAAGCCTTTGTTCCCTTAGTCGCCTCGTACGACATCCACGGGAAGACGGAGTCGCACTATTATAACCCGGCAGCCACAAGCATTAAATTCCTTTAAAGTATAGTATCTTCTTCTCTCTTCTTTATAGACATCTATTGGACGCCCGCGACTTTGTACGCTTCGTTTTGTGTTATTCCCCTTTTTATCCCCTTCTTTTTAACTGTATTAGTACATCCCTACGGTGCCTAAGGCGGTGCGTTTTCTGTCGGTCAATAACTAAGTCCGTAAAGTCAAAGAAAAGTTAAATATGTATAGAATAATAGATAGAAGATGACGAGTGACAAGGATAGTTTAGTTTCGAATTTAGTGCTTCGTAGTAACTATTATATGCAGGATGTGTAAATTATTTATAGTTTTCAGCTGTCAATCACTATAATAAGTAATCTCTCAAACAACTTATAGTACGTACGTATTTCTAAGAGCCGTATTTAAATCCTTATCTTGAGTGAGTCGCCGTCTTAAGACGCATTAATAATCACAGTTGACGAGGATTCTAGGACTTGACGTTTACTTTAAAACGTCTTATAAAGACAGAGTGTTCCAAAAGCAGAGTGCAATGACTGTTCCTACAGAAGACAGCAATCGATGCTAATTAAAGAACAGAAAGGTAAAACATTTGTTACATTTTAAAACGAATCATAATTTCACTGTTACTATGCAATGCGGTTTTCACGACTGACGCTGCAAGCTAAGTAGTCACTGTAAACAAACATGAAATTCAAACATTTAAATCCCAACGAACGCTTTGTCCGTTGAGCTGTAAGCACAGACAAGTCCCCTCCACTTTGTTTTTTTTATATGCTAACTGTGTCCCCGGAATCACAACCAGCCAGCATTTTTTTCCTCGTTAAATTCGTCGCCGCTGCAGCCACTTCAGACGGATCAGCGCGGATTACCCGTGCGGACGAGAACTGCCGGGCAATTACGAAAGCGATCCTTATTTTGAATTCTGAATCTATTGTTTGTTTACTACCAAGCTTGTGGTACTAATTGGACAGTTTTTTTTAATGTCTTGTTTTCGCAAAATTAGCGATTCATGAGGTTTCACAAGTAATCGATAAGGACAAAATGTTGGACACTTGATTTTATGTTAAAGATGATAAAGGTCGTTTTATTTGTGTTGCAACAATAATTTTGAAACCCTTAAAGTCATTTTGTATAGTATTATATACATCACATTCAAAAAATGTTTTCGATATCTTAATCATGAAAATACACCTCATTCCATTTTCGAAGCGTTTCTGAACGTATCTAAAATGTCAAAACTGACAGTGGCGTTTGACAGCCGTTCAATCATCTGATCAGTTGCACGATTTAACGGAGCAATGCGGAGAAGCTTTGATACCATTCTACGAGTAGGTAAGAAAATTATTTTAAAATATTAATTGTTCTGCGATGCTTATTATTACTCCTGAATATTGTTTGTAAAGGTGTTAAGTGTGTTTTTTCATAATAATTTCAATAGATGTAATTATATTTGCACTGCTTTTTAATCGTTTCTTCCATGTGTATATTATACTATGTACATTGCAACTGCGTGAGTACATAAGGTGTAGTTTGTTGTGTATAGTAAAATATACATTGCCACCGCATCAGCAATCAATACATTTCCTTATGTGTATAGTATACTATACAAAACTACTTGTGCTCACTAACATTTGTGATGGTATTTTTTTGTTGTTTGGTTTGGCATAGGTTTTTCATCAATTCTAATACTAGTAAGGTAAATGTACGAATGCTCGACCCTGACCTAATAGTTGGCACCTTCTACCTTATGTCGCGGGAAACCGCTGGATGACAGTAGCAGAGGACCGATCGTTGTGGAAAACCTTGGGGAAGGCCTTTGTCCAGCAGTGGACGTCTTGCGGCTGATAATGATGATGATGATGACCTTATGTCGTAGCGACAGAGGTGACAGATGGGTATCTACTATCATTAGGGTATCGAGCATTGGGACGTTTTCCTTATACACCTGGTTGATGCACACACCCGTTTTGTCTTTATTTGCTTCGGTTTTTGGGTTTGGTTAGCATGATTTCTT
Organism: Acleris sparsana; assembly: GCA_923062465.1. Taxonomy (NCBI): domain Eukaryota; kingdom Metazoa; phylum Arthropoda; class Insecta; order Lepidoptera; family Tortricidae; genus Acleris; species Acleris sparsana. Next base: position 10,825,348 of record OV281306.1, on the reverse strand, counting down.
TGCTTGTTTCAGCCTGCACAACATAACCGTGCTAGGCGAATACTAACGTTAGTTCCTAGTATAGGAGCAGAGTCGTGTGCAAGTGAGTCTAGTAGTGAAGATGAGGCTCCACAAAACCCTGCCAGTTCCGCTCCAAATACTGCCAGTACCTCACAATCGTCCTCAAGATCTAGTTCACCCGCACCCTCCATAGATTCATCGTTAGAAACATTAAATTTACTAGACAAGTCAAGCAGCTGTCCAAACAGCCCAATTTCGCCTATTCTTCGTGAAGTATTTCCAGAGCCATCACAGTGTGATTATAATGCTATTCCGTCAATAACCTCCATACCTTTACTTCCATCAGTACAAGAAGCCGATACAAACATACCAAGTATCCAACCACCGGACACACCTATAACAAGACAAACAAGATCTGTACTTGATTCACAACCAAGTTCCTCGCACGCCGCCACGTCTAGAAACACTCGTTCTCGTAAACGCAAACCTGTAACAACTACTAGGCCGAAAAATTCAAAACGGTTTTGTACTCATACTAAAAAACTGAAACTGAATTTCAAATGGAAGAAAACTTACCTTCAACATCGTGCTGATATACCGAAGTCCGCGTTTACCAAGGAACTTCCCTCAAACAGGACTCCGCTGGATTACTTTTATTATTTCTTTCCGGAAACGCTCATTGAAGACATTGCTATAAACACGAATTTATATAGTGTACAAGAGACAGGGCGTTCAATCAAAGTTACGTCAGAAGAAATAAAGGACTTCTTGGCCATAAACATACTGATAGGAATAGTGAATATGCCGTCGTATAAAGACTACTGGAAAACTTCCCTGAGGTACCACAAAATAGCGGATTTAATGCCTTTAAAAACATTTCAGCAAATAAGGCAATACATTCACTTCGTCAATAACAGTGAAGCAGACACAACAGATCGGTACTTCAAATTACGACCTCTTCTCGACAAAGTTCGTGAACGATGCTTGTCGGTCGAAGAGGAGAATGCTTTTAGCATAGTCGAAATGATTATACCCTATAAAGGTAAGAAGGCCGGGAGCCGTCGTCAGTATAACCCAAATAAGCCCTGTAAATGGGGTTTCCAAAATATAGTCCGTGCAGGAGTTTCTGGAATCGTATACGATTTTGTACTTTACGCAGGAGAAGACACATTTCGGCAAATAGATTTTACAAGTTGGTGCTAAAATGGTCCTGGGTTTGTGTAAAACTATAAAACAACCTGCTTGTGTAGTATATTTTGACAATTACTTCACTTCGTTGGAGCTGGTATATTTGCTACGCGAAAATTATGGGATTTTTAGCCTAGGTACGGTGCGAAAAAATAGATTACAAAACGCCAACACACTCTTATTACCCGATAAGACAATGAAAAAAAAGGGACGGGGCTCTTCATGTCAACTTGTATGCAATGACACAAAACTCGCAATAGTTAAGTGGTATGATAATAAACCTGTCACACTCCTCAGTTCCTACGTGGATTCGCACCCGATGGAAAAAATCAAACGCTTTTCCAAGAATGATCAGGCTCACATAGAAGTTGAATGCCCTCAAATTGTAAAACATTACAATCGCCATATGGGAGGTGTGGATCTGGCTGACATGCTAATATCACTTTACCGCACAGGTTTTAAAAGCCACAGATGGTATTTAAATATATTCTCTCAAATAATAGACATCTGCGTTAACAATGCTTGGCTATTGCGAAGACGGCAATTTGAACAGGCCAAAGTGAGAAAAAAGAGTGACCCACTAAAAGATTTTCGATATGAAATATTTACGCAGGGTTAACAAAAGGACAGAGGCATGTGGCAGTAAACGATATCCCAACGGTAGCCGACACTAAAAAAATTAAAAAGCCAGCAACTGAAAGGCCCGTGGATGCTATAAGGTTCGACAGAATCGACCACTGGCCCACGCACACAGGCTATGGAAGATGTAAATTATGCAAAGGTGGCCAGGCTAGTACAAAATGTACTAAATGTAACGTCCACCTCTGCTATGTGAAGACCAGGAACTGTTTTGTATCATACCATGTTCAGAGCGAATAAATAGCAATGTATAGTATATACCATACGGCTGCTAAAAATGATTTTTGTTCGTGATGACTGCAGTGTATGGTATACTATACATATGATTTCTAAATACCTACAAGTTAAATATTTTTTATTTTATTTTTTACTGTGTTTTTTGTCAATAATTAAACCATAGAAAACAAGAATTGACGTTTTTATTACAAAAAAAACTTGCGGCCTTAAGAGCCAAGTGTCAGTAGTATATTGAGGCTGTGAGCAAAAAAGTAAGAGTGACCCACTAAAAGATTTTCGATATGAAATATGTACGTAGGGTTAACACTCTTTTGCAATAAAAAAATAAGCAAAATATAAAACTTACTACAGTATACATATTTTTAGAACTTTTACTTTTTAGAAAATTTCACATTGATTGATTCAAAATTACAACACGAGTTCACCCGCTTGTGGCATGGTCCATAAAATGCTGGCCGTGTTCCCCCTTTGCACAGCCAGACTCAGCCGCTGCGCGAAAAACGACATAACTTTTCGACACCTCTTTTACAAATTTCTTGGTGTCTGAAGACCACGGACACAATGTTTCCATTGCAAGTCCCGCAAAATAGTAATTTTCATTGAGAAATGCGTATTTGTGGCACTTGATGGTCTGGGCACGGTCAGCGGCGGACCCAGGCAGACGAGCGGATCCCTCGACGTGAGACGGAGCTAACGTGTCCACGCATGCTACGTCCCAAGCCAAGGGGCGGCCCAAACACCATGGCACCAAAATGCAGCTGTCAGGTCTTTTGCCATCCGAGGCAGAAAAACCTGAGGGCTCCAGGGTAGCCGGAATATTATCTGTGCCGGGGGAACGTTTGACAATATCATTAAGGAAATTGTTTCTAAAAATGCGGCCAGCACTTAAGTGTCTCAAAAGAGACCATGCCACCCCAGTGAGTTGACGTGTTGACCACAAAGGCAACAGGGGTGTGGTTCACAAATAGGAATGCCAAGGCGCAGACAAACAGCCACCCGAAGAGTACAGGGATCCAACAGGGATCTCAAATTTCGAGAAAGGGGAGCGTGCAACCAATGTCCAGTTTCCCGCTCAGACGCTGCCAGCAATCTGGCTCGTTAAGAAGGGACGGTGATGTTGCTGAGAAGATTTTTATGTATACACTTTATTCCAATAGAGTCCCAGGCTGATTGAAAAGTCTTGTCAGGAGGGGCACTCTCACCTGGGCTCCATGTGTTCCATTTAGTTTCGGCGTCTGCCAAACACGAAACCTCTACATCAGCGGTGTGGGGAATTTTAAGTATACCACTGATGAGGGTGAGCGTGCTGATGACAGACGACAGAAACGCAGGGAGTGCCAGACTGCTAGTGGATCTTTTATGCCTAGGCCATCGAATTTTATTGGAAGAAGTGCTTGGGTCCAACTTGGAGAAGTAAAAGCTATGTTAAGAATGCTGATAGTCACTTTCATAATGTTGTCGATATTTTCAGTTAAAGATTGGAATTTCAAGCAAAATATAAATGGTAACGTGCGGATTAATTTCAAAAAGTAAATCGGAAATATTCCGGAAATTATCAATTACTGAATTTAATATCGCTGGGATGGTATCGTCTTAAATAGGAGCGCCGAGAAGTGTTAGTGAAGATGGGAATAGGATAGAAATGTTAGGAGTGAGAAGGTTTACCTTGTGTAAAAGGTCATTGTGGGCGCTGGGTGAAACATTTTTTGAAATAAAAATTTCGCTCTTATTGTGGTTTAGTGACAGAGCTATATCAGAGAAACGATTAATAATTAGTTGAAGGTCAGAGAGGACTGAGGCGGTACCTCCAATTATGCCATCATCCAGGTACCAAATATTAAGATCAGAAGAAAGCTGCTTGATAATGGGATTGATGGCTAGGCTAAAGATGGCGAGGCCAAGCGGACACCACCTTTCACCTTCACCTTCACCTCACCTTTCACGGTCACCTTTTTGACAACCGACACTGGATGGAATCTCATTGTTTTTGTACATTAATTTTGAACGTGAACTGTAACATTGCCAAAGACAACTATATATTTCCGGAAGCTCACTTTTAATTTGATTTAGTAAAGCACCATCCTATTCCATCTTAGTCCTCAGGGTTGGCAACGCATTTGCAGTCTTAGGCTTGCAGTCTTGTGAATGAAAATCTCGATGGGTCACAGTTTCCACTTAACATCAGGTGGCTTGTGTGCTCGCATTATTTACGATATGATTATGGAGTCAACGGAAATTTTATATTACTCTGTTTTCATTTGCCGACTTTTTACGCAAAATACCTATCGCCTTTCGTTGTTTAAACTGAAATTATTAGTAGAATAAAAAAAACACGACGAACCGTTTGCCAATATATTGTGAATAAATATTGAGTAAAAAAGCATGTCGAGTTTCAAATGCACTTTTTAGTAAATACTAGTAAGTGTGGATTTATTAGAACGATGCATTTATCGAGCGAGCTATTTTCAGATGGATCATCGATATAGGTAGACTTATAATTAAAGTTTTAACCTCGTGAGAAGCGTATGCAATACGATAACCACTTTTCAACCCTATTTATAGCGTGATAAGGTCCAAAAGTAGTAAAAAAGTTTCTTGGTCGTCTATACTCAAGGTAATTGAGTTTAAATTATATTTCCATTAATTAATTGGACTTTTTTCCGAGCCAGTCTGTTCAAATTCCCACTCACAATATTATTGCTTTTAATTCTCCGATTGTTTCGTTTGTTTTATTCCCATACTGGAATACAAAATGCGAACACTGCTGGTTTAGCGGTAGGTAGGGTAACGATCCGGACGGCCCACCACTCAAATCTCCATTGACTCCACTGACGTTCACCTACTTGGTGAAGTAAATACTAAAATATTTTCGCGGTTTCCGCTTATTCCGTTTTCCCGAAATAATACAGACTGACGGCGGGCGGAAGCGTTTGTAATAAAACTCCACTCAGCCGTATTCGCGCTTGACGGTTATCCTTGTCACTCACGGTATGGTAGATTATTGGCCGAGGGATGAAAGTGATGGCTTTGAACCCAAGATGTTTAGGATCTACGAGCGCCAGCGAGGCGTTGTAAAGTTCGAGAGTGCAATTGATACTTTTGTTTTTAGGGTTCTGTGGCCAGGGGGTACCTTGACCTTGGGGGAGCTTGTTAATATGCCGTCACGACACTCTCCGTCTCTCCGTCCGTCCATCCATCTGTCCGTCCTCCGTCCGTCCTCACTTTTAAGAGCTGTATCTTTCGAACCATAATAGAAAGTGGGTTTATTTTTTCCGAATATGTGTTATTACGACGGATTTACGTACATAATAAATAAACAAAGTGAAATAATAAAGGGCGTCATCATACAAGAAAAGTTTTTTCAGTCTTGTCATTTGGAATCATAAGAAAATAAGACCGTTATTTTACCCCCAAACAAAAACGAGGGATGTAAAAAAGTTTCACGTGTTCGTGTATCTGTGTGTCTAGCTTTGACATCGTAGTTCCCAAAAGGATGAACCGATGAGCCAGTTAAATTGCAATAGTTCTTATCTACGTTTTATGAAAATCTGTGCAGCCGTTTAAGAGATATCAGGTCTGGGAAAGGGCATCGCCATATTAATATTTATTCCCGATTGTAAATAAGAATGTCGGAAGGGGAAGGCCAAGGCGAAAGTTTCACGATCGGATCGGGGACGTATTGAGAAAGGGCCAGGTCAGGAGACTCTAAACCGACGCACGTATATGAAGCCTTATGAGTGTAGAGGAAGCGAGGGAAGTTTGTTTGTATCGTAGCAAGTGGAAGCAAGTGGTCTCTGCCTACTTCTAAAGGAAAGAGGGGTGATTGTATGTATGTATGTATGTAAAAGGGTTCGGCTGGTTGGGTTAGGGTAAGGTTACCAGCAATGCCCTGAGTCCTCTGAGTCTATTATGTGTTAACTGCATAATATAATAGACTCAGTGAAATGCAATCATCATACAATTTGCATGCCTAATACACATGAGATCTGTAACGGTCTAATTATAAGCACGTTACTGCCAATTAAGATGGGAGCCTGTTGTTTGGCCAAAATATTTTCGATGAAAAGTATTAAATTCAAATAATTTATTTGTTGAACAAAGGTAAAAAAATTACCGTATACATAAATGAAAAAACTAGTTCTTAAAAATCTTTACATATCGAACAACGTATCTTGTCTAGGCTTCTGATTGTGTCCAACTTTAGATTTGCCAAAAAAAAACAGTGAAAACATACAGAAAACGATTAAAAAGACATTTAAATAATGTCAAATAGTTCAAAGGAATTCTTGAAAACCGAAAAAGAGGATAGGATACAATAAATACTCTTCGAAATAAACTGAGCTCCGAATTGAAATAAAAGGGACTGGGGTCGCATAAATTCTATTCGCGATAAGATTAAGGGTAAACGAAATTTTGACCTTATTTTCTTGCCTTTCGTGGAAATTTCTATAGGTAATTTATCAATTCGAGAGTAACTTTTCCATGATTTATTTATTATGTTAAAACAGTTACTCTGATTCATAAACCGTATATAAAGTTTGCTTAAAATATGCTTTGGCCATATCTCTCATTATGACATCTGAATTTGACAGAAAGTAACAAAGCACATTTTTGCTAAAATAGGTTAATTGTACGTTTATGAATACCCCATCCGTTTTTTTATATCTAGTATTCAGTACAGTATTTTTTTATTTTAACTTTACCCTCTATGGATGTCATATTAATTATGCAGAAAAAAATAAACTCATTTTCTATTTCTATTTATATCTGGTAAAGTCGCGGAATGAAAAGGTCAAGAGTAAAAACCCTTTACATACCACGACATACCTACATAAAATAAAATATTTGGTACTATTGCGATTAACATACCTTTAAAAATGCGCCTTTTAAATAAAAAGCAATTATATCCATTTTCGAGTATTTTTTTTTTATCTTTAATATTAAATGTATAAATTATGCACAACGTTAATTTTTTACATCCTGTACCTATTTGTATCGCGTATTCAACATGATCAAAGTCCCAGTAATTGACATCTTGACACATCTTGTGTCGCACAAAACAATGACCAATTAGCATAATATTATAATAAATCTTAAGAAATCATGAATTCTGGAATTTTTATACGCTATCAAGAAATGTTTTTTAGGAATGTTTTTCTTCCATGCAAAAAAAAATTGTTTAAATAATGTTCGAATAACCACATAAGATGTACGGTCGACGTCAAAGATATGTTTAAATTGTTTCACCTTATTCTATTGAAATAAGGTACATAATCAACGCAATTTAATGGAAACTAATATTATTATTTTAACTAAGCATATTTTTTTCAAATATTTATACAACAAAAGTAATCAAACTGCAAATTCCCACTCACAAAAAAAAATCCACTTTATAGTATTCTAGCCTCACGAAATCATATTTAAATATAACTTACTGGTCAAATTGGATCACCCCCTAACATCATAATTTAGTTAATAAGAGCACCTGATTGAGCAATCACCTTAATTAGTGTACCTGTTCTGCTCATTGTAAGCAATCACGGTATTATGTACTCCATAGATCCCGATAGTCTATTTAATGCGTAGACTTGGATGGGTTGATAAAATGACGTATGATTGATGTTTATGAACTCAAGCAATGTACAGCAGAAATATTGAAGAAACTATACCCTTAATACGTATCCAGGTGAGTTAAAGTAGTAGCTAGTTATTAGTTAAAAATATTGTTGATTATGACGAACAAATAAATGAGTGGAATAGGCAAAACAAAGTTTTTTTTTGTTAACTAAGTTAGTTTTGAGTGATCGAATTACTCTTAAATTAAGTAGGGATTCAATAAAAAAAATGTGGGACGTTTTTTACTCGTCTATCGTTTCTAATTACATTTTATCGACATCTCCTCAGGCATCATGTTTCTAACGTCAAAGCGAATCTACCGGAATTAATTCCGCTTTGAAGATAATCGTAACGATTTTGCAGTTTGTAATAACAGATATCTAATATCTAAATTATACACTAATGGCTGGATTTGCACGTTCTGTTATCCTTTTTAAGCATGAATAAATATTTAATTAATATCTTTTAATTAACAAATGTATGATATTAATTAGCAACATTAGATATGTAAGTTTATGCAATAGCAAAGATGTTTAATGTTGCATGTATGCATACTTTTATTGCATGATAAATGCACCGGATCGAACAAAAAAGACCATCAATAAATGTCACGAACAGACAAACAGAAAAATCAATCAACTCAAATTAATTAAAGGCGTATTGATAAAGCCCTGGAACACACGGTTCTGCATTTTTATTATATAGGTCGTGAATCCGTGAAGTCACGCGTTATAAAATAATAATATGCACCTAAATTCTCTTTTTTTAACTTAGGCAGCCATATTTTATAAACGTGGAGTAGCTAAGCCATGCTTTGTCCTAATCAGTCACAAAGGTTAGAGTGACAGATAAGGCCAAAGCATGGCTTTACTACTCCAGGGTTATCTCTGTTCTATCCATGTGAATCTGTCAAGCTAGTAATGTCTGAACAATCACTTTTTAAATCAATCGTTTTTAATAATATTAAATGTATTTTAATTAATAATTAAACTAAAAAAAACGTCAAAAATATTTGAATTTCACACAAATCAATTGTAACCCACATTCTACCAGATTGACCGAATCGCGTGGAAAAAAGTCATTTAACGTGTTTTTAACAAACTGTTTTTTATTGTTCAAAGGCAGAAGAAGGGAACTCGCGGACCTCAGAAGGAGAAGACAACGATGGGAGTGAGAACAACGCCGGCTCTTCTAGAGGACTGTCCGCGGCCACCTCGAGAGAAGAGGACGATGACTCGAGCAACAATGCCAGTGAATGCAAGAGTCCAGGCCAAAGGTGAATTTCCTTTATTTAACCTAAGTTTACCTAACTGGCTAACCTAAAATATATATATTTATTACTTATTATAAGCCTACCTATTATGTTATTTCCCATAGGACATAATGTCTTTATTTACGTAATTATTGAGAGTCATAATTTTGATAACACTGGATCCTTAACATTTTAGTTTTTTTAATTAGGTGAGATAAGGCTAGGTAGGATAGGTTTAATTCATAAAATTCGTGAAAAGGTAACACTTTGTTAAGTATACGTTATGACTTGCGATAATTATGACCTAATACATTATGACTAAAAAAATATGGCATGTGAAATAGAGCCGCAGGTAAAACCTAACTACCACTACCAAGTAAAGGTACGCCCACACCAATGCTTAAAAAACGGTGACGGTACGGATTCGCAGTAACGCATGCCCTCCACACCGCTGCTTAAAATACAGTGTCGTTGCGTAAACAAAAGACGGGGTCATAGTAACAACATGGCGCCGATAATGACGCACCGTTAAGCAGCGGTGTGGAGCGCATGCGTTAAAAACGGTACGGATACGATGCGTCACTGCGATTCCGTACCGTCACCGTTTTTTTAAGCAGCGGTGGGGTCGCACCTTAAGAGCGGAGTGTACAAAAATTAACTAAAGTAACCTTGAACTCTAGCTATTCAAAGGTGATAATAACTGACACCTTTTACATAATAACTATGTATTGGTGATCATAACAAACATTTCAAAAATTCAGTTCTATTATGTTGTTTGAAAACCTATCATAGAACAAACCACCCATATCCAAGTCAGACATTGGATATACGATATCCATGTTATTTAATAAAACGTGAGATATTTCGGGAAATTATTAGGCTCAGTCTGTCTGACACAACAATCGAAATATCTTTCTTTATTCTGGTCCCGCCTAACAATAGCTCTAATTCCTCCCACCGGTTACAGACAGATAAATAATTGACTGGCTTCGTTCAGTGAACAATGGCCGCTGTCAACCTGTAGACACCCTGTATACAGCCATTAGTTATAGCCTTATGTATACTTCGGCTCATTATTGGAAAACCGTACGAGATAATATTCTGCGTACGTGAGACTAGGAAAAACTGGTTCTAGCTGGGCGTTTCTCAAAAGTTTGGGCACTTTAGGTCACAACATTAGATAAAAGAAGGCGGGTAGGTAGGGTTCATGAAACTGCAATAATAAAGTAATATCATTATGTTATTATATACACAAAATTGTGGAGTGCTCACCCAACGATACGTGTATTGACGACTGGATTCCAATAAATAGGAAGTAACAAAATAAGCTCTGGCTACACTACACCTTTAGTATAAATAATTAAATGTTAATGGCTATAAAAATTCAACCATCATTTTCTATTATGGGTTGGCTTTGGTCGATATTAAATTAAGAGCGCCTACAAAGAGAGTCTGTCCCAAAAATATTTGTTACTTATTGTTTAATGTTTTAAGATATTTAAAACATTTTTTTTTATATAAGGTCAGTCTTTGTCTAGTAGGTCTATAACCTTGACCTTATTTTGAGACTACGTCGGTTTCTGGGTGTTTGTCGTCTAATAAATCATCCCACAAATCGACCCACACGACTTTCTGTCCTCTACGTGACGAAATAATCAACTAACTGAGTTAAGTATTACAAAACAAAAATGACACATAATTGCTTGTGTTACCTACCTGCGTTACCGCACAAAATGTGTTTAAGGCATAAGATTATTTAATACATTGATTTCTTATTAAAATTGGCCTTAAAAACTTTCTTCTACCCGAACTACCTTAAAAATGTTATATTCTTGAAATATATGCTAGATGTGATCGTCAGCTTCTATAGACTTCAGTTACTAAATTTAAACTGATCTAAATGAGTCAGTCCGCTTAGACAAACGTAGAAGCTACATTTAGCGCTTCAGCCTTCCAAGTACCACACCAGACCAGTCTAGGTCGTATCATGAGAATAAATCAAATGCCGCTGTGACCTATATTCAGTCCATTTGGAGGCAGAAGGTACTCACGTTGACTCGCTGGTAAAAATAGTACTATCTCCAGACAGCACATGTTTCACAAAGACGTTAACTTATAGGTACTTAAGTCGAATGTTGAAACAATTTAAATTATTAAAAAGAACAAAATCTTGCGTAAATGGCATCCTATAATTGTATTCAGATACAGGATGAATCCTAAGCACTGTTTTCTTTGCTTGTTTTTTACAGAAATAACTGTAAAAGAAATGTCATGTTAAAGGGAGTTCCAAAAAAACCCAAAAATTTTCTTTAGATTTGGAAAAAAAACGACTCAGATTTCACACAGTAATGTGTTTTGCTTTTTTGTAACATTCTGTATTTATTATTAGTTATGAACAATGTAATCGCAACATAAATAAACTTTTACTAACGCTTACCAACGTAAGCTATATTGTTTCATGCTGAGTTGGCTACTGTCGTGTTCTTAAACTTACGAGAACAGTTCAATAACTTTTCCAGAGCATACACATTAAATATCTGATAATTACTGGTTGGCAGTATGCGAAGAGCGAATTTCCAATAAACGATAAAGCTGTCAGTTCCCATCGTTACCCGAAGTTTAAAAATGAGCCGTCGCCCGTTCAAACTTTATCGTTTCTGCCGGACGCGTCCCCAATTCAAACTCTTATTTATTCATTGCAGTATTTTGGTTTCCAATAACCGTCGCCGTCGTGTCCGCGATAAATGATGTTTTATTTACAAAATTATGTTTGTGCCGATCTTTATTAAATGTAATTAGAGTAATTGAGGTAGAAATGATTACCGAGTTGGGGGATGGAGGAGGAAAAAAGTAAGTTTTGGAAGTATGTTGTTAAGGAAAGCAGACCAACAGATGGAAACAAATTTTGTACAGTTCTTCTGGATTCTTTTTTTGATTTTGCAATGTTCTTCGTCCGTTATTTAAAAATGTTGAGTTTGATAAGAAAGAGATGAGAAAAAGACAGATTAAATACTATAATTCCCAAGCAAATTACAGGATGTCCTTACCTACTTTATTGAAGTAACACCTAGAAGATGTCTCTCCATTTCTTGAGAGGACGTGAGTTTTTATCTTGATAAATCGAATCTTTCTAACCTTAAACTCTTTTACCATACTCAGCTTTATTCTAGTAACCTTATAGATCAAAATCAAAAACTTTTAAATATGCCAAGAGCATTATCAACCCTAATTCTCGTACTTCCACAAAGTTTACAAGGCTGTCGCTCTTTCAGATTCCCCTGAATGTTTAGTGTGCCGTATGGACGGGACACCCTGTCTCTGATTATTGATTGAATGTATTCTCGGCTGGCATTGACATTTATAGTGCAACGATTCCTGTCAATCTTGGGTAGGATCTGGTGTTTGTGCTAAGCCGAGCTAAATCGCTCGAAGCATGGTTGGCCTCTTTTAACAGATAGCTTGTCTGTAGCTATAGCTTTAAGGCTGATGCACGTCAGCGGACCAACCGAATGAGGAATCGAATTTGCCTTGAATACGTTTACACAGGGTGTATTTTTAATCTAAGGTGATATGTTTTTGTGAGGTGTTTTTATTATAATATGATAAATGATAAATAGTAATTATTATTATCTACATCTTTCATGGTATATATAGTTCTGTCTGAAAACATAGATTATAAACATTCATATTCTATGAATTTTCATAGATTTCTATGAACATGCTTTTAAATCTCTGTAGATAATTCTTTCATGCCTTCGAGTACAATGAGAGTAAAACTATTTATCTACTTTTACGCAGCTGTCACTAATTGGTAATTTAAAAAAAAGAAGAGGTGTCTTATAATAAAAATACATTTAATGTATTGCTAGTACTTACTTGAATATCTTTTGACCGAACATTGAACGATACAAATTTTATAGACCGTATTTTTAATTCATTCATTTAAAATTACACGAATTTCTAAACTCATTGCATCCACGTCGCCCCTGAAGTTGCTTTCACATGGATATATTTCGGATAGCTCAAGTTAATTAGGGGAATGCTGAAACTTTCGTGACTGGAAGCAATCAGCAGCTGGAGGAAATAAACGACAGCGCATCACGCTGAGTTGCTGACGGCAAATTGAATTCTAAATATAAGATGCTTAGACGAGCCATATTTTTAGCAATGTGTGTGTAGTAACTTATACTGTATTTATTCTTACTTATCTTATATAGTAAACAACTATCTTACCTCTTAATGAACCTTTTTTGGCTGCTATTCTTTTTCAGTAAATAAACTATACTATGAAGGGGGTGGTGGGGTGCTAATCAAATTATACCTTGCAATGCAATACGTTAATACATTTATTTATAACATTTCATTGGTTGTTTTTTTTAATGTTTTCTCTTCAAAATCCAATGTTCTGTCGTACAAGTCCATGACATCTATACGTTATTTTCAGTCGTAACTATTTTAAAATATCGGGCCATAGAGGCGACGTGAAGGTCTTCAACCTTCACAATACTGAGTAAACATTTGGGACATCACTTGGTCTGTGTAATTGCTTTATTTTATTTAGAATAGTTTCTGATTTAACAACAAAAGGTTCATTTTGAGGTTAGAAAGTTGTTAACTATCTTAGACAAGAATGAACATGTGGTATTTGTTGCGTACATTGTAAAAATATAAGTGTTTGGAAAAATGTTAAAATTTTCGTTTAATATTCTCTTAAAATTAGTGTTTTGTTTCTTACAGTTTTTGCCAGTATTATTTTTACAGCAATCCGCGTCTGAAAGGTTTTCAGCTGCATTAATATGATACTTAAATTCATATAGTAGGAGGACCAGAAGGTTATTGTTGGAAACCAATTTTAAATCTGATTTCTAGACTTACAAAATTTAAGTATTATTCCATTAGGCCATATTTTCCTTGCAATAGTGTCCAAATTTATGAAAACTGGTCAACACAGCTTGCCATGGCCTGACAAATAGCCTCAAAGACGTTTTCAGAGTTACACTAACAAGCAGAATTTTAACTATGAAGTCCTTAAAAAATAACGATCAGATCGATCTATCGTCCGAATCCTTTAATCCGCCGCCAATCAGCAGTATTGTTGTTCCAATATGGGCATAATACAACTGGTGAAATAACCGTATAGAGCACTTACACCTTAGTCCTGGGGTTAAGTTAGCAATGTGCAGTCTTGAGATTGCAATCGTCTATGGCTCTCCGATCCCACTTATCATGAAGTTGCCCATGTGCTAATTCGGCTTCCCAATGACAGAAAAAGTTGTGTTTTTGTCAACATCCAATTGGCCTTGGTCGCCCCTCTTCGGAATCTCGATTCATCCCCTAATTTAACTCCCCCGCAAAACTTTCCCAACTGGCCCAAACTAATTAATTCATGTGGAGAGAAATTTGTTTATTAAACAATTAAATCGGATTATAATTTTGAAAATATTTAGCATAATTCCATTTGGGATAATTAACGGAATTAAATGTTAGAGCACATATTTTATAAGCTTAAAATCCAACTAATGGTTTTGCAAACGTTTTTAGAATATTATTTTTATCGTGTCCCAAGGCCGGCGGCGGCGCCAGGCAGAAGAACGCGTATGTATGTATATGCTAATTATTATTTTTTATGATAAATACGAATGATTATTTCAAAACATCCTTAACATATTCATTTAAGTCATACCACCAAAGTAAGAAGTGAATGATTTTTAATGTAATGCTTTCAAATAAAACGCTTGATTCCCAGCGCAAATTACGCTTAGCTGTCAGCAGGACTCAGAAACTTTTGCAATACCGAAGTACAGCTCGGTGAGCTCCTGTAATATAGTGGAAGGCATGGTTGAGTCTTATTACATACGAGATAAATGTACGTCGAAATTATTACGAGATGTATAATAGTTGAAAGAGCGTGAATTCTGAACGATTCTGCCAAGTTAGTAACGCCCAAAATGACCATCAAATTAAAGATTATAACGCAATTTAAATATTTTTGAATATATTATGATAAATATTTTCAATCAACACGTTTAAACATTAATTGCAGCGTTGTTACCTTTTAAATCGCAAAACGGCCACAAGGTGTTCCGTTTTCAGATTGATTGTTGATTATTTAATTTCAATAATCGCTTTAAAATTAATGGTATTGTAGTTTTAGAATCCTTATTAACACATGTCTAAATTCATTTAGAAACCTACATAATTTGGAAAAGCCAAAACTTTATGGTTTCAGATATTGGTTGCTAGATTGGCTGAATTGTTCGGAATGATCACTCATAATTCAGTCTAAATTCAAAATTCTGAGCGAGAATCTCTTGTACACATCATGGAAATCAAACTGCTTGGCATTGAATGTTTAACCCACGTTTAAAACGTCCTGTATAAATAGATTTGTCCATTTTACCGCACACCCTGTAGTGTCAACTATCAACCCATTTAAACCGGTAGACAGATCCTGTTACAAATATACTCGCTCAGATGCGTATGGCTTCTGTATCTCGATTTACCAGAGACGGAAGCGAGTGCGAGGTTTATGGGGGCTTTTATAGGGGTTCCTTGGACAGTTATTGATTTTGATACTTTATTTGTATGTCATTCTATTAGATCGTCGTCTTCGCGTGATTTTCACGGTATACAATTTAGGTCAAAATATCCCACGAAACAAAAAGGATCATTGCAGGTTTAGGATTGCAGTCGTGAGATTGTAATCTTAAGATCGCAAAGGTTACACTTACGATCTGCATCCTATTTCACCATCTTGACAATGACACGTGACCGGGGACAATTTGGTAAACACATAATATATCAGTGAGGATTCATATTTAAAAAAAAATGTACACTGAAATGTCACCTGTCCCCTGTCATTGTCAGAATGGTGAAATAGGTGGCAGGTATCCCATGTGCTTGTTTGCATTCTCCATACCTTAAAAAACACTTGATGGTTGCGAATTTAGGAATATTTTACAAAACCTCGTTTGTGTCTATGTAATTTTCGAGAAAGTAAATATTATTTTCCTAACCTGTCTAGATTGTTGAGCAAGTTATCGCCATTCACCACGAATGCGAAGCCAGACGATATGTAAGTGGCCACCATCGGCACCCTTCGCTTATCGAGAGCTTAGCGAGCCCCTAGCCGAGCACGATCCAGACCACTGCCGATTACGAATGCCTCATAGCAAGCGACTGGTGTGGCTCTCGAGTCGCAATGTATCACTATTTGCGATAAACAAGTATTGGAAAACAAAAGGCGATCGTACTCAAGTCTCAGGGCCTCTATTCTAGGCGGTAAAAACGAACCGCCTTTGACCAGAAATCGTATTGTCAATGTTTTGATAGCTCTTATTCAAGCAATGGCGGGCAAGGAAAAAACAATACCATAACAGGTCAAAGGCAATATTATTATGGTTTTTACCGCCTAAAATAGTGGTCCAGGGCCGTGTTAGGGCCGTATCAACAAAATCTTGGCTGAATTATTGTTCGTCTCAAGATGCGTCAAAAAATGTTCTTTGACTTGACATTTGCTATCACGTGTATGTATCTTTATTATACAAAAAGGGAAAAATAAATCTACAACACAGATAAAAAGAATTAGTAGGCACTAAGACGAACTCATGGTGGACGTGTGTCATGATTACTCGTTAATTGTTCAAGAATTAAAAAAAAAACACATACAATAAAACAAAAAAAAACAAGTACAAAGGCGAAATTACGTGTCATATCATAAGACAGGTTTCTATGCTTTGATAATAAGTAATTTATTAATACGGCCCTTCACAAGCTTATCTTGAATAAGTTACCCATTTTGAATCACGTCTAAGGAAACGCCAAGTCATAGATCACTGTCGAGTGACATTTCCTGAGACTTGCATCTCACTCAAGATGTCTTATGTTTATTAGTCGTACTTAAATACGGTACGCAGCCTCATTTGAAATAAAACTCAAGGGCACAGTTGACAATCGGCGACCAAAACCAGTACCCAAAGATGGTTGATAATTTTCTATAATTGTCTGTAAAGTGAGTTTGCGACTTGAAAGCCACAACAATCAATAAAACGCATTAACAAACTGATACTTACGTAATTGGTGCCATACCGCATCGCATCACTGAATTATATGTGCAAACTGCATAGTAAAGTATTGATTAGCTCACGACCTGCACAGCTGGACGAATAGCCGTCACCGTAATGCTAAATCATACACGTAATTTGAGAATTGTACTGTCCGTGAACGATTTAGTGAGAGGCTGATTTATTTTATTATGTATGCATGTTATTCTTTTGTGGAGTCTTTTCCACAGTGTATGTCAAGGAAGCCGTGAGTTTTGAGCCAGCTTTGGTGAGTGACACGCAAGCGCAGCAAAATGTCATTCGGTTTTGACGCATTGGCTGTTTGGACGAGCCAGGTGGCATAGGGTTGAAGAACTCCTGTTATTGCTCCAATTTTTTATTTTATTTCAATTGTTTCTTTGCCTTTGTCGCTTTCGAAACTCACGGCGGGGAGGGTTTTCCACAAACATGTCACAACACTGTACACTGCTGCCTCCGTGTAACACGAAACATCCCTTTGTAGGCGACCGATCATTGCATCGAGCTCGTCAAGCTCTCACAAGTCCATGCAGGACCCAGAGCAGCCGGGATCTGACACTGACAAACGCGGCCATAAATGGAGACACGTCCAAGCTGTCATGGCATACTACCAGGCTCTCAGGAAAATAAAAAGGTTCGATTCGAGAGACAACGGTAACGCCGCCTCGTTGTCCATTGTTTATCATTGTTTGTTTATGATTTCCCACTAATGTGCTACCTTCGTCTATGTCTAGGCCTTCGGGAATGACTTACTCACTGGATATGTGTGTTTTCTTGTGGATATTGTGTCTTACTAGTTCACCTTAAAGCGATTCTACTTTCCTACTGTCACTTGGGAGATCAATTCGTATTCAATGTTTTATTGCATCTGTCTGAACGTTTAATATTTGAATAGATTTATTACAACTTAGTGTTTAAGCTCCTAACTTTAGATGCAGTTTAGTTCTAGTTTTAGATACTTACGTGGTTTTATAGATACAGACTCACTAATATCTTACTCTACAGACATACTTTTTATATTTATGCAATTTTCTTTATCTAGTGTGAATACTGCATAGCCGCATGACGATACTCGTACAGGTAGATGTTTGTTGCACGTATATAAGTATAAAGTACATTTCAATTTAAATAAAAGAGAGTGCACAGCACTAAATGTAAAATTCTAACGTTAGCATAGAGTTATATTTTGAATAACTTAACACTTAGCATTTGTGTGTTTATTTCCCACCAAAATTTAATATTTCTCTGACTTAGTCTTGAATTTACGCAAAACTTGAAATTTATCTTGGATTCCATCTAACTTTCCGATAGCATGAAACAAAGCTTAGTACTGTCTTGATTTTGATGATATGTTCTAACTTGTTGATGTAACAATGCAGAACAAAGTCGAACCAGCGATGGATGAAGTTGCGGACGACGGTCCAGCTGAGCTCGGCGATCCAGAAGAAACCCCCGTTGAAGAGAGAAGACTCCTTCCTCAAGAGGTTCTCTACTCGGCAGATACCGGAGACGCAGGAGACTGTGAGACTTGTCTTTTTCCGCCCCACATTAGCATTCCTGGAGCTATTTTATGTGTTGTGGACCCTTACATTTATCGTCTTGACAGCAGTAGGATCTGCACGCAAAGCACGCAAGAATGAACATTATGACGTTTCTTTATATTCTAAAGGTTTACCATAAGCTTCTAATAGTAATAGGGCTGTATATTCGTTAAAAAGTTTTTTATATCAAATTTAATATTGTACGTAATATATGGCAAAAAGGTGGGCGGAAAAATGTTAGTGTAGTATATAATTACTTATTTAAAAATAAAAAAAAATAAAAAAATACAACTGTTTGTTTAATAGACAAATTACATACCAATCGAAAGTATAAAACTTATAATAAAATATTCAAACGTTAGGTTGAATAATTGTTTCCCGTCATCTAACTATTGGGTAGGCAGGTATAAAGCAGGTAAGTTGGTACAAATAATTTGCACCAAACTTAGGCTTCATACTTTCGATTGATATGTAATTTGTATATCAAACAAGCAATGCAAATTTAAAAAAGGGAGTTTTGAATTTTCGCCATATATTACTGAACATATTAAATATGTTTTAAAATATTTTTTATCTTAGACCATAAAGCTTCTCTCTGTTGCGAGACGAAGTAGATGCTTCACAGTGACCCTGGTCTACTCTCTAATATTCTGCAGTCGGGATTTCCTCTTTGTTTAATTTATACAATCTTGTATGTATGCACCTATATGGGCGAATCTAAGTCGTAACAAAGTCCTGCTGCTGTCCTGCCAGTTGTATTTTATCCAACAGAGCGCTATCATCAATGTGTTCATAAATATTAGAAATTCAGACAAAACGAGCTACGACAAGTTTTGATTTATCAATAAATCCTTGCACGTTTGCATTTGTTTACATAATGTATTATTGTGTTTTTATTTTCATTTTATTGCTTAATATTATTCCCCATTCATCGTAGTGACACCCCTTAATAATATTATAAAGGATATTTTCCTTGTTTGCATTCAAAACGAAGCGTCTACATACTGACGCAAACTTTGAGTCGAATTTCCATTTAAAATCATAGTAAATAGTTTAGAACAATATAAATGCAGATTCTACCTAGGGTTGAATCAAACGAAGCAGTCCCTCGAGCACGTGCTTTTCATTTCTATCGAGTAAGTACTTTGAAGTTAACTTTCAGTACCGCTATTGAGTGGTATAAAAATATTCTAAAATTAAATTATGGAAACGTGGGTCTGTTTCAGGGGTTCGTGCTACAAATACTCGTAGATTCTGTAAAAATATACATGTTTACGAATAGCAAATTCAATTCGAAAACGTGATGTACTCGTATCATTGAAATGTTTGTGTTCAATATTTGTGTGTGTGTAAAATTTAAAAAAAATACTCATTTACTACCTAACATCACTTATAAAGGTAGGTACCATTAAAAAAACTACATCTTCTTGTTTTTAGTATCCTTAAAACTATTCTGACCCCCAGGTTGAAGACACAGGTTCGGAAGGCGCGGCCGGCGACCACAGGTCCACCAACCGGCAGCGGCGGAGGAAAATCCGCGCCTCCCGCACCGTCGTCAATCCTGATGAGAACTTCTACTTCTACTGGCTGTGGGTGATCACTGCTGGAGTACTCTATAACCTGTGGACCCTAATCGTGCGGCAGAGCTTTCCTGAGTTACAGGTGAGGTTCCAATTATATCTTTTAGTTTTGCTTTGTCGGCTACCTACATTCCTGTTTAAAAAGCTGGACAGAAATTGTTTAAAAAAAGAGCAAGCTGGAAAAAGTGGAGGGAGGTATTTGCTCGGTAATGGGTTAACCAGCTCTTAAATATTGTTTTTTTCTAGGTTCGCTCACGGAATTTTTACGTTTTCAATCTTCAGTTAACGATATAGATCAGTTATTCTCAGTCAGAAGCTATAGCTATCTTATATATCTTATCGATGTTTTAAGGACTACTTCATAACAAGAGACATTAACTGCCAGGGCTTTCCCGCAATCTCGTCTGCTAAGGGAAAACAATGGTGTATGGCACTTCCTGGCCTTTTTAGGTATATCTGTCCAAAAAAGTCACCTAATCTTTAGCTCCCAGTTGGATTAACTCAGAGGGGTGGTCTTTTTACAGTGCTGATTACTGTTTACATCTTTAATATTTGAGAGTAGCTTAGTTTTATTTTAATTTTAAGTTTCGTTTTAACTTTTAGTTGTAGTACCTATAATAATTGTATGTTTAGTAATTATGGAATAGTATTAACTCATATCATCTCTAATATCCAAAGATTTAGGTAGAGCTTCGTTTAGTGCTTTAGTCGGTCAATGGAGTTGGAATGTATAGATAGAGGTGAATAAGCATGTCAAATCATTTTGATCTAAGAACCAGACTCCTAAAGTGGTTAAAATAATAAATAAATGTAGTCCTAAACTTAGCTTGTACTTTAGGTATCTAGACAACGATAAACTTACTTATATGTATAGAGAAATACATACTTAAATACGTAGAAAACATCCCAGACACCGGCACAAATACTCAGTATTATAGTTAGTGTAATACCCAGACATTGCAGATACAAACGAAAATACCGCGATTGAAAGGGCTACTATCACAAAGTCGAATTACAGTTATCAATTTTTATAAGTTAGCAATGTTTTTTCTCTGACGCCGTTAATTTTCCTGGATATTTATAAAACAAACCTAACCTAACCCACAGGTTCTGCATATCTTTTTAATCATTTTCAAAATTAATAGGTTCTATTTATGTTTTGTTTTATAGCATAGAGAAGGCCAACGACCACACAAGCCACCTGATGGTAAGTGGAAAGTGTGACCCATAGACCTTTGCGTTCACAAGACTGCAAGCCTAAGATTGCAAATGCGTTGCCAACCCTGAGGACCACAATGGAATGCCTCTATGCTAGTTATTACACCGGCTGTCTTATCCCCAAACCGGAACATAACAATGTGTACACTGCTGTTTGGCGGTAGGTTAATGAATAAGATGGTGGTACCGATCCAGACGGACCCTGCACAAGGACTTACCACCCGCAAATGAATGAATGAATGGGTCAAATAAACAATTGGGAAACTAACTTCAGACTTGAAAGACAGGGTCAAATCTGATTTTTTACTTAAATGACATCAAATATTCAGCTGTTTTGATTTAGTTTAGTCATTACTGTTTGCACCACTTTGTTTACACAAGTTGTAACCTTAAACCCTAGGATCTTTATCTTTAAACGAACTGCACTAAGTGAAAACGAGAGAAACGTCAGAAAAATCTTATATTGACTCATACCCGAAAATTAACGCATTCATATTGAACTACTTTATTCGAGGGTTTCCATGAATTTGAGTCAAAGGGGTAGCTCGTATCATTCGGCTGTTATAGCCTTTGCCTTTGCCTTGGCAAAGATTGGATTGCCGAGAGAAAGCAACTCTTCTGTGGATTTGCATGATAGATATCTTCGTGTGAAGAGGCAAACTACCGGTTTGTAGGACGGATTTACATCTTGTTTACTGCCAGATTGTTATACTGTGTAACTGGGTCCCTTCATGAGCCAATAAGTAGTATCCCAAATGCAATCGTCAAAGCAGATTCAAGTCTCTCCGCTTAGGAATAAGTTTGCGTTTGCCACAGGAGTTTTGTCTGAGTTACGGCCATTTGTCATAGTAATAAACTGAATTTGGCTAAGCTGGCAGTCTAAAGATATGACAAAAAATTCAGTTTTATAAGGCTTGACGTTACCTTGGATATGTCTTGAGAAGGGCGTGCAGAATATATAGGAGTCAGGTGTAAAGAGTTTCGTTCCCTGAGTTTAGTATTCCACTTATGGCATTTCCACGGAAGTTTGTTACATTAAATAATACGTTGGCGAATTAGAAAGTGACAGAGTTCTAATAAGATTTTAGTTCTAATGAACGTCTGTGCTACTGGATGTTTTAAAATACTGACGTGGCTGAAGACAAAGTGAAGTAAACACCAGACCTAAACTCGCCGTCAATAGAACTTGCACAAGATGTAAACAAAGCCAAACGAACCAATTCACCATGATTACTCGATAATCACGTACTTTTAAACATCAAGTGAGGTCTTTGCAATTATTTATACACTAGATCATTATTTTCATATTAAATTTAAGATGAAATAACTATTCATTGTACGTTATTTTTAATTATAACACGCTTGGTGAATATTTGATGTTTTGACATGTGTCAAATTCTGTACTAATTTGTTTACTTCATTCACAAGTTCTAGTAACTTTAGGTATACAGTGCGAAACGATTTTATTGAATTAATGTAACAACCAGAAGTTCCATGACTTAGATAAAGAACTGTTTTAATTATGACCCCTTCTTTCAGGACTGATTACTTACTCTTTAATGGCCCAGACGATTTTCATCAACGTTATCTAAGAACCACCCTGATGAAAAAGCTCACAAAAAATGCAGTTTTTGTATTGCAGTCTTCATGATAAAAATATTCATGCTTGCTTTATCAAAGCAAAAAAAAACATATTTTTTACCACATCTGTACAAACGTCAAACTTATATTTCAACTCCGTGTGCACTTCGTATTAAAAAAATGACAAACTGGCAACGGCAGAGCTTAAAATTCAACTGCACTGGTTCAAACCTGTGCTATTTTGCGTCAGTACCCATGTTTACTGTTTTGATTGGTAACTGTGTGGGTTGTATGAGCAAACAGAACCGAATTGGTATTCCTCGCGGATCCTCCATCATTATTATTCAAATAAAGCTACACATAACTGTGTCTTACTCAATTTATTCCGCTCAGTTGCCATCCATCTGCTATTTCTTTCAATTCGGAATCCCTTACTTTTACTGTTTTTTTAGCGCTTAAGGCATTGGCTGCCGAAAACCTTTGCAATCTCAATTTCAGAGACGTCTTTCTCTATCTAGAGATAAATGGTGTCTGTAAGATAAATGTAAATCTTTCTAACATTTAAATGTAGTTGCTCACTATGGAGAGAAAGACAAACAGTTAATACAAAAACGGTTTTGCCTAGAGGACAGTGGTAGGTCCTCGCTACCACAATCTTATCCTTTAATCCGTATCCGTAGTGATAAGAAAACCGGTGAAATTACTAGCTTAGAGGCATTTCATCTCAGCCCTTAGGGTTGGCAACGCATTTCGACGGTTCTGTGACTCAACCTCGTATATTGAATAATGTCCAGTGTAATCTGACACGCACTAAGTATGCACTCTCGTACTTAGTGAGTGTCAGTTTATACTGGACATTATTCAATATACGAGGTTGAGTCACAGAACCGTCGATTTGTGCTCTTAGGATTGTAGCTTAGTGGCACAGGTCCCACTTACCATCAGCTTGTCTTCTCGTTTGTCTTTTCTTTGACAAAACAAAGAAAACAAAACCATCCTGCCGAATATTATAAATGTGAAAGTTTCTTTGGATGCTTGGATAGTGTTTTAATTGCATGGTGAACGGCTAAATGAATCTGAATGACACACAGATTGTATGTAGCCGGGTTAGATTAGTGCCACTCCATGTCTTCCCGTGGATGTCGTAAGAGGCGACTAAGCGAGTAAATGCTTGTATTACTGTTAGGCGATGGGCTTGCAACCTGTCACTAATACACTGGTAGACATCCTAGTCTATTTATGCAAAATGTGGTTATAGAATTATCAACATTTTAGTCCGAATGAAGGCGTGAAGATATGTATGTATTTGGGACAAGGGATGCTTTTTGTCGCGGATAATTTGACAGGTAATAAATAATATATATGTCGTATTAATCATGATTCGCGCCATTTGGTTCTTCCGGTTGGAACGCCAGCGCCCTCTAGGGCGTTCGACGGAGTCTACTTAAGGGCGAGCTGGGGCGGGGCGGAGGCTTCTTACCTGCTGAGCCGTCGCATAGACCACATCCAGCTGTAGAAACCGTCCCGCGTTCCTACCTTATGCATTTACTTGATTGTAGTACCTACCTACGTTATTATACGAGTTCTCTGCAAAACCTTTTTATATTCTCCAACACTGCCCACGTAGCGCCCACAGTATGTCAGAGGGATCAGAGCCCCCTGATCTTCACCCGTCATATAAGCTAGTGAACAATAGGTTATAGAACGGCTTACAAAACATACTTCCCATTCACTATAGGCCGATACAGGGTGGAAAATACGAACGCGACATGGACGGCAACTACCTACCTAAAATATTGAAAATAGCAAATACTCCGCAAAGAAGGCTTACTTATATTGCATCTTGGCTAGGGCTTTACGTCTCGTCCCCGTTTGGTCCCGTGTTTTTTCTTTATAGGTACTCATGCTACGATCAATGATCTCAAATTAAGATAGACTTTACCGTTAATTGTGATTTAACGTTTCATTCAAACTTTAAACCAACACAAATACTAACACTGAGCGTTTAAATATACATGAGTTAAAATCACAAACGCTATGAGAATTTCTGTTCTAAGAAAAGGGTACAAGTTATTCACAAATACCATTGAATAAAAGACCTTAAGTATTAAGTGGCGAGGTTGAAACTGGGTTTATTATTAATTGGTGGTTAAGTTCTTTGTCTGAGGTTTCTAGAGGACGCAAGCTTTCATTATTTCCCAAGACAGCATCTAAGTAAATACAAGACGATAGTGGGGTCTTAAACTATCCCTCGGGAGCCACTTGGGTTGGAGACATCTCTCAACTCTCACATAACCTGGTAAAACAATTTGGACACGAATCTGAACCTTAAAACAAGGAATAAAGATATAAAGTTATTTTGCAGAACGCAAAGTTATCTTGGGAACGGCGTGTGGAAGAGTTTGGGTAAAAGGTAAAAAAGGGAATGAAATTACCTGTTCTTCAAATTGATACTGATTTCGTTTAGACGCTTGTAGAGGCGATGGCGATGACCTTATACGGGGTGCCTTGAGCTCGGTGCTTTAAATGTACATTTCGACTTTACTTCCCAAATGGAACTGCCTTTGTTTCACAACTTTAAAAACTAGGTAACTTAGTTTAGGTGTACCTTGTGCCTTGTGGGTCCGTCCGGATCGCTACCACCATCTTATCCATTAACCCACCGCCAAGCAGCTGTGTTCGATTTTCTGTGTTTCGGTGTGGGCATAAGACAACCGGTGAAGTTGCTAGCATAGAGGCATTCCACCTGAGTCCTCAGGGTTGGCAACGCATTTGAAGTTTTATGATTGCAGTTTTGAGATTGTAGTCTTGAGATTTCAAATGACTCAGATCCCACTTACCATCAGGTGGTCTGAGTGCTCGCGTGCCTTCTCATTGCCATAAAAAAAACAACTTCTCAAGTTTTTAAGTTTTATCAATAGTAGATTGATAACCAAGGGTTGAAAGTGACCCATTTCACCCGAGTAATTTCTGGCGCTCGAACGAAGTGAGAGCGCCAATAGTTCGAGGGGAAATGGGTAATTTCACCCGAGTTAGACACTCTACTTTTCATTTCGACTGTGAGGAAAAAAGACACGGTATACCTAAATACATTTAATCTCGTTTCCCGCTTTATCTATTGAAAACTTTTTTTTTTCTAGATTCGTAAAAAAGTTAAAATACACATGCTGCCAACATTAGAAAAGTTAAATCGAGTTGGTCACGGCCAAGGAGCATGACTTCCATCTCATTCTTACCCTAACTAAAGAAAGAGATGGAATATATTCGTGACGTAATAAAGGTCAAATTTCTTGTTTCGAACGGATGTTCGGTGTTCAACCTCCTTGTTGTATAATAAGCTCCTTGGTCGTGACCAACTCGATTAAACTTTTCTAATGTTGGCATTGGCAGTAGTGTATTTTCTAGATGGCCATGCCGAAACGTGAAAGAAAAAGTGTCATGCTATGCTATCACGGTATTATGGCGGGCAGCAGAATAGAGGAATAACTTTAAATGTTGATTTTCTGTAATTGCGAAATAAATAGACCAGTCTTAAAATGATTTTCATATGAACCTATAGGCCGTAATAAATACATCGTTTAACGTATAGCCGAGTTTAGATATATAAAAATCTTTTATTTTAATAATATGACGTAGCTCAATTATCTTAGACTCCGTGGCCAATCGTAACTATTAAAAAAAAATTACTTTCCACCCTAGAGATGAAAACGCAATTTTCCACCCGGCTATCCACCCATTCAAATTAAACTTTCCGAACAGGAGAGATGAAAAATAAATTAAATTCGTATTTTCAATGGTGTCCTCTTGTGTTATCGACACTCATTAAATAGAACGTATCACTTCGCAGACTTTTCGTTTCATAGAAAGCAGGGTTCAGCAGAAATAGTGTTTTATTAAGCGAAAATTCTGCGAAGTTATACATTCTATGAAATGAGTGTCGGTGAAACAACGGTAAACCATTTTCAATGCAGGACGTCCGTTATCGTTAGAGCTGGTACACATTGGGCGCCCAGCGTTACGTTCGGCACACGTTGGACGAGATTTAAAGCCCCGAGCACGTAGGTAGCGGCACATTGCATATAAACATTTACGAGTACTGTCTTTATTTATTCAAGCTTAGCTCACGATTTGATTTCACTGTAGTCCGACTGCTTGATTTTACTTACATTGAGGAAACTGTCGTATGACTATGTTCATCTCAAACATGCAATGGAATGTTGGCGTTATGTTAGTTATTTTTCAACACACTTGCTCAAAACGACCTTTTTATTCCACCGATTTTTGGCTCATAAACCTAGATATTAAACACGCGTGCTTTTTCAGTATATTACGCACAAGTGCCTTTAGTTTATTAACCCAAACAATTTACATTTGTAGCCTAGTACCAAGTTGTAAGTACGAAGAAGAAGCGATATAATTTAGTCGGGTTATACCTTTTTTTTTTCTTAGCAACAAACAGTTTTTATGCGGCAAATAACATTATCTACATATTTATTTCAATAAATTGGTGAAATCAGCTTTATTACTAAAAAATAACTCAATTTCATTAAAATCATTTAAATTTTTCTGTAATTTGTATTTTAAACATGATTTAACAACATTACATTTTAAATTTTAAATTTGGCTGTTGGCCGATCTCGTTCGCGCCTTAGCCTTGCGCGCGCATCGGTATCGCGGCAAGAAAAAAAAACAACGCGCCAGCCGCCATTTTTCGTAAATAATTGACGGCTGTGACGAAGATAGTTTGGATTAATTATTGTGAAGTTTAATATTAACAAAAATGTCTTCTTTAAGTAAAGAAAATGAAGAGTCTTGTTTTTTTTTCGCAAGTGTGTTGAAAAACGTCGTATGTAACACGTGTGCCTGTGACCATAATATACGCGGCTTTCTTGTGGCGCACTCGCTTATCGCTCGTGCGCACACAATAGCGCCTTGTATACAATGGTCAACTTAGCACACTTGTATCATAATGTACTATTTCATCACACTTGCTCGGAAAGGGTTTTATAACACGCAGGCGTTTAGGGCTGTTATAGCCGACTTAGCTCCCGCGGGAGTTATAGATTTTCATAACTCCCTAGGGAGTTATGAGTTTAGTTTTAAAATATAGAATCCACTTGTACATCATTTCAGACCAAGGAGGTGTAAAATCAGCCAAGGTTTATTTTCTATATTCAAAACTTGGCTACAAACCAATTTTACTGTTTAATTAAACTTATACGGCACATTTGTCTGCATTATATTTCTATTTTACCATTATTTCAAAGACATTCGCAATTATTTTATTAAATTTCATTTTGAAAATTTGTACAATCTGGCAGAATGGCCTGTACTTGTCAAGTTTAAAAAAAAAGCAATTCTAAGCATTATCTGTGGAAGACTAAAAAAAAGTTGTCAAACTCTTTTAGCTTAGCGAATAGAGTTCGTTTAATTTTGTTTTTTTCTATTTGTTTTTTATTTCCTCGCTAATGTAATGAAAATCATTGTGTGTATCATGGGCAGTAAGGAGATTGCAAACTCGAGTCATTAAAAGCCCTCCGCCTTCGGCGTCGGGCTTCTAATAGTCTCTCGTTGGCAATCCTCTTCTTACCGCCCTTGATGCACAATGTACTATTAGGCATCAAAGTGTGACGTTGCGGGAGGAAGAACTCGAAACAACTGTAAAGGAATTCCATACAAAATTGAAGGCCTAGGCCGGGAAGTATATATTTTTAAAATGTAAACATGGAGGCTGTGTTTATGAACAGGCTAAATAGCTAAAACGTATTTTTTTTTATGTATTAAGCCGTGACTCCAATCAAAGTGTTTGCATGTTTATTTAAAGTACCAGGAGAGCAGAGGTAATTAGGGGTGCGTAGCGCAACTTAGATCGCAGGCGATCTAACTCGGTGTGGCGCAGCGGCGGCGGCGGCGCACCCGACACAGCGCGGATGACTGAGCACTGTAGGTTAATTTTTAATGTCTATGCACTCCTAGTATTTCACGTTGTAATTTTTGTTTTAATTTCTTTAATGAATTATATGTTTGAGATAAGCTCTATACATACCTCGCCGTGATAAGGGGTTGACAGCCTCGTAACTATCCGTCCGGCCGTCTATATGAACTCAGCCGGTAACCCCCTACTTCCCGGCCTCTGTAGTAATGTACTATTGTGTTATGAACGCCTTCTCTTAAATAAAAAAATACTTTATGAAGCTAGTGGTCTTGGGTTCGATTGGCAGTAAATAGTACATTGTTGTAGAGGTTAGAAAGTAAGCAATAGATGGACGAGTTAGTTCGAGGGCCGACGCGTAGCGGAGGCCCTCGAAAGTACGAGTCCATCTATTGCACTTTCTGCCGAGGCTTAACACAGTGCTTTTCACGACTACTGCGAGGAAATAAAAAAAAAACTTATAATTAAAAGCAGACATATATGGCTGTATGGAATCTGATTCCTTTGCCTATCCGTGAAGGGATGAATATTATTAAAAAAATAAAACGACTTCTCATTGGCCAATTTAATTTCATATGCAGCACAAAGTGTGTTCTGATTGGTCGAATTAGTGACCAGCGGACCGATGTTATTGGTCAATGGAACAGACCAACAATGTTAACATAGTCGGTTTGTTTAAATTCATAGTAGGCCTGCTCATTCAATGTACAACTATCGATTGTTTTGGGGACCAAGAACAGACCATCTTTCGCCACATTTCCGAGCAGTGGCTTGAAAAAAATATATGTTTCTGGTTGGCACTGATATTATGTGCCCGAGTTGGGGTCCGTTTATTTGACCAAAAGTACGGTAAATGTTTGACAAACTTATTTTACACACTATAATTTCGCAAAAAAGTACTTCTGCTGAAATCATTACATATTATTTTTAGTGCGTAGGCCTAGTTAGTAGTGACCCTGCCTACGAAGCCAGCGATCCTGGGTTCAGATCCCAGTAAGAGCAGATATTTTTATGTTAACCACGAACATTGTTTCTGAGTCATGGATGTTTTCTATGTATTTAAGCACGATTCATATTGGCTCATATAAAATTCGTAGTCCGAATGCATTGTTACTCATAATCATCGCAAGTCATAAAGTGTGTTTTTCTGAAACGGTTTTTATTTCAGGGCTTTTATAAAACAAACCTAACCTAACTTAACATAATTTATCATCTAAATATTTCAAAAATCCTTTATATGAAATCCAAATTTTTTATATGAAGCAAAGCGCTCCAATTTAAGTATTATATATCTATTTCTCTATATAAGAATCTATAATCGTTGACTAGTAACCATAGAACAAATCTAGAGCTTAATTTGGGACTAGATCAATTGTGAAATTTGACGTACGTTAACCTACAAAATGTGCTCATTCCCAATTCATTTATTTTAATTACGACATTTCAGTAGTGACCACATAAAACGGAGGCGGCAAATAAAACAGTTATATTAGTAATTTCATCGAGTAAACTCCGTTCATTTCTGTATGACCCAGATAAACAAATATACACCCATCATATACAATATCCTAGATCGTTCACCGACCCCATCCCGTTCTTACAAGCCTTGTGTGGGGCAGACCGGAATATTTTTGGGTTTAGTTGTTATAACCATATCATATCGCCTCCATTCGTGTTATCTAATGAGCCGTTGGCGATTTAAAGTAAGAAAGGGCCTGACGTTTCTAATTGTGTAAACTCGGGGTCAATAGAAAATATAAAAGATGTAAACAAAACCAAACGGACCTTGAATTACCATTATTACACCATCATCTACAGTTGGACATCGCGTGACGTATACTTAACGATGTACACGCTTGACTGTTACTATTCTGTATAAGATGAATTAATTATAAAATATACGTTTTTTTAAATAAAAACTGGGTTGCAGAAATTTGGAGGTTATGTGTCAAACAGTACACCTCGACATTATGTATGTATGTATGTAAACTCTTTATTGAACATAAACTATTACAAAACATGCTTGTATCAAAATACATAATTTATGTGCATACCTACTTTATGGGATCTCTTCCCATAGGTTATTCAAATGGGTTAGGTTAGGTTAGGTTAGAAATAAAAACCCTTTCAGTAAAAAACACTTTATAACTTGCTGTGATTATAAATAAGAATGCATTAAGAGTACAATTTTTATTGTGAGCCAATACGGACCCTGGTATGTCAACGTCTAAAAATTTAAACCTCTCAAATATTTAAAATATAAATAGGATAGGAAGTACGATATGATATAATGAGGCGGTTGAAGATATAATAACAAATACCCAAATTCAGTAACGTATTTAATAAGAGAACAATACTTATTTGTTATAAATTACACATCCAGTTACGGACGAAGCAATATAGGTTGTTGCGCATTGAGTCTCTGATTACTTACGCACGATTGCCAGGGAAATCCCCTTTGACTGAAACTGGACCTCCTTAACCAGGGGTCGTGTCATGGGTATTTTCATACAAAGATATCTACTGTTTTAAACTTTGGTATCTCGTTTATTATTGTATATTTTCGCTCTTTAATTAATTTAGACAATAGTATAGTGCCTACCTATTACAATATAAAATAACTAAAGTTGCTTTTTACTGGCAAGGCGAGACGAGAATTTAAAATTATATTTAAGAAATTCAATTCCTTCCTGAAGGAGTTAAGTTGAGTCTGACGGATGCAAATAAATTCAAAATAATTTCGAACGATATCCGTAATATGGATATGACTACAAATGATAAAAAAAGAGAGCATCATTGTAAAAAGTTATAGAATTGTACTGTCGAAGTAAATAATTATATTTTTTTAGTCAGGTAGGTATTTTCAGTCCATTCATTCCTTTTAAAGTTCACAATCCACTTATATATCTGCAGACGTAAGAGGGTCGTATTCGTAGAGTGATAATTCAGTACTTTCTTAATGCACAAAACATGTACTGGTTTATAACAAAAAATCTTATGGTCTCGTCAACATATTGCATCTTTCCGCTCTTTATTTATAATACTAATTTAAATTCTCGTCTGGCCTCATCTCGCCTCGCTTCGCCGGTGGAAAAACACCTTTACTTTTCCCGCGAGAGTCCGGGTCGCACGCAATCGCCGGCGCCCGCGGCCCAATAAACCGTCGCCATGATTGTTACGTCACCCTCTCCCCCGGGGAACTCTGAAATCTGTGCCTCTCGTAAAATCGCATTCAGTACGACACTACGTGGAGGTAAATAATAAACAGCCAGCCGAAAGCAATAATGTGAATTACGTTGACATGTCTGGCAAATCGGGAAAAATTATAACACATTGTGGTGTTAAATTTTTACTAAGTAAGACGAGTTAATCAACGAGATGCATTCTTTTTGGGTCTTTCATACTAAAGAGGCTATTTCGAAGCCTTGGTTCCTCGCCAGGAAAGGCTTTTAGTGAAATCTGATGATGAATACCCCGAGCATCGATACAGGACTTTCAGAGTGCCTAGGATACCCAACTGAATGAATCTGCGGTTAACGCCGGAATTGTGCATGTTCAGAAAAACATCTAAAATGGCAATAACATGTAAGGAAATCCAAGTGCTGACCCAAACTCTCCCGCTGTTTTGTTAACTGATTGTGCGATCAGTTAGGTATCTTAACAAATTTTGACCTCCTCTATAGAACCTTGGAGTATCCACCATTTAATCTCACTCAAAACCCCTGACGAGGAACCAAGGCTTCGAAATAGTCTCGTTTGTATAAAAAACGCACTCTGACCCGGTATTTTTGCTCCTGAGTGTACTTAAGTAATTTATTAATTGTTAATTTTAGTGCACTTGTTTGGTGCAAATATTTGTTGATCAAGTACGATCCGAGGACGATGTGGATTAAAAGAAGATGTAGTGGCAAAGATCAAAAAGGGAATGCCGAGATGGTTTGGTCATTTAGAAAAGATGCATGAAAGAAGACTTGTGAGAGGTATGGCGAGTGAGAATCGGAGACAGGCGTGAAGGTATGATGTATGTGTATGTGATTTGTTATTTCCTATTTGGCCAACTGGTTTAGGGAGAGAAAAATCCATTAGGCATGTAGTTCAGGTACTTTACTATGTATAGTCCGATAAAGTAGGTACTTAAATAATTAGTTTGTACAAGTATTCGTTACGACCAGCCTTTTTACAATTACTTTTATTGTATTCAATACATGGTACAAGTACTTAGGTACGTCTGTATTACGATAAGAATGTCAGTCTTAACCGGGAATTAAACCAACCGTCACTAACTTGTAATCACACAGTCTAATAACTTCACATCTAAAAGTAAATCTAAACTTTATTCTGCACTTTGTCTGAAGTTTTTTACTTTGTGACTGGCTTCGGAGTTGAATAAACTTTACTACTCAATACATACGTACTATGCTAGAGCTACCATCGGTTATTTACAGAGCAAAACCGTATAACTGACAATTTCGATAGGGAGTAAAATTCACCTTACTGACTTACTAAATAAGGTGCATTTTGCACTTAATTAATTTTGTTAGTTACACGGTATCGCACTATCTCCTATCGCGCTATACATACTAAGTAGCTAAATACATACGGCCGCGATCAGATATTTTGTCTTTTTGATTAAAAAAATAACCATATTATTGTGTGTTGTTTATCATACCATATCCAGTCCTTTAAGTGGTACTGTTTTCCTCAGGTAATGTACCACTACTTCTGGGTGGCGTGCGACGGCATCAGCGACACCATGTTCGCACTCGACCTGGTGGTGCAGTTCCGCACTGGGTACCTGGAGCAGGGTCTCATGGTTAGTACGCCTTAAGCATGAAAGTAGTACTCTGTCCTTCTTTCTTTCCTCCTTTTTATTCTGCTTTTGTTCCTCTTCCATTCTTTCCTTCCTTTCCATTTTTCACTGGCAACAGCATTAGGTGGCAATAAGAATGGAACAAAAGTTCTCAGAGTTGTTCTGCTTGGGTATACCTCCAACAAGGTGGACCGACGATGCATGACGGAAACCGTTTAATGCACGTGGCGCATGACCGGTCCTGGAGAAGACATCATTTTCTCTATCATTTAACCCCCTGTCTCCTCTGTATCTTTCCTCTTCCTTTTCGTCTGTCTTTTATTACTTTCAGTCATTTTCTCTTTTCATTCATCTCTTTCCCTACTTAATTTTTGTATCTATGTAAAGTGGTTTTGTTTTGTTGCGAATAAATGTCTCTTTATCTTTATCTTTATTTTACCCACAAATTCCTTATTTCCTTTTACAGAACCAGCTTGTAACGCCAATCATAGTAAACTGTATTTTTTCTCTTCATAGTCTGGCTCAATGCCTAAGATAACAAATGCAATATAATTTTTTCAATATTTTTCTTTACGAAGTATGAAACTAAGCCCCTTCCAGCCGTCTGACCCTTTGTATTTATGCGTAGATCTTTCAAAAAAAGCAACGGATTTAAAGCAGGTTTCATCGATAGATACCGATACAGAATTATTTAAACCAGGTATTTGTTCACTATACATAAAACGTAGATAGATTAGATTTTATCGCCATTTTGAGTTTTCAAATCTTAGGTAGGAACTTGCACAGACTTACTTCCAAAATAAGTAGGTAAAGCTTGATTAAAGTAACTTTAGCTTCTTCCCAATTTCACAATAGAAGCACACTCAAGCAGGAATGAAAAGGACGTCATTTTAATGAACTACCAAACTTTTTCGATCGAAAATAGTTATTTGAAAAGTCGTAAAATGCTACTCTCTATTTTATTGGAAGATGTTTGGGTTATAGGATAACTTTAGATACGGGTGAAATATTCCCAGACCTTTGATATAACATCACTATTTCTTTGAAATAATATCTCTAAAATTATACGGTTAAATGAATAAAACATTTAAAAAAAAACACGGTTTGTTCTGTAATGTTTTTCAGAAAGTACCGCCCTTAAACAAAAACGATTCATAAACACGTTTCAACGTTA
Source organism: Acleris sparsana (assembly GCA_923062465.1). Classification (NCBI taxonomy): domain Eukaryota; kingdom Metazoa; phylum Arthropoda; class Insecta; order Lepidoptera; family Tortricidae; genus Acleris; species Acleris sparsana. The sequence goes on along the minus strand of OV281306.1, from coordinate 10,790,499 downwards.
CGACCCATTCCACGTGCGTTAAAAAAATTAAAACATCTCTACTGATTCTACGTCATATTTCTTCAAAAAATTCATCCTATTCAGAGTGTAAATACTGAATAAAGAATTATGAATTATGAAGGAAGGTTTAGAAATACTATGACATTAACAGCTGCGCTAAGAGTCACAATTTTCCATACACATGTTTAAAAATTTTGAGTTTGCGGGTGGTAGGACCTTGTGCGGGGTCCGTCCGGACCGCTACCACCATCTTATCTATTAACCTACCGCCAAACAGCAGTGTTCGCATTGTTGTGTTCCGGTTTGGGGATAAGACTGCCGGTGTAATGACTAGCATAGAGGCATTCCATCTTAGTCCTCAGGGTTGGCAGCGCATTTGCAGTCTTAGGCTTGCAGTCTTGTGAATGCGAATGTCTATGGGTCACAGTTTCCACTTACCATCAGGTGGCCTGTGTGCTCGTCAGCCTTCCCTATGCCATAAAAAAAAAAGTCAATTGTTTCAATAAAAAACAATATTTGTTTTCACTTTTTATGATATAGTTTTTAATTTACCCCCCATTACTGTCAAGTAACTAAGAGCAATCGTAACGTTGACAAAACGATTGTATAACGGCAATATGGTTTTATAGTGTAGAATAGAGACGCAGCGGTATGTATGAGGCCTTAACGATCCGTAACCCTTTGGTTAATGAAACGAGTATTTCGGTACGTATTCATATAAATAGACCACTTAATTATTGTACTGACGAAAGTCTTGTTTTGAAGCCGGCCAAATAACTTGGTCCTTCAACTTTGACCCAACATATTAAATGAGAATGTCGTTAAACACAACCTTTCGAATTGACTATCGCTTATTTACGGTAATGTTATATGATATGATAGCGGTATTATAGTTTCAAGTGGTGAACTGTTCTCAACTGCACATTTATTTACTCATAAAATTCATTTTTTTTGGCGCCGTCTTTTGACTTCACTCGTTCAGCCCTTTCATTCTTTCTAAGGCAGTTAAATATTAAGTAAGGTCGTTTGATTTAATATCCTGTTAATTAATCCTCTTAAGTATTTCTTTTTGCATTTGGATTTTATTTTATGTATGACTTTTTTCCCTTGTTATAACACTAATAATAAACTATAAAAAAAAACAATTAATAAGAAAGGAGTGACATACTCGATCTAGCCTATGCTACCAAATTAATTTGAAGTTTTGAAGTTGAAAACAAAATAACATAAAGATAGGAGGCCATTTGCAACGTCAAAATATGGCAGATTTGTAGTTGGTTTTAGTTTTGTATTTTTGTATATTTAGGTGTTCAAAGTTCTTTTCTGTTAGTGATTTGTACTTTTTATGCCTTTGTGTTGCACAGTGATAGAAGACTTGGACTTATAACGTGCATCTGGCATCTTACTTCTCGTTTCAAGTGGACTCGCAGTGGTACAGTGGTTAAAACTATCTTGACCTCTGTCCTACATATCACCGTACAACGTTGGCACCAATCTTCCTAGAGAAGATTGCGTTGTGTTTTATTGCTATATTGATTTATATTTATATATACTTGAAACTGGCGAAATCATTTCATTGTGGAAACGCCATATCCCCGCGGTAGTAGCTGTTGAAGTCGCCGCGGGGCAAAGAAAATAATAATAACATAAAGATAATAGGTTACTTACTCGTGTCAAAGTATCCTTTATCATAATCGTATCATTTACTAATTTAAAAGCGCAAAGATTTGCGGATAAATTGCAAAACTATAATCCATCCTAAGCATCTTAATTTCTGGACATATACAAAGGCTACTGAATTATTTTACAATAATCATGGGTTCTTCTATTTTCCCAGGTATATGACTCCAAAAAGTTGGCAAAGCATTACATGGCCTCGCGTCCGTTTCTTCTGGACATCATTTCGCTGACACCCCTGGATCTGCTGCAACTCCAAATCGGTGTCAACCCTATGCTTCGTTTCCCTAGATTTTTTAAGGTAAGTTTAGAAATTCATTATTTTAAATGTATGAGACAAAGTAAATATTGTTTGCTTTCTAAAATTCATTTGGGTTTGGAAGGTCTGTTTTTACGTAAAGGAGGTTCTACTAATGACCTTCAGATTTCCAGCATCCTAACAGCTCTTACACATCAAAAGATGCCTTTTACCAAGTTCAAAATCTAACTGTAAAGTTTTAAAACTAAGTTTAATTGACTTATTTTACTAATAATTTCAACAAAGAAGTTATTTATTAACCTTAAAAGCCAGACAACTACAGAATTTAATTTAACACAAAACCAACTTCTTACTGAATTTCCACAAATGTGACCAATAAGCAGGGATTTAGAGTGGGGGAGCCGTGAATCGCCATAATGGCCTGAATAAATCTGGCCCGTTCGCGAAATTGCCCTGTCTTGAGCATTCTTAAGTCTATACTCAATAACTGGCTGGCGAATAGGCGTCGTCGAATTTGAATTTCTATCGACTTGATTGGTGTTGATATAATAATTTCTTATAGAGTTATTGGCGGCGAGAATTATTGTGATGTTGTTTGTGGTAATGATTTTGTAGCCTTTTTTTGGAAATATAACTAACTACAGAATTATAAGAGCCATTTTCTTTTGCTTCTCGAATATATACCGCGTTTATTTAATAAAGGTATAAAAGGTAAAGAAAAGATACAATAAGATGGTTACATTTAAAAGTAATAGATAGAAGCCATTAAACTTTATGAATATTAATTTGTTCTCAATGAAAGGGTAAGATTAAAATAATACCTGGGAAAAAGTTTAACCTCGTACTTTACTTTACTTTCGTGTAAAATACTAAGTGGTTTTCATACTTTTGCAACTTTTTACATATTTTTTTTTACTTTGTAGCACAGTTATTTTGCAGATGTCGTTTAGTTTATTCATTAACACAGTATAATTTAGGCTTTAGCCGTAGTTCCCACCGCGCAACTTGTATGAGATACAAGTAGGAGTCTTCTTAATGGGTTAAAACTTTCATTAATCGGATTCCAAGGCAAGGTTTTAAGGTTAAATGCCTGTTATACCATCACGTATTTTGTATACTTGTAAGCCGTGGATAAAACATCCGCCACTTTCTGATCAGTATGTGAGTGCAATAGTGACCGAGGCTTTATCCACCGCGATATATAAAAGGCGACCATAAGACGGGTTTTAAAGGGGTTCCCTTCATCTGGCATAATATCGATTGTCCGAAATACATTTCGCATAACAGTTATCGCAGAAACATTTTTAGCCGAATTATACTTTAGCATAATAGTATACTTAGCATAACTGTCACAACGCATAACAATCATTTGGCAGAATTTTGAATTTTGAATACTAATATCGCCGACTTTCATTTTTTTATTATGGCATGGCGCCGAATTTATTATAGCATAATTGTACATAGCATAATAATTAGGAACGAACTGCTACCAGTAAAATAGGTTGGGTTAGGTTAGAAGTTCTACAATAAACGCGCCAGGACCGCATTGCAATTGGAGCAACGAGCAATTCAAGCTTAGTAAATAATTACTACAACAAAATTAGGGGTACAATCAAGGATGAAGTACCTAGTAAAATATTATTCTGCTTTATAACTTTATGCCAACTACATAGTATGCCATACAAAATTCGGCGAAACAATTATTCTACCATAGGACTATTATTCTAATCAACGTTATGCCAATGTACTATTCTGCCAAAGACAATTGTGCCAAATGACGGTATGCGATTTTTTTTATGCCAAAAGTAATTATGCGAAAGGGTTGCTATGCAAAATGAAATATTAGTCAGTAAATTTTATGCGACATGAATGTAAACTGTTTTAAAGGCCTAATTATGGCTGCGTTTATCGCGTGACAAAATGTGAATACAACATCAGCGACTTTTTGACACGTAATTAAGTACGAGAGTGACGGATGGTTTATCCACATGTCACGCGAACAATTTGGGAACAATTCTCAACTTTTCATCTCCCTCCAGGTATACCGTGCAGTGAGCTGCTACTACACGGTGGAGTCCCGCACGGTGTACCCCAACTTCTGGCGCGTTATCAACCTCATCCACATCCTGCTCATCCTTGCTCACTGGTTCGGCTGCTTCTACTTCCTGCTGTCTGAAGCTGAAGGGTTCCAGGTGAGCAGAATACTTGTGTTTATCCTCTGCCAGGTTTCACCTAGCATAGTTTCTGGCACGTCATCAACCTCATCCACATCTTGTTCATCTTGGTGCACTGGTTTGTCTGCTTCTACTTTCTGCTGTCTGAAGCTGAAGGGTTCCAGGTGAGCAGAATACTTGTGTTTATTGTTATGTGATAGGGCTTACTCACAAAGAGGTATTTTCATCTTATTTGTATTTTTAAATAAATTTATTTAGGGCTCCTAGGATTAACTTAGATATTAAAAAAAAACTCCGGGGTGTTTTAGACAAAATCCTTTCAACTGGTCAAAATATTACACAAGTAAGGTAAGTACACAATTTTCTCATATTTAGTTGAATGTCTAAAACCTCTCCTTAACAGTCGCGAGGCGTTCGTACAAGCCGATTATTTACGGCTTTACCAAAAATTCCTATGCATAGAGTAGGTATACAAACAAAACGTAAAACCGAAAATAACCCGGTATACTATAGCTTTACCTTGCATTACCATCTTCATAATACGATGCATAACCAAAACGCAATTTATTTACTAAGCCGAAATCTATCGCAGTACTCGCTCGCACATATTCACTTACCTACAAGAAAGAAACAATAACAATATATTCGTACACACGCGCAGTTACATTTCACTGCGCGCGAACTTACACCCACAAAATTATTACAAGTCCTGCGGTCGACCTTTGCCGCACTTGAAGTAACACATTCAAACATTTTTCTAGCGCTTCGAACTCACACACAGACACGGCCGCACGTGAGAAAACAATAAAAATCAGAGTGAGCGACCGCTCTAGTCCGCGATCGCACACCGGCTTATTTCAAACAATTTTAAACTTTAAGTGTATAGCACGCGTCACTTTCTTTTCTCGAGGACGCCGTCACTGCCACCTACGACCTTTAAACTTTAATAATATTTTGCATCCTTTTTTCATTACGCAATTACGCATTACGCGACGCCATTACTTTAGTTCGCGTCGACCGCGTCGTCGCGCAAAGATAGGTACACTGTGTAATTCTTGTGAAAGTTTTTTTGAATTAACTATTTATTTAGTGTTTTATGATTCAAGTAACTAGTGAAATTTAGCTCGCTAAGTGTTCGTTCTGTGTTCATGTGCTGTAATGATTTGTTTGTAGTTACCTACTGTTTGGATTACTTATTTGTTTTTGTTCACGACGACGGAGGTTGGTGTTTCTATTCTATTTTTAATACGTTAGGTACCTATAGGTTTTACCCAAATCTAATTTAGGTTACCTATATTCGTGGTTTTTCAAGATTTTTGTCTGTCTGTAGGTACTCAAAGTAGGTATGTACTAAATACAAAATAGGTAGGTGTCTAATCTGGGGGTAATTTCCATTGAAAAACATTTACTTCTTAAAATTCAAAAGAAAAGCAATTTCCATGATAACGTTTTAGCTCATTTTGTTAAAAAAACCCGCAGAAATACCTATTCTTGAATATAAATAGGTAAGTATCGAACCGTACCTAGCGTATTTCAAGTGTATATAATTATATTGAGTTTTCAATCGGTTTCTATATTTATTTGCATGAACTTAGTTTAGGTTTACTTGGATTGTTTGGCGCTTTATGCGTGTCATGGTTTTCTTAATAAGTACAGGAAGGCGGGTACGGACGGCGCATGCCGCGGGCTGTGGGTTTTCTTTATTCGGTTGATTTTGTTGCACGAATTTGTAAATACATGTTTAATTAAGTTTTTTTTTAGTTTCTGTGTGCAAACCTGCAGTGCATGTATTTAATTTGGTTTATTTTTGCTTTGTTTTTAACAAAGGACAACTTTTTATTTTGCATGATAGGTATTAGCAAGCTAATTTTTACTGTGTTTTGATTTCTAACGTAAATTAACTATATTGTCTGTGTGTTTAATGTGTGCGTACGCAACTAACGGCTTTTTTCAAAGCCACTTTTGTCATACTTGACATACACTGTTCATGTAATACCAGTGATGTCATGTATGGCGAAGGTAGTGAACACTAACTGCAAGGATCGCACGTAGAAACAGTTACCGCACTTACTTCAGCACTGCTTTTTGGGAACTAAAAGATGACATCTATTTTATTAAGGTAGGTAGGTATGTTTTTTTAATTAATGGAAGGGGCAAACACGTACACACGCCATACACCTTTTTTGCTCCGGCTTGTCTATTTATTTACGTGACGCTTCGCCACTGCTCCTTAATAAGTGCTAAGAACAACCAGAACAAAAACGAAAATAAAATCCGGAAAATCGTTGGTAAAAAAAACGCCCATTAAACTGATATAACTTTAACAAGTAATCAGATCCCTTCAGTTACATTTACTATAAGTAACAAGAAATATAAATTGAGCAAACAATGTCCACGCAAACAGCGCATTGAATGCCAGGCTTCTTTAATTCTATACGAATTTGGCTCAACATAAGTACAATGCGTAAGACTGGTTAAGACATGTCCAATTATTACCTAGAGGACGCCCGCGACGAAGTCGTACGTAGCGTAGAATTAGTTTCCCGCTACTCCCCCCATTTTAACCCCTTAGGGGGGTGAATTTCCAAAAATTCTTTCTTAGTGCTCACTTACATCATGAAAGGAACCCCTGTACCAATTCAAGTTTCTAGGTACAGTAGTTTCGCCTGTGCGTTGATACATAAGTCAGTGAGTCTGGTTTGCTTTTTATATAATAAAAAAGATAGAGGGATTAAAACAACCGAATGGCTGATATTTTCATGAGTTTCTTTTTTAGGACTCTGCAGTCTAAAATTGCAGGTATTTATTACAAAGTGTACCTACGATTACATTTTTTGATCAAACAGTTATTAAGAGTTATTAAGTATGATATTCACAACATATGCAAGTATTCTGCCTATTATTACTCCGTAAAATACGAGCCCTAGGTTTTTTGACATCCTGTATTATGTAGAAAATATAGATAAAAAACACCCCAAAAAAAAGTGATCAATATTTTACCAAAAATATTCTATTAAGAAACATACGTCGGTGCTACGATAAAATGTCACATCCCTAAAAGTAATAAATTCTTCGAATGCCTTAGAGTATCCTAAACAAACAACTGAACGCGTTTCACTTCTCGGTATTTTTCTAGAAAATTTGATGTTGGTCAATTTCTATGTTTGAACATTTGCAGTAGAAAAAACGACATTAAGTCGAGTTAGTGGTTAAAATATATGTCTGAAGTTTTCTCTGTTATTGACTAGGCATAAAGATATAAGTTTAGTGTCATTGACTATAAATTAAAAAGAAATCCTCACATTTTTTGCCACCATTTAAATATGGTGCAGTTTAATAAAACTATATAATAAAACTGTTTTATCAAAGCGTACAGTTCGATTAGAAAAAGGTTTCGTACCATGGATCTATTGAAGGAGCATTTCAATGGACGTGTAAACAGATGATTTGGAGACATCGAATAGCCACCAAGATCTTGTGCTATGACCCTATTATATATTTTTGTGGGGCTGTGTATTATAAATCATTAGCTGACGCAAACAGGCCCAGCACAACTACTGCACTTCAAAATTAAATCGTGTGCAAAAATAATGCGAAATTGGACGGTTCGTTTACAGAGCACAATCAAACACCGCAGACGTCATTTGAGTGAAATATTATTCCATATGTAATGGCAAACCGTGTATATTTACATAAATAAAAATTACTAACGTAATTACTAAAATAATTGTTTTGTTTCATTTTAAAGATCAATGATTCTTAATGGAATACCCTGTATACATATAATGAGTAATTTTTACTCCAAACGTAAATTAATTTTCCGAAGTTGTTCAATAAACTATTTAAAACGTTAAACCTATGTTCGTTGGATTGTTCTATTAAGTTATTTGGTTAGTAGGATTGAATAATGCGTGGGGAGATAATATTGAAAATGTAAGTATTATTCCACAAACCACTAGGTCGTTAATATGACTAGTTTTGAAATATTTAACAACACGTCTTCGATCGATTCTGATGAATTAGATAATCCTTTACCAACCCGTGATCCACTAATAAATTTAATTACACTCAACCGCAGAATTGAAAGTTTAATTTTCATCGTCAAATACATGACTTGACAACAATTATGATTCTGCTCTTCACTGAACAGAAGACCGAGGTTAACTGTACTTCCCTCCTGAGCCAATAAGCCGTATCTCAAATTCAAGAACCAAAACAGTTAAACTCTCGTTACATTAATAATGAGGTAGATATTGGTACAGGAGTTATGTCTGAGATACTACCTTGATAGATTGGCTTTATGAGGAGGGCAGTGTATAATAAACCAAGTTATCTAACGAGTGGTTACCGCCGCGGGTTAGAGTTACGTGCTCTTCTCGGTATTAACAAGATCTAGTATGACTTCGTTAAGTCAACTTGTGTGGTTCAACACGAGGTCTCGTCCAACTTAGTTTGACGCCGTGTTTAAGTTTAGCTACCTGTCCTAGGTTCGATTGATATGGGCAAATATTTATATGATATGCGCGAGTATTTTGTTCTTGAGTCTTGGATGTCTTACACATACATACATACATACATACATACCTCCCAATGGGGTAGGCAGACACTATGAAACGCCAAGTGCTTTAGTCTAAACATACAACTTTCGCTTAAGACTACGCCGAGCGTCCAGTGGCGCCCTCATGAGTTCATGACCATTCTTGTGTTTTCTAACAAACTAAAGTATTGTCTTGAAATCGAAGCATGTATTTTTGTTGTACAAATGAAAACACAATGTTTAGCATATAAGACAAAGTTTAATAACCTTTAACCTTCGCGTCGTCAACTTAACGGGATAAGGTGGCCACTTTTTTCCGTTAAGTTACTCACTCATAGTTCAATGGTTATTAAGTTGAGTCATATACCCTATAAATTGTATATTCATTTATACAACAAAAACACATCCATCGATTTCAAGACAATACTTTAGTTTATTAGAAAACAAAATAATGGTGACGAGGGCGCCACTGGACGCTCGGCGTAGTCTTAATCTATACCTGAAAATCTAATTCAAGAACAAAGTCCTAACCTCAACGGGCGCACATTCGCAGTGATTACTGCATTTTGGTTTAAGTATAGGTATTATTATCAATAAAACTTACCCTAATATTACCTACTAGTTACATTCATCGATCTCTTCATGCACGTACGTTGGTTGGTTGGTTGGTATGTTTGTCGTTGTCTAGTAGCTATAGTACAAACCTAGAGCTTAAATTGGGACTAGGTCAATTTGTGTGAGCTATTTTATTCGGGTTACCGTTGTTTCGTCAAAAAAAAATTGGTCAAATGTATCATTTCCCAAATTTTCATTTGCCAAACCGCTTTGTTTTCTGTAACCGTAAATATTTCACGATTTTATAAAAACTAATCTAACCTATAAGGTTCTACACGATGGTACTGAAATAAATTCTGGTAAAAATATACCGGGTTTACAATCCAAATGAGTCAGTATGGTGAAGTCGGAAACTATGAGAGATAGCGAGATCTGTTCTTAGGAACCATGACGTCGATTTTAGATTTAATAATAATTACATTCAAACTTTTTTATTAACTCTCATACTTTAAACAAGATTCCATTAGTGTTGTGCTTCATGCGAGTTGCAGAATTTATACACATTGATTTTGACCAGGTTCGATTCCCGGTTATGTATGAGAGTTAATAAAAAAGTTTGAATGTAATTATTGTTAAATCTAAAATCGACGTCATGGTTCCTAAGAACAGATCTCGCTATCTCTCATAGTTTCCGACTTCTCCATACTGACCCATTTGGATTGTACACCCGGTATAACATTGGTTTGGCAAATGAAAAATTTGGGAAATGATACATTTGACCAAAAATATTTTGACGAAACGGCAGGCTCCCATTTTTATCAGGTGTTTTTTATGCAAATACGAGTATACTCAGTTTCATGTAAGCGAAAGTTCCGCAGGTAGGAGGTAGATAAAAATCAATCTACCTGTATACGTATCCTGAAATGTTACAACAGGAGGCTCTCGAGAGATGATTGGCAGCAGATCCATTTGCCGTGAGATTGATAATCCCGATGCGAGGGAGAGATAGCGAGTAGCCGGTAAAGCGTGATACACACAGGATCGATATTAGTTGATTCACGCGATCAGAATCGAATATACCGACATAAACTAAAACGGGACTTAATCTGGGTCTTAACCTTAGTGTCTCCTCGCGACCACGACCACCGTTGCAGCATGATCGAAACGTTGAGGTATATTGTAATGTATTAACGCGAGTCCCGTTTTAGATTCATGACAGTATATTATGTCAGTAGACCTTTATGGTACTGTCACAACACGGGATCGTTGAGCCACTTGCCAGCGTTCGTATTTTGGCCGTGTAATGCAAATTAGGTTAAGTCGTTTACATTCCTATATCCAGTACGTATTAGTCGACTAAATTATGAAGAGTACCAAACGGCTTAACATTCCTGTGTTGTGACTTTACAGTTGTTTTATTTCACGAGAGCGGATTGGTTATAGGTACTTGTAGTTGTAATGCGTATAGACACGCACACTATAGGTAAGTATAGCTACGCACTCAGAGACAACGTGCGCGTGCATCTACACACACATGTATGGCCAATCCACTTTCGTGAAACAACTGATAATCACTTGACAGTAAAAACTACCGTATCCTAAAGAAGCGAATGCCGGAGATGAGCTGTGGCAAAGCGCACGGTAGCACTACTTGTGTTGTGTATACGTAAAGGTCCTGCAACACTGCCTACTCGAAATTTATATATGTATGAATGTTAACACTTCATTGTACAACCCACAGAAATTCAAATACAATATTTACGGAATAAGAATGTACCTACACTTCCCCAACGAAAATGTTGAGCAGTTTAGTGCGTTGTCATAGTAAACTTCGAACAGAACATCAAATGACACACATGACCATGACAATGACATTCACAATGAAAAGGTTCTAAGTATGTTCAAAAATTTTATTGGGTGACTGTACACACGGATAACCCTTCAAGGGATCTCTAAATGCGAAGGCGGCGAGGCAGACCACCGAGGGGATTTTAATGTTGCATTGCATTGCATTAGAAAATGCCACATAACCCGGTTCCACTGCACATTAATAAAACCGAGAAACAAACGGTGAAACTTAATAGATATTCTAAAGTGGCATCTCTGCAAAAATCACTGTTCTGCAGCGTATAAAAAGGTAGTTAAAGTTCACTAAGTATTCTAGTTTGGCAACACAGCCCGAAACTTTCAATTGGACATGTGTGAAGCAGGCCTAACTCCTCGAGTCTCCGGTTTTTACCCAACATTTATTCCCAGATATTCTCGATAATAGCTTGTAAGTAATGTTAACGACATAGAAACAGAGATTAATGGCTTAAACTGCGCGAAGATTATTTTGATCGATCTTCATTTAGGCTTGAAAAATAATAATCTTAGACTTGAAAAAAGGGATGATTGGTTAAAAAGTGCGCTAAATTTAAAAATGGCGTCCCACTAGATCACGTGTTACTTTGATGTTGCAACTCTAATGTTTATAGGTGGTACCTATTTTCTATCAGATGGGCTATCTGCGTGTTTGCTAGTCTTTGGCGATGAAGAAGTGACAATTAGTTTAGGAGTACAAATATATTTATTTTATTTTATCCTTTATTTTATTGGTCCCAAGATACGACTCTAGTTTGGCGTCCACATGACATCGTACCAATTATCTCTACGGGTTGTTTTTTTCTTAATTTAGGATTGCCATAATTATATATTTAAAGCATGTGAACATTAAACTATTAGCCACAAGAAACGAAACTAAATTCAAATTTGAACATTACATAACTTAATTAAATTGATAATTAAGTGGCTTAATTTAACATTCTCTTGGTTCGACGAATTAAGCCGAAAATGAAAGATAAGTACCTAATCCTTATCCCATCAAAATTTAAGTACGTAGATAGAACCATGTCATTGAACTATAAAGCGTCAAGCGCTGAATTTAATGGCTGCGTCATACGTCAAAGCTACGTCGTAATTAACGTTTATCAGCGTAAAGCGCTTTATTGCGTTAGAATTAACGGGTAGTAAGCTGCGCGGAAAGAATACAAATTACTTTGTTTAAGATTTCTTACTTGAGTATGTTAACCGTTTTTACTTTATCTTGAACGGAGAAGGAATTATGTATGAGCACAATTATGTAATTCAATATTTATGTGATTTAAATGTAATAGATCTCAGTATGTGTACAAAAAGATAGAATAAGTATTTCAATTGCCTACTTCCCTGCCTAGGATAGGAAGTAGGGCGAAGCGAGTCCGTTTAAATATACGAAGCCCTCAATTGCCGTTCTTACCAAGGCAAATATAGTGCTTTTCTCAAAAATCACAACAGAAAAATGCGTTGGAGTAAAATCTTCATCGCTTGAACTCATTTTTTTTATTTGCATACAAACAAATACAGTCGGTGAGCTTCTAAAAATCCTTCGGATTTCAGAAGCATACTTCGGGTATTGACGATTACACGCGAACGTGATAATTATGCGGTTCTATTCTGTTATCAACTTGCAAAACTTTTCGAAGTTACCGTAAAAAGTTATGTAAAGAATAACTATCAGTATAGAATATAATATTACGTATGGTTATCTTTTTCAAATTTTAATGCATTGTGATTTTTTGTCATGATACCTACTCGTACAAATAAAACAAAATCATCATTTTCGAATTCTTCCATCGTTAATTTAAATAGAGAACACCCCGCCGTCACACTACTTTAGTTTGGAAGTATAAAGAGCTGTTATACCCACCTGTGGATTCTTAGAAACTACATTTATTTATTATACTAGCGGACGCCCGCGACTTCGTACGCGTAGAATTAGTTTCCCAGTACTCCCCCTTTTTTTCCCGTTGGGGGTCGATTTTCGGAAAATCCTTTCTTAGTGCTCACTTACATCATGAAAGGAACACCTGTACCAAATTTCAAGTTTCTAGGTACAGTAGTTTCGGCTGTGCGTTGATATGTCAGTCAGTCAGTCAGTTTCTCCTTTTATATATTTAGATATTTTAATGTACTTTTCAAAATCCTCTATGCTTCTATAACTCGGTCTTGAACCTTATTAAAATAATTACAATCAACACTTTTCTTAAAACTTTCAGCTTGTTTAAAAATAAAATTGTATAGGTAGGTACATTATAAACAATTTCCCGTGATTGGCTATTTACAGAAATACACTGTTTAAGTTGCCTGTGTGTTGTTCTCCAAAATATAAATCAATAAAAACAACGAGTGCACATTTTCGACTTCTCGAAGCCTTCCGATTTCCCCCGATTCCCGAAGGTTTTTCTAAGAGCTCACGGACTGTACTTCACGTGAAAAGACCATTACTCTTTACCGCCATTTTGTTTATGACAAAGAGAAACACAAGATTTTTTAAAAAAAAATCACACGCTATTCCAGACACAGATAAAAAAGTTATGTTTCGAATAAAATATAGGATGTTTATGACTTGTGCTCTCATTTTATACGGCCCTTTCCACTTTTTAAAAAGTTACAAACTAGATAGTAATGAAATTAGTATGCAATATTGCGGGCTTGTGTAGCGAGCACGCAATGTTTTTTTTTAATTTGAGAACTGTCAGTGAACTATGTTCTTCGCATCTCAATATACCTAGTAAAGTCAACATTTCCTGTCACATTTGAGGATTTTTTTTATTTCAATGCCAACCGCGATGCATCTAATGGTTGTATTAATTTCCATTTATGCATTCAAAGTGAACTCACTATTTAACTTCTGCAGCGTTAATTTTATCTCTAAAGCCTTTCTTGATTGCTCGAGTAATTACTTCGTGGAATAAGATTAGTCTTGATGGTGTTGCCCTTTTATATGAGTTTTATTTTCAAGTGGACTTATTCTAAGAGCCGAACGATTAGTATTTCGTTAAGATATTGCGGGCAAAGGAATTTTGACTAGTATCTATCTTTTTAAATTTCGGGGGAAAACCTCACACAAATCGACTTACAATTAGTACCAAACTAAGCTCTGGGCTAGTACTATGGTTAGTCAGCAACGATAAACATACATAGACTAAAGACGCCCGCAACTTCGTACGCGTACAATTAGATTCCCGCTCCTTGTCCTACTTCTTCCCGTTGGGGGTCGATTTTCGAAAGGAATATTTTGACTCAGTGGTTTGGGTATTTGCATTGCACCAAGCTTTTATGTGAGTTCAATTTTTTTTTAATTAAATCGGATTGAGTTTTTAACCCTAAAAGTGATTTTGCATAGTATACCATACATTTCTTAAGGTGCACTTTTTGTATTTTTTATTTTAATAAAATTGTGTAAATAGGTGAAATCCAATGGGGCTAGATTTCAGTTTCTTTTTTAATTTTGCGACTTTAAGGGTACATGTGTCAAAATAAAATGTGATTTAAATCAAAAGCACTAAGGAGTATTGATGTCAACTTCGTAGCAAATCACTCCCAAAATAACTTTCTCCCCCTTTTTCAGCCCCTTAGGGGATGAATTTACATAAAATACGAAACACGTCTTCCATCAATTCTGTTAAAGAATGTTTATGAAAAATTTGACGTAGATTGGACCAAAGAATCACGTTGTTCCATAAAAAATTTGCTCCCTTTTTCACTCCCTTAGGCGTACAATTTTGGAAAATTATTTGTTACCGGATGCCTTCGTTATACAAAGAACACACCCTCCAAGTTTCAGGTCTCTACGGTCTCTAGCGGTTTAGGCTGTGTGTTGATCCGTCAGTCAGTCCGTTAGTCAGATAGAGAAAGATAGAAAATAGATAGAGAAATAAATGTTACATAGAACACACCCAAGTCTCGGAAACGAATACTCGCGCTCGTCACACAACTATTTTCCCTGATCAGGAATTGCACCTGGCATCGCTAGCTTCCTAGGCAGGCTCAATACCAACTAGGTTAAAACTGCGTCATAAACAGTGATCGGGGAAAACGATGCAAAACTTTAACAAAACTTACATTACAGCCATGAAACTATTAAAAATCCTTATACCAAATCAGAGACTCTGATATGGAGTTAAATTGAACACTAATCTGGAAATTTAATATTATTCTTATTTTTAATTATATTGTTGTTTTTCTTGGTTGCAAGTTCTCCTTTATGTCAGCTTTACAAGTTTTGTTAAAGTTTTGCACCGTTTTCCCCGATCACTGGTCATAAACACTCTTATTCCCGATTTTCATTGGTCTAGGACAGTGCCAAGTGCCAAGGACAGTGGAGTGATAAAATAGAAAGCGATTTTATTTGGATCCACTGGCAAGGCAACTGGACTCGCCACGGTCCGATTGGATTACACTACTGTACTGTTCACTGCCACTATTCACTGTCCACTGTCCTTAGCCAATGTAAATCGAGCTTCTTTTTGTACGATAAGAAACGTGAACTGCAGATTTGACTAAATATTTTAAGTAATTTACTAAAATGGGACTTAATCGCTTAGTTTTGGAACCATTCAAATCGACTACCATACAGTAAGCTAGCAAGGACGTGTATGGAGAATAAGTCTAAAAAAAACCAGGCAAGAGCATACCATGCTGTGTAGGGCTCCGACGCAACAAGTGATAACTATTTTTCTATTTAAAGTCATTTGGTGCCGTTTTAGATGATGTTAGTAGGTATAAACACTTTAATCGCCTGTATCTCAAAAACCAATGATGTCTACTCAGTCGTGACAGTTTTTCTTTTAAATTCGTTTTATGCGCTTTTATTGAAGATATTTTTCAGATATTTAGTATTTGTAGTTTTGGCTGTAAGGCGGGGGGTGGGGGATGGGACACTTGACTCAAACAAAAATTAGCGTTTTAAAGCTTAATATGACTGTCATAAACGGATCACTTAATCGAAAAATGGTTTCCACAAGCCCGCAATATTCTCTCTGAGCTAGGCTGCGGACGGACGGACATGGCGAAACGATAAAGGTTCCTAGTTTGACTACGGGATCCTAAATGACCATTCATAATGAAAATGATGAAAGAAACCTAAAGATGATTTTTAAATGCATATTCAATGATCCCACTTGACATAGCTCGTCGACTTTTTTTTTACAATATGGCGTCTTGTTGCCGCCAAACAAAATTTTGATTATTGTCGTATCTTTAGTGACACACAAGATCGATTGACATGAGAATCATCAAAATCGGCTCACGTGTTTAGTTTCTAGAGCGTCACGAAGGAACAAACACACATACATACATATAGGCTGATAAAGACATAATCCTCCTTCTTCAGCAGTCGGCTAAAAACTTTCCCGCTTTAAATAAATGTAGTTGTATGTAGTCTCTGTTCTCTTCTGTCATGAGGGATGAACAGATTTTAAAATCTATATACTTTGTTTGTCCTTACGATGTTTTGACCTATTGTTTTGTCCCAGGGTGACTGGGCGTACCCCCACCGTCCGGGAGACTACGCCACCCTGACCCGGAAGTACCTCGGGTCCCTCTACTGGTCCACGCTGACTCTCACCACCATTGGAGACCTGCCCACGCCGGAAACCAATGCTGAGTAAGTACTTTTATTCATAGTGTAATGGAACCTTATATTTTTTGTAATATCTTACATCTACTGGGTGAAAGATCAGTGAGCAGATTTATCTGTCCATTGAAATAAAAATACGAGTTAAAAAATTTTTTTGTTTTATAAATGTTAATATAAAAACTAGCAAACACATTTCTTTTATTCATTTCGTGTTATAAGCTTATTTTTTTGTCGAAATATCTTGTATCTACAGGGTGAAAGATCAGTAAAACGATTTAGTCCATGGTCGATATGTATTTTTTACGAGTTCAAAAAATAATTTGTTTAGTCATAATTATAAATATTAATATTTAATCTCGGATAGTATTACAAATGAGATATATTAAACTTGTTAGTCTCATAATGACACTTTTGGTTAAAAGTAACTGCCGGTTTTTTTTATAAATAATAACTTAATGGTACCTATCACTATTTCATTAATAGAAGCATAATTATTTGAACAATTTTGGAACACAGCTCACGTAAACAATTTAATCGTCTTGTTTCTGAACAAAGATACGTAATTTGAAATACAAGAACTCAAAAAATCTACATCGTTTACCTACACCTACTATTGCTATTATGTTTTTACTAGTATATTATTAGAACGTGTACGCAAATAGTTAGGTTTTATCATGACTTTTTTTTACGAAAAGTATATATAAGTACATATTTATCGGTTACGTGAGCTCATAAACAATAACTTCTTTAGAATAATCTTTTTTATAACATCTCAGTTTTTTGCCTGAATTTATTTACTCCAAAGAATCTGTTAACAAGCCGAAATTAATTTACAAATGGCGTCGCTGGAATTCAGAATTAAAACGCAGCCACGAACAAGGGTGATTATGGAATACTTGGCAATTTTAATTGGATTTCCTTAACGATTAATGCTATTGGAGGTTCGTTAAAAACTCTCAAATTCAACAGAGTTTCCTAAACAATTCAATTGTATATTTAACAATCTTAATGGCTTTGTTCACGGTTAGCATCGATACTCTTACTTATAAATCTATACTAATCTGTGATTTCAAAATGTGTATGTTTTTTTTTTGTGAAAGTTGCTATTAACACAATGCTTAAACGTAAATTACCGTTATTAGATTAGTTACGTGTCTGTCTGTCTAAAATTCATCCTAAATAGGCTTAGGAATAGCTCATTGAGTATTGATGAAAATTTCAGCAATATAATCAGGCATTTAAAGTCTAATTTTCGTGTATGGTTCATTTTCAAACCAATCCATGTTTTGAATTTGTTGTTGAGATTACTTAAGATTCCAATTGCGACATGTTTTATTTGGATCAACGTCTATAGGTATATACTCGCGAGGTTTCCATCTCGTGATTTGTGTTTTCGTATTAAACATGCTTTCAAGTTTACTGAAGGGGGATTACGGGCGTAATCATTTTCTGATACGGTGAGTAAATTCTGAAGCGATGGGTAAACCGATCAACAATTTCCAAAAAGATGTTTCGTAAAGGCAAATATGATTTTGAACGTTTGCGTTTGAAATGCTTGAAATATTTCGGTTTATAGTTCCATATTGAACTTTTTATAGAAACATTTCAACCTAACTAACATTTCTAATCTAATTAAAACTTGAAACTTGTTGTTTGCTACATGTTGGAAGTTTCTAGTTCACATAGCTTTATGATATGGCACGGGAATGGAAAAGTTCTTTTGTTTCAAAAGATAACTTTGTCGTAAGTTGAAAACAAATGTCACAGGAGCATGTCAGCTCCTCCTCAATTTCGTTATACATTGAAACAGTAAACTTAAAACTAATTTAATTATGAAGTAGCTTAAATCAATATGACTTATAACCAATTGCTAAAACACTCACTTGTTACACACTGTATATTAAATACATTTCAGAGCTGATGACTCTTGATCTGATAAAACAATTTCCATCAAACCTAGTACAAAAACATCCAGATTGAACAAATTTTCAATAAAAAAAACATGCTTTATCGTTTTGGCAGCTACTATGCCACAGTTAGACATAGAGCCATAGACGCCAAACTTATAATAAAATATCACCTCTGTGGCTTAAAAACAGAAAGTGTGGTAGAAATGCGTTCAACAGTGATAAACAATGCACCCTTTCAGCATATTAACGGTGCAATTTCTGCTACAAAAATGAATAAAAGATGTATGCAATGCGCTGCAAATCATATTTCGCCTCGCGAATGAATAATTTCTGCTAACTTGTCGCAATTTGAGATCTAATACCAGGGCGGCCCGTGTTATGGCCGCCTTTATCGTGGTGGATTAAACATTCGTCACTCTCGCACTTACACACTGGTCAGAAAGAGACAGATGTTGCACCGTTTTAAGGTCGCGGTTATCGCGGTAGACAAAATAGATAAAGCACTCTCACACTTACATATTGGTTAGAAAGTGACCGATGCTTTATCCACGTTGATAAAAAGGACCATAATAGGCCTGCTGTTATTATTAAAAGCAGTTATTTTGAGGTGAAGCTAGGTACTAACTAAAAAACTGTATAATGACAATAGGTTTTCTTCTCCAAATGTTTTAATTTTAAATAGACAGCGTGTTCATAATATATTATTAATATTTCTTCCTTACTAATAAATTCACTAACTAATAACT
The DNA here is from genome assembly GCA_923062465.1 of Acleris sparsana. Lineage (NCBI taxonomy): Eukaryota > Metazoa > Arthropoda > Insecta > Lepidoptera > Tortricidae > Acleris > Acleris sparsana. The sequence goes on along the minus strand of OV281306.1, from coordinate 10,771,200 downwards.
CTTGACTTTAGAAAAGGGAAGGTTGTGGGTCAAAATTAGCCTCTAGATTTTTTATAAATGTAGCGTTAGTTTTTTTTTCCACTTTTTTTCTTTTTAAGGCGTTAATTTCTTTAACAAAGAACACATAGCAGAGTATCGTAGTTTAAAAATCAAAGCCAAACCTACCCTTCTCTAAGGTCAATTAACCCAAAGGTTGTATGTGCTAGCACACATGGAGGCCCCAAATTTCTGCCGCGTCGGGGACTCAAGTCCCGTCTGCTGCAGTTCAAGTCGAACCGAGGGTATGTTACCAAAATAACCACACACGATTGGTCAGATCATGTATTGATATAATAAAAAACTTGATACTTAAAAATAAGAGGGGAAACAGAGGCCGTGACGGTTGACGTAATATTCCTCTCGTGAAGGACTCGTAACGAGCCCGGTACATGTCGGTAGGGCCTTCTTATGATACGTAGTTAACCATTTTTTTGTCTGTAAACTTGTGTTATTTTTCGATCAGCCTGTATACTTTCTTGTGATCTGTAGGTTGGGTTCGAAAAATTCAACATGATAACACAAAAATCATTTTTCTGTTGATTTTTCCATTGCGACAAAAATTAGCCATACAATTAATTGTAAGGCTATTTTTTATTAAACTACATTATAGCTTAAACATATTTTTGTCTTTGCTTAGCGATAACTCGATTTACAACATAAAAGTAAATTTCAACAAATATTTCATCAATTAGTCACATATTATATTAAAAACATGATAAGTAAAATTCAGCCTTGTGTTTCAGTCGAATTAAAATATATTTCCATTAATTTTATCTTTCCTTCTTATTTCTACCTTTAACCTTCACTTCCTCGTGCGTCTTTGAAGGGCTACAGAATACACCGTGGGCCCGAATAACCCGACCAATTTTAACAATCGATACTTGAGCCTATTTGTAGAATATAATGGGTATAATATGTAGTCCAATAACGCATAATTTCCGAGATTTTCATTATTTAAAAAACAATTCCATAGTTAATTTAATTTGAACTCTGTCACCTTAACCTAAAGCATTATTTAATAAGAAATTGATTAATTAATTTATGTTGTATGTGGATGATATTGCTACTTACAACATGAATCTTTCTTAGTAAATAATGCTTTAGGTTAAGGTGACAGAGTTCAAATTAAATTAACTATGGAATTGTTTTTTAAATAATGAAAATCTCGGAAATTATGCGTTATTGGACTACATATTATACCCATTATATTCTACAAATAGGCTCTAGTATCGATTGTTAAAATTGGTCGGGTTATTCGGGCCCACGGTGTATAATCTAAATTTTAAGTCGCGCTCGTTGACTTTAACTCAATTCCTTAATTAAGTAACCGACTATTTTTAGAACACATTTTAATTTGTAATATAAATTGTAATATGTATGTACATATGAATGTAAAACTTTATTGTACAAAAGGAAAACCAGAACGATACACTAAAACTGACGAACTTTATAAAAAGTCATAGGAATCTTCTTTTACCGTAAAGTTCATATTTATTTATAATCAATAATATGTAAGTACTATAGTATTATGAAATTATTAGAACACCCTTTAAGTCTTTACTAATGTGTATATAGGTACCTACCTAATACATACCTATAGCTTAATTTGGGGCGCGTCAATTTGTTTTGGAATATTCATGGTAAATATTTTTATCATTACGAGTATTATCATCATCATGTCAGCCGAAAGACGTCCACTGCTGGACATAGGCCTCCCCCAAATATGGGGGGGAAAATGCCGTAGTCGCCACGCTCAGCAGGCGGGTTGGCGAGTTATACCATGTAGTCCGCGGAGGAGGCTGCTGCCTATCCTCCGGTTTATCCCTTAGTCGCCTCTTACGACACCCATGGGAAGAGATGGGGTGGTGCTATTCTCGTCCGGCACCAGCTCAGCATTACGAGTATAAAATAATGTATTTATAACAATATTAGCTTGAACGATAGATCATTTTCATTTCAAAACATCTGAAAAGGATTAAACATTACTTTATGACAAGTTTTACCTTCTTCTATCGCGGTATATAAATACATAAATTTTAACCTTGTACCCTTAAGGGCGGTTGCCCTCTGCTGCGACTTTGTGTAGCGATGCAGTTACTTTCACAGTTTATATAGCAAAAGTGACAGCGATACGAAACGAGCGACCAAAGTCGCCGTGGACAACCGCCCTAACACGTCGGCAAGAGTAATGCACCGTTTTATATCGCAGCTGTGATTTATAGAACCCTTTAAGAATCAAGATCCCTACTTTATGAAACGGGAGACTTGTTTTATGAATAATCTAATCCAGTTTAAAACAGATTGTTCGCTTTGTTGTGTTGTGTTGTAAATGTAGTACTTAGGGTTGGCACCACGTTGACAGCGCGGGCGTGGGATCGAAACCCAGTAAGGGCAGATATTTGTGTGATGTGCGCGAGTATTTTGCTCCCGAGTCTTGCTTGGATGTTTTCTAAGTGTTTAGGTATTTATTTATCCATATAGGGAAGATTATCGTTCTCTAGTACCATAGTACATTAGTTAGTTTAGACTGGGACAGAATGTAACTTGTTTTTTTTTTTTTTTTTTCAACCTAAATGTCAATCGGCAATTTTTGGCAATAATGTATTCACAAAAACGATCTTCGGATATCTTAAAAAAAACGACTTAACATTAAAAATAAGATTTAAAAAAAAGATGTTTATTCAGTAAGTAGGCCGCATGGGCACTTTTACACGTCAAAAATCTGAGAGCTGAGAAGAAACACCGCAAGTAACTCAACAGTCAGTCGTTAAATACTACTTATGATATTATACAATTATAAAGCTTAACCTAGCATTATACACCGTGGGCCCGAATAACCCGACCAATTTTAACAATCGATACTTGAGCCTATTTGTAGAATATAATGGGTATAATATGTAGTCCAATAACGCATAATTTCCGAGATTTTTATTATTTAAAAATCAATTCCATAGTTAATTAAATTTGAACTCTGTCACCTTAACCTAAAGCATTATTTACTAAGAAAGATTCATGTTGTAAGTAGCAATATCATCCACATACAACATAAATTAATTAATCAATTTCTTATTAAATAATGCTTTAGGTTAAGGTGACAGAGTTCAAATTAAATTAACTATGGAATTGTTTTTTAAATAATGAAAATCTCGGAAATTATGCGTTATTGGACTACATATTATACCCATTATATTCTACAAATAGGCTCTAGTATCGATTGTTAAAATTGGTCGGGTTATTCGGGCCCACGGTGTATAAAACAATGAATCCAACATAAAATAAGAAAATAAATATATTCAAGCGTAGCTTGAGCAGAAGAATGTGTCAAAACTCAGAAAGTTTCATAGAGAGTAATAAGTAGTAGTAATAATATATAAAATATAACTTATAATAATTATATTCAAGTCTCACGAAACTTTGGCATTTATTCCGATTCTTATTATTTTTATTGTTTTATGATAATGTTAAATCTTTCACAAAAGATGAAAAGAATATTAAACATCGCAACAACAAACACGAAATTTGTTCTCCAATTCTGAAGTTTATCTAATCTGACAAGAAAACTGCCCATGCGTCCGTCCGCTATAAATCTTGTAAGATAGAAAGAGGCTCATTTTAAGATCATAAATAACAGCAGGTCAAAGGCCCTCCCAAGCTGCCCAGCGTAAGAAATAGGGCTCCATAGTACGGCTATGAAATATTGCTCCATGGTTTTATAGTTCTTCATAAGGGTAAGGGTCGGCCTCTGTTGCTATGAATTGGCAAATTTGTTTCAAAGTGCTTGCTTTGTCACGATTAATATAAAGTTTTAATAGTTATAAAAAGAACGACATGTCTTCGAGAATGAGATAGATTATCTTTAATATCGTTTGGGATAATGATGCGTTACTAGACTCGATTGTAAAGAGAACGCTCTAGAAAATATTTATGGCTATTGACAGGGGGCTCTTTAAAATGCCTTTTTATTTTTCTAATGTCCTATTATTTGGTGTGTCTTTAGCATTAACATCAATGTTGTAAATTGCATCATTTTGGATCTGTATAATAAACCAACGAAATATATACTTTCTAAAATCACATTCATAGGTTAAAAAGTATACATTTCTAACGTCTTTGATACTACTAATGTGGTTACAGTTCTAACCTAACCTAAGGAAGAAGAAATCGACTTAAAACGCATAATAAATAACAAGAAAATTGTCGTGATGATAGATTTGTGGTATGTTATTTGATCGTGTGCCTGGTAAAATTATACAATTTGTTTTTATGCTAAACTTTCATTATGCTTGTATAGTATATGGGAAAAGCATCCCTAACTTCTATTTAAAGTCACTTACCTCCAACAAAATCTGAACGTACTACCCAGTTATTTTTCTGTTTACAAACACGTGCGAGCATCAGTACCTACTTGCTTACAAAAAATTGTTAGTAGATAATAAGGAAAACCGGACCGCGGGGAAAATGCCTTGACGCGACACCGTCAGGGGAACGGTTAGGCACGCCATATGGTTGAGGCTCGGAGGACGGTAGTTTACTCTCTCTGACACAGTTATATAGCAAAAGAGACAGTACGAATGCGATAAAGCCGATAAATGATGGTGTACTCTTAACAGGATGCTCTACTTGGCAATAAAATTAAATGTTTAAGCTACCTAATCTGGATCTTGGAAACGGCTCCAACGATTTTCATAAAATTTAGTATGCCATCGGTTACGGGGGCGATAAAACGATCAAGCTAAATTCATTTTTAGAAAATGTACCAAAAAAAAAACAATCTCGGTCATACGGGTACTATTTACTTATCGAGGATCGAATCCTGAAATGAAATTTGAAAAGTACATACCTACAAATAACTTGTAACCACGCTTTTAAAATGTTTACTAACTATTAGTTAAGCATTTCGCAGAAGCACTTTCAAAGTATTTGAAAACTTTCACATACTGGTTTCTCTCACGGAATGAAGAATTTTAGCGCTCACTTCTTCAGCAATACTCTAGGGAATATCTCGTAGGTTATAGGGATGTTGGAATTTGGCGTTTATTAAAATGACAAAGCGTGGCTCTCGTTTCGCGAAGTAATAGAAGCTCAAAGGTTTGCTGTAATCTAGGGCTTCCACTTAGACTCAAATAAAACGAGTATTTTTCCTTTAGTGTGATGCTTGAAAGCAATTTCACTGGTGTTATGCTCTTAAGCAAGTTGCTTTTCAAATCTAAAGTTGTCCTGCCGAAACCTGTCACCAAATTAAAAATTAGTAATGCTCTGACGCAGTAGGGGCAATACAAAATAAAATATATATGACAATTTGAGAATTAGAGAGGTCGGATAACTTAGTGGCTTGCCGGTTTAAATTTAATGTACTTTTTTGTGAATACCTACAATCTAACACTAACTCTACTCGTAAATCTTGTCAAGACCCCTTCTAATCCAAAATCCTGAATCCGTTACTGCTCTGTCGGGACCTTGGCCTCGCTGGTTAGTAATTCGTCGACAAATAGGGAATATTCATGACTTTTTTCATAGCTTAAATAAAAGCTGATTCATGTAAAAAACAGTTAAGAAAAATCATTTCTTGAATACCTATTAAGAATTCCAAGATATAAGCCAACAAAGGTTTGTTCCGGAGTTTGTATGGCTGACGTATTGCATGACGTCACACGGCGTATCGGATATTCTTTCTGTCTAATTTATAATTAGCAGTTTAAAATGCTTGTATCATCCGTTTTTCTAGCCCGATTTCAATTTTCACTTTTGGTGATCTCTTTTACGGTATTTTGTTGAGAAATGCGATTTAAAATAGTACATTGTTGCCTAGGCGCGGAAAGTATGGGTTTTCCTGACGAGGTGGTTAGCAGGCCGAGCAATAGCGAGGCCTGCTAAAATACGAGTCAGGAAATCCTCGTTTCCGCCGAGGCATAAATAATGCTTTTCTCAAACATGTGAGGAAATAATACAAATAGTTTCACATTCGGTTTCACAATTTTATTATACAGAATGAACGAATGTTACCGACTGTCAATTGTTTTTAAATACTAACCATAGAAATTGGAATGCAAATTCAAAAAGAAACACACGCACTGTGCTAAAAAAGCGAACAGTTACCTTGGCTGTTTGGAATTTTGTCTTGGTCCTTTTGATTTTGTATGCAAATTGACAGCATTTTTAAGAAAAATATAGACATGAACGGAAAGTGTTTTCATATGGTTTTTTTACTCCTAGGAGTAAAATGAGGCTCTTTCCATCCTTGTCTTTCAATCGGAAAACCGTTTTTTCCGAGCATGTTTGAGAAAAATCCATTCCCTATTGAAAGCGTGTGTTAAAAAAGAATCACCTACCAGGAAATTTTATTAAACCCTAAAAGATCGTTAGAGTGCCTCGTGGATTTCGTAATAAACGGTTGACGGGAGACAGATGTTCTGTCCTACTTAGCGGAAGCCTTGCATGAGGCTTTATTTCAAACTAAGGAGGGTCGAAAACGCCTTAGCGATCAAATCGCCATTTTGAATTATGACACTTAGTTCTCGCAACTTTCTTCAGCCTAATTTTGAACTGAATAGAAGTTATCAGTCACTTTAATAGTTAAACTTAAGTTCTTCACGTGCTCACAGGATTTTCAAGTAGCAATCGTGAGGCGAATAGAAATTATTGTTAATTCTTCATGTTAGGGAAGCAAACGGGGTCCATATTGGCTTCGCTAAAGTTTATCACCCGAAATTGATTTTCCTAACGATTTGTACTCCTAATGATCACTGCTCCTAAAAAATGTTTTCCTAAAAATTTCGTTCCTACAATTTATTTTACTATTAACGTAGCTCATAAAACTCATATCTCTTAAAATTTTAAGTGCTAATGTCACTGATGTAACTTTTTGTAAACTCCTATTTTTTTTTTAAATAACATTCTTAGTACAGGACTTTACGCAGGATTATTTTAAAGTTAAAGATGATCTGCTCTTTTATAAAAAAAAATAACCTCGAAGACGAAAGCGGGAGCGAAGCTCCCGCTTTCGTCTTCTAACCTATCCGCGATCCGAGTCGGTTTTGCCACTAAGTCCCTATTCCCTACTGCCTACGTAATGACGGACCCTTAGGATCTCAGTCACTATTAACTTTAGAGAAAAGTTTTTCAAGTAAAATGTGCTTATTTTAACGTATTCTATGTGGTAGAATTATAAAAAAATAGTGTCAATAAGACATCGCATTTATGAAAATTTAAAGTCTGGCTCCATACAAAACCACAAATAGTGTAAAAGATGGTTATGTTGAGAAAATATAGGAAAACAAATAGTAGTATGATCGATGTTTATTGCAACGGACATTATGAAGTTGAATGATTAGGAATTCAGAGCGTTAGGAACAAAGTAGTTATGAGTAGTGATTATTAGGATGTAAATTATTAGGAACAACATTTTCGGATTTCCGATAATCGACATTAAAACTTTAGTTCAACTTTGGCGCACCCAAGCAAACGACATAATCGTATTTCTTGGTACTTAATTCAAGTGCCTTGAGTTATGCAAAAAGGTTGTAGGTATGTTCTAAATATATCATTTACAACTATATAACAGAAAAATTTCTACCAACTTTAAAAAAAAACAATTTCCATTTAAGTATTTGTTTGTTATTTGCCCCTAGATATATTCGTATCCTCATTATCTGAAAATGAGTTTGGTGAAATTTGAATCCTTAATGGCTTTTTATGTTATGATCTTTTCGGTTCATGATATTATTCTGGCTCGCTCTAGTTTATTTTTTATTTTCCCGTCTTCTCCCTTGGGGATTAAAGGAAAAAGGTGGAATTTGGGATCAAATATTATGTGTAATTCCGGTCTCGACTCGGCTGTAATGTTTTTTTATCCACGCTTGATCAATAGGGGACAACGTTACCTTATTAAGAAATAATTAAACACTTGCCTGGTTTGCATTGCCCTTGCCCATTTTTAGGGTTCCGTAGTTAAACTAAGTAAGTTGTCTACGAGTCTGCGTATTCTCGCCTACGACGACTTAGCGTATTGTAGGTAATATCCTGCCTTTTGGCCGAAAACTGTTTGGCAAAATGTTTCCAACCGTTTCATTTGCCATCCCGCTTTTTGTGGTTCCATAGTCAAACAAGGAACCCTTATAGTTTCGTCATGTCCGTCCGTCCGCAGCCTAGTTCAGGGACTCTGAGTACTGGAAAGCTGTAATTTGGCATGAATATACATATAAGTCAAACCAACGAAGTGGTAAAATAAAATATTGAAAAACATTTTGTTTTAGTGTACCTACTAGTAACACGTAACGTGGGGATGTAATTTTTTTTCCTCGTCTACCCCATAGTGTGGGGTGCCGTTAGATAGGTCTTTCAAAAATATTGCAGGGTTGTAAAAACAATTTTCATCTCTCCTGTTCGGAAAGTTTAATTTGAATGGGTGGATAGCCGGGTGGAAAATTGCGTTTTCATCTCTAGGGTGGAAAGTAATTTTTTTTTAATAGTTACGATTGGCCACGGAGTAAAAGATTTTCATATATCTAAACTCGGCTATACGTTAAACGATGTATTTATTACGGCCTATAGGTTCATATGAAAATCATTTTAAGACTGGTCTATTTTTTTCGCAATTACAGAAAATCAACATTTAAAATTATTCCTCTATTCTGCTGCCCGCCGTAATGCCGTGATAGCATAGCATGACACTTTTTCTTTCACGTTTTGGCAGGGCCATCTAGAAAATACACTACTGCCAACATTAGAAAAGTTTAATCGAGTTGGTCACGACCAAGGAGCTTATTATACAACAAGGAGGTTGAACACCGAACATCCGTTCGAAACAAGAAATTTGACCTTTATTACGTCACGAATATATTCCATCTCTTTCTTTAGTTAGGGTAAGAATGAGATGGAAGTCATGCTCCTTGGCCGTGACCAACTCGATTTAACTTTTCTAATGTTGGCAGCATGTGTATTTTTACTTTTTTATGAATTTAGAAAAAAAAATTCAACAGATAAAGCGGGAAACGAGATTAAATATATTTAGGTATACCGTGTCTTTTTTCCTCACAGTCGAAATGAAAAGTAGAGTGTCCAACTCGGGTGAAATTACCCATTTTCCCTCGAACTATTGGCGCTCTCTCTTCGTTCGAGCGCCAGAAATATCTCGGGTGAAATGGGTCACTTTCAACCCTTGGTTATCAATCTACTATTTTCGATCAAGCGATCTGTTTATGAATTATTAAGCTTTTAAGCGCAAATTTTTGTTAGAGTCAAATGAATACAGCCAAAACTACAAATACTAAAATTCTGATAAATATCTTCAATGAAAGCGCATATAACGAATTTAAAAGAAAAAAAAACATGACAAAGTAGACATCATTGGATTTTAAGATACAGGCGATTATTTATACCTACTAAAATCATCTAAAACGGCACTAACATATGACTTTAAATAGAAAATTAGTAATTACTTGTTGTTTCTATGTTTGTAGTAGGTACTTACTGGTATCGGAACCCTACACTGAGCATGGTCCGATATGCTCTTGCCCGGTTTTCTATGTAACATGGCATAGCGGCTTAAAACTTAATTAGGAAGGTATTTCTTCTTTTATCACCGTTCCAAAGTTTGTATTACAATGTTGGTTCTGATAATGTTTTTTGTTAAATACTACAATTAGCTACAAAAAATTAAACCTTCTATGGTTGTAAATATTTTGTCTTAAAAAAACCTAATGTTTTTTAGTATACCTGTAAAAAAACGAGAGTAATATCGGTCTACTTCTCGATATAATCAACGTGACTGTAGCAGGGGCCTACCTCATGCTAAAATCAGTTTGATCGAATTTTGATATTTAGTAAAGACAGTTCTACAAAAATATTTGTGGCGTCACCCCTACGGAATTTGCATGTTCAACATTATTAGAAAACCGAAGCGAGCGCGAGACAATCATTAAGTGTTAGATAAATTTAGCCATGAGACATCAGAATTACCTTTTTACCTGACTACGGCAAAGCCAAAGGGGTTATGATTTTGGCAGTCTATTTAATGTCACTATGTTGGTCACCCCGTATACCTTCTATCAAATACCTACAGTTAAAGCATTTCTTATGCCACATCCATTAAGATTTTAATCAGTGTTCCTAAGCGTGGTAATGGAGAAACTGACAAGCAGGACCTCTTCCATTTTCCGCTACATTTAATGAATTTATCTTGCATCCCTAATGACTCCAGTATCTAAGACATTGTTGCCTGTATAATGTTGTTTTGTTTTATGTGTCTAATTTATAAACGGAAACAAAACGGAAACGAATAATTTTATTCAAGCAAAAGATGTTTCTTTTCTGCTGTTTAAATCTACACAAATACAGTTAAAAGTTAATTGAAAAAATAAAATTCTCAACAGGTGCATTTGTTTAGGAATAAAGAATCAACTTAATTTATGAATTACTTTTTCATGCTTTGAATTAAGTAGGTACGTTTGTTGAGTATAGGAATTTCTAATTATTGATATTTAAACATAATGAATTTATTTTTACGAACATGATCTGACTAATCGTCCGTTTCGCACTTACGTAGGAATTTTATATGTTTTTCCTCTTGTAATATAATATTTCACATAGCGGCTGTTTTTTATTGCACTGTTTTATAACGTTGATTAAGAACGATAATATTTTATGCAAAGAAAAAATCATTATTTAATCATCTCCCTAATTACAAAATATTTACGGACACGTTTTACGAACAGGTACAAAACAACTTAAAATAATGTGTTCGCTTGAAGGAGTGGCATCCAGCTAAATAACTGTATATTTATAATCCACTGGGTACTGTGTAGTCTCAATATATACATGTTGGACTTTCTTTTTCTCTTATGAGGGTCCATGGTGTACGCCTCTTAGGATTTAGTGTCTTTTATACAGGGTGGGAAATAGAATGATTAAACTGAATAGGTCACATTAGGTTGCGATTTAGAAACTGCTACTAGAACTGCCTAGTCACCATCTTAAATGTGGATGACCAACGTCCTTGTTCGCCAGCGATCACCGTCCTTCGGAAGTTTTTTACCGCGTAAGCTCTAAAAGAAAATGGAAATGTTTTAAGAGAAAACAGCCTATGTGAAGTATTATAACACTTAAAATGGCGGCGGCAGAAATTTGGAGGCTGTTCGCTTGACAGCGACAAACTTTGGGTAACGACAATAAATGTGACTAGTTCTTTTCGTGGAAATTGTCTTTTTATTTGTTCCTTTTCCTTTACTCATCGATATCGAATCGACGCGAAGTTTTTGAAAGTTTTCGAACAGCCTTCATTGATTGAAACCGCCATATTGTAATCGCATCGCTTACTGTATGTATCTGCTTGGGGGTGTTTTTTATTATTGCAACTGTTCGAAAACTTTGCACTGTTTTTTTTTTTCACTATTAAAAATATATTTTGTTTGTAGAATAGTTATGGATTTCTTTTGTTTTTTATCCGTCGTAATTTTCATTATTTTCTTTTCTATTCTTCATTGGTCTAACACCGTTGTGTTCCAAGTAGCCGTTCAACCTTGCATCTAACCAGAGACCCTACTTTGAAAGTCGAAGTTCAAAATCACGTTAGCTCCATCCCTGTCACTCGTCTTTCGATACTAAATCGAGAGAAAGGGAGCTAGCGTAACTTTGGAATTCAATTTTCAAAGTAGGGCCTCAGTTCTACAATGTCTACATTTTCGATTTCTGTTGCAGATACGTGTTTACTATTGTGAGCTACTTGATCGGGGTGTTCATTTTCGCCACGATAGTGGGACAGGTCGGCAATGTCATCACCAACAGGAACGCTAACAGACTGGAGTTTGAGAGGCTGCTGGACGGAGCCAAGACTTATATGAGGCACCATAAAGTAAGTAACCAGCACAGGGCATTTAAAATTCAAAATAAGGCTAGATTATTCGAATTTTATTCTTTATTTGGCCATTGCTGCGTTATTTGTAGAATGTGTCAAACGGTTGCTTCGAGCATAGAGGCAAGATTTTTTGGTTTGTCGATAACTTTAACATTTAGCTCTATACTCGTTCTGGTATTTTTACTTAACTAAATCTCTGTTCTTTGATAATGTTTATTGTTCTTCTAAAATTGCTACATATTACCCAAAATCCTTGTCTTCCAGGTCCCAGGTGGAATGAAACGCCGTGTGCTCCGCTGGTATGACTACTCCTGGTCCCGTGGCAGGATACAGGGCGGTGGTGATATCAACACAGCCCTGGGACTGTTGCCTGATAAACTGAAGACTGAGCTCGCGTTGCACGTCAACTTGAGCGTGCTTAAAAAGGTAAAGAGATACAAAATCAGACTGGTTACCTTTATTGCGATCGTCAATCGTCAGAACTTATAGCAACGCTAATATCACCGTGGTGCTATACTTTTTAGCTATCAATTAACAATTAGTCGTACAATCACAGGGCCTAGTATTGTGAAGCTCAACCATAATTTGTAATTAAGAGTGTAAGTTTAATTGTTACCAACAAAATATGTAATTTTTATTAAATTTAGTTACTAGCACTATTGATGAATTGGCCCATTAAAGTATGTACGAAACTACAAGGCTACTCACGCAAAATATAAATTATCATAGCTAGATCGAGTTGCTTATACAGTACGTATTTCTGTTGATTTATAATTTAGGTTACGAGCCAATTGAAAAACAAGTGCTTACCGAACTCGTTTGAATCAACAGACAAAACCTACATTTCCAAAAACGTGATAGATAAAACCCTAATACATTTTCTAGGTCACAATTTTCCAAGAGTGCCAACCTGAATTCCTGCACGATCTCGTATTGAAGATGAAAGCTTATATTTTTACCCCTGGGGACTCTATCTGCAGAAAAGGTAAGCGAGTTTTCAATGAAATGTCTCTGGTGTTACAAATAAGTGTCATTTTAAATAACGTTATATTGTAATGTTCAATGGCAGGTGAGGTCGCTAGAGAGATGTTTATAATAGCAGATGGCATATTAGAAGTCATATCGGAAACAGGGAGAGTGCTTACGGCAATGAAGGCAGGGGATTTTTTCGGAGAAATAGGAATACTTAATCTAGATGGACTGAACAAGTAAGAAACTAGAGTTTATACTTTACTTAAATATCTACGCTACCTGTTTTCGCGTCTCACCTTGGTAATAAATTTGTAATTCTCTGATAATTTTAGGCGGACGGCAGATGTCCGTTCTGTGGGATATTCTGAATTGTTTTCGCTGTCCCGGGAAGATGTTCTAGCTGCAATGAAGGATTATCCAGAAGCACAAGATATTTTACAGACCTTGGGAAGGAAAAGATTGCAAGAAGTAAAGAGCATGTCCAGACAAAGGGCCAAAGGTAAAGGTACTATCAGGTATACATATAACTAATTGGCAGAAACCTGCATAATAGCTGGGGATAAAACAATGAAAAAATTGATAAAGTACAATTTTCTAATTACGCTGATTAATTCTTTTATTTAGTTATTGACGAAATGTATTTTTCGACAGGAGATATAAGTCCCGACAAGGCCGGTGACGACAAAACTTCAAAAAGGATTGTGCACAAACTCCGAAGTGATGTTGGAAAGGTATTTGGAGACGCTATAATTTTAGTTAAACACTCTGAAAGACATTTCTTTCAAGCACAATCTGCTCTTTGATTCTTAAAACACAATTATTATTCAGTAGGGTTAATAATCAATAAAACATACAACATCAATAACTCTAAGGAAAAATAATTATTATTGAAAAATCATAAGACGTCTGGCACCCTTTAACTAATGTCTACAAATGTGTTTAACAGTTATAGAAATTAAAAATAATATACCTCTATAACTTAATTCTAAACATTAAAGGACGATAGCAATACATTATACTACCAAACATGCTGTATACTTAAATTTGTATAAATGTTTTAAATTATAAATCATGTGCTTATGATATTACTTATAACATAATGGTAAAATATAAATTTTGCAGGGAATAAGAAATGCCATTCGAAGTAGGTCTAGAGCGGGTCGCCGTTCCGGTGAATCGCTGGAGCTCCAAGCTTTGACTGGAGAAAAATCATCAGTCGATGGAAAAACACTCAAACGAATGGCCAGAGTTGAGAGTGATGACTCGCAACATATTAATCAAGATGTAAGTTAAAACCATCTATAGGTACTTGAGCACCAACTTACATGTTCTATCAAGAAAATAACTTTAGGAGATTGTGTACGGTAGTAGGTATAGAACACATTTTCGAATACTAGTAAGGTTGTTCGAAAACGTGACCTATTTTATGATTGAAATGTTCGTGCTGAAACAACTGTGTTTCAATGATTTATAAACATAAGTTAGATTAATAATATATATGTATAGGTAAGTTTTATATTATTTTAAAGGACGGCGGTGAAACCACATCAGGCAGTAAAAACGGAGACAAAAGCATATCACCAATCGGAGCTGGATTGCCATTACTCTCTCGATTAAAATTACTGAAAGAGAAACAGGTATGATTTAATAAGCATTTCTGTTAGAATATTAAACTAAACTTTAATCACGAATATCAAAATGTATGTAAATAAATATTTTTACAGGATCGTGAAGAAAAAGCCGCCAAACAACGGAATTCAACATCTTCTGTTGTGTCACCACAGCCACAACCATCTCCTTCTACAAGTTCAGCTCATGGTGAATCCGAGGTCATCGGCGCTGGGTTGCCTCTTCTCCAGAGGCTTTTACTGTTAAAAGCCAAAGAGGAACGAGAAAAGAATCAACTTACGCCTACAAACAGCAACCAGGCATCAAGTTCAGACACAATTAGCCCTAGTTCCATCAAAAGTCCTTTAAGCCCTACAATAAAAACATTAAGTCCATTAAGAAAAAGCTCCGAATCGAGCTCTCCCGGAAAACTTCATAGTCCTACAGCTAAGCATTCTAGAAAAAACTCGTCAGGCTCAAGTGACGGTGCATCGCGTCCAAAAGTAAGTTTTAGAGATAAAATATTGCAAGTCCAAGGTGACGGGACCTCAGTTAGTCAGCCTCTTATGAAAGAAGCGACCGAGAAACCTGCAGCGATGGTTGAACCAACTCCTAAAACTGAGAGTAATTTGATTTTGATTCCTCATTCAGTTGTTAGTAAAATAAAATCTCCAGCCAGAGCCGTAGGATCAACGTTCCGGGACAAATTGAAGATGTTACAAGGAGGAGGCACTCCAAAAGAATCTGGTGGAAGCTCGCCCAAGGAATTAACTAGTGAGAAAATTAAAATGCCTTTACCAGAAAAAACGTCCGTAGAGATAACACCTATTCAACAATCCGAAAGCAAAGAGGAGCCAAAGCCTAAAAAACCATGGACAAAACTCAAGAAAGCAGCAATTTTAGGCGAGTCAAAAAGTCAAAGTATATCCAATGACGATACTAAAGAAGTTGAATGTACGAGTCAAGGGGTTAAAGAAGAAAGTAAGATAGAGACAGCTGTTAATATATTTGTACCAATAGTAACAGCGGAGCTTGTTAGAATAGACAATAATAATGTTGACGTTGATAATGATAATGTTAGGCAAGATAAACCTAAGATATGCTTAACAGGCCCTTTGGAACCCGTCCAAGAAAAATCTGTAGATTTATTAACTTATTCTCCTAAGAAAACCAACGTGGCCAAAGCAAGCGATCCTAAGGAACCTAATCCACACACTTTAACTGGGGGTATGCTTTTACCAAAAGCTAAGAAGTATAGATCAATAGACGACTTATCGCCAGAATACGGAGGTTTGCCTTTCGTTAAGAAATTGAAAATTTTAAACGAACGGCAAAAATTAGCAGAGTTAGAAAACGTAGTTAAATTTCGCAGTTCGAGTTTAGATTACACCAGTTCCTCAGAAGACTTATTATGTGATACTTTAACGAGAAGTCTTTCTGAGGGCAGTACTATGGATAAAAGAAAATATAAGCGAAAATCAATCGATTCTTTCGGAAGTCAAGGATCTAATGAAACTCTTGAAAGGCGGACTCTGAAATCGATCCTCAAAAAACTATCAGAAGATGTCACCCCTGCTGAGAGTCCCGAGAAGAGTAATGAGTTAAAACGTCTTATCTGCCGAGCGCCAACCTTAGAAGGCTATGCAGCAAGACATTCGAAGTTTTCTAAAAGTGTTACATTTCACAGACATACCTTACCTTCGCCACCTGCTAGTGCCCCAAGTGATGTTAAAAGTGAAGTATTTGTAATGCCAGAAATTCAAAGTGAAGTTATGACAGACACATCACAAGTACAAGCTACCGACACTGAACAGATATCTGAACCTATTGATCCTTCTAGTAACCAAATAACTCCACCAAGTACTGAATCCACGCAAGACTTAGGCTTAAACGTAAGACCAGAATATGAATTACAGGAAAATTTAGATCCTATGTACGACTTTAAATCACTAAGGCCTGAAGAAATAAAGGTTCCTTCGGAGAAACCAAAGCTTACTCTCATATCTGCTGTGGCCAATCAAAGAAAATTATTGAGAGGTGAGTTTTAGCTTAAAGTAGATGGGTCAGTCGTTTACGTATATGTCATAAGCGAATAAGATTTGTTTGCCCTTTCAGGGTCCCTTGAAGAACAGGAATATTTTGGAGAGGTGCTCCTTGGAATCAAACAAGTAATTCAAGGTCATTTACACGATGTCCAAGGGAAATTTCAAGATAGGTAACCAGCAATAAATGAAATCATAACTTTTGCCGATCGATTCTTTGACGTCCAGAAATTTTAAAACATCTCTCTGTTTATAAATTCCATGCTTTTAGTTTTCCCACAGTGGCTCATTTTTTCATTTATAAAACGTCTTTTGAACATGACATGAGCGTTCTTCTATCAATTATGTATTACGTGCAAAGTACTAACACAAGATTACATTTTTACCAGATTCAATAGTTTAGAGAATGAAGTCAGGAAACGAGATGAAATAATTAATCAACTTCAGAAGCGCATCCAAGAGCTAGAACGAGTGGGTAGAACAGGCGCAACACTTACTGCAGAAGAAGCTGAACATGAGGAGCCAGAAACAGAACCAGCTGATGCTGATTTATTAAAAAGGGTTCTTGCTAAAAATGGTAGCTCCGGAAGCGAAGACGTATCTGGTGCTGAGGAGGGTTTTATGGTAATAAAGACACCGAAATCTAAAAATAGTTAACTCATAGTAATGTTATGTCAGGATCGCGGGACCGCGGTGGATGCGAAAAGCACAAGACCGGTTGAGTGGAAAGCCTTGGGGGAGGCCTATGTCCAGCAGTGGACGTCTTTCGGCTGACATGATGATGATGATGAATGTTATGTAATGTAATGTGAAATGAGTTTTTTTTCTTTACAGCGAGGTGATTCACTTGACACTGTTTTTGCAACATCACCTCCAACTATGAGTGGCGAAGACGAAGAAAAAAACGCTCCGGAACCTCCACCGTCTCCCAAGGAAGAGTTATCTTCTGATGAAATCACGGAAGAGAAGCTTGTCCAATTTACAGAAGGAATAGAACTACGAAAATTATCATATTCAGAACTTCAGAGTTTAGCAGAAACGATATCAAGTAGAACTGACAAATCTTACTCGAGTAAGGAACAGTGGACAGTTAGCAAGTCGAAGCGGTTAGACCTGAATCTGGATGGTAAAGCTGGGACTTATTCGAGAAAACGAGCTGCAAAATTAAGACATAGACAGTCTTGGGAGGACCAGAGCGATCAAGAAAGCATGGAGATGCAAGATCTAAGACGGTAATTTTTATGCAATAAATTAATAAAAGTAATTAATCCTGCTTTGCATCATATTTAGTACGACATAAATAGACGTATCTGAAGGCAATCCTATGAGATTGTTTAAAACATGTTGCTTGATGAAGTCATTTTTTTATTTCTTTAGGCCCCTGTCTCCTCACGGGACTTCTGAAAATCGTTCTCTTCTCAGCCCAGAGCAGTCCAGTTTACGGACTAGCAAACGTGGCATACCACGCCCTTTCCACTTCTTTGGCACTCATCTGGACAATACAAAGTCGAAAATAAAGAAGACGCTCTCTGTAGATACTGGGATGCACCATACGGGAAGAAAAGAGAAAAGTAAGTATTAATCAAGTTCCGTGGGTTTTTTGATTTGGGATATCTCTCGCGATGCGAATCAGTTGGGCAGCGCTTGCGATGCTGGTTCACTCTCGAAGATTCCTCCACCACGGTTTCCTGAGTTGAAGAAGACAAATTTGCGAAGCTGACTGCTAATCTTCGCTGTTTGGTTATGAAAGAACTGAACTTAACCCGATTCGAAGTTATGTTAATATGATTTATCTCTCGTTCCCAGGTGATTTAGGACGCCAACGCCACCATCGCAAGTTCAGCTTGGGGTCGTTTTTCGGGTACAACCGCGGCGCGAGCGCAAGTCACAAGCCCGCACAAAACTGCAACGATGTCGAGCTTGACCTCGGAACCGATCATAGTTGGAGTGGCGAGTAAGTTCTCTGCCAGATAAGTTTTAGTTAAATCAGATGTGTGTAAATGTGGTTTTTAGCTGAGTTCGAAAAAAGGACACGGTTCTCAATTCGTAGGAATCTTTTTGAAATCATAATTTGCTGTTTATGTATGCGGCTGCGTGTGTGCGTACGTATTTCTTAAACGCGTAAGCAAATTTAGATGCGGTTTTTTTTATTTGAAAGCACATTTTCTTGCGCTGGTTTTAAAGTAGGTTTCATAAAAATCGGTTTAGCCGTTTAAGAGATGTCGGCTCTGAAAGTAGGAGCCGCTATATATCGGGGGTTTTTATTTATCTAATATTCATTGTTATTACAGACAATCAACATCGAGTAGTGACTCAGAGTCGATCCCGCGCACGCCAGTGTTTGAGGAGTTCGTGGAGAGCACATCGCGGCGCGAGCGCGCGAGTAGCTCCAGGCACGGCAGCATGTCTCCTTTACGTAAGTCCTTAAAAATATAAATTTAAAGAAATCCATACAAAATGTGATCGTTTCCCTCCTATCCTAGTCAGATTTTGACGATTTTTGAACATGTTGTAAAAGTTGTAAAAAACTAGGTCTTTACGTTTTCCGTGCCCAAAAATTAATGGATATAAATAATTAAAAAAAAAACGTTGTCATAATTACTACAACATATACAAAAATCGTGGCAGTGTACCTGATTGAGGGAGAGAAACGTAGCTGTAAACTTTTTCCATACAAATAGCTGTGGGAAAAGTTTATAGTTACGCGATCTAAGCGTGGGGTCACAAAAACGTCTTAACAATTAGCTCTACATTATACGTATAGGAAGCGGGTCAAAGACAACGTGAAATTACTAGCATAGATCGCAGTCTTTGGATTGTAGTCTTGAGAATGATAATGTCTGGTTGACCTGGGTGCTCCTTCTCTATTGGGTAACCGCCATGGTACCGTATTTCCGGACTGTATTTGCTCTTACGCACAGAGTTTGATGCAGGTTCGAAGAAAAGTGTCAAAGATTTTCTTGATATTCCAAAATCAATGTTCGATCACTTTTGAAACGGCTACAATAATTCTTGAACCCTTATTTCTTGGATAGGGTGCGTAAATGCCCTGAGGTCCGAAATTAGTTCAGCTTGCCTTAATTGAATTTGTTATTTTTTAAACTTATTCTCGTTTCGTTGCAAAATGAAACCACCTAAGAAAAATTCAGACCGAATAAACTGTCTCCAACATCATTGTTTACAGCAATTGCAGGTAGTGGAGGTGACTGGGAGGTGATGATGCTGGCGGAAGAACTGGGCAAGAGGGAGCGGGAGAAGGAGAGGGAAGAGATTCGAAGGCACCACTACTCTAACACCCTTAGACAGTTAGATGAGGTGAGCTACACCTTGTTGGCACCTTGAGATGCTTCAATGTCAACGAACTGTTTATAATTAGACGTGTTTATGGGTAGGTATTTAATGAAAAACAACCGTTCATCTCTTTATATTGCGTATGATATAGATCCAGTTCCTGGATTGTTTTTTCGACGGCGCGGTGGCCTGTTCGTGTCCAGTTGGCTTATTGCCTATCGCAATTGACTTCAAAGTGGAACAATTGTTTTCATGTTATTTGCAGACTCACCTCCGGGCTGTCAAAATAAAAACGATTGCCATTGCGAGTGCGTTAGGCAATAAGGCCGCTGGGTTCAAAACCCGATAAGGGCAGATATTTGTGCAATGAGCGCGAATATTTGTTCCTGAATCATTGATGTTTTCTATGTATTTAAGCATATATTTCTCTATGTACCTAAGTATTTATATCGTGGTCTAGTACCTACCAATAGTACAAGCCTAGAGCTTAGTTTCCTCTAGAGCAACATCCTAGGCTTAGCCAAGTTGGAACTGCTGCTAATGTTTCTGTTTTCTATCGACTCGCAACGTACGAGTAGGAATTAACATATGCGTTCTACGCGATTTGTTATCCTTACGATTCTGTCGATTTTCGATAGTCACTAACTTGTCGTAATGCATCTTGACTACATAACGTAAAGTCACCCTGTTAAGATTTTCCACATCAGGAGACCTGAGACTTGAATTGATGAATTTCGTTTTCTTTTTCCAGGAGTGCGATACTCCACAGCGTGAAGACAGCCTGGACGAGTACTCTAACATCGAGGACTCAAACTCGTCGTCCACCACGCACCTGCTGTCGCAGACTATGAGCGACACGTCGCAGCGGTCGCTGGAAACGTCGTTCACTGAACGCAGCAGTCGAGGGCCGAGGCAGCAGCGGGGAGGGTCGGTCGGGGAGCCGGTAAGACTCTAACTTGTAGCCGGACAAGTCGTTAAACTATAGTCACGCACGGATCAAGACAGCAGCAACCAGTAAGAGATTTCAACAACGCACTCCTTGAATTTTGCCGTGTTGGAGAGCCAATAAAGTACAACCCTCTAAAATATCGCTCACGATACATTTAGCCAAACTCAAGGGCGTAAGATTGCAATGTTGAAAATTAGATTGCAAACGTCTATAGGCTTCATAATCCACTTACCATCAGATAGCCTAGGTGCTCGTTTGCCTTCTCCATGACCTAAAAAAAGGTACAAAAGGTGAGGTAGTGAACAACTTTATTGCACTGAGGACCCTACCTAGAGGTGCTTTTCTGCCGGGAAGGCTAGACGAGAATTTACTCGTAATATTACATTGAAAATTTTCAATTACTTCTCGTCGCACCTCGACTTGCTGGTGGAAAAACACCTTAACTTTGTCAAATTTAAATAGTTTTTATTTTTATAGATTCGGTCAGACTCACCCCTCAGGCAGCGGGGCCTGATCCTGCGAGCGGCCAGCCTCGACCGGGAGCCGGCCCCGGCGCCGCAGCCGCGCCGCTTCGGCTCGCTCAAGAGCTCCAGCACCGACTCGCACAAAAGACTCTGATCCGGTTTGCCCCACGGACCCCGCCGAGGGCCCGCCGGCAGCACCCACGAAACCCACGAAAGGAACGGTGCAAGCCACGCAGCTCAAATTTGTAGTAACGGAGGTGATACAGAGAGAGGCATAGTTAGGAACGAACGAGAGAACGAACTTAGTGTAGAGAATGTTAATATTAACGGCGGCGTCGCCGGTCAATTATTCCTGGTGATTGGTTTGTTTTATGAAAATGTTGACTATGTGTTATTTTTTGTTTTAGAATAGTTTAGTGGAGCAAGCAAAATAATAAACCACTGTGAAAATATGTATGCAACCAATGGGTCTTATCTTGTGACCCTAAAGATGAAAAAAATGGGTTCTCTTACAAGAGCACCATCCGGAACTCTAGTACTATTAGCATCTAACCAATAGTGAGCCTTATTATAAGGTAACAAGATTCACAAATGGTCAGTTAACTGTGTTGCTGATCGTACTTATAATTCTGATTGGTCAAGACGATGGACGTGAATTATAGTAGCTATTTTATCACATTCCTCGTGACTTTAGCATAGCCTCATTTTGCATTGTTGATAACTGTAAAAGTTGGTAATTAAAGAGTTCGGCGTGGTGTCAGGTGTAACGGAAATGCTCTTAACCAACAGGTAAAAATTGGATCATGTTGCCAATTTTACTTCAAAGAGAGCCTAAGGTTCCTACTGTAGTTACCAAAATCGAAGGTTTACTTTACACTTTTGTGTGAAAGACAGCAATATTCGTGTCAAACGAAAAAGTCAATCATTGTCAGTCCCCTTCGATTTGTAAATAGTTTTATTAAATAAACCTCTGAGGTTTGCTAATTTGCTATTATTAAACATTGTGGTAATAAATCTGTATTTAGGAATAAAATATCATATCCTGCAGGCCTCTGTTAACTTTTATCGCAGTGGATAGAAATGTATCCACAGCGATTTAACGTAGATAAAATAACACTCACTATCTGATAAGGCAGGTAAGTTTGACACTGAGAAGTTATTTATCTACTTTTATCTACAGCGATAAAACCAACTATAGCTGCGAAACGATAAATTTCAACATTTTCAACTTGAAGCAACTTTATCCCTACCCGCAGTTTTATACCTTTTTTTTTCACTTTGTAATTTATTTTAATTACAGTTATCGAACGTTGCAAACGAATATACAATAATTTATGTTAAATGTGTACATAGTAATTATTTGTTGTAATTTTCTCTTTTTAATACAATGTCTAAATATTATTATAATTAAATTAATATAATTGTATTAGGTAGGTCTTGAGACTAGGTGGTAGGTCTTAGTTTTTTTATATTCCTACCCTCTATTATTATTTTTATAACATTCCTTGCACAAAGATATTGATGTATTTTAAGGTCTAAAATGAAACAATCTATGATTATTATGTTGTGTTTTTTTTTGATGCTGAAGTTCCTAGTAAGTGAAATTTATTTTGACATTTAGATATTAAACGATCAATACATTTTTAAATCACTCACTTTAGTTAGGTACTTTCACTTTACTTTATATATTTTATTAAAAATATAATACAGTTGTTTGTTTTTAATAGTGTATTTAGATAGACAGATGTACTTTAGTACTGACATAAATAAAATTATCATTATAAAAATCTAGTGCCAAAAATTCTAGGTGTACCCCAAACATTATTTATAACCTATTTATTACGTATAGAATTACATATTATTGATGTAATTATGTTATACTTACATAATTGTAAATAACTTGTAATAGGAACTTACACTCTTTAAGTGAGACTTAAAATATTTTATAAAAGATTCCTGATAGGCGTCTACAATATACGATATACGTTATTTGATAACTACCAACTATACTTTAAGATCGAAACGGTCTTATAAAATAGTTCGGAAAACTATGAATACTTAATAATAATATCCGATGATATCGTATTAATGTAAAAATTAAATAATCAAATGGAGTCAACGTACCTAAAAACTATAAATAAAGTGCCAAATAAAATAATGAAAAATTAAATTTGTGCACATTTTGTGTTGTTTTATTATCTGATAAAATGTGACAAAGAGTTTAAAAAATATACAGTTCCGATCAGGATTCACTGTAGTTTAAAAATCATTCAAAAACCATTCTGAAATGGAAGATGTTGACCCGCAATTAGGCTTTTTATGTGATTTTGATTAGTTATTCGTCTTTGACATATATGTTTCAACACATATATTATAACAAGATATAGAAAGGACATCAACGCGTGGAAACTTCGTGATTTTATCAACTTTTAAATATTTTCGCGTCGGTGAATCCTAGTTATTCACTAACGGCCTATTAATTCTAAAAAAAGATCACATAGATATCGAAAACCCCGATTGGAGAGTGAATGATCCTTTTCCTTTTTTTAATGATCCTAACATAAGAATAACTTACACCTAAGAGCCCTGATTTTGTATAAATAAAGATTTTTATCTATTTAACTATAGAATACTTAACTCCTTCTGCAGGCAATTGTTTCACTAATTTAACGTGATATCTCTAAGGAAACTGTTTCCATATGGCAACGCACATTAAAATCTAATATTATATCTATCAATTATTTCGGTCGATTGTACAGTGCAAGCTCCTTTAAACAGCCTTCTGGTGTATACTTCTCTCTCGCTCGCTCTAATACGCTCTTATGATAGTCTGACTTACTGTATTTAAAACGTAATTGGCCAGGTAACACATAAGTGAATACAGTGGACCCCCTTTAATCATCGACACATTTCATAGATATTTCACTTCGCCGAATATTCTTTATCGCAAACTTGTCTGCTGCAACCTTATTGTTTTTAGGTTATCTTAAGCATGGGTTACGTAGGTTAGGTTAGGTTAAGCCTGTGACCACCAACAAACTATAACTGCTCGTGTAAATGCCTGTCGATTAAATGAAAATTCGGCGAAGTAAAACATTCTATGAAATGAGTGTCGGCGATTAAAGGATGTACCTTGAATACAGGCGATCACCAATGTAGCCTAGTGTGCCGAGATAACTTGTGTCAACCTAGGATAGCCCTTATGACAGCTCGGATAAACAAATTACACTTTTTTTGACTTTTCAACGTTTTTACAATGATACAAACCTTGCGACGACGATGTTTATAAGTTATAAGCTATCGAAATTACGAAATAAGGCTGTCACAGGGAATTATTTATATTATTTTGGTGTCGTCTATTTTAGCCCATGGCAGTGTAATCGATTTTACAGTACAAATGTACCAGCTTTCGACACATATAGCTGATATTTACTAATGATAAACAGTAGGAAAACACGTGATCTTAATTCAAAAATCAAATGGTTACCTATAAAATGCAACTCTCTTTTTCTATAATAAGAACTAAGTTCCAGGATTGGTCCTTCTCCATTACTGGTGCCATTACCAAATGTTTTATTAGATACTAGCGGCGTGCCCTGGCCCCGCTTCTGTTTATGTGAGTTTTCTGTATCACTCTTACATAATCCAGAATTTATTGTACATAAAAACCTTCCTCTTGAATCACTTCATATATTGATAAAAACAATCATATAATCTGTTGCGTAGTTAAAAAAAAAACTAAGCGTGCATAGAGGGACAGACGGCAGAGAGCGACTTTGT
The DNA here is from genome assembly GCA_923062465.1 of Acleris sparsana. NCBI lineage: Eukaryota > Metazoa > Arthropoda > Insecta > Lepidoptera > Tortricidae > Acleris > Acleris sparsana. The sequence continues at coordinate 10,746,204 of OV281306.1, read as the reverse complement.
TTTATGACATATGTAAAGCCGACACGGGAGGATACGCCATTTCATTGAACATAAATCCGAATTTCAAAACAAAACATGACATAATCCAAAATAGGTAACAGGTAAGGAGTAATTGGGTACAATTTACACGTACTTACATTAATTTAGATACCTTACATGGTATGATCATTTTGTAACGTAGCACAACCTATAGGTAACGTCAGATATAGGTAATGTTAACCTAGGTAATTTCAAGTTACACGGCTGTATTAAAGTTTATAAACAACCCAATTAACTTAAGGCATGGTACGATAATAGATTTTACCTAAATAGAGAACTAATGTATTAAAATATTATTCTTATTGTAAAGATAATAAAGCACTTAGTGAGATAGATATTTATGAAGAGAATAAAATTAATATTGTACGTATTAGTAATAGGCAACTAATTGAAAACGATGAGAATAAAGATACGTTTAAAATAATGCTTTGTTTTTTCTTGCTAGAGTGAAATTTTCAAAGGCTGTGAATAGAGATTCGCGGGGCAGGGTGAATAGAATTATAATCTAAAATAAATCATAACTTGTTGCTAATAAGAACAAGTATTACATTGACAATATTTTTTTGGAAAATTACGTTATAATCTCAGTTTTATAATTTACCGCGCAAATCTCCATTCACCCCATTTTACCCGGTACGCCGGTATTTTTATGGCATCTATGGCCGTTAAATAAATTCTCGATATGAGAAGAAAAACAAAAGCATACGATTAGTGTTTTATTTTTATTTTTCTCTTTTTTTCCCCCTATATTTATAAACTTATAAGATCTGTCAATTAGTTTTTTAACCCCTCATAAAAACATTCATCATCATCGCTGCCTTCAACGCTTCATCATAAGGAAATCGATGTCCACAAAGATCATTTTTAAGGTTGGGAAACAAAAAGTAGTCGCTGGGGGCCATGTCTGGACTGTACGGCGGGTGAGTAATAATTTTGAACCCAGATTCAAGAACATCCACCTTGGCAACATGAGCACTATGCACTGGGGCGTTGTTATGAAGAAGCAGCACTCCTCTGGTCAATTTTCCCCTCCTCCTCTCTTTGATTGCTTCACGTAATTGGCGTAAAATGTTAGCGTAGTACTCTCCTGTAATATTTAAACCCTTTTCTTTATAAACTATTAATAATATCCCTTCCCAATCCCAGAATATTGTCTCCATGATCTTGCCAGCTGAATTGACGACTTTGAATTTCTTGGGATGAGGTGTTCCTTTAACGTGCCACTGCATCGACACTTGTTGCTCTCAGGGTCATAATGATGAACCAAAGTTTCATCTCCAGTAATAATTTTTTGGAGCAAACCATCTGGGTTTTCACCACACAACTCAATGAAGTCGGAACAACAAGCAACGCGCGTATGCTTCTGAAACGGTGTCAACATTCGTGGTACCCATCTCGCACTAACTTTGGACATGTTAAGATGATCGTGAATACTACATTGTACCAATAGAAATATTGATATTTTTTTTGTGCTATAGACCTAATCATCACTCGACCATCTTCCAGTATAATTTTTTCCACTTTTTGAATGTTTTCTGGTGAAGTAGCTTCAACAGGCCGACCAGGTCTAGGGTCATCTATGATCTCCCACGCTTAAATTCATATGACCACTTTGGACCGTAGATAATGAAGGAGCGGAGTCACGGTAAACTAAATCCATTTCTTCTTTAATAGACTTTTGATTTTTTCCCTGTTTAGTCAAGAATTCTATCATTGCTCGATGCTCCAATTTAATTAACATTGTAAAATCGCTCATAGTGATCACGCACAGATTATTAAGGTATGTCTAAATGATCACGTTTGTTCAGCAGTAGCAGAAAAACAAAAGAAAGTGTGGGCTTCAAATTCACTTTTTTTTATTGTCAATAAATGACTCTTAGCGGCCAGTATTAAGAAGTTTACTAAAAAAGGTTAGCAAAATACCTACTAATACCGAGAATATATTGAACGCTCCTCGTATATCATCACATCATACTCATCATTATAATATAAATCACAGCTTCATGTTAATGTTATGTAACATTTTTTAATGGCACAGTATAGTTACCACGACCACTAAGTTTGAAACTTCTTATGCCGAGTCCTTGTCACTCGCCACTCGAGACTAAATCGAGAGAAAGGGATGGAGCTAAGCTAATATAACTTCGAACTTTAATTTTAAACGTAGAGCCTCAGGAAGGCAAACGAGCACACAGGACACCTGATAAGTTGATAGAAATTTGGATTCTCAAGAGTAAAATCTTAAGACAGCAAATGCGTTGCCACTGCGCGAATGCCTCCGTGCTAGTATTTTCACTGGTTGTCCTCACACCGGAATATAACAAGCGAACACTGCGCACTGCATCATAAGATGGTGATCGCGATCCATAATGAACCCTACTCATAAGTCGTCATATCATCTCTCATTGCACAGAGGCGCCCTAATTACTATAATAGTATGTTATAATAACAATAATAATATGTTATAATAGTATTTTCTAATAATCTAAAGCAAGACTCGTGACGGCGAATGGGTGAATAATGACGGAAGCGCCATCTGTCGTCGAGTAGCTCGTGTTTCCAATATACTATTTTATGAAAATCTTTGTAGAATATTGGAATCAAAAGTATTCTTTATTTTATTAATAACACGCATTTTTATCAAGGAAATTGCAAAGCCTTTTGACTTAATATCAAATAAGCACGCAAGGGGAATAAAAAGCATTAATACTAGCTTGGCTAAATAAAAGTAGTTAGGACGCATGTTAGCTTGGCTAAAAGTAGTTAAGGTCACGCGTGGGCGTTGTGCAGTGTTTTGGCAACATTATTTTTTAATCTAAATATCTCAATCTCATCTTTGACAAAAGTTGAGTCGTGTGATTCCAACAATGTCGACAAAGTGTTGTTGATAGTTTAAAAAAAAAAATCCGAAAAAGTTCAACTCAATCATCTTTTTAATTATCTTTGACAAAATAAATATAAGGTTAGTTTCAAAACTCCATACAGTTTAAAAATAAAAGGTTTTTTTGTTGCGCAATGATTGTGGCTGTACGATCTTTAATGCCTTGGTTTAAAAAATATGTGAGGTCTGTCAATGTAAAAATTCTAACCATTCATTTCATTCATTCATTTACACAATCAATCAATAGAATGAATTCACGAATAAAACTAAACAATGGTCTAGAAAAGTTGACTTTCCTCATTTCAAGAGAAATGATCCAAGGGAATTGAAATTTTGTGGCAGGATTACTTTACTTTCCTTGAATAAAAATAAGTACATCTCGGAGTCGTAATAAAAAAACTTAAATACCTTATATCTTCATGTGTTAATCGTGTAGCAATGTCGCCTCGTAAACAGCCAAATAGTTTGTTTAAAATCTGCGTTAGAAGTTGTATTAGTATTGTAAATTATGCTTGTCAAGTTATTGAAAAGAGTTGCCCGGAGAACAATTTCCACGAATGTGAGATACATGCATACAGGCTCAAATGCCACTTGATGTCGATGCTTCCAGTCAGGTAAGTGGAGCATTTTTTATTATTATGAAATGGTTGAAAATTCGTGATTTGTTGAAGCATTTGTCTTCAAGGTCAAGAGAGATCATATATTTCGACGCTTCTATATTTGTAACGGGACATGGCTATGACGTTATGAGCATTTTGTTCAAATTAAAACGAGTTGTCATGATGATGTGCAAAAGCACATGATAGTTGGAGGTCTATGTTTGGTCTAACACTCTTACTAACACAGTAAATTAATATAGCATGTGCCATTGGTGGTTTCATTGATACAGTTTTGTAATAGGGTAAATGCTGACAGTTGCAGAAAATGCATCACCATTCAAGTCTTACTTCAATACTGTTAAGGTCCAAAAGTGATCAGCTTTGTGAGCTTGAATTGTAAAATGATGACACAATTCAAACATATATTCTTCACGAGCTGTTGCCCATGATCATAGACCTAATTAGAATATAACCCATTAATTGCCTTTCTAGCGGTAACTGTGCTACTTTCTGGTATAAAAAGTACCATTTAACCTTCCCCAACTCAACCTAACCAACCAAATTTCATCACAATCCAATGAACAGTGTAGCAACCATAAACCTGTCCTTTTTCATTGATGCACGTCTACGTCAGTCATTCTAATTAAGATTTTGAATTTTAATTTTAATTAATAAAAGATTATAAATTCTAATTTTAATGCTTCAATTAAAATTTGTCACATACATGTCCGGTTAAAACACAAACAAAGGATAATGCCAATAAAACCCGGTATCAACTTAATAAAACCTATATGGTTAGGTAAAGCATATGCAATAGGTCACAAATGTGTAATTAGATGCTGTTATTTTTGGCATTGTCCTTTTATACATTCTTCATTTGGGGTGTGTAATGATCAGTTCAACAACTTTTGATATATTTTCACTAGATATAACAACATTTGATATAATTTCATAGAATATAATCACTCAAGGAGCATAATAAACTTTTGATATAACAACAAAGTAGATATTTTCATGGTGTAGTGTTCAATAAGTATAATACCGTCAACTGCTGCAACATTGCACGGAAATTCATGATTTTTTTAAATAACTCTAAAATTGTACGTTATCTGTGCTCTTTTTTGCATTGCTAAGTTATTTTAGATCATAAGATATATGAATTTAGGTACCAAATGCTTTAAATCATTATAAATTGGCTTGTAGAAACCGTCAAAGTTGCAGGTAAAATAGTAGGTGTAGCAAAAAACGTCAACTTTGCCTGGCGGATTATCTGAGATATTAAATGCAGTATCTAAAAAAGGGACTAATTCTTAAATTAATTACTGTTCTATCTATGCCGGGATGTCATTGGAAATCACCAAACTACCATATACATATTTTTTTCTATCTTGGTAGGCAATGTTGTAGCGTGTCCAATAGAATTCTCGTTTTTCTCCATACAAATTCTTAAGCATAGTTAGGGTTGTGCCAAACGGAAAAACAAAATAGTTCAGAGTACCTACCTAGGTACTGTACTGGCATTTAAATTTACGAACGAATAATTTACTAATTTGATTTTTAATAATTTACCTGATGACATTAAACGCCACCCTAACAATACTTTTAGACAATATCTGACCAAGTGGCTTCTGAAACACTGTTTTTACACTATAAATGAGTTTTTGACATGTAAATTGAATTGAAATATGATTATTAATGTAATTGCAAAACTATTTAGTTATTATAAAAATTTGCATACCAACGTGTTGGTGAATATAATGTACAAATTAAAATGTAAGACCTATTTAAAGACTGTATTTTCGCAAATAAATGATGATTGATTGATTGATTTATAGCAAACTAACTAAAATATAACGTAATTTGAGAATTACGTAGGTATGACTAATAAAAACAAATATTCAACACACAAATATCCGCATATTAAGATCAGCACGCGTCATCAATATTTTTTGTTCGTAATCGAGTAAATAGTGACAACCCTAGCCCTAGGCAAACTTGTAGCATGTATGTTCTAAGAAACACTTAAATCGTTACATCTACAAGTAAAAGAACGTGAAGTAACAAAAAGACCATTATTACTTACCACATGAACATTCACCAAGTAGCTACCTATCTTATGTGTTTTCTGAGTAATAACAAAAGTTTTGGAGACACCGAAAAAACAGAAGTCCGTTTTACAAGCTTTGACAGCGACTGAGTTCAAAAATATCAGTGTTGCCAGATATTTCTTCTTTGAAATGGGTTGCCAGGTATATGATAGTATTTCTCCCATTAAAAGTAGTAAAAAATAGATAACGCTTTGGTAGAAAATCATTTTTTTACAAAACGGGTAATGTTGTAGCTAGTTGGCAAAGTTGCAGCAGTTGACGGTAATGTTTAGTCATTTTTTTTTACGGATTAATTATCAAAAGTCGTAAGGAATTAGTTTTTAAGAAACTATACTGTTTTTCTGATTTTCCCTCACGTACGTCGGCGGACCGTCATAAGAATATATTTAATAATTATTTTAATAAAAAGTTATTGAAAACAATGGGCACTTAATAAATGGTTATTGGTAAACAAACTAGCTTAGCTTCTGAATACAAAAGTCATCTATTTGGGATTATATTGCATGTAGTAGTTTAAAAAACGCTTGTTCTTGCCTCCTTACACTCAATGAGTGTATACAAACTATCTTATTTTTTGATGTGCTAATGCAATACTTTTATTTTCAGGTTATTTGATGCCCTCTGTTCGGAAAGAACGTGCTGCCAGTACCGCGGTGATCCCAGAGTTCAGCTTCAGATCCTCACACATCCCAACATGACTGTCTTCCGCAAATGTGACCTTGATAATGGCATCCCCCAGCAGTACTGGATAGAATGTCTTCCCCACTATACTCGCTTGATCGTACTTGACCTTAAATTCATTTGCACGGACGAAATTCTCCAGATTGTCGGAGCCAGTTGCCCTTTGCTTGAAGAAATTAACATCGTCTCCAGGGTTGATATTTGTAAGTCACTTTTCAATGCTTCTGTTCTGATAAGAAATGTTTCCAATGAAGGATTAATTGCCATAGCCACCCTGAAACAGCTACGTATCCTTGCAATGGATCCTCCTCGCAACGAGAGAGCCAACAGGATAGGCCGTTGCGTGTCCCAAGCTGGTATCATAATGTTGGTTAGCGAGCTTCCGTATTTAGAAGAGTTAAGGATAGAATCTTGTGACATCGGGTCGACAATGATTGGAACTCATGTAGAAATTGGTCCTTTAAGTTTAAGGAAAATCAACTGTCATTTTGCATCAGCTCAAGGTATCAAGAAGCTAATTAAAATCTGTCCCTTCTTGAAAGAATTGTCAGTAACACACTTGTCCGAACACGACAAAGATGCTATATTGGATCAGATCTCAGTGAGTGATTTAAGGTTAAACCGGTTAGATTTGTCTTTCTTCTCTTACTCTGATTCCATGCAGCAACTCTTACACGTTAAAGGTGCTTATCTGACGCATTTCTCCCTGTGGGAGATTGACCATTCGTTGACTCTGGATGCCGTCTTGTCTATCGGCCTTTGTTGCCCAAATCTCAACTCTCTTTGTTTAATGACACAGTCAAAATGTTTAGCAATCCCGCGATATTTCCAGAGGCCAAATAACATGTTTGCTGAACTGCGTAATTTGACTATAGGCAACGAAAATTTCAACATCGACCACATACTAACCTTCTTCCTAGAGTGCACTCAGAATTTGCAGAAATTAGTTGTAAAGTATCAAACTAAACTTGACATAGATCAGACGATGCTGCATTTATTAAAGAAAGGTAGACTGCGGAATCTGCATAGTTTGTGGCTAGACTGTACTTTAGAAGTATCTAATTCGGTAGTGAAACAGATAATATTGAGTTGTGACAGGCTTCAGATGTTCACCGTGGACTTTACGGAAGACATGGGCGAAGTGCACAAGTACATCAGCGACAACAATCTAGATTTGAAGTTAGGTAGCTATTAGGGTTTCTTTGTAAGTTTATTTTAAAAATATATACCTTCGTTTAATTAAACTGTAATATTATTTACATTCCTCTTAACAAATAAAAAAATCTTTGTCAAACGATAATTTAATTCCTTAAATCTAAACATATTTTACATTTAATTCTATAAATAAATTAAGCCTTGATATGTTTAAGGCAAAATTGCATTAAATCTATGTACACAGTCATGCCATTATCTACATCTAGTCTTATCTCTATCTATACGACTTGAAATTCATTAATATTAACATTCAACTGAGAAACTTTACCCTTGCCTTCGGCGTCCCCCGTGTCTTAAGTGACATCACAGTGACAAAAGCTTGTCTACATAGCTATCACAGTGACAAAAGCCACAAGAAATGACACCTCTACTTGGAGTAAAATTATCTCTATTAAGTATGTCGTAACCCTTTTAAGAATTTCCGAACACAATCACTCTTTCAAACTACTTACTCTCGATTTGAAATTATACTTCCGTCGTTCTAAAGCAGATGCCAAATCGAGCCTTTTAGAGCGACAGAAGTATAATAAACATGATTTGAGAAAATCATGTTGTGGCCAGGACGCGCTCCAACGGAGAAAAGGCGCATCTACTATATGAATTGTATTGCATATCCAACCTTTGAGAGTATTAATTGCACATACGCCTTTTCTTCGTAGAAGGGCAACTGCTATTCCAAAACTAGTAAAGGCCTGGCCACATCACATCTCCACGGCGACGCGGCAACGGGCCTTTCTATGGCGCCGTTTCACGTTAACGACGCCGTGCCATGGTGATGTACCCAGGCCCTAAGGTTGATTTTAGTAGAAGTTGTTTGGCAGGCATTTTTTTTCCCTAATAATGGTTAACCTTTTAAATAAAGTCTACATCAGCACGTCAAAGCCAGCTAAATATTTTCAACATTTCGGGTACATGTGATGATGTTATGTTATGAGACTGAACACAGTCGTTGGCAAGGAATGCAAAGCAAACATTAGATTGGAACTAAAAAAGAAATGAAAAATTGCGGAACATAAAATCTTCCTATTCATTTCGTTACTCGTATAAACAGTTCGATTTACCATTATAACTCCATATTCGCGTAATTTTGAAGGTTGAGCATAGTCTCTGTCGCAATATATACTTAATCGACCTTTTTAAACTAATTTGAGGTAATATATTCTCATTACTATTTCATCCTCTATCTAAAGACAATTACAGTCAGGTATACTTGTTATTGTCATTGGTAGTCTGAATAGGAACAGACTTAACCTCCGTTAGGCTGCGGCTCCGCTGAGATGAGCGGAGCTGTGCTAATATTAAACAATAGAATCTAAACTAACATGCGCAAGGCGCGCTTGACGTGACCGCATGCGCCTTCTATTGGTTAATATTGGCGCAGCTCCGCTCCGCTCCGCCCGTCTCCGCCTCAGTGGAGCCGCAGCCTTAATTAGAGCGACATAAATGTTTTCTATTCTATTCTATTCAGCTTCTATCTAATGTTGCTTTGCGTTCGTTCGTGCGTTCTACAAAGTAATAAGGTATACACTTATAAGCTTCTTAGTTGTTATCGGAGGACCTGTGTTGCGTAGTTATATAATAATATATTCGCTATGGCAATGAAAACGTTACTTTGTCTTGGTAGTCATAAAATAACAGGGGTTTCGTCAAATGCCATATTTTCCGGCGATAAAGGGTCTTCCGAACGCGACGTCTTTCTCACTCTAATTGTAAGGACATAAAAGTTTTGTTAATGGATTAAGTTTATTCCCTAAGGCACTTGTTCCACTGCTTGCGAGGAAGCGATTGGCTATTATATTGGCTGGTATTTTAATAGTTTATCGCTGGCTCTACTCGCTACCCGATCATCGTGGGCAATGGGACTAACGTCATACCTTGGGTAAGATGGCGGTAGCTTGGAAATGATCCGATCGCACCATACTCGAGGTCCACCACGTAAGTTTTCCTAAGTAATTCAATTACTATTGTACTCATCAGATTTGAACAACAGTTAGGAAGACATAGATCTACAATATATATAGAGATGGGTCAATCGACACTGGGAATTTGCGAACGTGTTTTCAGTGAAGCGTCACATCTCGCGAGCAAGAGGCCTCGCCCGGACACCCAAGAGGCGAGAGCGTAACGCTTCTCCATAAACGCTCCCATATATTGCCATTTTTAATTAGGCCGCGCATCGCTTCGCCGGTCTGCGCGAGGCGGCTGCTTCAAATCGCCAGTGTGGCGCCCATGGTATCACTGGACAGGAACGCAGGCACTAGAGGGCGATTCGAATGTAAGTCAATATTTTCGCTAACATACAGTGACGTGGATCAAGAAGGCCCACGTTCATTCATTTGATGTGCAAGGACACTACTTAATCCATACTAATATTATTACATGTGAAGTAACGGCTGATTACGGCTAAACTGCCGGAACCGACCTCGATGAACTTTGGTATGGAGACAGCTTGAGTCCCGAGGACGGTTTACCCTTGATTCACCAACACGCATACTTAGCTGAATTTTCATTTCATCAACAAGCATTTACACGTGCAGGTTTTTTTTTTAAACCTTACCTAACTTATGTAACCCATGCTTAAGATAACCCATAAACAATGAGGTTCTGGCAGAAATTTGCTTTCTCTGATATATTCAATCAACTCACTGTCGTTAATTCAAGGGTATACCGTATTGTATACATACACCTAGATATTTTCATTTTTTACATACAATCAAACCAAGAAAAAATAATATTATAAAATTGATAAACAGGACTTACACAGACACACATGCCTAAGTATAATGCTGACCCAAAATGTACGACCGACCGTATATCGTATCGCTTAAGTACGGCTAGCACATGTCCACGACTTGTTTGTCGCTCAGATCTCCCTTTCTTTCTAGTCGGTAACGATAGAGATGCACTGAGCCACTAGCGAGAAAAATACAACATGTGCTAACCGTGTTGGACAGGTAATGAATATAAAGAGCTTCAATGCTTCGAGAAAGTTACAGGAAGTTCTTGGATTACTATTAATTTTAAGAAAAATAAATGTATATGACTGAACGCTTGTGCCTTTTAACTTTGTATAAAATTGCGATACCTTTATTAAAACCAATAAACATTTAACTCATCATAAACACGAGCTTAACTATACACATTAGATATTAAATCACTAACTTAAAACTTAGTTTAAATTGGTATCTATCTATACCTAAATTGGAACATGTAAATCGACAGATTGTAACAGTTTTCAGATCACAACAGCCAACATTGTCCATTTAAAACAGTCTCACTCTTAACAATAAATATACTATAATTCATTAAATACCATTTGCTATTTAATTTACGCACGGCATATAAAATCCTACACCAATTTCATTTTAGTCGCAAAATAAATGCATTGTCACTAACTTTAACCCTGCGCTACGCGTGCTCCTAGCGCATGATCAGATGCATCTACATGAACTTCTTCTTGAACCATTGGAAACCCTCTTGTCAACTCTCGGCGGCCTCGCCGGAGTCAGCCGGATGCTATGGCTCCTCAGTCTTTATCACTGTTTCCTTGTCGTTGTCCTTCTCGTCGTCGAAGAACTCATTCTTGGGCTCAATCATTTTGTCTGCCTCGTCTTGGCTGATCCGGATGTCAGGGTCAGGATCGTCGCGTATTTTATAGTCTTCGGGGAAGAAATCTCCTGCAAAATGGGTTAGTTTGAATAATTATGTTTTCGCGATTGGTCTGGTTTTTTCTGTAATAAGGTTTCATTTTTTTTGTAATAATTAGACATGCCAATTGGGATACACCTTTTTTCCCCAATGTGTGCAACTTTTAAAACAATTTCGAGGAATGGGCTTGTCGAATCGATCCCTGTTACAATATCACACACATCCCCATGTCCCTGTTACATATTAGATTAAATTTAAGGGACGCCTTGCGTCATTAAGTACCAATCATCAATTGCGTTATGTCAACCTATTTTGAGGTTTAATTAACACTTGAATAATTATTTAATAGTGAAATATATTCTTACCGGGTACGTGTGTCATTTGGACAGCCGGCGAGTGCTGACACATCTTGAGGTTATCGTACACGTGCTTCGTGATTGCTTCTAGATACTGCTTGCTGTTGGCGTTGTTTGTACTGCCGGAATAAATGTTAAAATAATCACCTGTTTAGTTTTACATAACATCACGAATTAGACAGAAACAAATGCAGTAGTTCTCTTAAATTTAAAAACTCTTACATATGTGTAGAAAAGTGCCCAATTTTGCTGTATTTACCCGACTGAAGGAAGGAAGGTAATTGAGCTGTATATGTGTATGGTTTTTTGTTCCCTTGTAAAGGCTGGACTGATGGTCCACTTTCGACAAGCAAGGTGTCGTTAGATTCGCCTTACTTACTTTACTACTTTGTAACTAAAATAGGTTTATATTGCGTTCATGATTAAAGGGAAACAGTTTACCTGCAGTCCCAAATCGTACTGTTATTTGTTAAAGAGTATTTGTATTGTATTGTATTGTATTTTGGGTCTATAAGAATTCATTGAAATAAACAATGTTTTATCAGTGATGTGTCAAAAGTTCATAAAAATTACAACAATATTGTTACTGAATATGCATATGATACTGTGATAAGGACATCATCGATGCGGCCTAGCCCTTGCTAGATGGTAATGTAGGAAGAGACGACAATAGAGAGCACTAGCTGCACGTCATCTATCAGCATCAACCTCCGGTCTCGAAGGGGGGCTGGTGTGGCGACCTAGCGACATCTAGCGCACACTTGTATCAACCGACTCGCCAGCGCCACCAGCGTCAGACATCGCAACTAAAGTGTTCTACATCGCGTTATCGAAGATTTCTCCAGTTAGTACAATATACAACTTCCAACTTCGTCCCAATGGACTTCGATTCCCAGGCATAACAACCGGCTCGAGAAGATATGTCTATTGTCTTCTCTCTCTACAGTAACCAAGTGGAATTGTACCTAGAATGTTCAACCCTTAGACGGTTACCTGTTGATTTCAGGATGTAACTGGAAGTCAGGGGCGAACAGTTCCAAGTATTCCGTCAGGGGCAGCTCGTTCGATATGTTTTCGTCGACGAGGAGTGACGTCTCGTACGTCCAGCACCGCGCCACGTTTCTTAGCGTGTAACTGCAAAAGAAAATTAACTTAAGCAATAGACAACAAGAATAATAGAAAGTATGCTTTTTAAATCGGACAGCAATTATTTTGATATCTTTCGGGGAGAAGACTGCCTCCGAACACAACCTGTGGTTTTTAATGATTTTATACATTGATGCAGGAGTAAAATTCGAATTCTACTATGCAGTGAGGTTAGCAAAGCTTGATTTTATAGACTATATAAATATAACCTCACCCAAAAACATCCTTCTCTTCTCTAAATAGACAAATTCTCACAATGTGGCCAGCCTAAAAAATATAAACACCGTATCTTCACTTGTCATTTAATTGCTAACACTTGAATGTTAAAAGAGAGGCCATGCAGGCTGTTATCATAAAGTTCGACACAGAAATTTACTATTTATTTATTACTGTTTAGGCATACTTAGTTTGTGGTACAGTTGGCTTGTAAGGAGCTGCACTGATTAGCATAGTAGTTAGTTAAATTAGTCCGTTAGTTCAAATAGTTTGCATGATTTGATGAGCCGCCACAATTGTTACAAAGAACGCGCACGGCAAGGATTGCAATTCACACTATTTGAAGTGATAAAGGACTAAAGTGTGCAACTACTTCTAATACCGAAGGTGCGAACACTTACCCCCCACCGCCGACGACGAGGGTAGGCACGTTCAGGTTCTTTACAAACTGCACGCACTCGCCGTGCCCACGCGTGGACAGCGAGAAGCAGCCGAGCCGGTCGCCCGCCAGCGAGTCCGCGCCGCACTGCAGCACGATCGCCGTCGGCCGATAGAACTCCATCACGTTGGAGATCACTGGCTTGAACACCTGCAAAGTTTGATGAACTGGTTAAATTATGGTAAAAAGGAAATTATAGTCTATACAAAATATAACAGTGGCTCATTCAGTAGCTCTTTGATAATATTTTGATAGAGAAAAAGTGCAGTATAGTGCAGTGTAAAACCAAACAATATTTTCTAGTTGGAACTGGCATAAAGCAACCGCTTTTGGATAAATTACAATACATTGCTTTGCCTTTGCTTTAGTATTACGGCAGCAGTGTTGGGAATCTTTGTGGTCTTTTGCGTTTAATTCAGAAAGATTGCTAATATACTGTAATACTCTGTTGAGTTTAGCTGATTCAGGCAACAAAAACTTTGTTTTGTGTTAGCTTGTCCAAAAAATACTAATTGAATTTAATCTAATGTACTGATTCAAACCATCTTACCTGAACATAACTTAGATCATCAATGCCCTCTTTCAACGGCACATTTACAGAGTAATACCGTCCACTCTCAGCACCAATTTCATACATGTCTCCAGTCCCAGGAAAGAAATAATTCCCATACTTATGGAAGCTCACGGTCATGACACGATCAGTCAGGTAGAAGGCTTCTTGGACCCCATCCCCGTGGTGTACATCAATATCTATGTAGAGGACTCTGGGATGGTATTTGAGGAGCTCCAGTATTGCTATTACTATGTCGTTTACGTAACAAAAGCCTGCAATGGAATTATTAAATTTATAGTAGGAACAAAATTATTATCAAGGTTTGAAAGGGAATGCATGCAAACGAGTTTCTATAAAAAAATATGAAAAAAAATGAAAAATGAAAATGATTTATTCAGAAAAAACTTAACTTAAGACAACAATGGTTTTGGGTCCTGCGCTAGGATCCCCTGTGTTGCAGGGCCCAATCATAATCAATTGCAGATCAATTCCTATATAACTAGTTAACTACTAATACAATCTTAACTTAAATAATCAGTTATTAAAGTACACCAATTAATCTACTTACTCAGATCAACATTAGTGGCCATGTTCTCACCTACATACGATGTATAAATATACAATAATAAATGTATAAGTGAGTACAACATAGAATGACGTACACCTGTGTGTAATTAATCAAATTCATAAGCAGAACATATGTAAGTATAAAACAAGACGTAAGTATACATATATATTTATTAATTTTCCAAAAGGGAATGAATCATTATTACAGGATAGAAAAGAAAAATAACATCAAAAAATAAAAATAAAAAATAAAAACTGAGGGTCCTCTCAACACATTACAACTAGTAGATTCTCGGTCTCGTGGTAATCAAGCTGGGCTAGCCATTCCGTCAACCTGCGCTTGTAAGGTGGCTCGAGAGCATCTTTAAACCTGTCACAGAGTTTTTTCGCAATAAAGGGCGCAATAAATGGACTAAACCTCTGCGCAAATCTAGTAGCGCACATAGGAATTTTCCACCTTTTACGACGTCTAGTATCAGCGTCAAAGATTTTACTTGTTTCCCTACAGCAGTTCTGAATAATTTTCCTAAAGAAAAGCTGACGAACCGTGAGTACCTTAACTTCTCTAAACAGCGTCTTTGTGCAGAATCTAGACTTTTTATTATAGGCAGTCTTCAGAAGGGAACGTTGAGCTCTCTCCAAAGGAAGCATGTGAGTCTTGGCTGCCCCTCCCCAGGCAGAGTTGCAATACCCCAGAACTGATTCGCAGAGCGCATAGTAACAGTTCTTTAGCAACTCGGGGTATGCAACTTGTCTGAGGGTACGAAACACAAACATCAGCTTGCGAACGCGACTCTTAAGCGATTCAATGTGCTGGCGCCAGCAAAGATGGTTGTCCAGCATGACACCTAGATATTTAACACAGTCTGTACGTTCGAGAGTCTTTGTACTGTTTGATGAGGCGCTATGGTTTGCTGACTCCTGTGCTTGTTGAGATTGAGTCATGTCAATTTTGATGCAAAAGTCATCTCCAGGTTGCCCTTTCGAGTTCATAGAGAAACACAAGAATTTTGTTTTACTTACATTTAAACTTAGGAGATTTGCTCTGAGCCAACTCATCACTTCCGTCATATGTGTTTCAGCAAGTTTTTGCACATCACACCAACTTTTACCTTGTACTAGAATTGCAGTATCATCAGCAAAGGATATAATATTAGCATTCGACAGAGGCATGTTACATAGACCATTGATGTAAACAAGGAACAGTGTAGGTCCTAGTACACTACCTTGGGGTACCCCAAATGTGACTTCCGAGAAATCGCTCCGAATATCACCAATACGCACGCACTGCCTGCGATTGCAAAGGTAAGACCTGAACCAGTCTAGAACAATTCCTCTCAGCCCGAGCTTTTCCAGTTTACTCAGGAGAATGGGAACAGAAACGGTGTCAAATGCCTTGGCCAAGTCAAGAAAGATGCCCATGCACTTATGACCTCTATCCATGCTCTTCACTACTTCGTTTACGAGCAAATTGATTGCCTGTTCCGTGGAGCGCTGTCTTCTAAAACCAAACTGATTTGCAGACAGAATGTTATTAGCTTCAAGGAAGTTAAGAAGCTGGCAGTTGACGACTTTTTCAATAATTTTACCGATAACGCTCAGTAAAGAAATTGGCCTATAGTTCGTCACTTCGTTTCTGTTCCCAGTCTTGAAAATAGGAGAGATGGACGCACTTTTAAGAGAGTCAGGGAAGACTCCTGACGATATGCTAAGGTTACACAGAAATGTAAGGGGCTCGACGACGTGTGCTACTGACAATTGCAACACCTCAGCAGTGATGCCATCCAATCCCGGAGAACTACCTACTTTTACTTCCCTAATGAGCTTCGCAATCTCATGCTTGTTAGTAGGTCTTAGGAAGAAAGATGTAACTGGAGATAAGTAACGTTCCGTTTGCTTTTCAGCTAGGTCTTTTTCACTTTCATCTATACTAGACAGTATTTTCTTTGCCAAGTTCTCACCGACAGAACTGAAAAAAAGGTTTACTTTGTTTAGAGATTGAACAGGGTCATTTCCAAGGTTGAGAAGTTCATTCGGCTCAGACGGCATCTTAGAGATATTGCAAATGGATTTGACCGTCTTCCAAGTCTTCCTTGCATCAAAACGTCCCGCTAGTAGTTCCTTCTGATGGTGTTTTGTCTTAACGGATTTAAGTATGTCTCCACAAATATTCCTATACTCTTTGTATCGAGTTTGAATAAGGGCATCATTCGGATTTTTAACTGCTTGCCGATGAAGCCTACTTCTTTCACGTATGCACTTGAGAAGGCCTGTTGTAATCCACTGCTTTTTCGTAATCTGGGAATTTGATACAGTCTTTATCTTTTTGTTTCTTTTTATTACATCAGCCAGTACCGTGCACAAAAAGTTACAAGCCACGTTGACATCACTCATGCAGTAGAGGTCAGACCAGTCAAAGCTAGCAATGTCGCGCGTTACAGCAGCAATATCATTTTTTGTTGAGTATTTTAACTTTCTGTTGCTAGGTTTACAGTCTAAAAGTGAAAGCACAGGACAGTGGTCAGTAATGTCTTCATTACAAACCAGAACGACCGCTTTGAGATTTGACCTAATCATTACATGGTCCAGACAGGCTAAGCCACGTGTAGGCAGAAGGTTCCCAGGATAAAACCCTTGCTCCGAGCATACGTTGAGGTAGTCGTCAGTGCTTGGGCTGCATGTACCTGGCACAATATTAATGTTTAGGTCACCCGTAATAAGTACGTGTCTAGTTTCTGTGTAGTTTGATAGAAAATCATTTAGGGCGTCAGTAAATGCCACGGCGCTGTGGTAGCTAGGGGATCTGTAAATGCCTAAAATGCTAATGTGGTTATTAACTTTAAGTAGTAATGAATTTGCATCTTTAATGTCTGGCTCAGAGATCTGAATGTTAAATTGTGTCTTGACGTATATTATTACACCATCATTTTGCAGACAGTGCTTAGATGACGCATAGCAGTTGTAACCGGCTAGGGATTCAGTCTGGGGACATTTTTGAAGCCAGCATTCTGTAAGAACTATTACATCAGGAGAAGTATTAGCTCGTCTTAATACACATTTGAGATAGTCAAAGTTACAGTGATGGCTGCGTATGTTTTGAGTAAGCATGGTAAACGGTTGTTTAAAACTATCTAAGAAGACAGAACAATCTTCCAATTGCGAAACCTGTTTGTTATCGCATAACTGCACCGCGTCAATATCATCGCCTACCGTGTTAAGGCCGCCGACAGACTGTGCGTTCCACCTAGGCGGCCGTGAGCTAGCTTAACATGTAACTGCCGTGCAATAAGAATATATTTTTTAAGGAATATAAATAGGTAGGGAATAAAAAATTCTGAAGAAAGAAAAATGCCACAAGAGTACATTAAAATAGTTATATAATAAACGTGTATCATGCACCCGTCCTTTAATAATAATAAGTACAATATATTTACTTGTAAATGCCATATAATAGGAATAGCAAAGATTAAATTATGTGCGTGCCATGCATTAATGTGAGTAAGATTCAGTTGGATTTTTGATAAAAACAATAAACATAATAAGTCCTCGATCAGCCTAAGATTGGGTCGAACGCCATAAAAAATATGAACATGAATACGCGACATTAGCGGCAAGTAAGCTAATACTATCTGAAATGAAATAATAATCAGTTTTTGTTTCAAATTGAATTTAACAGTAAAGAAAAATTCACCCTGGTTTCGAATTGTTACATTTCTTTTAATAAATTGTAATATAAATTTACGACTATTGAGCTTAAGTAATAAGACAATAACGTATGACTTTAACCTATGAACTAAGACAAGCAATTTAATTAACCGCTTCGTAAGAAGTCCACTAAATCGCTTGGTAAAAATATAGATTATCTGTTGGTACTTGAATATATATATCAGATAAATGCACAGTATAAACAACACCAATACTATCCTTTAAAATCATCACTGGAGGGTTCTCAGTACTTCCGTGTTCCTTACGCAGATATGTTCAGAGCCCTCCGCCTTGCGAACGTATACCCTGCCGCTACGGACCCAGACGAACCTGTAGCCAAGCTCCTTAGCCCTCATTCGCGTTGCCGTATGCAGGGTCTTTGTTTCGTGGCAGAGATGCTCAACTACGTAGATCGGATCTTTATTTTCACTGGCTATGCCAAGAAGGCTCGCGTTTAACTTTTCAGTGGGATGCTCCTTGTTGTATTTGTTGCTGGCAGCCAGGAAGCCGTCACGCAGCCGCGGGGATGAGAACTTCACGAGTACTGACCGGGGTCTCGAGCTGTTGGGGTTCACCTTTGCGATTCGAGTGCACTGGATAATGGTACTTTGTTCCAAAGGATGTTCAATGATGTCACCCAACTGCTGGATCATTGATAGCACATTTTCAGACCTGTGCTCGGGAACACATTGAATTTCCACATTGCAGGCTCGCGCTAAATATTCCATTTGGTTGATACGGTTAGATAGTTCCAAAACAGACGACTTTAACTGGAGGTTTTCTCTTGTTAAGTGCTGAATATCAGGTTTTGCAGTCTCCACTTGTGTTTTAAGCATCTCAAATTGGTCATTAAAAAATGTCATTGAAGTTTCTAGATCGGAAATTTTGGTTGAAATCTCTCTAAACTGTGCAGTAATGCACGTTTTTATCGTGTTAGCAATAGTGTCCTTCATGGCGTCGCGTATTTCATTACGCACGATTTCCGTTAATTCGACTCGAGAAAGACACTGATTACTTTTATCACTTACATCGCGCTTGCGACGAGTAACATTATCAATTTTGGGGCTGAACTGATTGCGAATCGGGGTGTCGTCGCCCTTGGGCTTTTTCTCGCAACACCCAGGGCATACCCAGGAAGACAGATGGGATTCATTAGTGGCATCCAGAGATATGCCTACACACATATCATGATAAATCTCCTTGCAAAGGCCGCATTTTAGTGCTGTTTCATCGTCTATTTTTTGTAGGCACGCAGCGCATGATTTCGACATTGCAGCGCAGGTAGGTAGATGAATAAAGAAGACACAGCTTGCTTGAGCGAGAGGGGCGTCAGCTTGTCCTTTTCCGTCCTTGGGATCGCCTGGCTTTAAGTAACGACTCGAGCCGAACGGTGACGAAGTCCGGTTAGAGCGGGATGAATTATTCCAGGGACGTCTCTGTTCCTCGCGGTGCACGCGGGGCTTCTTAACCGTAAAAATGTTTAATGTCGTTAGATTAGCGCACGCCAAAATAGTACTTATTTTTGAAACACTAACTGTTAATTACGCTTGGAACTTTTTTATTCGTTATTCAGAGCACCGACAACACGTCCACTCTCTGCAGTATCCGTACAATCACACAATACACTTTTATAAGCTGTGAATCAAACAGGCCTATTAGCTCTCAAGCTGTTTTCCTACGAAAAATGCTACAAAATAGGGCATAGAGTCACATACCAGAAGGCTCAAACTTCTTAGCATGATGCAGTCCTCCGGACCAATTGATGGCAATGTCGCAGGCATCATTATTAAGCTTCATGGCGCCCTCTAGCGATGCCCCCGTGTACATTGAGCAGAAGTCGAACAGTCCATCAAACACTGGACAGTCATCTCCAACATTGTAGTGGAGAAGGTCTTTGGAATATGCTGGAAGGAAATTAAAACGTTTTCACTTATTATTTACAAATTTTACAGGTTTTATATTACAAAATTAAGTTTTCAATACTGCAGCCATGCATCCAGTCCAGAGGCAGCGTAATGAAAAGAATTTATAAGTATTATATCCAGCTGTTGGCAGTGGTAACAAATTGGTAGTAACAGGTGGAAATATACATTTTAGCTTTTTCAATGCTTTACTGACCCTAAGGAGGTGCAGACTTTTAGTGCACTAAAAAAAAAATATTTTTTCAAAAAAACAAAGTATCTATACTAATATAATGAAAACGGGCCACTTTGTATTGAATTACCACAGAAAGTGACCCATTTTCAATACTCCTGAGTGTACTTATGAGAACTTGAGAAGTCTCATGAGGACACAGGCCAGTTGATGGTAAGGGTGATCTGAGACCTAGTCATTTGAATTCACCAGACAACAATCTTCAGACTCCAAATGCGTTGCCAACCGCATTGTCAACTGAAAGTCGTGCCACTGACGCCACAATGGCTACAGCCGACACAAGTTCAACATTAAAAAAGGCTTTGTTTCGTATATAAGCTGTAATTTGCATAGCATAGCAAAAATGTTTGGCATATGGGTGACACATGTTTTATTCAAAATATTAAGGCGTTCAAAGGGTTAGACTATGATAGAATGCCTCTATACAATTTGAGCATAATCAAATAAATCCACCAATAAGACTGCAGCTATAACTATAGTCATAGTCGTATTCATTTACCTATTGCTTGCCCATGGTGTTAACATTAAAATTAAACTTGAAAAACAAAGTAACTAACTTTGAATATTCTGTGGAGTGACATTCTGCAGAAACTCGATGTAATCCTCGCTGTGGAACCTGCACATGTCATGCGCACTGGCTCGGTAAGGCCTGTAAACCTGCATCTTCTTGTGCAGCCCATATTTTAAAACCAAACTGTGCGTCACAGACAACCTATGCGGCTTCATAGGGTGCCCCGGCCCGTAGTGGAAGTTTCCCACATCCGCATTGTAAAAATAAGCCACCCTCTGTTGACTCATAGCGGATAAATAAACACGAACTCCTTCAAAATCAAAATAACGCCAAGAACTAAAGCGATCACTACTAAACGCTTTGTTAATTGGATGTCACCTAGCATGCTTCACGCATTTTGAAGTTTATTAATGGAAGTTATATTAAGGAGATGAAGACATTAATAGAATACTTATTGTTATAACAACTATTCTATAAACTTTATTGTGATTGCAAAGAAAATGCACTTGCACCTTCCTGTTTTTATGACAGGAAGGATAAACAAGTTTTTTTTTATAGCCCATTTGCAAGCACGCTTAGACTTTAAAACCATACAGCCCATTTGAACATTTTAAAATCTCAATTCTTGAGTCACTCTTGCATCTTTCATTAATTAAAACTCATGGAGCTGGTACTTCTGTATCTAGGAGATTGGTTTCAAGAATACGACAAAAAAAACCATTACTATACTAATGTATTATGATTACACATAAATATATTATGAAGAATATAAAATTGGCTGCATGGTTTTTGTCTCAGCCTAAAATCACAAAAAAAACACTAACGAACTGTCAACGTACTGTCAATGCCGATGTCTTTTTTTATTGTAGGTAATTGAATTACAATTTGGAGTTTTGTATTTATTACCTACCTAG
Source organism: Acleris sparsana (assembly GCA_923062465.1). Classification (NCBI taxonomy): domain Eukaryota; kingdom Metazoa; phylum Arthropoda; class Insecta; order Lepidoptera; family Tortricidae; genus Acleris; species Acleris sparsana. Next base: position 10,724,472 of record OV281306.1, on the reverse strand, counting down.
TTTGCTTTATCCATTCTTTACCAAAAGCCAGTCAATTTGGTAAATTATTATTTGCTCCAGTTGCAAGTAAGTTATTTTTTTTAGTTATTTATTAAGGCTACAAATCGCTGTAATTTTTTTGCAAACTGCGTTTTGAAACTGCGATAAAGATAATATCGAGGTAGGTTTACAATCAGAAGTAAACATGATGTTACGTAACAACAGTATTATTTAACGAATACATACCATGCAACAGTTAACATGCAAATAGATTTGCGTGTATGTATTTTAGTTAGGTTAACTTTTTAACTTGCCGGTATTTGTCAAAAAACTGCCTAAATGAAAGGTTAACAAAATTTATTGCTTCTAGAATCTAGAACCAAAATAAAGGTCATCGCGCGTTACAACGGCCCGGCACCAGATCAGCAGCTGTGACCAGCTCTAAAGTGTAACGTAAAAAAGTCAGCTTTGGTTTGTGTAAGTATACAATGCATTTATAGGGGCACAGACCTCGCGCCATCCACTGAGAAATGTATTATACTAACACAAATCGAAGCTCACTTTTCAATGTTTCTCTTAGAGCTGAGGCGATGCTGATCTTGTGCTGAGGCATTATAATGTGAAATAACAGTGAGTCTTGTGCAAGAAAAATCCAACAGTCAAATTAAGAACCCACTTCATTTTCTAGCCTCGCAGAGCTATAGTTTGGTCTACGTAGGATGATCCATGTGACAGCCGTACTGCATAACATTTACTATACTCGTAAGCAAGGCATATAGGTTGAAGTATGATGTTAATTATTTTAATTAATCATTGCAAGGTTTGTATTGCAAAAACAAATACGAACAATACAATCCTTCTTCCTTTCTGGAAATGAATTGAGACTGTATTTTTTAAAATAATAGAAAGAATAGTAAGTAGTCTAGTACTTGTTTAAATGAGCAGTCTCAGGGATCATCTTTGTTACAGCTATCCCATTAGTGGATTTTTCCTGCGCACCTTGAAATGCCTCGCACAGCTCTGGTTGAAATGCAAATTAAATGAAGCATGATATTGAAACCTTAAGTTTTAATTGGCAAGTCTAAATTTAACATATCAATATGCTAAAGATTTATCAATTTTGACTCTGCCCTTTTAACAAGTCCAAAAAAACCAAAAAATTAAACTGACAAGCCAAGACATAGCTATTGTTAGAATGAAAAGGTTATATTTGCTTCAGCTCTTATATGACAACTGACACGTATTGGTGGACTGTTAGTCCGTGTTGCCGATAAGCTAATAAACAATCCTCTCGCACTAGTAATGAGGTTGTAATTGCACCAAGAAATTTAACAGATTTTGGGCTATTGCCGTTTATCACGCAACCAGACATTGTCTTAATTTTCACGGCCAACTGGCTGCAACAACAGGCGCGCGGAACTTCAGAAGCGACGGCCAACTCCAACGCTTGGTTGGGGTTTAAGTCTGGATTCGGACACTTGCATTTGTGGTATCTATGTGTATTTATATCTGTGGTCAGTGACAATATGAAATGATTTGCTTGACACTTGTTACAACTTGAATCGTGACGTCACTGTGACACAGTTCTGTGGTGGGTCAGGGTTCCATTGGGCTGATAGTACAGTCAGCTGCAGAGATAAGTATACCCCCCTGCATAGGAAACTTGTATGCAGGAGGGTATACTTATCTCTGCAGCTGACTGTACATGCAAGCTGCGTGATATAGGTACCTTTGGATGAAGAAGAACTAATGTTTATACTGTAGTATAGATGTGCATAACTTTTTTCCATCGTATTTTCTCGGGAATGTTCGTACCTATTTGTCATGCTACTTCAGTGAACCTCAGTACTTTTTGTACTGGGACTGTAATAGCAAGACACGTTCGTACGTTTCCGTGAATATACGATGGCAAACAATTATGCACTATATCCGTACTGTGCGCTGAATTGAAGCCACAATTATCTTCAGTCTGTATACGACTTATAGTTAGGTACTCAAATAGTTTATGCTTTGTGTCTAACCTGTTTAGAATAGATGAGCACTGTTTTACACACAGCTATCACTATATCAGCTAAAATAGATGTTTCATTGTGTTTCCTTTATGCTTTTATATACTCATCTCATTGCGTTGAAACTATGGTGAGTTAGGCACACACTAGTGAAGACTCGAAGGGTTAGCTGGATCGCGCGGGTGAGCTAGTCAAAACTATAATTAATAAATCAAAAATATGTACTTCTAGTTTTGATTACAAATATTCAAGTTTAGTAAAAGTAAAGAAGTTAAATACATCCTACTTTTCCTTTTTGTCATCTTTATTATTACATAACATCTGTCCTGTACGCTTAGTACTGTCAAACTCGTCAACTGATTTTATTGCAGTATTCATCAGTAGATTCGACAGGAAGGTTTTTATGTATAATGTTTGTATGCTGTCCGCGCCCAGCGCCACCCGGGTGTAATGTTTTTTCAAACAAACCCTATGAAATATACTTTACGACCTATTCCCATACCTACCAAATATTTATATTTAAAAAATCGGTGGAGCTGTTTCGGAGGAGTTTGCCAAAGCACCGTGGTACCCCGCATTATTGACCCGCCCAACCAAGCCGTGTCCAGATACCAAATAATTTTGTGAAATAATATACTAAAAACAAAGAGTCAAGTTATATTCCTGACATTTCTGTTAAGCAAATAGTTTTACAATTTCGCTGATTAGTTTAATGTTTAGCTTAACTGAATTATCCGTGGTCCAATTAGTTCTAAGTTTTCTTAAACACAATTGTCCACGGTTTCGCTTTGGGTTTAATTGAATTCTGTAACACTTTAATTCAGTCTTGAATATAGGGTATCCCAAAAGTAATGACGGGTAATGTAAAGGTTGTAGCGGGGAATGGTGACTTTAAAGGGGCATGAACCTTTATGCCCCCCAACGCCTTAAATATTATTAGCGAAAAACATCATTAACCTCGTGTGATAAGGGCGGATACTGAAAATCCATAAAAATCAGACATGGATACTTACGTACATGGGGTAAAGTCACCAGAGGTCGGCCAGAGGCCAGTAGTCGACCTTAGTGTGAAGAGTGGGAAATATATCTTTTGTACTCTTCCCACTCATACAAAGTATAGGCAGAGGCCGACTACAGGTCTCTGGCTGACCACTGGTTACTTTACCCTATATTAGATAATACCTATCTGCTCATGCGGACCTCTAATGCGCAACAGAAGTAGGTATCTACCTAGGGCGACATATCATCGGCCCACTGCGCCCACATGAGATACAACTCCTCACTGCTCAATGCATCTGGAGAAACAAAGCCACAATAGAACAGCAATGGTCGAAGCGGCACACAAACCTCATCTCAACACTCCAAATTCATGTATTTAAAACCGAAAATCATTACATTCTCTAGTAATAACTAAAGACTTACCCCATTAGAAGGAGGCGGAGCTACCGCTGGGGCAACCTATACCTAGGTTTAGTCGGTTTAGGTCTTATAGTCATTTACATTCACTTAGGCCCCCTCGGACTTATGATGATATACCACCATTTTCCAGCGAAAAAAAGGGTACTTATTAAACTGATTGCTTCTTGTGTATGCATTGGATTCAACACCAGGGTCTCTCATTTCAATAGTAATTGGAGTCGATTCGGTGTTCTTGGCTTTTAACGAGTTAATGGAACGTCATTGACGCCCACCGCTCAGTTGGAATTAAGCCATCATAACAATGGCTTATTCAGCTACATGTTAGAGCACAAGTGTTTAACCGACTTTTTAAATGGTGGAGTTCTTTGACACGTTGTAATAATTTGAAGTATTAAACAATAAATCGATAAAAATAAAAATCCCCGATATTCAGGGCTGATAACTCTGTAACCGTCGTAATACCAAAGAAGGTGGCTAACTGCCTAGTGATGGTATAAACATTTTGAATTCAATGCGGTTATGAATACAGTATAGAATGCTTTGAGTAAGTACTACATTGTAGTTAGGCTTTTTGGTATTACGGCAGAATGGCTCAACTGATTTTCATCAAACTTACCTCAAAATCGCAATCAAACTAGCTTTCTATTAAAAATAACTGAGTCCGAATTGGTTCATTCGTTGGAATAACGATGCCACATACAGACAGACAGACACACAGAAAGACAGGCATCAAACTAATAACACCCCTCCTCCGGGGTTAAAGCAGTGATCATGATTGATTATTTCAAAACCGGGCAAGAGCATGTCGGAACATGCTCAGTGTAGGGTTCCGAAGCCGCTAAGTACTTCAAACATAGAAACAAGTAATAACTAAACTATTTAAAGTCATTTGGTGCCGTTTTAGATGATTTTAGTAAGTACAAACACTAATCGCCTGCATCTCAAAAACCAATGATGTGTACTTGGTCGTGATAGTTTTTTTTAATTCGTTATATGCGCTTTAATTGAAGATATTTTTTAGATTTTGAGTATTTGTAGTTTTAGCTGTAGAAGGGGGAGGACACCTGACTCTAACAAAAATACTTTTTTTCAAGATTTTATTTTACCACTTCGTTGGCGTGGCTGTATATTCATGCCAAATTACAGCTTTCTAGTACTAAAGGTCTCTGAGCTAGGCTGCGGACGGACGGACGGACGGACATGTCGAAACTATGACAGTTAATTTGACTACGGAACCCTAAAAACGATTAATCAGCAGTATCTATCCACCGCAGTGCTCCTTCTATTGCTCGTAGCATCCTGCCTAGTATCGAAGTCAATTATCAATCTGGTATATCGTAAAAAATACAGACACATTTCACCCAGCAAATCTCTGAAATGCCCCATTGGTGCAGTGTTGCTAGGGCATTCCCAGTTATAATGTACGGCGGATGACATTAAAAGCCGAGCCTATATGACTATTAGGTTCTGCCCGTGATTTGGACCTCGTACATAGATGTCGTTTATTGCTTACCTCGGGAACTGAACATTTTTTCCGTATAATTAGTACCTACGCACGTTAAATCCAATAGTGACACTAAATTACAAAAATACTTTGAATAGTGACATTATTGCAGTTAAAAATAATTAACTTTTGCATGAAGTCCATTTTTGTATAGTGGAAACCAAATTGTGGAGTTGGAACATTTGGAACAAACCGACAAACAAGCACACTTATAGTATTAAGTAAGGATCGTTAGACAGTCTATCATGTTTTAAATTATTCCTCTTTTATTTTACCGGTCAGATTCCTCTTGAAGCTGCAAATGGGATGTAGAAATTCACGGTAAGCAAGAAAATTGCTCCCGTTTAGTCGGAATTATATTATAGTTCATAGAAGGCAGTAACGTTATCAAACCAACAAGAAATTCCTTAGGGTTAAGGCTGACAGGCCTAGGGTCGTTTAGAGGTAGCTCAGTGGTTAGAAGCATTCCTTGAAGGGATAAGTAGAGATCTATTGTAATTATATCGTTTTCCCAGGTTTTCCCGTCGTATTCATTGTATTTAGTAACAGTAGCACAACATAGTAAAGGTACGCCGGTACGGTACGGAATCGCAGTGACGCATTGTATCCGTACCGTTTTTAACGCATGCGCTCCACCCCGCTGATTAACGGTGCGTAGGTATATTACCTACGGTGCGTCATCAACGTCGCCGTGTTTTTACTATGACCCCGGCTTGTGTTAACGCAACGACACCGTATTTGAAAGCAGCGGTGTGGAAGGCGGTGTGGTCGCACATTAAAGCCAAGTATTTTTGACATTTTGTAAAATTTGAACTTGGAATCGTAATTGGTTTAAATTGCTTTTGTATTTATATAAAAGTAACTTAGCTTTTCAGTTATGAAACAGTATTTTTTTTGGTCGATTGTTTTCCTTCAAATTTCACGAGACATTTTGGAGACAAATAAATCGTTCCTTTTTCAAACTTGCGTATGAAAAATCGTAAATATGGAACGACCTAACCCCTCGTATGTCTTGTCCTCTCCCCTCGTAGATCTGTGCGTAAAAATTTGGACTTCTTATTGTATTTATTTAAACTTTTTTTTTCACTATAAATATTATCAATGCTCGTAGATTTTCCAGCATTTTTAGTAGTGGCACGGACGGTAGTGGCAAATATTATATTGTTTCAACTAAGAATCAAATAAATTCAAAGCCATTAAGAACCAAGTAATAATGTAGGTATTGTTGGTAATTAAATAACAATTAAACAAAAAAACGCGATTCAAGTCTCATGAAGACCGCCTGTTACTACCTCTACTTTTAAGTTTTGTATTGTTTGTATCTTTTTTTGAGGTGTGCATTAATACGTTAAACAAATCGAAAATACAGAAAATATTCTATATAAAACCCAATAATATGCATATGAAATGACGGGTTATTTATTTATCATTATTTAAGGGTTAACTGATTAAGTAAAAAGTGTACTGTTTCATTTTCAACGACATGATATTATATTTTTTAAACGTCAATCATATTATACTTACACCTCGACAACCCTAGGTCACTGTCTTATGTCATTGTGACGTTATCGCACCAGTTTTGCTGAAAAATCTACGATCACTGACTATTGTAATCCATAGAGTCTAGAACTTCGTATTTATTTCTCCTCCGACATACTAGGGGTTGATCGTCATTAACCCCACGTGTGTAGGACGGGGTCGCACACTTGCGCCCGTCGTCGGTCGCAAAATGGCGCGTCAAACGTCAAATTCAAATTTAGAATCTGTTTCATACATTATAAACGTTTCATTCAACGAATGATGAATGTCTGTGGTTTATTAGTTCATTGGGCTTGGAGAAATTAAAATATTTTAGACTCTTTTAGACTTATTTTTAAGTTCAAAACCGAATAAAATGTTGATCATGTGACTTGCACCGATCAGTGCTTAGACACACCAAGGATTAACTGACTGAGTGCGGCCGTTAGAGAGGTAATATTTATACCTACGAGTACATCAAGATTTTGTAAGAGAGCTACTTGATCGTTCAAATACTTAATTTCATGGATTATAATGTTTTTACTACAGTCTTAGCATGATAAGCAACCTTATCAAATAATTGCTTCAGACTCTCAAACTAATGCACTTTTTTCTTTTATTTTGTCTGAGTCATCCATCTAGACTCATCAAAATTGTGTGTATTTAATTATCAAACTACGTCATTAAAAATAATATATTGTAATTCTCGTCATACGATAACACGTGTACAAGTTAGACTTAATTTATAAACTATCTTTTTCCCGAAACGTCATCCATTTCGTGTCTCCATAAGTATCTCTACCTTCCCCGGAGTTCAAGCTATCTCCATCAATTTGTTCCCTGGTTTAGCTGTGAAAGTCAAAACAGAAACAAAAATATAAATATAGTATGTATAGTCAAATCAGAAAAAATAAAGTACACGTCTCCGCTATTTATTTCTTAAAAACAAACTACGGATAGGTCATCTTCCAAGCTCAAATATTTCGTAACTACTTTTCCGCGCGATGTTACATCACGGAACACTTCTGGCTGGCAACCGGTTACCATATACACAGTAATGCTCATAACCAACCTCCACTGCGGCACTTCACGACCAACCGCCCACCAGGGCTCCCGCGTTCTCAGTTCAAATTTAACTTTTTAAATTTGAAAAATGTTTCGGATTCTGAGATGTGTGTTAATTTTTTTGATAGCGGCCAGCATGGTAAATTTTAGGGTCGTCGCCACGAGAGCCATGTCTACAGTCGCCAAGTCTTTCACCACACACGGCGTCGTGCCCGATGTTGTCAAAAAGGCCCCATCAGCACTGATTTCGGTGAGTACCTTTGATTAATGAGATGAAATAGGTTGTTTTCAGAGAATATTGACGTCTGATCTGGCTTCTCGTGAAATATCATGTACATGCAAAGGAAGTATTTGTAGTGGTGCATATCGTTTTTTTTTTCTTTTTTCATGTATTTGCCAGTATAATATGATGATGATATTGACCTCGCAGAAAAACGTTTAAACTGGCATTATTATAATTTAATCCACATTGAGTAAATTTACAATCAGTAATTTAATATACTGTACAAGAAAGAAAATATTTATTTATTACGTTGAATGTTTCTTTTATTTATCTAAAACCAGATCATACATTTGTTCCTAAAGTGTGACCTTGTAATTCATTTCACAAAAACATTTCTGCGATCGAAGATATTTATCTTTGATCTCTTGATGATGATGATGATGATGATCTCTTATTTAGTTATCGAACCGCTATTACTGGAAATTGATGAATGTGATCGTAATAATCCCTAAAAATATCCATAATATTGTGTGTTCAGATTGCACTAACGCATGGCATCGCATGCAGTCATGGAACTATTTAAATTGCACTAGGTGTAGGTATTGTCGTCATCATGACATGCAAGATTCTTTAATGAATATAGCAGAGCACGGATGAAAATCAACTTAATAGACTCGTAAATTATTTACATAGGTTATATGCTTAAAAACAACACTTATCTAATTTCACCACCAATCAATAAGTATTTTTTTTTTTTTACTGCAAGTTACAATTAACTTTAATTCATGAACTAAACTGGTGTACAATGAACCTCTGTTAAAAACAGAATGTTATAGCAACTTGAAAATGAACCCACATTCAATACACTAAAGTATGCTAAACATATGGCTGGTTTACTTACATTGTCGATTTTTGAATTTGACCGAAAACGACGACGCATACTTTTACTAAAATAGGTTTATTTTACGTTTTTGATTAAATGGGGGCAGGGTTTCCCATCCTTTTTTGCGTCGAGCCTCTCTGGATAGAAAATAATAGTTTCATGCCCGCTTTTATTTTTTGTGACAAGAAACAAACTTAAATAAATCCAAGAACATCGACCGACGACGTCACGACGTCACTCACGTCTTGATCCAGAGACCGACGACCGAAATGTGTTGTTGTATTATATTTACACAAATTGAAGTAATTCTGCGCCCAGCTTGCTATCTTTCTACGTCTCCTAAGGGGGTGGCGCGACCCAGTTTAAAATTAGGTACAATTTATCTCTGTCTGCTTTCATTTCAAAAGGATCATCATTTTTTTTATAAGGAATAAATTTAAAGCATTTCTTGGTTAAAAGTATTATTGTTGTGTAACTTGGGACAAAATGACATAGCGGTTTTAATGTATGAGTATAGACGCGATTTAATGTCAAATTTATTATTTGACAATACGGTATCATATCAAAAGCAATAAGTTTTACCGAGTAGAATAGAACCTGTGAACTATGACGTCATACGTCATCAAATTACGGACTAATTCCGTACATTGCAGTGTCAGATAGTTAACAATGATAATGACCATAACTAGGTAACCTAGCACTGGCAATGGCTAACGACGCTCATTTCGACAAAGAAACATGCAGTTCAGACTAAGTACCATATACTTAAACAGACACGTAACGAAAAAGCACTAATCAAAAGTGCCTACTAACGATATAATGATAATATAATGACCGCAAATACCGGTTCCAGAAAGGTCAAGGTTATACCTATCTCAAGTGACCGAGTTCTATGTTTGTAACTACGTTATTGAAATGGGACGCCCAAAACTGTTTTTGTACGCTCTTTCTTACAATTAAACCAAAAATAGTTGCCTCGAGTTGAAAAATTAGTCACGTAAAGACGCGGGCAATTTTTTTTGGGCAATAATTGCCCATAACGTTACAGACGTCTCATTCTGCTACAAAAAATGAGTGGAATACGGCTACCGTAAGATGGGGCAAATACGGACACAACCTATAATGAAGCATATGTTACTAATTCAGGGTGTCCACTTTCTGGAAAGTCAGGGAAAGTCAGGGAAAAGTCAGGGAAGCTAAGGGTGGTCAGGGAAAGTCAGGGAAAGTCAGGGAAAGTCAGGGAAGCTCTGGGGAGGTCAGGGATTTTTTTTTCAAAAGATACTTTCCATCCATATTCATTCCAAGCAACATCAATTCTGTCCAGTGATTGTTAAATGAGGGACACTTCATGCTCTAGCTGACCTTAATCCAGTCTATAGATGCATTTTATTTTCAGCATTGGAGGGATCTATAATATGATTTATTATCATAATTAGATTTCTCTTTTTTAGTTCCTATAATGTGTGTGTCCTGTTTGTTATAGTAAAGTGAAATATATGTGTGATTTAAGTATACCTATATAAAAGTGAAGTGTGAAAACAAAATGAGTGGAAAACACTGTACATTTAATAGAGTGTGGTTAGATGCAAAACTTTACCCAGATTTTGTGGATTGGCTTAGCGATTTCCCTGAAGATCCCTTATCGGGCTACTGTAAAGTGTGCTGCAGAACGTTTAAACTAAGTAATATGGGCAAGCAAGTAGTAGTGTCTCATGGAAAAGGGCCAAAACATATAAAAATGGTTGAACTAAAAAAAACCAGCCTATTATTTCTTTATTTAAACAAAAAGAATTGAAAAATCCGACAATAACGACATCAAACCTAGTACAAGTGCAACTCCTAGTATAACAACATCGACAGTCGAAATCTCTACATTGAACCCCAAGACTGCTTATGACTTCACATATCATGACGATTCGGTTACGTCCGCTGAAATTGTTTGGGCATTACAGGTAATTTTTAATAAAATGAGTCTAAATTCTTGTGACAGGACTTCTGCAGCTTTTAAAATAATGTTTCATGACAGCAAGATAGCACTTAATTTTTCAATGGGCAAAACAAAGGTCGCGTACGTAATAAATCACGGGATAGCACCATATATAAAAACATATTTGCTTAATGATCTGAAAGAGTGTAATTTTTTTGTGGTTGCTTTCGACGAGAGCCTAAATAAAGTCGCACAAAAATGCCAAATGGAGATTTAATGATAAGATTTTGGAATACTAGTACAGGAAAAGTTGATACTAGATACTGGAATAGCGTCTTTTTGGGGCGGTCAACTGCTGAACATCTATTAACCAGTTTTTTAGAGGGTTTGTCAGACCTAGACCTTGCTAAACTGTTACAAGTTTCAATGGATAGACCTAATGTGAATTTTAGCTTTCTAAAAAAACTCAAAACTGAACTTGCTGCAGAAAATTATAATAATTCATTAATTGACTTAGGAGTATGTGGTTTACACACCGTCAGTGGTGCTGTCAAGACCGGACATAAGCAGGCTGGCTGGGACGTGTACCTATTTTTGAGAACAATGTACAATTATTTCAAAGACAGCCCAGCTCGTCGAGCACTTTATACAACAATAACTGTAGGTACACAATATCCCACTAAGTTCACATCCATAAGATGGCTTGAGAATGGTCCATGCCTAGAGAGGGCTTTAAAAGTTTTCGATAAAGTAAAAGACTTTGTTGATAATGATTCTGTACCTATAAGCGAATATAAGAAAACATTAAAAACAGCTATGAAAAAACCTTTGCTGAAAGCGCAATTGGCAAGTGTAAGGTCAGTTGTAGGTTTTGTGTGAACCGTTTTTACGGCGATTTCAAGGGAATAAACCTCTGGCACCGTTTTTATACGGAGCCCTTTTAGAGTTAGTAAAAAACTTAATGGCAAAAATTGTAAAGACAAAGAAACTTGAGGCCACTTCTGATGAAAACATCAAAGATTTAGATTTGAGTAGCTCGTATAACTTATTAGCCACGGAGAGCATCCATATTGGCTATGAAGCTAAACTCCTTTTAAAAGAGGCAAAATGTACGGAAAAAGATAGACTTTTGTTCAAAAGCGACTTCAGAAAATTTATATTCAGTAATGCTGTATTTTTGGTCAGGGAAATTTACAAATATGGTCAGGGAAAGTCAGGGAAAAGTCAGGGAAGTTTTTTTAGGATGTAGAGTGGACACCCTGTAATTATACGACTGAAATAACGTAAATATAATGTAATGTTATTTTCATGGATTACTTGTTCTTATTTGTAACAAGTTATGCTTTATTTTAAGTTGTGTTCCCTTTTACCCCGTTTTACTGTATTAAAAGTGAGTCACTCTAGGCGCGGGCAATATTTTAGGGCTATAATTGCCCGACAACAGTACGGACGTCTCATTCTAATACACAAGATTAGAGGAAGATAGTCATGAAAAGTAAGTCACATAATTACCGACAACAGACTTCTTATTAGCCTTCGGTTGGCTATCGCTTTCACGCTCGCAACTAACTGTATATTTGTCACTCGTGTTACATAAAAAAAAAACGAAGATTGTCGATAGCTATTAAGAAAATGGTAGATCTGTACATACGTACGGACGACTCATTCTGTTAAAAAAAATCAATTCAAAATATAATCCAGCCGCTTAAGCGTGAACATACACAGGAAATTTCGCATTTATAATATCAGTGTGATGCCCTTCCAAACTATTCAATTCAGCGTCTATCGATGGCATCCCTTTTTCACCCAATAAAAACTGGTTTTATTGAAATTAAGAAATTGTTTTTTTCCATATTATTATGCTCATAAAAAAAAAGAGATAAAAGAAATTTATTCAGTAAGTAGGCCGCTCGGGCACTTTTACACGTCAAGATACTACCAGCGCTTCCCAAGAGGAGACCACTGCTGAGAAGAAACGCCGCAAGAAACTCAGCAGTCAGTCATTTTTTAAACTTATTTCATATTTCATATTACAATGGTACAACTTAGTCTAGCATTATATAAAGCTACAAGTATTAAATTAAATATAATATCAAATAACAGTAGTTCAGCAGGAAAACATGCAAAAAATCTTACGGGATAGAAAGATAGAAAAGAATAAACTAAAATAAAATAAGATGACCACATACAAGTTTCGATATGCTTTCCTGCATCAACGGTGTCCCCCAGATAAGAAAAGCAGGATAAAGCTTTTGCATTTGAACAAATTATTATTGACTAAGTTTCGGGTTTAGGCCATGCATTTTTGTCTGTTAGAGAATTATCGATAGTCATAAAAATAATTAGGCATAACTGTTCGGAAAAATTCATTGAAGTCAATATAGACCATTCATTGATGCCTTGTTGTTGCATTACCAGGTAAAATACCCAAGTGGAGCCGCAGTGAAAGAGGGCAACGAGCTGACCCCGACTGTCGTCAAGGATGTTCCCTCCGTCTCCTGGGATGCCAGTCCTGACCAATTCTACACACTTGCGATGACCGGTAAGTTTTTCTCTGTGCCACTTGGACAACCGGTCACATTAGCAAAGAGGCATTGAATCTTAGCCCTTCAGTGTTGACAACGCATTGGCAGTCTTAGGGCCGTATTAATAACACTACTCATATTCGTATTTATGCTATTCAATATTACAAGTCAATTTATTTTTCTCAATCTTGCAAGGAACTGTCGGCGTTATGTTAGTTATTTTAAGCTTTAAAGTATCACGTTTCGGGCGGAAGAACTCAAGAGAACTGTAAAGGAATTTCAAACAAAATTGAAGGCCTGGGAAGGGAAGTTTTAAAAAAAAATGTTAATTAAAGATTGCACAGTCTTGAGATTGCCATCGTTAGTTGATGATGATGATGATGATGATGATGATGATGATGATGATGATGATGATGATGATGATGATGATGATGATGATGATGATGATGATGATGATGATGATGATGATTTTGATGATGATTTTTTATTTCATGGCGTTCCATAGTCTGCCTACCCGATTGGGTGACAAGCGTGTATGTATGTATGCTATAAAAAATAACATGTCGAAGAAGAGTTTGTAATAAGGTGGTTACAACCTCTGTTTGTTATTTCGTTTCTGGCGATTCTTAATTTTCTTTTATTGATCTAAATCCACACCCAAAATTATTATGATCGATATTCTCATTCTTTTAGCAACCTTAAATAACGTACGGGGATCTCGGGTTACATGCCAACTCGGTATTAATTTATTAGTGTGCTTATACCTACATATATGCATAAATAATTAAAATACAATAAATTTAACCAGACATTTATTCAATTACAACTACATAACAACCCGTCCCAACATCACCATCGCCGTCACCGCGGTGGTGGGTCTCTGACATACCCTACTGCCGTCAGAAGTTTGATTAGCATGGTGACTGGTGGAACAAGTGACAGCCACCACAACCAACCACATTAGGCAGCAGTTGGATATTGCCAAAACAGATCCCTCATACCATTCTTTTTTCCCAAGTTACAATAAAAGAGAAAATTCTGGGACCAGTAATTTTGTTTGGACCATGCGGTGGACCACCTGCGGTCCGTGGACAACTGATAGCCAACTACTGGTTTAGGTGCAATGTCGTCGTTCAGTCTAATATGGCCCTCACATTTGCGACCCAGTAAGTGTGTTCACTTGTTCCGGCCATCGCCTGCTGTTACCAGTATCACTAAGGCCGCGTAATGAGAAAATTAGATACGCTGTTGACGCTGAATCGGCCTGATTGGGTCATTACCGGCGGAGGGCAAGGTTGGAATCGGAAATGGAGATGAGAGTTTGCGATTTAAAGGGATGTGATGATGAGTCTGTACCTAAACTCACTTGTGATCTCGTTTCAATCTGATCTGTTGTAATTTGTGATGAAAAGTTTCTAATCAAAGAAAGGATTGATATCAACAAGGATATTTTAATGTTCTCGCCTTTTCTTGTGCAATGATCAACTTTTTTTCTTGTTTTTTTCGTGTACCATGGCTAAGGCACTGGTCCCACCGCCGAGGATGAGCGGGAAGCGAGTACAGCCAGCGATCAACTATTCATATATCCGTCTCTTTTCTTGACACGGGATCTATTTTTTTTTTTGGCAAAATAGTCGGAAGAGTTCGCGCCGTCAGTGTGAACAGCCAGCGATCAACTATTAATATACGTGTCTGTTTACTGACAGGGGATCTTAATCTTTTGTCCGTTTCTTGGGCAAGAAAATTGCTGATTGCTAATCGCTTCCTCGCCCTTGGTGGGACCAGTGCCTCAAACAACTGAATGCAAAAAGAAATTATAGTAAATTGTGCATCAAGGGTAGTATGAAGGGAATTACTAACGAGAGTGTTAGAAGCCCGACGCCGAAGGCGGAGGGCTTTTAATGACTCGAGTTAGTAATCCCCTTACTGCCTGTGATACACAGAATGGTTTTCATCACATTTGCGAGGAAAAAAAACAAAGAGAAAACACTTTAACTCTGCAAAATATAAAGAAATAACTTTTGACGAACGGGAACGTAAATGGAAACGATATTTTTTTTGTGACCTCTAACCACAGATTATAACTGCGTTTAGTTTCGACCTGGATTCGAGCCAGATTTAGCCAATTTGATAAAAATGTATAATTACTAAAATTAATGATAAATGTTGATATAAACTTGAAATAGGTATAAAAATAATGAAGTTTAATGAATCGTCTAGGTTTTGTGTAATGTAAGTTAGTATATAGCTAATTTTTAAAGATGAAATTAGAAACCGATTTAATTTTTGGCTGAAAATTAAACCTCCTTAGTCAGAAATGATGTACGAAAGAGTTGCAAATTTTAAAAAGAAAGTCATTACTCCCTAGGGATGACAAACTCGCCATAATTCCCGCGGGAACAATTTAGGCCATTGTCCTTCTGTATACAGGCATGGAATAACACCATTTACGAGCAAGTGTGATGAAAAATCTATTTATTTTTACGAAAGTAATGTCACCTATACGTTTAACACAGATTACTTATAAGGCAGAGGTGGTTAGGTATTGCTAGCATCTCTATGCTTTCAAATGCGTTGCCAACCCTGAAAAGTAAGATGGAAAGTCTTTTCTCGAAGACCACTTAAGTACCACACAGCCACACACACCAGATTCTTTGGTTTTCCTTCTTTATACCATCAAAAGGCGCTTATGAAGTTTTATTAATTCTCAGACCCAGACGCGCCTTCCCGCGCCGAGCCCAAGTTCCGCGAATGGCACCACTGGCTTGTAGGCAACATCCCCGGCAACAATGTGGCGGCCGGTGAGACGCTGTCAGCCTACGTCGGCTCCGGCCCGCCACAGGGCACCGGCCTGCACCGCTATGTGTTCCTGGTCTTCAAACAGCCTGGCCGTCTGCAGTTTGATGAGCCGAGACTTCCTAACACGTAAGTTTATGAGGACAGATCGCGTTACGTGCTTGTTGACAGCCAGCCTGAATCGTGTAAAGCAGCAATTACACTACTTCGTTTACCTAATGCGGCCGCCCAATTTAAATATAAAAAGTAGCGAACGTTGGCCAACGAACGTTGTCTTCACATTTCTGTCCACCTACTTCGGTTACCTAATTGGGCGGTTGCAGCTGTCGCTCGCCGACTGCGGCCGACTACTGTGTTCTTTACACAGTTGTGGTCGCCTTATGATATATTCGGCGGACAACTCAAAGCTCCTGCCGCTTTATTTTTAATTATCATTATTAATGAAGTCTAAATATTACATTTTGGGTTTGATATCATAATTGCTTGGTTTTAAAATTGGCTTCCACCAGAATTCTGCAAGGAAGCTAGCTGCGCAGTGAGCATCAGAAACGTCCAACAATAGGATTGTTGGTCAAAGTTAAAAATAAGAAAAAAAATGCGATCCTAATGATGTTTAAGGGCTTTTTCATGGCTCGCCCACCTCTGGCCGAATATGGAATACATATGTACGTTTATTTCAATAGAAGCGTCCTGTAATTTGTCCCCCAGGGTTGCAAAGGCATTTTCAATGTCGAAGATGCATTATTATGTTCATGGGTGTTAGAGCCACTAGGTGACCTATCATTGCTAAACAGCGTAGATAAGACATTTAATAAGTAGGTTAGGTTAGTTAGTAGGTTAGTACGGTGCATTTTGCTGCTTATTGAATTTATTAGCTACGCTATGTGCTTTCTTACCTTGTTCATCGTGTAAAAGGCATCGTTTCACACTAACAGGGCCTCTACCAGCCATATCGTCTTTGACCTAGAATTAGAGGGATTAGACCCATTCCTACATTTTGCTTCTGACATTTCAGGTCCGGGGACCACCGCGGAGGGTTCTCCATATCCAAGTTCGCCTCCAAGTACGGTCTGGGCGACCCCGTCGCCGGAAACCTCTACCAGGCGCAGTATGATGAGTACGTCCCACTGCTGTACAAACAACTCGGTGCCTAGGCCACTAGTTGTGGGTTTGGATCTAAACTTATGAACATTGCTGTCTTTAGACAACACACTTACGTAGCCGACTGTTCTAACACGGACAATAAACTCACTATCAAAAGACCAGTCAAATGAGTCCGAACTGGACTGATCTACTATAAGTCGTTGAGAAGTTCTTTTGGCCAACTTCCGTCTGCATCATACCAGCTCAATGGTACCGTATTATTGTATTGTCATAGGAACTGCATGAGTATGCACAATTTCAAGTCAATCCAACAATTTTAGGTGGGTTAAAGTAAGGCTTGATTTCCTTCTACGCTGATATCGGTTGCTGTCGTCGGTCGAGCGTACGAATATACACAATTTTCTATGGGATACCGCACAGCGACGGTGACGTCCGCGGCAGATTTGCCATAATATTCCTATGCTCAACCGACGCCAGCGACTGATGTCAGCGTAGGAGGAAATCAACCCTAAAGCTACGGCTAAGGTCGACTCTATTCCTTAATTTTTAATGTTGAATTTTCTTTAATTCAGACGCAGATATTCCAACCAGAGCATGAACGTATTTTAAGTTGTCCTTATTCGTTGGCATTTATCGAAATGCTCCAAGGTTTCTGAAGTATTCGAAAATTAAATATAGAATTTGTATAAATAAGTCTAAATATCCTATGGACCTTTCGGTAGCGTAATGGCTGCTGTATTGACAGATTTTTACGGTAAACTTAAGTGCCAGGCACTGTTATTTCCATTTAAAATGGGCTTGATACCGAGTGAGGGAATGATCGTTTTACTTTATAAAAGTTAATAAGTTCTATGTTTTTTCCAAACTCTCAACTTTTTCGTTATACATTAGTACATTACTCTTCCTATATAAGGGTTGGTTTGTTTTCCTGGTCTACCCGATGTATTTGTAAGTTTAAATGTCAGCTTCTGCGGTAATAAATATATAATGAAGAATTGGTATTTTATTTTTATTCTTAACCGTTCAAGATTGAAGTTGCTGCAGAGGGAAGCGTAAAGGAGAATGACCATCTTTGTATGATAGTTAGACCAAGTGCTACCCAGAATACTGTAAGACATACTGTATTTTATAGCTATTTATACGATTCATTTACGGACACAGTCTTACAGTCAAACTGTTCTAACAGTTTTGCAGGGCCTTTAATATTATTGTACCATGTTGTTTTTATTTAATAAATAAATAAATAATAATGAAACTGCATTATATTCCTTAAGCTAACACAAGACGCGTCAAGTCTCGAAAAAAAAGGAGTTTGTTGAGAACTAAATAATCAATCAAATCAATAGTACTAAATCATCATCATCATGTCAGCCGGAAGACGTCCACTGCTGGACATAGGCCTCCCCCAAGGCTCTCCACTCAGACCGGTCTTGTGCTTTTCGCATCCACCGCGGACCGGGAGACGAGCTGTAGGTAGGCCTCCAACAAGATGGAATGACGACCTCGTAAGAATCGCGGGAGCGCGGTGGATGTTAAAATAGTACTACATTACTTACTAATTGTCGTAATCGTCATCGATAATAATTATGTCAAGGAATAGATCAGGGCGCTTAGATGTCTTGGTGCCTTGCCAACCTAAAAAAAACTAGGCATATAACATGCTCAGCCAATTGCTCCTAGCATGTAGATTGCTTGGCATCCATCGACATCTATATTGTCAGTGGCGTAGCCCACAAGGGCACGAAAGCTTGTGACCACATTAGGCGTCGTTAGCGCTCAAATGCGTACATTTATTAATAACTCCCAGAAAAATCTTGAAGAACCAAAGATCACAAATAAAACCCAAACAAAAGGTTTTGTGTTTTTTAAAATTTGAAAATATGTGGGGTTTTTTGCTAATAGACGGTAACGTAAGGAACTCGTTAAATGTATTTTTACTTCTGGGCAGCATTTGGTCCAAACCTTTGGTCATGATATGATAGGTTCCCCTATCGTATCCTAGCTAGGAAAATGGTACGCCAAAGGACTCGATTCCTGGCAATCATCGGTCTACTCAGAGTTCCAGGTAGGAAGGGTAATTAAACTACTCTACCCAGATGTCGGCCAAGGTCTCGTATTATGGTCTCTTTTATTACGATGGATAAAGTGTCTGTCACTTTCCCACTTAGTTGCTGAACAGAAAGTGACAGATGTTAAATCCACATCGATAAACAGGACCATTATCGATCCGCTGATTTACAAAACAAAAGCGAGAAAACATTTGGAACAGCTAAAAATGGCCCGGTCACGGAAGGAACTGCAAGAACAATGCTCCCCAGATGCCGTACCTACTGACAATTAAGCAAGTCCTGTGGGTTTCCCATGACGTGGCTAAGGAATTCAGTATACGGTGAGAGAAAGTGACAGAATCGCGTAACTGCTAAAGTTCTATCCCTTACACTCTTTTATGACACTTATGACGTAGCTATGCAGTTAAGAGCAAAGGGCAGGAAACAACCATCCTAAATGTATGCTTGTTTTTTGATGCCGCGATGCCGAGCAGATGCAACTAGAAGAATTTCAAGTCGACGCAATACTCAATATTTTTTGATATTATCGTAAACGTAATACTTGGACTAAGTACTTGGAAAAAATCCGCCATTTTGATTTCCATAAATTGTATTATCCCCTATGACACTAGTGGTTAAGACTAATCTATCGACGTATAATAGATCAAATCTGTTTAGCCGTTTAGTAATTACGACTGTTACGAGGGAACTTAGAGTCGCTTATACATACAGGTCCAACAGATAACCCTTCTTTTGGGCTTTGCCACAGTCGGGTAATAATAACCAAGATATAAGATATAATATTATTATTTTTATTTTTTTCTTGCAAAACAGAATTTCACCTGAGTTTATATGGCCCACGTACAATGACGTCTCTTTCAATCTAATCGATGTCTTATTAGCAGGTTCAAATGCTTGTATCATCCGTATTTCTTGGCCGAATTTAATTTCAATTTCAATTTTGGTGATCTCTCTTACGGTATTTCCATATTTTGTTGAGAAATGCGATTTAAAAAAATCCATGCATATTCCCTCTTATCTTTGCGTGTGATGTCGATGGACTTGTTTCTTTAATTAGGCACTGTTCCCACCGCCCACGATGAGCGGGAAGCGAGTCCCTACAGCCAGCGATCAACTATTAATATTTGCGTCTCTTTTCTTGACACGTGATCTATAAGTTTTGTTTCGACGAACTAGTGGAAAGAGTTCTCGCCGGCAGTGTGAACAGCCAGCGATCAAGTATCAATATACGTGTCTCTTTTACTGACAGGGGATCTTAATCTATTGTTCGTTGCTTGGGAGAGAAAATCGCCGATAGCTGATCGCTTTCTTGCCCTTGGTAGGACGAGTGCCTAAGTTAATGGTGATCGTCTAAAACTCGAAATTTGCGAAATACACCTAAGGAGTAAGGAGTACGGGTTAAAAAAAGTTAGTAGTGTTTCCATCTTCCTACTCTCTTCTAAATAAAAAGGACTCATGCCCAATTTGATAGTCAAATTAAATTTAAACCCAATCTTAAGAAATAAGGTCACTTACATAGGCGGTTACGCTCTATGAGATAAGACAATACGCCCTTTTTCTAACGAGGGCTAAGCTTACCTGAGATCCCTTTCGGCTACTTCGTAGCCGGGGTCAATGCGAACTAACCACGTTAATGGAATGGATTTATTAAACATACCTAAGTACTGTCATTAGACAAAAGAAGACACCTAACTGCTTAGTAATACTATAAGTATTTTAGGCTGAGTGCGCTAGCAAATAAAGTATAAAATGCTTCGACTACTACATTGCAGTTAGTCGCTTTCTTTAGTAGATACTTATTACGGAAGCATAGCATACTTGACTTAGGATAATATTATCAAAGGTCTCTGCACTATTCAATAGGCCGGGGTTATTAAAAGCACAAACATTACACGCCATAGTTTAATAACTTCTAGTATTTTTATTAAGAAAAAATAACTACGCGCCACGTAAGAATTAAAACATAGGTAAGCATAACTATTAAATGTTTTGTTAATAGGACTGTGAAGCTAAACATTTCAATACAAAATGCGATCGTAGGTATCTCTCCCCTTTAACGTAGTCCGATTTTAATGATTTTTGTATATCTTGCAGATAATTAGGGTTTCGTAGTCAAACTAGAAACCCTTATAGTTTCGCCATGTCCGTCCGTCCGCAGCCTAGCTAAGAGGATATTAGTAAAAGAAAACTGTAATTTGGCATGAATATACATATTTGTCACGCCAACAAAGTGGTAATCGTTTTTTCCTCGTCTACCCCATAGTTCGTCGTGACGTTGGATAGGTCTTTCAAAAATATTGTGGGGTAGTAAAAATATTTTTTCGATTAAAGGCTCCGTTTAGGAAATATAAATCTAATTATAAAGCGCAAATTTTTGTTACAGTTAAGTGTCCCCCCCCCCCCCCCCCCCCGCGTCCCGTCCTCCCACCATACAGCCAAAACTACAAATACTATACTAAATTTAAAAAAACTAGAGAAGTAGACTTCATTGGTTCTTGAGTTACCAACGGTTTAAATGTTTGTACCTACCGAAAACTTATTTGCGGTGTTGGTAAACTGACCACGACCTATGTCGATGTATGGGGATAACAGTTTTCCAACGGCAAAGTTAAGTTAGGCGCGAGGTCTAGTTTGATTGTTGTTTGTTTGTTGATTGTATTTAATTTTCATCTCTCCTGTTCGGAAAGTTTAATTTGAATGGGTGGATAGCCGGGTGGAAAATTGCGTTTTCATCTCTAGGGTGGAAAGTAATTTTTTTTTAATTGTTACGATTGGCCACGGAGTCTAAGATAATTGAGCTACGTCATATTATTAAAATAAAAGATTTTCATATATCTAAACTCGGCTATACGTTAAACGATGTATTTATTACGGCCTATAGGTTCATATGAAAATCATTTTAAGACTGGTCTATTTTTTTCGCAATTACAGAAAATCAACATTTAAAATTATTCCTCTATTCTGCTGCCCGCCATAATGCCGTGATAGCATAGCATGACACTTTTTCTTGCACGTTTCGGCATGGCCATCTTGAAAATACACTACTGCCAACATTAGAAAAGTTTAATCGAGCTGGTCACGACCAAGGAGCTTATTATACAAAAAGGAGGTTGAACACCGAACATCCGTTCGAAACAAGAAATTTTACCTTTATTACGTCACGAATATATTCCATCTCTTTCTTTAGTTAGGGTAAGAATGAGATGGAAGTCATGCTCCTTGGCCGTGACCAACTCGATTTAACTTTTCTAATGTTGGCAGCATGTGTATTTTACCTTTTTTTTGAATCTAGAAAAAAAAAGTTTTCAATAGATAAAGCGGGAAACGAGATTAAATATATTTAGGTATACCGTGTCTTTTTTCCTCACAGTCGAAATGAAAAGTAGAGTGTCTAACTCGGGTGAAATTACCCATTTCCCCTCGAACTATTGGCGCTCTCACTACGTTCGAGCGCCAGAAATATCTCGGGTGAAATGGGCCACTTTCAACCCTTGGTTATCAATCTACTATTGTTTGTTGTTGTGGTTTCGGAACCCTACACTGAGCATGTTTTGACATGCTCTTGCCCGGTTTTTTCAGAATAACTAACTACATAATATTAAGAAATCGTGAAAATCGGACTTGATTTAGGGGGTGAGAAACGTTATGGCTCGGAGCTAAATTTGTATGGATTTTTTTGATAGCCAAGCGATTAAGCGTCTTAAGACTACAAAGTATACTTAGGTACTTGCTTTGTTTCGTAGATAAGAAGTACCTTTAAGACCGAGCGTCACTCGCGTTAAAATATTTTTCCCGAAGACATCGCTAATCGATTTTCGCCGCCGTAAACTCCTAGCAAACGAAATCGTTTGAGCCGTTGAGAACGTGATTACAAATAAACATATATACAGGGTGTAACATTTAAATCGCTCAGAATGGGAAAGTCTGAAACTCTAAGACATACGAAGATCTGTTCTTAGGAACCATGTCATCGATTTTAGTAACGAGAAAAACTGCATTCATACATTTAAAAAAAGCAAAACCGAATCGAACCCCGACGTTTTGAAAAATAAAACTACATAACACTATTTCTATTTAGATATCGATTGTGTAGCTCTTAAGCAGCAAATGTTACTATGAAACATGAAGTCTAAAATTAATGAAATGTATGCTGCGCTACAGCCTGCTGCTGTGGGGACTCGCCGCCGATACGCACCAACTCTTTGTCATGCAGAATTTCAACATTCGCCAACCAATAGCTGTAAAACCTACTGGTTTGCAGCGGTTTTTTAAAGTGTGGTTAATGGAATTATTAAAAGACTAAAAAATACTAAAAAAATTAGAAAACAATTAATAAATTACTTATTACCTTATTAGTAACAAATTCCTTATTATTAACGTGTAGCAAAATAGTCTTCAATTTTTTTATTTTTTTATTTTCTTAATTATTATAAGGTTATAACAAGTTAATATATTTTTATTATAAACAAACATTACACTACTGCTATATACCTACCCTAATAGCATTTAAATGATTTGATTTGAAAAAGAAAAGCCGCCTCTATTTCCGACTGTAAAAAACGACTGTTTTGACGTCATCAGCCATTACTGTCAAGTAAATAAAAGCTATCAAAACGGTGACAGTACGATACCCGATCCCTGATTTGTCAGAAACGATATTGTTTTTATGCTGATCGAGTGAAAATGACAGTTCCGCACGTGTGTCAAACGACGTTTTAACACATGAGCAAAAATTTCATTTAAAAAGAGTCAATTTTACTTAGGTAACTATGTCTCAATCTGATTCAACTGGAATAATTAAGGGTAAAATATGCAAAAGTAAATAGCACAAAGTAATTCGAAAAATTCAACCTACAGCTACAAGAGTAACACTTTTTGAGAAACGGTAATCATAAGAAAATTTATCTAACTAATGATGCAAGAAAAGACGAAAATATTTCTAGAAGACTTTCAAATATGTTATTTTGACTGCAACTTCAAGGCAAGTCAGTGCTGACCCAATACTGACATAGTGTTACTTGATTTGGAGACGGTTTAGTAATGATGCGACAACGCTGTACTGACTCTAAATCAGTTTACACGATGACAGTACCGAGTCGGCACTGACATGGCTACTGAATAACGCCAGCGACTGGCTCAATGTAAACCCGTCTAAGCACTTTACTGCGCGACACTACCATAAACCATAACACTGCTAGCTGTCAAACGGTTACCATATATAAACCGTTCACAACCAACTGCCACTTCAGCCACAGACGGCACTACATGATCACCCGACATACCGAGCAACCGCGTTCTCATTTTAAAAATTAACTTTTTTAATTGAGAGTGAAAAATGTTTCAGATACTGCAATGTGTGTTAGTATTTTTCTTAGCGGCCAGTACGATAAATGGTAGCGTTGCCATGAGAGCTGTGACTACTATCGTGGAGGCTTTCAAACAATACGGCTGCGTGCCCGATGTTGTTGCGACAGCCCCATATTCACCGATTTATGTGAGTACCTTTAATTTTTATTCAATATTTAATCAATAGTGGTATTATTAATGTCATTATACCAAGAAAATTGCGTGAATTAGTCTGGATTCGACCAAACTTGAATTAATACGCAAATAACTATAGTAGGGATCTAAGGTATACATGGAATTAGAGTGAACGATGAACGAAGGCATTCCCAGGCAAAACAAGTCTAACGAAAAGCAAGATTTAAACCCTACTGCTGTTTGGCTAATGTCGTCTAAGTAATTTTAATTATCATGTACTTATTTATATTTATCTCGACAATTTCACATTTAAATAATTTTAATAGAGTCTGTCTAATGAAAGCTGAACCTGGGAAAAAGCGGCAAATTCAAAAAATCTTGATATGGTATTACCGATCAATGAAGGAATAAACGATATTGATACTTTTATTATTTTATTTATTTTGGTGGGCACAAAGGAAGAGGAAACGCGTACTATATTTTCATATATATTATTACGAGCGCTATATTTTGATGAAAAGCACTTTAGGTAAAATACGATGACAGTGACTGGAGCACATTTGGTTTTTCGAAATATATTTGACATGAAAATATAGTGATCTGCACGTGTAGCACAAGTTGTATTTTCTCGCTTGTCGCTCTGTGCGTCTCTATCGTAACAGACTAGATAGTAAGGGAGATCCGAGCGACAAACAAGTCACGAGCAACTTGTGCTAGTCGTGCTGTTGATAGATTTCATTGATACGAGAGGTTTTCGTCTGTGTCGCACACAGCATAATAAAACAATGATGATGAGGAATATTATATTCAACCTTTTTAATAAAGTAATTAGAGGTAACATTATTCTCATCACCCTTACACCTCTATCTAACGACAATTATATCTTGGAGAAGAAGCGCCGCAAGAAACTCCAGCAGATCATTTTTTCCAATCATAAAATACAATTATTCTTACGTTGTTCAGTATTTTGTTTAAATTCGTATCCATTTGCCATTAGTATTCGGCGTAAAGTCTCAAGGCATCCGGTAAAACCGATGCTTTCTCTCAACTCTGCCAATAAGCATCTGAGTGTAGGCACTTGTTTTTTTACAATATAAAATTCATTTATTTTATTTCGGATAGCTTGGATGTCAAAGCTATCCAAATTAGACACCGTGGCCTTGTGAGGTCGCTTTTTTCCGGGAGTACTAAAGACACCGTTGTTTAATTTTCCCTCATTACTTATTCTTTTTAAAGATGAAACACTGATATCTGTAAGAAGAAAGAAAGTGTTAAATAAACAGAACACCATTTAGAAATACATTGTGTGGTTGCGCAGTACAGCCCCATTGTACAGTCCGACAGCCCTAAAAACATTTGGGTTTAGGTGAAATGAAATTGCATCGGTGAGGTTCTAATCGCAACGGTTTAAGAACAAGGAAGACTCATATAACCCGAACATCTTTTATATCTGGCCGATCAAAAATGACATTAAATAAATAGATAAGGTACTAAAGTGTACACATATTTATGAAATCGACTGTACAGTGTACATTTGGTTCATAAACAACAAAATGCTGTTTGCTCCGCACACAGAAAATACATATCAAATAATATGTTTATGATATCTTTTAACTAAACACCTCCTTATTGTTTTATTGAAACTATGAGTGTCAGTTACATTAATCATCTGTCTATTAAATTAATTTAATAAAATTGTGAATGCTAAGAGATTCAACATGATATAGGGACAGACAATAGGTACCTACACCTATTATATAGGGAAAGACAATGATAATTTTAGTAATTACCGGTCATTGAAGATACTTCTTCCAAATATTTCGTCTGAGTCTGGCAGGCTAACTCAGTTTCCTCAACCTCTTTCAGCTGCTTTACGTTTTCCAGCACACTTTTGTCAACGTGCACGTCCAGGTTTTCTGAAACGAATTTAATTTCGTTTAATTTCTTAATCTCATCGTATAATAGACAGAAAAAGGTAAATTAAACTTAGGATTGCACATAGAGAAATAAGAAGTATCAAAATGAACATGCCGTACTAAAGCCGTACTAACCTATAAATTTGGTCACCGTAACTAAACAATTAATTTTTTGCATCAATAATGCTTTTCTTTCTTCTTGTTTTTCTTTGTACTTCTGTATAATAGTATACAGAATCTCCCGGACACCGCCTCTTATCGTCGACGGCATGATTACTCCGTATTTTTATCAATTTAGATCTCGAATTGACAAGTTTCTAACAACAACAAAGTCCAAACGTCATATTAAATAGTGTTGCCAGACTCGTCAGCCAAGAAAAATCCAGGTTCAGCTTTCATTAGACAGACTCTATAGCCGCAGTCGGGTAAAAATAATGCTGCACAACGGAACGATGCTAAAACTTCGGTCATGCTACTACTTTTATGAAACACATTCTCAAATTAAAATATTCCCTCGAACATAAAAAGCATTTCATTAAAATCGAATCTGGAGCCATAACTTGTAACGCTAGTTGGACTGATATAAAGAGTGAGAGATATTAGAGGCTTTTGAAGGTAAGGAAAGAAAACAGCAATTTGCTGGCAATAATTGAAAATAGAAGAGAAGTTATGATAGGACACCAGCTACGACCCTTCCTTTCCTTACAAACATCATAGAAGGTAAGATAAAAGAATGAAAAGGCAGGAGAAGATCAAGCGGTTTTGAGCCAGTAAAAGAGAAGCTTAAAATCGTCAATTCGTCATAGCAGAAAGTCAAAAAAGTTGAGATTGGCCGTTAAATAAAGAAAGAGAGAGTACGTGGGTACTGTGGGAAGCTTGTGGAAGCTTCGTTTGGGAGTAGCTCAATTTGTGTGAGATTTCCCTTGATTACCACTTACCCAATGGGTAAACAGACACATCCATAAAAAAAAGATAAAAGATGTTTATTCAGTAGGTAAGTAGGCCTTACGGGTACTTTTACACGTCAAAAATCTACCAGCGGTTCGCAAGAGACCACTGCTGAGAAGAAACGCCCCAAGAAACTCAACAGTCAGTCGTTTATTTTAAATACTACTTATGATATTATACAATTATAAAGCTTAACCTAGCATTATATAAAACAATGAATTTAACATAAAATAAAAAACAAAAAATATTCAAGCTTGAGCAGGAAAATGTGTCAAAACTAAGAATTTTCATAAGTAGTAGTAATAAAAACATAAAATATATATATTTAAAAAATGAATACTTTCCTATGACAGTGCAAGACAACCACCACATACGAAGTTTCGATACATTCTCCTACAGAAACCGTGTCCCCTAGACAATATACAATATTTACATATTTTTTAACGACAAACGATGAAACGACCGGAGACAATGGATGCGATAAGCGCAGGACCGAGAAGAGTGGCGTAATAAAGAAGATACCTGTACCCTTACCATGAGTGACAAATTACCGTACTGGCTAGCGAGTTAGAGCTCTGTCCCTCGCTGACCTCACAGTATTGTTATGGAGTGCGAGGGACAGAGCATTCGACTTACTAAGGGTACTGAGGGCCTTCCAGATTCAAAAAGTTAAGTAAACGATTTTCGAATATCGCCAAAATTCGATTGACGTATTTTGATAAAAAAATGCAGGTGATAGAAAACAGACTTGGCTACTGTACCTAACAGTGTCGGTAGATATAATTTGATTGCATGGAAGGGTGTTTTTTTTTTTCCTCACCAGGTCAAATACCCGAATGGAGCGATAGTGAAAGAGGGCAACGAGCTGACCCCGACCATGGTCAAAGACGTCCCTACCGTCATGTGGAATGCTAACCCTCTCCAGCACTACACACTTGCCATGATCGGTAAGTGTTTCTCTCCATAGCACAAGGGATGGCTAAATTACCCAAAAGGGTGACAAAGGAAGCCCTGCTAATTATGGATGCATATTCAGTATGGTTTATGTACTTATGCTTGAATGGTTATTTTCCGTCGTTTTCTGGTTGGACATGCTCTGCTGAACGCTTAGTAACTTCGCGTCGGATAGATAGTCTTTGATCCTACCTATGTTTGCAGGTGGTAGGACCTTGTGCAGGGTCCGTCCGGATCGCTACCACCATCTTATCCATTAACCTACCGCCAAACAGGAGTGTTCGCATTGTTATGTTCCGGTTTGGGGATAAGACAGCCGGTGTAATGGCTAGCATAGAGGCATTCCATCTTAGTCCTCAGGGTTGGCAACGCTGGTCTTGTGAATGCGAATGTCTATGGGTCACAGTTTCCACCTACCATCAGGTGGCCTGTGTGCTCGTTTGCCTTCTCTTCACTTTGGACTATGCCAAAGTGACGTAATCAATCAAAACGTAAGAGACTTCTTATGATTTTATTTACATGTCACTTTGACATAGTCCAAAGCAGTATAGGAATTAAATTCCTTGACTGTACCTACAGTCGGAAGAGTACAAGCGTAATCGCGTCAAATACTTATATGTCATACATAGACCTCATTTTTAGTGGCATCCGGGCTCGAGTTTTTTGTGTCACCACTCGCTGGTCGGTCTCTTGTACAGCTAATATTTTTTATTATGTGACTGAATTACATAATAAAAGGCATTAAAATACGAGTATCGGTTTATAAAACGAGCCGATAGGCGAGTTTCATATTAATATCACAGGAGTGTTTAAATGCCTAATTATTTACAGTTACACTGCTTTATCTACACATTTATTATAAGCCCTCTATGATGTGTTCAGGAACCGCATATTATAACCAGCATTGCGGCATTGATGAGCAATGAGCATTGAATAGAAAGTCCACATGTTTGTAGATTTTAATTTAGTGGACTTAATTTACGGCAAAGTTTTCTGATAGGGACGACGTATTTTTCGACATTCTCCATTCCATAAAATCTTGGAAGATTTTTCCGTACTCGGCCTCTATTCAAGAAGGTCAAAATAATATTGTTTTTGATCTGTTATCGTATTGTCAACATTTTGATAGGTCTTATTTACTTGACAGTAATGGCGGCCGCGGCCGAGTTAAAAACACCATAACAGGCCAAATACGATTTTGATTTTTACAGCCGAGAATATAGAGGCGCTTCTTTGACTTTGCTGGTAACAAGTCATTTATAAAATTCGTTGCCATCTCGCGAATATCCGAAATATCTAGATCGCTCATTTTTCACGAAAGCAGACAGTTAATTTCTAAACAAGAAAACAAACTAATTTTTGCGACAAGACAAACAGAACGTCAAAATGGCGGTAAATGAAAACTTTTCTCACGCATGTCTTGATGTCACGCAACTGTTGTTTTTTTTATTCAGAGACAAACTAGAGTCGGCCTCTAGTACCATATCGTTCGATATCAAGTAACATGCGAGATTGGTTAATATTGTATGCAATTGACATTTCATTTTGAATAAAATGTTATCTCTAATGATATTAGAATTAAGGTTACATAAAACTGATTTGTTTTTCAGAGATGTTCGAAATTTGAATGTATTAATAAAATCGAAATTTGTTGTTATTATTAAGCAATAATAACATTTTCACAGATATACGAAGTTAGTTCTAACAAAACAGTTTATCTTTATGCTAGTCGTAATTTAAAATAAATAAAATAAAATTTGCAATTATTGAACGCATCATAGAGGGTTTACTATTATGTGTGTAGGTAAAAGATTATATTTTCGTCTCAGACCCAGACGCACCTTCCCGTTTGGACCCCAAGTACCGCCACTGGCAACACTGGCTGGTGGGCAACATTCTAGGCAACGTCGTGGCTACCGGCGACACGTTGTCGGCCTACATCGGTCCCAGCCCACCAAAGGGCACCGGCCTGCACCGCTATGTGTTCCTGGTCTTTCAACAGCCTGGTCGTCTACAGTTCAACGAGCCAAGATGGCCTCACTCGTAAGTCTACTAATTATTTCAGCCAAGAAACAAAGATGAATTGCAAAGTTGGATACAAGCTATCGACAAAACGCCATCGGCTTACGAAGATGCAAACGCTACTAAACGTTTTTCTTTTCAATCTTTCAATATGTATGGGATGATAGTTGACCACGTGGTTTATACGAATATGTCATTCCATATCTTGGTTAGGCACCTAAGTCACCAAAGATAACTACCATAACACGCTACGTTTTTCCAATCTGTAGCCTGATCATCTGCAGTTTAAACAGGGCGTTCATTTCCTCCCAGCATGTATGAGTTGACCACTACGAGCAGGTGCCTATGTAGCTGCTGTAAGATGGTCTCGGTCTTCATTGGCTCTTGGGTCTCACAGAATATAGATAACTTCGGTTTGACGAACCAAAATGTACCTATAGATATTAAGTTTTATTAATACATTAGCTAAGTGCAAACCCTATCAACGCCGCAGTCACGTTAATTTAACGGATATAGCATCGGCGTAATGATAGATTTTCATATTATCTTCTAGGTCTGATGGGTATCGCGGAGGGTTCTCCATCTCCAAGTTTGTCGACAAGTACAACCTGGGTGACCCCGTCGCCGGCAATCTTTTCCTGGCACAGTATTCAAGATAGGCCACTTGGTGTATGGATTTTGAGCTAATTTTATCAACGTTTATTTATATGGACGGGTATATAATAAGTCAAATTAATTCCTTCAATGTTGATTTGGTTGAACTATTTGGAGCTCAGACGTAGATGTCTTTGATTGAATATAAATTTGTTTTGGATCTTTTATAATAGTGTTTTTGATCCACGACGGCGGGTCCTGCCTTTCAAGTTGACATTGCACGGTTGCATCATATACGTATAATAAAGTAATACCTACCTTACCTACTTAGTAGGATAAGAATCCGTGAATTGAACACGTGAAAGCTGTAATCGGATTAGTGTTGAATTATACAGGTTTACATAGAGTGCCGTATTTTTTAACTAAACTTTAGAGAAATGTATTTAAGAAATAATATGTGTTTCGTATTATATCCAAATCGGAACGAAAAAATATTTATTACGTAATTTATTTTATTCCTAGTGTTATATTATCCATCATCGCTTGTGTTACGTCTTTTGGATTTGTTTTTTTAGATTTCGCAATGTCCATCAATATCCCCTGATATGCCCCGCCAAGTATTCCTGTCATTATTTACTGTATATACCTTCGTTTGTTTCTATCAGTAAACATCATAGGCCAGTCTATATCAACACAAAAAAGGCAAAAATCGCAAACCAGCATGTAACTATTTTTTTAATATATTTCCAGATGTCTTGAGAGTAGTTAACATCCAAATTTGCAACGCTGAAAACCCTGTGCTACCGCTATTGCGCTTGAAGAACTGCGAAATTTCGGTTCTTGTTTGAGTATTTTTTTTTAAAACTGCTAAGGAAGCGTTTCTCAAGTATCTTTGTTTCGTACTTTAATAAAGATAACTAAACTTGCTACAATTTGAGCATTCATTGTTCATTGTGAATGTTCATTGGTTGAGCAAGTTATTCAAAAAGTGAAAATGATGTGGTAATGTCAGTTAGGGTAGTTTTTTTGAAGAAACTGAAACAAGTGGCAAAATTTCGTAGTTTTTCGAGTACCTACCATGGTGGTAGCACAGGGTTTCCAGGGTGTCCACTACTCTCAAAGGACCTAACAACATATAAAAAAATCGAAAGTAACATGCGCGTTTGCGATGTTTGATGTCGTTATAGACCGGCCTCTCACTAACTAGCTAACTAATAATCGTCAGCTTAAATATGAACTTGTCTGCTTTATTAAATAGTTTACGCAGATGTCGGGTTTTATTAATAATAGTCGCATTGTTTAGTGTTATCAGGAAAAGACATTATTCAAGAGTCCGCCCCGATCGCACCATTATCGTATCCTCGACTATGCCGAACGTGTGGTACGGAAAAAACAGGCCGCCTTTTTCCGTAAATTTATTAAACATTGTCATAATATGCTAAACATTGTGTATTTATTTGTATAACAAAAAACCATCCTTCGATTTCCCGATCATAGTTTATAAGAAAAAATACTAATGACCAGTTGCGTTTGCACTGTTTGGTGGTCTTCCAGTGTGTTGTATTTGGCTTTGCAAAACCAAGCTTAGTTGTTTGTACAGTCAAGTAATTAAATTTGTCACCCAAGTTAATTCCAAAGTTAATCTGACATTCTACAGCAATAATACCAGACGAGTTTCCTATCAATTACAAGTGACTTGGCATCTCTAATGACAATTACATCTTCAAGCAGATTTGTCTGTGGTATATACATAGGTATGTACGGACGGTCACGGTACAAAATACTTAATTGACAAACGGGAAAATAACAAACAATAAAATAGACAGAAACACAAACGGCCAGCTTACTGGTTATAGGAAGCCGTTAAAAAACAGAACAAAAGTAGTGCATAATTGTTTTCCATCGTATTTTCACGGCAACGTAGGTACGTACCGGTAAACTGGGGGTACTTTGATTTACGGGGTAACATTGCCCGACCTTAAAACGATAACTGTTTTAGTTGTTATCTTCTTAAATTGTTGAAGTAATTATATAACTGTATGAGTAGCTTAGGCCTGATGAAACATTCAATAGAATAATTAAATATTAAAGATAGTTTTTGGGGTGGGAAATGTTACCCCGTAAATCAAAGTACCCCCAGTTTACGGTATTGGTCTTGCTATTTCAGTCGGTCACAGTACAAAAAGTACTGAGGTTGACTGAAATTATGCACTACATCAGTATAATCAAATTTTTCGTTGCTGCATTCCGTAGGTGAAAACATCTTCCGGTTTTTTCCCCGTTCCGACTTATTTAACTTAATCCTTCTAGAATCAAAAATACTATTGGGAAGTCATGGCTAGGCCGTAAGGCTAGTTCGGACTCGTAATACATTCGAGTAGCGAGTATTTTATAGGTAGAAACGGAATGTGTCTAGAGAACGTATATAAAGAATGATGGGGAAATTGGCCCACAGAACCGATACAAATCTCATGTATACCTGAAAGCTAGTTACATAAGCTTCATTTTCCAATACGGGGACAAACTACAAAAACCCCGGAGAAGAGAGTTATCACCCTTCAAAAATTCACAAACACAACGTTTATTACTACAGTAGCTGTGCCCCGCATGCGTTGCAATGCTATTTCCCGTATATCCGACTCACGCTCGACCGATTTTACTATTTATAACCATTACAGCAAATAGTGGGATCAATAAGCCTACATAAGTCAAAGTCAAAGTCAAAGTTCTTTATTCTTCAATTTAGGCATAATATAATGCACCTATGAATGTCAAAAAGCATTACCACCGGTTCGAAAAATAAAACCTTTGCCCCGAGAAGAACCGGCGTAAGAAACTCGGCAAGGTATATTTTTTTTCAAGAAAAAGGTTTACATCATTACATTATAATTATAAATAGTTTACAATATCACAGTATTTTTGCACAGTAGGTGCACCTTTTAACATACGTTTTAACATACGTTATAATATAATTCTATTGGTGATTGGGCTGCGTTCCATAAATTTTTGCCCATTATTCTTTAGTTAAATAGACTATAAATGATTTGTCGTCTTCCTTTAGAGACAATTACCGCTTTCCTTTTTCAAACTTGGGATTGAAAAATCCTCGCTAAGGAACGACCCGTCAGGCCGTCACTTAGGCCCGTATTAATAAACTGATCTCTCTAACTCTAATGCTCGTCTCGAGATGCGTCAAAAATGACAGTGTTCTATGGTTTGGCGTTTACTTTGACGTAGCCTGTGACGGGCCTCACAGTCAAGATGAGTTATTAATAGTGATCGTTATCAACGTGCACTTTTTGTAGCAAAGGGCATGGTTGGCAGAAAAAACAAATACACTTGAATATTCACTTTTGTTCTTAATTATAAAATAAATACAACATTATCGCCAAATCAATTCAATTGCTGGTGTTCAATTGTCAATGCAAAGCTAGAACTAAAAAGTTCATTAAAATTGTCCCGGCTTGTTTTTTTTTGTAGTAAAGTTATTACATCCCACGGCCAAAGAAGTTTATTTTAAACTATAAAACGTCCTGAGGAAAAACCCCGGTTAGAGTAGGTACTGTAAAAGTCGTGCAGCATCTGATAGAAGGCAAAGAGGTGGATATGCCGGAGGGCGTGAATAAAAATTGCGTGTACTATGTTAATTTACCTTCCTGTCACTTCTGTTAACGTAGAAAGGTCATTTAGTTATTTAAAATGGATTTTTTCTAATCAACGTGAACGATTGACAGCCAAATTTGTTGAACAAATTTTAGTCGTTTACTCAGTATAATTTGGATAAGTTATAAATATGTTAATAAATCTCATAATTTGTGAAATATATAAGGTTTAAATTACTTGTGTATTTGATTTTTTGTCATCCATACTTTGCTAGCAATACAGCAAGTTGATAACGATCACTAGTTATTAATACAGCCCTTACAGACTCTGTGAGCCTGTTGATCGAGTAGACTACTCGACTAATTTAATAATGAAGTCCGAACCAGATTTGCTATTAGCAAGCGAAAAACAGGGAGCAGTGTAAACCCCAAAGATTTCTTTAAATCCTTTAACTTACATTTTGTGTTTGCGGGTGATAGGACCTTGTGCAGGGTCCGTCCGGATCGCTACCACCATCTTATCCACTAACCTACCGCCATACAGGAGTGTTCGCATTGGTGTGTCCCGGTTTGGGGATAAGACAGCCGGTGTAATGACTAGCTTAGAGGCATTCCATCTTGGTCCTCAGGGTTGGCAACCCATTTGCAGTCTTGTGAATGCGAATGTCTATGGGTCACAGTTTCCACTTACCATCAGCCGGCCTGTGTGCTCGTTTGCCTACTCAATGCAGTAAAAAAAAAATATTTTACTAGTATATAATACTCGTATGGCTGTGGCGAGCATGCAACAAAATGCTCCGAACACTAAGTGTATTTTTTTTGGAAACGAGTATCATAAAAAACAGTATTAATAATAGTAGAAAGATGAAAACTCCAAGTACTATAGCAAATCATTTACTCAAACACATCTGCAGAACCACTAGCACTTATTTGAATAAGTAGCTTACGGTATAAATAGTTCATCCAATGTTAAACACAAATTTAACCTTACCAATAGCAATCGATACATGACACAACTTAAGTAGCCATAGTTCGTTTTGTCTGTTTAGATAGTATTCGACATAATTATTCAAGTGGCTATCTTCTTTGCTAAATATCAAATGCTATTCGTAAAAAACGTTCGCGACTCTAAAAAATAATTTTGGCGGCAATTTCGTAGGGCAGGTACCTCCAGGCTATGGACTTAATTTGGGTATCCTATCGACCTAACACTCCTTGAATACCATGGCATCCAACATTTATATATTGTCAATATCCAAAAGATTGACTCACTATAGAGTAAATAAATAAAAAAGTAAGACCCTTGGCTCGGCATATGGGTACAAAGCATACAGCCATCACTCTCCTGTACAAATAATGGTGCAGAAGAAAAGATACATAAAGTTTGAAGTTAAACAATTATCACTGTTATCATGGCATAGTTATACAGCTCTGTTTACGGTGAGAGGATTATGTATTTATAACTGATATGCTAATAAAGTAACCAAGATATACCATATGGCTATTAACTATTTCTTCTGAGTTCTTCAGGATATGCCCCTTGTCCGTTGCCTCTGGAGCCATAACTAGCAGACCACACCTTAAACGCCCAAGCTCTTGTACAGCAGAGGCACGT
This sequence comes from Acleris sparsana, assembly GCA_923062465.1. NCBI lineage: Eukaryota > Metazoa > Arthropoda > Insecta > Lepidoptera > Tortricidae > Acleris > Acleris sparsana. The sequence continues at coordinate 10,688,319 of OV281306.1, read as the reverse complement.
AGTCGTCGAACTGCGCGCGGTAGAAGTTGCCGGCTACTGGAGCGCCAAGGTTGTACTTCTCGGCGAACTTCTTCGTCGAAAATGCAGCGCGACCGTCGATTGATCTGGGAAAATATGTTTTAGTATTAGATGTTAAAACGGAGGGTTTTAGGCGAAATCTAAATCAGTTGGATCTTTACATAGTATGAAATAAAGTCTTCCCGCCGTCTGTACCTGTGTATGTACGCTTAGATCTTTCAAACTTGGTATGCAACGGAATTTATGCAATTTTCATCAATAGATTCAAGAGGAAGGTTTTTATGTACCTACCCATACAATTAATTATGGATTACGTACAGGTGTTACGTAAAGCTGACATAAACCAAAACGAGGCGAGGGCGGGGGTCTAATGAAATAAATACATAAACAAATTCATTTTACAGCTGAGAAAAGCTGGAAACAGTTGGGAGGAATTTTATAGAAGAGGCTCCATCTAGGAATCATTGAACGAAACTAGGGAAGTCAAAATAATGTGTCCAATAGTGAGTTTGCTGTTACAATCCGAATAGGCGTTAAATAAGGCGAATGGAAGGTTCTTTCCAAACTTCTTGACGCAGAATAAACCGATCACGAAAACCTTTATGTGCATGCCACAAAAGCGAAAAAGACGTTGTTTTTGGGGACCCTTGGTCGTCTAGACTAATTATTTATATTGACAATTACATCTATCTATATACCCTAGTCGTTAGCGACACATAAAAACCATACCGAGAAAAATATGCGGAGCTGACTGCCAACCTTCACTAGTTGGAGAGGCACTATAAGAAGAAGATATACTTATAAATAAAAGGCAAACCAGACTCACTGACATATATCAACGCACAGCGGAAACTACTGTATCTAGAAACTTGAAATTTGGTACTGGGATTCCTTTCATTATGTTAGTGAGTACTAAGAAAGGATTTTTGGAAATTCACTCCTTAAGTTAAAATAGGGGGAGTAGCGGGAAATGAATTCCACGCGTACGAAGTCGTGGGCGCCAGTCATCAATAATACTTAGTCATTAACTCACTTGTTGGTCAGTACTTTCTCATCAAACTGCAGCTTCCCCGGCTGCTTGTACAGGATGTACACGTAGCGGTGGATGCCGGTGCCCTCCGGCGGGCCGGAGCCGATGTACCCCGACAGCGTCTCGCCGGCCGCCACGTTGTTGCCGGGGATGTTGCCGACCAGCCAGTGGTGCCATTCGCGGTACACCAGCTCAGGGCCATCATAGTTGTCAGGGTCTGGAATAATAGATAAAACATACTTATTAGCCTCTTAAGGCCCCTTGAACAAACAGGGTGATGGGCAAATTTGTATGGACCCCATTGTCCCCCCCCTCTAACAGTAACGGGATGCATGTCTATGTGTTTATTAGGACCCAAAAAAAGGCAAAATAATTATTTTAGTAGCAAAATCAATGGGATTTTTAATAGAAAACAAGGGCCAAGCAAGGCAAATCATGCATATATGTGTTCATTTTCAATCAAATTCCATTCGATACGATTATGATTTTCCAAGAAAATCCCATACATATGGTGATCGTCGCCATTGTAATAATACATCATGTTGCCAAGATCTATAAACTGGCACATGTTTCATCTCTCTTGGTGGGACATTGTGTGGATGGGAGAGTATGGTGGCACTTGAACAACAAACCACACAAAAACTAACACACAAAATACACACATCAAAAATGCCTAGGGATATTTTTTATCTTTAGACAGTTTTGAACATTTCAATATAGGGGTATCACTAATGAGTCAAAACATCAAATTTGTCTAGCAATACTGAGTATCCCAAGACTTTTAGGCCCTGCCCTGGCCAACCGTACCCCCTGTCGGCGACGCCCTTGCTGGCATCAGAAAAGATAAATCTAGTATCTTTAAAGTAAGTTGTGCAGTTGGAATTGTTATTTTAGTTAAGTTCCTTGAATGTTACTCGAGATCGCGAAGTTATAATAGACTATAAATGATTTATCGCCATACTTCAGAGACAATTAGGTACGTCGTCAGGATCTTTATGTACCCATATGTATAACAACGAAGAGGCAAGAAGAATACTCCCCTTTAAATCAAAAAAATATATTCGCAAACGCTTTGCTAGCATAAATTAAGCATGTAATATGTGATGTGTTTGTTTTTTTACAAAAGTAAAGATAAAAGATAAAAGTCATTTATTCAGTAAGTAGACCGCACGGGCAATTTTACATGTCAATAATTTACCAGCGCTTCCCTAGAAGAGGCCCTGCTGAGAAGAAGCGCCGCGCCGCAAGAAACTCAGCAGTCAGTCATTTTTTAACCATATTTCATATTACAATGGTATTACTTAGTCTAAGCATTACATAAAGCATCATTAAATATCAAATAACATGTGTAGTTCAGCAGAAAAACATGCCAAAAATCTTGGGAGAAAGATAAAAGAAGAAAAAAAATAACACACCTATAGTGTATATAAGACGGTGCAAGACGACTAAATAAAAGTTTCGATATGTTTTCCTACATCAACAGTGTCCCCTAGACAAGATAAAGTATTTTTGCATTTGAAGTAAGATTGTAACGTTCATATATTCCAAGATTGATAAGTAGGTACCTACTGTACCTACTGTGATAATCTATTTTTGACCATTATTAATCAGCTTTATCGTTCAATCATTACTGAATCACGTAACGTGACTTACGAATCTTAATATACACGCAATTGTCATAATAATCTATTTAGGTAATTATTTTTCTAATGTCGTTGTGACTCACAAATTGTTTTTACCTTGCACCGGTCGACTTTGTATTTTCTCACACATTATTTTCACGGTCGATAGAGTTTCGTGCAGCAAACTATTACCGAAAGGGCATTCCGGTAACCTTACTGGCTTAACTGTCTTAAAGTTACATTCAAATTGAAATCTTATTTTAGTATTACTAGATTATATACTTGTAGCTAATTAAAAACATGGACAGACAGACATGGAAGACAGACAAGACATGGAAGTTATACCAACTTGCACTCAAAACCTGCTACATAATTACTGTGGTTGCCACTTTAGGATAAGTAGTTGGTCTACCTTTTAATACATCAAATTCAGATTTTAACAGTAAAGACATTCCCAGTAAACATCCGCGTAGGCCTGATAATAATAGGCTGTTCCTTATCGTTTGTGTGGCTTTAAGGTTAGTCCATTTTTCTACACATTCACGCAACTAGAGTAGGACTTACCAGTGAACAAAAGAGTTCACATCGGCCTCATAGGTGACAGTAGGCTGGTCCTTCACGCTAGTGGAGGCCAACTCGTTGTACCAGCCAATCATTGCCACTCGGGTATTTCAGACACTAGTCTTCAACTAATATGAGACTCACCGGTCAATATCGGCTTCGTTGTATTCTTTCTCATAGGTGACAGCAGGTCTTTACTTTGGTCTGGGCCAACTTATTGTACCAGCCAATAAACGCAACTAGGATAATTAAGACTAACCAATGACTAAAATGCGACTCACCGGTCAATATCGGCTTCGTCGTAATCTTTCTCATAGGTGACAGCAGGGGCCTGTTTATCAAACGCTTGTAACTTGTATTACAAGCGGAAACCTCTTTCCAACAATATGTATTAAAAAGAGACTACCACTTATATTACAAGTTACAAGCTTTTTATAAACAGGCCCCAGGTCTTTACTTTGGTCTGGGCCAACTTATTGTACCAGCCAATCAACGCAACTAGGATACTTAAGACTAGCCAATAACTAAAATGGGACTCACCGGTGAACACGAGCGTGTAGTAAGCGTCCGCGTCGGCCTCATAGGTGACAGTGGGCTGGTCTTTCACGTTGGTGGGCGCCAGTTCATTGCCCTGGGCGGCTTCCACGCCACTGGGGTATTTCAACTGGAAACGAGGCTTTAGTTTATTTTCTGTTCTTCATTTTTAGCAGTAATTTGTGATGTGATAGTCGGTTATTCCTTAATGCTGCAACGGCTAGCTTATACCCTGGATTAACACAGGCTTTTTTCATCCCGGAATTTTAAAATTTCCCGAATATTGGTTATCAAAATCTGCGCGGACGAAGTCGCAAGCAGAAGTTATAGCTGGCAGAATACACACTGACGGCCGCACTTCTTAGTGATGGTTTATCATGCTCGAACAAAAAGTTAATCGTCTTTAAAAGGAACTTATTTCAAATATATCACGCAATTAAATAACAAGCTTACGTTCTTAATTGCAAATTAAGAATTATACTCTGACCGCAATGCAAAGATACTGTCCCTACAAGGTAATGACAAGTCATTACTTACAATGTTAACATAATTTCCTTTTAATTTACTTAGCTCTGTTTTTTCTACTCCATAAATCGCCAACTACTTTCCTCTTGTTTTGCACCAAAATTGGTTTAATTTAACCATTTGGGAACTAATTAAAATATTCCGTTTGTTAACGTTAACTTTGCACCAATTAATGCTGCCTTAGAAGGAGGGAGAAAGTAAATCAGATCTAGACGGACAGATTTAGGGTTCCGCATCAGAAACTACTAACGGTGTGTTTATTTTAGTTATGTTTATTGATAACAATAAAGCCAAAATGGTTACTGATAAATACAATAAGAAAAATAATTTACGTAAGTCGATAAACTTTGTGATAACGCGTCGAAAAAAAGTCAAACTCAACGGCATGGCAACTAAGATAACCTCAGTCTTGAATCAAGAATACACCTATACTTTTACTTATAAAAAATACGTGTACAATTATTAGATATTCCCCAGTTCCTCTATATTTAAATTAAATTAAAAGTCAGGCCATGGAAGGTTTTACTATCTCTAAGCTCTAAAAGCATTGTTTAACATTAAATACAATCTCCTGTTGAATTATCAGTTTCTTTGTGAATATAACAACCGTATTTGAAAGGAACAAAAGGTTGTTTGTGGTCGACTTAAACTGGTACGAATTAGGTGTTAGGAGCGTTTTTGTATTTTAAATTCCAAGACTAAGGATACAAACCAAGGTATGTCACATTATATATAAAAAAAAGCTATTTACACGACGTCATGACAATATTCAATGATGAATTGTCTTCTAAAACAGCAAAACAAAAGCTAAAGTAGATTTAGTAACAAATTGTGATCACTTTTTTAACATACCTACGATATAGTTTTTATACTGATAAAAAAAACGAGCACACAACCAGCCGATGTGGTATGTAATACGGGACTAGCATTGTATCAACTAGAAGCTTCTCTAATTTAAAAATATTAGTGAATACATTTTCTGAGTGTGAAATGAAAATGATTACCCAGTAGTTTCTTGCTATATGCCTTAAAAGATCCGTAGTTGCCAATTCTTACCACAAAAATGCAATGGCTCTATGCTATATTGTACCGAAACAAAGCAGTGCGAATACATTTACGGAACCCTTCATGAATAAATGGAACATTATTCGCAAACTGTAACAAATCACCTTGTCTGTTTAACTTGTCAAAAAAGGGAGTGAAAATGGTTGTTGTTTCGACTTTACCTGGTTACGTCGATCGGCGATGTCTGATTTTTCGACAGTGCTGAAATTAAGCGCTATATGGAATTAATACCGGTCTTAAACGGGACTGGGAGGGCCTGGTGATATTTAAATTATACGGTTTAAAAACAGTTGAGGGAATAATGACAACAGGACAATCTTATTCAAGAAAAAACAACAACTTTAAAAGAAAAGGAAGTGCTGCAAACTCTCATAATCTACTAAGTAGGTACCTAGCCAATTTTAATTATACGATTTAAAAACAGATGAGGGAATAACGTTAACAGGACCACACACACCTTATTCACAAAAAAACAACAACTTCAAAAGTAAAGGAAGTGCTAAATGTTCTCTCAAAAACTCTCATAATCTACTAAGTAGTTAGCCAATGCGAAGCGAAGCCTTTACGATAATTTGCTATTCACTTGAAAACGGCACGGAATTAGCAAACAAATTCCTTACTAACGTGAATTTTTTTACTGTCTTATTTTTTTGTCATAAAATGGGTCATATTTTAATTATATCACGACGTATAATCGCATCAAGAATTTTAAGTGCCTAAGTATGATAAAATGCAACGCTGATCATCATAAGTCATCATCAATCAACATTATTGTAATTATACCTTGATAACGATAAATTATTGGCAGTTATATTTGTCACACAAAACAACTTACGTAACTACTTATCGCATCTCTTACACTGGCACATAATTAATTATGAGTATGCTATCTGTCTATTTAAAAATATAAACAAGATAACCTACGTGGAATAGCCCCGTACATAGGTAATTAGGTTTTGTCTGTATCTTTCGTGGTCACATAGAAACAGTTACGCTACTCCTACCCTTGGTTTTTTTAATAATGTCGCAAGGTTCAGTTTTATACATAGCACAATATAAAAGACGCGTGCATCTATACCAATAATTAAAATGAAGGTATCTGTTTGAGTTTTCAAAATAAGTACCAAATAAGAATTATGCAAACGCAAGGTTAGGTAAATGAGTGAGTTAGGTTAGGGAAACATAAACTATAGTGTTTTCAACATTGTAAACAAATAGTGGAACGTCGATATGACACGTAGCAGGTTATTTTACTCTTGTTTGCTTATTCATATTTAGTTACGGTTTAGCTGTAAATTATATTATAACTTAATATGTAACATACATTCAAAGTTATAGTTAACTAGCTTCTTCCCCCTTACCCCCTCACCTTACCGGTATTTGAACAAGGGACCGCTAGCTTCGTAGGCAGGGTCACTACCAAATCAACTAGCATAATATTCCCGTAAAATGTTGCTCAGTTAGATAAAAAAAGGATAAAAGATGTTTATTGAGTAGGTATGTACGCCGCAGGGGAACTTTTTCACGTTGAAAATCTCCCAGCGCTTCCCAAAAGACCATGCTGAATAGAAACGCCGTAAGAAACTTTTGCGGGTGGTAGGTCCTTCTGCAGGGTCCGTCCGGATCGCTACCACCATCTTTTCCATTAACCTACCGCCAAACAGCAGTGTACGCTCTGCTGTGTTCCGCTTTTGGGATAATACAGCCGGTGTAATGACTAGCATAGAGGCATTCCATCTAAGTCCTCAGGGTTGGCAACGCATTTGTAGTCTTAGGATTGCAGTCTTGTGAATGCGAATGTCTATGGGTCACAGTTTCCACTTACCATCAGGTGCCCTGTGTGCTCGATTGCCTTCTCTATGCCATAAAAAAAAAGCTGTGGCCCGTATTTTTGCTCTACAGTATACAGGGTGTCCAGTAAATAATGGATAACCTTCTACCCATCCATGGGGCACCTCAGGCTGGTCCCTAAAAAGGACTTACAGGTTTGGTAAAAGTTGCATGGTTTTCGAGATAATCGAACTTTTCTATTTTCTTAATAATTAGCACCTTGCTTCACTGTAATGACTGCCAAGGTCACAAATAAAGAGATTTTGTCGTTCTGTTTGCTGTTAAATATTCTTTAATAGTGATGCTAACGGATGTGTCTTAGAGCATTATGGTAGCGACACTAATTTCTTGTTAAACATATCTTAATTTATAACTTCACATTTTGCTTTAAAGTTTGCAACAACTTTGACTGCTTGTGGTGAAAAAAAATTGTATGAAGACCAGAGTGGCCAATATGTTGAAAAATAGTGTATCTAATACTGATTCTAAACTGGTATAACACATGGTGTTTACGTCTTTACAGATAAAGTTATTGCTGTTAGTATTCACTTAGAGCGAATTTTACCAAAACACCAAGTTATCGAAAAGTAACTCTTTACTTGATTGGGTTAGTCATATCATAAAAAACGCTTCTCTTATGAAAACCAACGTCTAATTACTGCAAAATAATGAATCACAGAATACTTAAACCGAATTTAGATAACGTCGTCAATGTAATCCTAAAAACAGATTCGGTTTTTATTTACAAATATTATTGTTGATGTAGGTTTCAAGTATTCTGTGATTCATTATTTTGCAGTAATTAGACGTTGGTTTTCATAAGAGAAGCGTTTTTTATGATATGACTAACCCAATCAAGTAAAGAGTTACTTTTCGATAACTTGGTGTTTTGGTAAAATTCGCTCTAAGTGAATACTAACAGCAATAACTTTATCTGTAAAGACGTAAACACCATGTGTTATACCAGTTTAGAATCAGTATTAGATACACTATTTTTCAACATATTGGCCACTCTGGTCTTCATACAATTTTTTTTCACCACAAGCAGTCAAAGTTGTTGCAAACTTTAAAGCAAAATGTGAAGTTATAAATTAAGATACGTTTAACAAGAAATTAGTGTCGCTACCATAATGCTCTAAGACACATCCGTTAGCATCACTATTAAAGAATATTTAACAGCAAACAGAACGACATAATCTCTTTATTTGTGACCTTGGCAGTCATTACAGTGAAGCAAGGTGCTAATTATTAAGAAAATAGAAAAGTTCGATTATCTCGAAAACCATGCAACTTTTACCAAACCTGTAAGTCCTTTTTAGGGACCAGCCTGAGATGCCCCATGGATGGGTAGAAGGTTATCCATTATTTACTGGACACCCTGTATAGTATAAAGATGTAGTAAAACTCACCCCAATGGTGGCAGTAGGTGCTGTAGGAATGACATCCGGAACGATCTTGCTCGACTCGAAGGCGCTTGCTACCAAAGACATGATTACCTATGCAATAAAAACTATACAGTTAAAAATACTCTCGAAAACTATACTTATATTGCTGGAGTAGGAGCTGATTGCCAGAAGTGGATTGGTGGATGTCTTTTAAGGACTTCATTTCCAGTTTGTTTGGAAACACATCTTGCTTTTATAACCATATCCATTGTTAGGGTTCCGTAACCAAAGGGTATAAACGGGACCCTAACACTAAGACTCCACTGTCCGTCTCTCTGTCTGTCTGTCGCCAGGCTGTATCTCACAGATAATGTATTTCTGTTACCGCTATAGCAACAAATAAAATAAATATTCACAACAAACGTGTTTTTTTCTTTGCCTATTTTAAACATAAATAATCAAATTAAAATAAAATAAATGTCAAGTGAATTATAGCTACCATGATGACTATGATGACGATTTGATTCATAAAAAAGTGGAATAGATGATTTAAAAGTTGAAGTTAAAACTAAACTTATTTAAAATAAAATAAAATAAAACTAAGCTACTCAAAAATTAAAAATTAAACATAAACACCACTATAAAAAGAACACCCCCTCTAGCAAGTCCGCTCGCGGCATGGTCCCTAAGACACTGGCTGCATTACCTCTCTGGATGGCTAGCCCAATCCTTTGGGAAAGGTAAGCGCCAGAAAGATAATAGAATAGATTGAATAGATTGAAATAAATAACTAGCAGATATCCTTTCACCTATTTTAAGCGTCTAAGCTACGTGGTAAATATACAGACTTTGCATAGAATTCAAAACGTTTGCACTTGTAAAGATAACTCTGATACTAATGTAGAAATCTATGTACTTGAAAAAGCCAGCATAAATAAAAATACTGGTTTCCAAGATCTACAAATAACAACTTACAGAAAAGATGTATTAGGTAATTTTAATTACTTAAGCATTCTTCAAAATGAGTTATGAAAGATATGAAAATAAACTAGCCTACCTGCTTCTCGTGCGATCTCTAACACAACACTGAATGGTTTAAGTTTGTGATAGAAACAGTTTTACGTTTACCGATAACGCACACATTCGCGATTCGCCACAAGTCCAGTACCCTTACCATGAGTAACAAATTACCGTACCCGCTACCGAGTCGAAGCTCTGTCCCTCGCAGACCTCGCAGTAGGTAGGTAGGCATTTATTTCATATTGAAAATTACATTATTCTACACTCAGGAGCAAAAATACCGGGGCAGAGTGCGTTTTTCATACAAACGAGACTATTTCGAAGCCTTCGTTCCTTGCCTGGGGTTGTTTTGAGTGAGGTTTAATGGTGGATACTGCGAGGTTCAATAGAGGAGGTCAAAAGTTCTTAAGATATCTAACTGATCGCACAATCAGTTAACACCACTTGGATTTCCTTACAACCCTATTATTGCCATTTTAGATGTTTTTCTGAACTTGCTCAATTCCGGCGTTAACCGCAGATTTATTCAGTTGGGTATCCTAGGCACTCTGGAAGTCCTGTATCGATGCTCGAGGTATTCATCATCAGATTTCGCTAAAAGCATTCCCTGGCGAGGAACCAAGGCTCCGAAATAGCCTCTTTAGTATGAAAAACGCACTCTGACCCGTTATTTTTGCTCCTGAGTGTATGTCACATAATCATAATGAATTCACAATAAGATCGTGAAAATTTAAAAATAATAAAATATAATAATGAATGAAAATAAACAAACGCAGTCAAAATGTCAGAATAATAATTAAATAAAACAATATAAAAATATAGCTAATTAGCTACAGTCACTAATGTCAAAAAATATATTGAATAAAAAGAACAAATCAAATTAAAACGATCATGTCAAGAGGTAATAATAATAAATAAAACAAAAATAACAAATCAATTAAACCTACTATCACTATACCCTTTTACGGAATATAGTGATTGCGTAATAAACGATCTTTAAGTCGGCGACCAAATCGTCACATCCATGGCAAAGTCGCAAATCTGCACTTTGATTTCAAAGGACAATGACGGAAACGCCGCTTGGTGAACTAGCGAATCTGCTGTTCTAATTTTGAATCGAAATGCAGATTCGCGACTTTGCCGTGGATGTGACGAAATATTCCATCCGCAGATTCGTTTTTTATTCTTATAGAGTGCGAGGGACAGAGCATTCGACTCGCTAGCGAGTGTGGTTATTGTGACTCATGGTAGGGGTACAGATAGGTGCGGTATTTACGTACAAAAATGTTAATTTTAAGCAGGTTATCGGTCAAGTGTGGTGGCTATCACAGAGTTTATTTAATTTGCAACGTTTATAAAATTTCCGGTGAATGTTTCAATCGAATTTCTATCCACTTCTTATTACATAGAGTACATAATATGACGTGTGTATTGTCGCTTAAGTTCGTTTTCGTCTTGCTTTCTTTATTAGCTAATCGATGGGTACTCAAGCTAAAGTTGACTGAGAAAGATAAAATACATTCTCGACCAAAAATCCAAGTTTTTGGGTTCAAGTGCTTTAAGTAGGTACAGTCTGGTTCAGATAACAGTTTGCTATCACACTATTATGAATGCAAAACTGTATGAGTGTGACCCAGTGTTTTTCCTCTACGTTTAGGGTTAGAAATAGGTATTTAGATATTTTGAATTGGTTGACTGGTAGAGAATGCCTTTTGCAATAAAGTTTAAATAAATAAATAATTAAATATAATTGTTCTCGTTAAAGCTTTTCCTACCGAATAACTAACTCAACGCAACGAAGACGCGACAGAAGCTAGTACGTTCGCGACGGTTAACTTGGGACCCATTTCAAGAAAAATATGCTCGAAGTTGTCAATATCATTAAAGATGTCTAGTCATTTGTAAATTTTAGGAAACTAAACCTTATTGTTATAGGTAAGATTGACGTTGTACCTAATTGTGGGTGGGTACTAAATTGAATTTCGCGACGTAAGGACATAAATATGAAAATGAAAAAACATGCAAAAACATTTTAATACATAGAAAACAGTAGCTCATCACACAACTATTTACCTGACCGGGAGTCGAACCCCGGGTCACTAGCTTCGTAGGCAGAGTCACTACAACTAGGCTAACTGCGTCAATGACTTTTATATATTTATTAAGTTGGCAAAAAAAACAGATACTTACTCCAATACTGCTCTCAGGCTTTGACTGTAGTCACAATAAAAAATACTAAATTGAAACCACTTAATTATAATTAATATTATGTAATTATGTTAATCAATTTACCTTTGTCAAGTTGTAGCGACCCAAGTTCTACCGTCGTTAGAAATCATGGCATTACCTACTTACTTGGTTTTGAATTGCCAGGGCGAATTTAATTTAGGTACATACGTTTATTATTGAGGTCGTCTGGGCTTCGTGCTTTTTTGATGAAATAAACCAAACCACATATTCCCAAAATACGATATAGAGTTTAGTGATAGGATGGGACCTAATATGAGTGGGATTCCAGTACAACAAGTAAATAGAGATTCCATTAAAACAAATTAGTAAATAAACAAAAACTTTTATTGTTTCAAACAAGTCTAAGAAAATAGTAAAATTAATTAACAACTCAAACAATAATCGTAAAACATGAAGAATAATACGCACCTACGAAAATAAACATCTGCACTAAGGTTATAGCGTTATATTAATATAAATTCTAATTCATAGTTTTTAACGCTCTATGAATAGTAAATAATATGACTTTTTTCTTACAACAAGCCCTAATTTTTCAGTGCCATCACAGTAACATACAAATCCATTACAATATTTCTACATTAAGTATGTAATAGGTATACCAGAGAAATTAAAACCTATATTTTTTTATTGTGATCACACAGTTAACACAGATTAAAAAAGTATTAGTGGTTCCCAATTTAAAGTTCTCTTTCTGGTCAGGCTATACGTTGTCAGGATATACACACCGTTTAAAATATGTATAAGAATAGCTGTTGTCATTGCATGTACCTAGTTTGTAGTCAAGACCATATTATACATTCATCTTTTACCCACACTTCAATGATTTATTTGATAAATTGGCTTACGCTCACACGCAGAAACAAATCCCTTGACAGGAAAACCCATCTGCAATTCAATCGGAAACAACTTTCTCACGCCTCACGCCAAATTTTGAAAGGCAATATCGACTAGGAATCACACGAACAATTTAAAACCAATTAAAATTGAAAAAATACTGGCTACTTATCATAAATATTCATACAGAATACATAAATAACGTTCCATTTTATAATGTTTAACCGAAACTGTCCGACGGCAATCTTTCTCGCAAAGATTGGTGGCATTTCAAATTACACAACGCGTGTTTCAGTTTTATAAGCCACAGGAGAATTATCATACTGAATCTAACATAACGATTCATCTTGACAACTAGTTTTTTTTTTTAATTTCACTGATTGTCTAGTGATTATTTATTTAATAAACATATCAATTAGATATTTTTCTCGGATTTATGGATGGTTACTTTGAAAGAAATGGCCAAACTTACAAAAGTACTAATTTATCATTTGCCGAATCACATGCTTTTTAAAGATCATGCATGGTTCCACTAACGATATTTCAATTATTTTTATGTAGATTATTCATTTTAATAAAAATACTTTTGGTGACCATACGTTGTGTATCAAATATTCGTAGTCTGTTTGTAACTAGCCGTTTCCATAGATCAGTTCTTCGTAGCTGTTTTTGTTTTTGGGGGTTAGTGTCTGCTGTCAGATAAAATGAAAACAAAATACATGTACTAACGTGCTCGTGATATGTACCTACATGTATGAAGGTGTGTCGTGTATAATAAAATATGTAAAATATGTAAAGCACAAAGTTAATAATATTTACTAGCAGTGCAACATAATAAAAACGTGATGCGTAATAAGTAAATAGTAAAATAATATGTTGATAATAAATAACTATATTAAGACGCGTCTAATAGAATCACAAACACACACGAATTTTGACTAAGAAACTAACATTTAAAGTTTTAGCACAATCATTTTGATTTTATACAATTTTATTTACACAGAATCCCGGCCTAGCCTTGTCTTATGAAACTATAGTAGTTAAAATTAAGGATTAAACCACTTGGACAGTGGCAAAAGCGCTGAAGGTAACTTTCTTTGGTGGTTCAGCACTGCATGTCCTCACGACCGACCTCTTCGAGCCTTCGTGGCCCTCCCTCGTCTTCAAAACCGGCTTCAAGTTAGCCACATCATTATGTGATTGCGCCTTGAATCTTCCAATAGTATTGCTCGGATTGCCCAAGTCTCTCAGCTTGTTCGTTAGACCAGTAATCCTGTGTGATATGTTGGAATAGTTCGTCTTTTTCGGTTCGCTTTTGTTTTTAGGCTCGCTTAGCTTCATCGGCAGTTCTAGGTTCTGCAGAGAGGTGTATTTCCGATGATCTGTTATGTTCCTCTTTATTTCTGTGGCTGGCCGCGGCAGCCTTGGTGGTCGTTGTAGGAAGTTGTTGGGCCTGAATGGCAAAGGCGTGAGTTTTGGTTTGGGGTCGCTAGCTAGCCTGTAGTACTGGGGTACGGGGTCCAGCCTTGGGGGTTTCCTGAGGGTGAGAGCCATGGCCATTTTGGTGGGCCGGGCGAGGCTGTCGAAGGCGGTCGTGGAGAACTGGGAACGGCTGCTCCTCCATTCCTCTCGATCGGACTCGTAGCCGGTCACTGGAAAACGGAGAAACAATCCATTAAGATTTACTTTCTAGAATCGCAAAAGAAAACATTCATAAAGAAACTGACATTTTGTTCGTGATTGCAGAAGATCTAAACGGGATTCAGTATACATTATTCTTTTGTAGCTAATTTGATCATGTGGCGAGCTTGGTAGAAAAAATGTTAACTAAAAAGTTAAAATGTTAATTATTTTAATAAATAAGTATCAGTGACAAAGATCTCCGCACGCATTAGCATTCAACAATATAATCGAAACATTTCCAAGAAATATAAATAACTGGCAAACTGCATACACTGCATTACCAAATATGGCTTAGTCCCCAAACGCGCTGACGCATTGATAAATTGCAATAGGCTGCAAACGCAGTGTCTCCAATACAAATCGCCGAACTAAATCCGAGCAATTACATCAGCACTCAACATTCCAAGCACGAGCTTCCGTACGATACGAATACAAAATTTAAATAAAACCTTGGTGGTAGCAACCATTTTTCGCATTACCAAAATTGACCTCTCAAATATTGATCATTGCTAAAATGCCAGATGCAAAGTGTGTTCTCGATGGAGGATATTTTTTGTCTAGCCTTACACAGGTATTTCCTTTGACCTTAAGTTAACCAACTACCAGCATCATTATCCTTAGAGTGGCTTCCTTATAACCTCTTTCTGATGCTTTATTTTTTATAACTTAGCTGGTATTTGATATTTTCAAACGAATGCAATCAAATAACTGGGTATACTTTGACATTCTATTCAAATATAAATAGGATTTGTACAAGTCAAAATTAACACAGTTTTAAATTGCACATGTACCAGTGATTCTTTCGGCATCTAAAACCTTTGAAACTTAAAAAACTTTGACTAGGCTAGACTTTCGTTATTTTTGACATTTCCAAACAATGAAATTACGAATAGGCCAGTCGCAATAAAGATATTGTGTAATTACATGTTCTTATAGAAATGGCATCATCTTTGAACTTCAACTGTAATAAACACAAAAGCGTTCCCCAGGGCCCCATACTGAGACCGTTACTTTTCCTAATCTGTGATGTCCTAACAAGTAATATAGCTTTATTGCCACTTGTTATCTATAGATTTTATAATGGCGCTTTACAACCATGACGGAACTAAACAATATTGATATCGCAACTAAATCCAATTTTACGGCTGTTAAAGATACACATATTTGTAATTATTTTGAATCTATAACTCGGCCCAGATAAAAAATTATAGATAAAGATCTGGTAGTTAAAGTTATCGTATCCTTTTCTTCGTCATACGAAAGAAGCTGTACTGTATCTGTTAGATAGTGTAGTCGGTAGTGACCCCGCATAAGAAGCTAGTGGTCCCGATGTCCATTCCCGGTCGAGTCAAATATTTGTGTAATATATATTTATTTTTCTATTTAAGTATATTTATCGTAGTCCAGTATTCATAGATCAAGCATAGAGCTTATTTTGGGACTAGGTCAATTTGTGTGATTTTGTCCCTTTCAAATGGATTGTAAACTTTTGTAAATTGTTGAATCTGGAGATGGTGAAACAACCCCTAATCCAAAATATTTTGATCCCGACTAGCTATCAGTACAAGTACCAACTATCTGCTGTTTTGTTGTAAACTTATTTTTTTTTGTATGTAATTAAGATACTAGGCAGATTAAAAGTCAATCCTGACCGTGACACATTGCATAAACATATTGTTTCTTAATATTGATGATGTTCACTGCAATACTATTTACTATTTCTTTATACGCAACAAGTTTAGCATTGTTTTACTGCCGTCAACATTATCAATATTCAAAAACTTCTGTGAAATGATGAGGAGGATCTAAATGGATGGATGAGTGAGAGCGATATTTCATGATAAATATCTTATATATCCACTTTTAACTACTAGAATTAACGTTCATTATTTAAATATTTCGGGTGCCACTCGTACAATTCATTGCATTTTAATCGGGCCATTAAAAAGTGGTGACCTCTGCACTCCGATTGTTTATACTTACTTCAACTTGACCTCGAATCACGCAACAGACACAATGAGGCTTGTTTTGATTTAAATTCTCTCGTTATCGACTGTTCTGTAATCTGTTACTGGTCAAGTGCGAATCGGACTCGCGCACTGAGGATGCCGTAGCACAGTATCGAATCAGGGCAATCCCAACTCACACTTTAACAATTTTTTTGTATTTGTTATTTTTCTTCAGGGTTCATACTACCTATATGTGAAACAAAACTCCTGTAGCAAAATAGTTGACTTTGGTTTATTCAATTTGAGATACCAACTCTTGGAAAATAAGGGCAGAATGGGCTGTTTTAAGTCATGTCGAGAAAACGACAAAGTATTGATTACAATTTATCAGGTAAAGGTGTCACGACAGGTAACCGATCCGCGCCCGCACAAGCCGCGCGTGAAGGGCGAATCCCGCGCAGCTTGCTTACTGCTTCCTTATACGCGCCCGTTGGACCAAGACGGTACTACGGGTCAAGTTAACAAATACATGTTCTCGTATTTTGTTACATTATGTATATGATGCGGCTATGATGACCCATTGATGATACATTGGTAAATATATTCATGTAGGTCATTTAATGCTTAGACACCGAAACATTTGCTTTTTCTGATTCCGTTAATGTATTTTAAAACTATTTTATTTTAATAATACTAACATACTCTTTGTCTTGTTTTGGTTTCTATCAAAATTCTGTGTAATAGGCGGCTTTATAATATAAGCGTAGCAGGTTAGTAGTTGACATTCAAACATTAGATGTTTGAAAACCTTTAAAAAACTCATTTTTGGTGAATTATATAAAAATGTTTAAAAATAAAAAGGTTCGGACGCGTTAACGTCTTATGTAAGTATAAAACCTACAGCTCATATAAAATAAGAATTGAATTATAAATAATAAAATGTGCCTTGAAAATTTCATATGAGAAAATAAAAAAATAAGCACAAATCCGATGACATTTCATAATAAAACACTTAGTCATTTACGAGTACTCTTGCTTTATTACAAAAATGAGTTAACCCACATACTATAATAGCATAAACTCTTCCCATACAAAACAGTAGGTACCGTACCTTACACATAAATTCCTTTCACATAAATTATCATATACCAGCCTATGAACCCAGATCCCATTGACTGTGAAGAAATTCAAACATAAAACGGAATGAGCAAAACTAATACGGTGCGGTTTAGTGTCGTAAGGAATACGTAGGCACCGCGATTATGTCTGCTCAAATAATATCTACGAAGATACGAGCTATTGGCAAATTGTACTGATGTAATGGAATTATTTTGCTGATTCCTATATATCTATTTTAGCGTTGGCAGTTTAGAAACCACAGCTATAGTCACCTACTTGTATTTTTTTTTACGTACACGTGATCCGTTTTTATTTTTATTAAATATAATCCGTTGAAAATGCTAAGGTACAATCACACCAGGTAACTTTGAATACTTGGGTAACAATGTGACTGAGGCCTAGATAATTTAAAAAAAATGGACAGGCCTTAAAATTATATTACTCATTTATATGTTTGAAATAAGCGAAAAGGTTAAAAGGGGAATGAGATTAATGAACTATTGAATACAAAAATAGCGAGATAAAACATTTTGCAAAAGGTATTTTAAAGGCTGTTTGATCTTACCGGAGTCATAAAAGTTACACCATCAGAGGTTTTAAAAAGAAATTGAGCTAAGTGAGCTAACATGGCGCAATTCACGCGTGAATGATACAGACATACAATACCCAAGGTAAATATTCAGACAAATTAATTAACTAAATAAATTATCAGACATAACTCATTTATGTTTTTCGCTTTTTAAAGTTAGTTGTTATTCCCTACTAAAACAATATCCATGTTTAAAAATACAAGACAGAAAAACATTTATTGGTGACATACAAAACAAAGGACAGATCATCCACAAGAAGAATGTAGCCATAAAATGGTTCCAACTCAGCAGTTGGCATTAAAGCCCTTACACACATAATAATACACACCCATAATACGCACTCCCGCTATATAGCAACGCCATCAATTATAACGCTAACCCAAGTCCTACGATTATCTCTAGGAAATCATTAGTTTAGCTTTACCCGTACAACTAACTAACGGTTAAACGCTGGTGCATTGTTAGCCGGCAATAAACGGCTGTGTCGGTTTACAACACGGCTTGTGGTCAGCCTTACATAAAATAGTTAAACATTCATAATAATCTATAACCTAAGTATCTGTTCAGAACCGAGATCTATGGGATTCTTGAACCGTGAACCGCTTCCACGTTCAATGAGCTTAAGGGATACATTATTAGTTGTATGACGCGTTAGCATAGTTGGTAGTCAAAATATCAATTTCAAGCGTATAGCTTACACTTTCAGTTACAAGAATATTGTTATTTTATTCAATTTACGCCGAATACGAAATACATAATTGGCTGTTAACGGAAAATTAACATGTTTGAATTTATTTTATATCATAGTTGTCTGTCGCTGTCCTAATAACCATAGACTAAGTGAATCTAGTTTATGGATAGACTTAGAGCTGTCATTGCTTTTAGGTTAGGTGATATTTCTTTCTGTCAATTCATAGCGTCCGACGAGAATTTATTATATTCTATTAAAAGTTAAGTTTTGGATTAAAATCGATGTGATAACCAAGGCAGTGTTCATATTTCAATGTCAACAACCCGAGGAGAACTGAAAACGACGCTTCAAACCCGCGAACTGCACTTGGGAAAGGCTAAAAAAGTCATCATCATCCACCGAGTGCAGCAGTATACAGCCCGTCAGGATCACGGCTAGCGATTAACGTACTTTGGCAACTTTGTATTAATTTACAAACGCATGAATATTAAAGAACCTAACCTAAGCCATTGTCTTTGCCGCCAACGGATGAAAACTTACCTAAACCTATTTCACTTTCTTTTTAATGGCCAATTAGTTAATGTTCATAATTTCCCCTGACCATACTTGTATTGTATTGTATATACTGATGGTTCAGAACTCACAGCTCTAAGTGGAGTCAATTCTGTTTAGTCTTCAGCAGTCTGGCATTGAATGCATGTTGACAGTCAGAAAGCGGCGAGAGTGTTTGTATAAACATCCGCGATTTGAAACCGACGTGCCCAAACAAACGCTTATCGGTCACTTGCTCTGCCTTACCCTATGAATTAGGTACCTACTCTCACATCAAATTATTATTATAATGATAAATGTGAAAGTTTTTATGGAGTTTCAATGTTTGTACGCAATTTATAATTATACTAGCTGTTGCCTGCGACTCCCTTCGCGCAGCAAAATAAAACATAGTAACTCGGAGATAATATAGGATTCTAATGGTGAAAGAATTTTTGAAATCGTTCAAGTAGTTTTTGAGATTATTCCTTACAATCATACAAAAATACAAATCTTTCCTCTTTATAATATTATTATTAGTGAAACTGATTGGCTGACAGATCGATCAGCGCACGCACAGCTCAAACCGCCGGGTCTAGGGACTTGAGTTTTGGAGGGAATCTTCCCTGGACATAATACGGGATTTTTTTTGAAAATTTATTTCAAAAATCCAATAAATAGGCGGAGTATTGGAGTATTTTAATAAGGGAATGAATTTTCCTATAGCGGAAAAATAATTCTACGCGCACGAATGTATGTACAGTCACAACACGGGAATGTTAAGCCACTTGCTACTCTTCGCAAATTAGCCGAGTAATAACATACTGGATACACGAGTATAACCGACTAAACCAGATTTGCATTACACGGCCAAAATACGAACAGTGGCAAGACTGGCCAGTGGCTCAAAGTTTCCGGGTTGTGAATGTATGTTGTTATTAGATGGACTGCCTATGGTAGTCATACCCCAAATGCTATACCATACCATAGAGTATGCAGCTCAAGTTAATACCTATTTGTTTTTAAGTTTGTTGCACTAACCGCCGACCGCCAATATTTCAAGTCGTACATCAGTCTTTATTAGCTATTCAGTGTTGCAGAAGCGCCGTCCCACTTAGAAGATTTGCACACGGTTAATGCAATCGGTTGCTGAGGAATGACTAGCGGAGGAATGCTTTCTCGCTTTTAAATTAGTAGAAAAACAATACTGAGATCAGTGGTCGGTGCGTGAAAAAATATCGACTACAATGTCACATCCATGGCAAATTTGCGAATCCGCACTTTGATTTCAAAAGACAATGACGGAAACGACTCTTGGTAAAAAAAGCGAATCTGCTATTCTAATTTTGAATCGAAATGTAGATTTACAACTTTGCCAGGGATGTGACATTTGAGTAGATACGTATACATAGATTTACGAATGGACCGTTTGCATGGTATGGCATGGTTTATGTTCTGTATGAACAACCAGTGTAAACAGTGTAGTTTTTTCACCAAGCGGTTCCAACGGAAGACCAGTGCTGGCTTTACGGCTAGCGAATGCTGTTGGGACCGTTTCGTAACAATTTTTCTGTGTCTTGAATTCTTGATATTGTTTTATCTGTGTAATGTGGTTTTGTTTTGTTGCGAATAAATGTCTCTTTATCTTTATCTTTATCTTTAAATTTATATATTTTTGTATGAGGCTGATAACTAATGAGGCAGCGGCGCGGCAGCATTTTAATACACTTTGATTATTA
The DNA here is from genome assembly GCA_923062465.1 of Acleris sparsana. Taxonomy (NCBI): domain Eukaryota; kingdom Metazoa; phylum Arthropoda; class Insecta; order Lepidoptera; family Tortricidae; genus Acleris; species Acleris sparsana. The sequence continues at coordinate 10,667,343 of OV281306.1, read as the reverse complement.
CTAGCGACCCGCCCTCACTTCGCTTCGTTTTATATATTTTCTGTAACACCTGTACCCTCACTATTAGTTACAATTAACGTACCCGCTAGCGGGCGAATGCCCTGTCCCTCGCAGACCTCACATTATTCTTATAGAGTGCGAGGGACAGAGCATTTGACTCGCTAGCGAGTACTGTAATTGTAACTCATGGTAAGGGTACTGCATTGTTTTTAAATCGGCCGCTATTACTGTCACGTAAATAAGAGCTATCAAAACGTCGCTCATACTTACACACGTCAAAGACAATATTAGGTTCCATGTTTATAAACTATCTTTCATCACACTTGCTCGGAAAGGGTTTTATAACACGCAGGCGTTTAGGGCAGTTATAGCCGACTTAGCTCCCGCGGGAGTTATAGATTTTCATAACTCCCTAGGGAGTTATGAGTTTAGTTTTAAAATATAGAATCCACTTGTACATCATTTCAGACCAAGGAGGTGTAAAATCAGTCAAGGTTTATTTCCTATATTCAAAACTTGGCTACAAACCAATTTTACTGTTTAATTAAACTTATACGGCACATTTGTCTGCATTATATTTCTATTTTACCATTATTTCAGAGATATTCGCAATTATTTTATTAAATTTCATTTTGAAAATTTGTACAATCTGGCACAATGGCCTGTATTTGTCAAGTTAAAAAAAAAACAATTCTAAGCATTATCTGTGGAAGACTAAAAAAAAGTTGTCAAACTCTTTTAGCTTAGCGAATAGAGTTCGTTTAATTTTGTTTTTTTCTATTTGTTTTTTATTTCCTTCGGCGTCGGGCTTCTAATAGTCTCTCGTTAGCAATCCTCTTCTTACCGCCTGATGCACAATGTACTATTACTTTGGACGCAAGCCTCGTAAGCACGTGTAGTGAAAATTGCACTTTAACAGCGGTTTACAGAATCCCTATCGCAATTATTGACTAAGGTACTTATGTCAACAGACAAGATTGAGAATACTGTTATTTGTCTTCAAATATTTCTTAATTTACGGTAATTTATGGTACTTCTCGTACCAATGTTTATCTGTGTAAGTATCTTACACAATCATAACAACGAGTAGAAGTAGGTACTAAATACACAAATAAAATTATATTACTCATTTATATGTTTGAAATAGGCGAAAAGGTTGAAATGGGAATGAGGTTAATGAACTTTTGAATACAAAAATAGTGTAATAAAACATTTTGAAAAAGGTATTTTAAAGGCCGTTTGATCTTAGCAGAGTCATCAAAGATAGGTACACCAGCAGATGAGAAAAAATAAATGCTAATTTAGCTAACATGGCGCAATTCACGCGTGAATGATACAGACATACAATATATATGTTATAATTGCTTCAATTTAATTCACGGATAACAACAAGTAGAAGTAGGTACTAAAATACCCAACTGCAATGTCTCGTTATTTTTATTCATGTACCATTGTATCTATAGATTTAATTGTTCGTCAATGTATCTAAAACGAATTAACAATTTATCAATAATAAATAACCAAATCAAATTAGGATCCGATAAAAAAAGTTTTGAAAAGTTTAAGGCCGCCCAGACTTACAAATAGTAGACGACGTCATAAGTACCATTCATTATTGTTGTACCTTGTAGCTGTAATTCGTTAGTCCGTTTCTTATGGCAGTTCATACCTGAAGTTACAGCGGAAAGGTTCCAAACTGAATAGATCCCTTTACAAGAACTGCCATGAATGGATCGAAAGGGTTGCTTGTGTAAAATAAATAACGGGTTTCGGTTTGAAATTCGAACTAAGTACGTACTTATAAAAGGACAGCAGTCTCACTCCTCACACACTCTCATTACTTTCGTCTGTACCCTTCACATGAGTTACAATTACCATACGAGCTAGCGAGTCGAATGCTCTGTCCCTCGCACTCTATAAGAATACTGCGAGGTCTGCGAGGGACAGAGCTTCGACTCGCTAGCGAGGAGGTACATTAATTGGGAGAGAACAAGAAATATAACTTACAGTTTTTACATTCTAATTCGACAGAATAGGTAAGAGACCTTTTTCATAAATTTTGTATTTGACACAATAGTTTTGTTTTAATATCTTTATTTATTTAGCAAACTTTTTATGGCATCATCATTTCAGCCTATTGCAGTCCACTGCTGGACGTAAGCCTCCCCCAGGGTTCGCCACAAGGCCCGATCTCCCGTTTTCGCCATCCAGTCACCACCAGCCACTTTTTTCAGGTCGTCCAATCCAACAATTATGGATGACATGATTATTTTAAATTTGGGTTGGCATTTTCTAAAAAGTTACAATAATTAAATGATATCTAATGATAAAAAGTGATTGTAATAGTGTAATAAAACATACTATTTCAAGCGGTTTTCGCCTAACTCGTAAGATACACCTAGCAGGGCTTCAAGCCGAAAACGATAGTCAAACAAAGGTTAAATATAATTTTGTCGAAATATCCGAAATACTTTATTTCAAAACCTTAATAACGAAGAACGGCTTTAAAACCCTATTCCTCGAAATGGTTTTAGATTTAGAGTAATCGTAAAAATATGAACAAACCCAATTGTAAAACATGGTATGGGTACTGTTCCTCTCATTGCAGCTATCGACCTAGGGTTACTACGGGCATTACGTCTACTATGACTAAGGCTTTCAAATATAATTGTCATCATTTACACAGGGAAATGGATATTCGCAGCTCTGTTTTTGAACTGCTAATTCTTCTAAATTGTTACATTTCGCAGAACACAATGTAAAGCAAAAAAATAAGCGAATACAATATTTTCTCTTTATTATTGTCATGTCCGAACTACCCGGATGATTTCAACTCGTGTCACAACGAAATATACCTATACTTACAAATTAGGTAGCCAAAAAGTTTATAGAATATTTGAAGAAATGGAGTCTTCTAGGACATATGACGAGGAGCGTAGTGAAACAGATTAGTAAATATCACAGTCTTTATTACTATGCAGCTCTATACATGATGTTATTAAATTGTGACCATAACTTCGCACATAATTCTTACTCTACCAGAAATCCTATTTAAGTAGTAACACTTTAAGGCAAACAAGGACAAAAAATACGTAAAGATAAGAATGGTTTTAAATGTATTATTTACACAAGATTATTCTGGCTACTATTTTTCAATTCGATTTCAATCGGCTTCGTGCTAAAGCGTCGTAACCCTCCGATTGAATAAATCGGTTACGCCAATTACGTGACGCGGACGGACAAGATTACTTTTTTTTATAGAAAGTTCTACGTGATCTTTTGAGTTAAGAACTTTTATCTAAGCCTATTGGACCAAACTTAAGGTCTTGGCTTGTCCTATGGGTAGGTACTACACGACGACAAACATACTTATTTTGAGAAAAACATACTTAAATATATAGAAAATATCCATGACTCAGGAAAAAATACTCGCGCTCATCACACAAATATTTGCCCTTACGGGAAATCGAACCCAGGACCGCTAGCTTTGTAGGCGGGTACCAACTTGGGTAAACAGGTCGTAAAAATAATACTACGGGGTGAGTAGGGATTAAGGGATGAGTTACACACAACTTAAAATAAGTCATAACATGATAAAAATAAGAACAAATGGAATTGAACAAATGGAATTGAATGGATAATAATGTCACGTCCATTGGAAATAATTTCAGTCTTAAATTGGTAACATATGCTTCATTTTAGGTTGTGTCCCAACTCGCCCCGTTTTACGGTATCACTTTTTTAAGTTGTTTATGGTAGAAATAACAATAAACTACCGATGACGAAGCTCACTAAGTTGTAAGCAAGAGCCAAAATAAAATTGATTAAATCGTGACAAATTAACAAAGGGAAGCCAAACCACATCATCAATAAAATGTAAACACTTATCTTCAAAAGAAAAACTCAACAAGCCCATATGATGTCAGCATTCGTAAGTATCCAATGTTGTTTTATTATTTACCGCATACATGCTTCGGTCATGGTTATTCGTTATTAGTGCGCAAATTTATTTCTGCTCCGACTCGCAATATAAATGTTTACGATTCTGTTATTTTACTGAAGAACCGAACATTCCTAGAGCCATTAGGGTATTTAGTTAACGTATTTACGAGACAATCAAACACTAGGTAATTTGATCGAATGTATGATTTCATCGAAAGATATAGTGCCCGGCCGTTAAGAAGTACATTTTGACACCTGTCATTTCAGATGAAATTATAACCTCAATCCCTCCCTCCAATCAATAGATTATAAATTCAACTGCGATGACAGCTGTCAGGATTGACTTCTTTTAACGGCCGGGCACTATAATTTCTGCTACACAAAAAGATGGATTGATTATAATTTCTGCTGCAACCTTATTGTTTTTAGTTTGATCATTGGTTACGTAGGTTAGGTTAGGTTAGACCTGATTAACCTAGTGCCTTAGTCAGATCACAGTACACGAGTTACATATCATACAAAAACATTACGGCACCTGAAGAAGGACCAGCCTCCTATTTCACCATGATGTCAATTAGAGGTGACAGGTAACATTTCAGTGGACATGACGCAGCGAATTATATGAATCCCACTGATGTGAAAACTTGTTAACTTTGCGATGCACTTATACCGAACTGTCACCTGTCTACACTTGTAGGTGATTCTATTAAACCAATCGCTCTTAAACTCGACAACAATTACTAACCGGAGAGTTTAAGTTGTCCAGTCAGAGTGTTAAAACTAAAAAACAATATTAAAGGGCGTGCACTCAGCTTGCCAGTTTTACCTGCCGAGTGAGCGTGCTCGCTTGTCAAGATGATGAAATATTGCTGGTGAAAGCAACAGCTGTGATGTGAATGCTTTAATCTCATAATACCTAGATAACAAGGAAATGGTCCTATCCAGTCTATTTTCTCGTAATGACGAACAAGCCGTTGAACAATTCGGCCGACGGGACGAGGCGTGTTTGAAAATAACTGACCTCACCAAAATTCAAAAGTAGAAAATAAATGAAACTGATCTTTTCGGCCCGACCCAGAAGAAACAAGAAGTTTTTTAATCGAAAATACATTGTTGGAAGGAATGTTATCATCTAGAAATAAGTCTGAGTCAATTTTAAATCGGAAAATAAATACATTGTCGGAAGGAATGTTTTTAATTAATATTCATCAGATGCACTTATATCTATTGTTTCCGACTACGTACCCACCTATTTATATTTTACTCAAGAGATTGCTTGTATGATAATTTAGAAAATCAATCTATCTAATAAAATATAATAACAAAGATTGATTTATTATTTATGATTGCATCTTCTAAGAGCTCTCATAATCAACGTATAGGCGAGCTAGGCGTATAGTACGCAGGTGAGGTCAACATTACACGACTACCACAGATTACGTGCACGAAATGCAAATCCTCATTACCCCGTCTATTGTCTATGGAGAATTTAGCGAACGAGTGAATGACCGCCGTTACGAAACCGATGGACATCGGTGGCCTTGGCTCGGTTGCATTCAGCCACGGCATTTGGCATTCTGTGCTCGTTCAGATTTTTGGCTTGACGAAAGCGTTTTAAACAGAAAAAAGCGCTCATAGTAAACTTGTTCTAAATACCTACTTAGAGTTGTTTAAACATTAACTGGCAACTTGTAGTTTTACTGTTGGACTGTATTAAAGTATATTTTGATGTTACTAAGCCAAACTTAACATTTGATTTATATTTTTGCTACAAGAAGCCCTTTAAAAAAAAAGTTGGGTGCTTAAGTTAAAGCAGAAAAAAAGATTGAGGTTAAGTTAGCACTTTGTCTGCGGTTGGTAAATCTGGCGATTCAGTGAAATGTTGATAATTGAATAAGTCTGCTTGGCAGTTTTCTTTCCTTCCATTGTTTAATTAAGTACCAAGTAAATCTTCGTGTAAACTGTGATTTGACGGTGAAAATAAAACTATAAGACAATAAAAAGTGTTAATCGCCCTTCTTTGTTTTAAATTTGTTTGCTTACCTTACAATTTTATTAGTCTCTTTGTTTTTTATACTGTAGCAGCTTCTATTTCCGGGAAATTTGTTAATGCTTAAAACCATTGTTTTGATGTTGTAGGGTTTTTTTACGAAATAAGGAAGCCCTTTGATTAGATTACTGCAGTTCGATTGACGTAAAAATCTATTGTTTTCTATAATTGCCTATAAACCCCTATAGATCATTTGATTACATAACAACGATCAACATTCTAATGGCCCAGGATTCTTTCTAAATATAGCTTCCATTTTAACTTTACACGTAACCGATTACAAGTATTCTTCCGCATAACTTTGCGTAACCAAGCAACGTGTATAATAACTGTTATTAACGAATAAAATGTAATATCAATGCTGTAATTAACCTACCTTTATTGCTGGCGGACCACAGGTTGCTCGCAGCGCTCTTCTTCGGTTTACTTTCTCTAAACATCAGGATATCTGGTACTTTGTTGAGCTTGTTGTCCTTAGGAACGACATCTGGGACTCTTTCCACGTTGACTCTAACGAATTCACCTTTAAGTACTTTTGTTTGGTTATCTTTATTTGTGGGTACAGGTGGAGGAGGTGCCTTTGGCTTTTTATGGAACAACCTCTTCCTATCTGGTTTTGTTGGTATATCTACGTTAGTGTATATGACGCTGTCAATTTCCCCAGCATCTTCGTTTCTTATGTCGATAAGGCTCATCGGCTGATCGAACCGAGAGTTATAATTCTTCTGTTGGACAGATATGTAGGTTAATCCATCATTGTCTGTGGTGTGCATCAAATCAAACTCCGCCCGATTCTTCTCAAAGCTGTAATCATCTACGCTGTTTTTCCTATTCTTAAATATATCGTAAGTCTTCTTTTTCGAAAACAAGTTGTCGCTGCTTGCGTAATTGTTCGCGTTGTTCGTCAGTCGGTTTCGCATTTTGAAATACTTGTACGTAAAGTATATCCTCTTGAAGTCCTGCTCGTTCTCGAATTTGAGCGCTATGGCTTCTTTTCCAAGGTTTTTGGTTACGTAAAAGACTAGAGTGTTGTCGCAGTTGGGGTAGTTTTCGACGTTGACACAGTTTGTGATGTCGTCGATGGAGATGTTCTCGTATTTGCTGGATTTGAGGTCAGTGTAGTCTTTGATGAAGTCGTCATCTTTGGTGACCAGTTGTAGTTGGTCTTTCTCGTTGAATCCGACGACGATGTTGTAGGGTTGGGGGGTCGTAGACTTGATGGTGAGGATGTCAAACTGGTTGTTGTTATGGAGTTTCTGGCGCGCGACGCAAGCGGCGAACCCGCCGCTGCGGGTTGCCTTTTTCACCGTCATGGTGGATCTGTAATGAAAGAAACATTTTGTCAAGTTAATTTAGTAAAAAGTTACAGTGTAAGTAGAAAAGACGTTTGCTTTTTCATTCAGCTTCAAATTAAAGAGTTTTCAAGCTAGTGTTACGATTCAAATTGTTTCAATGGAAGTTACTTCTTTTGTATTGAATATGTAATTCAGTACCTAGACCTCTATATCAAGCATGTTTACAAAAATAAAGCTGTTTTAGATTAATATTATTTAGCAGGTAAACCGGATTAGCCCACTGTTCCAAAAAACATCCACCTGCGATGACACAACCATCGCAAAGGTCAGAAGTGTCAAAACATCAGTTTTTGTAGTAATTCCACTTATTATGTGACATGTTGCTTAAATATCTTTATTACGGGTAATAATAGAGCTAGTTTTCGCACCGTTACGAAATGTGTGAGCCCAACTGTTCGTCACAAACGTAATATTTATTGCGTGTATTATTTTGAAATGCATTAATTTTCTAGATGAACCAGAAACCTGAGGATTATGTATGTTTCGACACAATTTTGCGAAAATAAATAAATATTCTTAGTGCTTTATCAAACTCGTTTTGCCAAAGGATTGCTTATTTAGTAAAACATTTTAAAGTATTTGTTGAGTTTATATATTGTTACGAATAGGTATATTCGGCCAACCAAGATATATATAAGATAATAGACATCACAACACGTTAAAAGAAGTACTTAGATATCATTAACATCTTGCTAACGTTCGGTCTTCGTATTATAATGAATTGAGTGTCCAGCCAAGAATGATTAATATTATTATTGAAATTGCGGCTAAGTCCAAAACAAGGGTTATGTGTTTGAACTGTAGGTATATATGTATGTCAGATCCTCGTACTATACGGGTCACTGGATTTGTCTTGATAGCGCAAGTGTCACTAGGTAAATTCAATTCATAAAAAAACATTTTTTAATCGTATTTTATGTGTCTTAATGTTTATATTCTATATGAACGACATTTACAAAGAATGCCGTCGGGTTTTAAAGCTCACTTTTCATTTATTAAATATTTAGAGTCCCGTTACAGACATTATAATGGGCATCGCTGATTGGCTACCGGCGGCAATTATCAATCTATTTCGAATCAGTGAAACTAATAGGTGTAGTACGATAAGTGTGCAATTTGTTTTTGGAACTTTCACTTGGTTTTCGCTTTGAGTGTTCAGGAAGGTTTGTAGAACTAACGTATTGTTCAGGCAATGTACGTCATCTAGGTAAAGAAGTTGTTGAAGGGAATTTATAACTTCACTTGCACTTGCCGTCCCCGGGCTAGTCTAAATGGAGCGAAGCAATTTTCCCATTTTTTCCATTGAAAGTCTATGGGAATCAATTTTCGGTGATTCGGTGGTCCGATTTTAAAATTTATTTTTTCTGAACCATTTATGGCTAGTTGGTGTATTACGGGCTACATTTGATCCTGATATCTCTAATAGTTTGGGAGGAGTATGCGGACAAACGAAAATCCGAATCGGGGAAGAATCCAGCTGCGCTCCAATCAAAAACGGGCAAGACCATATTATCTCGAACCATGCTCAGTGTAGGGTTACCATTACTACCAACCCAAAAAAAAAAACACATATGAACTAATGCTCTAAGTAAAGTTATATGAGTCTCGTAATAGATTTCCTTTTTAATTCGTTTCATTTGTTTTCATTTAAGATAATGTATTTGTCCGATTTTTTAATGCCTGTAGTTTTTTAATCTGGAGTGTTGAGTAATTCCTAATTCCACATATTCATCTATGTTGCCTTGACAAGTCTGGGCATTAGGTATCTACGTTTAAAGTTCAATCTATGGCAGCCATCTCATTCGTTTCTCGTCATATATTGGAGATTTACTAAAGCGGAAGCCATTTCGTACAGCAATCGAGCTAACTCGCAGGGCTGGAATAAGAAGAATTTCCTACTTTCACATGTTTACTATCTGGTTCCATTAGGAAGTTTGTTTAGTAATTGTTTGAATGTTCCATCTGCAAGAACTGGTTAGAAAACCGCCGTTTCTTGGATTCGCGTCGTAAATAAATCGGTTAAGTGTTTTATGACCTGTGTGGCGTCTAGTTGTACGTAGGAAATTGTTGTATTTATCTGAGTAATTTTAACAAGTTCTTAAGCATGAGATAATAATAGCAATGGTTAGGTATTATCATTAGTCATAAAAAAATATGTAAATATTGTATATTGTCTAGGGGACACGGTTTCTGTAGGAGGATGTATCGAAACTTTGTATGTGGTGGTTGTCTTGCACTGTCATAGGTTAGTTTGTTTTTTATGTATATATATATATATATATATATATTTTATTACTACACATTTTCCTGCTCAAGCTACGCTTGAATATATATATTTTTTTATTTTATGATAGATTCATTGTTTTATATAATGCTAGGATAAGCTTTATAATTGTATAATATCATTAGTATTTAAAAAAACGACTGACTGTTGAGTTTCTTGCGGCGTTTCTTCTCAGCAGTGGTCTTCTGCGAAGCGCTGGTAGATTTTTGACGTGAAAAAGTGCCCGTGCGGCCTACTTACTGAATAAACATCTTTTATCTTTTTTATCTTGTATTAAATGTTCAAAATACATAATAGGTCATAAGTCATACATAATGGTTTTATTTCTGAAACCGTATTTTTTTCAGGATTCTTATAAAACAAACTTTACCTAATGTAACGGGTTCTCACACCGGCCTTTTAAAAAATGCTGAAAAGTTTACGGTTTCAGAAATAAAGCCATTGTATATTATGACGACAATGTATTTTGAACTTTATATTATTACTGGAGGACGTCCGCGATTTCGTACGCTAAGAGTTAGTTCCCGCTACTCCTCCTATTTCTTCCTGTTGGGGGTTTCCTTTCTTAGTGCACCCCTTAACATCATAAGGAACCTACGTGCCTTTGCAATCTCTAGACCCAGAGGTTTCGGCTGTGCGTTGATATTTCAGTCAATACAATCCCGGTTTTTATGGACCCTGCATAGGGTTCCTACCACCACTTAACGATGTAAGCCATGGCCCGATGGAAGACCAATTATCAAGATGATGTGGTTCCAATTCTCCCATTTCTTCTGCGGACACTACAGCATCAAAAGTAGTATTTGCCTATCGAAAACATTACGGGGGAGGATCAAAAACTATAAACGATGTTTAGAGCTCAGTCAAATCTAGAGTTTATCACCATCCAGCCGCAGTCCAGTCGTTATCAAAACCCACGCTGGTATATTAAACTAGATTCAATTTGTGCCCCACACAACATCAATGCAGTTATATGCTATTGCCATTGTGTTACGGTGTTTTTATGTAAGCAACGGACCACATGTCGGCGACTTCCTTTGCCCATAAACGCGATACATATTTTAGGCCACGTAAAAATGCCTGGGCATATTTAATAAAAGTTTTAACAAACAATGTGCCACAAAGCGGAAAATTACTTTTACTTAGATAGAGAAAGGACGATGGGCAAAAATGTCCCCACCTACCAACAGAGATGAAACATGTGCCAGTTTATAGATCTTGGCAACATGATGCATTTTTACTATGGCGACGATCACCATATGTATGGGGTTTTCTTGGAAAATCATAATCATCACATATATGGATGATTTGCCTTGCTTGGCCCTTGTTTTCATTAAGAAAATCCCATTGATTTTGCTACTAAAATCATTATTTTGTCTTTTTTTGGGTCCTAATGAACATATAGAAATGCATCCCGTTACTGTTGGAGGGTTGGGACAAATTACCCATCACCCTTTGCTTACGGAGAATTTATTTTAGTGTTAAATGTAAGTAATACTGCAATTAAAGTTATTTGTCTCAATTAATTCCTTTCCTTTGGATTTTCGATCGGTATCATAAAAAAAATATGTTATTTTTTTAATGCAATATAACTTACTTTTAAATATCTTGAAGTTTAAAATACCTACTTCCCTCCGTGGGATATAGCTGTGGGACACCCTATATAATTACAATTAACAAATCAATATTTTAGGATCCCCCAATAATAATCCTAAAGACGCCATCAATTTTTTTGTAAATGGCAACACGCTTTAAAGCCTTGAACAATAGAGTTCAGATATTTTTCAGCACCTTATCTGCTCCGATATTTTTGATGGCGGCCATGCCGTACATAGGCCACTAAGTCAGCTGCGTCCTTTCGTAATTATTTAATGAAACCGTTATGTTATTGATTTAAAAGCGTTACGTTATTGATTCTAAAGTAAAAGCGCAATTTCTATAGTTATTCTCATGCGACATAACGTCAGCGTCAGATATAATCTGCAAGCTAACTGAAACGCAATGGAAAAATAAGAAAACAATAGATTCATCTGTCGAAAGCGTGAGACTGCGCGACACACGCTTCCTTGAGACGGTAATGAATTAAAGTCATTTCAAGTACGTGGCTTAAGTCATAAAAGACTAACCTCTTATTCATAACCTATTTTCAAAGTATTCCCTGTCACTTTCTGTCCAATACAAATGTCAGATTGAAAGATGACTCAGCATACTTTAAGGATACTTAAGCTTTGCCTTTATGAATAAGAGAGTAAATGCAAAGTTAAACAATACTTTATAAACGCTTAAAGGGACTGCAAGTCCTTAGAAATAATTTGAAAAATACCAATAAGTTAGCAAAAGAGTGAGCCTCTAGCGAAAAAAATATATTTATGATTGTCAAACGTGCCAGTAAGCAATAGATTCAAAAAAAAAAAATTTCATTTTATAATTTTTAGTGATCCTATTTATGTCGTTATGTAGTCCCACTTTTCAATTAATGAGAAACTATAGAACATTTCAAGCTCGCCGCAGGCAACGCCGCGGAAATGTCATAGTCATATTTAAACCTAAATGTGCTCCCTCATAGTCGCTCAAATATCTTAATGGAGATATCCTATCGCCCCCCTTCAAATAGGTACCGTTAAGGAGTTCCGGTGGCCATCTGTGGTCTTCATCATCAGTTCCACTTCACCATATAGTTACTAGTAGTAGTTACAGTGAAAAATACCGATATCGCTATAGATATGCCTATAATATTTGAGGAGTTCCCTTGATTTCTCCAAGATCCCATTATCAGAGCCTGACGTAATGACAAAGGGACGAAAGTATACCCATTCAAACAACGAAAAAAAATTTCAAATCGGAATTGAGAACCTCCTTCTTTTTTAAGGCGGTTAATAATTAATTGCCTGTTCAACACTTGGTATAATTAGTAGGTACAATACAATACAGTACAAATACTCTTTATTGAACACCAATAAACGAAACACAGAACAGTACTTTTTAATTATAGGTATACAATAGACGGTTTTACGGCGAAATAGCGGTAATAATAGTGGTACCTACTTAAGTGGTATAAAATAACTTTATAGAAGAGACCACACCGAACAAATAGCCCATTCGCTAACATTAACCCCATTATTCATAAAAGCACAGTAATGCTACTTTTGTTAAAGTTTTATTTGTCTCTTTCTGTCAAATTCAAATGTCACAATGAAGAAAAAGGAGAAAACATATTTTAAGCACACTTTAGCTATGTGTGTTCATGAAAAAATGTGTAAGAGTTTAATAATATGTAGGTATCTAATCATAAACAAAATAATTACGAGAAGTATAATAACTCCGCACCATAAACCTCTGTCAAATTAACATTAGGGCACACTTTTAAGCTATAGCGCGTTTATGAATAAGAAGGCTTTTGCCTGATTATATTATTGTTAAGGGCATTTAACTCCCCGCTGTACACTTAACACTTAAACTCATTATTCTCCAGATGTTTTAAAACAATAGATGATCTCGGCATGAGAAATCAAATTTACATAATATTTAGTGCATTTCCGACCATAAAATAATAAACTAGGTGAACTGTTTCAAAAGTGAATTTAATTGAAGCGATGAATACATTGACTTAGATTCTAAATCGGGAAGGAGAAAAGTGTTAGATGTAAGCCGGGTATGATTTCGCAGCACATTTAATTAACGTGAATATGTTTAAATAAATAAATGTCAACGATCCTACACAAATGGTTCTAGTCCCAAACAATGCTCTAAACTTGTGTATAATTGCCGTCAAACTTCTTGAACATTAGGCGAGGTAGTGGGGGAAAGTTCGCGCATCGTACACATACGTGCAGGGAGGCAGAGGGACGGGGACGCGGTGCGGGACGCAAACGTCAACTGATTGACCATGGGTGCGAACGACGCGTGCTCCCCCGCCGCCCGCTCCCAACGACACCTAAAAATCGCTTCTGCGCAAGCAAGGTTACGTGTTCAAGAAGTTTGCCGGCAACTATAGTATGGGTACTAGACAATGATATAAATACTTACATAGAAAAATAAATACGTTAATAAATATTCGTGATCATCACACAAATATTTACGGGTACCAACAGGAACAACAAGGCTATTGCGTCGCGTCGTGTGAAGCCTTGAATATCGCTTATTGAATGCTGTGATTGTAATGATTTGGTTTATTAAAAAAAATAGAGCACAATGTGACTGGTGATCAAAGTCAAAGCATGCCTCTTTACATAATTTATAGTCATTGTCCTCAAATAGACCAGAATGTGATTGAGAAGTTATCTAATACTGCAACTTAGGTACTCTATATTTCTTGTTCTACTTATCTTTATCTGTTATATAGGGAGATAAATATGTGTAGACCTTAACAATGCAACACAAAATCGTGGTGTTGTTAATGCAAATGACCACACAGTTCATTGTACATTTCCTGATCATTTGGCAAATATTTGGTTTAACTAACACCCAAAACTAACACCAACGTTTCTTGATATCAGTAGATTTATGTATTAAAAATGTTGAAAAATTTGAATCCCAACATTTTCTCTCAGACTCAGTTAATTGTTTATATATAATTAGCTCTAAACATGTGAACACAAAACACGGAAACCAGAGTTCCCAACAAAATCATTTGGAGAGATCTAAGTACTTCCATTTGCGACAATGGTCTTTCACACAATTATTTTATACTCCAGAGGCATACCTCCACCTTAAAATGACATAATGGTATTCTATTTTGGAGATATTATGCAATAATAAAGCCCTAAATACTTCTAAACACGAAAACAATAAAGCCTCTTTAATGGAAAAATATGAAGGACATCGTTAATTGTTATGCGGCACGATAAAACCCTTAAAAATAAATGCCATCTGAGTTTATTTTAAAAGCAAAAGTTTTTTTTTTATTGATTCAACAGGCCTTGTATTTTGGCGAAGATATGATTATTGTTGAAAACGTTGAAAACGCTGTAACGGCTTAATATATACGCAGAAATATCACGAGTAGAATGTTACTCGAAATGCGATTTAAGTTTTTTACCAGTTTAGCGATTATAAATCTTATTTTTAACACGTCTAAATTCGTTAATATTAAATTAAGATCCATTCAAATGAAAGTTTACACGTAAAATGTGTTATTATGCATTCATTTGTTTGTTTCGGAAAAACTCGTTAGAAACCGAGCAACTTCAGTGTTTCCGCGATCACCTAACAAATATTTACCTACTTAATACAACATTTATATTGTTTTAACACTCACATTAAGAGGTTCTCATAATATTCACTTGGGGGTATATTGGGTAACGAACAAATGTGCTTTACATCTTACTAAAGAAAAATTGCAAAGGCCTCCCCTTGAAAACAAGGCAGACAAACCCTTTATGTTATTCAAGAGCTTCAAAACCAGTTCCATCAAACGGACCTAAATAAAAAAAGATGGCGTCCTCTATGACTAGGTCAATGGTGATCGCGCGACGAAAGTGGCAAAGGCTCGTATCCTTTCAGCCTACTTCCGTGTAGTTCCGAGATCGCATTAAGGCCGGCTATGCGTTATCAGTCATCAGATTAATGAATGGCTTCCTTATATTGCTTCGTAGGATATTACGTAATATTTGACTCAATATTAAATTACGTCATTATAAAACACATTTACCTAGCTATAAACTAGTAATCCCTGGGATATAGGCACTTACAACGATTAACGTTTAACTTTTATTAATATGCAATATCCATTACTAGGATACAAACACGTACCTACTTGTCTAATAAAAAGTATAAGTGCCTTGCGGGATTCAAACCTCCTACGACCGGTATAGCAGACTTTACATTGCACTTTTGCTGCTTCAACCACCACGGCTAAAAATTCAAATTGATACGAAAGCTAAAGTCTACAAAAACTTGTCAAAATGTATGCAACTGACTGACTAAGGCGGAAGCAATCCAATAAAATTTTAACCTCGGCATAAAAACTAAAACTATTATAAGTTTAACGTGTGTGTCTGTGGCATCGTAACTCCAAAACGGATGGACCGATTCGAATGTAGTTTTTCAAGGAAAGCTAGGTTAAACGGTATATATAGTTCGTACTAAGTTTTATGAAAATTGATTGTGCCGTTAAAGACAATATGTGAACTCTAAAGGAAGGGGTTGCCCCTATATCGGGGCTTTTTATTTGTATCATGGATAATAAGGTCGAAGAAGGAATTGTCATCGCAAATACAAATCATAAACCTAAATATTCAACTGACTTACGTCAACTTCTGTAAACTTCGCACACGTTCGTTTTATCTGTCGCTGTTTATGTAAACTTTGTTTTTGTACTTGTATTATTACTTTGTATTTTCCTCAATCACCCAAAGGTTGGCTGGAAAAGATCCCTTAAAGTGATAAGTTTGCCTGTGTACGTTCCTTTTCTGTAAATATTGTATTGTAATATAAAAAGTTTACATACATAAATACTTCTGCGAAAAACGAAACGACAGCTTTTCTTTATGACAACGAGTCGAAAGGTATCTGTTTGGCTTGCTCTAGCTGTACCATTCCAGTCTTTTGTCCTTTAAGGTCACTAAGGGTAATTTGACTGACAATACAGTTACAAAGTACAACAGAATCTTCACCTCAAATCTCTAGAAAGGCGACTTTCGCGGCTATCTCCGGTCCCGAGATATCACCATGGGAACCCAATACAATACCCTTTGTCAACACACAAAGTTATATTTACATGCGTGCAACAATACTGCAGTAGTAATCTCTATTAAAAAGATACAATTAAAGCAGCTAAACTAATTTTGTATAAAATGTTGTGTGGCATCAAGAATTTATTTATATTGTAGATTATGTTGTAGACACCTTTGTGTTTAGAAACTAGGCGTGATTCGCGTCTAATTAAATTTAAGAGGATTATGAATTATGAAGCTAAAAATATTCTTACACCATGCGATGTAACTAACTCTGAAACCTAGTCCGATTTTTACGATTTTTTAATATGCTGTAGATATTACACTTTTTTTTTTTGTATGGAATAGAGAAGGAAAACGAGCACACAGGCCACCTGATGGTAAGTGGAAGCTGTGACCCATAGACATTCGCATTCACAGGACTGCAAGCCTAAGACTGCAAATGCATTGCCAACACTGAGGACTAAGATGGAATGCCTCTATGCTAGTCATTACACCGGCTGTCTTATCCCCAAATCGGAACACAACAATGCGAACACTGCTGTTTGGTGGTAGGTTAATGGATAAGATGGTGGTAGCGATCCGGACGGACACTGCACAAGGTGCCCTTGGCCGCCATTATTGACCAGTAAATAAGAGTTATCATAACAAATCAAAAGCATAAGCCGCAGAAAACGCGACTAGGAGAGGTTCTAATGGAGGTAGCTAACCATAGTACCCAACGATACACCGTACTTAAAATTCCGTCAAGGTCCTACATAAGACCATAAAGATAACATGGATATATACATACATATATGCACAAAACATTACCCTAATTATTGGGTAAAAATGTTGAATAATAATAATAATAATAATAATAATAATAAATTTATTTCTCAAGAAAAGTACATTTCTACTTACATTTTAAGTTATTATTTCTATGGTGAAAACCAAAAGTAAGTGTCAACTGACCCCCGTACTAGTTTGCACTGTATCACGGTGGGTCAGGATTAACCGTCCTTATAAGTATCACTTAATAATAACGCTTTTACATACAATAACACAAAATTCGTACTGTAGTATCGTTGTATAAGAAAACGAATGTGGGTAGAGGAACAATGCCACGGCAACTCGTAAGCATCGGTTGCTTGGCCAACTTAAGCGTAAACAAGTAGTATATGCAAAAACTTAACATAAAAATAAAAAATAATTTCCACGTTACAAAAATCAAACACTACTATTTAAGTACATGTATAAGTAACTGTAAACTGACTGTGGTAAGTGTATGTATGGCTACATGTGATTGTTTATGTGCATGTGTGTGTGTATATGTGTTGATGCATGATTGCGATTAGGTGCCCGTGCATTGGGATGCAAGTATGTTGTGTGTGTGTGTGTGTCTATGTGTTCGTGTGTTCGTGTGTGTGTGTGTGTGTGTGTGTGTGTGTGTGTGTGTGTGTGTGTGTGTGTGTGTGTGTGTGTGTGTGTATTACACCAAGATTTTTAGTAGTTGCTCAGTATCATCGTATTTTAGTTTCTGTAAATAAGCCTCCAATGATTTTTTACAAGTATGTAAATTAAGTGATCGTAATAGGATATGTTTGCTTACTTTGTTATATAATATGGGACCTAGAACATTTATATTTTTTTTAGCGAATATGGTCTTGTGAGGAGGAGTTGAATAAACAAAATCGTTTCTTCTTCTAGACTCAGGATAATCTGGGATGCGTTTGTGTTGGTTGGTTAATAGCTGTTTGATAAAGAGTTGTCTAACTGTTAAAACCAAAGTATCCTCGTAAAGTGCAGTAGTTGGATATCTAAAATTGTTGAAGGTTAAAACTTTAAGCACTGCTCGCTGAGCTCTCTCTAGTATAAGCAAAGAAGTCTTAGATGCGCCTCCCCAAGCGGTAATGCAATACATTGTCACCGATTGGCAAAGTGCATAGTAAATTGTTATAAGTAGTTTTTTATCGCAAACGTGTCTCAGATTTTTGAAGATGTATATCAATTTTCGGATTTTTCCTGCAAGACTAGATATATGCTGATGCCAACAGAGATTTTTGTCAATAAGAACTCCCAGATACCTAATGGATGTTGTTTCTGTTAGAGGTTGGCAGGAGCATAGTGCTGCATCTTGACAGTCATGCAACTTAATACTTATGTTCTTATTGAGTGCTTCTTTATTGTTTCGAATGCTAAAGGGTATATATTTAGTTTTAGAAAAGTTTAAAGTAAGAAGGTTATTGGACAACCACGTATTAACTTGGTTTAATCCATTTTGTGCTATATTGGTTACCTCTTCCCAAGAGTTACCATAAAACAAAATAGCGGTGTCGTCGGCAAAAGCAATTATTTCCGCATTGGAGATTGTTAAGCGACACAGTTGGTCGATATATATAAGAAATAGGGTAGGGCCTAACACACTACCTTGTGGTACTCCGTATTGAACATTCTCCTCTGTGCTACAAAGTTCACCAACCCTAATTGATTGCTTTCTATGACTTAGGTAGCTACTAAAAAGATTTAACTGTATGCCACGGATTCCCATATTTTCCATCTTCTTTATGAGTAGTGAGACAGAGACTGTATCAAACGCTTTTTTGAGATCTATAAATACCCCGATAGTTTTTTTATTTTGGTCGAGTTTGTCAACAATATAGTTAGTTAGCTGTATTACAGCATGCTCAGTAGATTTGCGTTCCCTAAACCCATGTTGATTGTTGCTTAGTAAATTATTCCTTTCAAGGTAGCTTTTTAGTCTTTTGTTTATGATTTTTTCTATTATTTTAGCTACAGTAGGTAATAAGGATATTGGTCTATAATTGGAGATACAGTCTCTGTCGCCCGCTTTGAAAATGGGAACCACAACCGATCTTTTGAGTGCATCGGGAAATACACCGGTGTGGAAACATAGGTTACATATAATAGCTATGGGCAATGCTAGGGTATCAGCGGCCAGTTTCAGAAAAGATGATGATATGCCATCCCAACCCATAGAAGAGCTATTTTTTAAATTTTGTATAGTACTTTTAACTTCTACTTCATCTGTGTCCATCATAGTCATAGATTTAATAGGGGTTGAGTTTGATCCTACCTCTGGGGTTTTCAAACGCTGCCTTTCAGAAAGTCCTGTTTTATTTATGATTTCGGTCGCCAAGTCTCTTCCAACACTAGCAAAGTACTTGTTTGCATAGTCTAGTGATTGAAGTGGGGATGCTTTTAGAGTAAGAATATCGTTATTATTATGGGAACTACTTTTTAGGTTACAAATATCTTTTATTAGAGCCCATTGTTTTTTTAGATTGTTTTTGTTTTCATTTATTAGTGCTCTTTGATACATTCTTTTGAGTTTTTTTATAATATTATTGCACGTATTTCTGTATCGTTTATATGTTATAGAGACTATTAAGTTATCTGGATCTTTTTTAAGTTTTTGGTGTAGCTTGTCTCGATTTTTTAAGCATCTTATAAGCCCAGGAGTGATCCACGGTTTTATATTTCTTTTTCTGCGTGTGATTTTGACTAATGTAGTGTATTTTTTTATCGTTCTATTAACTAGATATAAGAATAAGTTAGTTACCTCATTTACATCCGAACTGTTTAGCACACTAATCCAATTTAACTGCTCTAGTTCGGAGATAGCAGCATGATAATCAGTTTTTTTGTAAGTACGTGTTAGATGTGTTTTATGTTTATAATTTTTTGCTATTGATAATATAACTGAAGAGTGATCAGTAACCGATGTATCACACACTACTGTTATATTAGGAAGTTTAGTTTTTAACATGCAGTGATCTAGGCAGTTTTGACCTCTAGTAGGAAGGGTGTGTGAAGGAAGAAGCCCGTGGGAAGTCAGCATGTCAAGGTAGTCAGCAGAACTGTGGTCACCACTGTCATTTGTGATGTTTATATTCATATCACCTAGTACGATAACATTTTTATGGTTTTTAAGATTTGACAGGATCTGATCTAATGATGAAATAAAATTGTTTATATTTCTAAAAGACGGGGGTCTATATATTGAAATAACTGCATATTCTACACCGATTGTTGAAACGAGACAGTTGGCTTCTTGGCATTCTATGGGTTCAGTTGTTTTAAAAGCGAGATGTGATTTAATGTAAAGTACTATTCCATCATTTTGATTAATGTGACGGTTTGTTGTGGCAATATTGTAGCCAGGAATTGAAGGTAAGAAGGTGTTTTCTGTAAGCCAACATTCAGTTAGTACAATGATATCAAATTCTGTATTGAATCTACCAACCAAAGCTTGTAAGTCATCAAAGTTATGGTTAATGCTTCTGATATTTTGTGTAAGTATTTTTATTTGTTGGCCTAAGTTTACAAAAATATCTTTACAACTTTCAGGGGAGTTGACTGCCATTGAGTTGCCGATATTGACACTATTGTCAATATCATTCATTAAAATTGGAATATCAGCCATAATCATAACTCCAGTACTTAGTTGGCGTAAGAGTATCTTGGCTAGTCCAATGGCAGTCATCTTCATCTATCATGAAAAGGATTTTTGGAAATTGTTTGGTGTAGACTTGATGTATTATGTGAGTGTGATGTGTTTTGTGTAACTTACAATTATTTGGCGTATTGTTAATAAAAATGAAAATAAGTATTTTAGTATTACAGTTTTTGAATGACAATCTAAGATGTAGTTTCATTAGTAATGTATAAGAGATGTTTGAAGTACTTATAGTGATCAAAACAAACTTACAAGAAATATCAAGCTTTAGTCACTTATTCAAACTCTTCAGATCTTCAATTTGTGCTACGGATTTGATTAATATTGCTGTTGTAGTATCCGTTTCCTTGACAAAAACTCTTCCGTGCTTCGTCCAGCAATGCTTGTAACCATGGTTTTTGCGCAGATCACGAGCAAAGTAAAAAAGTTTTCGTGCTCCAGGCGTCAGGGACTCTGAGATGTATACAGGTTGAATATCGCCCTCGATGTCCATGCATCGAGAATTAAATTTGTCTTGATGTGAGTTATTGTATTCTTTCAACGCTTTAATAAGAGTCGTGCTTTCTTGCGTAGTCTGGTATTCAACAACGATCAGTTTGGTTTGCCCATTTTTTATCCTTCTGACCTGCTTGACCTGTTCCGAATTTACTGGAATCTGGAGAATGCTATGTACCTTCGTAATCAGTTGTCGTAGGTCTTCACTTTTAGTTTCAGGAACGTTTCTTATCTCGACCATCGTAGCACGTTGTGCTCTTTGCAATTCCTCCACTTGGTTTTCAAGCTGGACAATTCTTGTTTTAGCCTCATTCTGCTCAGCCGAGATAATATCAACTTTCTGGTGTAGATTGTCATACAGTACGGTGGTCCTGTCCAGGATTTTTTCGATGTTTACGTTAGTTTGTATTATTTGGACATTCTGCGACCTCAGTTCATTGATGGCTTCATTAAATTTTGCATTTTGGTCTTCTCGATCCTTATTGAGGCTAGCCAGCATTTCTTTTAATTCTGTCCTTATAGATGTCATGTCTTCAAGGTCACAGTGCTGTTTCCGTTTTCTTGTGGCCACATAATTTGGAGGTCCTGTTTCCTTCGACAAGTCTGGTTGAGACACCGAGCGTTGCTCTTCTTTTGAATCACCGATCATGATTGATGGGATTTATTTGCGTATACTATGCTGATACCGGAGCAAACTGATAAGCGGGTGCAGTCAGTGCGGAAGAAAATAATGACGAACTTCGATCTTATTTCTAAGGTGTTATCGTTAAATTTAGACTAACCGTTTGATTTATTTTAAATTTAAATGAGTGCACAACACGGACTGACTGCTCAATATGAATTGTTGGAATGTAGGTAACAATCCGCGTATTATTGAAAACTCAGAAATTATATGTGAATGAATACGTTTTCTCTATTGTTGCCTCCTTGTCTGTCTCGGTAGTTATATCTCTTGTTGCCTGTGACACTAAAAAGGCGTCAAAACTTCATACAAATGACAATCATGGGCCCTGAGATTTCCTGTATGTAATAAAACAAGTGAAGAGTGTTCTAGCCGAGCTTGACTCACCCGTTCCAATGACCGCCTTGGGCCATATCTCGACTATAAGTAACATTATAATGAAGACGAATTTATTAAAAGTGAAATTTGCAGTATGAGGTATAAAATAAGTCATATATTTGCATGAATTTATATTCTCTTTAAAACGGAGTTAAATATGACGAATTTATTTGTGAGCACTAAACAGTTTTAATAGTAAATACTTTTTTATGTAAAATGATTCAATTTTAGACATGTTAAATGTTTTTTGCTATCCAAAAATGTATAATTATAATCCATAAATTCCAATGCAATCTTATGTATTATCTGGATGAAACTATCTAACAGTGGTTTAGGTACAGCCTTTTAACGATTACATTTAAATATGTAAAGAATATAGCTTCAAACTGAAAAAAACTAGAAGACTGTCTGTCTTCTATTAATCCTAATTTGTAAATAAAACATAGTAACAAATTACAACCTTATAGCGATTGTAACATGATACTAACATATTAACTAGGCCAAAAACTACCATTTAAAACTGGCAACAACTCACAAGATCATCAAAATAAATCTCAAGACACTTTCAATGACATAACAATTTTAATCGTCTCCTAATTCTCGCTAACGACACTTCATGTAGATGGGCGGTAAACATTAGAAACTAGTAGAAAGTACGTCCGTTTTATATAATTCGGCATAATGAGCCGGTCCCGTTTAGCAGCCTGCGCTTGCGTCTCTGATTAACGCCTAATAAAACCGCGCGTTACACCAACATAAACATACATGGAACATATTGGCACTTGCAAGATTGTCACTGCTATGTCGAGATTTCATACGCACCAAACGAGAAGTAAGAAAAACAATCTTTGCATTTTATTATACTTTACGAAGCAAAAGAAATTCTCTTTTATTGGCTTTTCTTTTTTTGAGTGTAGTAACGATTACTGTGAGCAGGTTACGCTGCATTTTGTTTCTGAAATGTAATGTATTAATTTTCTGCATCGTCATCATTATTATCTGATAGATCTCCATTGCTAGACATAGGAATCCCCGACAGATCACAGCATTGATAGGCATCTTATATATGTGCCTATCACCGCATTGTTAGGCATCTTATATGTGCATCGTCAGCATTTAGAAATGTAGAGCACTCTTTCTTACTAATTTTCTTAATTTATATTTCTTTCGCTTTCCGCAATCAGCCTTTTTACACATTTTGAATAGATCTAGGCATAGAATAGTTTTTTTGGAAAGTTAATGTGCTTTTACGTAAATGAAAATATGGATAAATTCTAGTTTATCACAAACGGAAAGTTAATTAGTTATGATCGTTGTTAGCACGAGATAAAAGCTTTTCATAAAGACAATGTACAAAAAGTTAATACTTATCTAACAAAAAATCTCTTAGCATCATTAATAACATACCTACTAGCACAAAGTATTACAGCACGCCCCGTACTAAACAATCAGCCATACAATATGACAGAATTAGCATTGCAAATGTGTGTGAAAAACAATAATCCGATTTCTAACAGAAGGACAATTACGATACGGTGTGATAGGAGGACTTGTAACATGTCCGTCTACTTTTACTTTATATCGGCGGGAAAGTATAGTGATAAATAATAAATGTGCACATATAGCTGTCTCGTAAAGATTAATATCGATCGTATGAGGCAATAATCGGAAGTTATTGATTTTGATTATTTGACCACGCACTTATTTAATTTGGGATGCTTATTACAACGTTGCGTAACTCGGTTGGAGCTACCCATTATTTTCAAGTGCACTTATCGAAGATGTTACTTAATTATTATATGGATCTTTTAATCTTTGAATATCCAAAGAAAAGCTTTATATTATACTGGAAAATATATGCAGCTACTTCAGGAAACAAACATTTAAAAAGTCCGATTTCAAAAAAACTTAAACAACACTGTCAATCGTACAGTTTGAGAACAAATTATCATATCAGGCAGAATTTGCCGTTTTCACGACGAATTATCAAGCGAAGTACCAATATGTTATAATAAGTTAGTCAGCCTATAGATAACAAATTGACAGAATAGCGCGAACATGCATCATATTGATGAAATGTAGTGAAAATGTTACTTGATAATAATATATGATGTAGGATATGATTGTTAAACTAGAGCTGTCTGACATTAACTTGAGACCTAAGGCCGCTTACTCGTTGCCAACTCTTAGGAATTTAACTATAAATCAATAGACCTTAGAGCTCAAAGTTCACAAAAATAAATAACTCATCGATAAAACCCATAATCGTACGCATCATAAACTTCATCTAGGCATGTACCAGGGTATAAGGAAACTCGAGGTACTAGGTTCTACAAACAAGCAACAATATAACATTTGTTCAAAACTAAAACGTAACAACTCAAAATAGAAAACTAATGCAATTTAAACCTTACCATTAATTAATAAAGTTTGAAGTTCGCGTGGGCTCCATTGTGACTTATTTTCCATTTGCTTAACAGGCGTTAGCATGACCATAGTCGCGTGAGATTGCGCGCCAGCGGCTCGGCTCCCACGATTCCCGATGTTACTCGAAAATTTACGATTTTACCCGAACGGAATGCTGGCAATTGTTTATTGGCAGCTTGTTACACAGTGTTATCCGTGACATTGCTTGCATTAGCCAGGAGCTTGGTATTTTCTTTTAAAAAAACCTACAGGGACACCTACAGACATGTTTTAGCATTTTTTAACCCGGCCGCCATTACAGTAAAGTAAATAAGAGCTATAGTACCATTAACAATGCGAAAGGTTGTCAAAAGCAATAAGCTATTACTGAGAAGAATTTATAGGCGGTAATATAAATACTTAAAACATAACACGAATTGTCTATAAAATATATATTTGGTAAATCGAACATTTGAAGGTTATTGTAAGATTATTAAGATGCAGTGATAGGAACAGAGTTATATGACTCTTATAGCTGTTCATTTCACATACTGCAACTTGGTAGTGTTAACAACTCACGAACAGCTTTCAGAAATTCTGATTTGTAAAAATATGGCAAACACCATTTTTTTGCAATCGCTTCATGCTTCATTTGCTTAGGTGCTGAACTAACAATAAGTGAAAACAAAAACACAACGCACTGATAGGGTAAAGTCACCAGTGGTCAACCAGAGACCTTTAGTCGGCCTCTGCCCATACTTTGTATGAGTGGGAAGAGTACGAAAGATATATTTCCCACTCTTCGCACTCATATAAGGTCGACTACTGGTCTCTGGCTGACCACTGGTGACTTTACCCTACGTCAAACCTAAACGTTACAGTTTTAGGTATCTAGTGAAAAAGGGTGTATACATAAACGGTGTATAACAGACTTACACCCTTTTTCACTTGATCCTCAGGAGACTTATATACTCTTTTTCACTAGGACCCCATTTCAATAGGCTGTTTAAGAGGATTGTGAACCGACGCTTAAATCGGGTAGCTGTCAATTTTTCTCTATTCGAAATTACCATCGAGAGATAACGCTTCTCATCCCTAAATAAAGTCATGAAAAAGTAAGTTTTTATGTTTCCGTTTTTTTTCCTTGCCAAGGATTTTTTCCCAAAATTCCTAAAAATCGGACTAGGTTTAAGGGAAGAGAAACGTTATCGCATTTTCTATATATTTTATTCCTTCCTCCTTCCTCCTTCCTTTTAACGGAACCACGTGGTTTGGTTTGTTTACATTTAACTACCAGAAAAAATTGAGTATAGCTAGTACCAATTTAAAAAAATTATAGCTACCTTAACGATGCATGTCCGCGAATGTGGTGTGATGGTATTTTATCTCCCGCAGGCAGGTTATTCTAAATATGTGGTATTATACCGTAAGGATGCGCCTGCGCCGCTCACCGTTATGTAACTATTATGTTTGGAACAATGGTTACCGCCTTTGTGCTAAATTATCGGTTTTCCGTCACAAGCACAATTGATAGTGTTTTCTTAAAATGGCATTGTTGAATCGAATAATTGTTACATAATCTTTGTAATGCCGGTACAAAGTCGAATTTACTTAATTCTTTTATTAGGCAAAGATAATGTATCTAACGGTTTTGTATAGCTTCATAGGAAATAAATGAAAAATAAAAAGAAAAACTTTTATTCACCACCACACCTCGATCAAAAGTACAAAAACAAGAGACTGACCAAAACATACTAGCTCTCCCCTAGTCCCCTTATTTTCCCGAAAACAGTTAATGAGATGTAAACTTTGAACTTGAAAAACCAACTCTTTTAAATCAAAATTAGTAGGAAACTCGAATATATATTCACAATGATTGAAATTTGGCATACTAAGGATCTCGATAAAAACACCACGTTAAATTAGGTTCAATTAATTTAGCATTTCATTCTTTGAAATTATGTAGCGTACCTACTCTATCACTCATGCCTCAGACGCTTTCTTTAGCGTATAGTCACTTAACACCTTTAGAATATAGCTTGTGCCTTCGTAAAATTGGCCCTGGAAGTTGAAGTTCACAGTTCCCCGGTGGTCGGCGTGTGAACGTCACCTCGAATTACGTTTTTGCATGCAAATGTGCGCATAAGCATGTCCACGGTTACGTAATGGTGATTTTGATTGCACGTGCTTTGGGATAGCACTTTGCGGACATAACGGGTACTGTTATTTTTCTATGTATACTTACCGGTACTACAAAATACACAGAAGATTCTTAGTAGGTACCGTTATTCTAGCCGGTAAAGTTACATAAAAAACCATGGGTGTACACAGTTCGACTGTAAGACTGTTACTAATACAAAACAAATAAAACAAGTAATACTGTCAACGCTAACACACACCGCAGTGACAATTCTAAGCCCTCGTACCTATAACAAAGTAAAAAAAAAATCGTAGCCACAGAACTGCGTTTTTGTGATTTTTAAATAGTGCACATATTTAATAAAGAAGTTATGTAAAGCAATTGTTTCAACAATATTTCGAAATTTCGAAATTTCCTGTCAGTAACGACATTATAAGCAACGGGAAAATACATTGCCGTTCATATATATGCGGCTTTTAGCGACACTTTCCCAGGGTCCGTCCGTATACGCCTTCTCAGACTACAATAGGTTTATGGCCAGATAAACTTTGCGCAAGACAGAATTTCACAAGAGAAACATTTGAAAGAAAGCCTGCAGCTGCAATATACATCACATACCCATTCAAAGTCTATTGACTAGCTTCCCAAGAAAAAACTTAATCAATGGACGGTTGCATTTCACCCAGCATCGGTCATCGCCTGTCAGTGTTGCCAGATGCTTAATTAATGTCGATGGCACGATAACAATGGGACGATATGGCAACAAAAACAGCTTCATTGTTCGATGGGAATCTATCGAGTCATAACAAAATTACTACTAAGTTGGCCAAGGATTTGCGTTTTTATTGTTTGTGTTCAATATTGTTTTCATTCTAAATGACAGATTGATTTTTACAGCAACGTAATTACGTACTTACTAAGATTAATGCATGATTTTTGACGTATGTGGAAAATTAATAGGTCGTTGTATCAAATATTAAGTTGTAAAGAAACTCAAGTGCAAGTCGGACCCGGACACTTACGTAACGTTCACTACCGAGTACCGTCCCACTCACACTTGGCCGGTTTTTTTTGTTTGTTTTTTTACCGACTTCAAAAAACGGGGGAGGTTCTCAATTCGTTGGGTTTTTTTTATTTATTTTTTATGTATTTCGGTAATTTTCATTGTTACTCGTGCATTTGCTTTTCAAAAGTACTATATGGTAAAGTGAAACTGATGATGAAGACCATACATGGCCACCGGAAGTACTTAACGGTTCCAATTGAAGGGTGGCGATAAGATATCTCGATTAAGGTAGTTGAGCATTGCATGCGGGGCACAGCTAGTGTAGTAATAAACGTTGTGTGTGTGTGAATATATGAAGGCTGATAACTCTCTTCTCCGGGATTTTTGTAGTTTTCCCCCATATTAGAAAATGAAGCTTCGATAACTAGCTTTGACGTGGTATACATGAGATTTGTATTGGTTATTTGGGCCAATTTGCCCATCATTCTTTGACGTTGGTAAATACTGTACCGTTTTATAACAAAACAAAAAACGTTAAAAACAAAAAACATTTCTTAGACCACTTATTTTTTATTTAATTATGTGATTTACTAATTCCGTCTGAGAAAAAAAAAACTGTAAAAGAAACCACCATCCACCTATTACTGTAAAAATAAACGACAGCTCTTTGAAGTCCTTAAAAGCTTTTAAATGTATAATTGTGTATGTAATACAGCGTTAAATATCATAAAGAGCACCAGCACGCGTGTTCTCTATTGCGGGTAACTGGCACAATAGCACGATTTCTTCGTCTTTTCCCGTCCACAGATAATCAGAGATTAGTTTTCCATGGTGGCACTACTGCACACAATACAGTGAAAACGAAAGTTTCGATTACTTTTTGCTATCGTTCACTTTCTTGGAGTGCCGAAGTCGACGTGATAATGTCTGATGCTGTTATTATAGATAGACATTAATGGCAGGTTTCTTAAATTGTTCAATTCACTATAGCAATCGTGGTACGTTATGACAAAATTTTATCAATCGAAATGGAAAGTTCAGGATGGAATGTTACATAGAGATTTTGAGATTTATTTTGACAATAAACCATAATGAAGTTGGAACATGACTATAACGTAGAAATTAATTCATCCATCTATATTATATGTCTACCTATATAAAAGAAAAAGCTGAGTGGTTAATTGATCGATCTCGCAGCCGAAACCGCTGGACCTATAGACTTGAAATTTGGAGGGAAAATTCGTTTCCATGGATACCCTAGGGGTGCAAAAAGAAGTGATTTTTACAAATTCATCCCCTAAGGGGTTAAAATAGGGGGACTAGCGGAAAACGCGTACGAAGCTGCGGGCATCCTTTGATAGAAATAGAGAATAGAATTAATAATAGCAATCGTAAGATACCTATCCTTTCCAAATGAACCGTAACAGATAAGTAATATTTATTCTCGTACTCATTACTAAAGCAATACAATATAATAAAAACCTAAAGTGGCACAGTTCAACAATTACCCGCGTGGCACACAAACCCAGCGTTAACCCCTCACCTGCAGCATTAGACCGCGCGGCACGTACGAGTTTACAACTGTCTGACTCAGATTAACCCTTTAGCGCCGAGGACAAATTATTTCAAGCGCGTTTTAAGATCTAGTGATGTCATTAGATTGAACTTACATGCCCTTATAAAGTGGAGTAACCGTGGGGTAGCCAAACCATACTTTGACCTTATCTGTCAAATTCAAACGTCACAATGACAGATAAGGACAAATCATGGTTTTGCTACCCCATGGTTATTCCACGTTTATAAGTAAGGGCATAAGAATTGGTCTTGGTTTCGGCCATTTTTGCAACGTTTTTGGTCACGACATTTTAACGAATATGTCAAGTATTATGAAATTACAAAACTTAACTATCAATGAATATTATTTTTAATATTTAAGTATGTTTGATACTCATTTCAACTTTAACTGGCAAAAAAAGGTACAGTGGCCACAAACGGTAGTTCTACCCTACTGTAGTCAAGCTATTGAAAATTTTGGGTACCTACACCACTTTTTCCAATGTACGGTAACCGGAAACCGTTTTGAGAAACGAACAGGCTTGCTGACCCACTTATAACTATCATTTTATTTAATAATTATACGAAAATATATTTGTAAAAAATCGTATATAACATTTTGTTTTGTAAACAAAAGATATCAAAGAGTACCCTCGGTCAGTGTACAACTTCCTTATAAATCACGTGCACATTAATTCTGTATGTCTGCATGTTGTGATTCTATTGTATTAACTGTGTATGACATTTGAAGTCTTCTTTGTATGGTGTCATCATGCCCTTGGGAGTTGTTTACGATGCATGATGTATGATCGGTGCAACATTCATTTGTTTTATTACAAACCCACCGGACAGTTGCTAAGTTAGTATAATAGCACTGACGTAATGTCCTGAAAATATAATTGCTTGCAAAAGCAGTACTCTTTGGCAGAAACTTATTCACTTGAAATGGAATTCACGACTTAACTCGTACTCGAGTACTTTAATAAAAATGTTGGGCTAACATAGATCTCTGTCATAATAACAGTGTCAGGTCACTATAAAGAAATAACATCATAATTGATAATTTGCTTTCTGCGACAGGGGTCTCTAGCGGCTCCAAAAATAAATTTGTTACTTACTCGTATCTGTACCTTATACTGTGTGTCTAACATTGGGTTTACACATAACCTAATACACGTAATAAATATTGCTTATACGTATAAATATTTATACACTTATGAAATGCCTATAACAAAGATTACATGTTGAGCAACTTTATAATATAACGCACCTACCGGAACATTTCAGGAACTAAAACTAAATTAGCGATTATTGTTTTAAACTGTAACGTGCCGTTGCCTTTGCGGCCATTACGGACCTAATGCGGCATTACCAGGGTTAACGGGGCTATTAACGCGTTAAAAAAGGCTATTTTGTGGTCATGTGGCGACATTGAAACTACATAGTGAGAAATATGTTAGTTTAGTTAGCCTTATGAACTAAATAAATAGATACCAGCAGCCCGGAAGTTAAATTAGGATAGATCATATTTTAATCACGTACCTACCTGAGGGGCTATTGCCTAACGCACTCGCAATTGACAACATTTCATTTTGGTGACACCTGCAAATTACTATTCGAATCGAAAGGGTTTTGCCTCCTGAACACGGCAAAATATTTATTTAGATTTATGCCTGAATAGATATAATACCATTGCCTTTTTCACGAGAAAAAAAGCTGTCATACTTCAAATTTGACATTGACACTTTTTTTTTAAATACAGATTGGACTTACGTAATATGTCCATTGTGTCGTAGAAATGAAGTTACGCCCTTTTAGAATAACTACATCTTAATAAATTAATAATAAAATAATTATTCATTCTAGAGAAAATTTTAAACTATTAGTGTCTTCCTCCTTCCAAACAGTATCTATAAAACGAATAAAATTAAAGTCTTGAAAATATTAAATCTTGTCAATTGCAATCGACTTCAAAGCAGAACAATTGTTTTCATATTGTATGCAGACAAGCCTTTGATTTTCAAAATGAAAACGATTGCCATTGCGAGTGCAATGCCAATAGTAATAGCCCCTTTGGTGAAGGAGCTGGAAGACTAGAAATTACTCCATCGATAAGAGCGAAGCTCTTAAATTGAAAGAGAGAGAGAGATAGGGAGATAAAGAGAGAAAGAGAGAGAGGAGAGGAGAGAGAGAGAGAGATCTTTACTTATACCTAGTGTACCTATAGTGGTCAATCCTATTCATATTTTCTATTATCGAAAATCGTTAACTAAGCGTTATCTTTCTCGACTAGGGCCCGTGATAAGTTGGTGGGTTGGACCCGGTACAAGGCCCTACCAGCCGCAAGACTTTGTATCTATATCGCAGTTTGTTTATTCAACGTTAACCTACGTTTTTGCGGACTCCTTTACTTTGTACGGACACGAAAGCCTTCCGTGATCGAAATAATAGGAAGACGGCTCTTTCCTTACACTTAATTAGAGCCGTAATTGCCGTTGGCAATCGATGGCAATCAATGCTGGTGCATAAAAGGTGTGTGGGATTAACAAGCAGCCAAGCAGGGCAATATTGAAACTGTGGAGTATTTCAATATTGAGACTTGAAAGGCCAACTAAATATTGGCACCAATTTGGATAGACCAAAAATTATAACTCACGGTTTTTACATTATAATTCGAAAGAATAGATAATTTTAACAGACCAATTTAATTAATTTTGTATTTGATCCAATAGTTTTGTTTTTATTTAGCACATATTTTAAATTTGTGTTGGCAGTTTCTTATAAATTACAACAATTAAATGATATCTAATGATAAAAAGTGATTGCAATATATTAAAACATACCTACTATTCCAAACGGTTTTCGTCTAACCTAGGTAAGATACACCTAGGAGGGCTTCGAGCCGAAAACGAAAGTCAAACAAAGGTTAAATATACTTTTGTCGAAATATCCGAAATAGATAAATATTTCAAAAACTTAAAAACGCAGAACGGTTTTAAAACCCTATTCCTCGAAATGGTTTTCGAATAAGAGTAATTGTAAAAATATGAACAATCCCAATTTGGATCAGAGACCACAAACAAGTTGCATTCGGAGTTCGTTATTGTTATCCAAAATGTATAGAATTGACTGAAGCTGTCAGACGTCACGTCAAGCGCCTACGTCAATCCCTTAAATTTTGTCAGTTTTTTTAAATCGTTTACGTAAGCGTTAAGCAACCTATCTAGCCTCACAGTATTCTTTGATAAAAAATTATTAGACTTACAGGTAATTTAAAATTAGAGAACACAGATTTGGGCTCATTAGCCTACTAATACACATATCAAAAATGTCCACGGATCAAAAACATCCTTACATCGTTTTGAAATTTTGCACGTATCGCGGCGCATTTAAAAATATCAAAATAACGTAAGGATATTTTTGATTGTTGGATATTTTTGATACAATACGATACAAGTACTCTTTTAAAAGCGATTAATGATTGGACGAAGACGCACACAAAAGCTAGTAAGATATAATGTTAAAACAAAAGTGATAAAACGTATTATTGATTTATTTATTTTTACTTTAGTACAGTACAATTAAATGTAAAAGGTACAAATGGCGTACTTAATTCTTAATTCTGTGTCTAACAAATTTAACATGATCTAAAACAATCCTTAAACTTAACTTAACCGGATGAAAATAATAACGAATGTCATTGAATACAATATGATGTGTTTAAAAAAGATTGCATAACTGATTAGTTATTACAGTTAAGTAAGTAGTTGGTGTAAGCTAAATATTAATGTCTGTTTTAGCTGGTACAGGTTAGAAAGGAGACGCCCAAAACACATAATTTGATTGTTTCAAGTAACTAAATTGTAATGCAAATCAGATGTGACGTTCTGTTTTGTAAACGACGCAACTTTTAGTCCAAAAGTGTCGTAACATTTGTAACTGATACCTCCTTTTACGTAAAAAAATTACGAATGTAAATGGACCGCGGCAGTGTTTGACAATCGAAATCGAAACACAATAGTCGAATCGTGCTGAAAGATCGATATAATTGTATCGATTTTATTTCGCTAATCGAAAGAAAACGTGATGATAACCGGGGTCCGGAGAATCACGCGCATCGATATAATGATTCGAATCGATTTCGTAAGCTATTGTATTCGAATAATCGTATGTAATGACCGATAATCGCTGGTGACCTAGGCGCATGCGGGTTATAATAATTAGTAAAAATAATGCTCTATTTGCTTATAAAAATAGAAGGTTACGAGATTCAATCACAATCTTGTCCGCTAGCCAACGTGTAAGCCAAGATTTCGATTTTAAAAAAATGCACCTATTATATTTAAGAGATTTAGGTAAAGGTAATTTCGTAAATGCACTTAAAAACTACCTATGCAAAAATTAACTTCAATAACCTATCTCATCCAGAATATCGTTTTAGGTGACCATAAAGTATAAAACCTACCTAACCTAACCAGGAGTTATTTCGTTTTTACATTAAGATTAATATTTTTGATATTTTTCCAGTGCCTATCGTATTTTCTCACAGCCGAGATTCAACATGAATATTAAACATTTCGTATAAAGTTTCCCAAAATTGAAGTACTCGTAGTGTCTTTAGTTACTTTCGGAGTATATTTTTACACAATCACCGTAACCCGAGTAAACTCGTAATCTAACACTAGTCATCGGATATCGCATTATACTGACACTGCAATACGACACTTATATGAGCTATAAGCCTATTACAAAACTGTTTGGTTTGTTTAGTCAATGTTATGAGTAAACGATCGCTCTGGGTAGTTTATTAAGGTTCTTACCCTTAAAGTTTCCGTTACCTGTCTATTTGATTGTTTCTATGTCATAAATTCAGTGTAAAAACGGAGTAAACAACGTTACACGCCTATCGGTCACAATAGAACAAATACTTTACATTGCAAAATCACTGTACGTTCGTTTTACAATCCTTAACCTGTCCTCAACGATCTGATTCAAACATGCAGATCATCCGCCCCAGATGCAACCCTGATGCTGACCATGATCCTCAGATATGAGGGACGGACCCCAGAGAGATAGACAAGGCACTTCGGCAAATATTTTTTGTAATTTGCTCGGAAATGTTAACCTTACTGTTGTAAAATCAGCCCGCTTAAGAAATTAGTACGAATTAATCTTTTTCGTGTCAATTTGGTACGTAACATCTGAGCATTAAAGTTAACTGTTTTACGGGTCATTTGAGACTTTAATGGGACTAATGCGTAAGCACAAATATTAGGAGCTTAAGCAATATTATTAACGTGGGAAATAGGGTCAACTCGGTTAATTTGATGTGATAAACATTCATCAGGTAAAGGTTTATAAGGAGGATTTATTAACAAATAATTATAAAAATGTTTTCGTTTTAGTACCTTGTCACTTTGATCGCTGTGACGATTCACATATGGCAGTTTAAACATGACATTAAATAGACAAGGTACTTAAGCGTACACATATTTATGAACTGGACTGTACAGAATGTGTTTATGTGCCAAATTAGTTTAATAATCTTATATTCTTAACTTTGCTAATCTGTAATTTTTGACCGACCTCCATATACGTATTTAATCACTATGGTGTAAATCGTATTCTTTAAGATTTTTGTTTAGAATGTGTAAGAGCACGGAACCCTCACCGCGTGTC
This sequence comes from Acleris sparsana, assembly GCA_923062465.1. Lineage (NCBI taxonomy): Eukaryota > Metazoa > Arthropoda > Insecta > Lepidoptera > Tortricidae > Acleris > Acleris sparsana. Next base: position 10,632,239 of record OV281306.1, on the reverse strand, counting down.
TGATTCAATAGATCGCTGATTTATCATTAATCATAGTATAAATATTATTTATTACTGTATTTTGGATACTTACAAAAAAACTTTACAACAACATACATATAAACAATGACAGTATACAGGTTAAAGATAAGGATGCAGAAAAACCAGCTCTTTGGTACCAATTATTTAAAAACAAAAACATTTTGTGGAATAATTGCTACCAATTACGTTTAGCTAACTAATAATTAAACGTCTTACAAAGTAATTTGTTTTTCGACTGTTATTTTACCTTACTTGACTTTTTATAGGAGTTTTTTTTTCATTGAACTCTGATGTTTACCTGAAAAACACAAAAACACTGTTAGAGAAACTTCCTTATTGGCATTTTAATTTAACTCGTCGGTGATAGTACAAAACGACGTAACTAACAAATACAATAAAGACCAAAATTCACCTTATCGACTTACTAAGTAAGGTGTATTTTGCTTCTTATCAAATTTGTTAGTTACGCGATCTCGCAATTTCACCGACAAAATACTAGTTAAGTAGCTAATGATTTTTCAATTCAACAGTTTAACCCGTCGTGATAAGCTTTAGTAGTCACAAAAAATACATCAAAATGTTGTCATTGACTTTCTGTGATAAAATTCCATGGTCAGTGATCGTAGGATGAACTGCTTGAAATGTTTGCGACTATAGAACCCTATCATATTGACGACGTCTAAACGAGGAAGCAGTGCAAATTAATTATTGTCTTTCAGCGACGATATTCTCGTCAGAATTCTCTCCTAACTCGACGTTGCAGCGTTGTTACGAAATAACTTCTATTTTATGGTATAGTGAAGTAAAAGGACACACAGTCCACATGATGATAAGGGACATCTGAGGGCAGTATTAATAAACTCAGCTTGACTGTGAGGCCCGTCACAAGATATGTCAAAGTAAACGCCAAACCATAGAACACTGGCATTTCTGACGCATCTCGAGACGAGCATTAAAGTTGAGATCAGTTTATTAATACGGGCATGAGACTCATAGGCATTTGCATTCTTGAGACTAGAATCTTAAGACTGCAATACACTGCAATTGCATTGCCAACCTTGAGACTCAAATGGAATGCCTCTATGCTAGTAATTTCACTGGTAAATAATAATTATGTACATAAAACACATGAATGCGAGGAAAACTATTACCAAAGACAAACCTTTACGTTCTTTATGCATGTAATGTTTTTGAGCCATTCACTGCCATCAACTAGGAATTGTTAAATAATTTGAGCATATACCAAGACATTCGTTAGCACTGAATGTCTTAAGAGGGCATTATGTTAAAGTTAGTCGGTTTTGCGATTTTGATGTCAATAACGATATACCTATAGATTAGTTGTGAGTCTATGTTTCGGTTATATTAAAGTTGACAGATTTATACTTTAATGTTTACACGTAGCGCCTTTTTCATATATTTAATCTTCTTTCTTTCGATTCAAAAGTTGAACACTTCTTAATTCCGGTTTATCATTTGTTATTAGTGATGTATCGTAAACAGAGGCAAGCAAACCATCTCCACCCAATCTAACCTTAATGGTTACTTATCACACTGGTTTTGTTTGTCGTCTATTTGTAGGTTAATGAATTATATTACATGCATAATTATACCTACAAAGACGCACAGATCAGATGTGATTGTTCAATCACTCTACAACTAGGAGTTCAGGACCTGGAAAGCATCTGCTCTAAATGGAGGAATGCCTTCGGGCTATATCTCACACTCAACAGCACCCATTGCTTTCAAGTTCCAAACCAACGACAGCATCCGCACTCCGCAAAGAATCATCATTTATCATTGTTACGTAACACGTTAAATAAACCTGATATGCACTAATGAACGTTGTAATAAGAGTGCTAGGGATGTGCTACGTACCTTGGAAAAATATGTAGCGTTAGTTATACTTATTTACAAAATAAACTTCATGTAGTTTCATAAAACAATGAATAGCAATCAATAGGTACAGACTAAAATAGAGAACTGCTTAGTGAAACATTTGCAATTATTAAGTGTTTTTTTGTGAAACGATGCCTTTTTACTTACATACTTCAACAGAGCGTCCATTCTAGCCGGTAAAAACCATAGTCAGACGTGTTATTGTATGGATAACAGGTCAAAGACAATATGGTTTGCTCTGCTTATAAAGAGACCCAGACTGACAGTACTGATTGTACTGAATCAAACAAATCATTTCAATTAACAAGTCTTGAAGTACCGACTGCAATTTGTTACTTTTCCTTTGTCTCGCTATTTAAATCCTTATTGAACTTGTATACGAGTATAGTATCGTTCAATAGTCAATGTTCTAGATATATTCCATCGATAAACCCCCATCTCTACGTTACATAATTCGGTAGCAGGCGTACAATGAACGGAAATAATTTGCCGAAGCAAAACAAAATGCTCATCTATCAACAAGTGAAAGTGCAGGGGTCGGCAACTTGATCGGTCGAATCAATAATCCATTTCTTAATGTATTCGAATTAAGATCTGAGAGATATAATGATCATGTTACGTTTTATGCGTTGTTCAATAATCGATTGCAGTGATGAATGGGAAGAAAGTAATTACCATTGCCCATAATTACCATTCATAACAACGTGTAAAAGTGTTGCTGCGAACTTTGATATTGAATTGATTTTGTGATTCATTTACTAGAGCTTAAGTTGTTAATGGATGTTATTTTAGTAACAACTCATCAAAAAACTCAAAGTTAAAATATTGAATTCTCAGAAATTTGAACTTTTAATGTAGACAAAATGTACATTTTTATGGCTAACATAATAAAATTATAATTATTCAATACAATATATTATCATTTCATTTCATGTGATTACGTGAACTAGGTACATTATATAACTTCGTACTCACGGCTACTCATAAGCCAGAGTGATCTTTGCTATATATTTATAATAAATAAGACAACAAAACAAGACGCGTGTGTCTTAAAGCCGGCCATACACGTTACGCACACGGCACACACGCACAGGTTCACCGTACGGTGTCACTTGAAAGAATTGGTTTTTGGTTTTACTCAGGTCGCCTGTACAGGTAGACCTCTCCGGTAACCGTAACGTGTATGGCCGGCTTTATAACGCTAACCACATAACAAATCCGTCACGGCTGCTCCAGACGTATAATCATCTCTTCGCTAAAGATCGCGCCAATGGTTGGCGACGCGCAGTAACATTAATTAGCATGTATTACGCACTGCTCTAATCAGTGCATCTCACCGCAGCCGTTATGGAGCACAGCGGTGTTTTACTCTTGCTTTTTACGAATACAGGCAAAGTTATAACTATGTACACGTTCCCAAGTCAAATGTGACAATATGGGGGAACGCAACATCTCAAAAATATGTCATTGCACCATAATAAGTGTTTCTTTTCGATTCTTTCGATAGATGTTTTTGCACTCGACTGTACGCGTAATTTTGACACGATAGTTGTATATATATTTATGCTTTTGACTGTACATGTTCAAAGGGTGTTTAAAAATCCATTAATTTTACAAGCGCAGTTAATGTTTGGAAACATACTAAGGGCCATATTAATAAACTCATCTTGACTGTGAGGCCCGTCACAATATAACACTGTCATTTTTGACGCATCTCGAGACGAGCATTAGAGTTGAGATCAGTTTATTAATACGGACCTAAGTCAACAGTCACTGAGATGGAATTCAAAGCTGATTCTCACTGACCTTCTTACTTATATTATTATAAAAACGAATAATTATAAAAAGATTTTACAATTTCATGGACTCTATTCTAGTGACACAACAATTCAACATTACTATAGTAGCACTTATTTATTTTAAAAGCGGCAGAGTTAAAAACAAGACGGTAACATGGTTATATGTTTGGTCGCCTTCATCGCAATGGTTAACCATCCGTCACTCTCGCACTTACATACTGGTCAGAAAGTAACAGATGTTTTATAATTTTACACGATCAATGGGCCTAGTTTAGCTGCGTCTATATGGCGTGTCAAATGTGGATAAAGCATCCGTCACTCTCGTTCTTATTTACGTGTCAGAAAGTGACGGATGCCTTATCCACAGTTTGTCACGCGATAAACGCAGCCATATTAGGCCCGCTAGTTGCCATGTGTTTATAATATATCTTACGTAATGTAACCATACGTGCGTCACATAACAGTTCTATAATGCTTTGATTGATGCGTCTGCACGCGACAGTACTGAAATAGATACGTTAAAAATAGACCTACCTGTCGTAGATGCGTGACCTCACGATCGCTCTGCCCTTTAGCAAAAGGACACATCTGATAGAAAAATCTTTATTGCAAATGCAACCTTACGTGACATTAAAAATATTTATTTTCACGTTGGCTGTTGTGTACATGTGCCCGTTTATTTTTCAGAGCAGTATTGGCATGGCAGCAACTGTTATTGCTTCAATGGTCATGTTCTGCGTCACACATGCCGACCTGTCTGCTGCTTGTCTTGGTATTCAGTTGGCAGAACAAAGTTCAATGGTCATTCTGTTGCCTAACCATCTTACAATGTATATTTTACTTCTAAACTTCTTTTATATAAAAAAACGAATAACGGAACCTTCTTGCATGAATAACTTTATTACATTCAATTCAAAACTTATAAAACTGTTTTGGTCCGACTAACTCAGAAGGAGGATAATGTTTTTCCTGCGTGTGTCTACGTATGTGGGTATGTCCGTTCCACTGTGACCTCCTGTAGCCTAAACGGCTCGAACAATTTTGAAGAGTGAGGTGTCGTTAGATTCGTCTTGGTTGTAGGAGTGACATAGGCTGTAATATTCTAATCAAAAAAAAGGATAAAAAGAATAATGACATTTGAAAAATAACATTATGTTGACGACAATATTATCAAAAAAAGCAGTCGGGATTATTTTGAAGCTGGTCTAAAATCTTTTTGCCTTAATATCCTTTCCGGCTGAAATTCCAGAATTTAATAAACATCTATCGTGTAGACTATTTAAGTTAGGTTAGGTTCGTTTTTATAATAATAGACAAAAGTCTTTCAATTTTAAAAACCGCTTTGGAACAAACAACACATTAGGACAACAAATCATGCAACCCGATATAGACCCATATAGAAACACACCATCCGTTTCCTAAATCAAAGTGTCGTTTCCACGGTCAAACCACAAATATTCCGCGTCTGCAATTCTTCAATAAGGGCACATAGCCAATAACAACAGTGGCCTCAGGCTGTCGACGTCAATGTGTTGTTATTGTCTTTATACCGTCGTCAATAGTGATCTTGATAGCTAGAACGGTTTTAAACGAAAAACCTTCAACATAAATAAATTGCATTGTAGTGCTCAAAGTCTCTACGGTGGTAATTTTTCTGGATCATGTGGCGGTATTAAATGCGGGTGGTAACTTATGCAGGGACCGTCCGGATCGCTACCATCATTATCCATTAACCTACCGCCAAACAGCACTGTTCGCATTGTTGTGTTCCGGTTTGGGGATAAGACAGCCGGTGTAATGACTAGCATAGAGGCATTCCATCTTAGTCCTCGAGTTGGGAACGCATTTGCAGTCTTAGGCTTGCAGTCTTGCGAACGCGAATGTCTATGGGTCACAGTTTCCACTTACCATCAGGTGGCCTGTGTGTATAACCATCTCAAGACACGTCAAAGTCAAATGTTAACTCATGGAAAACTGTCGATGCATGAATGATTTGAACTTTAGGTTTTGGTTACATGGTTGGTATATTTCTGGACTGTTGAATAGATAGGATAGAAAGCAAACTTTAAAAGAGCACGTAGTTGTATAAGGCTCTTGTAGAAAGCCAGGAAAACGTTTATATGCGTGGAAGCCAGTAAACACGCTAAACCATCTTTTTCTTTTGACGTCCTGTTAGAAACAAGTAATGCGACATGGTTTTCCGTTTTCTAAATATTTCTCGAAATGAATGTCATCGAAATCCTGTCTCAGAGTCTCGTAACGCATCTGTATAAAGAATTACGCATGAGAAATGGAAACGGAAGTGTGAATCATGTTTTAACAGTTTTTTATCCGGGAAAAAGTGGTTGGTTGCCTCGTTTTACTGTTGGTACAAACACAGAATTACGTGATTATTTACAGTGTAGGTTGTGAAATACCAACTTTAGTCAGAAATACATCTCAAAAACATTATACATATGTAAAGTCAAAGTGAAAAAGTAAAGGTTATTATTTTGTCATACGTCACTTTATATAATAATATATGTATAATAATATAGAGACCACGCGATCACTTACTTTTATAAACGCACACCTTGGATAACAATAACTAAGCATAGAAAAAAAGAATGTTACGAATCTTCTTCTTTACATATAGTATAAAAAAACCGGCCAAGCGCGAGTCGAACTCGCGCACGAAGGGTTCCGTAACATTATCTATACAATATTAACAAAAAAATGGCAAAAAAATCACGTTTGTTGTATGGGCGCCCCCCTTAAATATTTATTTTATTTTGATTTAATTATTTATTTTTCGAGTGATTATACAACTAAATATTCTGTGAATATCTCAAGTGTCTACGTGTTGCCGTTATTGAAATCCACAAAAAACACGTTTCGAACGACAATGAAAAACACGTATTTTTGTATGGGAGCCGTTAAATATTTAATTTATTCTGTTTTTTGTATTTTTTGTTATAGCGTGAAAATTTCAAGTGTGGTAGCTATCACAGTTCATGAGATACAGCCTGGTGAAAGATATACGGACAGACGGACAGCGAAATCTTAGTAATAGTGTCCCGTTTTTACCCGTTGGGTACGGAACCCTAAAAGATGAAAATGCTTCCGGTTTCTGTTCGCTGTGATATTTTAAACTACTCAACAGATTTTAACGCAGTTTTCGCAGTTTTCGGATAGATAGAGTGATTCAAGGGAGGTTTATGTATAGCTAATAAGGCCTGGGTTTTGTACGCGTGTTACAGAAAACTCACACTAACCGAAGCGAAGCGAGGGCGGGTCGCTAGTAACTTTATAAATACGAAAGATTGGTGGTCCGTTACTCAATGACGCCAGAACGGCTAAACGGATCTGATAGATTTTAATCTAGAATAGCACATAGGCTTTTTATCCCGGAAAATTTGACAGTTCCCGAGGCAATAGCAATAAATTACTTCTCCGCGGACGGAGTCGCGCGCACAAGCTAATAATAAATAAATATCGCGGGACGATCTCACACAAATTGATCTAGTCAACAGACAGTCAGAAACAAATACTCGCGATCATCACACAAAATTCGCCCATACCGGGAATCGAACCCGGGACCGCTAGCTTCGTAGGCAGGATCACTACCAACTAGGCTATCGCGTCGGCGGCATAAAGCATGCCACTTGTTTATTTATGGAATAGAGAAACCAAACCTGATGGTAAGGAAGCCTCCTTATCTCTTTGAAATCGACCTATTAACATTCTCAGAAAAATGCCGTCGACTATACAAGAAAAACACCCTTGAACTCGAGCATAAAATACTCTGTGGTAAAGCAGAATTTCCCTATTGCATTTCAATCCAGTAAAAGTAAAAGATTTTGTTCTGAAAATGACACCAATTGTAACTCTCCACAACTCATTTCACAAAACTGGAACAGTCTATGCAAATGCGGAGTTTAATCTAGGTATAGGACCTTTATTCCTGTTTGGTCGAATGCAACCTAGATCCTAATGGTTCAGGAGCTAAAGTGAAACTTCCGACTAACTAATAAGAAACTAAATCGATTACAAACTAAACTTGGCCTAAACTTAACTAAACACCTAAATAACTGACTAATAAAATAGGCATAAAAAATATGTAAATATTGTATATTGTCTAGGGGACACGGTTTCTGTAGGAGAATGTATCGAAACTTTGTATGTGGTGGTTGTCTTGCACTGTCATAGGAAAGTATATATATTTTATTATATACATATTATTATTATTATTTTATTGCTACTACTTATTACTACCCTATGAAAATTCTTAGTTTTGACACATTTTCCTGCTCAAGCTACGCTTGAATGTTTTTTATTTTTATTTTTATTTTTATTTTATGTTAAATTCATTGTTTTATATCATGCTAGGTTAAGCTTTATAATTGTTTAATATCAACAGTAGTATTTAAAAAAAACGACTGACTGTTGAGTTTCTAGCGGCGTTTCTTCTCAGCAGTGGTCTCTTGCGAAGCGCTGGTAGATTTTGACGTGTAAAAGTGCCCGTGCGGCCTACTTACTGAATAAACATCTTTTATCTTTTTTTTATCTTTTTACAATTGGTCTTCAATCGAAACAGTGACGCTAGAGACAACTTGCTTAACGCTATCGTAATCGATTTTCGAAAACTGTCAAGATGTATGGAATTGACACAAGCCCTAGACGAGGACATCCGGCAGCTTACCTCAATTCTATAAAGCTTCTTGTCTAGGGCCATAGATTCTTACGGTAATATTAGTTACCTCTTATTTAATCAGTAATATTAAGAACTGCTAATGATAAGTAGTAATTAGATTAAACAGCAAGTGTAGCTTCCTTCGTGCGTGATGGGTCTTTCCGCATTTTGTTAGTTAGTTAGCTATTCGTCTTTTCGCTTTCTATACTTTGGTAAATGTAACGCATGACTCGTAACTCGATTCGTGTGAACTTATTACAGCGTTAAAACACCAAATAAAGTTTGATGGTTGGTTACATGGTAATATGACCTTTTGATCTTATGTTGGCAAGTTTTTACGCTACATCACTTTAAAAATGTCAGTTGTTGATGTGCTATAAAATATTACGAATATATCCAGTGCAACATGTAATGACTTGATGGTCAGTAACTTTTGTAGTTCCAATACTGGACAGGTAGTTATTTAACAAAAAATACCGTTTAATACCATTCAAATGATATTAGGTAATAGAAGTCCGGAGAAAAGTCTTTACTTTGATAAAATGGTCAATATTTCCAAGAGATAGGTGATACACAAAGATAAAAGATTGAAGATGCAGTTCTATAGAACCGTTTAAATTTATTTCGACTTTGCTTCTTCTGATTAGTTTGGTCCTCACCTCATTTAACTTACAAACTTAACACAATTTAAATTAGGGTTTATAATCAAATTAAAGTAATTTGGGAAGTTAAAGTTTAAGTAATTCGCTAGCGTGTTTTAAAAGCCTTATTATAGAAAGGTTACCCTTTACAAGTATGTGAGATATTTATCTATTAAACGACATTCATAGTTCAAGGGTGATCTGTCTAATGCTGTCAATATGTCAATATCGTAATCTTACCTTTATCGGTCTTTAAATATCAATTAGTTTAAATACTAAATATAACCAATAAGTAAATTAGTCCTTATAAAAATATGCAGAGTTCCCACTGTGGGGAAAAAGTCTCCTCTCTTTTGCGCTACCTACCTATTGTTCGTATTAAATTATCTTCGTTATGATCAGCTCGTCGTATCCTAGGAAAATGGGCGCAACCATCATTAAGGCCGTTTTTCTCTTCTTTCAAAATCGTAATCTACTATTTTTTCTACACCGAATGGCTTTTAAAAAACTTTAGAAATCATAAAATTAACAAAGATATTACATTTTTTAAATTGAGCCGCAATTGCATGGCGCCATTTGATCCGGCGAAATACGCCGCGACTGTCATACCGGCCGTCTTCCGCGCGGGGGCAACAAGCGGGACGGGGTCGCTAACGCCTGACCGTCGGTATCACGCGGAGCGCTGACGCAGAAGATAGTGTTTTGTTTCGTGATTGCGATGCCGTAGAATAACATGAAAAGATCACAGAAATTGATTCAAATTGCTAGGGATTCCTATGAAAACAAAAGAAAACAAAAACGGATGTCAATACGTAAGTAAATTTTATAATAATGTAATTTAATTTCGAGAATACTCAACTTTATTCATTTATAAACATGTGAAGTTCTAGCTTATACTTGCTATTACTTGTATTAATAATATTACCACTGATAATATTATTATAATTTCATATTTTTATGAAATAGTAAGAATCAGTTAGTCAAATAACAGTATTAGGCGGTAAACGAGGAATAGAGCCACTAGATATCATAACGCCCTTCTTCGGCGGGTGTGACGAAAGTTGAAATGCGTTTTAGGCAGGATCGCTATGGTTTTTGCGGCTGTATTCGATGGACTTATTTTTTAAAAGTTGTTTTTGACACTATAATCATACAATTTTGTTAATATTAACATTTATAATGCTTTATTACGTTATTATAAAATTGATTTTATGATAATGAATAAAAAAAAACAGCATTTTTCTGTTTTATCTGTTTTTTATCAAAAGGCCTTAACCAACGTTAAGGCCATATTGTAAACTTAATGTGTTGTAGATTTTATTATTAATTAATATAATTTTAGCATCTCCAGTGCCACCAGGGTCGGAAAATGAAGTATCATATTTAATGGGCTGTATTGGTGATCAGTTAAATGAGGTGGTGAGTAGGTACCTATCTACTTGTCAAGCCAAGTCAAATTTTGAGTTTCAATTTATCCTAAGTTATCTGCTTTGTAAAAATAATTCGAGTGTTCAAATTTAAGAAGTTATACTTTTAAATAACGAACATTGTTGTAGCAGAAAAAATAAGAAATTGTGTTTTTAATTTATTTTAGAATCTTGTATATTCTTATAAATATCAGGATTGTCTACGAAACTTGGCACCCATTTAGATCTCAATTCTTGTGTCGGTTCTTAATATTGAACTTGGCTTCCATTTTCACATTTATGTTTTGATGGGATATTATTATTTTTTGTCCAATAACTTATGTTTTAGTTTGTCATGAAACTTTGTGTAAGTATCTATATCTGCTTAAATAGCAATCTAACAAGTCGTTTTAAAATGAGAGCGAAACTACGTTTGTATGGAGAACCGAGCTTCCTGCGAACTCTTAAACCATATACATTTTATTCGAATAAAAGAAGTTGTGCATGAAAACTCTTTCATATTTAGCTACTAATAATAATTAAAAAGCATATTATATTGCTTAGCAACCGCTTATTAAAGTTTTCGAGTAATCGAATCACAACCCATGAAATAATAATTATTATTGAGTAGTTCCAGTGAATCTGTGATCTTCATTTATCATCATTAGAGATGGGTCGAATACGGACTTTGCCGAATACGATTATTCGGCCGAACATTCGGTTCAGCTCTTACCTAACCGAATATTCGGCAAATCGCTCCAAAAAACTTACTTAATTAAAATCACTCTGGTTTTTCTTACTTAAGCTACGGTTGTTGCATTGATTGTTTGCAAAACAATTGTATTTATATTTTGACGCATATTTATCTCTTTTTGGTAGTTGCTTAGAAATCTTAGAATTTTAAAATAGGATGTCAATCCAACAAACTACGAAACAACCTACGCTCGTTATTTACTTTGTTTATTCGGTAAATATTCGGCAATGTAACCGAACTATTCGGCCGAATACGAACATTGAAAAACTTGCCGAATACCGAATATTTACCGAATATTCGGCCCATCTCTAATCATCATCAACAATTCTACTTCACTAAATGGTGGTTTTTAAGAGCAAATGCACGTTTAACTATATGCTAATAATGCTTTAAAAAATACCGAAATCGCTATAGATGAACCTAAAATATTTGAAGAGTTCCCTCAATTTCTCCTGGACTCCATCATCAGATTCTGATCTGATGACAGTGGGACTACTCCGGAAGTTTGTTCTTTCAAACAAAAAATAATTCTCCAAATTGGTTAATAAATGTCGGAGTTCTGAGGTAACTAGCATAAATAATAATAATAATTAATAATAATAATAAAACTTATAAAATCACTGTTTTTTTTTTATGTGTATATACACAATTATCTATTCGGATGCCAAATGTCACCTTTCTAGGTCACCTGGAAATGGGTTAGATTTTTGATGATCTGTCAGTCAGTCAGTCAGTCAGTGGTAAAAATGCCGATTTTTAGACGTTAATATCTCAATAACTGTTTAACCTTTGTTTATGAAATTAAGGGCTCTATTCTAGTTGATCTAAAGGACTAATTTTAGGGCACGCCACGATTATAAATAACAAAATGTTATAAATATAATGTACATAAAAGTAAATTTTGTAGCTTCAAAATTGTAAGTACAGTCTGCGTCATAAATAGCTGATCACTTTTGAACCTTGTCGCATTACCACCTTTGACAATCTTGTTTGACTTTGCTTGTTTACAATACATGACTGCAAAGCGACAACGTTCAAAAGTAATCAGCTATTTTTGACGCACAATTTTCCTTTTTTTTAATGCTCTAATTATAACAAATAATATGTTCTTACTATATTTATTAATAGGATCTTTATTTTTAGTAACCTTTAACAATAAAGATTCGATTTTTGTATAAAATAATAACATGTTTTTTTGGTATTAGTTTTGTTGATTTTAATAGAAAAAAAATGTTTGAATATTACTACTTAATTAAACATTTCGTTAGAAAAAGTGAAGTTTGATTTAATTATACCTTATAGAGTAGCATCCTACCTATAATAGTAAAGAATACCAAATTAAAAAGGCCTCTGATGCGGTTGCGACCCTGAATTTCACAACGAATAAGGCCTCTTCCTTACTTACGTCTCTATTCCTCGATGAAAAATAAAAAGATATTAAAATTGGTGTCGAAAAAGGACGTAAGGGACAAAACTACTTGATAAACTTAGAAAATTATTAAAAACAATAACTCATACGTATCCGTAAGTGATTAAATACCTAAGTTTAAAATTTCAGATCTCTAAGTTATAACCTGATTTATTTAGACACAAAAATGCGTCTCCTGAAAAGTTGACTTTCTGTAATTACGCCCATTTTCCTAGGATACGACGAGCTGTAGGAGGTTCACTGCTGGACATGCTATCCCCAAAGATCCTCACGTCTGGTCCCTTTTAAATAATAAAACGTAGTATTAAACAATCATTCAAAATATTGCCAAAACAAATATTTTATTCAAAATACTCCTCCATTTTTCAAGTTGGTTAAAAACTACATATGATTTAAAGCGTAAACAATTATTCTTAATTTACATAATTTATGTTTTAAATGCAATTTAAAATGTGTTCTTGCGCATTAAATGACGGCACGTAATTCATTATCATTAAAGGAGTCATTTAAAAATATTAAAAGTAGTAAACGCAAAAATACATTTACTTCCCAGTAATAAATCAAATCTACAACTTCCTGAAACTTCTTAATTTTTTTTTGTTTCCTACCATTCTAGAAAATTTAAATAAGAATATATTTTCTTATACAACCTACATGTGATACTGGTAACTCTAATGGTATCAATTTTTATTTTTATTATGTCATAGAGAAGGCAAACGAGTACACAGGCCACCTGAAGGTAAGTGGAAACTGTGACCCATAGACATTCGCATTCACAGACTGCAAGTCTAAGACAGCAAATGCGTTGCATCCGTCACAATCTGACACTTATATAAGAACGAGAGTGAGGTCAATTCGTAGGTACACGAACTAAAGTTAGATTTAATTACAAACATTTGGTTTTCGATTTAACGTAATTTAATTTTTTTTACCCGAAAAAAACAAACAAAATACCTACATTATGTAACGTAATTGAAAAACACCCACTCCACATGAAATCAAATTAGTTCTATAATACGAGAGGCTAACTAACAAGGAAGTGCCGAAGCCCAGTGGCATAGAAAAATCTAGAACACGTTGTTACAAATCAGCTGTTGCCTGTTGAGCAAACTAAGTATTGTTGGACAAATGTACAAGTTCACAGCTAACAGAAATGTGGAGTGAACTCTGTTGACCCCGAATGAATAGAGATGACGAAGCTTCATTTGTGCAATAACTAGAATTTTGTTACTAAGCAAAACGTAAGCTACCCAAATATATTTATTATGTTGGCCAAAATATGCTAGGTTCGTAAAATAGTTAATTAGTCTGTCTGTCTCAACAACAAATACTAAAAACCGAATAAAATAAATATTTAAGGCGGCTCCCATACAAAACACGTTTTTTTTTTAAAGATAATGGTACGGAACTTAGGGTGTGAGTCCGACTCGCACATGGCCGGCATTGTGTTTTATTCCAAAATTATTAATGAAACCATCAAGATGGAAAATGATAGGAAAAATAGTGGACGAAACTCCTCAGTAATATTTTTTCTATTCATTATACTTTAATGCTAAGCCTTTATAACTTAGGTTTAGCTCGTCATGCTTCTATATTGTTATGATATTGACGTTATGGTACTTAGTACTTATGCGGTGCTTCTTCTCAGCAGTGTTCTCCTTTTAGGAAGCGCGGGTAGATTTTTGACTATGAATAAACATCTTTTTGTCTTTTTTATCGCGATGATGATTGTAGGAGCAAACGTTCTAAAACGTCAATAATTTGATTACAAAATAGAAGTAAGATGGAATACCTATACCCTGTCTATTTAACAGAGTTAACAAAGCGTTGTCTCTGTTGCACTTTTGTATGAAAATGAAAGGGACAAGATACTGCCAGTGGGCGTCAACAAACGCACGTCAATGGCGGGCTCGGCTTACATGCCGCCTGTTGTTAAAATATTCGTAATATTTCTCGTTATTTTTGTTTGTAGTTAGAGGCACCTCAAATAATTAACTTAGTGATAACATCACATTGTCATGTCATGTTAATTCATCTATAAATCCAAATTATGTAATTTAAAGTAGTAGATAATAATATTTAAATATGTGCCATGCAGTGCCGAGTAAACAAGCCGAGTCACAGGTTTAATAGGAAACAGTCCAAAAAACAAGCCGAGTCACAGGTTAAACGGGAAACAGTCCAATAAACGAGCCAGGTAAAAATTTGTAACCAAAGATAAGCACTTGAAAGCGTCCGCACCGTACGAGCGACAGATGTTGACTAAACTTTGACAGGCATGTAAACCTACCTTGTGCCTGTGCATCGTCCTTATCGCTGACCAATTACGTGCATTCTCTGTTATCTAGTATTAACTCTGTTAAATAGACAAGGTATAGAACCCCTAGCCCAAAAATTATTTAAAATATTCCATGAGTTGGGACTATAGGAAAAATTACGGGTTACCTTTGTTTCGGCGAAATATGTTTGCCAAATGTATCTTTTCCCAACCGTTTCATTTGCCAACCCGCTTTGTTTTCTATAACCTTAAATATTTCAGGATTTTATAAAGACTAACCTAACCTGTTCTACACGATGGTACTGAAATCCTGAAACATTTACAGTTACAGAAGAAAAAGTTGGGTTGGCAAATGAAACTGTTGGGAAACGATACATTTGGCAAACAAATTCCGGCCAAACGGCCGGCTCCAAACATAACACTTGCTATACCTACCTACATTGTATGTATGAAAATGGCTCAGTAGAGCATAGTACCTAGAAGTATTGCGTCAGTTTAACTAAACTATCGTGCTCGTGCAGATCGCTTAGCATACATACTTCATTTGCCAAACATCGCGATCTATTAATTAATATTTGGCATCTTGCGTAAAGTTTAAATGGCCAGGCATTTAAATAATTATGTCTGTTCAGTACATGTCGTTTTTTGCAAGTTAGCCCAAGAGGAATAGTTCTAGAATAACGCATTGGAAAGTAAAAGGCGGTTTAATAAAAGTCACAACGCCCGCGGGTATTTCGAATAGTTAGGTCTTATGTCATTTTATGGCAGCCTTAATTGAACCTAGGTAGTGCTATTGCGATGAAATAACTCTAGTTCGGGGAATGTATATTTTTAACAAGCATAATGTGAAGTAACCTAAAGATGAAGTTGGATAATTTGAAAATGAGAAGAGTATTTCATTATTTTCCATTTTAACTCAAAAGACCTGTCTTAAAATCAATTGCAGAAGAAGCAGCAGTTGTAGCAATGTCTAGTCTAGTAAGCTGTAACTTTTTTTTACTATATTAAGTAGTGACTGTTGCACGGTTTTGAAATGTTGATAAACTTCGTCTACTTTTTGGTGTAATCCTCTTTTTCAGTACGAAGATTCAAAGTGACAAATGTGAAATAAGATATGCTTCAGTGACTTAGAAAGTATACATATATTTTAAAAGCGTTAATATTTTGGAATTATGGTGTAATTAAATTAATTTCCATGTTGCTGAGATATTTCTATGGAGATTTATCATCATTTACAAACATATCTCATCGCTAAAATTAGGTGAGGTGAGATTTATCGCAATTCAAAGTATGGGTGACACGTACCAGTACAGTGACAAGCTTTCGGACGTGTACCTTAAATAGCATTTCTCTTGCTATAACATATTGATTGACCATGATTTCTACACCTACATCAACAATAATATTTGTAAATAAAAACCGAATCTGTTTTTACGATTACATTGACGACGTTATCTAAATTCGGTTTTTATTTACAAATATTATTGTTGATGTAGGTTTCAAGTATTCTGTGATTCATTATTTTGCAGTAATTAGACGTTGGTTTTCATAAGAGAAGCGTTTTTTGTGATATGACTAACCCAATCAAGTAAAGAGTTACTTATCGATAACTTGGTGTTTTGGTAAAATTCGCTCTTAGTGAATACTAACAGCAATAACTTTATCTGTAAAGACATAAACACCATGTGTTATACCAGTTTAGAATCAATATTAGATACACTATTTTTCAACATATTGGCCACTCTGGTCTTCATACAATTTTTTTTCACCACTAGCAGTCAAAGTTGTTGCAAACTTTAAAGCAAAATATGAAGTTATAAATTAAGATATGTTTAACAAGAAATTAGTGTCGCTACCATAATGCTCTAAGACACATCCGTTAGCATCACTATTAAAGAATATTTAACAGCAAACAGAACGACAAAATCTCTTTATTTGTGACCTTGGCAGTCATTACAGTGAAGCAAGGTGCTAATTATTAAGAAAATAGAAAAGTTCGATTATCTCGAAAACCATGCAACTTTTACCAAACCTGTAAGTCCTTTTTAGGGACCAGCCTGAGGTGCCCCATGGATGGGTAGAAGGTTATCCATTATTTACTGGGCACCTGTATATACTTATTACTTACTCCCTACGAAAATTCTGAGTTTTGACACATTTTCCTGCTCGTAGCTTGAGCAGGAAAATGTGTCTTATATAATGCTAGGTTAAGCTTTATGATTTTATAATATCATAAGTCGTATTTAAAAAAAAAGACTAACTGTTGAGTTTCTTGCGGCGTTTCTTCGTGTAAAAGTGCCCGTGCTGCCTACTTACTGAATAAACATCTTTTACCTTTTTTATCTTTTTAATCACATTTTGTTGTGGAACTTTGACGTGTCAGTACTGTCAGTGTTCGGTTTCCATTGGCTGACGAAACAACACGTGGTTTTGTTTGTTTACAGTTACATAATTATACAAACGGAGTATAGCAAGTTAGGTGGAAGTGGTTTAGGCAGATCCTGAGGTCCCGGCAAATCAAGGAAGGACCAGTGTAACAGCTATTGAATATGTTTTTTTTTTTTTTTATGACATAGAGAAGGCAAACGAGCACACAGGCCACCTGATGGTAAGCGGAAACTGTGACCCATAGACATTCGCATTCACAAGACTGCAAGCCTAGGACTGCAAATGCGCTGCCAACCCTGAGGACTAAGATGGAATGCCTCTATGCTAGTCATTACACCGGCTGTCTTATCCCCAAACCGGAACACAACAGTGCGAACACTGCTGTTTGGCGGTAGGTTAATGGATAAGATGGTGGTAGCGATCCGGACGGACTCTGCACAGAGTCCTACCACCCGCAAAAATTTATAATTTTTTTAATTTATTTAATTTCTTACGACATTGCCACAAGTGCATTACATAATATAATATTACAGTAATTATTGCAACTTTCACATTGAAAGTTTCGGCGTGCAGAAACAATCGCCGAATGCAGTCAGATGCGTTTTTGTGCAGCAGCCACTTATGTAAACACGCAGTTGGTTGTGTGAAGATCGTTTTTATGTCTTTCGGATGCGATTACGCGGTATTTATTGTATTATTGGCAATTTTAACTACAAGGAGTGGTTGCCGGCGTTTTTTGCGGCTTTTATGCAATAAAGATGCTGTTTCGTGACTGGTGGCTGAAGAGACTAACCATCTCTATTCTATTCGGTAAAACCACATTGCTTTTGACTTGTTCTGGTATTGTTTTTAACTTGGTCGCCATTACTGTTAAGTAAATAAGAGCTATCAGAACGCTGAAAATACGATAAATAGGTAGCGTTTTTTATAGCCGCTGTATGTTCTACTTATCTTGTTTTATTTATAAATATTTTGTGTAAGTAATTGTGTTGTTTAAACCTCGAATAAATACATAGCGGTCCTGGGTTGAAATCCCGATAAAGGCAGATATTTGTGTGATGAGCGCGAATATTTGTTCCTGAGTCATGGATGTTTTTTTTATGTATTTAAGTATATTATTTCTCTATGTCAGTACTTATACGTTGTCTAGTAACCATAGTACAAGCCTAGAGCTTAGTTTGGGAGTGCGTCAATAGCTGTGATATTGCCCCTGAACTTATTATTTGTTTAAATAATAATAAATATATAATGCTAATGAACACACAAACTCATTAAATCACGTATACCTGGCATGGAAAAATGTGAATGTATTGAAATTTATGTGTAAAAATGGGATCATGTTGCCAATTTCAGTCCACCATTTTTGCAAGAGCAATAGATATTACACACACACAACTGTATCTTCATGTAAGTAACAAAAAGCTAACCCACTTCCGTGTATCGTAAAAAAATATTTAATTTTAATTAAAAATTACTGATTGCAATATTTATTCCATTATTATTTGAATGCATTCATATGAAAGACCATATTTACTTTCCAAAACTCGTATATTCCTCAATATAACCTCTTTTAAAACAACTTTATTACATTTGGCATAAAGTTCACATCGCATCAAATACGGGAAAGACTTGCGATCTTTAAAAGGACTGTTTTAATAAGGGTTTCCCATGTAAGGTTCGGCGGCACAATTAAAACTCACCAATAACTCGCTCAACTGTCCCGAATCTCAATCGAAACTCGTACATCATCGGCTGCCAAAACATACCAATAAGTTTTAAGACGCAGTTATTAAATTTATGTCATGAGATCATTTATGAGGTGTAGGTAAAATGTTTTTTAAGCGGTTGGCAAACCTTGGGAGAGGCCTATGTCCGAACCGCAAGCGACTGGGTCGGCGGTGGTTGGCTTACGTCAACCGCATGCTGCCGTAAAGGGGTCTACAGGTGATAGCTCGGGGGACCCCAGCAATAAGAGTTCCTGAGCTGGAAGGCCCCTGCTGTGTTCCAGGGTGCCTTCAGTGGAGAAGGCGAGGGGGCTAGTAAAGTCCACCGCCTGAAGGCGAGCCCACAGGGCAACCGCTATTGGGTGGCTACGTTTTGCCGCTATAGCGGTCCCGTAGCCTCCTCCTAATGTGAATGGCGGAACGCCTGGGGGGTTTAAATCCATGCAAGTCAGACAAAACCCGCTTTGGCCCCCATCGGAATGGATAGGCATAAGCATTTCCCCCGAGTCAAAAAAAACTTGTGTCCAGAAAACGTGACGTATGCTGCCGTAATACCGAAAAAAGGGGCTAACTGCCATGTAATTGTCGAAGCATTGTATACTTTGTTGGTAATCATATTGAATTTAAAATGCTTATACTATTACTATGCAGTTAGGCGCCTTCTTTGGTAGTACGGTAGTATGGTTGAAATGTTAGTGCTCGAGCTACTGCCGCTTGAGGTTTAAGTGAAAACGGGTATAAGCCTAGTATACTCTGTATATGATTTTTACCCTATTTAAAAGTTCAATTCTAATTTATTCGTTATTCTTCCTCGATAATAGAGCCCCATGTCTTCCGTAGTCACCTTTCCCATCTTTCTTCATCATTCCCATGGTTCAAGCTTCCGTAGCTTGGGTGGCGGCCCGGGGCGGCTTTCGTTTCTGAGAAGAGCCGAGGCGAGAGAGCAGGGCGCGTTTCCACTGCTCAGGGTCAGGAAGCACTTTCCTTTGATCGTCTGTGGGGCCATAGGGCGCTTGTTAGGCTTGCAAGTAATAATGATGCAATACTTGATGGGTGTTTTGTGGCTGTGGGAAATTGATATGTACTTACTATAGCTTTGTCGTTGCGTCCCGCGAGTTCGTTGACGCAACAAGCTTATTTATCGTTACTTGTTCTGGAATTGCTTCATTTTCCTTTACATCCATCTCTGTTAATAAAATTGCCCTAGTCCCAAGCTAAGCTCTTGGGCGTGTACTATGGGTACTACGATAAACATACGAGTAGGTATAATAGGGAAGTAATTACCTAAATACATAAAAAAACACCCAATACAGGAACGAATCACGCAAATATTCGCTACTACCCGAAATCGAGCCAAGCGACAAGGCTATTCGCATCAAAGTAATGAATACGTCATCTCGTGCCGGCGTCCAACGCGCACGCGCCCCGGGAAAGTGAAAGGGCGCAAGCGCATCGTTACAGCACCGGCGCGCTTTGATCTGCGCGAACTTTGCGCCCGCGCCCGGGATTGATGTGTGGAGACACGCTTGATTATGACTGCAGTATTTGATCAGATGTAATTTCGAGAGTGAAGGTTTCCTCGTTTATAACTCGATATAGCAAGTCTCCAGAGGGGTTACCTTTGTTTCGGCGAAATATGTTTGCCAAATGTATCATTCCCAACTTTTCATTTGCCAACCCAACTATGTTTTCTGTAACCGTATATATTTCAGAATTTTATAAAAACTAACCTATCCTAACCTATAGGGTTCTACACGATGTAACTGAAATAAATTCTGATAAATTAATATAATATTGGGTTGGCAAATGAAAAAAGATGGGAAATGATACATTTGGCAAACATATTTTTGCCAAACAGCAAACTCCTCTCCAGGGCCTTTATTCTGATCGTTAATATCTAATTGTCATTGGCATGTTATCATATTGTTTTTAACACGGCCGCCATTACTTTCCAGTAAAAAAGAGCTATTATAACGTTGACAATACGATAACATGTCAAAAGCAAAAAAACAGCTTTTATCGAGTAGAAGAGCCGCAATCAGAGAAGAGTGGCGACACCAGTCCACCACCTTAAAACTCAATTTTAATACTATTAATATCCAAAAGTATAGGATAGCTGACACATAGACAAAAAAAATGGTTATCTGCCTTTTGGCCGAAAATAATTTGGCAAAACGTATCATTTTCCAAAAGTTTCATTTGCCAACCCGTTTTTTTTTCTGTAACTGTAAACATATTACCTATTCAGGTATTCTTTTTTAGTAACCTACTTACATTTTCACAGACTTCAAAAAAAACAAGTCAAATCCAATTTGTTATGTGACGTATTTATAAGAAAACAACACCGCAGTAACTTTCGTCGCTGAAATAATACTTTTACCACTAAAATGTTAAGCAATACTTTTCAATTCTATAATTGCATCTCATTAGCTCTGTAACCGCCCGTTATTCCGTTGTAAACGAAAACTGCGCGTGGGCATGCAGCGACCGCAACCGCAAGCCTCGGGAATTGCAGCCGCAAGGTGCACTATGCTTTCAGACTCTCTAATTAAAACTTGCCAAGTTGAACATTTAGCTCGACAAACAAAAGAGGTTTTTAAAGATTGATAGTGTACCTAACCTTAACTACACTCAGGGGCATTGAAAACGGGTCATTTTCTACGGTAATTCAATACAAAGTGACCCGTTTCCTTTGCTCTTGACTATAGTTTAAAACCGACCGGCTCTACGAGGAATAACCATGTTGCCTTTGACGTATTATCGTATTGTCAACGTTACAATAGCTCTTATTTACTTGACAGTAACGGCGGCCGAGTTAAAATTAATACCATAACAGAATCAAAATCAAATTCAGTAAATTGGCCACATACGCGGGCTCTTTTACATTCGGTACTCCTTAGTGAATCTACTTTATATTTTACATCAAAAGTTGCTGGCAGTTATCATGATTTTTGTCAACATATTGAAGTTAATAATGACGTCAGAAGCACCTGACTCGAATATTGACCCACCGAATCAGACACGTAATGTCGATGTAAAAAAAACCGGCAACCAAATTAAAAATACACGCACTAACATATTAAAAATTCTCTAAAACGACCACTTAATCGTGCCGGTTAATAATAAATCGTAAATTGAAAAGCGAATACTTTCAAAGAACCACCTAGCGTATCTCACTACCTACCTTGAAACCTAAACATAAAGCACGATGGATATCACTTGTATCTAGTTTTCATGTGAAACAGTTCACGCCTTGGCGTGGAACCCTGTCGGTGGCACGCGACCATATCTATCTAACTAATCGTACACGTCTATCGTCAGTGTCTGCCGTCTGCCAAACTTGAGCTGCTAAGTTTAACACTACAGTTTCACAGACATAACTTAAAAAGTTAACGATGGTTTCCTTAAGTCTTCTTTGACCCACTTTAACTGTCTACATTGTATCTATACTCGACGATTGTTGTCAGTTTCCAAGCCAGTGATTGAGGCCCTAGACAAGATGCATTCGACTGACATAAACTATCAGGTCGCGTCATGACGTATCAATTCCATACAATTGTCAGCTATCATCTTTTACGTTAGCGTTAAGCCAACTAGCCTCACGAATTCGAAAAGTATGAGAACGATATTTAGAGTGTAAATAGCAACATGATCCAATGTATGCGCAAAAAATATATGTAAGATTGTATATCCTTTCGATAATGTTCCCCGTACTTTCTTGAGAACATGTCCGAAACTTGTCACACCATCAAACTCATTTCACCAAGCTATACCTCATCAACATCATTATCATTTCAGCCCGTAGTCATCCACTTAAACGTAGGCTTCCCTCTTTGGTTTCCAGCGAGAACGTTCCAATGCGGCCTGCCTTCACTGACTTCCTACCTACGCTATACCGAAGCTATACCCACTTAAACTGTAAGGTGACATTGACGAGGTACCTGTTCTTTTTGGGTAGGTATGTAAATCTTTTATTTTACATATTTTAGCACATTTCACAACTCCATGTTGCTATAGCAGTCTCATAAAATAATGCGACACATTAACATTCGAAAGGAAACAATCATTTTGCTGAGTGTTCTTAATTACTGAAACTTGGGAGTTGAAATGATAGCGATCTTTTCAACACCATTATCAAACTTTTCCAAACGCTATCAAAAAGTTTTCAAATCAAAAAGGTGTATCGCGAACTTGATCGTCTTAATTCGAGTGTCAGAATTAATAAACATTTCTCACGCAACGGTTTAATTTATAGGTTAGTAATAATTTTCTATCATGTCTGGTTTTACGAACGCGTTAACACTAAACTTAGTATAATAGACATTACAGCCTGTTTATGTCCTAATTAAAATACTTTAATAGTATGTTGTAATAACTATTACGGAGCTACAGTCAAGGACTTTGACCGAGTATTCAGGGCCTCTATATTACGAGGTAAAAAATATGGCTTTTGACGTGTTATCCTATTGGTTTAAACACGGCCGCCATTAATGTTAAGAAAATAAAATCTATCATAACTGTGATGCAGTTTTTCTTCTACCAAGATCAAATCTTGTTTTTGGGATCAGTACAAAAAAAATAAAAAACGGAACCCTTATAGCTTGCGTCTGTCCGTGCGTCCGTCTGTCACAGCCAATTTGCTCCGAAACTACTGGACCGATTGTGTTGAAAATTTGGTACACACATGTAAATTGATGATCCAAACAGTGCATAGTAATTTTTTTTTAAATTACGGTGATTTTTGGGGGACAAATTAGGAAGTTTAAAAAAAACTTTCAGCAAACCTTATGAGGATCTTAAATATATATGGTTTATATTTATTCATGAAAGAAGACGACAATTGACCATACCCCTCCTGATCTCCGAAACTGCTGAGCCCAAAATTTGGAAAAGAATAAAAAATGTAGTTAATTGCTTGTACATTACAGGAAAACCTAAATGAATTCTATCAACAAAAAGAAACGTATATACGGAACCCTCTCCACGCGAATTCAACTCGCACTTGGCCTTCTTTTTTTACCCATAATATTCATATGAGCAGATTGACCACCTGATGGTAAGCAGTCACCATCGCCCATAAATATCAGCAATGGCAAGACACAGCAAAGTTGTTGCCTTCCAGGGAATAACTAGAAACTAGAAACACATATTACCCTACCTAACTCTTATATTATTATAGTCTCTGAATCCCCCATTTGGATTGATTACCTTGTATAGAACCTTGTAACAGAAACACCTATACTTACGTATGATACAGTTGATTATACAACTATAATTTATATCACTAAATAACGCGGTCGACAACGTGTTTGCCTAGGTGATAGTGACCCGCCTTCAAAGCAAGCAGTCCCGTGTTCGATCCTCTTTATGGTCAATTGTTTTTTTATGTGTTTAAATATTTATTTCTCTATTTACCCATTACAAGTCTGGAGCTTAGGTTGGAACTAGATCAATGTGTAAGATTCATATTTGACAAGCTATTTTATGCGTGTTATTGCAAGTTCCCTTAACTGTGGTCTTACTTGGTATTTATATATATGCATATGTAGGTACTAACTACAGACTAGTTACCTCCCTCCGTATAGAAGTTGTCTGGTGCTATTTCCTCGGGAATAACCAATTTCCTGAAATAAAGCGAAGGCTATACCCGTCTCCGAGCTATAAAGTATCTTTCTGATTAATTTTACATCGGTCGGTCGAAGTGTTGAACAATGAAGACAGGGCAAACAAACATTATAATTATTAGAATTGTTATTTAGGGTAATAGTTTAACAATGATTAAATGCCGGCAAGTTAATTACTAACAAACAGCATGAAATCGGTAAAAAAGGGAGAAACAAACTTTTAGATGGAATTACTCATAATTAAGCTGTTATAATCCTGTTATAACTTGTTTACTCTTCTAACGTGACGCGTCACGTGTCATTACAACCAGCGGCAAAAACGGTATCACACGGATTCATATTATAATGCCATAGTATAACACCTACAAGATGATGCGGCGCGGCAAAAGGTCGATGGACTCGAGTATTTGGACATCTAGACGAAAGTATTGGTTCTACAGATGCGGATACGGACGGACAACACAAGATTTATTCCATACTTGTAGTAGTTACTAAGACGTTGTAGTATTATGTTACTGCCTAATTTTCAATAAAGCTATGGTAACCAAGTCGTCAACATATAAGTACCCAGGCCAGATAAAATCCTTTAGCATTAAATTATTCATGGCGGATCCACACGGGAGCAAATTATTATATTTATCAGCAAGCATTGTTTAAAATCCAAATAATTCTGTTGTAGAATTGAAATACCGCCTAAACTGAAAATAATTGTATTGAGAGAAGATTGTGAGGAAAATCATACAACAACTTGCGTTGTATAAATAATATCAGACTTAATATAACAGAAATTAAATACTTTAACTTACTTTTACTTTACTTCCCGCTTTTGAGGTTAACAATGGCCTTTTTTCTGAACACGCACAGTAAGAAAGGATTTTCTCGTCCACGACATATTAAAATGGTGCTGATTTCACCTTGAGATATGCCGGCGAGACAAGTCAATTTCATATGAGCAATAATGGGCATGATAGCGTTATAACATTTAGTCTTATACAACCAAGTGTTATAATAGCCATAATGGCCGGTGTCAAGGCAAATGTCGGCGCCTACCCTTATCTAGAGCCGCACGCGATGGCAAACGGCTTGAAGATACATCAATCTATTTTTTAACTCTGTGTCGGTCTGTGGCACAATACCTCATGAAGGGGTGAACGAACAGTGGTTTTTAGATATGTTTCATGACAATCGGTCGGGAAGTTATATTAGCTCTGAAAGAAGGGACTAGGTACCATTTTATCGGGGTTTTTATCTATCTAATAATTGAAAAAAGAAATTGACAATGCATAATATAATAACAAGAAAGTGATCGTTATGATAATTGAGTGTGATAATTGATGATATGATATTTGATCAGCGAACTCATGAAAATACAATTTGTTTTCATGCTAAACGTTGATTATTCTTTTTTGTAAAAAATAATTTAACTTATTGACCCGCATCCATATTATTGAGTCATAGTCATTTTGATGTGTGTATTATCCAACATTGTACTCCAGTATGAGAGCGTCTCTCAGCAGGTGTTAAGAGCGAAGTTGTTAATATACTATTGAGATACTCGCGAGTGGTGACACTGTTGGCTGTATATCGGCTCCAGAGCAGGAGGAACTAACTCCGTTTGTACCCACTTTAATTCAATGATTAAGGACCAAAGTGTTTTGCTACAATTTCGAAATTTAAAAAAAATAGGTCAAACATGACATAGGTTTCAGAAAATGAATATTCGGGGGAAAAAACATTCAGAATTTTGTTTTTTACCGTTTGAACCATCCTGTATGGGATACTTACAAGCCAGTACCTGTTAAACCACAGAACAAAGTGACAATTTGATACATTCAGCGTTTATTCCCTACCATATCGTTTCAAATCTGAATACATATTGTAACGTTTCATTAAAGTGATTGGTCTGTTCTACACCCACATTACCAGTTCACTTAAATAAGTTCAAAGCTTTAGCCGTATAGCGGTTACATAACCCTTTTATAAATCGTTCGGCAGCACAATGTGCGCATAATACCGCTAATGTCCGATATCCGGTCTCTATCTAGTCTATGTATACTCTATAGTCATTACGAGTATTATGTGAGGAAGTTCCTGTCAAAGGTTGCAGCTGTTTGATAGATTGCTTTTAAAAATCCCAGGACGGACGTTTATAGACTACAATTATTGAATTACTATAGACCTTTTTGAAAAATAATTGTACTATACTCTGTTTAATCTAGGATGATACCTGTGACAGCCGTATTTCGTAATTTCAATCACTTACTATACCTACGCACAAGCGAGGTATTTAAAAATAGGCGATTAATCATTTAAATTTCTGAACTGCGTGGCTAAGCTTGTACTGATCTATGTAAGTAGTATTTATTTTAAGTTAAAGAAACAACCCTAATACATGTTTGTATGGCCTGTCACAGGATTCATTTGAGATTGAACAAAGTATAATAATTTGCTTGGTGTGAAATGAGGAATTTGGGATAGATAAAAAAACAGTTTTATATTTTGTGGGCTTACAATATTTTTGCTGGGCAAACATAAGACTTTTAAGAACGTTATTATACAAATTTTGAGGAAGTAAATAAAAAAACGGATTTAAGTCAGGAAATCAGCCTGGTTCCTGCTTTATAGGTATATCTACAGCCGCTCTCATAAAGGTTAGCAGAAACATGTAAGTGAGAGATTAATAATAAATAAACATTACCAGAGACTAGAGAGCGCTAAAATAGTGGCACATCTGACAGGAAACTGGTTAGCGAGACGTTTTCTACCACATATGACGAGCCTAGGCTGCGTTCACACTGGTCTAAGTCTAGACCTTTCCAACACATTAATTGAAATACTCCATAATGTTAATTCTTGGTTATTACAAAATAACATAGGTGGTTTCCAATGTCAGGCCTAAGAAAAATTTGTTCACTACGGGTTAAAATTTGAAATTTGCTACTAATTTTTTTTATTATGGGCTATAAAATGCTTCAAATTATAATCTGAAGTTACAAAGAACGTTTGCTGAGCCACTGAACTGTCAGATTTTTAATTTTGCCTTTTTTCTTGTGTCATCTGTCACATTCGTTTGGCACACACTATTAACGTCACGCGTCCATTAAAAATATCTAAAAGTTAATAAACATTTTATATTTAAGACGTATTTCAGTAAACGATTTGTATTCTTACTATGGTATGAGGGCATTGCCGTTTCATATTCACAATTAAATTGTAACCATCCTAATCGTTAACTGCGTATATCTTAATAATTGATCAATTTCCCAGTAATGTATTCCACGCCATATTAATTTAAAATTAACAACGCTTTCTTAGGGTTAATGGAATCTAACAATACAAGCTATGTGTTATAAATAGCATGGTCATTATAAAAGGCATAAACGCTGATTCATCGGTGTACCAGGCGATGGTAGGCAGTTAAGAGATTAGTTTGAACTTGTTTTGAAATTTCTTTTTGCAACTAGAAGTGCCGAGTGTAATTTGAAGAGAAATTTGGTGTAACAAAAGGTAGATTTTAAATTATAACTTGCTAGCTTGGTGAGTCAAGGTTAAATGCGTCAGGATCGCAAACCGTTTCATGTTTTACATTTCATTTATGTACTTTTGCACTAAAACTACATTTAACATAATATAGGATATATTATGTTGTACCTAATACTGAAAAA
The DNA here is from genome assembly GCA_923062465.1 of Acleris sparsana. Taxonomy (NCBI): domain Eukaryota; kingdom Metazoa; phylum Arthropoda; class Insecta; order Lepidoptera; family Tortricidae; genus Acleris; species Acleris sparsana. The sequence continues at coordinate 10,603,939 of OV281306.1, read as the reverse complement.
CAGAACTCTTGTCAGATCACTTGGCTGTCCATCTACTCTGTCTGTATCAACAGCTTTTCTCTAAGAAACAAGGTAAAAAAAAACATTTCAAAAAGTTTCAGTATTCAGTAACACACAGTCTATTAAAAAGAAGTGGTCAAGCGCGAGTCGGAAAAAGTACTGAGGAACGGCTTACTTAATCGTATTTTACCGACTCTGATGGAGGCGATTTTTCATACAAGAGTTTGAAAAAAGAAAGAATTAACAGAGACTCAAAAATCTCTCTGAGTACGACGGTACGTGTTATTCTGAACGCATCCTAAGCCGGTGTTCTGCGAACGCATCTAGCTTTCACCCGTGCGAACCGGGCACAATGCGGGAGTCTGCCGGAGACATCTGGTCACATCGTTATAATTAATTTAAATTAATTGCAGCGCGCGTTGTTTACGAAAAGTTGCATTTTAATTTTGATGCGTTGTGAAATTAGAAAGGTATGTGTACAAGTGAAGGTTTTTTGGAAGCTGACGGCTGCAGTCAGTCAATTAATGACGATTTAAGTCATTCCTTAGTGACGATTTCTTATACTAAACATAAGTTTGAAAAAGAGTCGTGTGAAACGAGTTAACTGTCTAGAGGTTTTTTGAAACTGACAGCCGCACTTAGTTAATGACTATTTTTATTGATAATGGGTTTGCTCTTGACTAACTCTCGCGTTGGTGGACGAAGATCTTGTCGACGTAAAGCGAGCTCACCCAGAACATGTCTATTCACCCTAGCTTTAAATAGGTTTAGATTGTATGCACTCGGAAATACAGACGCCGGAAGCGCGCATTCCACTCTTTTGCAGTACGCATTATGAAGGATGATATTATTATTTATAGTGATGATTTCTCATACACAAGTTTCAAATAGAAACGAGTTAATTGTCTCGTCCCTTAAATATCTCCGAGTACAACGGGGAGTCTTAAAGATAGTTTAATACAAAATTAGGGTTACCTTTGTTTCGGCGAAATACGTTTGCCAAATGTATCGTTTCCCAACCGTTTCAGTTCCGCTTTGTTTTCTGTAGCCGTAAATATTTCAGGATTTTATAAAAACGAATCTAACCCAATCTATAGGGTTGTACACAAATAAGAAATAAATCCTGTAATATTTACAGTTACAGGAAAATAAATGAGTTGGCAAATGAAAAGGTTAGGAAATGATTAACGATACATTTGGCAAACATATTTCGGCCAAACCGAAGGCTCCCACAAAATTCATTTAATCAAAAAAACTATAGGACCTAAACTGGGACTGGTTACTGGTTATTATACTGGCTAAGCGGATATATACCCGTATTACTTGGTTACTGTTAAACTTCACTACATCGTTGTAGGGTGATTGGAATTTACTTTTAATTAAGAGATCTTTCTCGTCGTTCCCAACTATATTTCGATCTATTCCGAAACGCAAAGGCACAAGATAAGCTAAATACCATAAGGTAATTTAGTAGAGCGTTTCACATTCGACGCCATGGTTCCCATTTGTTAGCAAACTTGACCCGATTGGTAGTCGAACTGAACGTGGTAATCGGCGGTAGGGTTGCCATGAGTCTGTTTTTTTTGGTTTGGTAAAAATGTGAGAAAAATCCAAGATTTAAGAAATTTTGTGATGTTGTTCTTCTGTCCTCTGTCCACAATTCCTAAATTTTCAAAGATGAACGAAATAATTCATAGATTTCAAATAAGATGAAAATGAAAATCTTGTGACTTTCTGATTACATCAACGACAATATTTGCCACAATTGTTAATCTCTATTTATAAGTAGGGTAAAGTCACCAGTGGTCAGCCAGAGACCTGTAGTCGACCTCTGCCTATATTTTGTATAAGTGGGAAGAGTACGAAAGATATATTTCCCACTCTTCGCACTCATATAAGGTCGATTACTGGTCTCTGGCTGACCACTGGTGGCTTTACCCTATAAAAGAAGAAACATCGATCAACGCACAACCAAAACCGCTTCCCCTAGGGGCTTGAAATTTGGAGGAAATATTCCTTGGATATCATAGAGGTGAGCTAAGGGATTATTAGAAATTCATCCCATAAGTGGTTAATATTGGGGGAGTAGCGGGAAACTAATTCTACGCGTACAAAGCCGCAGGCGTCTTCTAGTGTAATCTAAATTTAATTACTTGAAACCTTAAGTACATATTGAAGTATTGTTTTTGGGGTTTTTTTCCGAAGTTAAGCTCCATGAACATCTTTAGCACCTTTGTTTTTTTTACTGTCCTTCATAGTTAGTACGTATACAGTATACGTATACTGTCACTGCTTCACTCTGGCGTAGGGTGGTGTTCGGGGTGTGCCCCAATAGTGGGGGCACGACCTACCCAATCTTTAGCACCGTTTTTAAGAAGCCAATAAAAAATTAAACTAACTCGGGATTAAAGGCTTGTAGTATTGTTAGGCGACGGGCTTGTCACTAATATACAAAACAAACAACATCTTAGCCTGATCGTGCAAAGAGTGGTTATAAAATTAATAACAAGTTGTTAGAGTTGTTGGTAATTCTGTAGATCTGCCTGCCCCACTCTAGGATGAAGGCGAGACGGTATGTTTTATATATTTACCAAATTTACGATAATAGGTATTTTAAGGAAAATGACTTTTTTGGTCTATATTCGTATTTCTCCGGTATTTTGAGCTAGTAACCCTATGGCACGGACATTTTCCGAGGAATGCGGTCGGCAAGTGTACAAACATCGCGGCGGTGAGGCAAGGCGGTCCCTTCTGGGCTAACGCCACGTTCGATACGGTAATTCTATATTCTGTTTAGGACTTGTTGCGAAATTGTGGACGCTTGTGATGCACTTGGTTGGAATTTAAGAGCGTCCAAAATGGCGGTTAACTTTGTCAATATCTTTTTTCAAGCTGTTACCTATTTGCATCACTTACATTCTAATTATGCCTCTTTTTCGATATGTCAAAATGCGATAAGGAGAAATCTACAAAAATCTAGAATAACAAATCAACACGTTAACGGAAGTTTTAAACATAACGTCCCGAACCGATTTATTATCGGAATTGTAGACATACACAATGTGTTGGGAATTAACCGCAAAATCCACATTGTAAGCTAATTGTTTGTGGTTAGTTATGACTTTAAGCGATGTCCGTTCAGGTCTGTTGGGTTTTAGAAGCCATTTTTGTAGGTATTAGTCGACGAAAAAGTTTTATTACAATACTATATGAGCTACAAACCCTTAGACAACCAACCGTGTTTGACCAGGATAAGATCATTACCTGAAAAAAAAACAATGGTTAGAAATCAATAAAGTAAGTTAAATAAGTACCAAAATCACTTACAATAAATAATTTGGGTGGTCTAATGTTTTAGTTTTATTTATTTTTCTATTTTAGATTTAGTTAAATTTTAGCTTAGTTTTAGTTTTTAGTTGTTGTTTACTTACTATTATTATTTGATGTCGTTTGTCTGTTAGGCTATTTTAGTAGAAATTCATTAGGGCAAGGTACCTAAGATATATAAAAAACTAAACTGCAATACGACTTGGCACAATAATTTTCATGTTAAGGTAAGGTAACGAGGCTATACACGGTTTTTTTAAAGAATAAGAATAAAATAGGTTAAGAAGTATTTGCTACCACTCCACACCAATAAAGAACAAAAAAAATATAATAATCAAAAACCGTTGAAATTTCAGTAAAAAATCAGCTGGTATTTTGATCATTTGTTTTTTTTTATTACTAAATATCGTATTAGTAATCATTTTAACAAATCAAATTCCAAAATAAAGATTAAATTCAATTATTTAATTCCGTTTACCTTAATGTAAACGAATTCCTGCAACAAATTCATTATACTTACATTGATTCTGAGTGAGTGACGACAGTATGCAGAAATGCGAATTTGCGTTTCAGGTCATCATTTAAATAGGCATGTTCCTATTTCCGGTAGCTTGTTACTGAATTTAGCATTACAAGTACTCTTCCACAGCGTTACTGCCACGAACAAACAAGTAAACTCTGGCTGGATATAAAAAACGCAGTAAAAATATGTTATTCAAATTAATAGTTAGCTAAAAACGTAACAGATGTTAATTGAGTAATGCCGCTCAATAGATGCATATACGTTATTAGCGACTACTACACGACATTTATAGAACCAAATCTGCAAGGTACCGTTACCGCTTTTTACGACCATTTCGTTTTGTTGTTTTCGGATACATATTTCGGATAATCAAAGAATACATATGCTACTTATTTATTACAGATGCACGTTTTCGGGTAAAAATATTACTTTATTAAAAGGAAACAACTTCAGGCGTTAGCTTTTTATTTTCCAATTTCCAACATAAAATGAGAGAAAGGAAGTAAAAACAAAAACAAAAAAAACGTTAATTACATGCGAAATGTAAATGTATAATTAAGACATAACAGAGAACAATAGAAATGAGCGGAGTCACGGAAACGTGCATGTAGTTATAGTTAAGTCATTGAGGACTAAGAACGCCATTTTGAGTCGATTTTGTATGAAACCCTGAGAGGCAGGTACTGAATGTGTCAGACACGCAAGTGATCGTCCAAAGCAAAAGGCTTGTTGCGGCAGCTGGCGCGTAAGCTGTTTTTGTTAACGCTTTTATACGACTTACACGGCATTGATAATAAAAGAGCATTAACGCCAGCTTTCATGAGACCTATTTACATATGTACATTCGGACAGTGTATGTAATTGTACAACTCACAGAGTAATATGCAAAAGGCTAAATTATTACAATGACAGGTATTCTCAGCTAGTGTTAGGGGTCAAAGACATAACCTCACTTTATTGACTTGACTTCTACTATTGATGCATCGCATAGAGATGATGTCTAAGGTGAAATAACCTTAGACATCAGGGTTAGCATTGGCAATTAATTATTAGAGTTACATTGTTATCAAACCAAACTGTTATCATGTCGATTACTTGTTAAAATAACTAAATGGGACTATAAATAATAATAAGAAATACTAACGTCACCATCATGTTTACTTTTTGAAAACCAAAGGCTGATGGGCAATTTTGTATGGACCCCGTCCCCACCCTCCAACAGTAACGGGATGCATGTCTATGTGTTTATTAGGACCCAAAAAAAGACAAAATACTTATTTTAGTAGCAAAATCAATGGGATTTTTTTTAATGAAAACAAGGGCCAAGCAAGGCAAATGATCTATATATGTGTTCATTTTCCAACAAATTCCATACGATACGATTATGATTTTCCAAGAAAACCCCATACATATGGTGATCGTCGCCATAGTAAAAATACATCATCTATAAACTGGCACATGTTTCATCTCTGTTGGTGGATGGGGACATTTTTGCCCATCGTCCTTTATTGAAAAAGTCCTTCGTTGCCGCAAATTATTGTTATTAATCGTTATTTCCTACTCTACATTACAATAGCATAAATTAATGACGTCTACACCTAGAAACGTCGTTTTGTTGTTGTGTAAGAAAACAAAATGCGCGGAAACGTTAAAAACAATAAATATAATTATAATTTATACGTAAATGACGAAACAATGCATTAACAAGAAAAAAGGCACATCCCGATTTGGCGCGTTATTGTAATCAATATTGAAACAGCATTTAATTTAAGCTGAAAATCATGTATCATATTTTTCTTTTACGACGTTTCTTAAAATTGAGCGAATACCAGGTGAGTAAATACAATATTATTATCTCCCGCGCAATAAGTGCGTAGGTTATGAAAACAATTGAAAATTGTCCCCAGGAATTGTGACAGAGTGGTGGTTTGTGTAGGAGAAACTGTTAATATTTGATGTTGTTTGATTTCAAATTATACATAAATTTAGTAAATACTCATAATTTAATTATTATTCCGTAACAAAAGAAAAATACAATGATGACAATGTGGATTCAACTCTATAGGTTAAAGGCCAGCTCCGTCATCAATATTAGCATCATACAACAAGTATAAAAGTCTCTTCGAGTAATTCGGTTTGTCTATCCGTTTGTCCGCTGCATTCTTTAAAACAACGCAACAGGTTTCCATCTATGGATGTGGTTTTAAGCCTGTAATGCATTTCAGAATGTCCATGTGTGACCCCACCCGGGCGAAGTCAGGGCAGTTTGCTAGTTTACAAACCAAATGGAGCCGATATCGTGCCCTTGACAGTGAATCTTTTGTAAATAACAATGTTTTTTCTGCGAAAAAAGGAACTTGAGGTTTTTAATAGGAACAATAAGTGATGAAATCACAAAAAGTTCAGTTAATGTAATTGCAGTTGCTTATATGGATTAATTTAAAAATTATAGGCAAAAAACGTCTAAAGGTCATGGAAGTTACAAATCACCTTAGAATATAATCATTTCTTGGGGTAAGTAAGTACTTATACGTTGTAAGTTTCACGGCGATCGTAGCAAATAAGATTGGATGTATTTTACAGAAACATCACGACATCACTCACTTAACCTAATGTCATGTCAAAAACCTTTATCACGCATAATGCAATGTTACTAATTTTCAAACATAAAGTAGTCGTAACTTGATTACAATACAATGAAGTACATTTCAAAATGCCCCGTGCGATGTCATCAAATTTCACTTTGTCGTTATGAAACGCATTGACCGCCTCTAAAGAGTTGTAGAGTCTATAGTTTACGACGTGCACCTTATACAGCTCTTATAAAGCTTATTATAAGTGTAATTGGCACTGGAAATTTTCACAACCAAGCCAAGTTACGTCACAAGAATACATCTTTTGTGAGGTGTTTGATACGCCTTTCAGTGGTTGAACAGTGAACCTACAAGCGTCTCTGTCACAATATTGTCTGGCCTAGTACGTATACCATTTACCGTCTGTGTGTTGACGTCAATGTATTGATCCATTTGTATTGTTAATATAATACAAAAGATTGATCGCTTTGAATTGCACAGTTTGCTCTGCCTACGTAGGTACCATCAAGTACAAATAATTGGATAACGTGAATTGCTGATTTGCAATATAATTAAATTAATGGAGCACCATGACGATGATGCTGAAATTTCAATTGGTTCAATATAATCAATTTTAGTTTAAGCTTGTATTTTTAATAACTAGTTAACTACAATTTTTCTAAAATTACTCAAAAAATATTGCCTAATTGAAATCTGAATAAAAAGGGTAACGATTTTCTTCTTCTTCTTTTTTTTATAATGGTGGCCCACCGCGGTATTTTGCTGAGATTTCGCCAGTGTCAAGCGTGTAGAGTAAATCAGTAAATATAATAAATCAAAAGTACAAAGCCGGACATCTTTCAATCAGCCATCTTCCCTCCCCGAAGGTTACCGAAAGCGGGTAATTTTTTTTTTTTTTTTAATATTTTGTCGCGTTTGTATTGGTAAAATTCGTTGAAATTCTTACAAGTTATGGCAATACCTTACTGTGGTTCTAGACAAGATGCATTGCGAGATCGATAGCGTTATCGAAAATGCGTCAAGCGCTTAAGTACATCAATTCCATACATTTTGAAGGTTGTCGAAAATCACTTAAAGATCTTAGGCCCTAGATCTCTGTAAATATATAATACCTGTCTCACCCGCCAGTGATACATTCTTTGACATAATTATTGTACCTGTCAAGAGCCCTGCAAATTCGTTGAAATTCTTACAAGTTATGGCAATACCTTACTGTGGTTCTAGACAAGATGCATTGCGAGATCGATAGCGTTATCGAAAATGCGTCAAGCGCTTACATCAATTCCATACATTTTGAAGGTTGTCGAAAATCACTTAAAGATCTTAGGCCCTAGATCTCTGTAAATATATAATACCTGTCTCACCCGCCAGTGATACATTCTTTGACATAATTATTGTACCTGTCAAGAGGCCTGCAATTAAATTACTTTCGCGAAACCGCAGTTGCATAAGGACCACATACAAGTTTTACAAATAAAACCTGAATGCGAGCCTTTTTTGCTCCCATTTTCGAGTTTGTCCAGTTTATATCATACGTAACGCTTTCTCCGCCCTATTACGCCGACTTGATGACCGTTACATAACAATGCATGGGTCATTTTCTGGCTCTTCCATGTGTGTCTTCCAAACGAGGTGGAAATTTCCGGCCCAATACGCAACTCAAATTGCCATGGATTTCTTCTCAAAAATCGATTTCTTTTATGTACCTATTATGTTCATAGGCACCTTACTCAGTCGATCGTTAAAATTTCTACATGCGCAATGCTGGAACTACCTGGCTAACAATAGTTATTCAATATAATATTTTCTCATCTTTAAAATGTTTGTGATTAGGCTGGGGCCTTGTCCACAAGCAGTTGCTACCATTACTATGAAAGCCTCTTCTAATCGGTAAAACAATATTGCTTTTGACATATTATCGTATTATCAACGTTACCAAAAGAATAGAACCATACGAAGACCAATATTGTAGTAAGGAGTTTAAAAATGAACGAATATATGTAAAGGAGCGTCCCCACTGAGATTCACGTGAATATTCGAGTGGTGTGGACGTTGAGCCGAGCGTTACAAAGCTTATAGTCGATACCATCAGACTTGTTTTTTTTAGTAAACACTTTTATAACCTCAAAAAGATCCTTTTCGCCTAAATGAACAATCTCCTCATTAAAAACAATCCATGATGTAACCTTCAGTAGATTTATTTACCAGAAAACGACCGTTTTAGTCAGAAACGACGAATTTAGTGTTTACTAAATAAAACAAGCTAAATGGTATGGACTTTACAGACCACTCAATGTTCCGAATGTTCATTACACGCGAATTGTCTCATAGGCGAGCGTCCCCACGCTCCTTAAGATGCATGCAACCTTTTTTTAGGCCAGAGCAAACTTTTTAGGACTACTGTTCAAACTTCTCTATAATGCTAAGGCCTTTGATAGTAAGTGCTAAGCTTCAGCAACAGAGTGTACAAGCAAATACATTTGTAATGTTTATTCATGTGTAGCTAATTAATAAACACTTAATAATACATTACGATTCTATGCAACAGTCGATTCGTTCCCAATGTGTCTTCGGGCAATCGATGGATACATTGATAAGATAATGGCTCTACAATACAATCGACTTCTGCGTGTTGATGAAACGTGGCTGTATGGGTGAATGCACACGTCTTGAATACGTATAAATTCTCATTTATTGTCTATTTTTACGATGCCGAGGCACACAACGCTAGTGAGAAAGGTCAATATAGGGTTTTCGGTTGCTATGCAAAATGCCATTACGTTTTGAATGATGGTGGCAAAATCAATGTTATGTACCCATTTCACCAATGTTAACCACTTAACAGACGATTAGTGAGAGCGTTAACAGCTGTCAAAATGTATGAACTAAGGTTTAAAGATATTTATTCTCAAAAAAGACATAAGTCACTTACATGAGAACACATTGCAAGTATATAAACTTAAATGTTCGTCCCAATTTATTTTTTATTTTTATGTTCACTTAATGTATTTTTTTTGTTATGTTGTAGGTAGGTAGGTAAGTAAGTTGTTTGTTAACTATTGTAAATATGCTGTAATAATTTGGTTTTAAATGCATTAAGTGAACTTACACGTTTTAAAGCAGACGGTAATTTATTATAAAGCTGTGCACCTTCAAAAGTAAACATTGTTTTCCCTAATTGAGTTCTTATCTTCGGTAATACTAAATAACTTGCGCGTCGGGTAGATCGTTTTGTTATTTGCTTCTTCTTCGTAAAGGATAGGTTAGTATGGAGTGAGCTGTTTAATATTTTCCTTACCAATATACAAGTGTTATATGTGTATAATTGTTTTAAGTTCATTAGTTTAGTTTCTTTATATATGAGTTTAGTGGGTGTTAAAAAATGGTAGTTAAATAGTATTTTTATGATTTTAACTAACAGTCGGTTAACATTGATTACATATAACATCGTTTCGTGAAATTAGTAGGTACTTAATGTCTTTAATCACAAAACAAAACTAAATAATACTATATTTATTTAAAGGGGTTTTCACGTTTTGGCAGTAAATTATGGGTTACTAATGTCTTGCACAATTTTTTTTGGCATAATTCATCATTTCGCACGTAATTATCATTTGGCATAAAGTCTTTTTTTCTGAAACCGTGTACTTTTCAGGATTGACATAAAATAAACCTAACCTAACCTATTGGGTTCTATGCAATGGTATTTTAAATAATCCTGAAAAGTACACGGTTTCAGAAAAAAAGACTTTATGCCAAATGATGATTGTGCGAAATGATGAATTATGCCAAAAAAAGTTATGCCAGATGAAGGGAACCCGTAAATTATTGGACATGTGCAGAACTTACTAAAATATCGCACTGATAATATAAATGCGAAAGTTTGTATGTGTGCGTGTTAGTTTGTTACTCATTCACGCTGGAACGGCAGGACGAAATTTAAAATACAGATAGCTTATACCTACTCGGGATTAACACATAGGTTAAACGCGGACAAAGTCGCGCGCAGAAGCTACTAGTACTTTTGTACATCTAAAATGGGACTTAATCGCGTGAAATATATATATTTTAAAACAGTAAACGTCGCGAAAGTTTAAAAACAACAATTAATAAAATATCACTTCCCACAGAACTTATTAAAATTAAATTGAAATATAGATAAGTTTCCTGATTTTTTTCTAAATTAGGCCGTTGGCACAACTTATGCACCTGTTTTGTTTTAACTTAACGGAATCATAATTTATTTTTTCCGTGCATTGAGCTAGATACCTATTAGATTACGTTCCTTTATTCATTAAATCAATTCGAATTCAAGGGCGTGTCATTGATTCCCATGGAGGATTGCATTAGTTTCCTATTCACTTCCGGATGTAAACACATTGCCATTGAATAACAAGCCAATAATGTACGAGTACCTACCCGTAAGTTCAATTATTAACCGTTCAAAAAAGAAGACTCACAATTTGTCACGTTTTTATTTTTTTGCTAGTTGCAATGTAAAAGGCGGTAAAGATCGATTACGGTCTTTTACGTTTTTTGTTATTTTCTTGTATAAGTGTGAGGTTTTGTTCTAATGCCATTACTTTAACACACTGCGTGCTCAAACTGGGCTCTGATATTGAGTGTTTAAAAAACTAACTCGAAATGCGAAAGTGCTGGAACAGTCTCCCTCCTCCGCTCCGTGCCCTAAAAACAACGGGAGTTTTTAAGACGAAATGTCGGATTTTTGTGCTTGAGGCGCAGATTGGGCAATGAAGCGAGTCATTAGGTTTAGGTCTTTATAATATCTATGTTATATAATCGTGAATCTATTTATTACTTTAATATATTCTTAGTACATTGTCTATCTATAAAACTATTTAATAAAACGAAATCATTAAATTACCTTCTTGTCCCATGTTCTTTTTTGTATTTTCGCAAACGTCGCGTCTCGTGGAGCGGTGGCAGGCATGGCCGACTTCCACGTTCGGCCGGGTTGCCGAGTGATCGAGAAATGGCGGTACTTTCGTTTCGCTATGTTGCTTGTTGGGTGGCTGCTGCTATATTGCTATGTACGAGTCAAGCACATTACTTTTTTCTTTTTTTATTTGTAAAATTAGTTACTGTTTTACTGTTAAGTCTGGGAATGTTGCGTATATCATTTTTTGGAATATATGAAACTGGTAATATGCGTAATCCATACCTTTGAAATTGAAACTGGCCGTCACTTGCAACGATCCAACAGGAAATGGTTGTGTTGTTCTGGTGTTGTCACACAAAAACTTTATTAGTATTTTTTAAGGGGTTTATTAGTATTTTTTAAGCTTAAAACAAATATTAATTTATTATATTTTTATTTATTCATCTATGTATAAAATTGTCGCTAGTGTTTGTAATGTTACCTGTTACCTGTTTACTGTTACCCATTTTTATGTTTAATTTAGGTTAGTTTTTAAGTCAGGGTCCCTCTGAAAATCAGCGCCGCAGTTTAACTGCGGCACAATGCTGAGAGGGATCCTATTCGACACATTATTATTGTCTTCCTTTCTCCTTTAATTTTTTCCATTGTTTTCTTATGTGTGTTGAATAAATATTTTCTATTCTATTCTATTCTAAATGGATTTTACGTAAGGTTGGCATGGGTTAGTTGGCAACGTTAGTCTTAAGGTGGATTCACAATTAAATATTTATCCGAAACTATATAAAAGTGATATTATATCACTTGATATTTGTAGTTGTATTACTGTAATTTACCTTTAAATTAAATAGGGAATCCATCCCGGGGATAAAATCTAAAAATAATATACAGTGGAGGCGGAATTAATTACAAACGCTTGCATTTCCCCATGCCATTAGGTACCTAGAAATATGAGTTATCGAATTAGATTTAACTTATCATCATTAATTAATATCTGTTAATAATGGAGCATTTATTTTCCTTTTGATTTAAACAAACAATACAATAATAATAATAATTTAACTTTGTATAAACAACGCCGAAGTTCTTTTATAAAATCAAAACTTTGTTGTGAACATACAATAGATAAGTAGGGAATTGATTTAAAACCTGAGCTTATCTATCTCTCAAACCCATTTAGGAGTAGATAATTAATTAACCAAATTTTAGTATAAAAACAATATAATATATACTTAGGGACCATCAGCAAGACCGTTTGTTAATCTTATCATCTTATAATAAGGCTCACTAGTGTTCAGTTAAACAGTGATGTTGATTATACTAACTTTTCTATACGAGTCGAATGCTCTGTCCCTCGCACTCTATAGGAATACTGTGAGGGACAGAGCATTCAACTCGCTAGCGAGTACGGTTATTGTAACTCATGGTAAGGGTGCTGGTTGACGTAAGAACGCGTGTTTTGTTCGCGAGTTCTTAAGCCTGTGTTTCCACTAAATGTTAAATTTAGTAAAATAATTAGGCCTCGCAGTATTCTTATAGAGTGCGAGGGACAGAGCATTCTACTCGCTAGCGAGTATGGTAATTGTAACTCATGGTAAGGGTACTGTTTGACGTAAGAACGCGTGTTTTGTTCGCGAGTTCTTAAGCCTGTGTTTCCACTAAATGTTAAATTTAGTAAAATGATTAGGCCTCGCAGTATTCTTATAGAGTGCGAGGGACAGAGCATTCTACTCGCTAGCGGGTACGGTAATTGTAACTCATGGTAAGGGTACTGTTTGACGTAAGAACGCGTGTTTTGTTCGCGAGTTCTTAAGCCTGTGTTTCCACTAAATGTTAAATTTAGTAAAATGATTAGGCCTCGCAGTATTCTTATAGAGTGCGAGGGACAGAGCATTCTACTCGCTAGCGAGTACGGTAATTGTAACTCATGGTAAGGGTAGGTACTGTTTGACGAAAGAACGCGTGTTTTGTTCGCGAGTTCTTAAGCCTGTGTTTCCACTAAATGTTAAATTTAGTAAAATAATTAGGCCTCGCAGTATTCTTATAGAGTGCGAGGGACAGAGCATTCTACTCGCTAGCGAGTACGGTAATTGTAACTCATGGTAAGGGTACTGTTTGACGTAAGAACGCGTGTTTTGTTCGAGAGTTCTTAAGCTCGTGTTTCCACTAAATGTTGATACCTGCTTATTATGTTTACCGTGGGTTCGATTCGCAAAACCTGTTTTCTAAATCTTTAATACAATGTCTAACTCGAATTAGCTTTAAGGAAGAGAAGTTTTTTTAATGGTATAGGAGGCAAACGAGCAGAAGGATCGCCTGATGGTAAACGATTACCGTCACACATAGAAATATGACTTATAGTATTTGAGCCCCTCAAGTCATTTAGTTTCATTTGTTTTGAATACTAACCAGGTTAAAGTTTTGATTTAAAAAAAAAATCGTTCTACCTGGTTAGTGTTATCATCAAAATACATATTTTTTATCATACTGAAAGCATTCCTTACTATAAGCTTTTTTTATAATCAATATTATTAGATAATAATTTCGCACAATTTGACAACAACGAAAAAGTAAATATATTTCTAGATTAATATTAATGCAAGCAAAGTTACTATTTTATGATAATATACCTAATACCATATTTGATTAATTCTACAACAACATATTTAACAATAAGCACCATAACATAAAGACTTAACTCCTAGTGTTGTTTTCAAAGACCGGTGCTATTATGAAGCCCGTGATAATCGCAGTCGCATGCAAACGCGTCGCGGTGGCCACCATTGACCACCTTTTAGCACTCTGGGACTTTCCGAGGTTATTTTCACTAGCAACACCTGGGTGACAGAATTAATTAACACTAGCACATCAAACCGGATTGTTTTGTTCGCGTACGTTTGAATTTAGAATACTTAAGTTTTTTCCTTTTAATGTTTGTTATAACTTATAAATACCCCACGGGCATTTAGGTTGCGTCAAGCGTTTTTTAATAAAATCTGATTATTATGTACTTATACCAAAAGCTATTTTAAATTAGATAGATAGATAAATCTTTGTTTTGTGGCATATGTATGTAAATGAGTTAGTATTTAAATGAGTTTTTACACATTAACGACAATTTAAAACGTCTCTAATTTGTAGGTATCTTGTTTTTAATTGATAATGATTCTGTTAATTAACATAAAACAGTACTCTTTAGTCCACTTGCAGCGAAATTACGACTTAATAATTTTAACCTTAAAGTTCCATAGATGTTGATATTTAAAAAAAAAGAGTTATTTGTAGTTTTCCATCAAATTACCTTTTTACATAAAATTAAGTTAAGAGCAATTTTTGTTTAATCTATGGCAAAGGTAGCACAAAAATAAAGTGACGCGCTATTCGCGCCAAACAGCTAAAGTAGTTTTAAATTTAGAACATATTTTCCTTTTAGTTTTGCATAATGCGCACTTTGTTTGCCTCATCAAAGGTGCGGCGTTGTCGTTTTATTTCATAATTCCAGTTTTAAATGCAAATTTCGGAGGATCGACTCAAAACATCGGTTAGAATATTAGCGATCAGTTTTATCATCAATAATGTCGGTCCATTAGTGCCAATAATATTGAAACATCTTTGAAATTGCACGGTGATAAAGTGTGGAATAATTACAAGGTGACACGTGCTTTTATGTCGCGATAGTTTTGAAATAATTAATTGCCAATATTTTGTAATTCTTTATCTGATCTAAGTATGTTAGAGAACTAATAAGTATGTTAAGTTGAAATTGACAGTTTTGAGATTTTCATATAAATACACAATAACATAAAATATGTAATTCTTACAAAAAAGTAAAAGGAAGTACATTCAAGTCAAGTCAATGACACATGTCATTCCAGGACAAATGATAAAATCAAACACAAGAATCCATACTAATACCAAACCTATATAAAGATAAACACTGAGACGATTTCGAAGAAATTTTATATAGAGATAGCTTGAGTCTTGTCTTGCGAACATTTTCAGTTTCCAAGGGAATATGCATTAGCTAGGAGGTTATACATTGAACTGTGATGACAGGTAACAAGGATTGACCTTTTTTCTTTCTTTTACTGTAACTAGGAATTCTTAGGTTATGATAAACTGTCAAAATTATAATAAAGTTATGTCAACTGAAACGCGGTAGCCGGCCGTGGAAGGCCGCACGTTGGCCGGCGAAGGTGAATTGATTATATTCAAGTTATCGAACTAGTTCTGCGGATAAAGCCTAATTTGTACGATATGCTACAATTAATTTAAATCCGCTAGTGTTTGCACCCACGTGCGGATTCTTGGTTTATTAGATATTTAGATTTACTTTCACGCAATTTTACTAAATTATGATGATAAACTACCTACAAACAAAACCTTATCATCATCATCATCATCATAATCAGCCGCAAGACGTCAACTGCTTGACACAGTCGTTTCCCAAGGAGATCCTTGAGCAACGACTGTCGTAGTGGAGATCCACTACGGCCGGTTTTTGTGTTTCTCGTGGAGGATCGCGAGAAGCCGATGGATTCGAGTAGCACAAAACTGGCCGTCATGGAGAACCTCGGGAATGCCTATGTCCAGCAGTGGACGTCTTACGGCTGATATGTTGATGATGATCTAAATATGTAAATACATAATAGTGTCTAACTTTTGTGACTCAATTAATATTTCGTAAGATTTCATCTCCATAGTATTTCAAGAGCATTATCTTTCTAATGATACCGTCCTATTGATTAAATCCTTAGATAACCATTCCGTATCCGTGCAATATCAAGATGCATCTCTGATAGTAAAATAGATGTTACGAAACATTGACGATGAAGAAGAATCTCGGATCTGTAATATGGATCGGTGAGGTTTACTTTGCCCGAAGGGTCAACTGCCCAAAAAAAGGACCTCCGTAAATGTCGAAGTTAAAATTTGCGTAAGTACAGTGCAATAAAATTCCAAATAAGTATGTTTGTAAAAAGTATTATATTCCGAGTATAGCAACAAGATTATACAACTGTGTAGTAACTGTTATTTTTATACACTTAGCGTTTACGTACGTATAATCCTTATTACGCGCTACTAAGTTGCTAACAACTTAGTAGCGCGTAAAGTTGGATTTCCCGGCTTACGCGCATATGGTATAATTAGGTAATCAAATATGTCAGTACCATGTCAGTATTCGTGACATAATCTGTTACCGTGGTGTCATCTGCTTCTAAAGTGACGTAACTGAATAAGTTCTGGGTTCGTAAAACATGTCATAATCAACATAGAAAAGCACCTTGCAAAGTATACTTAACCACTTACGAGTATAACCAAGTATAACCAACTAAAACGATAAAATTATACATATATATATAGCCAAGTTAGACAGGTTTTTATATGCTGAGCGAGAGGTAGTGGCAATCTAAGTGTTTTTAAAAGATTACAAGAGGGGCGCTCAAATGGTTGAATTCGACTCTATTGTTAAAGGCGTTAGAACGGGTTCAGATATGATTGACCAAAAATAATATATGTACAGTCAAGTAATTTAAATCCTATACCACTTTGGACTAGGTCAAAGTGACATAATCAATCAAAACATAAGAGACTTCTTATGATTTTATTTACAGTGTTACTTTGACTTAGTCCAACGTGGTAAAGGAATTAAATTCCTTGACTGTCCCTAATTGACGGCGACTAGGTATACAACGTTAGTAAAATAAAATAACTATAAAATTTGACGACGACGAGTAAGACGCGTTGACCTAGCTGGTTTGTCACCCTGCCTACGAAGCTGGCGCGGTCCCGCGTGACCCAGGTTCGATTCGCGGTATGGGAAAATATTTGTGTGATAAGATGAGCGCGAGTATTTGTTTCTGAGTCTTGGATGTTTTTTATGTACATAAGTATTTATTTCTCTAAATATGTGTATTTATATCGTTGACTATAGTGCCCCGCCGATAAGAAGTCAATCCTGACACCTGTCATTCCAGTACAAATTATAATCTCAAACCCAAGAATAGGTTATAAATTGTACTGCTATGACAGCTGTCAGGATTGACTTCTTAACGGCCGGCCACTATAGCACTTAGTACAAGCATTCGTTTGGGACTAGGTCAATTTGTGTTAGATAGTCGCCTGATATTTATTTTTGTTCTGATAATTATTTATTTATTACTTTATATTTTATTGCATATTTTTGCCTAAGAAATTCAACCACACGCGACTACCATTTACTCTTATGATAAAAAAAGATAGTTAATTTATTCAGTTAGTAGGCCACTTTTACACGTCAAAAACTTACCAGCGCCATGCCATCTTAATTGGCTCTCAAATTATTGCCGATAGGTTTCAAAACGGTGTCAAAGGTTATGTTCAAACTACATTGCAATCGCACATACATTAGCGTAGAATTTGATAGCATGCATCAAACCTTACATTAAAATTGATTACAATATGAAAATTGTCACGAATTATTGCGTCAAATATCGATAAAAGACTAAACAACTCTGCCGTATTCGCTGACAAAAGACCGTTACCAACGCTACCGAACTTACCTACCTAATTCAATTTTAAGCGATGCGTTGTTTTCTCAAGTTTTAAGACAAATTGAAAACAGATCTATTTACTTACTTACTTAAATAAAAGCTCATTACTGCAGTACCTCTAACAACACTAACAATCGTCAGCTATTATAGTTAACAGACTAACGGTGTACACACTAATGGTAAAAATCTAGATTTTTGCTCCAAATTTCACGGTCGCGATTGGACGGGGTCTACGCACATTGTCGTATGCGACCTTCATAGCCATGTAACGTTCACTGAGTACTGGCCGGTGCACAGATAAGAAAATAACTTCACTTAAATGAACCGAAGAGAACGCGCTTTGTTTAAAAAGTATGCTGTCAAAAGTACCTGTCTGTGGTTATGCTTTTGTTTTAAAATGTTACAATACTTTTCGACATGGCAATCAACGATGTATTAACAATACAAAAATAAATACCCTTATGAAATATTACAAATAGATAAATGACTGGCATTAGAAATTAATAGTTTATTTGCTCTTCGTGTACCTTTTCCATATTGGAGATGATCTGGTACCTAGTTTATTCTCTTAAATAACTCACTCTTGGACTAGTCGGATTGATTACTAACCATTCAAACTAACACTAGTAATCTCAGTCCAATAGCTTTGCCCGTCGAGCCACCCCGCTCGTATGATTTAACCTGTTAGATCGACAGTTAAACAGTAAATTAGGTATTTAATGTTAACTAACAAGTATCATTTCTCTACATTTAGCAAGCATACCAATTGGTACTCTGGCACAACAAAATACCAAAGAACGAACATCTACAAAAAATAAAATAATCCAATTATTTCGAGTACAATCGAGAGTGCCCCAATTTATAATAAGCTTCTACAATAAGAAGAAAGTGAAATTACGTTCTCAATACAGTCTTGTTTTTAGCCTTTTCTTCCGTTCAAAATAAGTAAACTGCATGAAATGTTTTTGCTCCACTTTCCGAGATAGTTAAAAATTCAACGTGTTTCTTTTTAATACTACTGAATATGAGCGGAAGTTACTAATTCGATAACCAATTAGGTATCTTTAATACAATTAAGTAAATAAAATCACAAGTTTTTGTTACATGTTTTTATCCCCGACGCAAAAAAGGGGGTGTTATAAGTTTAACAGTTATGTGTGTCTGTGTGTTTCTATCTGTCGCACCGTAGCTCTTAAACGGGTAAGCCGATTTGAATGCGTTTTTTTTTATTTGAAAGCAGGTTTTCTAGCAGTGATTTACAGCTAGTTTTTTAAAAGAAAGTGAAATAATTATGGAGAATACAAGAAACGTATTTCTTCAACGTAGTTCTACAACGTACCTACGTAACTATACAAGCGTCACATATTGTATAATTATAGTACAGTCAAGGAATTAAATTTGTCATCCACCTTAAGTCCAAAGTCAATCTGACATTCTACAGCAATAAGGTTGAGTTTCCTATCAATTATAAGTGACTTGGCATCTCTAATGACAATGACATCTTCAAGCAGATTTTCTTTGAAATGGGTAGCAAATTAACTTCCGTGACTGTACCTACTTACAAACCCTGAAGAAAAACAACAACATTAAATACTGAAAAAATATCAAGCGTCAGTTGGGCTAGTGCTGATTCGTAATCGAATTTAATTCAAAATATAAAAAATATAAAAAAAATACACTGTGTGGCGGTACGGAACCTTAGGTGCGCGAGACCGACTCGCATTTGGCCGGTTTTATTTTAATCCCACGATTTATTTTAGCTTCTTTACGTCATCAGCCTTGAATCCGTATCGAATAAGGTAATTGCAAATCATGTGTGCTTTGGCGACAACACCATTACGACAGCGCTCTACAAATGTTTACAAAATTTTCGAGTCCATATCCCGCTTCTGATCTATATTGCTCAACACGTGTAGTAAAAGATCGTATTATCGATCGAGTCACCATGGCTCTCAGTGTCGGTCACATGGTTCAATGTTTACAAATGAATAGAGTAAATCCTACTTCTGATCGATATTGCTTAAGCGATAAAGGTCTGACAGTTCCAGCCAAGGTTTAATGTGTTTAACGCTGTTCCATACCATTTGATGTACTATCTAGATAATACACTAATTAAATTCGTGTCACGGTTAAATTATGTCGCTTAAAACTAGCCAATTGTACCTATATTTTTTTATACAGCGTGTATGCCATACGATCCTAAATTTTAACATACGATAGATTTAAGCAGTGTTAAGAGGTAGATACAGTAATAAATTTTAACAAATACTTTCAATAATTAAGCGTAATGATTTTTTTAAAGTTTTCCCGGCCAGCAATGTAATGCAAATGTTGAGTTGACAATTTTGACGGGCGGTTTGGTTTAATTTAAGTTAAATTTGAAAAAATATCTTTGTTAACAGCAGAAGTTAATAATTACTTAATTTCTAAATTATTTATTAGATATCGCTGTCGATTTTAGTAACCAAAATCTAAAGCTGGAAAAACGTCAATGATTTATGTGTAATCTGCACGCCAAATGTATTGGTAAATTTTTCTGTTTTCGTGTAATTTATGTTGGAGTTTGATAAAAAAACATGTATTTTTTAGTTTTCGGCCTCGCATTCTCAAACGTGTACAGATATATATTTTTTAACTTTGCATTGTAACAACAAATTCATCTTGTACAAAAGCAAATAAAAA
Source organism: Acleris sparsana (assembly GCA_923062465.1). NCBI lineage: Eukaryota > Metazoa > Arthropoda > Insecta > Lepidoptera > Tortricidae > Acleris > Acleris sparsana. The sequence goes on along the minus strand of OV281306.1, from coordinate 10,583,383 downwards.
ATGTATGATTTAAATTTGGTATGTTTTTTAATTTTAATTTTTGAAGTTGCATTTGTTACTTTTGTTTCCGCCCGCTTCCTTTGTGATGATTATTTTTTCAAGTTTTTTTAAAATCATTTTCTACTTGTTCTGCGTTTTTGGAGAGCTAAGAAAACAGTTAAGTTTTTAAAATAATCTGCAAGCCAAGTTTCATAACATTTTTTTTTGTTTTTAAGGCTTTTTAGTGGAAAGCGAACGCAAAAATATTGAAAAAAAATCGTTTTCCGTCTCGCTTTTTCAAATTTGGACCGATAATTATTGTTTTAATATTGAGAAATAAGCAGTGTTTAATTGGTTTTGTAAATCAGAAGAAAAAAAAAGATTTAAATTGATACTTTTTTTGTAAAAAAAAATCAAGTTGAATTTCCGACTAATTTAAAGAAAAAGTAATAAACGCGATAACTCAAAAATGGTTCACTTTTGCATAAAGCATATGGGGGTCAAAATTATCGCAAATAGTCACCCCTATCACCTTCTAACGGGAATAGGTCGACTTACCAATAACCCTGTATAAAACAGTTTCATGCAAATTATAATAAAGTATAAGACTGAATGTTTCGTGAGACGGTCTCGTGTCAAAATACCGCCGTATTTGAGCGATTTTATTCATTTTTATCGCTTTATTCCATGCTGATTGCTCCTTGAACTTCATGCAAGACATCAACTTATGCAGCAATATATTAGATAAACTGAATTTCGTACTCGTAAAACATTTTCGAACGCTCACACCCCTTAGTTTTATTTTTAAACAGTTTTAAAAGTTGAGTCCTAGGGATGAACGACTTGACATTGGTATGCTTCAAGTAAGTAAGTAAATCATTCATTCAAAACAATAACCCCAGGAAAAAAAAATGGATCAGAAATTAACCAAAGAGACGACATGTAGTGCTAGTGTTGGGAAACGGTCCCAACTCAGCATGTGCTGGCTGTGAAGCCAACGCTGGTCTTCCGTTCCATTAGGTACGACATAACATCGAAGCCTGGGTCCGAGGAAGCAGTCTCTATCTATAAATTTATTCTAGCATACTAGGCGCCTTGCTTAACTTAATAACTTATATACTAGCTTAGACGTTTAATAAGTTAGGTTATAATAGGACTAACATCGCAAATTAGTTAAAAGTGCTTCTAATGAAACAGATTATAAAATGACTTCTTTTTATCTAGCCGTTTCTATCCCACTGGTATTTAGCATTTATTTATACATAAAACTTGAGAAAAAAGAAGGAATGAGGGCACTAAGAGTGCATAGCTTTTATTTGCGAGTATATTATTAAAAAAGTGTTTCTCCCCAAAAACAGTTCCTATGCGGTGGTTGCCACTGACAAATATTTAAGTCCTATCAGATCTGTCACCATGTCAAATCTTTGTCAAGCTATATTTAGTAATTGAAGAGTTAAGTCACTTATCTATCTTGAATTGGACCGCAAAGTTTCAGTAATAAGCATAAGTAATTGGTAGTTGCCAACAACATTTCACAAGTTGATCCACTTGCAAAAACATCTCAATTTACGGCGAAACTTTCCTTAAATTAAGTACTTTTATAAACTCGAGCTAATTATTCAATTATGTTAACAAGCCTTTTCTTATAAATGGCTACTTCGCAGATTTACTCTCTTCTTCTCTTAGTAATTGCGAAATATAGCCACGATTAAAGTAAATAAACGTAGACAAAGTTCGCAAGTAAATTAAAAGAAGATCCGTGGGTACTCGACTACTCGCGTAAATGTCAAGGTAACCCACAAGATGGCGTTAACAAAATAAAAATGGTGGACCGTAATGGCTGCGCAAATAACGAACTCGCACTTTTATAAACGTCCTAGCCGAAGGGGCTGTATTTAGTTCCTTTTTTTTGTAATCAATACGTGTTTTTCATTCGGACAGTAATAATACGATCGTGAAATAATGTGGTCATTCTATTTTAAGCGTTTAAAAACGATATTAAAATACTCTGTGAGTTCTTCGTAATCAAGATCCTGGTTGAAATTAGAACATATTGCGTTTTATTAGTCGGGTTTACGATTCTAGCAGGCGTTCATATTTATCGTTTACACTAAAGCTTGCATAATTAAAGCAAAAATTATACGTAAACGCTAGAAATACTTTATCTAACGTAAAGGCAATGACATTTTAATTTCCTGAAAGCCATTTCATAATATAATTACTAACTTTAGTACCCTATTAAGTACTCGGAATTACTGCAGTTTATGCATAGATACCCGCAACACCACCAGTAGAATAGGTCGGAGTCGGCATTTACGCAAAGACTACTAAGATTAAAAAAAAGTGAGGATGCAATGGAAGATGCTATCATATTTCACTCTCTCATCTAATTGTTCTACATCTAACTCCTGCTACTATAGCTTACAACTGAAAAAGGAAGTTTGGCTCTTAGTTCAAATGCGAATCTTTTGGATAAACAAACCAAATAACATCTACCGTGTGATGATCATTATTACTTACTTAAAAACAACATTTTGTGACGTCACCTAGAGCTAGTCGAAATCGGTTGAATCGATATTTCATTTAAATTATAACGACAAATAACTGGAAATTCGAGGTTTGAATGTATCTAGCTGATTATCATGCGCCGGAGGCCACGGCGAGGTAAATAATCGTGCGTGGTGGCAAGTGTCAATGTCTATTGCTACATTCAAGACGAGATGTTATGTCAAAAAGGGCAAAATGGCTTTGACTTTACTTTGAATCTCCTTGACTTCGGAATTATGAGATTTTTGAAATATATTAACAGTAGACAGATTTGCTCGACCGTTTTATAGGAACTTAGAGAGAAACTGCTGAAGGAGAGGTTTTGAACCAGTCGCTATGGCGATCCTCAGACGGCGTTGTTCAGCGGTGAAGTGTATCAACACTATCAACTGATATGATGGAAATATTAATACTTACAACACGTGCTTTTTTTAGACTGAGGTTGCTCTTTGTTAAGACATGAGCTCGCTTAGTTCCCTTTTAAATCTTATGTAGCTAGTGTCTCCAACAATATCTGAATACTGAATATTATTTAATTCTTCATTAAAATAATAATCTATATTATAAAATAATATTATATTTTATATAATAGTATAAAAGGCAAACCTGACTGACTTTTATACCAACGCACAGCCGAAACTACTGTACCTAGTAACTTGAAATTTGGTACAGGGGTTCCTTTCATGATTTAAGTGAGCACTGAGAAATGATTATTGGAAATTCACCCCCTAAGGGGTTAAAATAGGGGGAGTAGCGGGAAACTAATTCTACGCGTACGAAGTCGCGGGCGTCCTCTATTTCAGTATAATAGGATCGCTTGCATTTGTTTTGTCTTACTAAATAAATTGAATGCGCAATTGCGCACAACACGACTTTTCTACAGATTTACGAGTAGGTATTAGGTGTAAAATGTAGTCAATGTATGAGCAGGTTTATTCAACTAATGTTTTGCACGCCCTAAACTCTATTAATTGTATCTCTACCACAGTGAGAAAATGGACGTACCAACGAAGTTATGAATAGAGAATACGATAAAAACTTTGATTTGAAATGTTTAATCCAAAACCCGCGATTTTTACATATGATCAAATCACGTCGTTACCTCGATTGGCTCTTCATTTTCAACAGCAGAAATTGTGTAACACAGTGTGCAATTTACATAGACTTCTTGCAATTCAAAAGAAGCTAGATCATTTGAATCTGAGCCTTAATGGAATGTAATAAAATTTCCAATGTCACCTTATGTCTCTTGAGGTGTACACAGTGTTTCGGAGTGGAAGACGGACCCGGCGTCTAGCCAAGCCGGTTTGAGGGGTCAACACTTTCACGTGGCTATCCGCGTTTTTTTTCTATATTCGTTTAGGATACGTAACCGAATTGCTTGGACATTCAACGCAATGATCTTTAATAAAATTGATATAAACTTTCAATTGATTGAAGACGTTAAGGATTTGGAAAAGTGTACCTATACTATTATGTTTGTAAAGAAAGCGTCAACAATGTTACTTTAGCTTCAATAATGGCCTTTTTTATAACCTTTAATTAGTAATTAGCCTTAAATGCCCTTAAGATACGACTTCAAAGGAATAAATAATAAAAAGGAAGCTTTAAAAAACCCGACTGCTGGTTGCTGACCAACTTTATATCGTTATAAACCCTAAATGATCGTTTAAAATGAAAAATGATGATGATTTTTAAATACCTACTTATTGAATGATCCTATTTGTCATAGGCCGTCGATTATTTTTTCTTTTTTGCATTACGGCGTCTAGCTGCCACTATATTGAATTTTAATTACTGTTATATCTTCACAAGATTTAGACAAATCAATTGCCATAAGAATCATACACATCGGTCCATGCGTTTAGTTTCTAGAGCGCCACAAAGGAACAAACATACAATATAGACGTCGGGTAATAAAAAATAAAACCACCTTAATACAAAAAAAAACGTCTTCTCGACTATAGTTCAAATCATTGAATCGCACCGCGCGTTATTGTCAAAACCAGCTTAATAATTTCTGTCGGCTGTAGTTTACAATTGTACAAACAAAATTTATCTTCGTAAAATAACATTTGGAACACAAGGCGATAACTATAATTCTAATACGGTAATAACTCAATCGAAACACCTGTCCGTTTGTCCTAATTGGCAACGCAAGCGTACGATTCGTTAGCTATAATTAGGTATACTTAAATGTAATTATAGCAATCGGACCGACTTGCATTACAATGCCATTGTTTATTAATAACAGCAGACGCAGATTTATAAATAAATAGGTTGTTATTTGGGTCGTCTAAAAATTCAACTTATACTTCCCTCTGCCGGTGTCTACCTTAAAAATGCATGAACACTTGTTAAGCACACCGACACTGATCCCACGATTTTTTTGTACTATATAGAAAAAAAGTGTATCGGTAAGATACAGAAACAAATGAACAACTTCGCATTCTAAGGTTTTAAGTAAAGAAAAAAACGTCTGGTCAAATCGGTCAATAAGTCGCTGACACGTAAACCATTTTTAATCTGTGTAGATACCTAAATAAGGGTGAGCACACACGAATTAATCTCATAGGTATTGAAAGAAGATACGTTTATAACGTTTCAATATATCTTAAAAAAAAAACATTCTTAACCGGCTGTGCCCAGCCTTAATGTACCGTGGAAGGACCACAGACGCCGACATTCATTTAAAAACAAATAGAGGACTGGTTTCCAGCCGAATAATTCGAGACTGCGATTAATTATCTATTATGATGCCATCTCGATAGACGTGATAATGTTGATTCCAAATGACTGATACCGTTGTTTCTGTCCCTTATTAAGTAGCTGTACTTAAATATTGTACTGTCTTACCCATAACTATTATGCTAGTTAGGTATGTATTATATTTTAGTTTTTCAGTTGTTTTTTAATGCAACTTATCCCATAGAACTATAATTATGTTTCGGCCCAATGGAACTCTGAACCACAATAGAACTGTGTCACAGACACGTTATGATTCAAGTCATAAGAAGTGACCAACAAATTGTTATCTAATTTCAAATTTCAAATTTCAAATTTCAAATCATTTATTCTGTAAGTAGGCCCTGTAGGCACTTTTACAAGTCTGAGTCTACCAGCGCTTCCAAAGAGACCACTGTTGAGAAGAAGCGCCGCAAGAAACTCAACAGTTATTACGTTATTACAATACTAAACTTAAGCTACACAATTTAAAAGTCACAGGGATGTACAGGTCCCAGTAGTAATAATAATTAAATATATCAAAATGTCGGATTAAAATAAATAATACAATTTCGGAGATGTAAACAGTACTAATAATGTCACTGTACCACCGTTCTATGTGGTGGATCAGGGTTCCTCTGTGATGGAATTCAACTTTGTTCGTCTCAAACCTCCCTAAAAAAACTATCGGCCGGGGATTTGATTTCCGGTGAAGGGCACACATTCGTTCTTGAGTCCTGGTTGTTTTTTACCTATGTGTCTAAGAATTTATTTCTCTATGTACCTATAGACGTGTTTATGACCGCCTAGTACCGTAGGTACAAGCCTAGTGCTTAATTTTGGACTATAGGTCAATTTGTGTGAGATGCTCCTCTGAATTAGTTATTATTACGCCTTTTTTGGGTCTAGGGATAAATTTAAACGACTTTTAAGATTCATTGAAATACCAGTTTCTGCTCCCAAATCCGCAGCTCCGGTCACAGCATTTACTAATTGCAATTCCCTGCAAAACTGTAAGTTTAAGTAAGGACAAACCAACATACTTTCGATATCAATATAACGTTTTAGGATAAGTTTAGTTTATTTCCCTCCCAAATATTATTCTGAATTATTTTTATACAAAGACTTTTTTTTTACTTTGGCAATCAGTTATATTTAGCACATCTTGAACACCAAAATGAATCATGTTTTAAAAACTTATGCCAATCTACTTTCATTTTTAGGCAAACCCTTCGCTCCTTTTCAAACTCATTTATTATTCTGGTTATTGCGTAAAAAACCGTCTCTTTATGCCAAGTAAAAAACGGTTGAATTGAGAAAACATACTTACTAACTTGAAGTAGTTAAAGTTAATAACCATAATAAATAACTTATTTAATTTCACATGCGGAAGTCTAAATAGGGCCGTTCCAAAGACTGATCCTCATTCGACCGCTTCCTGTTTTACGTTCCCTACATAGGTTTAAGTAAGAAGGCTTTCCTTCCGCTCTTCCGGTTACTTGACCTATATTATTACTTGTATTTTCATCTAATGGCAAATGTAAACAACAGTGCCCATAATTATTTCTAAACGAATGACAACACTTAATTTCACTTAAGGTCTACCTACATACCTTTCGCGGAAGCGCGAAGGGAGAGTCAACCCGTTCTTCCGGGCTCTATCCAGTTTCACATTCACTCCCTTTTGAAAGGGTCCGAAAACAGTTTAAAATAAACACTAAACGTTCAAATCGGAACGTAAACAGTTACACATAAACAAGTCCTTCATCGTCCCAACTTAATAACAAGTCCACTTTCAGATTTAAAAAAAAAGAAACTCCAATCACGATCGTCTGGAATTCGAAGAAAAATTCGAATATGGAACACTCGTCGCGGAGCTAAAATGGCTGCGGCGCGTGTGTGCGGCAGAGAGGTTGGTTATCAACTGCACAGGTGAGTCGGCGAGAGGCTGGCCGTTTGAGGCCGCGTGAATGTAAAGGTTTTCATTCGAACAACAGCCGGTTTCCTAGATGAGCCGGTAGCCGTGCGTGCCAGACGGTGCATTTCGATTCGAACATCCTCAGACAGGCTCAGACGGAAATCCACTGGCGTTACGACTACATTCTGTGCTAGGATTTGACAAGCAATTATTAGACTGTCCTTATACAGCCAGAATACCTCTCTTAATCCGTAATAAGATCCTTTTAGGGTCCCGTACCCAAGGGGTGCCAACAAGCCCCCATTCCATTACCCGCCGAGCCTCCGCTGCCCGTCAGTATGTCTCTCGCACGCAGTTAAAACTTTCATCATAGCGTATGTACCTACCTCTATAGCCGCTATAACAACTAATGATGAAATAAATATTGAATAAAAACACGTACATTCCAAATACCAAATGATAATTTGAAACACCCCTTAACTTCTTATATTTTTGAGGTTTCCGTAATGCTTGCTGTATTTTTAAAGCTTTTGTTCAAAATAATGAAAATCCTTAATTGGCCCATGATTTGTAATTATGTCTGAACCAAGACTTTTGTGCTGTGGGTTTATTGTCTTAATAAAAAATAATTAAAGAGCCCCATATAAGTAGGATACGGGACCCTTCGTGTGCGAGTCCCACTTGATCAGTTTGCCGGGTGCCGTGCATACGTACCGGGATTTACAGAGTTAATACCTACGCCTATACATATGCCCATCTGGGCCATCTGGGCCATCTGTAGTATACGTATACGTAGAGATGGAATAAATAAAGTTTTTTGTCACTACCGATCCAAATCTCTGGATTCTCAAGGAATCTTTTACCTTTAATTAATTAATCTGTTTACTTGCTTAGTATATACATAATTGGATATTACCGCTTACCTACTATGCATCTCTTTTATTAAGCATAAAACTCTATCGCAATAACATGTTTACACCACATTCTCTCATTGCGACAAAGTTATACGTGAATCCGTTTTGTAAACTGTGCCTTCTAAGAGCGCCACAGCTTTACTAAAATAAAAAAAAAACGTTTAAGCGTGAGTCCGACTCACGCACTAAGGGTCCCGTATTCAAGTACCCGTTTACGCGACCCTGTCATGAATGCGACCAGCCACGAGAAATAATTAAACATTTAAATTAGTCATTGGTTATCTGCGACAGGGTTCTACGTGGCTTAAAAAATAATTTGTTGACTGTACCTGCAAACACGGTTCAATTAAAGTTATTATTTTATTTTGTAAGAACCTAATAATGTTGCCAAGACGAGACCATTATGGCAAGCACTGTCCAAAAGTTATCATATCTCTTGTAGAGCTAAACTTCTATCTGTACACGCCCTAACTTTGCAAGCCCTCTTAGTCAAAATATGGTGGCTTGGCCGATTCGTTAGTTACATACTACTAGAACTATTGTACTTACTCGTATAACAGAAAAGTAATGAACAGTGAATACATTTTTCACCCAACGCCCATATGACGGTAGCAAAACGGCCACTTATTTTGACAAAGGTTTAGAGTTTGTGAAGTTCGGGTGCGTAGAGTTAGAAGCATGACTCTACACGAGATCTGATAACTGTTTTACAGTGCGAGCCATATTATGGTCTCGTCTTGGCAACATTTTACATGAAAATGTTTTTGTTGAGATTTCACTTCTTATCTACGTGGCTTAAAAAATAAGTTGCTGACTGTACCTGCAAACACGGTTCAATTAAAGTTTTTATTTTATTTTGTAAGAACCATAGAAATATAATAAGTATAGAAGGATAACTGTCACTCAAAAAGTGTTCCACATACTTAGTGCTAAAATGGGCGGAGCTAATACTTGGTGCTCAACCGGCTTCCAGTAGGCTTTGAGTTATTGTGTCAAATGGTTGTCATTATAGTTTAGTAAAATAATTATAAATAACTGATAAATAAGATAAACTATAGCAACAACGATGCCGACGTGCATCGTAAATTGGTGTAGGAGTCGCACGGACCCTAAAAAGGATGTAATTTCATTCCATTAGTAAGTAATTACAATTAAATCATTTCCTTACAAAATGGACATGGCCGATGTTATGCAATATAAGTTCTGAAATAATTATAATATTAAAGAATAATGATTTTTTTTAGTTTTCCTAGAAATGTAGAAAAACGTTTTGCTTAGATAGCTGCAGTTCGTTTAGAAAAACGCGATGAAACGTGGCTTCCCAGCAAACATGGTAGGATATGCAGTATCCATTTTGCAGAAAATGACTTTTTAGTTTCAAAAACTGGGAGACATTTTTTGAAATGCTCAGCGGTTCCAAATTGCACAGTACCGTACAGTAACTCCCTACTGCAACGCAGACTAATCAGCATCGTAACGGCATCGCCTCGCCTTGTATGAATGAGGCGAGGCGATGCCGATCTGTTGCCGAGCGGTTATGTCTGCGACAACCCTTAGTAGGTAATACTTAGGTACTGCAACTTGTTTTATTTAAATTAGGTACGATCAAATACCGCCATGCCTCATCTTAAAAAATCTTGATTTACCTATTATAATAATGTACTATTATATTATATCCGTATATAATATCGTTATTTATTGCCTACTAAATATTATATTTTTAAGAATAAATATTTACTAAAACATTATTGATTGCTGTATAAATAAAGTATACACCTTAACTTATTTAAATTACGGATCACTTCTGTTTTAAACCATCCAAGTTCAGCAAAATGTCAGATGTGTCATTTTGTAGCGTGTTTGAGTAGCCATAACGAGAAAAAATATAGACCAATCAAATCTTTTGTGATAGCAGTTTAACTAATCAAAGTTTTCTTATGGGTGAAAATATATACAACCTCTACACCAATGGCGTCTACTCAAACGTTTCCAGCGTAGAGGAAATGGGACGTATTTCAACGTCAAGTTTGTTCGGTGTTACTCTTCCATACTTATTATATTTCGATGGTAAGAACCTAATAATGTTGCCAAGACGAGACCATTATGGCAAGCATTGTCAAAAAGTTATCATATCTCATGTAGAGCTAAACTTTGCAAGCCCTCTTAGTCAAAATATGGTGGCTTGGCCGATTCGTTAGGTACATACTACTAGAACTATTGTACTTACTCGTATAACAGAAAAGTAATGAACAAACAGTGAATACATTTTTCACCCAACGCCCATATTATGACGGTAGCAAAACGGCCACTTATTTTGACTAAGGTGTAGAGTTTGTGAAGTTAGGGTGAGTAGAGTTAGAAGCATGGCTCTACACGAGATCTGATAACTGTTTTACAGTGCGAGCCATATTATGGTCTCGTCTTGGCAACATTTTACGTGAAAATGTTTTTGTTGAGATTTCACTTCTTTTTCTAAGTTGATTTACTAAAAATCCCTTTAGATTTCTTGTTTGTGTAGGTACTCATACTATCTTACACATCAAATTTTAGCTTTCTAGGATTTCAGAAAGTACCCTAAGCATTTTGATGATCACCAGTGAGTCGGTGATAAAACGTTTTTTTTAGATATCAATTGAATCTAAAAGCTATACAACTGAAACTTGACTCGAAACTCTCTCGAATATGGTATATTCCCAACCAAAGTTATGAGAGGTCAAAAACCGATGAAGCGCTTCGAGAGAAGGTAGGTACATACGAGGGGCGGCTGATAAGTAATGGTCAGAAATATATACAAAAATAATGCTGGCTGGTATGGATTTATATTCGTTTGTTATTCGATTTTCAAAATGTATTACATTCATTTGTTTATTGCATCACGTTTATTTGTCTCCTACAATTGTTTCAAACATGTCGGTAGAAAAAGTGAAAATGGATAAAATCGAGCAGCGTGCGGTGATTAAGTTTTTGACTAAAGAAGGGAATACGCCTTCGGAGATCAGACAGCGTATGTTACGTGTGTTTGGCAGTTCGTGTTCTTCCGAATTTGTTATAAAGTTTTGGTTAAAGCAGTTTAAGTTAGGTCGTGAGAGCCTGGAAGATGATCCTCGTAGCGGAAGACCAGTTTCGGCCGTCACCGATGAAAATGTAGCCAGGGTGAAAAAAATTATATTAGAGGACCGACGAGTGAAGCAGTGGGAGATAGCTAGAGATGTGGGCGTCAGTAAAGAGCGAGTCAATGGAATAATTCATGAGCATTTGAACATGTCCAAGGTTAGTGCACGTTGGGTCCCCAGAATGTTGACTGCATTTGACATGGAGAGGCGTGTCAAATGTTGCGAAGAGTTTTTGGACATGAGTCGAGGGAAAGAGGAAGAAATAATTTCTAGAATTATAACATGTGATGAGACTTGGATTCGACAATGGGACCCGAAAAGTAAGCAAGAGTCGTTACAGTGGAAATTTAAGGATGAGAAGCCGGCCGCCTCGGAAATTCAAGGTCTGTCCATCGGCAGGTAAACTTATGGCTACAATCTTTTGGGACACAGAAGGGATTTTGCTCATAGATTATTTACCGAAGAAAACTACAATGAACGCTGATTATTACTCAAACTTACTATATCAACTAAGAGAGACAATAAAAGAAAAACGGCGAGGTAAACTAAGCAAAGGAATTCTGATTTTGCACGATAACGCACCAGTGCATACCGCCCGCACAACGAAGCTAGCAATTAAAGACAATGGCTTCGAAACCATTGACCACCCCCCTTATAGTCCAGATTTAGCCCCCTGTGACTATTTTCTGTTTAGACTTCTCAAGAAAGACCTCAGGGGACGAAGGTTTATGACCGATGACGAAATGAAGGCTGCGGTTACTGACTTTTTTGACGACAGACCGAAAGATTTTTTTTTTAATGGTTTAAATTCAATATTTGAAAAATATAATAAGTGCATTTTACTAGCAGGGGACTATATAGAAAAATAATAAAAAATTAGCCACGACAGTCTTTTGTTTCATTGTTAGGTAGATTACTTTTCATCCGCCCTCGTACTATAGTCGCAAGCAGAGTCCTATTCGACTTTACAATACAGTGCAACGGTTCTAATTCTGCGCTAATCTTATGTTCTTTTTGTACCATGTTAGTTGTGTTGTAGTCAGTTTTTGTAAATGAATGTTATGAGCAAAATATGGTATAAAACAAGTCTAATAAAAAGCTAGCTTTTGAAACCTGACTGCACGAAGACGTGTACGTTAAAATCCATCACGCCGGCTACAAAGCGTGTCAAAGAATAGACACACAAGCATAATTACACATACAATGTAAAAACATAACCCTCGTGACGCAGTCGGGTAAAGAGAAGCGATCCCCATTTAAATCTTGAACGTAGTCGCATCTAAGTATTATTTATGAAAAGTAAAAAAACATGTGTATGTGTTTATTTATGAGGTCTCACAGGGACCAGTGGGACCACCCTTTTTTTCACGCTGGGGAAATGCATTTACGCATACCACCTATGTCCGGGGGCACCTGGGATGGTTATGTGGGAGATGCCACGCGACCACGAGCAAGCGCACTCGACTGTGGCACCTCGACGCCAACGACTCCGGGAGGGTGCCTAGCTTTCAGTGGGACCACCCTAGATTCATCATGTCAGCCGAACGACGTCCGCTGCTGGACATAGGCCTCCCCCAAGGCTTTCCACTCAGACCGGTCTTGTGCTTTTCGCATCCACCGCGGTCCCACGATCCTGAGGAGGTCGTCACTCCATTACCACCCTAGATTAACCCAACCATAATTCTGAAGTAATAACCTATTTAATTGAAATTCGAAAGTTTGAATAATTAATTTAGGTCACTTAAAAGTGTTAGTGGTTCATTAAAAAAAAGGCAAAAACGTCATCTTATACCTATATTTGAACTCTATCTTACAAAATAGGTACAGATCTAATTTGGGCCCTATTCCAATATTAACAAATTAACGCAAAATACATGTGCACTCCTTTTTAACCTTAATGATACATTTGCAAGTTTCATTTTTGATACAAATTTACCTGTTAAGACATATTTTTTAAACAACTTCAATAAAGGAGGAGTTTCTTTAAATGTTAGATTAAGATATCTGACAAATTTGTGTCTCTATTTCTTTTTCACTTCTTGTCTTTCAACAGTTAAAATATAAACAACAGTTCCTTTAGCTGTCTGACAATTACAACTACAATTTACTCGTAATATATTATGTTTACAACACTTACAATATTATGTTTAATAAACCTTTTCAACGGTATTATATATAGATATATCCACACCACTGGTTCAAAACCAACAAGAGATATATCCATCATAGTTGGCAGCGGAAAATAGACCTAAGTGTCTATGAGGTAAGGTTAACATTAGCTCTGGTGTTGAGCTGTCATTGGCGGGTAAGTAATGTCTTACTTGACATAGCATTGAAAAGGTTAAACTAATCCCATATGTATAATCTGGTCATTCCCAAAACACAAAATTTGAAATATTGCATAGAGATATGGCCATTCATGGCAAACATTTGTAGCTCGCAATTCATGTAGCAGAGTTGATCAATGATCACTGTATGTCAACAAGATTTCACCCGGCAAGCAAGATTTTTCTGTTGCTCATCATGAATGTTCATCAACCGTTGTTCAGGAAATATTTAACATAATTATGGGGCATAATAAACAATACCTTAATTTAAATGGTAAATTTTACCATTCCAGTACATTGATACTCTGGTATTTCAAACATGAGCTTTATAATCTTTATCAACACTTTAAAAGAAAACCTTATCAGATAACCAAGACAAATATGTCCCACTAATTCAAATTGAGAATTACAACCCGTTTAACTTGAGTCTGGGTTTAAGCTTAGGAACACAGATAATTAATTAAAAACTACAGTCCATTATATTACTACCTATTCTCTATAAAGTCCTATCATTATAACAAGGACTGTAACAGCTCTTAAAAGGTCCTCTGGATTTGTAGTTCTTTCTTGCTCACTCTCATATGATCTTATGTTAGTTTGACTGACTTCAGCTGAAGTCAAATTACTTTTTAAGAGCCTTAGAACCTGAGAGTGGTTAAACTGCCACATGAGGTTAAATCGACAATGCACTACAACTAAAGTGCAAAACGAATTATTTTTTACAATTACTTCAAACCAATATGAGGCAGCAGTTCCGCAAAAATACTTTTGATTATATTCTCAGTTCCAGTGTGAAACTTGAAAATTATGTCGCATAGAACATACTAATTGGTTGACTTGAACACTTCTTAGCATGTTTCACCCAAGAACCGTCATTATATTATTTTTCCAGTTTCTAACTTGCACTGTCTTATTCCACTGCATAATTCGGTTAACACTTCATAAGTCTGTAAATTTATCACCGGTGGTGGTATCCACCGTGCTTCTTTAGGCCCTATAAAGACTTTGGATCCTTGTTAAGGATCTGAGCGGGATTCTGCATGTCTAGTTGGGACTGCGCAATGTCACCAAGGGCACCTTGAATCTTCTCCAGCAGAATTTCACCTTGGCGTACTGCCTGCACAAGAATGGAGCAGTTTTAATTGTAAATCAACACTTTAAGCAGAGGTAAACATCAAGCAGCACCAAAACAAGCGCAATGGTAGAATTAATACCTGATGACATTCTCTACCAGTCTAGTCAATTATTATTTTAGTACCACAAACAGTGATTTGACATTAAACAGTTTAAAGTTGAGCTGATAAGTCAAGAATCACGAGTGACTTGTCGCAAGAGCACAATCTTTTCCACAAGCTAGTCAAGTCTTTAATTACTCTGTAAACATAATTACGTAGCTAGGGCATAGGCAACGGTTGTAAATAACATAATATTATCTGCATTAAATTAAAGATCAACTTACCTCTTCCAATCTTTCAGCAGCTTCTTTATTCTCGGCTTCCAAACGCTTCAAGCTCTGTACTTGTAGCTCTGTAGAGCTCTCCTCGCTGGGGAGCGACTCTATCAACGTATCGATATCTTTAGCACAACGGGATATCAACGTAGCAAACAACAGCGCGTAGTCTTCTTGGCTTTGCTGCTGCTGTGGCGTTTGCGACCCGCTCCGATCAAACCCAGGGAATTTACTCGGCGTAGAAAACTGCTGAAGTATACCGATGCTGTTGCAAAAGTGCTCAGCTTGCTAAAACAAATAAGTTCTTCATAAAATGCTGTGAAAGTCTCACTTGAAAATTAAACACGAAGTCGACATCTCACCTGATTAATTGTGTCCTGTAATTGCGTAAGACGGTCTGCCATTGCGAATTTGCACCCGGAAAGGTTTAAGTTGAGATTTTAGCAAGAAAATGCTAGGAATTGTTGTAAGTTAAAACTGATACTTTTTATTTCGATTCGATGCAAATCCAAGAATTAAATGCGCGTCTCACTTTATCAGTTATTTATTAAAGACATTAAAGTCAATGTCAAATTCACTCACAGATTACAAAAAAGGGTACCATTTTTTTTTCTTGGTTATATCCCAGAGGGAAAGGCAAAGGACATTGCTCCATACAACCTAGTCATAGTTTTCAGACTTTAAGATCCAATTTTAAGTAAGGCCAAAAGCCAAGTCTTTGTAGGTTTTTAGTAAAATCCTGGATTGTGAGGCCGAAGCCAAGTCTTCAAAAGTGGTCTCTCTTCGTGATATGTAGGACAGAGGTTCAAGATAGTTTTACCCTCTATACCACTTCGAGTCACTTGAAACGAGATGTAAGATACCAGACACACGAAATAAGTCCAAGTCTTCTGTCACTGTGCTGCACAAAGGCATAAAAAGGACAAATTACTAACAGAAAAGAACTTTGAACACCTAAGTACAAAACTAAACCAAGTTACACATCCTTCATCTTTTAACGTTGCAAATGGCCTCTCAAAAAGGATACCTATGTTGAACGACGTTACTAACCCGGGTCCCCTATTCTTAGATAAATCGAGATGAAGTTAAGTACATTTACAATAATAATATGTCAAATAAGCCATGTAAGGTTTTTTATCGACGAGTAATCAGGTCCTACTTATACGTAGACTTAATGCTTTATAGTTACACAATATATTAAAATTTCGGCGTTTTAATGATGAAGTTTTTCGTTGTTTTAAATTTGTTTTTACAATCAACGGGGCCATTAAGTTAACCCTTAAATGATCTCTCTACGTTTCAGTGGTTGTTTTTTTAAAACTATAACTACAGTAAGAAATTAAGTTTAGAAAAGAAAAATATCATGTACATTTTCAAGTGATTAAATTGTTTTTTTGTTAATTTGCTCGTGTCTTGTTCTCATCTCGTGCATATTCGTTCTTAATGCATAAGTGGGAAAGAGATAAACTTATTAATGTCACTTGGTACTGATTCTATGCGACAGTTCGTTGAAATTGGAAGGTGAGCAATTACTAGATGTGCTTTTTAAAACGGACAAAATCCGTTTAAAGGTTAAAAAGCCGATAGAGTCTGTCTAATGAAAGCTGAACCTGGATTTTTCTTGGCTGACGAGTCTGGCAACACTATTTAATATGTCGTTTGGACTTTGTTGTTGTTAGAAACTTGTCAATTCGAGATCTAAATTGATAAAAATACGGAGTAATCATGCCGTCGACGATAAGAGGCGGTGTCCGGGAGATTCTGTATACTATTATACAGAAGTACAAAGAAAAACAAGAAGAAAGAAAAGCATTATTGATGCAAAAAATTAATTGTTTAGTTACGGTGACCAAATTTATAGGTTAGTACGGCTTTAGTACGGCATGTTCATTTTGATACTTCTTATTTCTCTATGTGCAATCCTAAGTTTAATTTACCTTTTTCTGTCTATTATACGATGAGATTAAGAAATTAAACGAAATTAAATTCGTTTCAGAAAACCTGGACGTGCACGTTGACAAAAGTGTGCTGGAAAACGTAAAGCAGCTGAAAGAGGTTGAGGAAACTGAGTTAGCCTGCCAGACTCAGACGAAATATTTGGAAGAAGTATCTTCAATGACCGGTAATTACTAAAATTATCATTGTCTTTCCCTATATAATAGGTGTAGGTACCTATTGTCTGTCCCTATATCATGTTGAATCTCTTAGCATTCACAATTTTATTAAATTAATTTAATAGACAGATGATTAATGTAACTGACACTCATAGTTTCAATAAAACAATAAGGAGGTGTTTAGTTAAAAGATATCATAAACATATTATTTGATATGTATTTTCTGTGTGCGGAGCAAACAGCATTTTGTTGTTTATGAACCAAATGTACACTGTACAGTCGATTTCATAAATATGTGTACACTTTAGTACCTTATCTATTTATTTAATGTCATTTTTGATCGGCCAGATATAAAAGATGTTCGGGTTATATGAGTCTTCCTTGTTCTTAAACCGTTGCGATTAGAACCTCACCGATGCAATTCCATTTCACCTAAACCCAAATGTTTTTAGGGCTGTCGGACTGTACAATGGGGCTGTACTGCGCAACCACACAATGTATTTCTAAATGGTGTTCTGTTTATTTAACACTTTCTTTCTTCTTACAGATATCAGTGTTTCATCTTTAAAAAGAATAAGTAATGAGGGAAAATTAAACAACGGTGTCTTTAGTACTCCCGGAAAAAAGCGACCTCACAAGGTCACGGTGTCTAATTTGGATAGCTTTGACATCCAAGCTATCCGAAATAAAATAAATGAATTTTATATTGTAAAAAAACAAGTGCCTACACTCAGATGCTTATTGGCAGAGTTGAGAGAAAGCATCGGTTTTACCGGATGCCTTGAGACTTTACGCCGAATACTAATGGCAAATGGATACGAATTTAAACAAAATACTGAACAACGTTCGATACTTATTGAGCGTTTTGACATAGCAGCTTGGCGACACCGCTACCTAAGGACTATTGCATCAAAACGTGCTGAAGGTAAAAAAATAATATACCTGGATGAGACTTACGTTCACCAGAACTACAAAACAAAAAAGTCGTGGCAGGGGCCTTCCACCCAAGGTGTAGTTGGCAATATCTCAGCTGGAAAACGATTTATTATTGTTCACGCTGGATCAGAAGATGGTTTTGTGCCTAATGCTTTATTAACGTTTAGCACAAAATCAATCAAAGCAGACTATCACCATGACATGAACGCCACAAATTTCAATAAGTGGTTACGTGAGAAGCTTATTCCCAACTTGAGTGAACCAAGTGTCATTGTCATGGACAATGCTAGCTATCACACGGTGCAAATTAATAAGGTACCAAATACCAACACCCGCAAAGCCGAAATAAAAGAGTGGCTGCGTTCTAAACAAATTGATTTTGAAGAATATTATACTGTACCAGAACTTCTTGTCTTGGCACATAAACACAAAGCAGACCCAATCTATGAAGCCGATGAAATTCTAAGGGAGCACGGTCATGAGGTTTTAAGATTTCCGCCCTACCATTGCGACCTTAACCCCATTGAGCTAATCTGGAGTTCGGCGAAGAGAAAAGTCGCGAGTAGAAATGTTGGCGTATCAGCAGCTGAAATTGAAAAAATTATTAAATAGTCTTTTGACAGCATAACACCGGAGCATTGGAAGAAAATGACTAATCATGTGCTTAATATTGAAGCTCAGTACAAAACCAGGGATGGAATAACTAAAGAACTAGAATCATTCATTATAAGTGTCCGTGATGATGACAGCACTAGTTCAGATGAATCATTAGAAATAGAGTATTTAGAATCTGATTTTAATTACAGTTCCTAGAGTCTTAGGGTATCATCTGAACTGGAACTACTGGAAGGTTCACCATCACATACACTTATTATGAAGCTTTCCAATTGATTAGTAATTCCATCCTTTTCCTTGTATTGGTTTTCGACATAGGTCATGGTCTGTCATCTTCTTCCATGCATTACATCAAAGGATTCCTTTAGATTTTTTTCAAATTCTGACGCCGATTTACCTATATTTTTGCTACCCACTTTTCGTTTTACAGTATTCCAAATGAGCTTGATCTGGTTTAGATCGCATTGGTAAGGTGAGAGTGTGAGCACTTCATGTCATGACCACTAGCTTTAGGAATTTTATCTGCCTCATAAATTGGCTTTGTTTTGTGCTGATTCACTAAAACAAAAAGTTCTTCTCTGTATAAACTTTCATCAAAATTCACAGACTTAGCACGGAGCCAGGCTTGTATTTCAGCTTCGCGTGTGTTTGTGCTTAGGGGCTTATTAATTTGTACCGCATGATAACCTGCATTGTCAAACACAATCACACTGGGTTCAAATAAATTTGGTATCAATTTCTCTCGTAAATACCTGTTAAAATTTGTAGTATTCATGTAATGGTGTTAATCTGCCTTTGTAGACTTAGTGCTAAATGTCAACATTGCATGTGCACAAATCCATTTACGGAACCAGCATGAATGATGATAAGTCTTTTTGCGGAGGAAATATTTTCTATTAAACCAGATGTCGACGGTCCACGGCCATGATCTTTTTGGCTTGTAATTTTGATGAAGATAGGTTTCATCAAGATATATAATTGGCTTATTTTTGGCACGTTTCGTGGCTTTGGTTCTCAAGATCATTGTCGCAAGACTGCAATGTCATATCGTTCTATGAGCACTGAACGTTTTTTTTATTTTATTTTTTATTCAAAACCATTGCTCATCAGTATTTTACGTAGAGTCTATCTGGAGCCTGTAAAACCCATATTTTCTTTCAAATTTGCCAGAAGTGTTCTGAGTCGGAATTTGCTTTTTTACAACATAAAACTCATAGACTTTATTACGGATAGTTTTAACATCAAAGTTATCCAAGTTAGAAACCGTGGCTGGATGAGGTCGCTTCATACCAGGAGTGCTAAAGATTCCGTTGTTTTATTAGCCCTCATTAATTATTCTTTTCAAACACATGGTTGAGGAGGTGATGGCTGAGATCAGCGTCATACTCGTGAACGGGTGTTGTCAGTGGGGTCCTGTCTGTTCACGCTTGCAAGAACCTGTTTTCCAGTTAGTTATTTTAGTTATCGTTCCTGACGTAGAGACCTCGTCATGTTGTTCTCCTAGTCACTATTTTTAATTTACTCAATGTTATTGAGCGTACATTTGTAACGACTAAGTTTGTGTTGTTAGAAATAATTATTAATTACTTTACTACCTTGTAATGTTACTTTTAAGAATAATTGTATTTTATGATTGGAAAAAATGATCTGCTGGAGTTTCTTGCGGCGCTTCTTCTCCAAGATATAATTGTCGTTAGATAGAGGTGTACCTAAGGGTGATGAGAATAATGTTACCTCTAATTACTTTATTAAAAAGGTTGAATATAATATTCCTCATCATCATTGTTTTATTATGCTGTGTGCGACACAGACGAAAACCTCTCGTATCAATGAAATCTATCAACAGCACGACTAGCACAAGTTGCTCGTGACTTGTTTGTCGCTCGGATCTCCCTTACTATCTAGTCTGTTACGATAGAGACGCACAGAGCGACAAGCGAGAAAATACAACTTGTGCTACACGTGCAGATCACTATATTTTCATGTCAAATATATTTCGAAAAACCAAATGTGCTCCAGTCACTGTCATCGTATTTTACCTAAAGTGCTTTTCATCAAAATATAGCGCTCGTAATAATATATATGAAAATATAGTACGCGTTTCCTCTTCCTTTGTGCCCACCAAAATAAATAAAATAATAAAAGTATCAATATCGTTTATTCCTTCATTGATCGGTAATACCATATCAAGATTTTTTGAATTTGCCGCTTTTTCCCAGGTTCAGCTTTCATTAGACAGACTCTATTAATAATATCCCTTCACCAGCCCAGAATATTGTCGCCATGACCTTGTCAGCTGAAGGGACGACTTTGAATTTCTTGGGATGAGGTGTTCCTTTAACGTACCACTGCATCAACTCTTGTTGCTCTTATGGTCATAATGATTGAAACGATGAACCCAAGTTTCATCTGCGGTAATTATTTTTTGGAGCAAACCATCAGGGTTTTCACCAGAAAGCTCAATGAAGTCGGAACAACAAGCAACGCGCGTATGCTTCTGAAACGGTGTCAACATTCGTGGTGTCCATCTCGCACTAACTTTGGACATGTTAAGATGATCGTGGATAATATCATGTATTGTGCTTTAGATCTAACCTTCACTCGACCATCTTCCAGTATAATTTTCTCCACTTTTTGAATATTTTCTGGTGAAGTAGCTTCAACAGGCCGACCAGGTCTAGGGTTATCTTTTATCCTCTCCCTCCCACGCTTAAATTCTTTGGACCACTTTTGGACAATATATAATGAAGGAGCGGAGTCAGGGTAAACTAAATCAATTTCTTCTTTAATAGACTTTGATTTTTTTCCTGTTTAGTCAAGAATCTTATCACTGCTCGATGATCCAATTGAAGTAACATTGTAAAATCACTCATGGTGATCACGTTTGTTCAGCAGTAAGTAGCAGAAAAACAAAAGAGCGTGTGGGCTTCAAATTTACTTTTTTTACTCTCAATGAATGACTCTTAGCGGCCAGTATTAAGAAGTTTACTAAAAAGATTTGCAAGCTACCAAAACCGAAAATTTATTGAACGCCTCTCGTGAGTTACTGCTTCATCGGCACCTTTATTTTGGGTGATTTGAGCAAATCTCATGTTTACTGTTCGCAGTGCCGGGTGCCGTAGAACAGCATATGAATACTGTAATAATAATATTTGAATATGCTAATAAGATAAGCTATAAAATATTTAAAACTAGCTCTTGAATCACTCTATCTATTGATGAAAAGAGCTAACCGTACTTACAAAGGGACGTGACTTTGTTTTCACTGCCCATTTTTTTAAATATCCGGCGTATATTTAATTGGGTACTTTTTCGAATACTAACTCTCGACTCGATTTATGAATGTGGAAGCGTAAGAGATTTGTCAGGATCATAGGTGGAAAGAAGTGGTATCTGCCTACCCCTCTCAACAGGTGCGATTTAATGTACCTATGTAGGTATGTATATTTTAAAAATATGTTCCTAATAGCGAAAAAGGTGACTACAAAACTTATGTATGTTTCCATGCGAAACTACTGATTTAAAATGATGAAATAACCATTTCATGTCCCGTCGTGTCGTGTTTGGAGTAAAAGTTGGAGGCTGACCCTTCATCTATAGGATAGATTCTATCCTATCCGAAAGGTAAGGTAAGGTAAACGTAAGAAACATGCAATGAAACAATGTCGAATAAAACATCATTTTTTATTAAATAGGTAAGCAGTATAATTACTTTAATAGGTAGAATCATAAGATAATAATGAAAAATAATATCACAATCCAAATATAATATAGTACAGTAAAAGTTACAATCAGTCATAAAAAAAACTTACACCCCTGCTAGTATTTTCAAACCACGAAATCGCGCCCACTATTTAATCAAATTAAGTGGCTGGGTGCGTATTTAAGTGGATTGAAACACTTTGGTTAGTGTAGGTAAGCAGTCGGACATTATGTAATATAACTACCCATAACTTAATATACGTTATCGAATGAGCAAGATTTAAACGTAACTACTAAAGTATAATCATAACACTAACTATTATTAGTTTTTTTTATCAATACTGCGATTTGCGGACTAGAATATAACATTGAGTATCAGACTAGAACATTTGACTAGAACATTGCCACTTATTTTGCGTCATATAATGCAAGACCTAAAAATAGTAGTTATTCTCAGTATCCGGTTCGGAGGACCATATTATGTTGAAAATTATATATTTACCTATAAACGATCTAACAAGCAACATATTGAGAGAAATTTGTATTGCACGCTTTGTGTTAAAAATGATCACTTAGGTAACCAATGCTTGAACTGGTAATGTCAAACAAACACCCTTGCTAGTATTTTAAATCCACGGAGTCGCGCCCATTACCTAATCAAATTAAGTGGTAGGGTACATTGTAGTGGATTGCAAACACTGGAAAATTCGGTTAGTGTATTCATTATATAGTATAATACTGCCCAAAACTTAATGTACGTTATCAAATGAGCAAGACAAAAGAAACCACTAAAGTATAATCATAATACTAACTATGTGTCGAGTTATAAATACTGCGGTTTAGGGACTAGAACTTACTATCATGTACTAACAAAAACATTGCCAGGTGCAAAAACATTGAGAGGCCGTTGTATTGCTTTACATGTTAAAATATAACACTTTATTAATATTCAAACATTACTATTGTTAAGACAAGACTTCTTCATATCTATTTTGCCAAATGTTAACAAAAGAGAATAACTGATCAATCGAAAAAAAGTTTGGGCAGAAGAGGCATTACATTCAGTTTGGAAATGCAAGGAAGGATAGGAAACAAGGCTTAGCAAGGCAACTTCTATGTATTAATTATTTTAAAAGTACCTACATGGGAATTGAATTCCTATATAAATAACCACAAGGAAATACTAATAACAGTCCCCTACATGATATGAACGATATATGTATATGATATGACTTAATAATTAGCGGCAGCGTGATTAAAAAATAGCGGCCAAACAACCTTATTCTTATTAATTACATGATATATAAATATTTATATGTACTTATAAAGACTAATAAGCAGGGCTTATGCAACTTTCAAATATTTAGAAACAAACTCTTGTAAAACATTAAACAAATAGCAAAGGAGTATGAAGTGGCGGAAATACATTATATTTAACCACTAAATTAATCTAAAAATCTCTTGGTAATAATTGGATAAAATTTGCATAGGTGAACTATGAAAACAGTTCCCTCATTTTTTGAAACTCTCCAGCCTGTACATACTCTACAAAATTTAAGGGACTAGACTTTCAGATACTTTTTTAAGGGGAAGAGTACCATGCCTTACATTCCGCAAAAGCATTCGTCACCCGAATCATAATTTGCCAGGGCTTATGTGTAGCCTGAGTGACATATCAGAAAACTCTTAAACTGAGCGAAGTATCTTTCGTTCCTGATTCTGTCACTCCAGAAAAAAATATTTTTCGTAATTAGCTAGAACATATTTTTTAAAGACCAACACAAGTAAAGTTATGAGAAACACAAATGACTAGATTAGGTAATGCACAACACAACTTACATAATTATGGACTTAATTAACAGTCTTTTAGGATGAAAGGTCTTATTTTAGGGTGCTATTTTATTTGCATAAAGAACTATTCGTGCTTTACCCCAATTTAAATTTGGAAGTTATTGATTTAATGTTCATAATACGTATTTGTGAAACACAGATATAGCAAACAAATACATTAACTACTTATAAAATAACACTTCACACCGTGTACAAAACTAACAAGCAAACCAATGTGTAAAAAGTACAAAAAAAAAGTTTTACGTCAATATTGCATGGTCATCAAACTATTTATTGAACCAAACCTAGCAGGTTCAAATTTGGTAACTTAACACAACATGTATATGAAATATATATCCTGCGTCAAATTTATCACGTGATTAGCTTTTAGACATCATCAGTTTTGTGTAAGCATTTGATTCAAATAATAGTAAGAAAAAGAAGAAGAAGAAGAAAGGAAGAAGCTTCATTATAGCTGCTAAATATAACAGATTGACAGCCATTTCTAAATAGTCTTTTATACAACAAGATTGTTTAAACATATCCTTATTTTGCTAAGACACCAAGTTTACTCCTCAATTCCGAATCAGCAGGCAAAGCTACGGCCCATTTGCGTACACCCACAAGTATGACCGAACTCAGTACTAACACAGCTCCCATAACAGAGGCTTTACTAGGCAATTCATTGAAAAACATTACTTGCCAGAGAAATGCAAAAACTATATCAGCTGAACGAGCAATAGCCACTGGTCCAGCCTGCTCCATCTGCAGTGACATTGTGAGTAAAATTTGACCTAAATAACTGAATAATGCAAGACAAACAACAAGGAATCTGTCTGTGCCACAGCTTGGCATACAAAGCACACCAGCTATTAACGAACAAACAAAAGTCTGCAAAATTCCGTACATTCCAAAGTTTGTCATAATAACAGAAAAATGCAATCCTTTGAGAATTCTGAGCAACACATAAGCATTGGCACCAAATATGGTTGAAAGAAAGGCGGCAACAGCACCTTTGACTGCATTGTAATGATTATTGTGATGAGCTTCATCGTCCCCACCAAATATAAATGGTGGATTAGTTATGAGAACAACACCCAGAAGAGTCAAAATAATAGATATTATATTCCAAATACCACAAGGCTCCTTTAGCAGTACACAAGCAAATAACGAGACGAAGACCGGTACCGAAAATACAATTACTGAAGCATCTGCCAGAGGCATGTTTCTAAAGGCAAAAAAACTAGTCAGTAAACCAATGGTGCCTACCAGTGATCGTAATGCTAGCATGAACCTTTTTCCCTTTGGGAATACTGGTTGATTTGAGTATATCACTATAGGTAAAGTAGGCAACAATATTCCTATGAAGCGGCACATGGCTAGGTGCAGTGGATCGACATTCGTGAGACTCTTGACAATGACTGAGCATAGTGAGAAAAATAGTGATGAGAGGGTCGCCAGAATCAAGCCAAAGAACGGGCACCGTTTTATAAGCGGCCGCTTGTTTTCCAGCAGGTTGGGGATGCTTTCGTCCCCGCTGCCTACCGACAGGTCCACAAGGTGCTGCAGTTCCAAGTGTTCCGGCATCTTCCTCCTTACCAGGCCTGAAACCGCACCTCCAATTATGTTATCGAGTAAATATATAACAACACCAAGAAGATGCATTGAGAAAACTCACCCATACAGTCAGTTTTGTGCCCTGTGATCAATTGGTTTTACTTTTCAAAACCCATATCGAATAATCCTTGTTGATCATGGCAAAAAAAATGTTTATTATTATTTTATGTACCTATTCAGTGGAGCATAATAAACTCCCTCTTTATCTTTATCCGTGACGAAACAAGATAAAATTTTACTAAACGTCAAAATAGACAGGCTGTCATCCAATCCACAAGTTTTTTTTAGCTTTTAAATTCCAAGTTAAATCATACAGTGTTCCATTTTTTAGCACCCTAGTGATATATGATTTTAAATCGGATCCATGTGAAAGAACAGAGCCTTGCTCTTAGATCAATTTATCTAAGAGCAAGGCTCTTGTGGATGGTTATAAAGGATGCATATGTATAATATTTTTAACATTTCAAAACGGATTCCTAAAGAAAAAATAAAAGTACGAAGTCATTTTAACTGATGTTTTTTTTAATTTTAATTTCCCCATAAATTGTAACAGATTAACAAGTAGATTGCAATTAAATATGTTTATATTACATTTTCTCTGATGGGCTTATACCAGTATGTTTTGTTTATGAGTAGCTATTTTAAAAAGGAATAAGGAAAACTCTTCGCTTGAAACACGATCAAAATTGTCAGTGTGAATAGTGTGATCTTGACCTAATGAGTCACTGTACTGCATCTGTAATGGTTTTATCTGTCATGTCAGTTGTAGATATGAATGAATTGAATTGATAGATTTTCCGCCAAATTTCAATCAATGCAGTGAAGCGAGTCCGTTTATTTACCTATACCGATTACTATAGTCAAGTAGTCTATTATTGTTGTTCAATTACTTTGTCCTCTTGAATTTAATAAGACATGTGATTATTCTTGTAGAATGAAGAAAAATCCTAAAGCGACAACCGTTGCAGAGTACACACTTAAAGAAATAGAAACTCGTGTAAGCCAAACAGACAACAAACACCGTGAGATTTACACTACTTTACTATTTTAATACCTTACTTTAAATTGGCAAAACTAAATTAGAGACCAAGCGATGATATTTTCTTAGTTTCAGACAGCGAGTTGCTGGTTTTGCATTCAGTATTTGGTGTAGTTTTGCAAAGAGCATTAGACATCTTAGAAAAGTACCCGACGCTAGTTGCGTACACTACATCTGATAAACTTCGAATTTTAATTGAAATCAAAGGTGATAACGACCGTTGCTACAGAGTGTTTCCCCGTATAAACTTCTGTCGGTGTCAGTCTTTCAAGCGCCAAGTTATAGAGAAGAAAGTACAACTTACTTGTAAACACATTTTAGCGGCAAGAGTAGCTATTATACTGGACAAAACTGTTCCACATGAAGTAACCACAGAACAGTATTCAATGTTGTTGAGATCTGTTTTTGATCTTGAAGACTAGGAAAATGGATGATGAGCTGTCCCAGTACTACTTTACTGCATCTATGGACTCTGGGAAAACCCTTTGTAGCTTACTGAAAGCTATTCAGTTTCAAGAGGTAAGTTGTGCTTGAAATTGCATTATTTTATAGACTAATAAGTTTTTTTTTTAAATTGAGCACTTGTATGCGTAAGACATCATTCTTGAACTTTTTTAGTTTAAAATGTACTGAAACCAGCTTTGTTTACAGACTGCTGTATTCTGTGCTTTGGCTGAGGGTCTTAAGCTCACTGTCGAGGAAGGGAAATGTGTGCAGGCCTCTGCCTATGTTCCAGCTGATAACTTCACCGAGTACAATGTTAGGAGTGATGTTGATGTCATGTTCAAAGTAAGATGCTCAAGTTAACTACAGGTTTTGAAATAGTTCTCATGCAAGAGCTTGTCTTGTTGTGTTATTTGACTGAAATAGATTGCTGACAGTTTGTAGTCACAAATACCACCATTAACATTAAAACCATTTACTTTTATTTCAAGACATATTAAAAGTAAGTGGTAAGTGAATAACAGTGATTTATATCCAGACTAGGGGGGCCATTTGCAACGTTAAATGATGGCGGATGTGTAATTTGTTTTAGTTTTGTATTTTTGTGTATTTAGGTGTTCAAAGTTCTTTTCTATTAGTGATGATTTGTCCTTTGCAACTTACTTCTCATTTAAAACTATCTTGACCTTTGTCCAACATATCACCGTACAATGTGTTGTGTGTTTTATTGCTATATCGATTTATACTTATATATACTTTACACTGGCGAAATCACTTCATTGTAGAAATACCAAATCTCCGCGGTAGTAGCGGTTAAAGTCACTGCGGGGCAAAGAAAAAAAAGAACCAACATCTGTTTCTCTATGTACGCTTAGAGTTTTTAATCTATGCAACGGATTTTAATGCGGTTTTTACCATTAGATCAAATGATTCAAGAGGAAGGTTTTTATGTAATATAATAAATTCTGAATTATGAATGGGTTTTACAGATAACTGATTAAAACCAAGGTGCAGCAAGGGCGGGTTGCTAGTCTTATATAACATACTAGCTTCTGCTCCTTTTTTCTTTGCATAGAATTAGTAATGAAATAATTATGCCTGCCCACAGAAACAGTGATTTATGTTGGGATCACAAATAGAGTTGGGGTAGACTATGTAGTAATATAGGGTATACGCTATCTCTATTTCAAATATAATTCAAATCTGTCCAGCCTTTTTAAATGTGGAGGAGGAACAAATATACTAACTCACAGTTATTTAATTTACCCATAGTGTATATTCATAAAGATGTGAATAATAATGTACACACAGACACACATATACTTGAAGTCTTAGAGAACATTTATGTTTTTGCTGTGATAATATACATTAATTGTAAATAAATGTTTTCTTCCGTCCTTTCTTACTATTTCAAAATAAAGTATTTTACATATCTTAACAAATGTTTCTACTTTCAGATAAGTATTGCGGTGTTAGCTGAATGTCTGAACATCTTTGGTTCAGGTGAAGAATCCAGTTTGAAGATGTACTACAGATGCGAAGGGTCACCGCTTCTTCTTGTGTTTGTATTGAATTTTCTTAAAAACAAAAGTTTAATGTCGAAACTTTCAATATTTGATGATAAATTTAACTTTAGTTCTGTTATGGTTTTGCTTTTGTGTATAAAGTTCATGCAGAACTTGTTTATTACATTATCCTTTTGTTGTATATCTCTATACTAGACTATGTTCGGTAATTCCGGCCAGTAATTATCTTTACTATTTTTACAAAACCGATCAATGATATTCGATGAATAGTATTTACTATACAGGCTTGCATCCGCGTAGTTTTCGTTACATTGGTGTGTTTACTGTGTTTTCTTCCTTTTACCCTTTGGAGGTTGTAATTTGGAAGATGTGTATATCATAAAAGAACACTGTCTCAACTGTCATGTGTATATTTGGTTTGTTATAAATAACGTAATAAATAACTACATATAGCTATAGTGCCAAATAAAGTTACGTCGTCAGGTTCTTAAACACTTCTTTAAGTCGCACTAGATGGCGCTAGTGGTTCCTTCCGACCATTTTTTCATTAACTTACGTTTAAATTGGTCCAAACGGAACTCCATTTTTCTTTTTACGATAAAAATATAACCTCTCTAGGTCCTTTTCGAACGTCCATTCTAAATGGTACTTACGTACGTATTTATTATGTTACATTAGCAATACCAGATGACTAAGAACAGGTTTCCTTTTTCAAATCCCGTTATTGTGACCACCACACAAAAATAAGTAAAAAAAACTAAAAAGGTATCCAAAATTTACGTACAGATTAGTGTAAGCATTACCTCTCGCTAATTACTCAGCACACCGCACTGTAAATCCATTCAAATAATGATAATTCAGCAGAATATAATAAATCACCACTATGTTTAGTTTACAGCCTCAGTCGGTGAACAACGTAATGACAGACTGCGAGATCGCCACGCAAACTGCTGACTCTGTTCTGGAACTCCGTGATGAGGACACAACAGAAGTTGCCAAGCTAGTCCTGAAGGCCCCGGCCTTCCTGGGCTTGTTGGCCGATCTGGAGCGCTCCTGCGATATTATGGAGTTGAAGTTATCTCCTGAACATCCTAATGTGAGCATTGTTACCTACGGAATGCAGGTGAGAATTCTATGGTCAATTACAAGTTACATACCCAAGGCACTCTTTTAAGGTTACCGACATAGCCAGAAGTATAGCTAAACTGAAGTGTCAGTGGGCGGGGCATATTGCTCAGGAGCAGGATTGGGTCAGAAGGTTCTGGAGTGTCATCCGCGGACCGGGAGACGAGCTGTAGGTAGGCCTCCAAGAAGATG
The DNA here is from genome assembly GCA_923062465.1 of Acleris sparsana. Classification (NCBI taxonomy): domain Eukaryota; kingdom Metazoa; phylum Arthropoda; class Insecta; order Lepidoptera; family Tortricidae; genus Acleris; species Acleris sparsana. Next base: position 10,553,271 of record OV281306.1, on the reverse strand, counting down.
GAGTGACGACCTCGTAAGGATCGTGGGAGCAGGGTGAATGCGAAAAGCACAAGACCGGTCTGAGTGGAGAGAATTGGGGAAGGCCTATGTCCAGCAGTGGACGTCTTTCGGCTGACATGATGATGATGATGAGATAAGACTAGGTTAGGTTAGCTTTGATTAATAAAAATCCTGAAGAAGTTGCTGAAAAAAAAACGTTATGAGTAAAAATAGTTATGAGCCAATATGGCCCTATTTTATTTACCTAGAGCAGCTTTAATTAAGATTCACATTTACAATTGTGTTTTGGTATCATACTTATATACATATTTACCTCTCTCTGTGTTATTTTTATTGTAATACTATGTCTAGCATAACTTGTGCCTTTTTTGTTTTAAAATAGGTCAAGCATTACCGAACAACAAAGAATTTACGTTCAAGTTGTGCTAGACGAACTTGTACTCCGTATATCGTACTCTGACAGCATTTCCTACATCACTACAATGGACTACAACGTGTTTATGTATGTTGCAGGATAGGTCCTGTATCGATGTGCCCAAGTCTTCAGAGATGGTGCAGAGCTTCAGCTGCGAAAAGGCCGTCTCGCTCAAGTACCAGCTGCACTACATCAGGCTTATTATGAAGGCTCTCGCTGTCTCTACGAAGGTATTTGTGTTATTATACGGGCCGGTGAGAAAAGCCATAATGAAACTGACAAGCAATTCAATGCAATTCCGGATTACATAATATGAAAGTCAGTTCATTTGTTAATAAATTCCAAGAAGTAAAAATAACCCTATATTTTTAATGATTGTGGTAATTTTATGTTAATGCAATGTTGTAATTGGAGTGTGTGTTAGTCATAATTTATTAACTTTTCAATTTAATCAGGTAATCACTATGCAATAAGCAACATATATCCTGCCGTAGACCATCTCTCAAACAGGTCAAGATTGATTACAGTATATTTTAACTTACTAACGCCATCTTCATTAAAGTATGTAAACTAAAAAAAACAGTTCCATGACTGCCGCTAGATGTCACTTTTTAACTCGCTCGCAATCCTACATCGCGCTGTTAAGATTTCCCCTGAGTTGATGACTTTCAGCGACCAAGCAAGGCAAGTTATCGCTTCTCGGCCTTTTGGCTAAGATCAAAGTGTAGTATCTGTTCTTTTCAGCTTAATATCTGAAAGTTCCCTCACTGAGGGACCAGTATATTAAACTGATTTTTGTAAATTGTCGGGATGCTCGGGGCTCGCTCCACTCCCTTCACGGGTCGGCCCGGCATTGCAGTGCCGCCGGGACTGGCCCACATAATACTCTGTCAATTGATCTGGTTCTAGATCTCGCTTGTTGTACCGGGTTAACAGTACACCTGGACCTGGAATGTTTGAAAATTTGAAAATAGTGATCGGACTTCGGTCACCAGTGAGAAATTTGGGCTGCCATTTCTGGTATCGCCTTGCGTGTTTACAATACCGGGATCCGCGGCCTAGTCTGTTTGTAACCAGTGATTACAAAGTTAAGATTGGACTATACTGATTGAAACTAGTTTAATAACAAAATTGAACATGGAACTGTAAAAGTAAGCAGCAAATGCTTTTAATTGTCATTGGCTACCTAATGAGAATGGCCACCCTAAACTCGCCAGTTAATAATTAGTTCGTTTAGTTGAAAAGTTAGTTGCTTGAGTTGAGAATAAAGGCTGGAGTTGTAGTCTGCATTTTGCTCTCACTGCCTCATTTCGTCTGGTGGCGACCTAGCGACATCTAGCGACAACTAAGTCTTGTAACCGCCAACTATGACAGTGTGCAACATCGCGCTAACGAAGTTTTACTATGTCAGTTGACTTGACTTATATTACAACTTCCAACTTCATTCGAATAGTTTTGATTTTATAAATGACGAAAGACGAAAATTGACCATCTCCCTTGATCTCCCAAAACTACTGAGCCTTAAAAAATTTGAAAAAAAAAAAGTTTCGTTCGTTGCTTGTACATTACAGGGACCAAGGGAGTTCAGCTCGCACTTAGCCGGTTTTTTATTAGGAGTTAAGTCGACTTGTACCCTTTTTCTTACTCTCTACTCTCTACTTACTTACAGTACAGAGAGTGACATATGTTTTATCAATGTCGATATACACGGCTATATTAGGCCCGTTGTTCACATTGTTTTTTGTATATACTCGGAAACTTACTTCAAAATTTTACTCATGAAAGGAATTTCCACCAGGTCTTCGTTATTGCCTATACATACGTAAAGAAACAAATCATTGGGTTTATTTTTGTGTTACTTCTAGGTGGTTGTGAGATGCAGTTCCAATGGCCTTCTATTACTACAGCTGAAACTAGAAAAGGAAGATCAACGGCAAATGTTCTCGGAGTTCTATATAGTGCCCTTGCTTGACGATTGATATGACAATCTATTGGCGAAGTTCCCGGAATGTCAAGTTGGTTGGAAGTATAAAAATGTTGATAGAATTATTTTAATTGATATTGAAGAGATAATAAAATGACCGATTGCAAAATATAATTATATTTCATTTACCAAAATGACATACACTTAAGGAATGTATACTGTGTTATATGTATGAATGTGTAGATGTTTACTAGTTAAGTATACATTCTGAGCATTATTCCCAATAAGCACAAAACCAGATTATTTTAACGGAGTCTTTAATTCAGACTTTAGTTTATATTTTAATTGTCAAACATTTCTTTATTTCTTACACACGTAATTTTAATTATGATAATTTTGCCAACGAACGCTTCAACATTATTAGTAATATTAATAAGTTTCCTCTTTTTCAATTCCAACAACAATAAAACGTGTTGCATTCAGCAGAAAAGAAATGTCTATATGATTGGTCTTTTTGAATATCTTTTAACTGAATCGAGAGGATAATGGCCGTAACAGTCAGTTAATGTCATTACTTAGCATGTAACGAACGAGTGAATAGAAAATATTCATGACCTTCACAGCTTCAATAAAAGCTGATTCATGCGAAAAATAGTTAAACATCATATTTTAAATAGCTATAAAAATAACCAAGATAAGCCAACAAAGATTTGTTCCTATCACTTTCTAGCAAAAACGAATTTAACCTCTCGTATGCGGTAGGCAGGAAAATTTGTTGACGGCTCAGTGCGGCGACGCGGTCACGTGACCAGTCACGTGACATCAAACCCACAGAAATAGCGGCCATATTGAATAATTTTATGTAAGGAGCGATTTTTGGTAAATTTGATCACTTTATTGGCTAACCTACAATAAAGTTCAACCCTATGTAGCTTTACAGTAAGGTTCAAATTGAATTCGCGAAGGCACGCAAAGATTTGGTGCAGATCTGCTCCCTAGCAGTTTGCGTATATGGAGCAGATCTGCTACTACGCATACGAGGGGTTAAAATGGAGTTTATGCGGCCAACTTGTTACATGACGTCACAGTGCATATCGGATTTCTCTTTCTAATCGCTGTCTAATTTTGCCATCCATATTTCTTGGCCGATTTTAACTTTGATTCTTACCGGGATTTTCATATTTTGTTAAGAAATGAGATTAACAAATCCATGCTTTTTCCCTATTATCTCTGAAACGTCTCTGATTACGGCCTGGAGTAAAATACAATGTCGTTGTTACTAGGATAACTCAAATATCTTATATATAAGACGCGATGGACGCTTTATTTGGCAGTGTAATTATTCTCATAACTCTGCTAAATGCAGCCGCATAATTGATATTATTTATCCTATCCTATTTAATTTGAATTATTTAGTCAACGTGGATCAAAGTGCCGATTTACGTTGTCCCTTAAGAATATTATTTACCGATCATAACATTTCGAGATTTAATTCAAGTAACATTACATCTTCGCGGTTTGATATTACACTATCCCCTGTAGGTTTATTCTATTTTCATGACTAGATTTCCTATGTTTTACCATCAGAAACTTAGTTTCTTTTAGCGTTATAATAATATCTCTAGCCTGGTTTTGTTAATATCTATAAAGAGATGGAGTTTTAACTTTTAAATTTAACTTTTTCAGTGTTAAGTTAAGGATAACTCTTAACTAGACGTTTTTTTTCACGACATATTCGTGTCAGTTTATACAAAACTTTTAACCTATGTTAAATTAAACATTATTACACGAAGCCGGTAAAATACATCGAATACCAATTATAAATTAGTTAAACATACATAGCAAATACATTAATACACCGATACCAAAGAAATTAATTTATATTTGGCTAAGCCTTAAAAACTAAAATTACTCATTACATTAGAATTGTAATAAGACAATTAGTCTATTAGGTACATTCAATAAATAACACACCACACGATATTGCACAAAATTAACCACGAATATTGTATTGCAACTTTTATATGAAGTTAACTCTGAAGTAAAATAGACAAGACAATGTATATTTCACTTCAGCTATTGCGATCATGTCCTATTTATTTTTAGGTAACTGGTTACCTGCGATAACTACCTACTTATCAAAAAGTATCATCATCGTGTCAGCCGAAAAACGTCCCTGTCAGAAAAATACCTTTTCCAAAGTTCTGCATAGTCGGTCCTGTACCAAGACACATTCTATGACATAATTATTAATATTTTTAGGATGTTACATTTCACTAATAGGTGTACCACAAGATGGCACTGAGACGAAAGTTAACAGCCCACGTAGTCCATTTGGTTATGGGCATTTAACTAAACCAAAGCATGTGGCTCTGCCAAACAGCAAACTATGTTTTCGAGACTTGACGTTCAGTGTTACTGCTCCTATTGGCTGAATAACTATGTCACACGATTTTTTGTTTACATTTAGTTGATTACGTCAACGAACAGATTATAGTGGTTTGCATAAGGTAAGGCTATAGACTTTGATAAATTTATCTAATTAGACGAAGCTGTACTGGTTGTCCACGGCTCGCAGGTCTTGAGGAGCCCCGCTGGCCAAGAGTAGGGCTTCCAGCTCCGCCCGGCGCATCCTCACGTCGCTACCGTGGGTTACGACTCCAAGCTGAAAAATAATCATACAATAGATAACAAAGTATGAGGTTAAAAAAAATAAAGGGCATTTATTATTTCGTTTTCGAAATATTACAAAAAGTATTAACGTTTGCCCTCCAGTTCTTTTGACATACTTTACATTGATAGAGTCATTAATATAACTTTTTAAATAAACTGTGATTTTTACTGCGAACCGGTGGTTACTTATTTAAACGATAAGCCCGATGCATGAAAACAAAAGCAAATGTAAGCGTATTAGAATAAGTTATGTCAATAGCAGAAAAATAATAAAACATCAGCCAAATATTACTAGACACTTACCAAAAACAGACAACGACCAAACGACACCAAACACAACGCAAAACGAAATAACTGCAAATTAAATCACAAAGCCATTCCACAGAAAAAGTTTAATAATAAAATTTACAACCAAGGATATTACGATTAAAGCTTGGAAGAACATGAGTTCGATTTGTACAAATTAAGACAAATAATAAAGTTAATCTTAATACAATTTAGTCGTCTATGTATAAGATAAACAGTCCATAAATGTTTCATAATTATAAATACGAGAAGCTATATTCTTTTTTAAAGAATGCTTTAGCTTCGTTTGTACCATACGAATGCAAACAAAAACCTCTGGCAAGACATTTACGAGGTAACGTGAACATTTACAACATAAATGATGCATTTAAAAACATAATAGTTAACGATCTAATGTTGACATCGGGAGTCGGAACCACCCCAAAAAATTAAAAAGCATCTACACAACGACGTAACTTTAAAAATGAACACTGGGATTCTATTTACACTTATACGTACGTACTCGGGAATTACGAGGATGGCTTCGACCAGTAGTCTTAATGTGTTATAGCCATTTTTATGGTAGTATAATTATTTATTACGATGACTTATTACTTTTAATTCGTAATACATTACACGCTGTCAAGACAGTCTCCCAATTCATAATATCAAACCTTTAAAAATACCGAAACAAAGAGTCGGTGGAAATGCACTGGACTCAAACAACATACAAAAATAAACTTAAAGCATATAGTAATGATACCTAAGTTCGTACATTTTTAAATGTATTTTTTGTGATATCAACTTATTTTTATGTTAATAACTACTTAAAAATATATTCATTAATTACATTCTAGTAAAGAAATATAAATAAGACTTCTCTAATTTCTGAATAAATAACATACATATTTAAGAAGTAACATTATACTTACTACAAATGAAATTTAAGTTTGATGGTGTACATAATACTATAAATAAATTTATTCTCCATAAAAATCACATAAAATAATTCCAAACACAATAAAATTAAAAACGCAAAACAGAACCAGTCTCAGATCAGATCAGATCATACATAGAAAACTTTTCATAATATCCACGAGATAATTTAAGAGAATACTCAATAGAAGGCCTTTCCTTGATGATGTGCTGTTTTGGTGACTTTCAGATTGTATATGGATATTTGCAAGCAATTCTTTTTTTTTTGCTAGACCACAAGTCTCCATAGAGTTCCGGAATTATACTAAAATCGATTGGTTGTTAGATGGTATTACTAATTTTAAAAAAAACACTACTAAAACGTTCATGCAGTGGCCTGTTTCACGAAGCTACAAATTACAATCTGAAGTCTCTTTCTAGCAAAAGGAGTTAGAGACTTCCGCTTTAAATTTGTAACTGGTAGCTTCATGAGACGGGCCTCAGGTGGTTAAACAATATTTTCTGCCAAAAAAATTCATGTTGCATCTTTTCAAGACATTATACAACGCATAAAAAATGGCGAAAAGCAGCTTTGAGTAAAAAAAAACAGTGAAAAAGTGATAAAATCTCCATATTATAATATATGTGATAGAGCAAGTATTGAAAACTGTTTTAGAAAAGTCTTATAAGCATAATAAAGCAGAGGAGTATAAATGTACTTTAATGTTTATTTTCATTTTATAGCTCCATGTCATATCCGGTGGGAACAGAATGCCTCATATGTTATCAAAATTATCTTAAAAATATTAGACAATTATTTTTTAATTGCATTTATGGCAATCATTAAGTTTCTTTACAGCTATAACCCAGTCGATTGTTGTTAGACTTAACTGATACACTAATAAAACAGAAATGCATGATGACTAGTGATACAGATCATCACAACTTGATACTTGAACCACCTTGTTTGTCTGCATTTAGAATAGGAATAAACATTACCCCTAAGTAACTGAACCGCTGGGACGATCGCCAAATGACAAGGCGGTAAATATATAACATGTAGAAACAATAAAATCTGTATTTTCATGTAATTTCTCAGTTTAAGGAACAGAGGGCCCTGCCAAGATGCACTGCGCAAGCTAGCGTTTCTATTAATTTCGTATTTAAACCAATCACGTCACTGGTAGATCACGTGACTTTTCGTATCACGTCATCTACCAGTGACGCGATTGGTTTAAAAGCGAAACGAATAGAAACGCCAGTTAGCGTAGTGCATCTTGGCAGGGCCCTCGGAGTCGAATTTTGAATCTCACTGATGTAAATATAATGGAAATAACTCACACAGTGATCTTATTTTCGAGTGAATGGGAGCACACGTATTTTTATAATATAAGCTTCACGCCTACTTCGGTCACAAGTGAGAATAAAAAATAAAAACTTTTAGAAGTCAGCAATTTTAGTGAGCTTAGTCACCGAATGAGATTCAAAAATCAACTGCTTGTCCGCAAATGAATATAACCTCACGAACTTCATAGCGGTTTCGGAGAGGTCATTTATATGTCCAACATGGACTTTTCCGTAACTTGTCTAACTGTAAAAATTCATGATTTATTCTAGAACAGTAGTCTTATCAGTACTTACATTTGAATACTCTAACCACTTTGTAAAAAGTTGGTATTTATCAAAAAACATTTAGTAAAAATATGCCAATAATATATTTCCTGCGAGGGAAATTACTAATAGATGATGGGCATGATACATTTAAAGTAATGCAAATCCATGATTTAGGCCCAATGTTACGTCACAAAACTTAAAAAAAAAAATACAATTACGTCAAATTGTACACCTGAAGTTTTCTGGGAAAAGGCCCTGATTGTACTACTATGTGACGCATTATGACTTTTCCTACTATGCGTCAGTTTTGGTCGTCTGCCCCCAGTGGCGGATTTGGCCAAATACATTATTTTTAATAAGGAGAGGACACAATTACTCTCAAATATTTTCATGTATTTTAATCGGGTAAGTAATAGAACATATAACAACAAAACATCTGTTTCTCATAAGATATTAACCCGATTTGTATAATTTCATTTCATGTAACTTTCAGTTAGTATAAAGTGCTCAGCCCTAACTTATTTACATGAGCATTTGGGGACGTTACACAACAATTCTGCTGTATAAGGTTGAAGCGCTGATTTCGAGCGCAGCTTCATTTTCAGCAGTAGACCATAGCTTGGCAAAATATACGGTGCTGTTTAACGTAAAATCGGCAAACAATACTTTTACCCGAAAAGCGCTATCTAATGTGGTAGTTGTACTTGATAATTTCACTTGTTGCACTAAATTTTTTTGGCCATGTCACGTTGACAATTGACATCGATCCAAAAGATGTCCGACTCCAAGATCACCGCTCCACTTACTTCTACAGACATCCCTTTAACACAAGCAGGGGACGGACTCTGTAAAGCGACATCTACCAACTCCAGCGACAAACAAGACAGTGCGACACTACACTTCGTATGCAAACTCTAGATCTGAGTGCTCACTTGTGTGCGCGCCGCGTCGTGGCTGACGACGTACTGGGTGAGCGTGACGTCAGCGGCGCCGCCCGACTCGAGCGGGATCGGGTGCGCTCGGAAGTGTTCGAGCATGTCGTGCACGTTCGGGAACCAGAGGTGCTGGACGCGGCACTGCCCCGTCTCGCTCAGGGTCATGCGCAGGTGCTTCGCGCGGCCCTGCAATTCATTATCACATTATCATTTATCAGACTAATAGTAGATTCTTTAACAAGGGACTAAAACAAGCCATAATGACACGAAATGTTTAGCCACCCAAGCGGAGCGCGGGGCCATCGAGTAAGGGACCATGCCCACATATCTGAAAGGGGCACTCTAAATAACTTGTGCATCTATTGCCATCTTTTTGGCCTCTGCAACAATGTAACTACTTTGAAACACAACTGTCTGGGTCTTTACGCAGCTGTTGAAAAGCAAGGTTATCACCACCATCATCACACCGAGATGTATAACCGACCTGGAAGTTGAAGGTGAGCACGTACTCCCCGCGGCGCGTCTCGCTCTGGCGCACGAGGTAGCAGCCGTGCGCGGGCGGCCCGCCGGCCAGGACGCAGGCGGCGGCGGCGGAGCGCGCCAGCGTGCCGTGGAACCACGGCCACTCCGCCAGGGACACGCGGCCCGCCGCGCACGCCTCCTCGGCTATTGAACCTGCAAAACAACAACGTTCATTCATTCATATCAGGGGATTCAGGGGACAAACTCTGACAAGACGATTTCAAAGCCTCAGCCTTTTTTGAAATCGGGTAATATGTACTTGTGTGTGGCAGGCAAGCATGAAAGTCGTATAAATGCAGTTGGAATGCGCTCTTTGCGTAGTATGTGTGGTGTGAAAATGATTGATAGAGTAAGGAATTGAAAGATCAGAGAGAAACGTGGACCAAAAGATGTAGTGACTAAGATTGAAAACAGGGCATGCTTTGATGATTATTCATTTGGAAACGATGGATGAAAGAAGATTGACGAAAGAGATATATACAGAGCGAAAGTGAGTGGAAAAGGGCCGAATCTTAAATACGAATGAATATGAATGTAGAAGAAACGAAAGAGATTGGTCAGGATCATAGCAGGTGGAAAGAAGTGGTTACTGCCTACCCCTCTGTGAAACAGGCGTGATTTAATGTATGTATGTATGATCGAAATTATGCTATTTGTATTATGCAAAATGAAAATAATTATATTCCTTTTTATTTACCCCGTAATAGACGTGGTATAGGCCGCAGAAATAAAAATTAACAGGATATGTCACCTTCATTTCCTTGATCTATTAAAACCAAAAGTAACGTTCAACGGACAGAAAAGGTAAGGATAACTTTATTTTATTAGTATTAGGAGTGCACCATATTGTTTTTATACAGTCTCCCCAGGAAGCGGCCATAGTCACGTATGTTTACTAAAGCCTCCAGAAAATATTTGGTACAAAAAAATACTCAATATGGGCGTCCCTCGAAATCGCTAACAACGTTTGTCCTAGACATCGTTCATCCTAATTTTTATAATTTTTATAATAATCAGCCCTAAACTGGTTTTCAGATAAGTCACGCAACTTTTCAACTTTTCCAATTATACGTGCGGTTAGGTTAGGGTAGTGTTATAACCGAGCTGGAAGTGTTCCAGGGCGCCCTCAGCGGAGTAGGCGAGAGGCCTTGTAAAAGCCCCCGCCGGAAGGGGGGCCCAAAGGGAATCCGCTACGTTTTGACGCTATAGCGGTTCTGTAGCTCCCTCCTAAAGCGATTGGCGCCCCACCCCAGGGTTTTAGTCCGTGCAAGTCGGACATAACTCGTCCTGGCCCCCGCCGGGGCGGGTATGCATAGCCATTTCCCCCGGGTAAAAAAAAAGGTAGTATTAAAACAGTAAAAAGTTGTAGAATTTAAGCGAAAACTGCTTTAGGAATGAAATTCGATCAAGCGATGCATTAGGACAAATGACGGTTAGCGATTCCATGGGGGAACCACTCAAGATAGTCCTAACACAAGTGGCTCTTTTTTTTGGCATAGAGAAGGGAAACGAGCACACCGGCCACCTGATGGTAAGTGGAAACAGTGACACACAAACACGCGTTTTTAAGCCTTCAAGTTTTTTTCTTTTTTAAAATATTTATTTTATTTTACACTTTTTAGTGATCATAATAAGCTTATGTAGTCCCACTTCTTAGTTGATATATGAAACTTTAAGACATTTCAAGCTGGCCGCAAGCAAGGCCCGGGAAATTATAGTCACTTTTAAACAATTAATTGTTTTTCATTGTAGTAGCTCAACTATCTTAGTCATGATATCTTATCGCTACCCTTGAAAATGGTACCGTGGAGGAGTTCCGGTGGCCATTTGTGTTCTTCATCATCAGTTCCTCTTCAGCAAATGATACTTTCTTAATGCAAATGCTGGACTTGTCACTAAAAATACTAAAATCGCTGTATGTTTGCCTACAATATTTGAGGAGTTTCCTCAATTCCTCACTGATCCCCTCATCAGATCCTGATTTCCTTATCGTGGTACCACCCTTGCGATATCTCCAAAGATGAAGTTATCCGGGAACAGACATATTTAAAAAAAAAAACTGTGTGGTTGAATTCAGAAACTCCTCCTTTTTTGAAGTAATTATAAATTACCTAATTCTGCCTCTTCCGGGGTATCCGTTGTTAGATCAGCATTGCTAGTGCTGGCTGGTAGGTCCCTGCGGGGCGGCAGGTCCGGTGGCGCGGGCTCGGGCATGCCGGGCAGCGCGTCCGGAGGCGGCTGCGTCGTCGGCGCGGCGCGCATGCAGTACTTGATGGTAGCCAGCCAAGATTTCATGTCGTCTACATCTGCTGCTTCTATTACGTACTCCATATTGTTGTCAGCCTGAAGATGCATTAAAACATGTTTGTATATAAAAAGAAGCAGTATTTATCAGTATGTCTATACATGTAAATATATATTTTACTGACAGGTAACTACTATCAGGTTCTGCCCTGGTTTGGAAAAATCTTAGATCTGGGGCTGAGACAAATGAGCAAAAAGTAAGTAAATAGGTAAGTAAAAGTAGGAATATGCCAGACAACAAAGTGCTGTGGCTTTCCTAAATTAAAACCACAATACATTAAGTAATGGTGAGTCTATCCCAATTTTCTGGTATGGAATTGTACAGAAAGAGAAAAGAGAGAAAATTCAAAAGAGAAAATTTCAATTTGCAGCTGCAGAACTGTCAACAAAAGTCCATACAATTTTAATTCTGGGTGATAATATTTCTCATCCTCTAAACCTAGTTATTTATTATGAGAAACATTATTGCATTTAGTATGGATTTTTTAGGTTAACAAGTCCTGTTTTAGTATGTGTGAAATTAAGTATTGTAAAATTAAGCATATAACATGATTATCTTTACATTGTAATAATGTAAAGATAATCATGTTATATGTTGACAAAGTTACGGGAACATGCCATTTTACTGGATAAGTATTTATATAATATCAAGTTTTGTGATGAGACTTTGCTGAACAAAACCTGTCATCTGGACAGTTTTTATTTATATTGGGCAACACACTGCTAAGTACGGCTAAGCACCAAATATTCTACATTTTGCAGGTACCAGGTTACCAAATGTCTCATTGCAGTACGTGTGGTAGTATATTGGTTTCATTTTCGAGTAGATAAGTGTCACAATATGCATTATTTGCATATTTTTAAATCAAATTGTGTTCCTACTTGTGTTCGGACCTTATTATTAAAAAATATCACTGTTTGTTCTGAAAGCTTACTTATAAATACAATTTTGGATAATGCATGCATTTTTTTTTCAATATTTAGTATTTGGTATTCAGCAGAATAGTACGCAACATTCAGCTGAATACTGAAGATGGCCGAATACCAAATAGTATCCAAATATTAGTGGCATTTCCAGTTAACATCACACTTGCTTGTCGAGTCATAATGTTACTATTTTGGTTCCACTGACTTGCATTCTACAGAAATGTGTCACTAATCCGGTTTAAAAACAATTCAAAGAATGTGTCAGATAAAAAGAATGTCAAATGATATAATAGGTAAAATAGAAGTTATAATATTAAGCTTCATACCTTTAATACAAATGTATTTTCATGGTCAGGCATTTCTAACGCAGTTGTCTCCCTCGCTTCTGATATGAGAAAGCAGAACACTCCACTTCTAGGTTTTTGAGCCTTAGGAGGAGAGTAGAACTCCAGCATGTACCCTCCAACAGTCTTCACTAGTGCTAATCTACACTTCTCCCACTTTTGCGGCCCAGAAGGCTGTTCTAGGCTCTCTGGCGTTAAATAATTAACCAACCCTTCTTTCCTACATTCTACAACTATTTTGGCTAGCTTAGTCTTACTCTGTTTATTTAAATTGGACGATAATTCAACCTCGTCCGAATGCTGTTTGTGGAACAGGCCCTTGCCTCGTCTCAAACCTTTGAAAGATAACCTTCTGAAGAATGGTTTGTGCTGTGTTTTAGGTGAATCTGTGTCCTCTGAGTAGTCGCTTTCGTCATGGCCCGTGTGCGTTCCATTGGGAACTTTGTGCTGCGCTTTCAGTTTACCGATTTCTATTTCGAATTGCTCTGAGAAGCAATCTACGAATTTCTTTAAAAGGTCCTTATGGGAGACTCCTGGGCGAAGGGTTGGGTCCACAGGGCCTGTCTGCACGTACTGAAAGCAAGCCTTGGCGAATTCTTGAGCGGCGGCTTTGGCCTGACGCTCGCAGAACTCGACCCATCCGTCGGGATCTCCGTCGGACGGGCCCGCCATGGCTAGCAATTTCTTTAACAGCTCCACTTGTATACAGTTATTCTTTTCTTGTTTACACTATAACAATACATAAATAATTCACTAAATCACGGTTTCTTATCTATTTCCATGACAATTTCGCAACCAAAATACTCATTCCGAATGCTTCCCCACAAGTTTTCTCGCGAAAACAAGTTTTGTTGCCATATTATAAAATATATATCAAACAAATATTGGATGAAGAAGTCATAAAAGCTACAGCTTTATTTACATTTCAAAATAATGCTATTAATTATTTGTAAATTAAATATCACAGTGTAAAAATATAAAAATGACAAAATTTCTTCATATTATTGAATTGTGGTATCGATACATAGCATACCAAGTAATCTTTGTTTATTTTTCCAAGCATTAATGACAACTTGTAACACCGTTAACCGCTACTGCCACCTAGTGAAGAGAGAAAGAAGCATTCTGACAGTTGTAAAATTGTATCACTAGATGGCATTTGTCGTAATGTTGTTAATAAGTGCTACTAGATGTCGCAATCAAGCTAAGTATCAATAGTCATGGTATTTATTTGGTCCATTATGTCATTAATGTTACATGTCGAATTATCCGTCCATACATGGTTTTAGCAGCTCTAGTGATAAATGCGGGTTATTTATTATACTTACCTAAATTTGTAAGGCGTGTTAAGTTAAGACTTCTTATATCTCGAGCTTTCATCACTTTAGCAAGATAAAAATATACCTACCTGTAGGTACAAATACGTTTCCAAGTCTTATCATATCATAAGTTTCAGCTTTAGGTACCTAGTAGTGTCATGAAAATCTGTCGATGATCAAACAAAGGGACAAAACGGGGATTTAAAGTTATGTCCATCGAAAAAAAGAAAGTACCTATCTACTTAAAACATTTTTTTCATAACAATAACACAAAGGCAAAACAAATAACATTTAAACAGCTTGTTAGGTAATCTTTTAATAGTAAACCTCGTCAATATACCTATCATCGATGAATTACTACAGACATTATTTGTGTTTCAGTTTTAATATAGAATAGTAATAATCCTTGTAACCCGCCGTGCCACTGAAAACGCATCGAAATTAGCTTTATCTACGCCATTTAACTGTACCCACTGACAGATTTAACTGCACGTAAAACCGCATTTCAACACTTCTACCCTTGTCTCAGAAAAATCGTAGGCATTCTATTTGTACCGTCCACAAATAGGCACAAGGACCACTTACATGCGTCAGCGCAGGTCTTTTCACATAAAACCCGTCTAGCGCGTCGATCATATGCGCGCGTGTGTCAAATTTCCGATAATCTTATTTTGGCGCGCATCAGACGCGCCGACGACGGAGATATGGCCGCCGACGAGAACGACGCGGCCGTTCACCTGCCCACGACGACGGGTTTACGACACGATTTATTATATTCACCGATCAAAATAACACGCTTTGCCCATTTACGAGTACATACGTAAGTATTGGTTCATGAGGAGAAAGTTCAGATGTACAAATATATACCAAAAAGGTTACCACTTAAAAGACAATTAAGGATTTGTCATCTGGATGCGTTCTGTGGTCTGAGCAGGTCAATTTGATTGAATTGGATTTAAAGACCTGAACGCAGACCGCAGAACGCATCCAGTGTGGCAAATCCTTTAGTTGTGGCAGGGGCTTGTGCTGGGTCCGTCTGGATCGCTACCGCCATCTTATCGTTTTAACCTACCGCCGGGTGTATTTGCATTGTTATGTTCCGGTGTGAGGATAAGACAATCATTGAACGAAGCGTAGAGGCATTCCATCGTAGACCACAGGGTTGGTAATGCATTCGCAGTCTCAGGATTGCAGTCTTAATATTGCAAATGGGTTTTAAGGCTTGTCAGTTTATAATATTAGATCCACTTTTCTTTTTCTATCAGAGTCGCCCATTATTCTGAAATCTATTTTAATTTATTTTAGCCCATTTGCAAATCGTAATCTATTTGTTGACGATATACGTAGATTGTGATGATGGTGTACTTATTTAGTTTTGGCATTTGACACCCACTAATGCCAAAAGGCGACGCTTGGCGACAACAGCTACGCACACGAAGACAACGTGCACGTGCATCTACACACACAAGTATGGCGAACCCGCTTTAGTGAGATAAACCAACTGTAGTGGTAGTCACGTGGCTTTCGCCAATGGTGTTAGACAAGTTTTTTTTTGACTACATGTACTCAGGAGCAATGGAATCGGTTCACTTTCTATGGTAATTCAATACAAAGTGACCCGTTGTCATTATTCTTGACTATATATCTTTATCATTAACTATAACATAGATAAAAACATTTGACGGCGCTCCCATCTGACAGAGGTGATATCTTTTCAAAAATACCCATACGCCTATTCGATTTTCATGAAACCAAAACGCATCCTATATACCTACGATAGACAGACCCACAGATATACAGACATACACCTACAGAAATACACAGATATAACCTAAAACACTCTTCTTTGTCGAGCGCTTATATAAATTATTTAATACATTTTGTCAGTTTTAGACAATGTCTAACTTATCTTAGCGTTATACGTTACTTCTTGTCTAGCTCCTAGGGCCTCTATTTTATTTACGTTCAAAATCTAAACAGTGATGACAGAGAGAAGTACTTAACCTAACTTCCCCGAGCTGTTGTCTTTAATGACAGCACTCGTCGTATCGCTATTGGAGGGATCTTCGAGGAAGCACTCGAGAGCCAATACCGAATTAGATAAAAGTTTACAATCTATGGTTTACGAGCTCCCAGTAAACAAACGCATGGCCACTGTTTACAGAGAAAGCATAGTGCGTAGGGTGGCCAAGCTTTACTGTTCTCACAAACATTCCCGTATTCATTTACCAACCAACAACATAAACACAACAACCAATTAGGACTACCTACTCTATGAAATACATAACACGGTAGGACTACAAGACGCGGAAATTAGATTAAGAGAAAGTATCATAATGTATTTAAAACCTTAATAACTAGTTTTTGGCCGCGATAATCACGATATAAATCATGAAGACCTAAAGATAAAAGTTCCCTACACCAAGAAATTGGCATATAAGTTTATGTGTTTCTAGTAATTAAGTTTAAAACGCCAGCCATGTGTGTCTCTTGGTGATTTTCTGTCCAAGCTTGTCTGTAACATATCGCTATTTAGCTGTAAGACCGCGCGCCTCCGTATTATGTTCACATTTATAGCGATGGGTAAAGCATCCGTCACTCTCGCACTTACTGGTCAGAGAGTGACAGATGCTTTATCGACGTTTATCCACATCGGTAAAACCGGCCGTGTTAGGTCCGCTGATGATACAATTTAATTGTTATTATGGTTCCAAACCCAGGCCTCCATTCAGGGCGGTAAAAACCATATCGTCCATCGTACTTTCAACGTTTTTATAGCTTTTATTTACTTGTGATAGTAATGGCAGCCGATTTAAAAACAATACCATATCAGTATCAGGTCAAAGGTATTATAATTTTTACCGGCTATAATACTGCCCTCCTAAGCCAATAAGCAGTATCCTAAATTCAACAGCCAAAGCAATTTTAATTCTATTTTGTTAGTAATAAGGTTGATATTGCTACAGGCGTTTTATCTGACATACTGCCTATTCGCTTAGCACGGCAGAATAGAGGCCCAGCGCTGACTTAAATACCAGCATTGCGCTGAGTGACCGTATCGTAACTACATTCTTCTTGTACGTATTTCTCTATTCTTTGTTGTGTGTTGTGTCGCTGTTCCGTGTTTTGTTTTTATGACATTAAATACCGAGTTTCTCTATCTATCTATATTAATAGTTTCGTACTGGTCTACGGTAGACTCGCACGATATGCACATCAAATTGAAGAGCGTAAAAAAATAGCCGATTCGAGTCGACAACTTATAGGCAGAAAATTCGGATTATCGAGTATTTTCAATATAGAAATGAATAAATTGCTATATAATGGCGTTGCGAAGTAAACATGTCAATGTCATTAATGTGACACCGGTGACACGTCATCATACGTGTCACCGGTGTCACAGGTTCGTATTCCTTTCTCCACTGTGACCTCTAAGGTCTTATTTCACACATCATAGTTATTTAGGTAAATAATATTTAGGAGAAATATCTACTGGTGAAATATCGATACATAGGTTAGCTATGAATTTAATATGAGCCTACATTTTACTGAGCGAAGCCGGGTTCTCATCTAGTTATACTATAGAGGCCGTAGACAAGATGCATTCGGCGTTGGCTATCGTTATCTAAAACGTATAGGATTCGCGTAAGCTGTCAGACGTCGCGTCGAGCGCCTACTTCAATTTCATACATTTTGCCAGTTTTCGATAGGATATTCGTGCCTTATTTCACAACATTTGAACCTTATTTAGCCAATAATGTCCTCGGAAAGCGGTCGGAGACGGTGTCCGTTGCGCCGGCGCTGGTTTTTGTGCATCCGGCGCTGACGGACGAGCGGCGGAAGACGGCGTCGTTAGTGCTGTCGTCGCGCCGCGTAACGTAAATAAGTGCAGCTCTTTCCCAGAGCGTTGTTTCTTTAAAAAAAATTGACTGTGAGGTCGTCGAGGAATTATTGCCGAGCTAAAGTTGTTCCAAAGCAGAGTTAGGTAGGGCTTTATCTTACAGCACATCTATTGTACCTAGACGGTAAAAACCATATCGCCTTTGACCTGTAATCGTATTGTTAACGTTTTGTTAGCTCTTATTTGCTTGACAGTAATGGCGGATGAGTTGAAACCAATGCCATAATAGGTCAAAGACGATGGTTTGTACCACTTCGTGCAGGTTTCCTTCGCCGTAAGAACTAGTACATGGTGACTTCGGGGATCCTATCTTGGTACCTTACGACCCAGAGTCGACCCACTACGATTTGGTTTTTACCGTGAGGAATAGAGGCCCTGAAAGTTATCCATTAACCTACCGCCAAACAGCAGTGTTCGCATTGTTGTGTTCCGGTTTGGGGATAAGACAGCCGGTGTAATGACTAGCATAGAGGCATTCCATCTTAGTCCTCAGGGTTGGCAGCGCATTTGCAGTCTTAGGCTTGCAGTCTTGTGAATGCGAATGTCTATGGGTCACAGTTTCCACTTACCATCAGGTGGCGTGTGTGCTCGTCAGCCTTCCCTATGCCATAAAAAAAAAGAAAAAAAGAAAAGTTAACTCATGTCAATCCTATGATTAAATTTTATTTGGATTTTTATTTGTTAAAGTTCGCAGAATGCAACATTGTGTAGGCCCACGTACTATTCTGTTTTGCAAGAGTAAGTACCTACTTACATAGCTATGTGTAAATAAACTCGTAAACATTTACAACGTTGCCTTAAAATATACCGTTTATTTAGTCTAAGTAATAAATTAGGCTGCATGCTGCATGTGGTACATATTGTAATGGGTCGGGCCGGTATCTAAATCAAGAGCTATTTGTTGGGATATGTCTGGCGGAGGCGGAGTAGGTATATCGATTAATTTGTCCGTTATAAACCCACCTATTTGCGGATTTACCTACCTACAATAGGGTAAATGCTCGATATCAAATCGGATGGGATACCTACCTACCTATTCTTTTATCGAGACATCCTTTCAACGAACTTTCATATCATTGAAAGGCATTTCTCGCTGCATGAGTTTTCTTCGGCTGTCACAAGTGTAACTTAATCTAACCTACGTTATTAATAGAATACCTACAATAGAATACAATTAATCGCCGTGTTGGTGCCGGCCGAGAATAGTACCACCCCATTTCTTCCCGTGGGTGCCGTAAGAGGCGACTAAGGGATAAACCGGAGGATGGGCAGCAGCGTCCTCCGTGGACTACATGGTATATACCTATAACTGCGGTCGCCAAACCGCCTGCCAAGCGTGGCGACTACGGCATTTTCCCCTCCAAATTGGGGGAGGCCTATGTCCAGCAGTGGACGTCTTTCGGCTGACATGATGAGAATATAATAGAATAACCTTGTTCCAGGCATCAAGGCCCATGTTTAAGAAATACCTTACATAATAAAATCGGCTAGTGTCAGCTAGCGGGCGGTATACATTTTTTATTTCGGCTAGGATAGGTACAGTCAAGGAATTAAAATTGTCACCCACCTTAGTACCAAAGTCAATCTGGCATTCTACAGCAATAAGGTTGAGTTTCCTATCAATTACAAATGACTTGGCATCTCTAATGATAATGACATATTCAAGCAGATTTACTTTGGGTTGCAAATTAACTTCCAGAAAATAGCAATCGATGAAATAATACAATCGATAAAGTGAAAGTAGATGAAATCGGATGATATTTATATAATTAAAATAATTTACTTATTCCAGAACTGTTATTCTTATCATTATTCAAGTATTTTTACTGAGGTGTTTTTTTACCGTCTAATTTAACTGTGTGCCTTGTAGGTATACTAGGAAATTTAGATTTATATATAATTAATAATCACTCTGTTACATAGGTATCCAGTTTGTGTATCCAGGTGTAGGTGTGAATCAACATATCTTAAAAAAAACAAATGACGTTTGGTTCTTTATCTAATATCTTAAGGCATTTTTCACTGATGAGTTATTTGGCCCTCGAGTGATTCATTAAGCATCTATTAACTGGTGATTTGTTTTGTTATTTCGTTTTACAAAAGATTTTCTTCGAACCGCGCGCGTGGGACGCTGCGCCGGAGTGGTGGCTCCGCCCACAATACTTGCGTCTCCCTCGCGCGGCTAAACTTGGACATGTTAAAACGAGACCATGAGCTGGAGAAAGCAACGCCTACTAAAATGCATGAAATTTTAGGACTATGAAGGGATTGTGGTTTTTAGTAATTACAATGTATGCATAAGTATTATGTCGTGGTATATTGTCGTGTTTATATTATTATCCTCTTTTCAGATCTACTTAATTATAATTGTAGAAACAGAAAAAACCTTTCTCTTTTCTTCTTTGTTGCAGTTTGTACAAAATCAAAATGAATCCAGTAATTTTCGTATCTTTTTAACTACTTACCTATACGGTCAAGCGGGGCTTTTACATCAGTCGGGCAATTACGTCAAGTGGATCAATCAGTCTCCCAAGTCATCCCGTTTTAAAATTCGTATCGATTGTTACATCTATTGACAACTTTTTTTTTCCTCTCTACATCACTTCACTCTTCAATACGAACTTTAGAACGGGAGTTACAGCCATTTGACGTAATTACCCCACTGACGTAATAGCCCCGCTTGGCCTTAGATCAATTCGGTATTACAAAGCTTAAGCTGTTCGTCTGTATGTCGTTGGGCTGTGTCTCGTGAACCGTAATAAGTAGACAGTTCAAATTTTCAGAGCGCGTGTAATTCTATTGCCGCTATAATAACAAATACCTAAGTTAAAAAAGGTCGACTCGCACTTGGCCGGTTTTTTAGGAAATTTACCTATACTTACGTATTGCTATGTCCTTATTTCTTTTCCTTAATAGTAAAAATATTACACGCATATAACTTTTCTAAAATACTTAAATCTTATTCGGTAGGTACCTACCTAATAATTACTTATTAGGCATTAAATAACTTACGTTAGTAGCTACTTCCTTTCCATTTCTAAATTCATATATTGCATGCGATGGCTAATATACCAATTACGTTATAAAAACAGACGCCTGCTACATGCCAGCACAATTTTTTCAGGAAATCAGGCTGTTCGAACCCCGACGCCGTGAGTTTGTTCAGTTGAGAGCTCTATTTTATCTTTGTCTTAGTGTAGATTCTATAGATGCCCTGCTCTTCTCTTGAGACCTCTTTCTGCACCTGGAATTGAAAAAAAAATGTTACTTTTACGTCATGATCATCTCACTACCTATAGTTATAAATTATAAAACAAAATCCCCGCCGCGTCTGTCTGTTGGTATGTAGGTACATATGTTCGCGATGATTTCAAAAAGTACCTACTGAACGGATTTTCATGAGGGTTTCATCATCAGTTAGATATTTATTCACGACAGATTTTTATGTATATTATTGTAGTATATTCTGGTTTAAGAACGTTTGATATCGAATACCTATACACCGAAGGGATGCTGGCGGGTCGCTCACGTCTTGTCTAGGCTTGTATCCAATCTGATCTCTAAAGGCCGTATTAATAATCTCATGTTGACTGTGTGGCCCGTCACAAGATACGTCAAAGTAAACGCCGAACCATAGAACACTGGCATTTTTGACGCATCTCGAGACGAGCAATGGAGTTGAGATCAGTTTATTCCTTTTTAGCCTTGATTTAATACGAGCCTAGCAAGACGCTAGATAGGTAGGTATATACATTAACTAACATAGCTACAGGTAAGGGTGACGGCGAACAAGCGTATTTTTTTGAGTTGTGGGTCGCGTATTTCCGGGCACCTATTTGCTGCTGCATACAAAAGTCATCATTAATATGAATTCGAAATAATATTTTGAAAATCTTTTTAAGTTTACCTTACCTAATAATGTAGAAATAAATATCTACCTATTTGATTAGGGTATAATTAAATAAGTTCAAGACCCTCGGTACGAGAGTTCTACTCGCAGTTTGGATTTTTCAGTAACATTACGTTGAATCCTTCCAAATAAAAAGTTTTAAAATCGTGATGGGTATCGTGTGACTCTAATGAAATAGGTAGGTACTTCGTTTACTGTTAAAGTACAGTAAACCTCAGTTGTCTTTAATTAAATTTGGTAAAATACATCTTCATATAGGAACGAAGAAATTTTGAATTTTACGGACGAATCACCACAACCAAAAACAACCTTATTATTTGGGGCAATAATTCTCACGCGCTCACGTTTCAATACTAGTAATAGATGAAACGAAAATTATTATAATATCCCCGTTCCCTATTGATCCGGCTATACAATACTTCAGGTCAAAAAAGTGGTATAAAATAATTACAACTCTATTACGTTAGAATAACATATAGGTAGCTGAACCCAGATGCTTGTCCGATACTACTGACAGTACCTTTCCACACCGGCCAGTATGTGATATAGTATACAGCGTGTTTACCTGAGGCGGTGCACTGTTTACGGCCCGATGAGGGAAGCTGTCCGCTCGCACGCGCCAGAGCCCGCGCAAAAATACATGCAGCACACACACTGCAGGAGTACAGGGTGATGCTGAAACACTGGCTGGCCACAGTATGTAAAAAAAGAGATATTCTTGAATGTGGTTTATAAAGTAGCAGACTTTTTTATGGAATATAATCATGTAATTCTTCTAATTATTCAAATTTGAAAAAAATGTCTCAGAAGTTATCACAGTAACGTAAGAGAGAATGTTTTGAATTTACTTTGCAGTTGTTGTATCTCACGAAAGCGGGTTTGCCATACTTGTGTGCGTACATGCACGTGCTAAGCGACGCCGCAGTGTGCGTGTCTATACGTGTTACAACTACAAGTGTGGCATACCCGCTTTCGTGAGATAAAAGAACTGTACCAATACTTGCGACAAGGTACCTACTAAAATGTGCAGATATTTTTCAGTTCGACTGTAAACTTTTTGACAAGCATGCATGTTCATCTACTTTCTTTATTTTCGTAGTTATTAGGTCTGTATTTAACTGCGTCAATGTCTCACTCGTCCAGCATTTTTTTTTTTTACAATTTAACAAAATAGACAGATACTAAAACAACCTTGCGTAGGAGTAAGTACCACGCGAGTAAGTACTAAGCGCGTCCCACTTTGTGATGTAATTAAACCAAAACTCAGATATGGTTTGATCATGTCAGTACGAATAACAAAGCAATACACACTTAACCAATAACACTTCAAAACACACCTCTTACACTGAAAATCCCCTTACCATAAAATAAACCCAGGTAGCGCAGTACATAAATCGAGTAAACAATAAACGTGCGCCGGGGCAGGGGGCGGGGCGGTGGGCGTGCCCCGCGCGCGCGCGCCGACGACAGAAGCGTTCAACTCGCGCGCAGCGTCGCACCAGCGCGAGATTAACGCGCGAAACTGATTTATCGTGTCGCGTTGAAAAAATAATCGCTCGATGGTGTGATGGAGGGCCAAGAGTGGCGGGGCGAGTGGCAGCAGCGGCAGATTGACGGTCAGTGCCTAGGCTTGTCTTAGTACTTAGTTAAGGGTATGTGCCCTGCGAGCTGGCAAGTTGCAAGAGCCTTATCATTGAGCTCATACCAGTGGTGTCTGTGTCCATGGCATATGTGGCAGTGTTCTAGTGCCAAATCAATGTGTATAGGTGTGTGTATTTATTGGTTTAAATAGGGAATGGGCCGACCATAGTTCGAATCAGAGTTGGTGAAAGGCTTGATTTGGTTAACGTAAGTAAAATATAATTAATGGTCCAATGTTAAATAGTTTAGTTTAGCTGAACTGGAGTGTGATCAACTAGGTATGTAGGTTTGAATTTAAGGAATACTTTTTCAATTAAACTACTTCACATTTTAAAATGTGTAAAATAAGTTTAGTTATAATCACGCTACCTAGTAAAAGCTTATTTGATTTAAGGTGCAAGATATTATCTAATTCGACTCTACCGACGTTAATGTAGAAGTAATTGTAATTGTGGTGTTTAATTTTCGTAGCTTCTGTTGGCTGCTCGTGCGCTACGGCTACGCTTGCCCCTCTACGCCGTAGCACGTAGAGGAGTTTTGGTTTTATGACTTCTAAGAGCTTGTGTAAAATAAGAAAATTCAGAGTTAACTGTTTCCGATCGTGAAAAAAGTATCTGAAAAAATCGTATCTAAGACAGAATTAGCAAAAAAAATACATTTCAAAATTCCTAATTGCTTTTTCTTTGGCGTAAGTAATTCATTTCGCTTATAAATATCGAACCTATTTTATTGACTGTGTCTAAATTAAGTTGACGATGGTGACTAATGTTTAGGTACTTTGCTTTAAAGGTTAGGTTACTTTAGAGAAAACTAATAGGTAACGACTGCATATTGACTAAGTACCTACCAATTTTATTAGCGTCACAGGAATCTCATCGTGCGTTAGAATTTTGTGGTACACCAACTTAACTAATAAAGATTCAAAATAATCTTACTAAAAATCGGGTCAAGTGCGAGTGAAACTATCGTACCGAGAGTCTCTCGAATTTGTTTAATTTTACTGTGATAAAAAAAATGGTACGTTTTCAAATAGATTAGGTAGATAGAAAAAAATTGGTAGTTTCACTATCCTTCTAACCATATTATAATGATATTTTTAAGTTATAGTTGCTTTATCAAGTAAATAAGACCTACAATGTCGTCATAAGATAACAATATACAAGTCAGAAGGGTTCCCTTGCCTTAAATTTCCGTTTTTTTTCTGAATATGTTACTTAGGAGCTATTTTAGATTAAATGCATAATTTAATTGCTATATGTAGGTAAGGTTAGGTTTAAATTAAAAACGGCATCAACAAATAAAGTCCATCAAAACCTTGCATTCGGAATTATGTAGTTAGAAGATTTGAAAAAAGTAAAATAGAGGCTCCCCTCTGCTGCATTTTTATTAACTGTTAAATGTATTCTCATTCCGTCAATACCGCTGTGTTCCCGCGCGTTTTCGCCGTTCATTCATATATCCGTCAGCGCGGTGCGGCGGCGGCGCGGCGGCGGCGCGGCGACGGACGACGCGTCGCGCGCGCTCCTCTCATTCTCACAACACGACCAACTATATTATTCTATGGCGCAAATAATTTTATCTTTGATCATTTTCTATATTATCTAATATATTAAATAATAATCCACTTTATTCTGTTAATACAGATTTTTTTACCCTCTTGCACACGAGAGGGGAAAATTAATGATTCTTTATCCCGTATTGTAGAGACTAAGTAAAAACATGGTTTATACGATTTAAACGACAATATCAAAACGTGAAGTCAACTTGTTAGACGTGAAGTCCACTAACAGAAAATATTTTTTGTCAAGAAGCGCCGCAAGAAACTTTTTCCCTTACTGTCCCATTAACGTATTTATAAAATTTCGATTAATAGTTTCTGTGAATTCAAATTATTAGTTCTGAAGACGTTATATCAAACTTTCGTTAAAAAGAACATAAACATGTTTATAAGTGGCCAGTTTTTTTCCCGGGCGGTGGCTAATTACCAAAAAACGCGGCCACCCCGGCGGGTCATCAATCCGCATTGACAGCCACAAACTCAGTTGTTTTTTTTTCAAGAGTTTAAACGTGTTCGTTGCCATGGGTATTAGAATTTCATTGAATTTAGACCCTATATTGAGTTCATAGTACTTATTAGTGCCTTACTGCCTAGGCCCGGAAAGTAGGGGATTGTCTGCAGAAGTGGTTATATAGCGGGACAATCCTTGGCGAGGCCTGCTAAAATACGAGTCAGGCCATCTAGTTTTCGCCAGGACAAGGAAATTATTTAAAATATAATTTCTACCAATTGAAAGAGAATCTCCTCCCTTTTTTTACGCACAACGGCCCGCCGCTCGTAGCACCCGCCTCCCCCAGGCCCGCAAACTATTATTAAGATGGCTGTACTGGATATTTTTTATTGGATTCAATACGATTTGTGACGATTCGATGCAATAGAGAGCATTTTGTCACTTACTACTTAATGCTACTTAACGATTTGTTACTTCTTCACGCACAGGTGCACAGATTTGGAAAAAAATTGAAATGGAAAAATCTTGTACTCTTAATTACATTGAAGAAAACACTGTTTCTGTGGATTGGTCAACTTGGTCAATGCAGACGAAGTCTCCTAAAATATCTCCTCAAATGAGGTATACCTTCTCTAAGCCAAGACCTAAAATACTTTTTAACAACCATGTTTTTTGTTCGTTTTAATTTCCATTAGCAACGTATAGTTCAAATCTAAAATTAGGTGTCACACTTCCTTTTAAATTTTTAAGTATTTTACAAATTGCTCATTAAAGGTAAGGAAGGGTAGATGTTAAGAGTGATCTGCGGAACATCTGCCATAGATCGAGTGACATCGCATTCTACTCATAAAGTTATTAATTTTGTTATCAGCAAAACTGGTTCGAGGAAAAGGTTTATTGCTCGTAAAGTAAAGAAAGTTTTGAGGACCTAGTCGTTAATAATTTCTAGTTGTTTTTACCGTAATCACGCTACGCTTTTGACGTGTGTGGCAGGTAAGCACATTGGCTACAATTTTACTTCTCTTTTTAGGGGTCGAAGTCAAACTAGGAACCCCTATATTTTTGCTATGTCCGTCTGTCCACAGTCTATCTTCAGTAACTCTCGTGAAAGTACATTTAACGAACTTAAGAGGAAAACTATCACGACTAAGTAAACTTGATTGATTCCTGAGATACTTACCTACTGGTGGTTAAAGTGTTTAACCAACTAACGATCATTTAAGACAGCACCAAATATTTTTTAATAGAAAATTTCGTTTTTCTGAGAAACTTTTTTGTGTTTGTCCAATATGCTCTTGCCATGTTTTTTTTTTAATACGGCTACCAATGCCACTCTTTGAGCTTATTTACCGTAATAATATTGTTGACGTTTGGTAGCTGACGATGAGATAGGTAAGTATGATATATGATAACAATACGTTGAAAGACAATGCAGAACAGGGCTCGTGTTCTGTCAAGCGAGTAAGGGTCACTAAAACATTAACAATGTGATTACAGCATGGTTTCAAATTAAATAGAATAATTGCGTAGATATTACAGCCTAGAATTCCAACTGACATCGCCTAACAAAGTTAATTCTTCAATTTGAATAGAACGCATAGCAAAATAAACATTATTTATGAAGAAACAGAGTTTGAATCATAAGCAGTTCGAAAGTTTCAGCACAAAAATGCAATCTACCTGAATTTTAACCCTGCCCGTGACGTGGCGCCAACGCCGTGACACTTAACAACCGTTAATTCCCAGTAAGTTCAACATACTTATAAAAAACCGAGTCAAGTGGGGCTCAAGAAAGTTATCCCTCAGGAAAATAAAGATATAATACACTTAAGGCAAGCAATGGTATGCAGTGCGAATTTGTTTTAGTTGAGCCTGTTTCAGATATTGTTCTTAACTTGCACGTTAATTAAAAAAGCAAGCTTTGAATAAAGTTTTTTTTTTATGGCAATGCGAAGGCGAGCACTCAGGCCACCTGATGGTAAGTGGGATCTAAGACCCAAAGACATTTGAAATCTCAAGAATGCGTTGCCAACCCTGAGGACTAAGATCGAATGCCTCTATGCTAGTAATTTCACTGGTTGTCTTATTCCTAAGATTAAGATATATCGACGACAATGTCAAAGTATGAAGTCGGGTTTTTAAAGCTGCCTTCGTCTCTTCTTCAACAAATACTTACGAATCTAACGACATCTCACATATCAAAATCTATCATGCCGTTTAGGCTGCAAAGCCTGTAGAAGAGATATCTTCAGGTTCACAACTACAGGAAATTACAAATATAAATAATTTAAGAAACATACTCCTTAGTGACACGCACAATGGTGGTCAATAAAAATTAAAACAATAAAACAATGCACAATGTAAGACCTAAACGAACTGTGAACATTCATAACTTGCCTGACCCACTAAGCTGGCTCATCAGCTCACAACTTGAACACCGCTCATTCTAAAGACATTTCATTTAATTTTCGCCTCACAGAAGGTATTACTGACTTAAATATATCAATACCTAGCACCCTCGACAAATTATTCACTCCTCGACTAGCACGGTTATGAAAACTATTGTCTGTATCTGGACGATTTACGCTTAATAGAAATGGGGGGGAAGTGTGGACGGAGTATCGAAGGATCGTTCCCGGAAAAATTAAGGACAGTCAATGGCGCCAGTTGTGATTTTAAGAAGGAAAATAGTATGAGCTATATCACGATGTTTATTGGTTATTTGGACCAGATGGTGTTTTTGTACAAATGTAAATACTTAGGTAATTAGTTGAATTGTAAGGACGCTTTAGTTTGTAAGTAACTCAAGTATAAAACATTTTTTTCCTGAACTCGTTAGATACTGTCTTTGTAGGTAAGTATTCTAGGAAGGATTAAAAACTTGAGACGCAAATCGCAGTAATATCAATATACATATGTATGGTCTGTAAATAGTGTCACTGTTGAATTTATCTTGCGTATTATTATGTACCTGACAGCGACGTGACCACGACTCCGACTGCGTAGAACATTCCGTTTAGATCAGTACACGGAGTACTTGCATGACTTAAGGTGACATTAAATTTTATCAAAGTTTGTTATAAATTTTCACTAGTCAACACGTTCTGACCGTTTAAAATTTGACCGTCTGTTAAATTAAACATTCCAGACTAAAACTTCCATAAGTACATTATGTCAAAACAACAAATTGTTACTAGCAAGATTGTTTTTCTGGTGACATTTATTTTTTCTAGTGACACGTGTATTAGGGCGATTTGTGAAGCTGCCAGCGTTTCGCAACAAAGACAGCGGCTAATTACTTGACTCGGGAACACTACATGTGTCGTTCATTTTGACACCAATCATTTAAAAAAAAGTTATAATGACGACACGTATTACTCTTATAAAGCACCCTCTTCATAAACGAACCAAAAAGTATGGCCCAAATATGGTTTGACCTTATCGTTCATCGTGACATTTGAATTTAACGGAAACGGGTAAAGCATACTTTAACTAAAATGGGGAAATTGTACATTTATAAATAATATAATAGGGATGTCTAAGTATGACACCAACCCCAACACCATTTTTTTTGGATATATTCTAGAATGTCATTGTAAAAGCCGATATTAATGACATACACACACTTATATAGACTGTTAAATTCATTACCCTTCTTTTGATTTTACGTAGTCAAGCAATAATTAGATATTCTAATACATCAAGGCGCCAGAAGAAACTGATGATATATCGAATCTGCATCAAGTAAAAGAAAAAGATTGAAATGATTCCTTCGACAACGGCCTTTTTAGTGAATGATGATGATGATGAAGCAGATAGTAGGTAGTTATTAAGTCAAAAATTTAAAATAAGATCGTCAATATAGGTATATAATAAAGCCTCTTTATTTGCTTAATAAAGTTGTAAAAAGTATTATTAATAGTTATGTAATCAATCTATATAATCGTTATTATTAAACCTTTCAGCGATCAAAGGCCTCCTCCATTTTACTCCATGCGTTTCTATCTTTTGCCTGTTTAATCCATTCTTTGCCAGCCACTTTTCGTACCTCATCTTCCCATCGTTCTTTCTTACTTTACCCACGTACTTACTTGTTTTATCCATTTATTTTATTCATACGCATTACACGGCCAGCGCAGTCAATGTAGCTATATTTTTACCAAAACCAGAGAAAATACAAAATAATTAATGAATAGGTGCAATGTATCCGGACACTCTCGAGAGATGTTCCATTGTGTAATTTCTGTAACTTCTATTTTACTTACAAGTTTACTTATTTTTAAGTACTACACCAGCCTCTATTCTGGGCGTTAAAAACCATATCGTCTTTGACCCGTTATAGCACTGTTTTTAGCTCGGCCGCCATTACTGTTAAGTAAATAAGAGCTATCAACACGCTGACAATACGATAATAGGTCAAAGGCGATATGGTATTTACCGCGAATAGACGCCCTGAGGTTTCGGTTTTAAACCAATCGCGTCACTGGTAGATGACGTGATACGAAAAGCCACGTGATCTACCAGTGACGCGATTGGTTTAAATACGAAATTAATAGAAACGCTAGTTAGCGTAGTACATCTTGGCAGGGCCCTCTGTTGGTTAGTATCTTCTTGGCTAATGAGGTCAAAGGTCGGGAATTGACAACATTTCATTTTGGTGACACCTGCAAATTACTATACGAATCGAAAGGGTTTTGCCTCCTGAACACGGCAAAATATTTATTTAGATTTATTTTTCTTGATTTACAAAATTACAAGTAAGTTAAAAAAAAAATCGAGTTTTACCAATACTATGCCTGAATAGAGATAATACCATTGCCTTTTTCACGAGAAAAAAAGCTGTCATACTTCAAATTTGACATTGACACTAAACATTTTTAATACAGATTGGACTTACGTAATATGTCCATTGTGTCGTAGAAATGAAGTTACGCCATTTTAGAATAAGTACATCTTAATAAATTAATAATAAAATAATTATTCATTCTAGAGAAAATTTAAAACTATTAGTGTCTTCCTCCTTCCAAACAGTATCTATAAAACGAATAAAATTAAAGTCTTGAAAATATGAAATCTTGTCAATTCGGGATCCCTTCGATGCTTTTTCCTTACAAACTGATGTCCTTAATTACCATATTTTGGATTTGTGCAGACTCATTGCCGGGCCACCCACGTTACACTTGCATCTGTGAAGAAGATACTATTTCACATGGCTCATTTAGTACATTGTAAAGAGTCTAGTTCTGGTAACGTCCTTTATACTTTGAGTCTTGGGGGTTATCATGACATGGCTATGCAGTTCTGTTTACGCTGAGAGAAAAGGACAGAGCTTTATAACTGCTATAGCTCTGTCCTTTACGCTTGCCGTAAAATGAATTGCATAGCCACCTCATAATATCCTCCCTGTTGTTTCAGATCTTCTTTTTGTTCATAATGCATTCGTATTTTTAATTGTTTTTGTATCGCCGAAACTTAAGAGTTTCCTAAATTTCTGAAGTGTAGATCTCAGTCTATGTTTTAAGATTAGATACCGGTTCGTTTTAAATTATGTTTTCGTCAACAAAAAATACTATTAAACACTACTAGTCAAATACTATTAGTCATAAATATAGTGCTAGGTTTAACTTTTCCGGACGTTTCACCCTTATTGCGAACACTGGTAACGAAAATCTAGTTCGTGCCGTGCCCGGGGATATTGCCCAGCGTTAGCATATTGCCGTAAATGTTGCCGGCAATAGTGGTCACAGTGGGAAGCCTAAAAAGGCCTTTTCCAGGAATATGGGAAATTGGCAACGGCACATCACTAATCCAGATCTTATATTTCATTTTTCATGTGAAAGAAGGATCGTACGAAGGAGGTCAGGATAACCAACTAATTAATACTGTGTTACCCTTAAGCAGATGTTCTTCTTTCGGGTGAAGAAAACGTGTCGTTCAACACTTAGGAAATTGTAGTATTAGTTTAATTATTTAAAAAAATCTGTTTGGTTTATAATGTTTAGATGTTGTCTTATTAAATCTAGGTACTAATAACTTATATTATAAACTTTAAACTCGACAAGGGACACATCTGCCTAAACTAGTGTTCCCGCTCCGCCGGAACCCATTCATAAACAAAAACCACCATATTGCCCTTCATCACATTTACACGTGGGCTTATCTTATCGACACATTTTGTACCCATTATTCATTACACGACCCAAACTTTTTAAGAACGCAAAAACTCTGCAATCCAGAACCATTCAAAATTCAAAAATAGAATTAGAAGAAAAAAATTGTTCGAGCTCGAGTCGATTAGAGCGATCAGTCAGTCATCGAGTCGAGGCGCGCGTAGCGCTGTCGGAACATTGTTACTTGACGGGAACGATACGTTCGGCATTCGAATTTGAATTTGGAACGCGGCTGTTTGGAATGCAGCTACAGATGGGACTATGAGACACAATGTTAGCGATTAGCAGTATTTAAGTGGGCAGTGATATCTCGACCGTGAAGCCAATTTCAAGGGGTTGCATTACATGTATAAAATACATAGGATGCGGTTTGTTTTGATTTTTATAATACATATTTAATATGCAGATTTTGGGCCTCTTTACATTTAACCAACTTAGAAGTAATGTTTGATTGATTTGGGTAGGCACTCGTTCTCCGCAAGTTCTCTCGTTCACTACAAAATCTAAGTTATGAGTCACTTTAACCAAGTACCTATGACATTCCATTAAGAATTCTCACGCATAACACATCTATTTTAAGTGTTTGAAAATATGAAACATAAAAAGCGGGTATTACACGCTTAGTAAAGCAAACAAACAATGCGGTGTGGGCGGGCGGACTGCGCCACTCGATGATTTACTGGGAAATTATTATTTTCGGAAGCGTTTAGCTTAGGCTTAACAAAACGTCTGGTGATTGAGGTTGATTCTTTATTTTTGAAATCTGACAGTTATAAGAGATGATACTCTTACGCTGAATGTTTATGAGACGTCGGTGCTTGTTGATATCTAGACCGATCTGGTTCTAGATCGAGGTGGTTCATTTAGCACTTTGTTTCGTTGTATTTGTTTAGTTCCGGTTTGTGATTTAAACAGTTTGGAATTTGTTACACCTAAAACATTTACTTACTGACATTGTGCTTTATTCTTCACGGTAATAACATATTGCTTTTGACATGTTATCGTGTTGTTAACGTTATGATAGCTTTTATTTGTCAGTGATGACAGTAGACTTAGAAACCATACGATAACATGTCAAAAGTAATATCGTTTTACCGAGGAAAATAGAGCCGCTGATGGAACGATAAAGACTAATAAGGAAGCATCTTCATCAAGTTACGCATAAGACAAAACAAAACATACTGAATAGTATTAACGATCGTCAAAGTTGAAATGCAACGCTCGTCCTCCATCTAAATTTCTATATTATTCTATCTAGTCTCTAATGTTTTTATGAAGTCTTCACTGAAGGT
Source organism: Acleris sparsana (assembly GCA_923062465.1). Classification (NCBI taxonomy): domain Eukaryota; kingdom Metazoa; phylum Arthropoda; class Insecta; order Lepidoptera; family Tortricidae; genus Acleris; species Acleris sparsana. The sequence goes on along the minus strand of OV281306.1, from coordinate 10,520,171 downwards.
ACGCAACATTTTATCATATAAAATTATAAAGTTCATATTTGTTTCAAAATCGGAGACAATGTTTTAAATTTACCGTTTGGTTTTATATCAAAAACAACAGATAAATGTCTTATCAAATAACAATGCTAACTAGTTCCGTCCGCTTCCAATCAACCTTCCACATTCTAAAACCTAAATCTATTTACCCTTCCTTTTTATAAATAAGACCGTGCCTAAATGAATATTTTAAATATTTAGTATTATTTCAGCCAAAATATGTAACGGCTTCATCAGGCGCACATATCCAACATTGATTGTTTTCTTTCAGCCAAAAATGTTCTAATTTGAAATGTTTATTTTCACAGCGTATCAATACGTTGCGTAAATAAAATTCAATATGGGATTGAGATAAACGTATTGTGAGAGATCGGGCGCGGTGCTAGCCAAACAAACGGCGGCGGTCTTTTGTTTGTTGTTTTTATTTTAATTTTGAACGTCCGCAATAATCGGATCGGCTTTGAAGCAGCGCCGTGCGAGCCGCTTGGAAACGATTCGAATTTTAAAATTGACCATAGATATGTTTTTTCTTGCGGGTGACGTTTGACAACTTGGCTTACGAAGTTCGTAACTAGTGCATATATAATCTATGACTTGGCCTCTATTCTACAGGGCAAAACGATTGTCTTTGATTTGTTATCGTATTGTTAACGTTACGATAACTTTTTTTTACTTGACAGTAACTGCGGGAGAGTTAAATACAGTACCATAACATGTTAATAATTTTTTTAAATTATTCCTAAAGCTATAAAGAAAAATATGACAGTGGTTCGGATTTTTTAAATGTTATTTAAAATGGCGCAAGGAAGCAGCAAAGTACGTAAATTAATAAAAATATGTTAGAGTCAAAATTTTAACCAAGTTGCACGACTATCACCAATTTCTATCTAATGACCATGACGTCCTTTATGTACTTTATGCGTCTCCAAAGGATTATATTATCCTAAATAATAAATTAAGCGTCTCAATTCTTTGTTCTCCAAGTTTACGTAAACAGTGCTACGTTCTCATAAGGACTCATCGCTAACAGATGCGCGGGCGGCTTCATCCCAAGATCACTCATTCGTCACCAAAATGGACCTGTATTGCGGCCGGCGCTTACTCTGTTATTACCATTGCTGTTATACAAATAACATGGCAATGAATTTTAGTACGGCGTAAACGCCAGTAGTCTTAAAGTCCTAATTGGTTTGAACGGTAATTTAGGTCCGAAGCGAACATAAATTCGCCGCGATAGTTACGACGTGATGAAAAGTCAACGGTGCATAAAAATACGCAAATAAAATATACATCAGTTTGCGGTTTTGAATGAAAAGAAACTTATTTGATTAAAATTATATTTTTTATCTTCCTAGCTAATTTCTTGCAATTAATTGAAAAAAAGGACCGTGTTGACGAAAACTTTTTCAGTATTGAAAAAAAGGATACGCCGTCAATTATATTATAAAGCTGTCAAACCAATATGGGTCAATGATGATAAAAAATTATATAATGTTAACATTATTGTCATACTCAATTAGGGTCCACGTAAAACGAATTTAGGATATTTTTAAGAACTGTATCTATACCATAGCCTATTTTTCTAATAACCTATTCGAACATCTATAACAGACTCTAGAACAAATTTTCATATCACTGATTGAAGGTGTCAAAAGGTAAGCTGTGGGTAAGCTATCATATTCAATATTTACAAAGCAGAGCCTTTTTTACGGCATCGAGAAGAGAGACAAGCACACACACAGAACATTTGACCGTAGGTGGAATTTAAGACAATCGTGAACCTAAAAAAATCCAAACAAAATGCGATAGCGTTTCTCTCGCCTTAGACCTCGTCCGATTTTTACGATTTTTAATATGTTGTAGATATCATGAAAAACTATTTCTCTACGTTTTCCTTTACACGAAAATATTACTTAGAATGAAATAAATTTAAAAAACCAAAAACAGAAACGTACATACCTAGTTCTTTATAATAACTACAACATATTCAAAAATTGTAGACATCGGACTTGATTTAGGGGGGAGAAATCGTATCGCCCGGAGTTAAATTTGTATGGATTTTTTTGACAGCTTTAAGACCTCTTAAGACATATTTATAAAAGTAAATATGTAAGAGTGTGTCTAGGACTTGATCAAGATGCGTCAAAGTACGATCTAGGTGGAGGCGAGACAGACATAGCTGATGCGTCGGCCCCCTGCGCGTGCGCTACAAATCACCGCAACCCGAGCCCGCGCAGTTCCGGATAAATTACACCAATTAGTTGCTCTCCCTGCATCTGGCGGCGCTACGGAATCCTCACATTCTTGTACAAAGAAAACCTTCCTTTTTCACTAATTTCTGTAGTTGTGTCCATTTTTGAAAACTAATTTTAAAAAAAGAGTAGAAATGAAATTAAATGGAACTAAAAAAAATCCATACTAAATACTAAATTGTTGCCATGTTAAGCATTATACGTCAAACATGTAACTTACGTAGAATCACCCCTCACTTATTTTCTACTCTGTTTTGACGCACTGTAAACTTGATGTGTATAATAAAATAGAAAAGAATAAATTTATTGACACCATTTGACATACTACATTTTACCAACATACATACATACATAAAGGCGATTATAGTACGGGCCCAGAGAGGCTACAGTCATCTCTATATATATATAGAAGAAGAATAAGAAATAAATTTATTCAAAAAACCAAAAGACACACATACGAAATTAAAAGAAACCAATGAAGGCAACAGGCTTTGTGTGTCCTCGCGGCAGAGAAACGGTGTGTCCGAGATGTCAGACACCTACGGCGCTGCTTTAGAGCCATTACCGACATCCCTAAAGCTCCTGACTTGAGATTATCATATCTAAGTTATTAGACACCCTTAACTGAACTATTGGTTATTAAAGCTTCATACAAATGAGTAGTGGTAAGAATGCCAACCACTTAGGCCCGCGGCGGGGTGATTTACGCGCGGGCCGGGTCGCCACTTCCCGCCCCGCATCATAACTTCATAATCTGTCACAGGGTAGACTTGTATGGAGGAGCCTTTGAATCATGCTGTACAAGTACCTTTTCCTGGAAACAAAAACATATTATCAAAGATGTCTTCCCTTAAGGCTTTAAAGTATCTCTATACCGAATGTCATTAAATTCGGTAAACAGGTTCTTTGAACAGTAAAATTGGTAACATATTTCAAAAATGTATACCTAGTTAAGAATTAAAATAAGAACCGGTACCTTTTCCATTTAGTCACAAAAAAATGTCTTGCATTTAAATACTGCTTTCATACGCCAATAGGTGGTATCTCAAATTTAATAACTTAATCAAATTCAATCTTTAATCGTTAGTATTATGGTCGCACTTGTTACAGGAGTCTTTCCGAGATAACAGCATTTGTCTTAAGCAGTATAATTATTTTTCGTGACAAAATGCAAAAGTTAGATAGAGTCTGGCAAATGAAACATGAGAATGAAAAAATGGCAACACTGTAGTGTCGTCCCTTTTTTCTTAGATTGATTTGAAAGGGACGACACTACAGTGTTGCCATTTTTTCATTCTCATGTTTCATTTGCCAGACTCTACATAATTAATTATAATTTTAGTCCTTAAGCTGGTAAGTATTTTTTATTTTTTCAAGTCGCTCCATTATGACATTAGTACTTATACTAATGTCTTATTTTACAGATAAAATATCAATCAAGTATACCAACCACCGGAATCCTTCGCCATACAATCCTACCCCGTCATAATGAACGGCTCCAAAAGACAATATTTTTGGTGCGCCGGCGCACGATTTATTTGTTTGACACTTGGTGGAATTTATTCGTATAAATAAAAGTAATATATTGTAACAAATTTCCCTGCGCTCGGCTTTCATTCACATTCATTATCCTGTTCCAACTTAATTTCAACGGATAAAAATAGTCTCTACCCGTTTTAAATTACGTGCTTAGGTCGTTAAGGCAAGTGGACGAGGTTTTATTGTGTTAGTGAGTTGTATAAAAATGTGTGAAAATGAATAAAAATGCAAGTAAACAACTTGAAACTTCTGATTTTGGCAATCTTTGTATACTATTCAGGTTGGCAAAAAATAATGTGATTAAGTGACACATGGAACTATAATATTTTAATTAAATGGCAACATCACATTAAACTTCAGCGACTTCACAGCTCGAATCACAGCTCTGAGTTACGTAGGTAAATGAAACAGAAAAATACTAAATACATAAATGTATATTTATTTATCAAAATTTTGTACAAATGCCGAAAGAACAGTCAACGAAATACAATGTGGCGTTTACCACGTCTCCTCCACGAATAGGTAAATTTTGGTTTACATTTACTGAGTATTTATCATCATAAGCTTAGCCTACAGCAGCCAACTGCATCAGCCTCAATAACACGCCACAAAAGCTTCCTTTGCTGTGCACATCCAATCGCTTTCTTCCCCCCTGAATAGATCGTCTCGCCATCTGGTTAGAGGGTGGCCCACACTACGTTTACCAAGACGTGGTTTCACTTTAGAACTTGCTTGCACGAACGTTGTTTGTTCCGCGACAGAGGACCGCCCATTCAATCTGCTAACTTTATGATCCATGTCCTTGACCTTGGTTCTGAGTCGAATCACTTTTTTTTGAGTATATCCTTGAGAGACAGTAATCAAACCTCTTTCTATATAGTACGTACTCAGAATTAAATCGCAAGTAAATTCTGGCATTTAGCGTATATTCAATCGATCTCACATTCAACTTATTTTTGGTCTTTTGTGTGGTCCAAATGGGGCGTGGGGCGTCGGTTCGGTTCCCGGCTAACGAGGTGGCGCGGGCGCGCCACAAATCACCATTAGCGGCCTCGGCGGACCGGAGCGGCACCACTTACTGTTACTACCGATACAAATAAACCTTGTGCGTAGGTATTGTTAAAAAAATCTAGGGATCACCAACACAAGGAACTTTAGTTCCCGATTCAATCGACCATTTACTTAAACCAATGATTTTTATTTTTTTTAACTTATCTACACGGGTATACTTATTCTATTCTATATTTTCATCTCTATTAACAATTTGGAAATTTAATACATTCAGGTATTCATGCATTTTTAACTAATTAGAAAACATTTTTTTCACTTTTTGATAGGTTACCGTCATTATCCTTTCAGGTGACTTGGTTATAATATAATAAGTAGTCCCTGCAATGCATATAAATATACTGCGGCGATTCAATACTATTTTTTTATTCATATAAAACCACTAAAAATAGTCTGCAGTCCGTAAGTTTTACGAAAATAAGTACTTTAAAGTAATGCTAATTGTTATAAAAGGCACTCAATCAACCATCTCGCCTGACAGCCCAAAATCTGTGAAGAAATGTGTGAAACCTATAGAGAACCTAAGGCCCTAGGCAAGATGCATTTGGTGTTCGTTATCGTTGAAAAAATGCATAGGGTTGACGTAAGCTGTCAGACTGTCGCGTCGAGCGCCAACGTCAATTCCATACATTATGACAGCTCTCGAAAATAGTTTACGTTAGCGTTAAGGAACTTTTCTACCGTCACGAGTACTCTGTTCTACTAAGTAAAAACCATATTGCATTCGACTTGTCATCAATAGCGTCCAATTTAAAAACAAAACCATATCATACATCGAAGGCAATGTGATTTAACATTTTAGAATAGAGGCAGAGATATTTTTTGCCGTTATGATATGAATTAACAGCCAATTTTGACCGCCGTACCGTACTGTTAGTCTGTGGTGAACTCTGATGTACACCATATACGTATTTCGATTCTAGTGTAAAAAAATACATTTCAATCAAATATAGAACGAGTCCATCTCGTACTCGTTCTTACACACGTCGTGAACGTAAAGGTAATGTGGTGAGAACATTACTCCGAGCAAGTTATTGCTCTGTTGACAGTTTAAGTTGCAGAGCACGTTCAATTTATAGGAGACTATAACTAAACGATGACAGTCTATAGGTCTAAACTTACCGTAAAGTAAAATAAACAAGAATAGGTCAGTAATCTTTATATTGCTTTACTCTTTTCTAAACCCACAACATCAAAATGACAACCGTAAATGAATTTTCCAAATCTAAATCAGCTTCTCGAGTTCTTACGTATAATCACAGATTTTGAACTTTCAGGCGGTCAGCATTTTTATGATTCCGTAGTCAAACTAGGACTCCTTTTAGTTTCACCATGCACGTCCGCAGCTTAGCTCAGATACTGTTAGTTCTAGAAAGCTGTAATTTGGTATGAGTCGCGCCGACAAAGTTGTAGAATAAAATCTTGCCTTATTATTTTATGTTAGCTACCCAACACGTACCTAGGGAATGATTTTTTAAAATATTAAATGATTTTGCAATGTTATTAAAAATATGTACGAAATGTTTCCACACATTTTTTTTACTGAAATAAGTATATTGTCTCACGGGATTATCAGGAAAATACTGACAAGGCGGGGTATTACGATGACACTGCTATATTGCCTTTAAATCGGCTCAAAGCTATTAAAATACACATTTCCAGAAGCCTCTTGCTGTTTTACATGATAACAATGACATGGTCTAACGTGAATAAATATACTTAATGTCTGTCACACTCGGAGCTGGCTGAAAATCAACGCTGCAGATGTTAACACCTCAGCATTATGATGAGCTAGTGTCCGACTCACTGCGCGTGTGTGTTGTGAATAAATGTATTTTTCTTTCGTTTCTTTTTTTCTTTTAATGTCTGAACTGATGCAGTGAATTGTAGCCCAATCGCGCACGGGGTCACGTCATAAGACCATGTCGGACAGGCCAAGGCGTTGTGGGTGGACCAGAATAGCGCAGTTGGCAGCGGTCAATCAGCAGCCACAACACCGGTGCATTACCGCGGGAGGCGGCTGTTGCATCACCAGAATTGCTTAGGTAGCCTAACGTGAAATAACAAAAGCTAGACTGTGGATATGCCGTAAATCATCTGTATTTCCGTGGCTGACCCGGTGGTCTTCAAAAGTAGGAATGATAGGTACATTCTGCGGGTAAACTCGGTCCATCGTCGACTAGTCTTGATAAGGGTCAAGAGCAAACCCTTAAATAAGCAGTTTTAGGATGGCAAATGAGGTCTCAAGGACCGTTTACAATAAGGAAACCTGCGAACTTGCCTTAAAAAAATATTTGACCGACTTGACGTACAGAGGGTTGTATTTAGGATTAAAGAGAGGAGGGGGGAGGGGGGGGTATGACCTTTGAATGTTCAGCTCTTCATAGGTAATGTAAGAAATGATTTTAAGTTTTTAGAAAACGCGTCCAATAAAAACCGGTGTATCATCGCAGGGTAAGTTGGCGCGGCGTCTGTCCCGTTATCATACTCGTGGCTTAGTTTTTCATGGAATATAGATACGCTGCCGGAACCTAAGAAAGCATATACCCCGGTTAAGCTTAGCTGAGTGTCTCAGCAGTGGTCTCCTCTTGGAAAGCGCTTGTAGATTCTTGACGTGTAAAACTGCCCGTACGGCCTACTTACTGCTTTTTTTTATTTATCTTTAACAGATATAAAGATTTTTATTTTGCTAAGATTCTACAGTGCTTCCCGAGAGGAAACCACTATAAAGAACAAGCGCAGGAAAAAACTTACCAAATGATCTTTTTTTTTCTAATAATTACATTAATGACTTTTCATACGAGTATTATGTGCCATAAAAATACAGGTTGTTTTTTTTCTTACATTTCAGTGGTTCGACCCGATTAAGACAGAATTTGTAAAATAACAACATTTCGTTGAGCTATCGTGGCATCCGCGATTTCCGCTAGGTTCTCCATTCGTTCGCATTGATAGAATGCACTCGTCTAGGTCTACTGGGACGTGTTGATGAACGGTTCGATTAGCCACGTCTGTTCGAGGTTTATTTGGTGCATCACTGCATGCGATGTGTTCTGAGAAGCAGACGGGATGTCGCACAGCGGCATTGTTGTGACTGCTGATTGACTTATGCTACCGGCCATCTCGCTATTCTCGGACCGATCTAGCGATACAAGCTACAAGCTATATTGTAACGTCTGCACGGTAAAATGAAGTATATTAATTAAAACTTTAAACTGATTACGCTGTTAAATAACCCCTGAAGCGTCGGTGATTTTAGACGTTCATAAATTTAGTATGGAGCGTCCGACAATGACGCCGTTGCCACCAATGACGTTCGAGTGGATAATACATTTATAACTACAATGTTTTTGCTAAGCAATGAAATGACAATTTATGTAGGAAGCTGGCGAGAATATATATTGGCTTTCTCCATTCTTACACTAACAAAGCAGTTTAACAAACTTGTTCAAATTCAGATTCTTAAACTTAAAACGTGTTATTATCAATACAATAAATTATTAAAATTACACATATTTTTTATTTTTTTATTTTAATATTCAAGCTTTCTAGGGACTCTGTATGCTACTTTTTAACCTAGAAAAGAGAAAAAATACTGTCACAAAACAAAAAAAATCGCTGCCATACGACGCGAGTCACGTAACCACAAAGGAAAACAAGCGCAAATCTCTTCCTTCCTCTCTTTCTTCCTCTCTTCCTTCACACATAGATACATCCTGGTTTGGATTTCGACATATTTATTTATAATTACTCGTATAAGTGTCTTTAGATCTATAAAAGGGTGACCCTTACCACCCCGCGATCGCTTGTTAGCCCGGCTCGCGAACGATCCGACGCGGTGATCAAAGCGCGACTCCTGCGCCGATTCGTTAGCGACGCTCATTGTCTATTTGTAAGCACGCTAAGTGCAATGAATCATGACCACTCAAGTATGGGAGTGAGTTGCTATGGAATTTTTCGTTACGATATGATTAATTTATCTCTAGTTAAAGTTAAAGATAAAAGAAATTTATTTCGTAAGTAGGCCGCTCGGGCACTTTTACACGTCAAGATACTACCAGCGCTTCCCAAGAGGAGACCAGACCACTGCTGTGAAGAAACGCCGCAAGAAACTCAGCAGTCAGTCATTTTTTAAACATATTTCATATTACAATGGTACAACTTAGTCTAGCATTATATAAAGCTACAAGTATTAAATTAAATATCAGTCAGTTAGTCAAAACAATGTTGATTGATCTGCAGGCCGTAAACTTTTGCTGCACTTGCGATCGTTCTCATATTACTTATATGTAGGTAAATGCGAAAGTTTGTTACTCTTTTATTAGTATCGATTTTTACGCGGACAAAGTGGGTTGTTTAATAAGTTTCTGTTAAAATATCATTGTTTCTGCTTACTTTTTTTACACAATCGTCATTGGGTTTATTAGGTCGTGATTTCAACGTTCAGCACGATCCAACTTGCAAGATGTGTTCACTAAACAAATGGGTTTAGGTCAGTTTCGTCTGGTTCCCTGTTCGTCTAACTAGTGAATGCCCCGTTCGTCTGTTTCCCCGTTCGTCTGTTTTTCCGTTCGTCTGTTTCTCCATTCGTCTGTTTCCCCGTTTGTCTGTTTTTCCGTTCGTCTGTTTCCCCGTTCGTCTGTTTCCCCGTTCCTCTGTTTCCCCGTTCCTCTGTTTCCCCGTTCGTCTGTTTCTCAGTTCGTCTGTTTCCCCGTTCGTGTGTTTTTCCGTTCGTTTGTTTCCCCGTTCGTCTGGTTTTCCGTTCATCTGTTTCCTCATTCGTCTGTTTCCCCGTTCGTATAGTTCTGCTCCTCCTGTCCTACTGTCATCATACATCTAATATGTCCCAGACAAAATGAGGCTAGTAAAAAATAATATATTAGAGTCACTTCCATACTAGGCAAGACGTACCGTAAGCTATTTATATGTTAAAAAAGCAGATTTATTTACGGACACAATCCTGCTGTCAAACTGTTCGAAACGTTTTGCAGCTCCTTTAACACGTTCGCTGCGGGTCTCAACTTGAAGGACTTTTGGCTGGTGCGGTTGAGATCGAATCAGCCCAGACCGGAACTCTTTTACAGTGCGGGTGAGGCCGAATCGCTCTCAAATTTCAGGAGTTACTTAAATACTTCATAACTTTGCCAAGAATAGGACCAGAAGTTTTTTTTGTGTTGTAGTCATTGCTCAGTAAATGTTTTAATATACACTTAGCTTCGCCCTTGGTTCTGACCTCTGGCTTAAGCAAAAATACCTAAATAATTTTTGAGGTCTTTTAGCTCTCAAAACGCACTAAATTTTATCTGAGACTAGAGCAGGGAATGGCACTTATAGCTAAATTATCGATGAAAGAATGATCATATTATCGAGCATCTTTAAAGGCGTTTAATTATGTGTTATCGCAAATATATGTTCCTGGGTCATGGTTGCTTATCTATTTAAGTATTTATTTATCTATACATACGTTTGTTAATTGCCGTTCAGTAGCAATAGTACAAGCTTTGCTTAGTTTAGAGGTAGGTTTGTATAAATGCTCTAACAGGAAGAAAATAAATTTTGGTTTATGTTAATAAAACCCATTCATTTATAACATTATATTACATAACATCGATAACTATCACCGCACTGACGTCAAGCGGTCGACTCCCGCGTCGCCCGCGCCCCGCTCCGTGCGGCCTTGAGGTTAACTTTCTTGAGGCTAAATTAACCCGAACCCGCACTGTGTGAAAAAAATATATACCCAGTGCGTTCGAGGCTTATTTAGACCTCCAACCTTTTTTCTGTATAAAAGAGTCAGCGTTTGAGAAACATACAGAAATGTATATTTGTCTTTATCATACGCCTTGTAAGTAAAAGGCGACAGCTCCCGCACGAGAGAGATATCACAACTTTTTGCCCCGCACCGACGTATCGTCGAGCTTGAGGCGGTTTTGCCTCAACCCGCAGTGAACGTGTTAATATTATCGTACCATGTTGTTTGTATTTAATAAATTAATAAATAATAAATGAGTACCGACAAAAAAACAGCCGGTAAAATAAAATAAAAAACTTGTAATAATTGACACGTTTACTAACAGACATGGTTGTTATGCCGTAGGTTTTATTATAAAATATATCTTAGTTGAATCTAAAATTCAAAAGATCCAAATTCAAGGTTAAAATTTTAGTTTTTTTTAAAAACATGCATACAGCATTATTTATATTTTTTTGCATAATTGTAGTTTGGGTTTTAGCTTCTTGCGTTGCTGTTTCGGCTTCTTGAACGGGACGTTTTCAAAAGTTTAGTAGTAAGTTAAAGCCTCAATTAATAATAAGCCTCAATTCAGCTAAAATGACAATTGGAGATTGGCAATTGGTTAACTAAATTGTATCGTAAAATTGTCTTATACCTGATTGCCATTTTAACCATGCATCGAATAATTCAAGTATAGTAATTTTCGTCACGAAATGGATTCTAAGGATTTTAATTGAGGCTTTGTGTCTTTAACTATGTACTATCGAACCAACGGAACCCTGACCCACCATGGAACCTTGTCACAATGATTGACGTACGATTGTCGTATAGCGTCGTATGACAGTCCTAACGTCAATCACTGTGACAAGGTTCTATGGTGGGTCAGGGTTCCGTTGGTTCGATAGTACAGTCACGAACTTCAATTAAGGACCCCCGACCCACCTTAGGTGCAAAGTCAATCTGACACTCTACAACATTAAGTTTGAGTTTCCTATATGTTACAAATGACTTGACATCTCGAGTGACAATGACGAGTTCAAGCATATTTTCCTTGAAATTGGTCACAAATTAACGTTCGTTCGTGATGTTTTTGAAAACGGCCCGCATGCCTATACCTTGTCTGTTTAACAGAGTTAATACTAGATAACAGAGAATGCACGTAATTGGTCAGCGATAAGGACGATGCACAGGCACAAGGTAGGTTTACATGCCTGTCAAAGTTTAGTCAACATCTGTCGCTCGTACGGTGCGGACGCTTTCAAGTGCTTATCTTCGGTTACAAATTTTTACCTGGCTCGTTTATTGGACTGTTTCCCGTTTAACCTGTGACTCGGCTTGTTTTTTGAACTGTTTCCTATTAAACCTGTGACTCGGCACTGCAGGGCACATATTTAAATATTATTATCTACTACTTTAAATTACATAATTAGGATTTATAGATGAATTAACATGACATGACAATGTGATGTTATCAGTAAGTTAATTATTTGAGGTGCCTCTAACTACAAACAAAAATAACGAGAAGTATTACGAATATTTTAACAACAGGCGGCATGTAAGCCGAGCCCGCCATTGACGTGCGTTTGTTGACGCCCACTGGCAGTTTCTTGTCCCTTTCATTTTCATACAGAAGTGCAACAGAGACAACGCTTTGTTAACTCTGTTAAATAGATAGGGTATAGATACAGTTCTCCCTCAAAGTTAATAAATTATTTGTCAGAACTTATCCCACAGTAACTAATAGCTTAAAATTAAACAAAATGAAAATAAACCCTGCCATTTTGGTTCATTTGACATTTACCCTTAAGCTCAACACTCCTAATAAATAATAGAACACCGCTTCGCAACACAACCCTCGTAGATTAATTCGTCAGTAAATAGCGATGTCGTTGCGTTCTCTTTGCGTTATGACTGATCGTAATGCGTTTGAGGCGGACAATTTGTAGAGGGAGTAAATCACACGTGTGGCGCGCCACGGACACACGTGGCGGGTAGGGCTGCCACAACGGGTCACTAGAATAAGCACTGTTGTATTTACCAATTCACCTTTCAATTTGTTAAATTACAAGTCACCAAGCTGAAGTTGTCCCGTCAGAACGTCTTAATAACATATTTGTTCTTGAATTTTGTCTTTGGTCTTGGAATTTCGTTGATGAAGCAGTTTGGATAAATTGGTGGGCACGTGTTGAAAACTTGGCAGTATTTTTTTTTTTTTTTTAGTGTCGTTACGTTATTGCCTTACGATGAAACACCGAGTTGCAAACGTTCTGTAAACGTTTCACTCTGCAACGACCTGTTCATAGAACTCTGCAATCAGAGTGAAAACTATGCGTCTAGCATAGGTATTTTGTGTTTAACAGGAGTTAACTAGCCCTGCCTTACGTAGAGTCACAACGGGAATGTTAAGCCACTTGGTTACTCTTCACAAGTTAGCCGAGTAATACGAAAGTAGCTTAACAATCCTGTGTTGGTGACTGTAGGCTGTAGGAACCACCATAGAACACTGTCGCATAAAACCCACAATGAATTCCTATGTAATTTCTATCTAGTCCCTTGACGTTGTCATTATGACAAGGTACTATGGGTAACTTAGGTTCGCCGGGCTGGTTTGAAACCTACGATTATCCACTCTCGAGGGTTGTACCGAAACCAAAGCTAGCTAAGTTTTGACGAATGCCTTGTGTGCACTGTGCGCGTGAGTTGATGATACAGCGTGTTCTAGTCCGCAGCCCTCGGGCCCGGCACGGCGCGCGCGCAGATTTATAGCGCTCAATCAATGCGGATTTATTGGTGAGGAAGCGCTTGCGCTCCTTTTGTTGTGATCGCCGCTATTTTAGAACTTTATAATTGGCCTAGTGTCTCTTCTTATACAATTACGTTACTGGATGTGATAATTACGTGCTATTTATGTCAGTACCACGAGCACGATTTTTTTCTTTCTATCGAGTATATAAGTATAACGTTAACGGGTATAGGGCAAAATTTTCATTTAACCGAATGGCATTTCTTTCCACATATGAATGAGTTTTTTTTTTGATACGTACATATCTAACCTAACCTAACCTAACCTACGTAATTAATATTTAAGATACCCTGGAAAGATCATAGTTGTAGCGAAAAATATCGTTCGATAAAATACAATCGATGAAGTGAAGTTCGATAATATACGTTAAACCAACGTTAACGTAATTCGTCATCGAGATAACGTGTATTGGTGTTTGGCAATTTTGAGATCAGCGCCCCGTGTATAATACTAAAATTTGATAGCACGTCGACATTGACGTTGTCTGTCGTACCGTCGACTAGTAAAGGTGAATGAAGTAAGTTTATGTAAAATAATGTATGGAAACATGAGTCTGTTTTAGGGGCTCGTGCTACAAATAAAATGAGAAAAAAACGGGTTATTTCAAACACATCAGAATTTAACAAAAAAAGAACTACCTACTTTATAATTTCCAGTTGACGTCTTTCGGTTGACATGATGATGATGTATATTTTGCGACATACAACACTGGCTTCGATATTTCACTCATCCGAATAATTTATAAAATATTTAAGCTAATATTCTACGTATAAATTGCCACAAATTGCCGTTACGTTTAGCAATAAAAATACATTGATTTACTCGCGAATGTAGCACATTAGCGAGGGTTGGCTCACAAATAACTCATAACCTGACAATTACGCCTTACTCCCGGAGAATGCTAACAATTTATTGTTTCCGACTACAAGACACGGGCGACATTACTGCGGTAAATGTTTCGTTGTTTAATATAACTTTAGTTCAATGGTACGTTATGGAGCTTGAGATCGTTTTCGAGTTTAGTTGAAGTAGCTGTGAAGGTTGAAAGAAATAAAATGAAGGAAACTTTGCCGTCGTAATTATACTAAATGGCTACCACGTTTCAAAAGATCATTAAGATTGTAAGGACCGGATTTCTATGAAGACATTCAAAGCGAGTTAATTGTTGGTAGTTTTATTATTTGTTAAAGACAGTCTTTCTTCTTCTTGAACTCTAGTATAAAAAGAAACATTTTGTACAACAAATTTAAACCGAATGTCCGTAAATAAAACAGAAGATCATTGTCGCCTCTGCGCGAGTATAGTTTTCATCACCCGTCTTATTTATAATCCCTTCTTGACATCTCCTGTTGAAATGATAGCGGCCATTTTGGAATTATTTCGAGTTTCCCGCCATCCGACCATTACACCAATTAGTTGAGTGAGATGTCCGCCACTGAGAGGACGTTTACGGTTTTTATAGAATTATGATCGTATTTAATTGAAGTTGTATCTCGAATATTTTTTGTTTATTGTGCATGTGGGTAGTGTCAAAATAGTGACTTTACTGGTTTTAAATTGCCGACGGGAGCGTAAAATGAGGTTGGTGGTGCTAAATATTTGAAGTCCGCAACACATTTTATTGCATAATAAGTTATTTAAATGTTGGAAGTAGGGGATTAAAATAATTCGGCGGTAGGCTCACTTTTATAGCAAACCGTTATAATACTTTGAAAAAACCTCGTATCTCATATCTCGTGACATACGATTTTAAACTTAAACGTGAAAAGAATTAAGTTCAATCTCATGCATTTCGAAATATCAGATAAGAGTTTTTTCTAAAGTAGTAACGATATACTGTTTATAAAAACAGTCGAGAACGATGTTGCAGAAGACACACTAACATAATTTTATTCTGACCTACTGAGAACTTTTAATCAATGCTGCTACGATTACAGAGCAAATAGTAGTTTACGTGCGGTGAATTTGATTCCTAAGACCATTCCAAAGTATAAATGTATGAATCAAAGAATGAAATAATAGTACATTACTACAGAGGCCGGGAAGTAGGGGGTTGCCGGCCGAGTTGATATTGACGGCCGAGCGAAGCGATGCCGGATAGTTACGAGGCTGGCAACCCCTTTTACCGGCGAGGTATCAATAGTGCTGTTCTCAAACATATAATTCATTAAAAAAACAAAACAAAATTTTCAACATCAAATACTAGCAGTGCATAAACATTAAAAGTAACCTACAGTGCTCAATAATCCGCGCTGCATCGGGTGCGCCGCCGCCGCCGCTGCCACACCGAGTTATATAGCCTGCGATCTAAGCTGCGCTACGCACCCTTCATTACCTCTGCTCTTTTGGTACTTTAAATAGACATGCAAACGGTTTGGTTGGATGCACGGATCTAGTTCATTAAAAAAAAAATTCGCTATTTAGCCTGTTCATAAACACAACCGCCATGTCAACATTAAAATTAAAAAAAAAAAACTTCCCAGCCTAGGCCTTCAGTTTTCTATGAAATTCCTTTTACAGTTCTCTCGAATTGTTACGCCGTTTCCATTGCATGTTTGAGAAAAAATATTTTACAAAGCGTTTGATAAAGAACCTGTTTAATGTGCCGTTATTATTTTTCAATAAAGGTTATTTATTTTCAGGTTTCTAGCGCAATCGAAGCATCAGTATAAACCAATTATAGCGAGACTTCTACAGAATGTACCAAAGTAAATTTTCGAGCGATTCAACCACTGCATTGACAAAAACAATGACAATTACCAGTAACTTTTTATGTAAAAAAACAGTGGGACTGGGGGGAAGAAGTGGAGGGTATTGCATTCCATAAAAAAAAGACGTAAATGTTTATTAATCGATTCAGATAATATTCTCAACTTTCCAATATGTTAATTACTTTAGGACATATAGCTGACAAAATATAATCTGCACCATTTCCTTTCAGTTGCGATACGAGTTCGAATAATTGGTGCCGATTATTTGTATTTCGTCAACTATTTTTAGTTTTTAATGATACTGTTAAAAAACGCTACCTTGCTATCTATCTTTACCTCCTTTAGCTAAAAATAGCTTGTGAATGTAGCAATGTATTGAATTACACCTTAATTCCAGAATATCTACGAATTTGAATAAAATCCACACTTTCTAAGCCACGCAAGCATTCCATGCTTCTTATTTAAAAAAATTGCTCAAGACCAATGTGGCATCTTGACTTAAAAGTTGAATTTAACCATGCAAAAAATATCTACGTAATAATTGATAAGGTCAAAAAATAAAATTTTCATCCGATTTTCTTCCAATTTCAATACAATTTCACACCCATGCCAATATATTCAGAGCTTGAATTACATTGAAGTATATATATAGTACCTATGGCACACCATGGCGCATATACACTTAAGAGCAATAAAAACGGGTGACTTTCTATGGTAATCTATATACACAAAAGGCAAACCTGACTCTGACTTATATATCAACGCTCAGCCGAAACTCTGTAGCCAGCAACTTGAAATTTGGTACAGAGGTTCCTTTCATGATGTAAGTGAGCTCTAAGAAAGGAATTTTGGAAATTCACTCCCTAAGGGGTTAAAGTAGGGGGAGAAGCGGGAAACTAATTCTACGCATACGAAGTCGCGTGCGTCCTCTAGTTCAATATATAGTGACCCGTTTTCATTGCTCTTGATTGAATCCCAGTAATGTCATAACTTGCCAACTTTGAAATGTATGCCGAAATGTTACCTGTCACCTATCATTATCAGGATGGTGAAATGGAATAGCAGCCTTATTGCGTAACGCACTCGCAATCGCAAACGTTTTCACTTTGACAGTCCGAAGGCGAGTCTACATTTAAAATGAATATAATTCTTCCATTTTGAAGTCGATTGGCAAGGCCAGCAGATGGATGGTAATTGAAGCTTGCATGTTGACGATGTTGCCGGTTCTTATGACTAATTTTCAAATTACAAAATTCACATTATTTCATTCACAATAGATTCATATTCCATTGACAATTGGGTTTAAGAGGTTTGAGAGGTGGTTGAAACATATCTTCCGTGTTCAGGTCTACTCTCGAGCACCCAGTGCGCGCGCAGCGGGTTCCAGCCAGTGCAGGAGCGACGCGACGAGCCGCCCGCGCTACCGCCGTTGCACCACTCCATCAGAGACGTGAGTTCAGGCATGGTACACGATTAGGTAGTTCTCTGATAACTGGCCGAGAAACTTTTGTTCCTTGATATATTGCTGTAGCACAAAAAACAAAGGTGTGTTCATTTATTCGGATATTACTAAATCCTTCCTTACTCGACAACTCTAACTCACAACATTTATTTGATAGAAACACACGTAAATCAACATATCGAACATTTTGACAGATAAAAGGTAAACAAAGATATTTTTAGTATACAAGTAGCGAATTAGAGATTCACCGACGGGGCGGTCCGCGCCTCCAAACGTATGATTGGTTATCTTGAATAAGTGCATCATGGTTTTAGCTTCAGTGATGAACAGTTTAGGTTCAGCGAAAAACCAGCCCTGAAGCTAAAACCATGATGCACTTATTCAAGATAACCAATCATACGTTTGGAGGCGCGGACCGCCCCGTCTCGGTGTATTTTAGGAAGGTACTTTTGTAAGCTTATCCTAGCAATCACTCTGAGCTTTAGAAAGCAGAGGTACACTAAAATGCTGGACCATGACGATAGGTGGCAGAAATCGTCAACGTTGACGTCTACCTCGTCGTGTTGTTCTCATGGGGATTATTTTTAGTTTAATGTTTATTTACCTTACATATGTGTAGGTAATCATTTGAATTTGCTAGTTTTAATATTTATTATTTATTACTTTATTACATTGTAATGTTACTTACTTTTAAGTATTATTGTATTTGTTTTATAATTGAAAAAATGATCTTCTGCTGGAGTTTCTTGCGGCGCGTCTTCTCCGTAATGACGGTCTTGCCCGAAGCACTGGCAGACACGTCGGTAATAATATAGTGCTATATTACTGATATGTAATTTAGCCCTCATGTGGCCAATTTGAATTAATTTGAGTTGCAATTGGAATTATGTATGTATGTATGTAAACTCTTTATTGTACAAAAATATAAATATTACAATATTGTTACTAAACTAATGTACGAAGGCGAACTTATCCCTAAATGGGATCTCTTCCAGGTAACCCTGAAGTAGATGAGTAAGGACAATGCATAGGGTTGGACACATACAAGTTTTGCACCAAAGTAGCAAAAAGAGATGATGATACTATAAATAAATAAATATAAAACAAATAAACTAATATATAAACTTACATATATAATACACATAAATAAACTAATATATAAACTTATATATATA
This sequence comes from Acleris sparsana, assembly GCA_923062465.1. NCBI lineage: Eukaryota > Metazoa > Arthropoda > Insecta > Lepidoptera > Tortricidae > Acleris > Acleris sparsana. Next base: position 10,501,391 of record OV281306.1, on the reverse strand, counting down.
TTCATATGCATATATAAATAATAGCCATAATTCTTAAGGAGCTTAGCTTCATGACTCATCCAACCACAACGTTTTTAAATTTCTTTTAAGAGAGACCACTGAAGGGGATTGTCTTAAGGACAACGGAAGTTCATTCCACAGTTGGACAGCATGGACTGTGAAAGATTTGGCATAGAAGCGTGTGAATTATGTCGTCGTCAACCTATGAAACATGCATCATATCATCAATATGAACGTACACACTTTGGGGGGGCGTTCGGTATGGGATTAGACACTCTGTACTCTAATGGCACCTGGCTCTTCAAGTTTTGGTACCTTGATTTATAAATATGTGTTGTTGTAGCACGGGGTATGTGGGCGAAGCACGTACTCGCCTCTTCAGGCGCTGAGCGAGAGCTCATGCCGCGACCACGCCGCGCCGGCCGCGCCGCCCCCGCCGCCACCGCGTTTGGTAAGTCCACTTTTTAGGTCAGGGGTACGATTTTTGAATTTCATCCGGTGTCAAAAGTCCAACTAATTTTGAAACGGGGTATAAGATTAGAACGCCTGTGATATTTAGTACGGCTGCCCCCACCCACTCGTTGGCTTGGTTTTGTTAAAGCTTAACTTAATTTTTATATTACTCACTAATGATCAGTGACGTTCAAAAGTTAACTCCCTTAATTCGCAGAATTTAGAAGTATAATTCAGGTAAAGTATTACCCATTGCATTAAAAGAAGGTAAGAAAATATAGGTCGTCGTTACTTGTGTTTTTATCGCATTGATTAGTTATGAAGAAAATGTTAAAAAAAATATTTGGAAAAAGTTTCAACAATTTTTCCCAGATTTTTCTAAATATCTGAGGTTTCTCTCTGAAAATATGCTACCTATCTATGATTTTCTTATAAATTTGCCCTTGCAGAGTTCATAAACATAATAACATTTGTTTATTGGTTTAACGGCTTCTTAACCCTGGTATTTCCTCAGCAGCAATTCTGCGGCGGAGGCGCGGCGCTGCATCCAGCCGTAGCGCGTTGTTCGGCAGCACTCGAGCTGGCGGCGCTCTGGCGCTCGTTCCACGAGCTCGGCACGGAGATGATCGTGACCAAGGCCGGCCGCCGCATGTTCCCGGCGCTGCAGGCGCGGCTGGCCGGCCTGCTGCCCAACGCCGAGTATCTGCTGCTGGTAGACTTTGTGCCACTCGATGACAAGAGATATCGATATGCGTTTCACAGGTGAGTAGATTCTAGAGTGATCAGTCCAAATGGCTAGAGCTGGGTGCAGTGCCGTACCCAGCCGTAGCGCGCTGCTCGGCAGCACTCGAGCTGGCGGCGCTCTGGCGCTCCTTCTACGAGCTCAGCACGGAGATGATCGTGACCAAGGCCGCTCGCCAAATGTTCCCGGCACTGCACGCGCGGCTGGCTGGTCTGCTGCCCAACGCAGGGTACCTGCTGCTGGTAGACTTTGTGCCGTTTGATGACAAGGATATCGATATGCGTTCTAGAGTGATGAGTAGTTTTATGGAACCTACTAATGGGTCGGTCGGGGAAGTTAAAAATTAAAAGTGATAGTAAAGTGGTACCTGATTATACCACGTATCTAGGTAACCGATTTTGAAATAGGAAAAAAACTGCATTTCACATTTACTGATTGAACATTACAATATACAAAGTACAGCTTTGTAATATTTCAATTTACTTTCAAGACACTAAAATTTGGCTACAAGCTTTAACAGGTTTTGTAACAGTAACAATTATTTTACCGTTTCGAACGTTCGGCTCATATATGGTGCAAAGTATTGAAAGATTATGTTTGTTGTTAATTTTCAGAGTAACGCCGACAGTATGTAAATGTCAAACGGAATATGGTTTTATCGAGCAGAACAGGCTCTAGGCTCTAGTGAGGACGTGCTTCGTTCTTCAGTTCCATTTGTTTCAATGTAACTACCGAAGAGGGTCTATGGGTCCGCGGAATACACTTTGGGAACAATTGATCTATAGCCTAACTTGCCCCTCAGCTCGAGCTGGGTGGTGGCGGGCAAGGCGGATCCGGTGTCCCCCCCGCGCATCCACGTGCATCCGGATTCCCCCGCGCCCGGCGCGCACTGGATGCGCCAGCTCATCTCCTTCGACAAGCTCAAGCTTACCAACAACCAGCTCGACGATAATGGACATGTGAGTACACTGTACCACAGAAAACGTCTTCATAAAAAAACAAACAAACAAATGTCAGTGGCGTGTTATTATCTGATGGTAATCATATTTCAAACGACTATGCGGTCTTGCGAGCTCTTGCAAAAAGCCTTTTAAATCAATAAAGCCGTTCGCAGATCATCCTGAACTCGATGCACCGGTACCAGCCGAGGCTGCACGTGGTTTTCCTGCCGGGGGAGGGGGGTGGCACCCCGGGCACCGTGCCCTTCCGCACCTTCGTGTTCCCCGAGACGGGGTTCACAGCCGTCACCGCTTACCAGAACCACCGGGTCAGTGCTGAGCATCACCACTTCAGAGCTACACTTTGCAAAGAAGCTTACTTGTTATGGGCTCGTACCCGAAAGGGAGTTCAACGGTCCCTCTTAATATGCCTACGCTGTCCGTCCGTCCGTCTGTCTAAACTTTAAACAGCTGTTTTTGAAATAGCGGGTTGTTTTTTTCAGAATTTGTGTTATTATTATATTTGTGATATTAAAAATTGCAATGATAAAAGGGGCTATACAAGCTATGGTTGATTGATGATTATCAACGTGTTTTTGTTGTATCGTATAAAAAGGGTAAAATATACAAGCGTGTTTGGGATTATATTACAAACCATGAAAAAAAAACAACCAATATAAAAAAAAAAAACCAAGACACGAAATCGAATTCTAATTGGTATATAATACCTATGGCGGTACGGATCCCTCGCTGCGCGAGTCCGAGTCGTGCTAGGCTGGATTTTTTAAAGGTTTGTTTTTATTTTCTTATTAAATGCCTTTCTCGAGTTGGTATTTATTTACAATGTCAGCTAAAAATCGTCGACGGCTGGAATCTTGCCCACTCATGTTGAAAAATCTGAACGTGACTAGGTATATTTTTCATTTAATTTCTGAAATTAAGTTATTTCTTATTTCCTAGTGCAATTTTTTAAAATTCGTCCCTTATTTTTTGGTGAAACATTGTTTTTTTAAATGTTAGTGAAAGTTGACAATGTATTTTAACCTAAAAATAATATTACATTTATTAATTAAGTAACTACTACTTACCGATCACTCGATCATTCCATTAGCAATATTCGTAACATATATGATTACGTTTCAGATAACACAACTGAAAATAGCCAGCAACCCGTTCGCGAAGGGGTTCCGTGATTGCGACCCTGACGACTGGTTAGTAATCCACTACAAACCCCATTAAATCATTTTTACGATAAGTTTACGACCGACTAAACGAAACCATATTTTTCGGAACGACCCCCATGTCACAACACTGGCCATGAATCAAGCCATAGACACGAATGAGATGTTTTATTACGATGCACGGAGGTGGTTTTCAACAGCCGGTGACAATTTACTTTTATGACTCGGCCATAGAGTAAAGAGTTACGAGTGACAGTAATGGCGGACACAGCGTTTCCCGTTACCGCTGAAATAAAAATGGGACGTTTGATGACGTCCTGAAATTCAAACGAAATCTGCAAGTGATTAAGAAATACAAAGTCAAATAGACATGATTTATTAATTCTCCGAATTACACTACATAAATACTATTTCTGAAGTATATAAATAGGTTGTAATAGAAATATAACTCTCATGTATGTACCGAAAGTTCAAAGGCTAAACCTTTAAATAAGCAACGTAAAAAGACATCGTTTCTGTTTTTTATCCAGTCGATACACGAGCGATTTTTAGAGCACATAAACAGTTGAATGATGAAATTGTGCGTCCCGTGGAAAGATTGGGAAGCGTACACACTATGTGTATACTTTCGTGCTTATGGGTAGTTTAATTTTTGACTACAATAGTTCGTGTTATACATTTGACATATGCAGTGCTTGTTTGTCTATGTATTTTTTTTGGGGAAACTTTATATAGGTACGTAACTCGTACCGTTTCAAAATCTGTGTAATCTTCTATTTAAAACCTACGCATAATGTAACAAATACTTGGAGGACGCTCGGTTTGAAACCGAACTATCCCGATCATGACAAAGTTGTATGTAAGTCAAAGTAGGGTGCAGAAATAAACTAAGTAAATAAATAAATACCAGGGAACAATGTTACACCAATTGCCCTAGTCCCAAACTAAGCTCTAGGCTTGCACTATGGGTACTAGACAACGATATAAATACTTATATAGAGAAATATACATAGAAAACATGCATGACTCACGAACAAATATTCGCGTTCATCACACAAATAACTGACCTTACCGGGATCTGAACCCAGGCCCGCTAGCTTCGTAGACAGGGCGACAATAGATCGGTCTCTTCTCTGCACCCGAAAACCTCGTTTTTCGATATTTTCATCAAAATCAAACATTACCAAAGAAACAAACAAATGTATCAATACTGCTCGTATAATATAGGATACGGAAATTGACTTATTATTTTGATGTTTTCTTTCCAATTCATGCAAATGTAACCATGTCTAATAAAGAAAGTATTGGATCGCCTGCGCCTACGCAAACAACCGTTAACGCAGAGCGACGTCGTTGTGTGTTAAATGTCAGGCGCAGTGGCCTTTTTACATTGTCATTGTTAATGACTAGCGTGGAGGCATTCCATCTTAGTCCTCAGGGTTGGCAGCGCATTTGCAGTCTTAGGCTTGCAGTCTTGTGAATGCGAATGTCTATGGTTCACAGTTTCCACTTACCATCAGGTGGCCTGTGTGCTCGTCAGCCGTCCCTATGCCATAAAAAAAAAAAATTACGTTTTGTAAGATTTAAAGCAAGGCCGTCTTAAACTATGCTGGGGCCCTTGCGCACACAAGAACCTGAGGCCCGGCCCTTCATGGAACTTATTTTATTATTGAAATTACTTTTTTCTGGTTCAGAATGTTCAGATGCGTTGGCGTCTTTGTTAAAAATCGATTTCAAGGATCATATTCCATTTTTAAAGGCGTGACGTTGACCAATATTCATATATACTCGTATAATATTATAAATAGTTTCTGAAGCAGCAAGCAAGGTATATTGTAACATAACTATAAGTAAGTTTTAAAAAATCGATGGCTTGTCGTTATACTGTCGTCTATATAGTTAAATTACCAAGTTATATTCCTTTAGCTAATTTAGCCATTTTATATTACAGTATCATTACCTAATCATTATTATTAAAGTACCATCATTATATTATAGTTCCATGCGGCACTCACGATGCTACGGCAAATTTTAAGGACGCTTCTTTTGTCGAAATCGGGCAGTAGCTTCTGCCCGCGGATTTCGATTATCGTCACTTCCTCGGGAATTCTCAAATGTGTCATTCATACTAGAATGAAAAGTAACCTATATGCTAATACAGGCTTTAAGCTATTTCCATTCCTATCCAAATCCAACCAGCCGTTGCAGCGTGAAGGTAACAAACTAACACACACACACACACAAACTTTTGCTTTTATAAGGGTAACTTTAAGAATTCGGTGACGTCCCTAGAACTTACTAAGGCTTACAAATATACTAACGAATTACAAACAAATTCTTTAAATTTAGTTTTAGCTCGCTTAAGTAATAAAATATACGTAATGCCATTCCTCCTACACTATTACCGCTCGTTTTGTCTAATACAATGATCATGCAAAATAAACAAACCCTAATTCGCAGCATAAAACTGTGTAAACAACCTGGCTAGTGTAAACAATCGAGTCATCAATTTTATCCGATGGCAGAAAAAAGCGATCGCCACGTGCACAAACTGGGGCACAAAAACCGGCCTAATGATTTTTTGCTGACTTCCTGGTAAAGTCGATTAATAACGTCACTTCTTGGAGAGTTCTTGCGCGATTTGTCGCTCGCTGTCACAATAGAGATAAACGCGGGAATGTAATAGGACCCCGCCTACTGGGCGGCATTACGATGGGGCATATTCTGTGTTCTCAATTAGGGATAGCATATTTTTATAGTGACTTTTAATGACACAATCGTAACAATATTGTTACATTATATATTATTGGAAATTATAAATGAATATTTTACATTCTTGTCGTGCTATGTGTTATTGTTTTCCATGTTCTTATCAGCAAAGAGAATGAGCCTACGCTGTGTTGGAACACGTTCTTGTAAATTTAATAGAAATATAGGTATAGATAAACATAACATTTTACTAACTCTTGCCCGCGACTTCGGTCGTGTAAACCTTGTTCAACTTCATTCCTACGGGAACTGCATCAAATATATTACGTATATGAATTTTTTGTCGACTAGGAACTACCTATTATATGCCAAATGCCATTCCAATTTATGGGTGTTCATGCGTAATTGAAAGACAAACATTCATTTATACTTTCCTTTTACAATCACACACACACACACACACGCACGCCAGCATGCACGCACACACACATCACAAGGATTTAAAATTTCCTTCGAACATTTTGTTTTCCATAATAAGTACATACCTCTCCCACACTCGTTTTTACCCTGTAGATAAGTAAATACGTTCGTATCTAGTACATAGTGTCCTGAAACTTAATGCAGTTCTCCAGTTTATGGCATAACACATGTTTTTTTAAATATGTTTGAGCATAGTTGTTGTGGTTGCAGCCCGCCGGAGCAGAGCCAGGCGCGCGGCGCGGCGCGGCGGCGTGACGCGGAGCCCTGCCCGCAGCTGTCCGCGCCGTACGCCGCCGAGCCCAGCGCCTGCGGCCCGCTGTACGCGCACGCGCACCCCGTGCGGTCAGTATCATCACTAGAGACACACATACACAAGAAGGATAGGGATAGAAATGTTTTTCAGGTATGTGTATGTACAGTGCAATAGCTTCTTAAGAGGCTCCATATGATGCCATGCACAAGAATATGAAGGAAATACAAAACACATAAAGCCATTATTATGTGCTTCCTCGCAAAGAATGTAAGATGGAGATTTGCGCGCCTTGATTGCAGGGTCAAATCAAATAATCTCTCTTTACTTTAAATCAACATTTAATTAAAAAATGGATTGCCAGGTTTAAGAAGTTATATGTGTATAACTATTGAATCAAAAATTATAGTTACCTAAAGATCGTAGGGTTTCGAAGATTCAACTAGAAATAAGTGAAAAGGGTGTCATGTTCAAAAAGAAAAACTAACGAGATTTGGTTTCTAATCGTGTTTTCAAGTTTAAGGCCACCGAGTGCGTGCGCGTAGACGTGACGTGCGCGTGCGCTTTCCACTGCGTTGTATAATGAAATGTCGTATGAGAATTCATACTATACAACGCAGTGGAAAGCGCACGCGCACCTCACGTCTACGCATCCGATGTGGCTCGGCCTTTAACAGTCTCCAGGAAATATGACCAAGATTAATATATCCAAAGAACAGACACAAAGAATTATTGAGATCCAGATCGCCAAGCACTTAGACTTTATCATATGTGAATATCGCTGCCCAGCGGTTCTCCGAACCCCGCGCCCTTCCCCTCCTTTAGAAACATCGATCTTACGTGACTTACCAACTTAATGCGTGAAATTTATAGCCTGTGTGTGCGGTGTGTGCACAGTGAATTTTACCTATCCCGCGGGAACAACATAGGATTCAACACCCAGCTCTAAAGGCATGTTCACGCCGAACTGATAAGTTTAACGTTTTTCACATATATTTGTGTGCTTAAAGTCTTTGGGGTTGGGGAAAGTTGGTTAGACTAGCGTAAGAGCGTATGAGAGCATGTGAAAGAGATGTAGGTACAAACCCGAAGGTCGTTATCAGAGCTATTTGCGCTGTATGTACGGTCGGCCAAGAAAGTGGTCTACCAGTTTTACCGCTAAGGCTGACATTTTTTTTTTTTTTTTTTTTATGGCATTGAGAAGGCAAACGAGCACACAAGCCACCTGATGGTAAGTGGAAACTGTGACCCATAGACATTCGCATTCACAAGACTGCAATCCTAAGACTGCAAATGCGTTGCCAACCCTGAGGACTAAGATGGAATGCCCCTATGCTAGTCATCACATCGGCTGTCTTATCCCCAAACCGGAACACAACAATGCTTGCACAGCTGTTTGGCGGTAGGTTAATGGATAAGATGGTGGTAGCGATCCGGACGGACCCTGCACAAGGTCCTACCACCCGCAAAACTACACACTTGTCACTGTCATAATATTATTGCAAGTGAAAATCGAACTTTTTGTATCATGACGTGTAAATGAACTTCAACTTCACTTGGGTGTTAGACCACATTTTTGGCCGACTGTACATATTAAGTATTCCGGTATCGTTGTCACCTTTTGTAGCCTAAGCGCCTTGGACGGTATTTAAAGTACGGAACCGAGTATCCTTAGGCTAGGCTAGGCTCATGGCTATATGAGCTGATGCCGCAGGGAAAGTCGGTAAAGTAAAGCTTTCTTATTGTTACTCTTCAACGAGCACACACAGAACAATGTTAGAGCTTTGCTTGGGATTAGGTAAATTTGATATTTATTATTTATTAATTGTTCTCTACTCTACTCTGAGGCTTTCAATTGCATTGAGATAGAAAAAAAGCTTTATATTATATATTTTAATTTTGTAACATTTCAGGTATCAGCCGCACACCGCGCACAATGGCGCGTACAGCGCGTACTACGCGCACAGGTAGCCGCGCGGCGCGCGCGCACGCTGCACAACATCACCACTTTCATACACATAACTTATTCCTTTTCGTATACCTTGATTTTGACCTTCGGTATTAAATAATATAGATTATTTTGAAATATATACACTGAACGTCAAAATCAAGATCGTACGTGGAAAGAAATAATTTGGAAATAGCGACTCCGTGGATTCAAAAACCACGGTATGCCACCAAAAGTCCTGACCCTACACATAATTAATAATAGCTGTATAATATTAAAATAATACCTAGCTGTATAAACCTACGAAGCCTTTGATTGGTGGTCTCTATGTAGTCATATAGGTGGACACGGGAAGCGTAAGCTAAACGTCAGCGGCTTGTGGTAACTGTGTTATAAAAGTTTGAATATCATCAAGACCACAGATTAAATAAAAGTTACTTCGTTAAGACTTTATTAAACCACAAACTCATCCATCAGGATAGTGAAGATGTCTGTCTGTTTCTCTTTATCGATGCTATATTTAATCAATTTGATATATATATATATATTAGCCGAAGATATACCTATTTATAAAGATATGGTACCCATTCGTCAAAGTTATTTATAACCAAAGACGTTGCGATTAGAAGGGTCTTAGGCATGACGTATTTTTAGGACCTTGTCGTACGAAACCCGATGGTTAACTTTAACGTAATGTTCCTGGTTGATGGCGCAAGTTTTTGTCGACCAAAGGGAAATTAATTCATTTGCTTATGAAATAGAATTGTGACAGATAAGCTTGTGTTTGTGTCCGTCATACGATTATGTAATTAAGTATTACTTAGTGCCTTCTTGTTGTGATAGCTAAGCGTGTCATAGATAGTTTTGTTTGTAAGATCGTAATTTTGTAACATCGAACTTAGTTTAACTTAACTCTTACATTTAAGTTACCAATTAATTAGTGTCCAAGTAAAGTACTATCGTGTAAAATATTAGAAATGTATTCTGATTCATTTTGTTTTGAAATGGACATCGATGAGTGCAAGCCAGTCACTAAACCAAATATACCCAAAAAGAGCGTCGATTTAAGTCGTTATAAGGATTTATTAAGTAAGAATGTATTGTATTTATTAAATTATACCTTAAGTGAACGTATTTTTTATTTCTTATCTCAACACAAAATTCTTACGCACCACAAGTTTTTCTTTAAACTATAGTATAAATATCAGTTGTGCAATCTATTACATTACAGACAATGTAAATTAACAAATATACTTCCATTCTTATTCATAAACGCGTAATAATTAGCTAACCAAGTGCTTGAAATATGCTCTGTCCATATCTGTCATTATGACATTAATTGAGTTGGAGAGAAAGGGACAATTACTACTTTGATTATCGTGGCCGGCGATAAGAAGTCAATCCTGACAGCTGTCATCGCAGTACAATTCTGATCTCCTAAGCCAATATCTCAAATCCAATAATCAAAGCAGTTTCAATTCTATTCTTTAGTTATGAGGTCGATATTGCTACAGGAGATTTATCTGACATACGATAAGGAGGGTAGAATTTATAACCTATTCTTAGGTTTGAGGTTATAATTTGTACGGGAACTATAAATTAGCTACATAGTTATACCTAGTACGTCTATGAATAAGGTGGTTATGTTTTCAATCCACGACGTCACACCCCACTACTTCAATTAACGTACATTCACGCAACCGCGCAACATCAATTTGAGTAGCGGGACGCGCCGTCGTGAATTGAAAACTTTAGTTAGCAACTTAGTTCATCATAAAGAAATAATACTGCATCTGCTGCGGTAGCTTTTCAATCTGTGGAGTCACAAAGTGCGATTTTTCCGAGATGGTGTGAGTCGTAACGTGGTTGACGTCAGTGGAGCCAGGCTCCTCCCCCTTCTCCACAAACACCTTGTTAGAGATGGTCTCCTCGTAGACCTGGCCAGCGAGTTCAGGCTCTGGTGCCACCGGCTCCTCGAACGGCAGCACTATTGTTGTCGTTGTAGTAACAGGTTCCATAACGCTGCATGGAGGATAATATCCTTGAGTGGGGGTGAAGGCAGGCTCTTGAACTGCTGATCGTGGGTAGGCTTGAGGCGCCTGACGAGTGGGAGGAGCCGGGATCTGGGTTTCGGGAAAGTTGTAATGGCTGTGGTGAGGGTGTGGAGGCCCGTAGCGAGCTGGGCTGATTGGAGCCGAGTACTGGACTTGCTCCGGCATGTAGTCGTAAGAAGGGTAATAATTTAGCTGCGATTGAGTTTCTTCTTCTGGAACATGCATGGCGTAAACGTAGTAAGTACTGTTGTCAGCTTTTTCTCTGTCATCTTCGTTATCACGCAGAGGCACAAATTGTATTTGTTCGTTTTTGGCGCTGGTGCCGTATGCATCGTTCATTATTGAAGTAAGTCTTTCCGATTGATGAGAGGAATACCCCGCGAGATCAGCCAGAAGGTCTTCAGAGGGATTATATTCGATGCCATATTTGTCGGCAATCTCTTGTGCAGTCATCATTTTTTCAATGGCAATATTCTGGTATTCATTGTTTGCCTTTATGTGTTTGAGTAGCCTCATTACCAGCTGACTGCTGTCCATGGGCGTTTCAACCGATCGTTTTTGTTTAGTTCCGTGCTTTTCGTCTTTTTCGCAGTTAGCCAAGGCGTATGAAAGCAGGTTGGTCATTTCAGATTCAATGGCTTCAGTGATTTTGCGGGCCATCTCCTTCATGTCTACAAGTTGTTCTTCGGGTGACTTATCAGGGCTGGTGGCCTGCGCCATCAGAGCCGCGGAAGTGGACGGATAGAAGCCATTCTCCGGATTCAGGAACACGTCGACCCAGTCTTTCTTTGAGCCTTGGTCATCCTTGACTATATTATCCTCGACCTCCGGCGGCGGTTGCAAAATTTCTTTAGAGTCGCTGTCATCGACCGCGTCGCATTTTGCGTAAGTTAACAAACTCTGAAAAATAAGGTTGTTGACATGTCACGACGAATACATAATATAAAAATGTATACTTTAATGGGTAATTAAAATCTGATTTGAATACAAATATATGTGGACAGTAACCCCGCTGAACCTGAACACTAATGCACGCCGTCCACTGTGATCGGAGCGGGCGCCGTTCGGACTCGGTATGGCTTACAACGGAGACTTCGAGTGTTTCCACCGCAAGCAAACCTCTTGAAGTCACCGTTGTAAAGGCGGGCATTAGTTGTCTATAAAGTAAACGAAAGTACAACTGTTTTACTCACCTGTATCAGAAGTACGAGGATCAAGCCGTATGGTTTCATTTTGCAGTGTCATGTGGCTTGTCACTTGCTCGTTATATAAGCATTGTTTATCATTAAGTTGGGAAACGGCCTTTGTTGCAGGGCTAATATCATAGCGTTTGATTAGGTGCATTGCATTAGGAATTGTAATACTACTGTTGTGAAATTGAAATTTGATTGTGCTTTAGTATCAGCCTAATTGTCGACAAGGCACACAAACACCTGGCATTTATGTTTATTAGCAGTGCTCATTAGTTTAAAGCAAGCAACGTAGTTTAAAAGGACTACTACTACGACTGTTACTAACCACCAAGAGCTCATATTCATCTGTTGTCAAAAGTGATATTCATAGTAGAAACGTTTTACTAAACGCAATAAAAATAAAAACGTAGGGCATTAAATGTCTGTAAGTAGTACTGACCGTGAATTAATTAATTAATTAATTAATTTATTAATTTATTTATTTATTTACAGTGACAGTAACAGGCTTACAGTAAAAACCAAGGCGCCTTATACGTTAACTTATTTTAACACAAATAAAATACAATACACATAAAACCATATAAAACATAAAATAAAAAAAAAAAACAAAAGTAAATAAGTAGGTACATGTCTCTAACTACTAAAAAGAATAGTATAAAAAACTATTTGGCTAAAAGTAAATCAGTTTTAGATAAAAGCGAGTGCCAATTGCCAGCTAGCACGTCGGTATCCCGCAGCTGGTGCAGAAGCTCGTTTAGCAGCTGTAACGCCCTCGCGGTCGGGGCGTTCCTAGCGCGGCGCGTGCTGAATCCCTCCAGCGCCGCAAACAGCGGGTGTCGACGGCGTTCCCCAGCTCTTATGTACTGGTCAGGGACAAACAAGCGGACCCGCTGAATAATGAACTCTGTCTTGCTATCATTCCAAAACACATCATTCCAAATGATAACATTGTAACATAATATCGTCATTGATACGGCAATTTCACGTAACTAACAAATTAAATTAAGATGCTAAATACACCTTAGCAATTAAGTCAGTAAGTTACATTTTGCAACTTATTGAGGTTGTTAGTTACACAGTTTTCGCAGTATCACCGACGATATTCAAGCTTTGTAACATAATCGACGTCATTGTGTCTTCTAGAGTTGTATTAATAGTACATTGTGCATCAAGGGTAGTATGAAGGGAATTACTAACGAGAGTGTTAGAAGCCCGACGCCGAAGGCGGAGGGCTTTTAATGACTCGAGTTAGTAATCCCCTTACTGCCTGTGATACACACAATGGTTTTCATCACATTTGCGAGGAAAAAAAACAAAGAGAAAACACTTTAAATATAAAGAAATAACTTTTGACGAACGGGAACGTAAATAGAAACGATATTTTTTTTGTGACCTCTACCACAGATAATAACTGCGTTTAGTTTCGACCTGGATTCGAGCCAGATTTAGCCAATTTGATAAAAATGTATAATTACTAAAATTAATGATAAATGTTGATATAAACTTGAAATAGGTATAAAAATAATGAAGTTTAATGAAGCGTATAGGTTTTGTGTAATGTAAGTTAGTCTATAGCTAATTTTTAAAGATGAAATTAGAAACCGATTTAATTTTTGGCTGAAAATTAAACCTCCTTAGTCAGAAATGATGTACGAAAGAGTTGCAAATTTTAAAAAGAAAGTCATTACTCCCTAGGGATGACAAACTCGCCATAATTCCCGCGGGAACAATTTAGGCCATTGTCCTTCTGTATACAGGCATGGAATAACACCATTTACGAGCAAGTGTGATGAAAAGAAATTTGTAGGTACATGTTTTGCCGCGGCGGTTGTCTTGTGCCTACAGCGCACATTATAAATGCGAAAGTTTGTGTGTTCGTTGGCTACTCCTTTACGCCGCAACAGCTGAGCGGATTTGGATGTCTTAGCGATGGAGATAGCTTAAAACCTTGGATCAACATATAGGCTACTTTTTATCCCAGAAAAAATACAAGTTCCCGAGGGAATGACGACAATCGATATTTACGCGGAGGAAGTCGTGGGCACAAGCTAGTTTAGTATAAGCTTGTGTAAGTGTAGCCTGAGCAACGACGAGCTGACCGTTGGGTTCAGTTGTGACTATCCTGCCAACAAAACAACCGTGCCATGGGCCGGACTAACCTAGCTACAGCTACTAACGCCGTGCAGAGTTTGCCCGCCAGCCGATCCAACGCATGAGCTGTAGGGGTGTCAGCTGGTCTGGTAACTCCAGCAATCTCCCTTCAATGATTGCGTAGCGGAATTGAACATGGCTTATGCCGAACTCCGCCAGGCTGGTGCTTGTCCCCACGCTATTGTCAACCGCGTGGGTGTACGTCTCCCCCAACCGGTGTTCCTTATATTTTAGGATACTATGCTTCTTAAGGAGAATTAATCCTTACCATTTACCCTTTCGATTGGCATCACAAAATTACAGGATATATAAAACAATTACTCACGTAAATTTCGTCGATAGACGCTCGACATGTTTCGGGCTCGTCCGGAGTCCCTATTCATAAGCAGACGCGGCCGCAGCACGACGAACACTCAACCGGATAGGGACTCCGGACGAGCCTTTATTGACGAAATTCATTTGAGTAACCAGATGTGATCTCCTTAATATGTCTGAGTGTTACGGAAGTTTGATGTTTTAAAATTCCAGAATGTTTATTTTATATTTTTTCACATTTGGTCGGTTCGATTCCTAGATGATGCAAACAATTTTAAAACAATCATTGAATGCAGTATTAAGGAGGTACGTACTTACTTTTAAAAGTGATTTAATGTCTTCAAACAGCAGAATATCCTACCTGCAATATTTAAGGTACTTACTTTCTCTCCAACGGGAGCCGCGGGACGCTCTGTACAGTTTTCAGTTGCAAATAAGCATATATTATTATGGTCCGATCAAGTGTTTTTTTTTAAATCTGTTTATTCGTTTGTTTGTTTGTTTCTCTTGAAGGGTCTGCAATTATCTAAGTTGGAAAGTATACTGCGCTAAGAGCATGTTCGTATTCGGAAATAAAGGTTTTTGCCTAAACAGATGTCATCCATTTTGCAGACTAGCTCATGTTTAAAAGTCCGCCAGTTTGTGTTTAATATTTTCACGTAGCTTCGTGTTAAGAAATACTCATCATGCTGTTTAGCTTTCATATACAAAAACAGATATACATACAAATATACACACGTAAAGTTAAGAAAGTCGAAAGACGTACCTATTTCGGTCTTGTAAAAATATGAATAAGGTTTAAAATGTATGTACTACCGAACCAACGGAACCCTGACCCACCATGGAACCTTGTCACAATGATTGACGTACGATTGTCGTATAGCTTCGTATGACAGTCCTAACGTCAATCACTGTGACAAGGTTCTATGGTGGGTCAGGGTTCCGTTGGTTCGATAGTACGTCTTTCGGTTTCCCTTACTAAGTATACGAAATACCTTTCAACGAAAGCAAATTACGCATTTCATTTTATCGAAAGGCATTTCTCGCCGCAAGTCTTACCTAACGTAACATGTACTACGTAATTAAAGTTTAAGAAATCCTGAAGACATCATACAGTCCACAATAGCGATCAATTTAATGATATTCGATGAAGTGGAATGTTTACGAGGACAAACACCATAAAAACCCTTCTTATTTACGATGTCAGAATATTATTTATTCCATTTACTAATTACAATAGAGTGAGCCGAGGTTACGCGATTGTTTATTCCATTTCCTTCATTAGAATAATCGCATGAACCAAGTTCCCTATTTGACGGTCGCTAGCATAATTTGCATTTAAATTAGATGGGAATAGTTATTTGTGGTCGATGGTTGGCTTTTTTTGTAAACAACTATAATTATGTATAAATCAAAATCAGGGAACAATTTCATAGAAATCGACCTATTGAGTGCCAAAGTAAGTTCTAGATTTTTATTGTGCTCTGTGCTACCTAGATAACGTGACAGAGGCGCGCATTTGCAACGTCAAAAGATGGCGGATGTGTAATTTGTTCTAGTTTTTATTTTTGTGTATTTAGGTGTTCAAAGTTCTTTTTTGTTAGTGATTTGTACTTTTAATGCCTTTGTGTTGCACAGTGATAGAAGACTTGGACTTATTTCGTGTATTCTGGCATCTTACTTCTCGTTTCAAGTGGACTCGCAGTGGTACAGAGGTTAAAACTATCTTAGCCTCTGTCCTACATATCATCGTAACTGGTTTATTGTTTCGTTTTAAGCTAATGGCCTAGTAGCCAAAGCTTCAATAAATAAATAATAAAAAAAAAAAAACGTGACAGAAACAAATACCTATTTAACACAGAGACAAATATTTGCGCTCATCACACTTTAGACATACCTTAATAATCTGTGCATCACACCAATGTTTGCCGCACTAAAGTCGCCGTCAATAGAACTTGTGAACGATGTAAACAAATCAGTACTGTTTGACACATAACCTCAAATATTCACCAAGTGTGTTTTTATGAAAAATAACGTATAATGAATAGTTATTTCATATTAAACTTAATATGAAAATAGTTATCTAGTGTATAAATCGTTGCAAAGACCTCACTTGACCTTTAAAAGTATGTGATTATGGAGTAATCATGGTGAATTGGTTCGTTTGGTTTTGTATACATCTTTTGTTTTGTATACAAGTTTTATTGACGGCGACCTTTACACCAAATGGGCTAACCCTCTCGTCCTCATTCAGCGCAACTACGGATTGCATTGGGATTCCTACATTATGCATTTTTTGAGAAGCCACTGCAATTTAAATAAACAACAAGAATAAAAGAACTACAACCTACTCTGGTTACGTGTAAATAACAAAGTTATGCAACGTCTTGAAATTATTTATACGTTTTTTTATTTTAAAAAATGCGCTCAATCGTCAAAGAAGAACAATGCTATATTTAAATGACATAATAAGATGTCAACAGCTTTATCGAATCGGCCCATTTTATTTAATCATCATAAATTAAATTACATACAATAAATTACTAAAATGAATAAATATTATTGATTAAAATTGCGGAGGTTTCATCACATCACGCGGGCTGGAGTAGGTTGGAGGCGGTGGGTACGCCGGGCCCTGGGGAGGATAGGCGGGGGGTCCGTACGCTGGTCTCGGAGGCTGAGGATACGGGGGTGGAGGGTACGCTGAGCTGGAAGAGTAGGCGGGAGGCGGGGGGTATGATGGGGGCGGGGGATAGTTCGAGGGCTGCGCGTACTGCGGCGGGGAGTACTGTGGAGCCGGTGGGCAAGGCGCCGGCGGGCATCCTCCGGGATGATACTCATATCCTGGTTGCGGGGGTGGTGCGGTGTAGCTCTGAGCGGTATGCGGGCAATTAGGAGCCGGGGGACTAGACGGAGCGGGGTATTCAGCCTGGTAGTGACAGGCACATTCCGGCTGTGGTGGCGCGTACTGGCTGTATTGCGGCACCGGCACCTGCGCAGGGTACTGTTGTTGGTACGAGTACTCATAGCACAGCGGAGCATATTTCGGCGCCGCGTAATACTCCTGACCATCATACTGAGAGTAGCAGGGACTTGGCCGCGTCGAGGAGATCGTCACGGTAGGGGGGCTTCCGGGTGGTGAAATAGCGACAGACGTGGGCGACGAGTGCGGCGGGGACATGTAGATGACGTGGGGGGCGGGTGGGGGAGCGGGGGTGGAGCTTGGCTGCTGCGGCTGGTACCCATAGTAGGACTCGTATTGCGCCTGGACTTGCGCGGAATAGTCACTAGGCGGCGCTGGAGTCGTGGAGTAAGACGAACTAGTTGACTTCTTCGAGAGCGCTAAAAATACATTTAATTAAGTATATTAACACTGCAGTAGTCAATTGTTGGCGGTACGTATCACAAAGAGTTCATAATACATAATGGCTTATGAGTATTTTATTCTGTAAGCGTAAACTTTTCAGGATTATTATAACACAAACCTAACCTGACCGGTTATGTACAATGGCCTTTTAAAAAGAACCTGAAACCGTTTTATATATGATACATAATGACCATTATGTGTTATGATCCATTATGTATTTTGAACTTTATATATCATGATACGATCTCATTGTTGATGATTTGATTAGTAATGGCTCGCTCATTAACTTACGCGAGGAGTATAGGGCACTGATCATCTGATTCATCCGCTCGTTAAGCGAAGCCAGCTGGAATAAAACAATGAACACGTTGAAATTCACACGTAAACGTTACACATAGGCTTATCGACCTACATTCAGTAAGTATTATTTTATTTTTCATCATATTTACTAAGACTACCTACTTGACAAGATCATTATTGTTACGATACGTGTTGTTATCACGTTCATTTGTTTCAACTTGATGATTTTAAGGTACTGTAACGGCATTGAGCCTTTGAACTTTGTATATTTACTAGGTAAGCAATGAATAACTTATTAAATAACTATCCTACTGGTTATAAACAAGCAATTAATTGTACGATCATTTGTCCGTGTGTTTAGTTTTCGAACCATTAAAAATATAAGATAGGATGGGATTATAAATATTAAAACAAAACACTTACCTGTGACTGTTGTAAACTGTGGCAGCTCGTGGCATGGCTGAGGCCTATAGTAAACGTGCTCAAACCGATAAGTAACAGAATCATATTGTTATTATATGATCTAAATTATATCCTAACCCCTCAAGTCCTACTGTGACATTGTTTCCTTCAATTAGTGCCGTTTATTTTAAATACTGGATATTGGGCAATTGTTGGGCAGACGTGATCTGTGATCGGAGAGATATGAGCGTGGGCTGTGATAAAGCAAGTACTGATAAGGCTAAGATTCGGTGAGGGTCCTTGCCGCACGTACCAGGTTTTTAGGAAAGTTTTGGAGCGTTGTGAAAAGATGGTTCTTATTACAAGTTACGAAACGTGGGGAAACTGTGGTTTTGACGACGCTTTAGCCTAGTTGGTACTGCCTACGAAGCTAGCGGTCCTGAGGGCCCTGCGAAGATGCTGACTCGACAGAAGAAGATGACTGGTGTATGACGTGATACGAAAGTCACGTGATCTACCAGTGACGCGATAGGGTTAAAAACGAAACGAATAGAAACGCTAGTTAGCGTAATGGATCTTGGCAGGGACCTCTGGAATCAAATCCCGGTAAGGGCAGATATTTGTGTGATGACCGCGAATATTTGTTCCTGAGTCATGGATGTTTTCTGTTATATCGTTGTCTAGTACCCATAGTACAAGCCTAGAGCTTAGTTTGGGACTAGGGCAATGGGTGTGATATTGTTCCCTGATATTTATTTATTTAAGTGCTCACTAAAAAACTATCCCGTGCGGTTGCCGGGATAGAGTGGTGCCACTCCATGTCTTCCCGTGGACGTCGTAAGAGGCGAATAAGGGAATAAAGGCTTGTAGTCCTGTTAGGCGATGGGCTTGCTACCTGTCTGTACTAATACACTGGTAAACATCTTAGCCTGACTTTGCAAGATGTAGTTACAGATCTATCAACAAGTTTTTAGATTTGTTGGTGATTCTGTAGCTCTGCCTACCCCGTACTAGGAATGAAGGCGCGAGTTTATGTATGTATGTATGCAAAACATATTGATCTCATTGAATAAAAGGACAAACGCGATCTTTGATGAAGCTAGCCTAGTTGGTAATGATCGTGACTAGGAACAGGCGTTAGACTGTCTGATATTACTGACCATAATAATTTTGAACATAGCAGACATTGATAACTCTATAGAACCATAGCCATAACTAATATTGTTATGTAGAGTGAGCCATTTCTTTTTGAAAATTAGCATGAGTAAAAGCTAATAAAAATGCAAATATTTCTGGCCCACCCTATATATTAAACCCAAAAAACCTAATTTGAAAACCTTTTTTGATCATTTTGTTTAAGTTGTAATCAGAATCGTTCACTTAGTGGGGAACTATAGGAACTATATTATACAATATTTCTTGGTTTTAGTATTTTATTTTTTCTTGTGCATAAAATAATACATTTTCTTCTTGTCATCATTTATGTTCTACTTTTAAATGCTTATAATACTTGTCTGTCTAACTTACTTTGTAGGTAAGCGAAAAGATACATTGTAGAGGTAACTTACTAAGCAAACGCCTTTTACTGTCTCAACAAATAAAAATGAAGTGTCTACGAATAAAATACATGTAGTGTGTATCAAAATCATATAAAACTATATTATATGCATTCTGAAATATTGCACTGTTCTTCTAAATGACCCAATATGAAGAGCAAAACCTAAGTCTAAGGTCATTGACATCGTTATGCATTACCTACTAAATTATTGCAATTACAATTGAAAACTTATTACTCGTACTACTGTGTTTCAGAAAAGTGAAAATAATTTAATTTTTTTCCTAGCCTGTATGATTGTCCCACTGCTGGGCAAAGGCCTCTCCCCTTGATCTCTATGAGTCCCTATTTGGTGCCTCTTCCGGCCAGTTGTTGAGGAATGCGTCCAAGTCGTCCCGCCATCTCCGTCCATTGCCGGGATCCCTAGCACCGCCGAGCACTCGGGGCCTGTTCGCCATCAATTAATTCCTCTTCTATAATCCCGGTGTCGCCACCACCCGGGGATTCGACATTCTTCCGGGTCCATCTGGCTATAAACCTCTCGACGAAAACCAAGACTACCGACGCTAAGAGTCCCACGACAGACAAAATTATCAGGGGTGCTACATCGCCGTATTTGACGCGCTCAGCGAGTAAAGATGCTCTGCAGGGCGGGGGTTTCAGCTGCCAACGGGATACAAGCCGTTTTGCCAACCCTGTCTCGTGAATCCAGCCCCCAGCCGACCGCAGCACGTCCGTCCATTGCCCCCGCTTCGTTGCCACCACCCACGACATAACCTTAAATAAAGTGTTCACAAATATATCGAGTGACGTGGATATACACTTTTAAATGACTGATTGTTATGTAGATACATTTCGGGGGTCAGTTAACGACGGGGTAGGTCAACTCTCTCAATTGTTTATTTAGTCTGACGATGCGTGCCAGTTTGTATATTAAATGAAGTCAAAAATACTGTGCATAATCACTGTGCGTTCTTAAAAATATTGAAATGACGATGGTTTTATGGTTTCAAACTATTGTATTGGCGTTCGGGCTACATCTATTTTTTAAACCAAGAACCTAGTTATTTATGGTGTTTCTCTGACCTCGGGTACAGTGTCGACATAATCCAGCTTGCAGATCTGATTGTCGCTGAAGATGTTCAACAGCGGGTAGATGTGGTTGTACTCGGCGTGGAAGGCCGTGCTCCCTTCCAACACCAGTTGTATACCACGTTCGGTGCTCTGGTAGAAGCTCGACGTCATCTTCTTGCGCTTTAGGTACTCCAGGTCATCCCAGGTTGTTTCGACCTGGATAAAACATTTTTTTTGTTGTTAGTAAAATAATCGTCAGGATCGCGGGACCGCGGTGGATGCGAAAAGCACAAGACCGGTCTGAGTGGAAAGCCTTGGGGGAGGCCTATGTCCAGCAGTGGACGTCTTTCGGCTGACATGAGTGAAAATAATACTTTGAGCAGGTCCTTTCGCGGCATGGTCCCTATGTCACTGGCTGCATTACCTCTCTGGATAGCTAGCCCAATCCTTTGACAGAGTTAGCACCAGCTCTAGGATCTTCTAAGGTGTCTATGAGCTGGGATGACAGGGCCTTAATGAAGCTTTACAGTCCGGCTGACCAAGGTCCTATTGGGCCTTGCCTTAGCCAAGATGTTTTACGCCAACTAGCGTTTCTACTCGTTTCGTTTTTAAAGTAATCTAATCACTGGTAGATGATACGAAGAGTCCACTGCAAGCGTTATAACTTGTTTCTGTTTAACATGTCCTGTATCTTTTGTACTGAAGTGATAAATGTGTAACAGTTATGGCAATAAAACATTCTGATTCTGATTCTGATTAATTTAATAAAGATGAATATTTGCGAAATTTGTAGGGTGTGTTCTTTGTGAGTGTAGGTGTCCAGTGTCCACTAAGAAAGGGCTTTTCGAAATTCTACACGTTAAAGGCTTTATGGAGCTAGAAACATGGAAATTAATATTAAGTACTGTTCATAACTATGAAATATTAATTTCACACAACGTGGTAAGGGGGTAGAAGTTTGTTTGGAAATTGGTAATTTTTGAAGTGAGAAAATATGTGAAACTTGGTGTTTAGGATACTGCTTTAATAAAAAATCTACTTTTGGCGATTTTGGAAAAGCTATCCCTGTCGTAGTAAAATGGGAGTTTAATTTAATAAGCATATTCAGTATTTTATTAAGTGGGGCATGTGAAAAAAGGTATTTATCGTACACTTGATAAATAAATAAAATATTACTTTCGGTGACTGGAAATCTACGTTATATGGGAATTTGGTCATTTCTGAAGCGAAAAATGTGGAGATATACAAGTATATTTAGAAAACGATCTATAAATAAAAAAATCTACTAAATCTTGGTAAGTACAACCTAAGCATACTGACAGGGATCTTGACTGGACACTGTCCACTCAACAGACATTTGACGGTTATAGGAGTCAAACAGGATCCTCGATGCCCACACTGCGGCAAAGAGGAGACTAGTCAGCACGTTCTGGCCGAGTGTTTAATGTACTCGTCACTGAGACATCGCACATTCGGGGAGGACGTGCTATCGGTAGAGACACTTAAAAGCATTAACCTTCAGGACGCACTAATGTTCTGTAGGAAAACAAGAAGATGGGATCAGTGCTGGATGGGAGCGCCGCAGAGCCAGTAACCTGAGGCTCTGGGGAACTGGGCGGAATGAATGGAGAGCCACTCGACCGCCCGCCTGCCTCGGCGGCGTCCCCACTCATCATCATCATCATAAATAAAAAAATGTATTTTGAAAATATATTTTAGGGTATTCTTCCAAGGTTAATGTCACCAAGTCAGGGCCTCTACTCAACACGTTAAAAACAATATCGTTTTTGATCAGTTATCGTACTGTCACCGTTTCGATAGCTCTTATTTACTTGACAGTAATGGCGGATGACGTCAAAACAATACCATAGCAGGTCAAAGACGATGTTTTTTACCGTCGGGAGTAGAGGCCCAGTATTACGTACGTCAAACATAAGGTATCGGATCCAGTCGTAATCCTCGGAGGCCAGCTGCAGGCGCGAGTCGGCCAGCGCGCGCAGCGTGCGTGGTCCGCCGACGCCCGCGCTCATGAGGGCAGACACTATGGCCGACGTGTAGTA
Source organism: Acleris sparsana (assembly GCA_923062465.1). Taxonomy (NCBI): domain Eukaryota; kingdom Metazoa; phylum Arthropoda; class Insecta; order Lepidoptera; family Tortricidae; genus Acleris; species Acleris sparsana. The sequence goes on along the minus strand of OV281306.1, from coordinate 10,478,219 downwards.
CGCATACACCAACATGGAGCACACGGATACCATCAAGAAGGTCAGCCGGCCTGACAGGCCCTCCGGGACTGCACTGGCATCTAAACGGGATTTTTTTTAATGTATCAACATACACATACATACCTATGGGTTACAAAAAAGATAACATTTGACATGGTATGTTACTAGAGCATTTGATGGTGCACTTTTTAATTCCTTTTGAAAACAAAAGCAACTAATCATGTGAAGTTCAAAATATTTTTATCCTTTTTACCCGTCTGCCGTGATGCGTTCAAACAAATGTTTTCAGCTGTTTTATCCATTTGATCGCACCCTAATCAGGCAAGCATTGTTTGTTGTATTGGTAGGGCTGTATCCTTGCTTTAGCACATATCCGTGTGAATAACAATGTGAAATCCTTTCCCTGGAGGAAAAACACGTCACTTTTCTCTTTATTTTCACGGTAGACAAGTGCTAAATCAGATTGACGGGAGCCCGTCGCATCGCCTAATGATGTTTGATCGAATATCTTGTCTAACATCCTTTTAGATTGATATTTCAGAATTTAATGAAAATGTTCGATTATAAAAACTGTTTTTGGAAAAAAATATTTTCGAACAAGCAACACTTAGGACAAATTATAATTATGCTATGGCATCGTATGCGATATAGACCCCAGATTGAATTTTGGTGTATCCTATCCTAACCCCACAAGACCCACCTTGCTGTAGCAAAGTTGCGAGTACAGCGATGAGTGCGCCCTCCTTCTCTACCGGCGCATGCGCCGTGGCCCACTGCGCCAGCGCCAGCACCAGCGTCACGGCCGCGCAGGCGCCCCACACGCCGCTAGTGAACGGCATCACAAACATGTTGCTGCTGCTCTCTCGCTCCGACAGGTATGTGAAGCCCACTCTGTGACATGAGGTGTTCTCATCAAGCGCCGGGCCCGTATTATGGTGCCCTGAACTGCATCCGTCACTTTTGCACTAAACTGGTCAGAAAGTGACAGATGTTTTATTCACATCGATAAACACTACACGAGCATAAAAGGCCCGAAGGTGGGTGCAATAAAAACATTTATATTTCTTAAATTAATTTACCACCACCTAGGAAGTAAGTACCTGTTTACGAAATGAAAGTTTGTAAAATAGATAGATATAGTTTGACAAATAATGATTTGGTAAAACATTAGTGAACCCTCCAAAGTTCTTACATGAAAGGCCATATGGGCATGACGTAGTCGAGGCGCGCGATGCGGTTTGGCCAGACTCGCATCGTGGCGCCGCTGATCTCCGCCGTGCCGCCTGCCACCATCGTCAGCATACTCGTGCTGTTGCCCACTTCCGTGCTCCACTGTTGCACTGGCACCAGCATCGTTCTGTAATATTATGGACGCCAGTTTAATTTGAAATAAGTCAAGGTTTGTCAATAACACAAATGCTATTGTATTTTGGTATTATTTGAGGTGATAAGCGGTGCTATTTTGAAGAGGTATGGAAGAGAAAACGATAAGAGAGTGTAAACAATGTTTAAACCGCAGGCCCATTATGATTAAAAAATAACTCATGGAACTAACATCTAGTGAGTACCATTGTGAATGCCCGAGTACAACGAAAGTGGAAAAGTGTGATTGGAAACCATCGGTCGTATATAAATTTCACGCAAACATCTACTTCCTAGTGCCTACACACATATACACTCACGCCTTCATTCCCAGAGTGAGGTAGGCAGAGCTACAGAAGTAGACCAACGTATGCCTAGTGTATATCTTTGCTAATTTCAACTGTTACTTAAATTTTCGGTACAGTACGCTCTCAGAGGGGCCTGCCAAGATAAATTACGATAACTAGCGTTTCTATGCGGTTTGTTTTTAAACCAATCGCGTTACTGGTAGACCACATGACTTTTGGTATCACGTCATCTACCATTGATGTGATACGCTAGTTATCGTAATGCATCTTCGCAGGGCCCTCTGCAGTGTCTTACTCAGCGTTGAGGGCTTCCAGGACGAGGGCGGCAGCTCCATATCCGCAGCGAATGGCGGAGTCTTGCTCCGGCTGTGTGTTGTCTAGAACGTACTGCGCGAAGGTGCCAGCGTACCGCTCCTCGTCATAGTGCCCGATCTGCAACCGGCTTGTCCTCGTTTTTAAGCCACAACACAAGACAGCCACCACCGCATCGATTAATGACCTGAGAGCGTCGGTGGCCTAGTGGTGTACTGAGTTCGAACTTCCGCGGTCACCATGTACCAATGGCATTTTGTTTAACGTTAATACATTACACGTAATTGTACAAAAGATCCTAAAGGGTATCGAAGTGTACCGAAAGGGATCTATATGTAAGATAAGAAAATATAAGATAAGAATACAACGCAATTGACAGCAAGAACTAATTCAAAAGGTGTTCAAGAAAAAATCATCAGAGGTGTCTCAAAAGCAAAAACCATTTTGTCCGTTATTTACTGAGAAAATAAATAAACAAATTTCTGCTATTGGGTAAAGAGATTTAATGCCACATGGTCTTTTCTACGTCATAGGCGTCACAGCTAGTGCTAAAAGGCGGCTACAAACAAAATGACATCATTCCGACCACTAGTCCAAAGTGGGCGGGGTTTCTTTTCTCTTGATATACTGATGATACTGTTGTTGAGACTAATTTCTTGTTATCACCTGTATACTTATATGTAGCTATACACCCAGTTATACAATATACAATATTTCTATTTCAGGTACCGGCGTGGCCACTCTCATGGGCATCCTCTTCAGGTCAACTCGGCGTAGGACGCGGGCGCGCTCGTGATGGAGCTGGAACCCGGCTTGGGTCCAGGAGGCCCAGGGGTGTCGGGAGGCGCCATCGAGTGTGTGCACGTATACGTCTTCAAACTCCACGGGCTGAGGCATCCTCACGAGGAACTTGGTTTCAGCAGCTATGGATTCAGGTCAACGGGGCTTTTAAGCGGATAACGCGAGAAGGCATAGACGGCGGACGTTTCTTAATGTAAACCAATGTAAAGTAACCGCGAACAAATTGACTATTGATAATTTGATGATTTGTATTTAAATATAAGCCAAGGTGCAGGCTCAAAATCTACAGCATCTACTAGCAGCGGTTTTATAAATCGTGGCACAGGCGTTTTGCCACCTCAATGTTCTGTCTCAGTATGATTTTATTGTACTTTTATTTTGTATTGTTTTTATATTTAATGTGTGAACGTATGATAGTGAGATGAGTGGATGTGAAATGCCCGTATGGTGTAATTTACTTTATTTTCGTGAGTGTCTAAACCTGTAATGTATTTTATCTACACACATATTATGATATGTGTGTAGTACTCGCTTACGCTCGTTTCATAAAACCAAACTCGTGTTTTAAGCCCTCTCATTATGCGTCAGTTGCATAAACCACTATTAAAGTACCTATGTTTGTAGTATGTTTATGTAATGTGGCAATAAATGTTTTTGAATTTGAATTTGAGTCCTTAACTGGCCCATTATTTCACCTGGGTGACGGAACCAGTAATGGAGAAGGCACCAATAATAGACACTTGGTTATAATTTTACAGAAGATAAGAGTTTGTTTTGCAACAGTCAATTTAGGACCTTATGAAATTTGAATTAACAATGAAGTGCCCATTATTGGTGCTTGTCAGCTAAAAGTGTCCATCATTGGTGCCGTCACCCTTTAACCGTTTATTCTGAAGCGTAATAAAGTGATAATATTTTGTGACAATAGTGAAGAGGACACATTAATTACTGGCGATTAACTTCTGTATATCTCACCTCCGTCGTCAGACATTCTGATGTATTGTTGAGGATCGAGAAGAACTATGTCAGCATCATACCGAACTCCATGCAACTTGTCTGGAATCTCGTCTCCAATTATAAGCCATTTGTTCCATATTGCGAAGTGATCTCGTTTTACCTGATACCAGAAAGTTACAATGAATTATGAAACATTTATGTTGTTCTTAGTCTATACCTGTCCAGAAGTTCTTTATAACAACGTAAAAAAAAAAAAAAAAAAAAGATAAAAGATGTTTATTCAGTAATTAGGCCGCACGGGCACTTTTACACGTCAAAATCTACCAGCGCTTCGCAAGAGACCACTGCTGAGAAGAAACGCCGCAAGAAACTCAACAGTCAGTCGTTTTTTAAAACTTATGATATTATACAATTATAAAGCTTAGGCTTAAGCGTAGGCTACACACATCTCATATACACATAAGTAGTTGATTCTAAAAGATAAAAGATAAATACACTGAATACACACACACACACACACTTAATACTTGTAGCTTTATATAATGCTAGACTAAGTAGTACCATTGTAATATGAAAAATGAAATATGTTTAAAAAATGACTGACTGCTGAGCTTCTTGCGGCGTTTCTTCTCAGCAGTGGTCTCCTCTTGGAAAGCGCTGGTAGATTATTGATGTGTAAAAGTGCCCGAGCGGCCTACTTACTGCATAAATTTATTTTATCTTTTTACAATTATTTCGAATTATTAACTTGTTTAGCAGTTAAGGTTGCGTGACATAATATAATAAGATAGGAGAACCAGTGAAAATACTAGCATAGAGGCAATTCATCATAGTCCTCCCTCAGGATTGGCAATGCATACGCAGTCTAAGCATTGGAGTATTAAAGATTGTAGTCATGTAAATGTCTATGGGGCTTAGATCCCACTTACTACCGGGTGTCTTGTGTCCTCGATTTCCTTCTAAAAATAAGCCCAACCTGATCCAGCAGCATGTCGTTGGGCTGGGTGACCCGCAGCACGCCCTGCAGGCGCCTGGGTACCAGGTCCAGGATGGCCGGGTCACACGCCACGGTGGCACAAACGCCGTGCTGTGACAGCTGGCGCACCAGGCGCATCTGGTCTACAATGCCACATGTGCCGTAGGTGAGAGTTATGAAATAATAGATGTTCAGTCGCTATAATGATATGTAGTGGTAGGACTTTGTGCAGTGTCCACCCGGATCGCTACCACCATCTTATCCATTAACCCACCGCCGCCAAGCAGCAGCTGTGTTCCGGTGCAAGGATAAGACAACCGGTGAAATTACTAGCATAGTGGAATACAATCTCAGTCCTCAGGGTCGGCCACGCATTTGAAGTTTTAGGATTGCAGTTTTGATATTGTAGTCTTAAGATTTCAAATGTCTATGGGTCTCAGATCTCACTTACCATCAGTAGGCCTGAGTGCTCGCAACCCTTCGCAATGCCATAAAAAAGTAAATATCGCCAACACTTTCTTTGCTAAAATATAACCATATGTACTCATTTTATGAGGAAACGCGTTCTCGGAGGTGGTGTTTAAATAAACTATTGCTGTCGCTCTGCGAGTCTTCAGGCTGGAGTCACATCTATCAGCATAGAATCGCATTTAGCTGAACGATTTCAGAAACACTATACGCATTGTTGGTCAGAGTATGCTATCACACGCTTTCACCTGCTAAAGGATGCCATTGCATGCTTTCAGAGCTGCTAAAGGATGTCATCGCATGATTTCAGCGCTGCTAAAGGATGTTATCGCATGCTTTCAGCTGCTAAAGGATGTCATCGCATGATTTCAGAGCCGCTAAAGTATGTCATTGCATGCTTTCAGCTGCTAAAGGATGCCATCGCATGCTTTCAGCTACAAAAGATGTCATCGCATGATTTCAGAGCTGCTAAAGGATGTTATCGCATGCTTTCAGCTGCTAAAGGATGTCATCGCATGATTTCAGAGCCGCTAAAGTATGTCATTGCATGCTTTCAGCTGCTAAAGGATGTCATCGCATGCTTTCAGCTACAAAGGATGTCATCGCATGATTTCAGAGCTGCTAAAGTATGTCATTGCATGCTTTCAGCTGCTAAATGATGTCATCGCATGATTTCAGAGCTGCTAAAGGATGTTATCGCATGCTTTCAGCTGCTAAAGGATGTCATCGCATGATTTCAGAGCCGCTAAAGTATGTCATTGCATGCTTTCAGCTGCTAAAGGATGTCATCGCATGCTTTCAGCTACAAAGGATGTCATCGCATGATTTCAGAGCTGCTAAAGTATGTCATTGCATGCTTTCAGCTGCTAAATGATGTCATCGCATGATTTCAGAGCTGCTAAAGGCTGTTATCGCATGCTTTCAGCTGCTAAAGGATGTGATCGCATGATTTCAGAGCCGCTAAAGTATGTCATTGCATGCTTTCAGCTGCTAAAGGATGTCATCGCATGCTTTCAGCTACAAAGGATGTCATCGCATGATTTCAGAGCTGCTAAAGTAGGTCATTGCATGCTTTCAGCTGCTAAATGATTTCATCGCATGCTTTCAGTTCCTCCCCCTTACACATGTGTTGGCAACGTTTCTCATTCGCAAGCACGTCGTCGCATTGTATGCTTAAGCAACCGTTCTCGTTCGTAAGCATCCGGTCTCATGCGTAAGCAACCGTTCTCGTGCATTACCATGAATACCTAAGCATCCAGCTGCACGTGAAATGGGTTGCTACACAAACGCATTTAATGCTGAAGCTGAATAGATGTGGAAAGGTGAATTGATGCGGACGCCTCTTCATAAAAAACAACGATTCTCCGGATCCAATTCGAAAAAATGTGATTCGATGCTGTTGGCTTAGAGGTGACTGTAACGTTAGTGACCGAATAAAATAGAATACGACATACGAATACCTAGTAATAGTTAAACTTAGGATTGCGTTTCCCCCATTTCCTCGTTTAGATATGCACCAATGTATTTATTGAAACTGTTATCCATTAAATAAAAAATACCCACCTCGATGCCTCATGCGACATGTGACATGGCAAAGGTTACATACCTAGGGAAGGTGAAACGAGAAATAAATACCTAATTAAAATTAAAGTAAACGTAAACCTTCGTTCTACACAATTAATCATTATGAAATAATGTAATATCATTATCTAAGTACCTACCAAATTTATCTCCGCATGCTAAAATTATAATACTGCTGACAATCTTGTATTTAAAGAACGCTGCTATGGCCGGAACGTACAACATGTTTGTTTAGAATGCGATCGAGAATTTGTTAACCTGTACTTATAGAAATAATAGCATCGAACCCTTATGGAAAATGCAACACAGCTCGGAATGAATTACGATTATAAAAGGACATTCAGATAGACAAGTCAATTGCAATGCATCATTTAGTAGAAGTTTAGAAACGCTTTACTCAGAAAATATGTTGTGATTATCATTGATTGAAGACTAGTACAAGCCATTTATCGCTATATGATGTTCCTTAATAAAAAGTACCTAATGGCCTTCCCGGGGTACTTGTAATCTCCATATCAAATTTTATTAACATCGTTTCAGCGGTTTAGCTGCGAATAGCGTAGGTACCAAACAAATAGCAAGATACTTAAGCATTTACAATAGTATGGAAGTGTGGGCTATTGTAACAAAATGTTAGGTATACAATTATTTAACTAATTTAACAATAGATTATTTATTGTAAAATAATTTTAAATATCAGCCTGTTTGTGAGTGTACCAAATATGCAAAATGTGCGCAATGCCATGCATTTCAAATGAACAGTAAGTGGATGGGCGGGTTGCCGCCCGTCTAACGAGCACCTAGGAGAAAATTTTAGTCAACAACTAATAATTTAGGTTAATTGTGTTTATTGCAATAAATATGACTTAAATGTAATTGTGTTAAGTAAAACTACAAGTATTTGCATTTGCAGGGGCACGGTGAACCCAACGGTTTCGGCTCCAGGGAGCAAGGGATCGGCGGCTGCACGATGTAGCTCTTGACAGGGATAGGTTGCGGCGGCGGCGCGCAGCCGCAGGGGGGCGAGGCCGCGCAGCCGCACGGCGGCGCGGGCGCTGGGTAGAAACTCGGCGGCGGCGCAGGCGCCGAATAGTAGCTCGGCGGCGGCAGGAACATCTGCGGGGCCGGCGGCAGGTACTGCGGGGGCGGCGGACTGGCTGGGGGCAATGCGTACTGAGGCGGCGGGAACGCGAACTGCGGTGGCAAGCACGGTGGCGGCGGCGGCGACTGCAGCACGAACTGAGGTGGAGGAGGGGCTTGGAACACTATCTGCTGAGGCGGAGGACGCGGCGGCGGAGGAGGCGCTTGGAACACGAACTGTTGAGGAGGAGGTGGAGGTGGAGCTTGGCACACGACCTGTTGAGGAGGAGGAGGTGGTGCTTGGAACACGACCTGTTGAGGAGGAGGAGGTGGAGGTGGCGCTTGGAACACGACCTGTTGAGGAGGAGAAGGTGGTGGAGGAGGCGCTTGGAACACGATCGGTTGAGGAGGAGGAGGCGGAGGCGGTGCTTGGAACACGACCTGTTGAGGAGAAGAAGGTGGTGGAGGAGGCGCTTGGAACACGATCTGTTGAGGAGGAGGAGGCGGCGCCTGCATCAATATCTGCGGCGGCAGACAAGGCGCGGGCAGCGCCAGGGGAGCCGGTGCGGACGCGAAGCATGGAGGCGGAGGCGGCAGAGTTAGGAATGGCGGCGGAGGCGGCAGAGTTAGGAATGGCGGCGGACATGGCGCAGGTAACACCAGGGGTGGCGGCGGCGGCGCCTGCAGGTACACGGGCGGAGGCGGCGCGGAGATCATGATGGGTGGCGGGGGCGGGAAGCATATCGCGGGGGGTGGCGCGGCGTAGGCGAGCTGCGGCGGCGGCGGCGCCGAGGCGTACATCAGCGGTGAGGGCGGCAGCCCCGGCAGCATAAACGGCGGCGGCGGCCCGTCCGCCGGCATCAGCAGGATCGTCGGCGGTGGCTCGAGACATTTGTCTTCTAAAAATAAAGAAACAACCGATTAGAAACTGGCTCCTTTTATCTACCAATTATAAATACGTTTGAAGTGGGTGTCTCTAGAAATTCCTAACAACGTTTGTCCTAAACATACTTTGTCCGAATTTTCATTAGCCTTAAACTGGTTTTCAGATGAGTCAGGCCACTTTTTAACTTTCCCAATTATACATGCGGTTGGGTTAGGTTAGGGTTGTATTATAAGAACACAAGTTTTAAAAGTTAATTGCTTTATGATAAATGAAAGTTCGGACAAATGATTCATTAGGACAAATGACAATTAGGGACTCCATAGCGGGGAACCGTTATAACTATAGTTATTTCACAATAATAAGCATTTTTACTTACTGTAAAGTTTCTTGCTGAGCAGCGGTTTGAATAACCTATAAATAGAACATATTTCATTTATTTAAAATTAAAATATAACTAGTTATGCATTTAATTATTGTCGTGGTTAAATACGTACGAAGCGAGCGCAGCTTTTTTACATTCCTTCAATTCTTTGAGAGTCTCGAGCTGGAAAAAATGAGCGTATCGTTATAATTTTATCTGTTCAAATATTAATTACGATTCAAGCAATAAAAGTCGATGCAAAAAATTACCAGACACAATCCCTTTTCATCACAACAGGCATCGATATAGCTCGCAGTTAACAAAACTATCCCTAGGGAGGACCAAAATATTTGTCCCCCCATTTTATCTCCTCTCCGAATGGGATCCGGAAGTATTTATGATCAAGTGATTTTCTTTGTATCGTATTTAAGTGTAAAAACGTTTGAGAAATGTAAGGTTGCGCGATAGTCACTTGATAGCGGCGGTGAATCGGCGATAGGCTCCACGTGCGGGAAGAGTTGCCCAAACTGGCCTATGATAAGATCGGACGTGCTGATTACAGAGTATAATTCACTTAATTGAAACAATTAACTATATACAATTGCGTAAGCGCTCTTGACTGAGAGTTTTTCTGAGTATTGATAATTGACGATTAGGTCATTATATTGTGTTACTCTATTGTTACAAGCTTTTATTTAAGTTCACTTGTATATGTTCTCGACCGATCGTTGTGGAAAACCTTGGGGAAGGCCTTTGTCCAGCAGTGGACGTCTTGCGGCTGATAATGATGATGATGATGATGATGTATATGTTCTTGAATTTTGCAAGTCAATTTTGAACCAATTCCCGTCAATGGAAATTTGGAATACATGTGTAAACCCAATGACAATGCAATGGTTCACTATTTTTTTACTAAATCATCATTGGTCAAACTTTCCTTTCGAGAAGAGATGCTTCCCACTGCATTATTGTACAATTTCCTGTGGTCAAAACTCTAACCTAACCTAACTTATTGAATAAGCCCATGTAACCTATTTAATATATTAATGGTTTAAGCACAAACACGTTTTTGCAAAATGAAAGTTTTTTAAATGATGAAGTTTGTCAAATGGTGATTTCGTAAAAAGTCAGGATACCCAATGCAATATTATGGTACCCTCGAGCTTGTTTGATGATGGAGTCGGAAGGTGGCGACGGGTTCTTTGCTATACTTAATATGGAACCGTCGAGTTGCTATTCGTTAGTTTTGTCTGGATAAGCAGATGATGTTTGAGCGGAAAGAAGTAGAGTCGGCAACAAAAGATGGCCCAATAATTTTTTTTTGACAGAAACTTATTTAACGTTGATGTATAGTTTCAACACTAAATACAGAGGTACGAGTAATTATTGTAATAATATGGGTCAAAATCAGGTGTTATTTATAAATTTTATAGAAAGGAACAGAGCTATAGCGGTTCTGCTGCTCTGTCCCTTTCTCTCAACGTAAGTTGAACGGTTTTGGTATGTCATGGTAACCCCCCAGCGCTGTCTTTAATGCCAGCATTAGGCTGAGTTGGGACCATTTTGTGGCTACATGCTTCTTCATTATAAATCTGCCCTTTGTTGTTATGACACGAATAAATATTCTTTCTTTCTGACTTTGTTTTTCTTTAGTGGTAAGTGGACCCCAAGGCCTATGGTAGTTTGATGCTAGGTACTATAAAATGTTGGCATATACTAATTTTCTATTATAAGTGATTGTCGGTAGGTATTTTAGTCGCCTGTAACTCAAGAACCTACCAAAATAAAGCTACTTAGTCGTCATAGTTTTTATTTTAAATTAGTTATATGCGCTTTAATTTAAGATATTTTCTGATTTTTAGTATTTGTAGTTTTGGTTGTAGGGGAGGGGGACTTTAAATCTTCTCCCTTGTTCGATTTTTTTTTAAATCGCAACGTTTTTGAAAGACATCCATCACCCCGCACCATAGGGTAAATGAGAAGAAAAAACATCCCCAAGTTACGTGGAAAGGAGGTACAATAAAAATAATAATCAAGATTTTATTTTACCACTTTGTCGGCGTGATTAATATGAATATCTATGCCAAATAACTGCTTTCTAGAACTAAGACTCTGAGCTAAGCTTAAGGTAATAGAAACAAAAGCCTTTTTTTTGCAAATTGCGCTTGCCACCGTTTGCTTAAAATAATTTCTAAAAAATACCTTATGACGATGTAGCTCATTTCTCTTTTTGTTATGTACAGAGAGGCAAACAAGCATGTGGGTTACCTCATACAGGGCCTCTATTAAACTCGATTAAACTATACTGCCTTTGACGTTAATAGTGATACGACAATAATTAATGATGTATTTTTTAATTACAATTTAGTAGGTTATAAAATAGTTATTTTCATAATCGTGTTATAATAAAAAGCTTGATTATGACACTATTGTGAACAATACTTTTTGTACGAGTTCATTAAAATTAATAATTTAAGTCATTAATACAATCACCACCACATCGACATTTGTATCAAACCACGGCGTCCGTAATTGTTGCAGTACTGTTCTGTTGGCTAAAAACTAGCCAATCACAAACCGTAGTTTTTTTATTTTTTTTATGACCTGGATACGGAAGCAGGTTTAAATAGATTTTTGACAGATGACGCGACGCTGCTACGTTCCGAAACGCCATAGATTGGCAATTTTGTATCGGATCGAGTCTCCTTAAACAAGGACACATATTATTGAAATACGAAGTTCTATTTTCAATTTTTTTTCAGTTGTCTTGAGCGTATCGAAATGGTTATTTCTGTTGTTTCGGAAGTGTCAACGATGAAAAGAGTGACGTTGCTGTATTCTCTATGAAATCTTAATAGACAGATTTTAATCGACGAGTACAAAAATAATAATTGAGAGTAGAAATACCCCCCATAATATAATATTATAAATGTCAGTGGCATTCGCTTCGTTTCGTGTTCACATTGTGGTGATTTCTGATTTCTGGTGCTTTAATCGGACTTTAGCAAGATTGAAAAACACCGTCTAAACTGATTGATTTGATTTTACTCGCAATAATTTTTTTATGGTTTGGGAGCCGAGGAATTATACTTGTACAACAGTCGGTTGCTCCTCTTGTGGTAAATACTAAGGTAAGGGCACCTATTAACCCCCATTTTTATTTCTAAATTAATTATTATTGTTTTTCTTTGGGACTTACAAATATTAATTTTGCCTGTTTTTGTCTGGAAATACCTGCTTTCGGTTATTCTTATTTTTAATGTTACAAAAAACTTTATCTATCTAAGCAGTTGAAGAGCAATTTATGGTATGAAAAATAATAATAAAGGCCTTATTTTTTATTGATAGCTTGTGCACTATATTACTTGTTTCCATATAAACCCTTAAATGTTGGCGTCGTTTAAATATAATGATTTATTTAAATAATTTCTTATTAGTTTTACGAGTTCCGTTTTAATAGACGGTTAAGATGATATTTTTTTATTTGTTTAACCACCGTCACGATACCTTTATTTTTATATGGGTCGTAATTAGGTTTTATACTGTGAATTTATCCGAGGGTAAAAAAAGATAACCCTCAGTAATAGGATATATGGGAACCTAGCTCCCATAATATCGCCTATTACCGAGTGACAGTAAATTAAATAACAATTTTAGGGTACCGAAGTCCAGATTACTTAATAAAATTAAGTTTTTTTTAATAGTAAAGCTTACTACCTGTGGGAAACTGTTGTACTAACTGATGGTACAATGCTCCACCTGGTACACTGGGTTTTTATGTTAATCTGTCGAAAACTGGTATAATAAGACTAAGCGCATGTTTATTTTGTATTTCAAAAATTTCGGAAAAGTTGGTCTTTTTATAGGTTTTATTTATGTTTTGAAGTCAGCGGCATCCATAATGTACTTACAAGATGAACACAAGTACTAATTATTTTAAACTCAATACACGTGGATTTTCATAGCCACGCACGAGAGAGTGTAATATATGTATGCCAATATTTTATTGTAAGAAACGCAAAAACCAATGAGAAGAAAGTAGTATCGACATACGTACAAAGTTTACAAACAAAAAAAAACAATTGGTAAATATTAAATACATGGAACCAAATATATATGAACCCTCTACCCTCGGTAATAGGAACCTCATCCGCGGTAATAGAGTCAAAGCCCGTCCGATACCTTGGTAATAGGAGAGCCCGACTTCTTGGGTATAATATTTAGTTTATCCCATATAATCACCTAAAATGAGCGCAAATAGATGCAATTTACAAAGTTCAATAAACACACTTTTATAAAAAAAAACCTTTCGATCGTTAGGGTGTCATGATACCCTTAATATGTGGCTCTTATTTGAAAACTACCTTAACTCCCACGGTAATAGGGGCCGTTACCTTATGTTTATTTTATTAGCACAGTTACAATAATTATGTTGTATGAAAGAAACAAATACAACTACTGTGCCTACAACTAAACATGAAATATCCCTCCACCTCCCTTAAATATAACTTATCAGCGTATCCATCGAGTTATTTTTATCTGCTTACTTTGGTTGATACGGAGAACCGTCCATATCTCTGCTTCAAAGACCAGCCCTGTAATTTTTATACTGAAAATATCCTACAATAGTGATATAAAAAAGTCCTAGAAATCATTAGTGTAACGGTTGGGCCCAAGACTTTATGGATGTTCGCCGATCTCATTTGAGGTTTTATTTAATAAAAACATAAATAAATAAATAGACTGTAACACCGATATACAGCGGTGTTCTCAACGTTTTACTTCTTTTCTTTCTTTCGATGACAATTAATCACGGACAACCATTAATGCTCTATTCTTCGGCGTCAATATTTGTTCGGGAATACTGAAACAAGGTAGCACAAAAATTCAATAAATAATAATGTAAATTATAAAAATATTTAGGGCTATTTATAGAGCGGAGGAAAAACCTTACACCTTAGCGGTATGTCGAGGTAGCTTTACCTATGTATCGCTGACTCTCATTTCATAGAATGTTTCATAGACAGGCATTTACACGTGCAGGAGTTATAATTTTTTGGTAGTCACGGGTCTAACCTAACCGAACCTACATAACTCATGCTTAAGATAACCTAAAAACAATGTCAGCAGAAATAACCTTTCGATGGAAAGGTAAAGCTACCGCGACATGCCGCGAAGGTGTAAAATCAAAATCAATAGTAGTTTACGTGACGGTTGCGTAATGACAGGCATTACAACATGAGTGTGGTTCATGAAACGAGCCGCAAGGCGAGTGAAGCGAGGCGAGCAAGAACAAGAAACTATTCATAGTAAATTAGTTGCAATAATGCTGGTCATTTCCTAAGGGTTTTGAACGCATAAAAGAGGACTTACGATATGTGCGTAGATAAAATATTTTTTCAACACACTTGCTCAAAACGACCTTTTTATTCCACCGATTTTTGGCTTATAAACCTAGATATTAAACACGCGTGCTTTTTCAGTATATTACGCACAAGTGCCTTTAGTTTATTAACCCAAACAATTTACATTTGTAGCCTAGTACCAAGTTATAAGTACGAAGAAGAAGCGATATAATTTAGTCGGGTTATACCTTTTTTTTTCTTAGCAACAAACAGTTTTTATGCGGCAAATAACATTATCTACATACATATTTATTTCAATAAATTGGTGAAATCAGCTTTATTACTAAAAATAACTCAATTTCATAAAATCATTTAAATTTTTCTGTAATTTGTATTTTAAACATGAATTATTACATTTTAAATTTGGCTGTTGGCCGATCTCGTTCGCGCCTTAGCCTTGCGCGCGCATCGGTATCGCGGCAAGAAAAAAAAACAAAACAACGCGCCAGCCGCCATTTTTCGTAAATAATTGACGGCTGTGACGAAGATAGTTTGTATTAATTATTGTGAAGTTTAATATTAACGAAAATGTCTTCTTTAAGTAAAGAAAATGAAGAAATTGTAATTTTACCAACTGTTTTAATAATTAATTAAAATTTGACTAAATGAAGTCTTGTTTTTTTTTTCGCAAGTGTGTTGAAAAACGTCGTATGTAACACGTGTGCCTGTGACCATAATATACGCGGCTTTCTTGTGGCGCACTCGCTTTCGCTCGTGCGCACACAATAGCGCCTTGTATGCAATGGTCAACTTAGCACACTTGTATCATAATGTACTATTATTGCATGACTGTAGGTATCAAGTATAATAATATTATACAGGTGTTAAATACATTTGAGTGTGCACCACTACAATCTACCATAATTATGGTGTACAATAATTGACATAATTCAGTAAACAATAGGTAGTGTAAAAAAAAATATATATAACAATATTATTACTTAATTAAGCTACATTTAGTAGGTAAGATTAATATTATAAGGAAATAATTCAAGAGAAAAGAAAAAAAAAATCAACATTAAAAAAAAGACTAGGACGTTTTCTGTAGTACCTAACTATACTCGTTACTAAGACTACTTACATACTAAACCATACGCCACCACCTTTTTATCCTTTGTATTTCCAAATTTGTCTTGTATAATAATATAATTTTAATTTTTGAAGCGTAAGATGTAAGAGAGACATTTTTTCATTCGCGTGATTTAGTATCACTAAAATCCGCACATAATTTCCCCGTACGATAAAACTGTGTATTAAATCTGTGTAAATCGCATTATTATAACGCTAAATTACATAACCATAACAATAAGGTGCAATCGTGTACACAAAGGCATTTGCACAATGACACCTTTGTTGTTGCGTAACGTGGGCTATCGGGGCCAGATCAGGCGATAATCACGTTATCATTTGAAAAGAACCTTTTGTTATAAAACTGTTAGGAAGCCGAGCCTCAATTTAGTCGGTTTCAGAGATGAAAAATACAGGAGGCTACGGTAGATACATGAATTGGTTTACAGTTCATACTGTGTGCTTGTTTGTTTTTGTGAGTATCCAGTTATTTATAATATGTAAAGTAATTTAGACACTTTTTGGGGGTTTGTAGTCAACAAGGAATCCTTATAATTTCGCCGTGTGCGTCTGTAATTTGGCAAGTTATACATTTAAAATATAAGCCGACAAATTTGTAAAATAAAATCTTAAATAAACAATTTATTGATTATGTGTAAAGCAGAGCTATTTTTTTACATAATGTCATCGCCTGTTTTCTCATTGAATAGCTCTTAAAAATCATTAAGAACATATGTTATTATCAAGTTTTAGATTTGGGGACCGTTTAGACAATATTGGACTCGAAAAGAGTAAAAAAAATATCGCTAGAGTTGCGTGTCAGACCGTGCCTTACAGCCAAAACTAAAACATTTTTTTTTTACAATATCCTTAATTTAAAAGGAAAACGATTACTAGGTACGAGTATAGACTTTATTGGTTCCTTACTATAGACTAAAGTGTTTAATTATACCTATTAAATTCATCTTAAATAACACAAATGACAAAAAACTGGGACTGGGCTGCCGCATGCCGAGCGAGCCTTGGGCCAAAGTCGCCACAGAGTGGAAGCCCAACAACTCAAGTTGGAAACGCGACAGACCTCGTCAGCGACGACGGGAAGACTTGGATTATTTTTGAAGGACTGGCCGGAGACCAAGGAAAATAGGGAAACATAGACAAAGTGGGGGGAGGCGCAGTGGGACACATCAGGCTCTTAATGATAATAATAAAATCGTCAGCGATAGCACCAAATGACTAGGACATCATCATGTCAGCCGAAAGACGTCCACTGCTGGACATAGGCCTCCCCCAAGGCTTTCCACTCAGATCGGTCTTGTGCTTTTCGCATCCACCGTTCCCTCCAACGGTTCTAACTAGGACAGCTTCATTAGTAATTTCGTTCATAGTTATCTATCGTTTTCGAGATATGTTTTTGTGCTTGAGGTAAAAGCGTCGGAACCCATCACTCACTCGGAAAATATGCTCTTACCCGGTTTTTTATTATAATGTTGACGTGCATAATTAATATGCAATTTTCCAATGTGAAATTAAATGCTGCGGTATGCTGGCTCAAACCTTGGTTTTTATAATAAGTAACAAGTACTTCTTTGGTGGCCATGCGGAGTCCATTGAGTGACAAGTCCGGCAAATCGTTCCGCATGCAGACGGCAGACAGCCATCATTGATATACCGAGTTATAATTGTGCAGTAAGGCCATTTATTTGTGATGTTTTCTTTCAGATTCAGAGATCCCACAGCATCAACCTTGGTCTCGTCGCTGGCGACGTGAAGCGGGCTGGAGGTCCCTTAGTTATTCGGAAGGTCTCACACAACTCACCTATCATCATCAACATCAGTCCGGGACACCCAAAGACACCTGGAAAAGCAGATCTCCCACCTAAACCTTTTCCAAAATTGCCCGCCAAACCACCGCCTTTGTCTTTAGTTTCACGATTGAGTAGGAGAACCACACGATCACCACTGACACCAATTTTACCAGTTTTTCCAACTTCATTTTTACCTCCACGTTCCCTTTTCCCGCCTCACGTACCCTTGCTTCCTATGATGCCTCCTGTCATACCCCCATTGTATTCAATTATGCCGTCGCCCTTAGTCACACCTCCAAGGCTGCATAGGCTGCCTCAGGTCAGGCCTCTGCAAGTACCGATTTTGGGGCGTACTCCATTAGAAAAAGCAATAGACAATGTTAAATTGGCAGGCCCGTTTAAAACCGCGCGAAGAAATGTTTTACGCAACCTCTTAGATCTAAGGAGAAAAGGATCGTTGACAACTCCTGAATTTTATAGATTTAAGAGATTGTTACTGAAGTAAAGCTGCTGCGATTGTGCACTTTATGTGTCCTGGTTATAGCTTGGAAGGATAGTTAGTAATTTATATATTCATTCCACGGAGCACAGTTTTGTAAAGAGATGACCAACATGGAAATGTTATGTCCCCATTGTAAATTCAATAATGTATAGTTTTTTATTATGTAAAGAAAACTATTGTACTCGAGTGTGAATGTCATATGTGTGGTGTGTGTCGATAGCTCATTTTAATTGATTTATATGTTTAAAATTAAATGAAATACAAGGGTATTATTGTTTTTATTCACACAAAAACATAATATCAACACACCATCGATGCTACAATTAAATAAATAGATAAAAAACCTTAAAGAAATATGTTACAAGCATTCGATTTAGAGTTTTTTTATCCTTTACAAGATTATTGCCCTTGAAATAAAATGAAAGGTAAAACAACACATTTTTACATCATTATATTATAACGTTTTACTCGTATAGTAAAGTAGCGGTATACGGTACCTCTTACTCGGTAAAACTTAATTGCTTCTGCCTTGTTATCGTATTGTTATTAACTCAGCAGCCTGTCAAGTAAATAAGAGCTATCGTAACGTTGACAATACAATACATATCAAAAGCAATTAGGCTTTTCTGAGTAGAATAGAGCCCATGGAGACTTGCTACAATTATTACATTCTTACATTTGAGTCATATAGAAGCAAAGTCAGCATCATCAATTTTTTTTGAATGTAACAACTTTGAACGTAGTAATATAGTTAAAATAATCGCTAAATAAAAAATATCTTCTACACAATTGTCAACTATATTGGATGTTGCTGACTTTACTTCTATATGACTCATTTCATAAATAAACAAAAACTAAAAGACAAGAGAAATGCGGAGTTCACCAACAGTTAAATTAGCGATCACGCCGAATCTATTCGCTGACACTGCGAAAATTGAGCAGCGTCAGAATCGAAAAAGGGACTTAGGTACATAGCGTTTTTATATGGCGGACGTGACGTGAGCACACCGGTGGCTGTAAAGACACGCTAACACGTAACGCAATAGACGTTAATATAATTTCAAGTTCAGGTTTCGTCAATCCACAAAACAGAATGTTGATTAATATGTATAGACTAACAGATGATTAAATTATAACTGTCTGTTAAATTGGTTTATGTAATCCGACATAAGTGCGCAGTTCAACGACATATTAAACACAATGTTAACGTTAAATTATAAATAAAACGCAAGTTGAATTGCTAATGAACTCCCGCACGTCGCTTTATCACGTCGAATCTGAATACAACCCGGAGGGGCTATTGCCTAACGGCGAAAGCTAGTCTGAATACAAAATGAAAACAATTGTTCCACTTTGAAGTCGATTGGGATTGCAAGTGCGTTAGGCAATAGCCCCTCTGATCTACTCTAAAGAAAAGCGTGGATGAATAACAAAAGAGCCTATGTATTTGGGTAAATATCTAATCATTACATTGATGACAGTGAACCTAAGTGCGTATCTAGAGCAGTTAGAAGCGAAGCGAACCTACAGAGGAAATTGAACGCGTTGTGGAAACTGTATTCTTGTGAATGAAATGTAAGGTGTCACATTGCGATAGACGCAGCGAAGGCGGTTTTAGTTCCTACCGCTCTGTCGCCGCCTCAGATGCCGCTTAAGGAGACAATCGAGCCAACGGGTCTACTGTGAAAGTGTTCACCCTCGCCCATAATATTAGCAACTCCACCAGACGGATCGCAGACGCGTTGCCGGCTTTAGAGAAAAGAGTACGCACGTCTCTAAATCCCCAAGCGGTAGCGATCCGGAAATACCGCCACCCGTCATGTTCTCCTAGTACTTTTTAATCCAGTCTGTGTTCCTTCGCCCCAGCTACGATGGCTTTGAACACTCGGACAGCCATATTCTTGAGCTTAACGAAGTGCGCGGTGAGTGGGTAGGCGAATGGTCGATCCTCGGCTCGGCTGGTGAAGCAGGGCTCCCGGCCCTCGGGCTGCAGCAGCGATCGGCGAACCAACAAGCTGCCCTGGAAACAAACAAGTCATCTTTATCATATTGCCAGTTAAACTTCTATATGGTCGAACTCTATATCCTATAAAGTTATAGAGCGTTTCTTATGTGGTACACTGGAGCAGTGCACCAACGAGTAACTTCTCAAATTGTGCAAGTTTCGATCTAGAAATTCTCGAAAACTTCTATCAATATTCTTAAATTTTGTATGGAAAGAGAACATTCTTAATGCTATCAAATGTTTCCGATAATGTTCTCAGTAATTTATTGAGAATATTTTTTAACTTGTGCGAAAGTTCTGCAACTTGTACACACTGGAGTCGTGATTGTATAACAAAGCAAGTATCCAGTGTTTTTTTAACGCAATCGCAATCGGCGTACGGTCAACTACCTACTTTATTACTACTACTACAAAATTTGACATACTTTATTAATTTCTTTCGTGACTTGACGCTGTTATTATGAAATGGTTCTATGATGGTGTAACAATTAAAATTGACGACTGAACCATGTTTTTTTATTTATAATTCACGAAGACGCCATCACTTAAATAATTTGAAATCGTTTTAAAAATAGCCGTCAAGAAAAAGTTGCATATTCGTACATACACATTATTATAATCGAGATATTCATATATACACATTATTATATTTATAAATAATAGAAATTACAAGTCAAAGTAGGTATAATAAATACTACACCAGTACAGTGACGTTCATTTGTAGAAATAAAACCTAGAATCCACGACAACATTGTTTGCGCTTCTGATTTCGACTTATGAGTAACGACACAAACACATTTATTTTTAATTAATGGTCATCATAAGAACAGAATAGAAACCAACCTCTGTTACAGTCGCAGCGATCACGACAGCCAGCATCAACATGAGATGCCCTCTTAACTTCATTCTCGAAATAAAATTTAGCTAGGAGATAAAACAAAAGACTGCCCGCATAGCAGCTTCTCACTATCCACTGCATCGTCACCTTGTCTACTACACATTTAACGAAGACCGCAGCAGATGTGGACACGTAACGTCGATAACACAGAAGAGATATAAATGTGTAAATCGTTAGATTTATTGTGTAATTGACCTTGTCAATGAGACATTAAGTGGGTCGCATTCGGGCAGCTTCCGATTTGCTGACTCCACGCCGAGATGGTTAAACGTGCCGACGCTCAGAGCAAAATGTACCGAGTGTAGGTTTGGGTAAAATGTATCGAGTTGCTGCTATTATTATTTTAATAGAGGTGTGTAATTATTGTGTTATTGTTTATCTACGTGACGTAGGGCTTGAAAAAAATAATAGAATGTGTTGTTCTCATTCTGTTTAAGATGTTTGATTTGCACGTCGTAAACTTTAGCTGATTGATGGTGATTTTGTGTAGAATTCTTAACAATATGTCAATTTCCAGATGGTGGTTTGTGCGCCGACGCCTGTGCATCTGACCATCAACTGCGGTTCCAGCGTACGTGTAAGTAGACAGTGAATAAAAGATAGCAAGGATCAAAACTATTAACTTCCTTCTACTTATACGTCTTTTATTACTTTAATAGATGTCGCATAGTAATAAAAACCATTATTTGACATATATGTCGCTATCACTAGAAATGATTAAACAAAGTTGCGTCCCGCCCTGTCCCTCTGTATGTACGCTCAGATCTTTCAAACTACTAAACGGATTTTAATGCAGTTTTCACCATATTTAGGTAATTTTTCACGGATGGTTTTAACGTATAATTTTTGAAGGAAACCAACATAAACCGAACCGAAGCGAGGCAGGTCGCTGGTAGGTTTATATAATACATATAATATTATAAAGCGTGTTTGTTTGTTTGATCCTTGTTCACGGTTCAATGCCTAAACCGATCGAAGTAAACTTTGATAGAGAAAAGTGAGTCCGGAGATTCACGTAAGGTAATTTTTACCAATTTGATTGTTTCCAAGGGAAAAGCAATGAACGATTCAAGTAGTTAAATAATAATAAGCTATGAATGGATTAGAATGGAAACAAGTGTATTATCCCACCAGCAAAGAGTGCCAAAAGTTATGGGACGAGCCAATTTGTCGCCGAGTCTTCGAGCATCTGGTTGACGATTGTTCGACAAGCTGTGAGAAGGCTCGCATGCTAGCAGTGTCAGAGAAGGAATCGGGTTACTGGCTGCAGGGTTATCCATCTGTAAACTACGCCAACCTTTCGGACAACAATAGTTTCAGGTTGGCGGTAGGCCTTCGACTTGGCGCAAATATTGTCGAATCCCACCACTGCCACTGCGGAGCTCAAGTTGACCGACAGGGCCACCACGGTCTAGCGTGAATAAAAAGCGCTGGTCGCCTGTCCCGCCACGCCTGCCTTAACGACATCATTCGGCTGGCCCTTGTCAGCGTAAACGTACCTGCTACGCTAGAAACTAGTGGGCTGGCACGTGACGATAGCAAGAAGCCCGATGGAATGACTCTCGTGTCGTGGGAAATGGAACAGCCTTTAGTGTGGCATGCCACTTGTGTGGATACTCTGGAACCGGCCCACCTCGGCGCGGCAGTTCTGATTGCAGGTGCGGTGGCTACCGCGACAGAAACACCAAAACGCCGCAAATATGCAAATATAGCTGATTGCATATTTGCAGCTTTTGCTGAAGAAACTCTTTGACCGTGGGGCCCGGAGTCACGGAAACTTTTTAAGAATTTAAAAAATAAACTGATTCTAGCTGGCAATAGCTATCCAACGAGGAAATGCAGCCAGCATTATGGGCTCCATTCCTGGTAGCAGTGGCCTAGGGGACATTAGGACTTAGAAAAGTTATTATATTTTAGTAATTCGTTCTAGTTCTAGTATATTTTTATTATTTTTCTGTTATTTGTTTGTGTCTTTATTTTATTAATAAATTTAGTGTATTATATCAACATAATAAATATTTTATATTTTTAGCAATCTTCCATCCTTGGTACCATTCGGCGGTCCAAATCCTCGAACCCACAGGACAATGACTCGTTTGACGTAGATTCCTTTTGCAACCTCATCCACAACGCTATCCCGAAGGCGGTCAGGGATGGCAAGTTCGTCGTGGTGGAGTCAGACATGGACCAGGAAGGATTTAGCGACACCCAAGTGCCAATCTCCTTAGCCCCGCCCAACGGCTTCATACCGAAACTAGGGCTACCCAAGCTGAAAAGACCAAAATTGAGGATTCCAACAATAAACGTACCGAAACTTGGCATACCTGTTGACAGACCTTTAATGGCTCCAAGATTGGCTCCAGTTACCTTTAAAACCTATAGGGATTCCTACGAAGAACCAACAAGTGCAGAGAAGATGGAACAGTTCAAAAAGGGAGTTCAGAAAATGTTGCATTTTGTCAAAGTGCTTGGTCAAGTCGATCAATATTTAACGGAAAGGACTCGGATTGTGATAGACAAACTCTCGAAAACGTTCGCTGAGTAGAAACTCAAAGATGTAAGACTTGAATAAATGTGTTTTTTACTTTTTTTAATATTCTACGGAGTTGTTTTATTTTTTACCGTTACCGAGAAGTAATCGTTGTTTGAGTTAATATCAATATCGTAAATTAGCATACAATTCAAGGAAATTCATGTAAGTTTGCACTCAATGCATTCACGAAAGTTAAATTATATTAATATATTGGTATAAAAAGCAAAACGGTATGATCGAAACGGTTCAGTCACTACATTTTTCTGTAAACAATCACTTCAGACCGGTAAGTTTTAAGTCATTTTCATTTTGAGTATATTTTAAATTTTATGACAAGTTCAATTATTTTCTAAATAACCTTACTTATTCTTCTCTTATCTTAACTAAATACAAGTTTACGGAATCAATTTTCTTTTGAGTATCTAGGACGATTATAGAGCCCGGCCGATGAGTCGTCCATCCTGACACATTCCACAACCATGAAGTTTCTGAATATTGATTATATTGACGGCAGTCAAACAATGCTGTTATTACTATTCCTTCACACGCAACAAATAAGCTTAGCATTGTTTTTCTACTGTCAACAATATCAATAGGAAGTCAGAAACTTTATGGTGGTGCAATCTTTCAGGATTGACTTCTTATCTGCCTAGTACTGTGTAGGTAGGTAAGTCTACCTACTGACTTTGTTTAATGCTACAGAGCAAACAATTAACTACCATTCTAAAATTCAACGTGTATTAACTTATTTTCAAATGATAGGTCAGTCCAACTGAAGTCGGCTTTTGGTTAATATATTGTGAGACGCTAACTTCAGTTGGACTGACCAACTATCGTTTGAAAATTAGTTACTTTGTTTGAACGTGGTTCATTGATTTTTTTATAATGCCCTGTGGGCAAAGGTATTTAATCAAAGTTATATATATCATAATATGCTGTTATGTAGTCCCACTTCTGAGTAAACAAGAAATTTTAGGATATTTCAAACTCGCCTTTGCTAGAAATAGCTACAATTTGTGATTCTGAAACGTCGAAAATATAATCATGCTTAAAAAAATAGATATGAAATATGCTGTGATATTTGACACAATTTACAATTAATAGTATAATTAATTATAGTGCCACCCACTTTATTCGTGTAAATATATATTTTTTCTTCAAATAACAAAGTTGACTGCACCCTAGCGCCATCTTTCGCCGGGGATCCCAACTTAGGCCCTTGTGTTGCACCGTTTCATAGATGGACGTTTCTTTCTAAGATTGTATTGTTGCGATACGAAAATTAGCTATACAGGGTGTCCGTATGTAATGGACCACCTTACAGGGCTGGATAGCTCAGCTCAAGAGTGTTGAAAATATTATAATTCATGCTTAGTAAAAGTCGCACGGAAAACGAGATATCGCAACTTTTCAAAATTTTGGAAGCTCGGTACCCTGGTTCACCACCTATCTTTCTAAGAAACGCCCTTGTAAGGACGTGCCTGCCACAAGTAAATGTTCGGAAACGATTGACGACGCATTAGCCTAGTTGGCAGTGACCTTGCCTATGAAGCTAGCGGTTCCGGGTTCAATTCCCGGTATGGTATATTTGTATGATGAGCACCAGTCAGTCTTGGATGTTTTCTATGTATTTAAGTATTTATTTCTCTATATAAGTATTTATATCGTTGGTCTAGTACCCATAGTACAAGCCTAGAGCTTAGTTTGGGACTAGCTCAATTGGTGTGGTGTGAGTTTGTCCGCTATTATTTACTTATTTAGTTAAGAAATGGCGCCTGGACCGCAAGAGCACTCGCTGCGTGTGGAGGCGCGTGCGCCGCGGGGGGACGCGCCCCCCTCCGATGGCGACATGGTCATCACCGGCATGTCGGGCCTGCTGCCCGGCTGCCACAACATCGACGAGTTCGCTCGGAAGCTCTACGACAAGGTATTAAGAAACGTTACGACGTTTGACACCGTCTGGAAACCAATACTGCTCTCCTAAATAAAATGGACTCATGTGCAATTTGTTGTTCAGTAAATTTAACCTCCCATCTTAAGAAATAAGGTCACTAATACATTCGCAGATATATGAGACATATGCCCTTTTTTATAAGGAAGGCAGAACATTCATTGACCGAGAGAAAGGAGTTAGGTTATTTTTATAACAATCCCAAGAAAATTAAACGTTTCAAAAATTCAAAAATATTTTTGGACTAATGATAATTTCGGACTAAAGTAACCGCAGATGATTATTTTTCGAATCATCGTAAGATTATAACATCTGTCCTCATCTTTTATTATGAATTTGAGTTTCATAGAAAGGGATAAATATCCACTCACTTGCGACTTCAAAAAAGGGCTAAATCGCTTGGACATTCCGGAAACAAGTCGGCGCGGTGTTTGCTTTATTTAAGAATCGATAACTTTGCTTCTACAAAAGTATTTGCTAAGGTATTTTTTACATTATAAAGCTAAAGAAATGAAGAATTAAATAACATGTATATTTTTGCATTTACCAGCGTAATAGCTCTCATATAAAATAAAATAGCATAAAAACGGTTCACGTACCAACTAAATTTAGATATTTTTGTAATACCGATCACCAACAAGAGAAATTATTTAATACCAAAATAACACATAATTGAAATACACTATAATTCACACTTCACAATCACGTAATTTCATGTAAATAAACAACCGGTACGTCATTCCGCGACACTTGTTCCGACACCTTGCTAAATAAAGTAGATAAAAATTGTTTTGGTTTCTCAAGTTTAATGTAACTTTTTTAAAATGTTGTCATGTTGGTAGTCTGTGCTTTGTAGACCTTGTATACCATATATATGGAGCCTTCCACAGGATACAAATTATAAACCACATAAACTCCGCTGGTAGCTACGGCTACCCAAAGCAATTTGTAGGTGTACAAAGTTTGTGAATTTAGTTACCAAAAGCAAGTGAGTGGATAATACTTTAAATAAAATAGGTTTATGGTAAGTTTATGAATAACGGGATAACAATATTGCGGCACCGAACAAGAGTTTCAAGTAAAAATTAAAAAAAAAGTATAAATAAAACTATACTAGATATAAAAGACTAGCTTTTGCCCGCGACTTCGTCCGCGTGGCGTGTTATAAAAGAGAGATCTTTGTGTGTGTGGGAGAAAGGTTAAAAAATGCTTAATTTTATTATTTTTAAATGAGGTTATTTTATAAGGAGCCTCTAACTCGCTTCCCGTTCCCAGAGGAATTTTTAACTTTGCATTCACTAAAGTATATGCATGTCAAATTTCAAGCATCTAACTTATGCAGTTTACATTTTTTCATACAATATTTTTTTCCCGCTAACTTAATTTTTCAAAATACAGCCATAACTAAACTTTATATTTGCTAAGGTATGCATGTATGCTAGATTGAAAACATCTATCTTACGTGATTTAGATTTTTACATACAAAAGTTTTTTCCCAATAACTCCCGTTCCCGTGGGAATTTTGCAATATCGCGTTGCAAGTAAGCTTTACGTTCATTAGGGTACCTGCATGCCAAATTTCAATCATCTATCTTACGCGGTTTAGATTTTTACATACAAAAGTTTTTTCCCAATAACTCCCGTTCCCGTGGGAATTTTGCAATATCGCGTTGCAAGTAAGCTTTACGTTCATTAGGGTACCTGCATGCCAAATTTCAATCATCTATCTTACGCGGTTTAGATTTTTACATACAAAAGTTTTTTCCCAATAACTCCCGTTCCCGTGGGAATTTTTCAATATTGCGTTGCAAGTAAGCTTAACGTTCATTAGGGTACCTGCATGCCAAATTTCAATCATCTATCTTACGCGGTTTAGATTTTTACATACGAAAGTTTTTTCCCAATAACTCCCGTTCCCGTGGGAATTTTGCAATATCGCGTTGCAAGTAAGCTTTACGTTCATTAGGATACCTGCATGCCAAATTTCAATCATCTATCTTACGCGGTTTAGATTTTTACATACAAAAGTTTTTCCCAATAACTCCCGTTCCCGTGGGAATTTTGCAATATCGCGTTGCAAGTAAACTTTAAGTTTATTAGGGTACCTGCATGCCAAATTTCAATCATCTATCTTACGCGGTTTAGATTTTTACATACAAAAGTTTTTTCCCAATAACTCCCGTTCCCGTGGGAATTTTGCAATATCGCATTGCAAGTAAGCTTTACGTTTATTAGGGTACCTGCATGCCAAATTTCAATCATCTATCTTACGCGGTTTAGATTTTTACATACAAAAGTTTTTTCCCAATAACTCCCGTTCCCGTAAGAATTTTGCAATATCGCGTTGCAAGTAAGCTTTACGTTCATTAGGGTACCTGCATGCCAAATTTCAATCATCTATCTTACGCGGTTTAGATTTTTACATACAAAAGTTTTTTCCCAATATTTCCCGTTCCCGTAAGAATTTTGCAATATCGCGTTGCAAGTAAGCTTTACGTTCATTAGGGTACCTGCATGCCAAATTTCAATCATCTATCTTGCGCGGTTTAGATTTTTACATACAAAAGTTTTTTCCCAATAACTCCCGTTCCCGTGGGAATTTTGCAATATTGCGTTGCAAGTAAGCTTAACGTTCATTAGGGTACCTGCATGCCAAATTTCAATCATCTATCTTACGCGGTTTAGATTTTTACATACGAAAGTTTTTTCCCAATAACTCCCGTTCCCGTGGGAATTTTGCAATATCGCGTTGCAAGTAAGCTTTACGTTCATTAGGATACCTGCATGCCAAATTTCAATCATCTATCTTACGCGGTTTAGATTTTTACATACAAAAGTTTTTCCCAATAACTCCCGTTCCCGTGGGAATTTTGCAATATCGCGTTGCAAGTAAACTTTACGTTTATTAGGGTACCTAAGCTGCATGCCAAATTTCAATTATCTATCTTACGCGGTTTAGATTTTTACATACAAAAGTTTTTTCCCAATAACTCCCGTTCCCGTGGGAATTTTGCAATATCGCGTTGCAAGTAAGCTTAACGTTCATTAGGGTACCTGCATGCCAAATTTCAATCATCTATCTTACGCGGTTTAGATTTTTACATACGAAAGTTTTTTCCCAATAACTCCCGTTCCCGTAAGAATTTTGCAATATCGCGTTGCAAGTAAGCTTTACGTTCATTAGGATACCTGCATGCCAAATTTCAATCATCTATCTTACGCGGTTTAGATTTTTACATACAAAAGTTTTTCCCAATAACTCCCGTTCCCGTGGGAATTTTGCAATATCGCGTTGCAAGTAAACTTTACGTCTCCTATTAGGGTACCTGCATGCCAAATTTCAATTATCTATCTTACGCGGTTTAGATTTTTACATACAAAAGTTTTTTCCCAATAACTCCCGTTTCCGTAAGAATTTTGCAATATCGCGTTGCAAGTAAGCTTTGCGTTCATTTAGGTACCTGCATGCCAAATTTCAATCATCTATCTTACGCGGTTTAGATTTTTACATACAAAAGTTTTTTCCCAATAACTCCCGTTCCCGTGGGAATTTTGCAATATCGCGTTGCAAGTAAGCTTAACGTTCATTAAGGTACCTGCATGCCAAATTTCAATCATCTATCTTACGCGGTTTAGATTTTTACATACAAAAGTTTTTTCCCAATAACTCCCGTTCCCGTGGGAATTTTGCAATATCGCGTTGCAAGTAAGCTTAACGTTCATTAGGGTACTTGTATGCCAAATTTCAATTATCTATCTTACGCGGTTTAGATTTTTCATACAAAAGGATTTTCCCGCTAATTCCCGTTCCCGTGGGAATTTCGGGAATTCCTTTCTTAGTGCACCTCTACGATACCTAAGCTACGTCCCTTCTAAATTTCAAGTGCCTACGTTTAGCCGTTTAGGCTGTGCGTTGATATGTCAGTCAGTCAGTCAGTCAGTTTCTCCTTTTATATATTTAGATAATGTTAATAAAAAAAAACACTTAAATACAAGAACCCTGTCGCAACAAATAATTGAAGAACTTACTGTTGCACGTACCATAGTGATGTGCGTTCACGTCCATAAATATATATTCATTAAAAATATTTCAGAAATATAAATACACCCTTATTCCGTCGCAGCAGAGTTGAGTTTACATACTTTTGAGAGTTTTACTGTGTCTGTACGAGCCTGTTCTCTACTAGAAGCTCGTTACTGGAACTGCTACGGTAACAGTTACAGTTCGCTAGTGAGTACCCGGCTTTATAAGTTATTCTTATTGCAGCTTGGTCGCGTCAATATTGACCGAATGCTTTATGTCTGTAGGAGAACCTGGTGCAAAAGTACGAGTACAGGTGGAAGTATGAGCACCCCGAGATCTCAGAGCACCTGGGCCGCGTGCCGAACCTGGAGCGTTTCGACGCGCAGTTCTTCAAGGTGCACTACCGCCTCGGGCACGCGCTGGACGCTATGAGCAGAAAGATCATGGAGAACGCCTACCAAGCTATCTTCGATGCCGGTTAGTTTGACATAGCAAATATGAATCTTTGAATGGATCCCTACTAATCGTTATCCAAATCATTCCATTATCCTAATCGAGATCGAAGTGAAATCAGGTAGCTACAGACACTAAGAGATACTTTATAGCCCGGTGGCAAGTTGGTATTTTGTATCCCGGATATCATGTTGAACTTTAGTACCAATATAATTTAGTAATATCGATAGAAAAACTGAAAGTTATAATAACAGTAAAAACAAAAAATATTAAAACGATTTAAGGTTATGAGTTATGAGACCTGAAAGATTCGAAAATTGTGTGTGTATTGTTTTTTATCCAAGAGGGAATTTAATTCTATTTACTTAAACGCAGTTTGTCACGACCAAATTGATTAATTACTGGATTTTACCATACATTTAGTACAGCATTTGGACAAAAAAAAATACATAGTTAAAGCCTCAAAAAAATCCTTATTTCTTCCATTTCGTAACGAAAGTTAACCATAGTCGTAGCTAAAATAGCAATGGGCGTGAAGCACGACTAAATTGTACTGTAAAATTGTCCTATACTCCAATTGCTATTTCAACCATCGAATGATTCAAGTATAGTAATTATTATCATTACGAAATGGAAAAAAAAATGATTTTGATTGACGCCTTGGGGGTGCAGCTGACTGAGACAGAGATGAGCGGAGTGGAGCGAAGCTGTGCCAATGCTTTTGGATAATCAGTAGAACCCAAACTAACGTGCGCAAGGCGCGGTCGACGTGACCGCACGCGTCTTCTATTGGTTAATATTGGCACAGCTCCGCTCTGCTCCGCTCATCTCCATTTCAGTAGAGCCGCACCCTAAATGTCCTTAACTATGAACAATGTTTTTGAAAACGGCCCATTAACCGATTTGTGACGTCATAGTTCAGTATTTATTTGTATGGGGCTTTTTCAACGCTTAGGAACGAGTTTTGCAGTGTTCGACTTGCAATACATATATACATTTGAGCCTCACAAAAAACTGAATCGAATGGCCATTTTTGTCAAATATCACGACGAACGTTTATTATACTAAATGGAAACAGGACTCAGCCCAGAGGAGCTGTCTTCAAAGCGAGTGGGGGTGTTCATAGCGGTGGGCAACACCGAGACCGAGAAGCTTAGCGGATATTCCACGAAACAATCTGACATGACTCTTTTGGGGTAAGTAGTACCTACATTGATTATAGTAATAGTAATATAAACCAAGGGTAATAGTAACCAGATAGGATGCGCACCCAGCACGTTTGCAGCGCTCCTACCACCCGAGCCATCGCGCTAGTTAATCAGTTCCTTGCTCGGATGCGGGAGGCCGACGTGTTTGCGGACAAGTGGTCTGTCCTTATAGTGGCCTGAAGCCGCTTCCTAAATTTAAATATGAAGCAGGGTTTTTTTTTTAGTTGGGTACGTTGGATCCCTTTCATGAGTTTGAATAATATGTGCAAATGTTATTTCTAGTTCTTGTCTTAAATGTGTTGCTTTTAAGTTATCTTGCTGGGCGCTGTGGCTGACGCTGAAAGTCCATAAGAAATTGTTTAAAAAAAAAAATTGGACTTGGAACTTTCTCAGTATGTAAAATACTTAAATGGCAGGAGGTAACTCCTCTATAGCACGCGCGTGTACTCATATACATTTTTTTTAACGTAAATTTTTCCGTTTCTTCACAGCTCAGGTTTAGCAACCAATTGCTAATAGATTTTTTGACGTTATTTCAATTTCAATCATTTATTGCATTCCACAATGTTAGTTTACAGGATATTAGGTTAACTTAAGTTTTAGTTGTTAATAATAAAACTTAATTGTGGACCCTGTTGGGCACCGCAAAATTCGTGAGGAGAGGACGACTTGAATACTCGTATCTACAGTCTATAAAACTACATACATATACAGTGCAAATTATAAGGAATCAATAATATACTTTACATATTATATATAAATCATCTATTTATGTATTGCACATTTAGTATTTATATTATTTTACAAAGGAACTTATCTTAAATTTTAATATTATACTGTATAGTACAATATATATAGGTATATGATGTAATTTAATTTGTTTTTATTGTAGTTTTTCCTCTAAGTATTCTCTTAGCGTATAATAGCTTTTTTTAATAAGGAATTCTTTTAACAGTTTTATGAATGTGTAATGTTTTTTCTCTAATTTTATATTATCTGGCAGCTTATTATATACTTTTATGGACATGGCATAGGTTGCATCAGAATGCATTTTAAGTTTTGAAGAAGGTAGCATGAGTTTTTCTCTATATCGAAGCTGATGAGATGTGGGTATTTCTTCGCGTTTCTTGTAGTATTCAGGGTAATTTCGAACAAACTTACAAATTTCAAAGATATATAACCCAGTTAGCGTTAGTATTTTCTGCTCCAGGAAATGGGGTTTACAACTGTCTGTGTTGTCGATATTTACTAATATACGAATAAGATTTTTTTGTAGAGTAAATAAAGATGGAACGTCTGTGCTATTGCCCCAAAGTATTATACCGTAGCTGAACCATGCATTAGCAAAAGCATAATAGGTGGCGAGTGCATTCTTTAAGTCAGTCGATTTTTTTATTTCGCCGAGTGCATATACAAAAGATGATATTTTTGTTTTTATGTTTTTAATATGTTTTTTCCAGTTTACGTGTGTATCTATGACTAAACCGAGTAATGATAATTCGTTGACTACCTCTAACTTTTTATTTTTATAGCGAAAGTCTATTTCCAAAGATGATTTTCGGTATGGATGGAATACCATTATTTTAGTTTTTGCAAAGTTTATTATACACGTCGATTGTACAATTGTTGCTTTTTCAGAAATACAAGGCCTATATTCTAGGCGGCCCTTTCTATAAATCTCAGCCCAGATTTATAGAAAGTGCATGTGTGAAGTGTAGCAATATGATTCGATTTAAAATTATAATAAGACTTTATACGTCATGAAATTTTAACAAAAATTATAGGTAGTTTCCTCATAAAGAGAATATTACCATCTTTATACAACTCGTAGTAGCATAGGTACCTTTCTGGTAAAAAATCCATGAGTTTTACTTAGCAGGCTCCTTTGTCCTCTAAATTATCAATTATGATCACTAAATTAAAAATGTATATCCTCAGAACCAACCGAGCGATGATAGCCAACCGTGTATCCTACTGCCTGAACCTGAGGGGGCCTTCCCTGGTGATGGACGCGTCTTGCTGCGGTTCCCTGGCGGTTTTTGAGAAGGCTTGCCACGCCATGACGTCAGGAGAGTGTGATGCTGCCATAGTTGGGGCCTCCAAAATTCAACTGCACCCCCACTCTATGATACATTATCATAGGTATGATATATCATTTTAATTGGTAACTAGACTTACCCCCTTATTCATAAACCTATTTTCAAATACTCAAATACTCAAACGTTTATTGCGTTCCACAATGTGTTGGCAGTTGACAGGCTAAAACTTAAGCTATTACAGTAATAAATATATAACTTAATTATGGACCCTGTTGGGCACAGCAACATTAAGAGAGGGCTTCAGCTTAATAATCTTACATTTTATTTACTTAATAATAATTATGGCACATAAGGTATATAATGTAAATTATTTCAAATTTAATTTAATTTAATTTGAATTGTATATTTAATGAATATTCAATTTGAATTTTAGTTGAATTTTAATTAAAGTATGATTTGTCCCTTTATACTAAATGGAGATACCATATTTGAAGCATATTTTAGTTATTGTGCATACTGCTAAAACACTTTAGTAGGGTTGTTTTCGACCCATACAAGAGTTGGTTTAATAAGTCATCAAATATTACTTAAAATTTAATTATGTGGTCTCAAACTCTTTGATAAAAGCAATACCTAAACTATTTCAGTAAGACATAGCGAAAAATTATAGAAACATATAAATAAGTAAGGTGTCACAATTACGGGTGTTTTTTTTAAAAGTTTTTTTTAAAAAGACAGGATCGGTTTAAAAAGTATTACGGGAATTTATTACCTCTTATAAAATATAACGCATAAGTGCATAATACTAATACCTATATTAGACTTCGTGATTTGTTGTGGCTTATATACGTCTTTTATAATAAAAGTAATTCAAGCGATTATTGTACCAATTTAAAATGTAAGATATATCTGTATTATTTTGTAAATTGTTGTTAAAAAATTAATTTCATGAAAAAAATTTAAGATGTTTATGATTTAGTGAAGGATTTTTTTTTACTGTAATCTAAAAAACAATTAAAATGAAAATAATAAATGGCTGTTTGGCACGCAACCGGTGCATAGATTACATTTTATAAGCGGGATGTCAACGTTTTTTTTTACAATAAAATAAAAAAGTCGAGTAATAAATAACCGGGTTACGGGTTAAATCATCTTTTGCTTTTAGGCTAATTACCTTTTAGTGCCTATTTTTAATTTACTGTTAATGACTTTTTAGACTGGTGCCTAGGAATGATGATGGAAAAACGAAAAGTTACGACGCGAATGCTGATGGGCAGTCTTTGTCCGAAGCCGTTATCGTATTTGTACTTCAAAAATACAAGGACAGTAAAAGGTACTTAAATTAACACCAAAAAATATTTTTTCTTATGTATATGTACCCACAGCCCAATGGAACTCTGACCCACCATAGAACTGTATCACATTGACGTTATGATCCAAGTCGTAAGAAGCGTTTTATAAATGGTTTTATAAGATTACTGTGACACCGTTCTATGGTGATATTGGGCTGATAGGACCCCGAGCAAGCTTCGTGGGCATTGCTTCCACCACCTTCCGCCAAGATGTGGATAAGACAACCGGTGAAATGACTAGCCTATATTAGGTATTTTTAGTTTGGGTTTTCTTTCAAGATATTATTTTATAACTAGTCTCTGAGTAATTACCTCGGTTAGACGGACAAACGGCCAGACGGACATGACGAAACTATAAGGGTTCCTTGTTAATTACGCAACCCTAAAAAAACCAAAAGCCAATGAGCTGATGACATTTGGCATACGGTAGGAAAAATAATGCATGAGTGGCGTGAACATTAAAAGTGACGGTGCAGTGGGTTTGTATAGGCTGAAATTATGATAATACTTACTAATGCTTTTAAAATATAATCTTTGCCGGCGTTTTTTTTTAGAGTTTATGCATCCCTTTGCTACGCAAAAACTGGTTTTGGAGTAGAACAAGGCTGGGCACACGCTACCAAGTTCACGCATGAACGTGATCCTCAACATCTGGTTAAGTTCCTCCAAGAGTTCTACCAGGCAGCCGGGATACCACCTTCCCTGGTTGAATACGTCGAAGGATTTGGCGCTGGTAAACTATACGATACATTTTATGAAAATAGCGTTGTTGATTATAATAAAATTATTAATTATCATTGTTATAATGTATAAGTAGATACATATATAATTGTCGTGTCATAATCATAAATATTCACAATGATACTTACAAATACACATAAACATAATTGGAAACATATATACACACACACATACATACATACATACATACATACATAAATACAATCAGCCATCTCTAAACATCATAACATTTTGTTACTTTGTATGCATTATTTTATTTCTCTAAGTTCACATTTCATTGCACCCAATTGCCGCATCCACACGATCCCGATCTTACATCAATGCACTCTCGTCGTCACCGCGCTGTTATCTGCGCCGGCGCGGGCTAATACAATGTGACTCCGTGGTAACTAGCGCAAACAAGCTCATTAGATTATTTCTCACTCAAATTCTACCCACCTTTGTTTGATTTAATTGATTTAAATTTTATAGATTTAATACTACTTATTTGTACTGCATGCTTAGATATAACTTTTATATTTTAAAATATTCTCATGTAAGCGAATTTCTGTAATTCTTATGAGAATAAAGTTTTCTTTAACCGTAAAATTATGCAAAAATAATCAAGTATGGCTTGCAACATGTCACTAATACGCTGGTAATCATCTAAGCCTATTTGTGCAAAATGTGGTTACAAAATTATCAACAAGTTTTAGAGGTAGCGCAGACACCTGTCAAATCCTTATTTCACCAAATGCTTACCATGTCAAAAGCTTATTTCGTCAAACTCTAGTTTTGTCCAATCCTTGGTACGTCAAATCCTAGTATTGTCAAGTCCCTGTTTCGTAAAATACTTGTTCTGTCAGATGCTTATTTCGTCTAATTCTAGTTACGTTAAATCCTAGCTTCGTCGGATCCTTGTTTCGTCAAATCATTGTTTCGTCAAATGCTTAGTGAGTTAAATTTAGGTTTCGTATATATCGTGTTTTGTTAATTCTGCATTGTACATGTAAGAACTAAAATACATATCAGAAATAAAACAATATTTAAGTATGCAAACTAAGCCAGCACGTTTATTTTACCCACGATAATTTCATCAAACATGTTTCTATATTTATTTTTTTTGTTTGCAAATCATCTATTATTTTTTCAATTTTATGTCCTTCAATATATCTCCTGTCCTCCTCCTTTTAACTGTTGCGAAACCGACTTCTTCTTTTTTGTACTTTTTATTATAATATATGGCTTCACTTTTTAATGTTTTAACAAAGTAAAATTAATTACCTTTTTCTCCTGACACTTTTAGCTTCAACGTTCGATGCCATCTTTCGATGGCATTGGTAGTGCGGTGCCGTTCTTGAGCACAACACCACATATCGGAATTAATTTTTTTGATCCATTGATCCGTGAAGTAGTTTATAAATTTTTGACTTTCCTCGCATTCCTGTGCTTTTTGAACTATGGTTATCCACGCCTCCGGTATGTAACATTGGGGCAGCAGTGCGAGGTTGGATGTCATATGCACCATTTTCATTAAAGACTTCTTTTTTTGCTTATCTTGGTTTTCATTTGTTGGTTCGAGCATTCCTATTTCTTTGGCCTTTTTAAATAAAGCTTGTTTTAAATGAAAAAAACAGCCTTTTACTTGGACGCCCGGAAATACTTTTTTAACCGCATTAATAACCGCGACTTCATAGTCGCATTTAAAAAATGTGATATTCAGATTAAATTTTTCTTTTAGAATACTAAATAGTTTTTGGTACGTCGTTTGGAGTTTATTTGTCAGTAAGCAAAACAAAACCGGCATTATAGAAGTGGATTCTTTTGAGCTGCCTGTATCTATGTGCAACGAATAAAGTTGATAAAACGGACGTGGCACTGACGAAAATGTGCCATCCCCGAGAATTAAATCCGTCCCTTGCATTAAATCCAGACCCGATTTGGTACCAAATATATAAAAATCGTTGTCATCACTTTTTTCGTAAAGTAAGAAATCTTCTGTCAAAATTTTCGGAAACTTGACCTTGTCTACTGAATCAAATTTACTGGGTGCTTTGAAAGCTGCTTTTCTTCTATTATAAAGAGCATCTGATTTTGACCGAAAATCAGGAATATCTGGTCCATCCGAATCCGACGTATCCAACACTTCAAAACACTCCTCATACATTTTGGATACTGATTTAAATTCTGTGGTGACCCGTTTTTTACATGATTCGAGGCAAACGTCAACTTTATTCTTGAAAAAGTCCGGTACGCAGATATGTTGGCTTTCTCGAATGATGGTGTTAGAATTAGAGTTGATTGTGATCGAGCCTTAAACAATACCACAAATATTTAGTCAGTAGTAGTAGTATGCATACACAGGGATTTATTAAAAAACCTAACGCACTTACCATTACATATATCTCTTTTAACACATCGCCATATCGTAGACCCGTCGTTATTTTTCATGTTTAAATTGAATTGATGGCCAGCTCTTAACAATTTTGGTTTTCCCCTTTTGCTTTCAATAAAAGTAAATTCATTTTGCCCCGCCGAACTCGATGCCATAACAAATATATAACTATGTTAAATACTTATTTAAAAGGGTTAAAATAATTTCCGCATTTAATTACTTAGTCGCTAATAACATGATAGTACTCGTACTCAATGACATTAGCGAGCATTATGACATTTCATATATTTTTTCCTCGTCGCTAGTATATGGCTTTTCTAATATAAGTAGTACAGATAGACCTTAGAGGTTAGGATATACCTAACAGATAATAACCTTATTAATAGGCATAGGGCGGAGGATAATATATATAGCCCGACCAGAAAAATAAAAAACCTTCAACGGGGGCTCCACTAATACTTTTCTATCTGTGTTTTGTGAATTGCAATAGAAATGGCAGTTCATATAATTTCCACAATATGGCGAGGTTTTTATTTTTCTGGACGGCTATAAAAGGAAAATTCGTGTCCCGTGTACTTCATGTAAATCGGTGTTATTATTCATTATTTTGAATTGCAATATTTTTCTATTTGATTGTACCAATGCTTGACTTAAACACGTTAATGACAAAATAAGCATTTGACGAAATAATGATTTGCCTCACTAAGCATTTGACGAAACAATGATTTGACGAAACAAGGACCCGACGAAGCTAGGATTTGACGTAACTAGAATTAGACGAAATAAGCATCTGACAGAACAAGTATTTTACGAAACAGGGACTTGACAATACTAGGATTTGACGTACCAAGGATTGGACAAAACTAGAGTTTGACGAAATAAGCTTTTGACATGGTAAGCATTTGGTGAAATAAGGATTTGACAGGTGTCTACGCTACCGTTTTAGAGTTGAACCCCCACTCTAGGATTACGGGCGTGAATGTGTATGTACGCCTTAACCAAATTATTCACGTTTTTTGGAATGATGGAGATTTCTATAGAATAGAATAGCGCCTAGCGTATATTACTTTAACTTTCGCGTAAGGAATACTATAAGGTTCATACTAAGGGCACGACTAGTCAGAAAGTCTTATCTTACCTTTTTTTTTTTTTTTTTTTATTAGCCTGTTTTTGTGTCCCACTGCTGGGCAAATCTTACCTTATCTTACTAATATTAAAAATAAGAAAGTTTGGATGATTCAACACAGAACGGATCGGGATGAAACTTGGGACACAGAGGTTAGGTCCTAGAATAGGACATAGGATAATTTTTATACCGAAAAAACATCTAATTTTTATACCGAAAAATTAAATTACTAGTTAAAAGCTATGAACTTTCAAGACGAGTATCAAAATTAAAAAGGTGAAATCTCAGCTAGCCATGTGAGGGTAGTTTTTTTTAATTTTTGTTTACGTTTTGTCGTCCTGTAATCCTTTCAGTTTGTATTCAGTGATGTGTGCGTACACAAAACTTACAAAAGAAACACATTTTTAGTTCTCCATATACAAACTAGATGGCGCCAGATCTGATTTAAAACTCGGTATCAAATATTACCTTGCCTAGGTGGTTAAGTGATTTTCCCTATACAGCCGAATTATTTCGTTCTCGGTTCGATTAGGACAAACTTATGTTATTCATTCTGGTATGATCAAATTCTGAAGACCACGCAGACAAATTCGCGGGTAGAAGCTAGTGTAATCATAAGTGTAATGCTTTTTAGCCGTACCGGTTACCGACAAAATGGAGTTACAGGCGATAGAAGAAGTGTTCTGCAAGGACCGCTCCAACCCTTTGTTAGTAGGCAGCGTCATGTCCAACATTGGCTATACAGAAGCTGCGTCTGGTTCATCTGCCATTGTAAAAGTAAGCATGCAATTGTTTTAGTACAATAAAGTGTTTATACATACATAATAATCATAGATTGTCGATGGCCTAACCCCAGAGGTTACCTTACCAATGAGTTGATCTTACGGTGAAGAAATATCATAGTGAGAAAACCTGCGCCATCGAACAGCTGAGTGAGCAAAGAGAGTTAATTGCTCATAAGATCGTACGGGGTCATAGTGTTTACAATTTATCTCGGCATTTGCGCCACGCTACGCTAGATGGCGCTATCAATTCGCTAACAGTTTGTATAAGAATTTTGAAATGTTATACGCTTAAGAGATACGGATAGTAATAATAAATCTAACGCCTATTTTTTTTTAGATTTTACTCGCCTACCGAAGAGGTGAATTAGCTTCGAACCTGCACTGCGA
Source organism: Acleris sparsana (assembly GCA_923062465.1). Lineage (NCBI taxonomy): Eukaryota > Metazoa > Arthropoda > Insecta > Lepidoptera > Tortricidae > Acleris > Acleris sparsana. The sequence goes on along the minus strand of OV281306.1, from coordinate 10,438,468 downwards.
CTCCCCTCGCGAAGACATCGCAGCGCTGCGCGAGGGTCGCATGCGCATCGTGACGGACCATCGCCGTTTCAGGCGCTCCTATGCCGCAGTCAACGGGATGTCCATCACTGGGCTTAACGGACACGCACTGTTTAGAGGACACTTTAAACCCAAGGTATGCTACGAAAATTTCTCTTTCGAAATCGCGTTAATCTGGGAATTTCTATCATAGACTTTGATTGAAGTTTTACGAATCGATTCAATACTCAACTTCTTGTATGAAATTTTAAAATATCGGGTTTGATTTTCACGCGGATGGAATCCTCCTTTGGACATATAATTTGAATTTTGCACTTTTCGCCGTCGGAAACATTTTTGGTCCACTTTATGCTAAACCATCCCAATGGCGACCAATATTCCGCGCGAGGCCGCCCTCTTTCTTTTTTGTTACTTCTGAAACCATCTTGCATTGTCGTGCTAGAGCTGGTGATCGAGCATTTGCCCTTGTCTATTTTCTACTGTGAAACGTTATTTTTTGTTTTCATGCTAATCTTTCCATTGTTCTTCCTGTCAGTCCATCTTTTTTTGTACCTTGTTTTATTTTACATCTAAGGTATAACCAAGTTGCTATACGTACTATGGAAGTCCGGAGCGAACTTTGGATTGAAGCTATTTAATGTGTTAATTTCGATTTTCATCAGGAATTAAGAATAGAGACGCAAGATGTTTTGGTTTCTTTTCTTCCTTCTTGACGTTATTCATGGTAAAATAAAACACTGTACGCATCCAATTTTCCATTCATTTAGGTATCTTCGCTCGGCATTCTTTTAAGTATCTTGGGTATAACATAAAGCCAATTATTTTCAGGACCTCTCGCAGTATTATTCCGAGATCCCATACTTGGTAACAGTATCTGGTCGCCAGGAATCTGCCGTGCAAAAGTTAATAAATCATCTGAAGACACACAACCTGGACGCAGAAGAAATTGCCTTGTTGCACAATATCTATAAGAATCGCAATAGCGCTCATCTAGCGCGAGGCTTTGGGATATTATGTAAGTGCAATCTGATGAGTAAAGTGGACAGTGATGTTAACACAATATTGGAAATTTCGAAATCTCCTTACGCAAATTGATGAAATTATTAAATTAAATTTGGAATCCATCTTGAACATTCAGCTAAGCGAGCAATCCTGGACTCAGGCCTCCCTCCCCATCCGCTTTGGTGGACTAGGGATCCGCAAAATTTCTTGTGTTTCTTTTCCAGCCTTTTTGTCTTCCGTTCATAGCTCGGCTAGTCTAGTAGGTAAAATCCTTTGCGCTTTGCCATCAAACTACACGACTGTCGACTTGGAGGAAGCCAAAAATGCCTGGAATCTTGCCTACCCAAGCAGTAATTATCCAGAAAATTTAAAGTCTCAGAGGAGTTGGGATGAAATAACCTGTAATATAACTTTTAACAACCTTGTAAGTAGCAACTTAGGATCTGAGCGAGCCAGGCTTTTGGCGGTGGGAACCAAAGAGGCTGGTTACTGGCTCCATGCACACCCATCGCCAAATACTGGTACTTTCTTAGATCCTGAAATTCTCCGAATTTCTGCTTGTTTACGTCTTGGTGTCCGGGTCTGCACTCCACACATATGCCCCTGTGGCAACGAAGTTGATTTTCTGGGTCACCACGGACTTTCATGCCAAAAAAGCGCAGGCCGCTTCTCTAGAAACGCCGCGCTCAATGACATTATCCGCCGGTCTCTTGCCTCCGTCAACGTTCCCGCTTTACTGGAGCCAACCGGTATCGCTAGGGACGACGGCAAGAGACCTGACGGTATGTCTTTAATTCCGTGGAGTATGGGGCGAGTGCTGGTGTGGGACGCTACTTGTGTAGACTCCCTAGCCTCGTCACACCTCCGCGGAACAGTAAATAAACCAGGCGCGGCGGCTGAGGCGGCCGAAACAATGAAAAAGAATAAGTACAAGGGTCTCGGCGCAGAATATAACTTTGTTCCTTTTGGCGTCGAGACCCTTGGTCCGTGGGGACCCGGTGCCATTAGCCTTTTTAAAGACTTGACAAAAAGGCTAATCGAAACAACCGGTGACCACAGAGCTGGCAGCTTCCTCGGACAGCGTATTAGCATTGCTATACAACGAGGAAATGCTGCCAGCATCTGTGGTACTTTGCCACGGGGGCCCTCACTTTTCTAGTTTTTATTTAGTTTTAATTGATTTGTATTTAGTTTAGTTATAGTTTAGTTATATTATTAGTTTATAAGATGTATGTTTTATGTGATATTAAACATCCACTTACACAATATTGTAACAACATATTTTGATTCTAGGCGGTAAAAACCATATCGTTATTGACCTGTTATCGTATTGTTAACTTTTTGATAGCTCTTATTTACTTGACAGTAATAGCGTTCGCATTTAAAACAATAACCGTTCGTCTTAACTATAAAAAGCATTGTCTTTTGAACCGGAGATATAGATATAGGTAATGTTCTTTTGTTTTTTTTGGAATTTTTGGATTCACTAACAATTTATCATAATTAAAGAATGTGAAATAATTAAGTGCTTTTACAGCGTATTTTGATTTTTGTAGTATGGTAAAATGGCAATACATAGAAGCATTAAACTTAGTATGATTGATTATAGAACAAACCGTGAAGAAAAACAAAACAAACAAAATAAAACGTGAGTTGGGCTCAAACTCGAATTCAAAATGGAATATAATAGAGCCTACTGGCAAGAGCAAACGGGAATGTTGGAAGGCTAACGTTCCACCATCAGATCTGGGACATATTTAAAAAGGGCCAGGTTAGGAGTAGAGTCAGGCAATTTAATTCCTATACCACTTTGGACTATGTCAAAGTGACGTAATCAATCAAAACGTAAGAGACTTCTTATGATTTTATTTACAGTGTCACTTTTATATGGTCCAAAGTGGTGTAAGAATTAAATTCTTGATTGTACCTTAAACCGATGCATGTGTATGAAGAGACCTATGAGTGGGGAGGAAGCGGGGAAAGGTTGTCTGGATCGTAGCAAGTGGAAGGAAATGGTACCAGCATGTATGTATATTTTTGCAGCAACAAATGACCAGAATCAAACCGTGATCCGGAGCGAGGCTGTAGACTACTACGACGATGCCCAGCGACCGCTTTGGTTCGTGTACAGCGGCATGGGCTCGCAGTGGGCCGGCATGGGCACGCAACTCCTGCGCATACCGATATTCGCCGCTGCCATTGAACGGTAGACAAATTCCAATCATTTATTCTGTATAGTTTCCACACCAGGGGTTCTACAAGATTCAAAACGCAAATGTGAGCGGCTAACGAAAAGTAACAAATACAATTGACATAAAATTTTACGATTTGTCGCGTTGGACGTTTGTGCCAATTCCATACATTTTGTCAATTTGCTTTCTACCCGCGAAAAATTGCGTCTCCGCGGACGGAGTCGCGGGCAATAGCCCATACATAATATTATAAGAGGTAAATTGTGTTTGTATGTTTGGGATAACTAGCGGCTTCGCCCCGCTGCAAATTTCCGACTTTCCTCGTTGGATTCTTTTTTGTGCGCTTTTTTCTTTTTATTATTTTAATGTAAGAACGTTCTGCGAAGTGTAAGAAAACATTTAAAAAAAGATGAATGAAATGAGTAAAGCCGTTCTCAAGAGAAATAGGGGTTCATTTTTATATAAATAACAGATATAACATTTTGGTTGATAAAGCCAAAATCATCATAATAATATGCGAAGTGAGTCAAAGGCGTTTGTTAGAGACAAAATAATGTAGTGTACCAAACCAACGCCAGCGTTCTTATATTTGGTTTCATTTTAGCTGCCGAAAAGTACTAGAGCCTAAAGGAGTGGATATAATACAAATTCTGACATCCACAGAAAAAACCATTTACGATAACATTATGCACTCATTTGTTGGAATTGCTGCAGTTCAAATAGGCCTTACAGATGTTCTTAATTCGATTGGTTTGATCCCTGATAATATTATAGGTAAGTTCATGATAGTTATATATTTTTCGTATTACCTACCGCGGTAATAAGCTATTGCGTACAAAGTCGTGGTGGAGCTACTCGTAATTCAATGAAAAATCTGAACCCTGAAAGAGCAAAACGCAGTTCAATTCAAAACATGATCATGCTTGTCAGTAAAACATCGTGTATTTTTTTAATATGATTAAAATCATATTTGTTAGATATAGAGGAAAAAACCGTTTCTTACAATTATCGCAAGTGAAAGAGTTGCTACTATTAATAACTATAAATACGATCACAGTACATACATCTTAATAGGATGCTTATTGGGTCGTTTTTAAAAAAAATGTACATAGTTAAGGGCTTTAATTAAAACAAAACTTAATTGATTCCTTTGTGTGACGAAAGTTACCCATATAGTTTGTATGACTAACTTTCGTTATACAAAGGAAGCGATCGTGATTTTGTTTTCCATAAGCCTTTAATTATGTACATTTTTTTTGATAACGGCCCTATTAATAATTATCATATTTTTGTTTCTCAATACAGGGCACAGTGTTGGAGAACTGGGATGCGCATACGCCGATGGTTGTCTAACCGCTGAGGAGATGATTTTAGCTGCATACAGTCGCGGGCAGGTCTCCCTCGAAACGCCTTTCATTGTGGGATCCATGGCTGCCGTTGGTCTTGGCTATGAACAGGTACCAAATTGGATGGTTTAGATTGTTTACATTTATTAAGCAGCTAAGCAAATAGAGATACCCGTGATCAATGTCTATGTATGATCTATTTATCCCTTTACGCCCGAGCTGATTGTAAGGGTATTTCCTGATTGAATATGAACCTAGTAAACAACAAACGGCTAATTGTTAGCTATTTAGCTCTTTGTGTTACGAAAGAAAAAACATAAAGATACAAATTTTCAGTCACTTTGTGATCGTGTTTTAAACTTTCAAAATTAAAATAAGAAAATCTTAATCCGTAGGAATACAAGTGTTAATATGGCTTAACTTTAACCTTCACTTCACTCTGGTCTGTGTACATAATTATCTATAATGGTCTATTTTTTAGTTTACTGAGTAATTGTTTTACGACACTATGTGTATCAGTGTGTTTTTGTGTGAATGTAGTTAATAGTAAATGTTATGACATTGATTGATGATTCCGGGTCTCTATTGTCTCTATTATAAGTGAATAAAAACTAACATCATCGTCATGATTACGTTAAACTAGATATCACTACTATAACGTCGCAAATATGGTTAAATTACACTTGTTATTAGTTTTTGTTTATTTATTTCATGAAAAAAGTCGCATTGTTTATTTATATGCATTAATTAAAAGTAGATATCCTCATCATGAGTCAAAAACTAACAAATAATATATTTGCGGAATATTACATGAGTCCTGATTACGGGTAGACAGTCCAATCAAATTCTTATTCTGTGGACGACATAGAAGCAAGACGCGCTTAAAAAATATGGAAATGGCTTAGGTTTTCAGCACAAAATGAGCATATTGATGAAAACGTACAATGTTACAGGTCCTGAAGTTATGTCCACCAGAAATCGAAGTGGCTTGTCACAACGGCCCAGACTCCAGTACTATCTCGGGGCCTGTCGCAGTCATGCATGAATTCGTGGCTCACTTAACATCCAAAGGAATCTTCGCGAAAGAAGTGCAGTGCTCTAACATCGCATATCATTCACGATATATCGCAAAAGCAGGTAGGTCTATACGTATTAAATTTGCTAATTAATAATCAACCGATCTGTAGTCACACCAAATTGCCTCACTGATGTGACTATGGATAAATTTACCTCATATCAATACATCTTAAATACGAGTTAGGTTCAGGTTATGTTCGCTCTTTACCTGACCCGAGGGGCTAAAAAACACACATAAATAGGAGCTTCGCGAACTCTGGGTTTGACTTTTAAATAGACATGGGTAAAAACTGTAAATAAAATAACTCATAGTCACATGTGGCAATTTGGAGTGAATACAGATCGGTTGGGAATTAATAATATAAGTAAAGGCTCCCATAGACTGTCCATTTCCCTGCAGTCTCAAGACTTTCAAGCCGTTTGACAGTCCCGCAGATCTTGTACCTATACGTTCAGAAAACGTTCAGACAAACTTAAAAGTCTGTGTTCTATATACGATGAACTAACAGGCCATTGTCGGTTAATGGACTGTGAGACTGCCTTGCCGTTAAGATCTTTTTTTATTAAATAATAGGATAATGCAAACGAAAGTCTTTGGAAAAAACGAATAAACTCACCTTTTATAAAGTAAATGAAGCCGATAGAGCTCTGTTGTCCTATTACGCTGATAATTGTCTGAAGGTGTGAGTCACAGATGCTTTAAGTAGTATGTTTTTGTACACACTAAAATTAATTGTTCAGGCCCTGGACTTCTTCAGTACTTGAGCGAGGTGATCACCACACCACGGCTACGCAGCGAGCGCTGGGTGTCCACATCAGTGCCACAGAACAAATGGCAAGAGGATGCTGCGAAGTATTCGTCGGCGGAATACCACACTAACAATTTGCTGGTGAGTATTTTGAAATATGAATTAGAAAAGTACTCGTGTAAAATTACATATATTACGCACTTACATCAAAATGTACGATTAAATTTAAGTTTAACTATTAATTTAGAGAATTTCAAATTCATCCAAGACGGGTTGGCCTAAAAAAGATGGATTCTGCGAACGTTAACATTATTGATATTACGATTGTCGTAAAGCTCAAAGGTGGCGCCGAGCGCATATGCAAATTACCTCATAAACCATAACTTTTGTCCGTTTTTCAAACCAAACGTCATTCCTGTACAACGTTAACTGACGATCTATAGCGTCAGCCATTAAGATACCCACAAATGTCAACTCAAAAGATTTCATCAGTTTTCAAGAATCGTCAACGTAAGCGTTAAATGCGTGATGTCAGGACCCACTGTCAATTTATTTTCTTCTTATTGAAGCAAGCGACTATAATTGTGTCCAGTGTAATTTGGGTCTAGCCGATCTACCATGTAAATTTGCCCCTGGCTGAAAATGTAGGTTTCTTACGTGTGTTTATTAACCTTATTACAAGATATAATTTTACAAAGTTTTAACCCTAAAATGCTCTTGGTTTTGAAGAAAAAGAAGAAAGAAAAAAATATGTTTTTATTTTTTTGTAGCCAAACTAATGATTCGATTTCTTTGTAATTTGGATATATTATGTATCTAATAATAAACTACTGTCAAAAAAAAAACAACGTTCAAACTCATTTATGAAGTGTTTAAAATTGACTTTATTTTTTTCAAGATTTTTTTTTTAATACTTACGAGATAGGGACAACCTCTAATTTTACTTATTTTATGCGGAATCTAATATTGCGTAACATAATATTTTTTGCAAAAAAATCCATTTGGGGCAACAGGGTAAAAATATCTTACTAATGAATATACGTAAAAATCCTTCATGATTAATTCAGAATGTGGTAAAAGCAGTCAGTATAAAACTTTTTTCTCTTTACTATTTAAATATCAACTTCACTACGCAAATACAATATTTCTAATAATTTGTTTCTAAATACAAAACGGTTTAAAAACGACTTCAATAAAACATCGACAATTTCAATTTTAATATGAGCTAATTCATTCGAATACGAATTGAATTTGAATTTGAATTTGGAATGTATACGCGTTCGAACATCACCGTGCCTTTTTTTAATTTATCTAACGCGATGGTTGTATTGTACATTTGTCGCATTTACCGCTTACAAATTAAAAGTAAAAAATGGCGGGAAACCATAATCGTTTTTCACCTATCTTATGCGTTATGGATAAACGTAATGCGATACGCAAGGTGTTTAGGAAACGTGTCCAAACTTTGTATTTAAAAGCATATAATGCAATAGAAGTTTATTTATATATATAATGAAGTTAATTGTGATCTAATCTTTATGTACCTTTTTTTATTTATAAACATTTAATCGTTTAATATAACTTTAAGGGCAGTTAGTGTTTCCTGAGCATTCAAAGTTACCAGGATCGACTGACGTAGTTAAGTGATATAGGTACTAATTACCTACTTCAAATATGATTGTTAATATAAAATAATTTGCCAGCACAATAAATGCAGTATAAAGAACTTAACATAACTGTATCACTTCCGTCATAGTCTGAGTATCTTCCACACTGCGAGCATCTCTCCAGCATTACAATTCCTTCATCCAGTAGACACACGTACTCGTATAAAGAGGGTAGTGCGTCGCGGTACAGTGGAACTAGAATTCTGGTTGGCAGGTTAATTTGTTCAAAGATTTCAAATTTGATTGTTGCCATCTATAAAATAAAATTAAAGTAACTAAACTTCCTGCATCTTTACTAGTACTAACTGAAAGGGTATAAAGCATGACTTTATATACTTACGTTTTCCGTTAGGGACAGCAGATGCTCATTTTCGATATAGTTTTGTATGCATTGTTCTAGTCGGGCTTCTATTGCATTATATGCTTTTAAATACAAAGTTCGGACACGTTTCCTAAACACCTTGCGTATCGCATTACGTTTATCCATAACGCATAAGATAGGTGAAAAAGGATTATGGTTTCCCGCCATTTTTTACTTTTAATTTGTAAGCGGTAAATGCGACAAATGTACAATACAACCATCGCGTTAGATAAATTAAAAAAAGGCACGGTGATGTTCGAACGCGTATACATTCTATGGGGTTTGATCTTCGTAGGATGTAAAATGATAAGAAGAAGCCCGATATAAAATTATATTGTAAAGATAGAAACAGAAAGAAAGCGTAAGAGAAGAAGATATGACTTTGAATTGAAAGGTGAAGCTAATTATAAAATAAAGATAGACTGGCGTAAGCGCGTAAGGGAGATGCGATATAAAAGCAACGTGCGTTCGGTGCGGAAGCTAGATCGGGACTGCTGGCGGCGGCGGCGAGAGAAGTGAGCTCCCGGCGGCCGGCTCGCCAGGGAAGCGTAGACGGCGGCCCGCTTCGCGGCGCTGAGCCAGGGGTGGTCAATTTCAACTTCTGCAGGGTCGCTCGAAATGTGGAATCGCTTGCAGGATGATCACCACATCACCCCCCTTGGAGATTTAAGGCCCTGCGACATAAAAATCAGGAAATTTTACTCTCCGGCCCGAACGTGTTGTTCTGATGATTTGTGATGGGCCACTTTCGACAGACGGTTGTGATTGGTTATCGTCCGACATCACGTACGCAGGTTTCACTCTGTCAATAGAAACTGTTACTGGCCCTCGTGGTAAAGAAATAGTGAAAGTTTTATCTGTTCGTTTCAGGACTTTAAATGGACCTGCGTAAGGAGGTTCCAGAGCTCCTGTAAGGTGATCTTTTCTTAAAAATATATGGCTAGATGTTTTAAGATCATTATGGACAAAAACAGATTTGGTACCATGTCTTGAAGCAGGTACTGGTTTAAATTTAGCAATGTGTTTTCTTAACTGAGATACGAAATCTGCAGTCTGTGTCTTGTCTTTCGAAACGGGTATGAAAAACTCACCCGGTATCCTCAAAGGCTCACCATATACCATCTCGGCTGCTGAGCATTGTAGGTTTGGTTTCCAAGCCGTTCTCAGGCCCAATAGCACGACGGGAAGTGTGTCCGTCCACCGAGGCTCGTCGTGTGCCATGATAGCCGCTTTCAAAGTTCGGTGTAGCCGCTCGACCATGCCGTTGGCAGCTGGGTGGTACGCAGTGGTGCGTCGTAGTTGGATGCCGCACAAACAGGCAAGTTCCTTAAACAGGTGGGACTCAAATTGTCGGCCTTGGTCCGATGTTAGGATCTGTGGACAACCAAACCTTGAAATCCATGTTTCATAAAATGCTCTTGCTACAGACTCAGCAGTGATGTTTTGTAATGGTACGACTTCAGGCCAGCGTGTGAACCGATCTATGGCCGTCAAGCAGTACTTGAATGAGTTCGATGATGGTAATGGGCCAACCAGATCGATATGGACATGAGAAAACCTGTTGCCTGGCAGTTTGAACTCTCCCACTGGTGCTGAAGTGTGACGCTGGACCTTAGCGCGTTGGCACGACTCACAGCTCTGGACCCAGGCGCGACAATCTTTGCGCACAGAGGGCCAAACGAATCTGTCTGTTACCAATTTGATTGTTGCCTTGGCTCCGGGATGGCTCATTCCATGAATGGAGTGGAAGACTTGGCGTCGTAGGCCCTTAGTTACAAAAGGTCGTGGCTTGGCTTGAGAAACGTCGCAAGTTAAAGTGATATTTGTACCTGGTACCTGCACAAGTTGCAGCTGGAGAGATGACTCGCTGGATATGAGGTTTTTAAGCTCAACGTCTTCTTGTTGTAGGTGGCCTAATTTCGCCAGATCTAGAGGAGTTGAAATGGCTTCTATCCTTGAGAGGGCATCGGCAGTCAGGTTGTCTTTACCTGAGATATGACGAATGTCCGTGGTGAATTGGGAAATTAGGTCCAAGTAATTAAATTGACGAGGAGAACTGGTGCGGTCTTTCTGCTGGAATGCAAATGTGATCGGTTTGTGGTCTGTGTAAATGGTAAAGTGGCGTCCTTCAAGCATGTGTCTAAAGTGCTTTACACTTTCATAAATGGCCAGAAGTTCACGGTCATATGCGCTGTATTTTTTTTGAGCACTGTTGAGCTTTTTCGAGAAAAACGCTAATGGCTGTTGCTGTCCGTCTATTTGTTGCTCTAAAACCGCGCCCAGGGCTGTATTGGAAGCATCTGTTACGAGGGCTAGCGGAGCGTCATGGATAGGGTGAGACAATAGCGCTGCTTTTGATAAACTGGACTTACATTTTTCGAAGTCGTTCAGCAGTTGTGAGGACCAGATTAAAGTCTTTGAGTCCTTGACGTGTGAACCGGCCAACATGTCATGAAGCGCTGCTTGCTCCTCTGCGGCGTTGGGTAAGAAACGTCTGTAAAAATTGAGCATACCCAAGAAACGTCTCAATCCTTTCGCTGTTTCAGGTGGTGTAAACTGTTGGATTGCTTTGACCTTGCATTCGAGTGGACGGGTTCCTTCTGCTGATATGGAGTATCCTAGGAAAGTGACTTCAGTTAAGCCAAAACTGCACTTAGCCTCGTTAATCAGGATGCCATAATCGTTAAGTCGCTTGAACAGCAGCTCCAGGTGTTCCAGGTGTTGCTCATGAGTATGTGAAAACACTAATATGTCATCTATATAAGAGTAGCAGAAATCCAAACCTCTCAGGACCTCGTCCATGAACCGCTGGAAGGACTGCGCTGCATTTCTGAGCCCGAATGACATGCAAGGAAATTCGAACATACCAAAAGGTGTCGTAATCGCCGTTTTTGGTATGTCATCCGGATGCACGGGAATCTGATTGTAGGCTTTTACGAGGTCCAGCTTTGAGTATACCTTGCAACCAGCTAGTCTAAGGGAGAAATCTTCTATGTGACGAATGGGGTACCTGTCTGGTATAGTGCGCGCGTTTAAGGCGCGATAGTCGCCACAGGGTCTCCAGGAGTCTCCTTTTTTAGGTGCCAGGTGTAGTGCAGATGCCCAAGGCGAGTCTGAGCGGCGTGCTGTTCTGTCGCGCAGCATCTCATCGAACTGTTCCTTGGCTATTTTGAGACGGTCAGGTGCTAATCTGCGGGGCCGGCAGAAAACAGGTGGTCCAGCTGTTGTGCGTATATAATGGACAGTGGAATGTTTTACCTCTCTAGTGATCCCTGATGGTTTGATGAGGTCAGGATACTGCGCCAGGAGTCTGTGGTATTCTGTGTTACCGGAAATGGCTTTAATGCTCGGCAGCTGGCAATTCTTGACGACCCCTGGAGTTGATAATGAAGTGATGCTGTCCAACAAGCGTCTGTTTCTGCAATCAACAAGCAACCCATAAAATGAAATGAAATCGGCACCGATGATTGGTCTGTCTACGTCAGCCACCACAAAATTCCAGGTGAAGTCGCGTCGCAGACCTAGTTCAAGATGCAGTTTAGTTGTACCATAGGTTCTTATAACCGTACCATTTGCAGCGGTAAGACTGTAGTTTGTAGGTTTTCTGTGTTCACGAAGAAATCTACGTGGCAATACACAGAGGTCAGATCCTGTGTCTATTAAGAATTGCACCTTTGTATTTTTATCTGTGACAAATAGGCGGCTGGTAGCGTTATGACAGTCATTTGCCGCTTCTACTGACTGCCGCTGAAGTTTCCCGATTTAAAATTGCACGGAATTGTGCACTTTTGCGCGTTTTCGCCAAACAAGTTATGGTACCAACACATACCTTGTGCACGGCTTTGTGAATGCTGACGACCCCTGCTCTTCGATCTCCCAAATCGTTTACCTTTGCCGCGGTGAGGTGCTCGGCTGCGGCCTTCTCGAATGTTCAGTTGCGCAATCTGTTGAGTAATTTCGGTTTTAATTCGCATAGAAATTAGTTCGTCCATTTTTGTAAGCATACCTTCAAAATTTAAAGGAGTTATCTGTGGTTGGCTGGCCAAATTTCCGCTTGTACAGGCTACTTGGAATGAATTGTGCGGTGTAATCTCGGTAATCCTGTCGGCTATTTCCGCTAATTCCTCCAGGCTAACATTTGAAGAGGCAATAATTTGTTGGACGGGGACTGGCAAACGGCTCGACCATATTGAACGCAAAAACTCGTCGCTCACCGTAGAACCCGCCAGCGCTTGTAAATGTCTGAGGAATTGGGAGGGTTTACGATCACCTAGCTCTTCCTTGACTAATAATTTCCTTAAGCGATCGTCACGTGACGTGGATAACCGTCGCACAAGTTCTGATTTAAGCTTGTCATACCTGTTTACGGTGGGCGGGTTGGTTATTACATCGCGTACTTCCCTTGCAGCACTTTGGTCTAACTGCTGGATTACCGTGTAGAACTTGGTAGTGTCCGTTTTCGTTCCAGCGGTCTCAAATTGCGCTTCTACTTGGGCAAACCAAATTTCGGGGTCGTCCGGCCAAAAAGGGGGTAGCCGCACAGCTACTCGTTCCACCGCGCCACGCCCCGTAGGTTGAACGGTATCTGACGCGTCCGCAAAGGCATCCGTGCGCTTATCTTCGTCCGTCATAGCTCTAAGATTTTTCGTGTTCGTCGTAAGGTCACCAGATATGGGGTTTGATCTTCGTAGGATGTAAAATGATAAGAAGAAGCCCGATATAAAATTATATTGTAAAGATAGAAACAGAAAGAAAGCGTAAGAGAAGAAGATATGACTTTGAATTGAAAGGTGAAGCTAATTATAAAATAAAGATAGACTGGCGTAAGCGCGTAAGGGAGATGCGATATAAAAGCAACGTGGGTTCGGTGCGGAAGCTAGATCGGGACTGCTGGCGGCGGCGGCGAGAGAAGTGAGCTCCCGGCGGCCGGCTCGCCAGGGAAGCGTAGACGGCGGCCCGCTTCGCGGCGCTGAGCCAGGGGTGGTCAATTTCAACTTCTGCAGGGTCGCTCGAAATGTGGAATCGCTTGCAGGATGATCACCACACATTCCAAATTCAAATTCAAATTCAATTCGTATTCGAATGAATTAGCTCATATTAAAATTGAAATTGTCGATGTTTTATTGAAGTCGTTTTTAAACCGTTTTGTATTTAGAAACAAATTATTAGAAATATTGTATTTGCGTAGTGAAGTTGATATTTAAATAGTAAAGAGAAAAAAGTTTTATACTGACTGCTTTTACCACATTCTGAATTAATCATGAAGGATTTTTACGTATATTCATTAGTAAGATATTTTTACCCTGTTGCCCCAAATGGATTTTTTTGCAAAAAATATTATGTTACGCAATATTAGATTCCGCATAAAATAAGTAAAATTAGAGGTTGTCCCTATCTCGTAAGTATTAAAAAAAAAAACTTGAAAAAAATAAAGTCAATTTTAAACACTTCATAAATGAGTTTGAACGTTGTTTTTTTTTTTGACAGTAGTTTATTATTAGATACATAATATATCCAAATTACAAAGAAATCGAATCATTAGTTTGGCTACAAAAAAAAAAAAACATATTTTTTTCTTTCTTCTTTTTCTTCAAAACCAAGAGCATTTTAGGGTTAAAACTTCGTAAAATTATATCTTGTAATAAGGTTAATAAACACACGTAAGAAACCTACATTTTCAGCCAGGGGCAAATTTACATGGTAGATCGGCTAGACCCTTTATACGAATTCGATTGGCTACCATCACGAATAGGGGTCTAGGGGGGTAGGGGGGGTAGGTTCCTTATGGGTGTGTGTAGATGCACGTGCGTGTTGTTTCTGTGTGCGAAGGTGTCGTCTGTTTACAACTACAAGTACATACATCAATCCCCTGCTCTCGTGGCATAAAACAACCACCATTCCCAAATCATTTCAAAATTGACCAAATTACAATGTGACGTATACGCCCGAGAATTACGTACGAGTAAAAAGGTAAATTTAGAAATGAGGAGTCTTACAACTGAATCAATCAAATATTATTATGCTCATTTTAAGTGGTAGTGGGATGGGCATTTTTTTACGAAGCCTCTTGGAGCAAAGGATGATGATAACTTACAAAGCTGAATTTGGTAAATATTAAAGCGCAGACATAATTGACCGCATGACACCGGATCAGCTTAAAGTGACACGTTGAAAGAGAGCTTCGATTTGTGTTAGTACGATACATTTTTCAGGGTCCGACGCGACGCCCGGGCAATGAATAAAAGCAATGACAGATCTAAGTGGCATAAACTAGATTCACTTAATCTATGGTTATTAGGACGGCGACAAACACCATAACGTATTGAGACATTACATAATAATATAAAATAAATTAAACCATGTTAAATTCATAAACACTAGGTTTCGCTTGTCAATACACCAACATTTACTTTGCAGAATCCAGTATTGTTCGAGGAGACTGCTTGTCTCATTCCGAGCAACGCAGTGGTAGTGGAGATAGCTCCCCACGGGCTGCTGCAGGCTATTCTAAAGAAATCTTTGCCAGCTAGTTGTGATAACATTGCTCTAACACGCCGTGGTCATGCTGACAATGCTTTATTCCTTCTTGAAGCTATTGGACGGTTAGTATGCATAGTATTTCCATTAAAAACATACATGTGGTATTGTGGTAGGCAGAGACCACTTCTTTCTACCTGCTACGATAATTTAATAGTGTTTTCACTTCTCATGCTCTTAAAATGCTACTTAAATCTCTGCGAATCGGGACTAAAGCTCCTTATTAATGTCTAGGGATTAAAGTTTTTTTTTTTAATTTACTTTGGAAACCCCTAAACAACCAATCACGGTGTTTGTGAATGGAGGATTATCGCCATTTTCAGTGATTGTGTATGGACCATATTTTTGGGTGTCGAAATAACCTCAAAATGACAACTGCGCAAATATATAAAAAAGAAGGATTTAATTTCGTGAAACACGATTAATTATTACGAATATGAATCTATTTAATCATATTAAGGCCGAACTCTTTTATTATGCGTGGTCCAATTACTTTTAAAATGGTTTCCAAGTTTGAATCTGTTGGCTAAATAAGTATGCAAGCATATAAAACATCACTTTACAAAAAAACCGAAGAACTTTTTTTTCCTTTTGTATTTTCAATAGATGTTCATAACTTGTATTGAGCGTACGTTGTTGAGATACCTAATTGTTAGTTTTAATTGTTAGAAACTTTTTTATAATAAATGTTGTAATTTTGTTTGGAACGTCGTTTTTTTCCTCGCATTCAAAGTGAAAAGTAGAGTGTTTAACGCGAGACTAAACAACCATAATGATACTCAAACTACAGCCACGCGAGCGAGCTTGCGAGCTCGTGTCATTATGGCTTGTTTTAGTCCCTTGTTGAACAATCTACTATTAGATTAAGATATAAAATCAGCCTCCAGTGAAAAAGGGAATATCTCAAACTCGATTGAATTACTGAGATTGAAATCATAACAATTTCTAATCAATCGTTTATTGGTTATTGGTTTGACATTTACTAATTGTTAGCAACCCGCTCAATTCTTGAATAAGACAGGTAGTTATGTTTTTAAAGATAAAGATCAAGATAAATATAAAGAGACATTTATTCGCGACAAAACAAAACCACATTACATAGATACAAAAATATCAAGCTAGAAAAAATGTTGCGAAACGGTCCCAACTCAGCATTCGCTAGCCGTAAAGCCAGCACTGGTCTTCCGTTGGTTTAAAATATTAGGAACTTATATGAAATAACATGAAACTTTGATGTTCTCCTCTAAACCTATTATTTATTTCACAGAATGTACATGAAGGGTTACAACTTTGATTTATCTGCGCTGTATCCAAAAGTACAATTCCCGGTGTCGACTGAAACCCCAATGTTATCCCATTTAATAGAATGGGTACATGATGAAACTTGGTACGTACTTCAACTATAAAGAATGCTTAACTTGTTTTTGGAATAGTTTTACTAAATTAATTCCCTTTTCAGGAACTTGTGCAAGTGTATTACTGCGGATCGAATCTATTCCACGGTGTATAAGCCGATTATAACGATTTACGACGAGGAGTATCTAGCAGGACATGTTATAGGGGGTAATAATGATTTTAGTTACAACTAGGGTGTACAGGCATCTTCTGGGAGAGCTCAATTCGACCAAATCTCCGTTTTTCAAGGGCAAGTCATACACGAGAGCAAACCCAATATATATTTTATATAAAAAAAAGACTCGCCGTCTCTTTGCTTCGGTTTATAAATTATTATTGTAACGCCCGAACATAATCCAGAAATTATTATTATCTAAAAAGCATCCTCTTGAATTACTCTATACGATTGATTCCTTTTTCGTCGTATTTCTGATTGTACATATTCTTGTTTCGCCACATTCCGTTTTTGGAATAAATTATTTTATACAACAAATGAAACCAATCCTAGCTATCGTTATTTTTTATTTTCAAGAATTGATTCTTACCTAGGACGAAAAAGGTATCAATCCTCTATACAGGGTGTTTGGCAGTCTAGTGTACGGGTTTTAAGGGATGTTGGTTAGGGTCTTTCTGAACACTTTTAACCACAAGTTTTTACAGACATTGTATTTTTTTTTCTAGAAAATCAATTAATAAATATTTGATCATTAGCAGAATTTAATTTTAATTTATATTGAAGAACCGAGGTATTGCGAATGTAAAACAGTAAAAAATAATCTAAACGGGCCGTATAGGGTATTTAATAATGGTTTTTCTGGTAAACATAGCGTATTTTAAAAAAAAACATACCATATCTCAAAAGCCCTGCAACCTTGCATAACAATAAATGGTGTCCAAAATGTTCAGAAAAACCCTAACTATAATCTCTTATGACCCCTACACTACACCTGACTTCCAAACACCTGTATATCGATGAAAACCGCATTCAAATCCGTTGCAAAGTTTGAATGATCTAAGCGTACATACGCAGGGACAGATGGCGGGAAGCAATTTTTTGTAAAGATGTTCGCAATGTCTCCTTTAGATCACAAGTTGTAAAATAATTCCAGGAACAAGGTTGTACCCATTTGCTGGCGCCCTCGTGGCTGTTTGGGATACTTTAGCTATGACTCTATCCAAGCCACTCCGGGCACTGCCAGTGGAATATCACGACATACGATTCCACGCCCAGCCCCGTCTTTTAACAAATGAGGCTCTTCATTTAACTGTGTCTTTGCTGAGGGGATCTGGACATTTTGAGGTATTTTTATGTAAATATGTTTTCGATAATGTAATCCAGATACTGGTTAGCCACTTTATTGCTTTGAATGGTAAACTTTCAGTAGTTTTTGAGGCTCATTTAGCATTCTTAACACCTCAAGATTGGGTCATACAAATATGTAGGTTACCGTCTTTCCTGTGGACATACCCGAAGTTAACGTTTTTAAGGCCTTATTTTCTGAATGAACTTCTATCAAATAAAAACGTAATTTTAATGCACACAAACCTTTAACTAATGACCACAGGAGAGACAACTTTTGTGTTTTAGTGTGTATGACCAACAAAACGTGTTTTGATTCCACGGAGTTCCGCCCCACTATCCAATCCATCCGTGCTATTGTCTTACCCTCTTATTCATAAACGCACAATAAACCTATTTTAGTAAAAATATTCTTTGTCCCTTTCTGTCAAATTCAAATGTCATAACAGATAAAGACAGTATATTTAAAGCGAACTTTAACTAATATTTGAATTTATTGCACGTTGATATAACAGGGTTAGTGTTTTAGCGAAAGAAAATACACACTACTTGTACTTAATCCTAGACAGGGATAAAAGAGCTCTGATAAAATGATATTTGTTTCTCAGGTTTTGTACGAGTACGGTTTGATAGCTGAAGGATATATCGTTACGTTGCCTCGTAACGCCACTATGTCAGATGATTTTGAGGAAGAAACTGACTCGTTGTCACTTACATCGGCGGATATATATAAGTTACTGCACGAGCGGGGTTACGAATATAGGTGATGTATAATTATAAACATAGAGTGATGGAGCCAGTAATGGACAGGTGATGGACACTTGAGTCTTATGCTACAGATGATGAGGGTTATTCATATACTCAATACTCAATATTTTATTGCAGTTATAATGTTTACAAATATGGAAAACTAATAAATGTCTAAATTACGAACCCTGTTATACACAGCAAACATGTTTGGATAGTGGGAGACTTATCGTTCTAATTTGAAAGGACTTCAGTAATATTTGAATTTATTGTTTTTTTGTATTGGTGTTTTGTATTAACACAAAACGCTTGAATGTTGGCTCTGGTAATGACGAATAGTCTAAAAAAACTTATAATGGACTTCTTTAATTATCTTTCTTTTCTAATAAAACTAATAATTAAAGTCCTAAAGTGTGGTTACCCGGCATTGAGTACTCAACTGTCATACCTGTCAGTCGACTGTCAACCTAATTTAAACATAGTGGCAGAATAACCGCATCAAGCCAAATAACTGGGATAAATTAACAATTAGAAAAAATATACTTTTATTTAAATTTGGAGCATGAGACTTAGGAGAAGGGTGTAGTTTAGTGAAGATGTGTGTAAAACATTGATTTTGTATTACCAATTTGAAGCTACCCAGTATAAACCTTCGAATTAAAAGTTAAGCGTCCAACATTGGTGCCGTCACCCTACAATTGACAACAGGAACTTTTTTAAAAGGTGTTCTGAAAAAATTATTCCCTCGGGAACTTTTATATTTTCCGAAATGAAAAGTAGGTAGCCTATGTGTTAATCCAGGGTAAGGGCTATTTCCATTTCCAAAATCATCCAAATCCAGAAGTTACAGCGTGAAGGACACACACAAACTTTCGCATTAATAATATTAGTACATACATACATATACTACATCACGCCTGTTTCCCAGAAGGGTAGGCAGAGACCACTTCTTTCCACCTGCTACGATCCTGACAAATCTCTTTCGCTTCTTCCACATTCATACATCGAGTCATGCATGCACGTCGGTTTCGGGTACTTTAGATGCGGCCTTTTTCCAGTATTTCTCCAATTTGATTCGAAAAAATACGCCTAGGGCAGCCCGTCACTTTTCCTGTGTTCTCTTTCGTCAATCTCCTTTGATTCATTCAGTTATATAATATTAATAGGATTACCAGTGTTTGTAACTAAATAAGTACAATTTTTAGTCGTGAATTGGCGCGGCGCACACCTCTAGCCGAAGTAGGCTTACCAGTGTTTGTAACTAAGTACAGTTTTTTTGTAGCGGGTGCTTTGCTAGCTGTGACGTAGACAAGACGGTGGCGCTTAAGTCCTTTAGCCATTAGCCAAAATTTGTTTATTTATTCTCTCAGTATAAAACGAGCAAAAAAAGGATGCTTTAACAGCCCTCTACCCCTATAAGCATATTTTTTTTCCACTTTCTAATAAAGTTCTTGTTCATAATTTGAAAATTCACATCGTCATTCATAGCGCTGGTTTTAAGTAATAAGTTTCTTTTTCAGGGGAGATTTTCGCAGCATCCACAAAACGACTTCTTCTCTAGATCATGCACAGTTGGTGTGGGACTCTAACTCTAACTGGGTGACTCTGATTGATGGTCTGATCCAGTTGAATGCCCTCAGACGACCGCATAATGCCATTTCGCAGCTTACTCAAATTAAAACGATTCAAATCAACCCCGTAATGCATTCGCAGAGTACTCGTGATCAAAACTACGTAGTTGCTAATGTAATCGAGGCAAAAGCAGTAACACAGTAAGTATACCTACTTACTTATTAGCAGACCTGAGGGCCCTGCCAAGATGCACTACGGTAACTAGCGTTTCTATTCGTTTCGTTTACAACCAATGGCATCACTGGCATCAATTGCATCAATTGCATAGGGGGTTAATCGTTTTGATTAAAAAAAAAATTTGGGAAGTTAATTATTTATGTATTTTCAGATGTGGAGGTGTAACGATAAAAAAAATTAGTTTCGTGGACAAGCCTGCTATTTTGCACCAGACGCCCGCTTTGAAAACAGTTCGATTCTTCCCATTTTTCCTTGAGGAAGATGCAGATGTTAGTTTTCAATACCTAATCGTTTATTTCAATTATTTGCGTCTCGTAATGTGCATACATGAAAACCTGTGGTTTGTAACTTACTTTTGTTTTTAGATTATGACAACTTTATATGTATTTATGCAAATAATCGCCGAAAATATAAGTGGGGAAGTAGTAAATATTTTTGACGTAATTTGCTACGATAAGATCAGTCTTCTCGAAAAGCTTAAAAACATCTTGAACAGTCCTCCGGAAATCAAGTACGACATGATACGTATTAATAAAAGCGACCTTTCGGCATTGAAGAAAACGCAGAAACCTGACGTTCTCGTCGTATACGACCTTCTTTCTGACAAACACGTAAGTATAACAAATCTTTAATTTAGGTTTAAAAGGACGCATCATTTTTTAGATGCTGTTGAATAATTTTACAAATGTTGATTAAGCGATTATACCAAAACGACCGGTTTAAATCGAAAAAATCTGGTTCTGGTGGTGCTATTAGTTTTTAATATTTAAATTATATAGCTAACTAGTTTTTTGCCCTCGCTTAGATTCGCATTTAAAGTTTTCTCTAACACCCGTACCAGTTGTTGAAAACCGAATCAAAATCCATTGCGGATATAAATAGGGAGACGGACAGACAGACACACCAAAAGTGACTTGTATACTATGTTTTATATACTATGTAATTAATATAATAACAACTTCAGGTCGATATATATCTACAGACATTGAGCGTCAGACACGTGTCGTGGCAGACAAATTATATTCCTCTTGTGTCTAGCACGGTCAATTTCTGTAGATATAAATCGACCTATGATCATGAATCTTATGTGTTTTAGATGTTCGAAATTCTCTACCAATACCTACCTACAAATACATTCGTTGTGAGCGTTGGAGTGGAAACCAAAGACCTTTATCCAGCTGCTTTGTACCGACCTGTGTGCGCTCGAGGCAAAGGCTCGAAGAGGATCGAACTGGCGTTGTGGAGACCGTCGCAGAGCACTTCCACCACTGCACTGACAGTTCGCAATCCGTTTGAAATCGATTACTTACAGAGCACGTTCTCCACCCTGCCACCACAACATTCTACTCTAGTCCTTACGTGCTATCCACCACCTTTGGGCTTAAAAGACATTGTAAAGCAACAGAGAAAAGTGTGTAATCGCAAAATTAACGTGGCCATGATTAATCATAAGTTAGAAGATGAAAGAGATCTAGATCACCTGCCTAGTTTTGATCTGACTTACAATTTACTGGAAAACGTAAGTATCTTTGGTAGTGTTTATGTGATGAGCACGAGTATTTGTTCCTGAATCTTGGATATTTTCTGTTTCCTCTATATGATTAGGGTAAAGTCACCAGTCGTCAGCTAGAGACCTGTTGTCAGCCTCTGCCTATACTTTGTATGAGTGGGAAGATTACGAAAGATATATTTCCCACTCTTCGCACTCATATAAGGTCGACTACTGGTCTCTGGCTGACCACTGGTAACTTTACCCTATCTAGTACCTATATTACAAGCCTTAAGCTGAGGTTCAGAATAGGTCAATTTGTGTGAGATGGTGCTGGGATATTTTTACCCAACTGCTGTTTTGACCTGGATGTATGTATGGTTCTGTGTTCCCTTGAAAAACTCAACGGATAGCCCGATTCTGACAAGCTATGAGACGTTAGACTCGTTGCGTCGCGGGTATTTTTGAAATGTAAAAATAACTATCGTTATATATCTAGACGACATTGTCGAACAGCTGTTGGATTATGACTTGTATTTATATCTTGTTCTACGACAGGGTGCATGGGGCGGTGATTACTTCTTGCCGCTTCCCAAACCTGGAACCAGCGGCCGGCCCATAGCATTACAAAGCGCTCAAATTGGCAACCTTGATTCGTTGAATTGGGTGGAAATTCCTGAACGTGTCAACAAAGGAGTGGCTGTAACGGTAAAATAGTCAATGAAATTACACAAATGGGTACAGTACAGTTTTCAAAAATATGTAAACACGACTCTGTTGCATGGTAATAAGGGTGTATATACGAGTATATATATATTTCCACTCAGACCGGTCTTGTGCTTTTCGCATCCACCGCGGTCCCGCGATCCTGACGAGGTCGTCACTCCATCTTGTTGGAGGCCTACCTACAGCTCGTCTTCCGGTCCGCGGACGCCACTCCAGAACCTTCTGACCCCATCGGCCATCAGTCCTGCGAGCAATGTGCCCCGCCCACTGCCACTTCAGTTTAGCTATTTTTAGGGCTATGTCGGTAACCTTAGTTAGTTTAGCCTTGGGGGAGGCCTATGTCCAGCAGTGGACGTCATGATGATGATGATGATAAAGATATATATATATATATATATATATATATATATATATATATATATGGACGTGATCGTACCTATAATTTTATCAAAATACCTTTCAACGAACGTATCATGACGCAGAATTTACATTTCATCGAGGCATTATTCCCCGCATCAATAGTTTTTTTTGGTAGTTACAAGTCTTACCTAACCCGGGTAATTAATGTAAGTTTAAGATATCAAAAGCCTCTATTCTAGGCGGTAAAAACAATATCGTCTTTGACCTGTTATGTTATTGTCAAGGATCGGGAAAACGCCCGTCATTTTGAAAACATAACCCTGTTCCGTACAGCAGAGACTTCCTTATGATGAAAAATATTTGAAGGTATTTTACATTTTATTATACTATAATTCATATGTGTTCAGCGACAATATTATTAATTAATAACGCTGGAACTGTTTTGGGGAAAAAAACTCTCGCTAATCAAAAATAACTTAATTTAAAAAAAAGTTTTTACTTGTTTGTCCATAACGACGTGAATTTAGGACCTATTTATGAGTCAAAAAAGTTCGTCTACAGTCTACGGACGTCATTGGGGCATATTTAAATGTTGAAGTAGGGTTACTGTGTGTCTGTTTGTTTGCGTTTTCCCATTACATTATCGCTGAATACATATACATTAATACCTAGTAATATTTTTATTTTACATCAAGGAAGTCTCTGCTGTACGGAACAGGGTTATGTTTTCAAAATGACGGGCGTTTTTCCTATCCTTGGTTATTGTTCTTAACTTGGCCACCATTACTGTCAAGTAAATAAGAGCTTTCAAAACGTTGATAATAAGATAACAGGCAAAAGACGATAAAATAATCATGAATTACAATGTAATTCGATCAAATGATATTTCCATGGTTATTTTTGTGATTATGAAACTGATCACTGTTTCATTCTAGGTACATTATGCGGCTCTAAGCGCCTATGATACTAAACAAGCACGTGCGGAGATACCCGTTAGTAATAAAAATGATGGGTACGGGATGGACTTCAGCGGAATAACAGACAGGTAGCAAATCATGAATAGCCAAGGGTTCCAGGATACAGTATTGATTTTTAAAATACGGCACCCTCCACAGTGGTAACATTAGTTCCCAACGAGTCCTTTCCGGATTCCCGTTCCGTCACATTCTTGATTTGTCGGACTCTTTATTTAAACTGTAAATCATAAAATATGTAATAATGTAATTGAATTAATAAGAATAGTGCCACTCCATGTCTTCCTGTGGAAGTCGTAAGAGGCGACTAAGGGATTAAAGGCTTGTAATATTGTTAAGCGATGGGCTTGCCACCTGTCACTAATATACACTGGTAAACATCTTGGCCTGTTTGTGCAAAATGCGGTTATAGAATTAACAACAAGTTGTTAGAGTTGTCGGTAATTCTGAAGCTCTGCCTACCCCACTCTGGGATGAAGGCGTGACGGTATGTGCATATGAATTAATGAATGCTTAATAAAACATTTGTAAAAATAGCATTTCACACAACACAACGTTCCAACCTTACGGTGCCAAGCCAAATCACCATTAAATTTCAGTTCAGTAGAAGGTTTTAACCACTCCGTTTAAGGTTAGACCGTGTCTTACACCCTGTATATAATTTTTATAACTAGTTTAAACAACTCTAGTATAGTTAAAACGAATAAATGGAACTTATTTGTAATATTTTAGCGGGCACCGTGTATTTGGGGTGGTGCGGAGTGGCGGCCTAAGCTCCCGTGTGACCACGGTAAAGGAGCTGGTGTGGCCAGTTCCTGACCATTGGGACCTTGAGGATGCCGCCACCGTCGCGTTACCGTATCTACAAGCGTTTTACTGCCTGGTTAGTCATCTTCATACATTACTGTTTTTTTGTGATACTAGTTGGTTAGTTTATGACAAAAACAAAAGTCGATACTAAGTATCACGCCGATGACAGCTGAAAAGTAACGTCAATAAAAACCATGCGGGCTCTGAACGAAATGTATTTTCAGTGGATAAATCGCGTTTGCGAGATCGTCGGTGGCCTATTGGCTTAGGTTAGGAGGCTGACTCGAAATCATAAGGTACCGAGTTCAAACCCCGCAGTCACCATGTGCCAATCAGTTTTTCTAACTTAAGTAAATTCCCCGATGCTCTTACGGTTAAGAACAAAAATCGTGATTAAACCTGCACATTCGAACAGCTGAGTGCGAGAGTGTATGCGAGAGAGCTCATCTGTAAGATAAATAAGATCCATCATTTGCGGTTTATCTGTGGAGTGTATTTCCGTTATTAGCGTAGAAAAGGTTGCAAAACTTGATCAACCAGAGGAAAATTTTATAGTGAACTTTCTTGTTATATTCTCCTATATTAGATGACATGATGTATGATTTTAAACATTGTGTTGGTACTCTCTCCTAGGCCATCAAAGCGTCGATACAAGAAGGAATGCGCGTCTTGATTCACGGCGGCGCAGGCGCCCTCGGCCAGGCTGTGATATCGATAGCTCTGAGCATGCGCTGTGAGGTGTTTACGACCGTTAGCGACATCCGTAAAAAGAACTTTTTAAAACAGTTATTCCCTAATCTACAAGGTAAGTACTTACAGTGCTAATAAATATGTGTATTTTTTTTTGGGACCAGCTTTTGTTACTATTTAACTGTACGTTTTCGTGCAAAGTCATTATCTGTTTAACAAGACCAAACTTATAAGTCTCAAAACGGTGGGTCTATGTTAAGCAGAGATCCTGTCGACATCTTCCGAGTCTATCATCAGATCAGCTCTTAGATACCATAATATTGCATTATCATCGGGTCCACATACGTGGTCCAAATTTTAGCCCATTCCATTTACGGGAACTGGTTCAAAATTGGTTTGCAAATTTCGACGAACATACACACGACCAGTGCTAGTTAAATAAAAGTTTTTAAAAATAGGTATTTACGCAGCACGGTTAACTATTTTGTTATTTATGTTTTAGGAAGTCATATTGGAAATTCCCGAGATGTTACATTCAGTGACATGGTATTGGGTATCACAAATGGAGCAGGGTGTGATATCATTATCAACAATTTGCAAGGAGAGCTTAAACACGTACGTAAAAACACAGGGCTCGGAAGCCGTTTCAAGAAGCGGTTAATATCGTTTTTAAAACTGGTATATTTTTATGAAAAGAACGGTTCAAAAAAACGAAACTATTTCGGTCACAGATAAAAGAAGAACGATATTGAAGTACTGGTTAGAAGAAGCAAGAATGATCTAACCAGCCAGCTACACGGTCAAATTCGAGTGACATAATTTAATGTAGAAACACTGAAATCGCAGCTAGTGTAGAAGAGAGATCACATGTCACTCTATCTATATTTACATATACATATATTGTAGTCAAATTCAAATTAACCGTTTAATTCTCTCAACATAACGAAATTGTGAAAAACCGATTTTTACTAACCGGTAACATCAACCCATACCGTAATCGATTCAGGTTTGGAGTCAATAATCGTAAACGGTTTCCAAGCCCTATTCAAAAATCACTTCAATTATGATTATCAGTAAAGATGTCTTCATATTTTCTCCAAAGTTTCTTGAGTTTTAAAATTATTTAAGTGAAAATAACAGTTCAACTAGTAATCATATTTTGTTTATTCTGAGATGATGCCATTGACAGCCGTGTTTCGTAATTTCAATTACTTGCTATAAAGCGCGATGATCATAAAAACAACGGATGGCTAAACGTACAACAATTAAAGAAACAGTAAAAGAAATGCAAATAAATACGTTGTATTACACATATATTAAATATAAACAAACGAATATACACATGTTAATATAAGCTATCACAGGCATAATCTTAGAATAATCAGAGTATAGTTGTTTTACTGCCACGTTACGCACCCTGCATACAAATAGTGGTGATATGGTAGTGATATAATATTTAACAATAATTGCTTTTCCATAGGCCTCGCTAAGTTGCTGCGCTGCGTATGGAGTTACACTGGATATCAGTCAAATTCACATGAGGGATGACTTTTCCTATGGAATGTATAACATGACTAAAGCAAGGTCATACATACCGATTGACTTTTCATTAATTACGGAGGGCAGGAACCTTGAAGAATTGCAGGTATGTATATAAAACGATACTGCAGATAATCTTAAAGTTTAATAGTGAGTTGCTAATATTATAGACACAAAAGACTAGGTGGTCAGAACAAATCTGGGTACGATCCCGCAAATGATTAATTCTAGGTTTACAGGATGGATGGCAACCAAATGCCAATTGTGTTGGTACGTCCACGTACAGTGCTGTGGTCGCGTTATAAAAGAAGATTAAGGGAAATTGCTGAATGTTGTTAAACGTAAAAACACGATTAGCCTTTTTCGCATGTTTTTGGTAGCATCCTCAAAACCCTACGATCTTTAACAATGGGTTTGATTCAATACTTCAGTATTTATTACTTTATAATCCTGGTAAACCACTTTTTCATAAATGTTGTGGTTTTACAGATAACACAATTATATGACTTTGTCACTGCCATAAACACGAGGAAAAATTCTTGCGTAGGCGTGGCTGCTGCCATCATCATCATCATCATCATCATCATCGTCACCACCATCATCATTATCATCATCATCACCATCATCACCATCACCACCATCATCATCATCCTCATCATCATCGTCATCATCACCATCATTATCATCATCATCATCACCATCATTATCATCAACATCATCATCATCATCATCATCGTAGTCATCATGATCGTCATCATCATACTAAACGCCGACGCTCCAGGGGCTAAGCTCGCTGCTTGCTATGTTCCAGAAATTGCGGTTACTGTTGGCTGAGGGTATCGTTAGCGGGAGCGTGCGGCCGCTGTCGCGCGTTACGTACGCCCCGCACGAAGCGTCGCGCGCGTTCCGGCTGCTAGCCGCGAGTAATCACCGCGGCCGCGTGCTGCTGCGCATGGACCACGCTAGCCTGGCGTCTCTCGCACAACCGAGGTATTAAGTATAGTCAGTTAGTTACTATAGTGAATGCGAGTATTTGCTCCTGCGTCTTGGCTTGGGTGTCGAGTATACTAACTCGATAGAAGGTAGTTTTTTGTATGGCGATTGGGATCAGCGCCTCACTGTCTCAATAAAGTACTGGAATTTCCTAACACGTTGACTTTCGTATAGTCATCGAATAGTAAAGGGCAGTACGTAGGTACACGTGTAAAATATATAGCAACGTAAGTCTATTTTAGGGGTTCGTGCTATGAATATTGTCTATATTGGTGCAAACATGTCTTTGTAATATATGTCATTGAAGTTTTCAAAGAGCGATTCGGAAACGTGATGTATGTTTGATATGTTCGTGCTAGAGCTACATGGACCCTTTGTGTATATCACGAACTCATAAAAGTCATTCGATGTTTCTAAATACTTTCCAGTGGTGTATTTATAATAATAATTATTATTATTATTTGAATAAAAAAAAAGAAAAGAAAGTAAATTGGCCACATCAGGGCTCTTTTACACGTTCTCTCCTAACATCTGAGGCAATAGCCAATACAATTTAAACCATACTAACTTTGGTTTTTAAATACAAAATGAATGGCATGACATTTTCGTGCGTTGCGATAAACCACGTGGCCAATTGTCATCCCATACAGATAGAAAAGAAAAACTTAATACTCAATACTTAATTATTTATTGCATTCCACAAAGTATACATAGGTGGTACTTAAATTAACTTAAAAGTTATAAGATTATTATGGACGCTGTAGGGCACAGCAACTTATAAACTATAGTGGCCGGCCGTTAAGAAGTCAATCCTGACAGCTGTCATCGCAGTACAATTTATAACCTATTCTTGGGTTTGAGGTTATAATTTGTACTGGAACGACAGGTGTCAGGGTTGACTTGTTATCGGCGGGGCACTATAGTGAGAGCGCCTATTGGCTAAGAGTAGTTTATTCTATACTTACATATCTATTGACATAATAACTTATCATCCAAGAATTCGGTTATTGAATCATAGCATTTTTCTATCATTAAATGTTTCAGTGTGTTTACAGCTATTTTCTATTTTTATATTTTGTAAGGTACTTGGCAATTTGTAATTTTTAATGATCATGACCTGCGTGCTATCCGAGTGAAGTTTTAATTTTGATTGGGATTCTACCTGGTCTAGTCTATTTTTGTCTTAAAGTGAGTGCTAATGGTAGGTATTGTCGATTTTTGAAGAAGTTTGGGTACTAACATACAAATTTGCAAATTTCAATTATGTATGGACACGGTAAGGTTGCAGCTGTCTGTGTTTTCAATATCAACAAGGAGACGGATAAGCTTTTTCTGTAGTGTAAAAAGGGCTTGTGCTATTTCCCCACGGAATTATGCCGTTGGAATACCAAGAGTGCGTAAACGTATTTGTTTAATTTCATGTAGGACATAAACGAACTTAGATAATTTAGATTTAATTTTCTTTACATGTTATTTCCAGTTTATGTGCTTATCTATGACTAGTCCAAGCAGTGAGAAATCCGATACGGTTTCTATTTGTATACTATTTTAGTGGAAATTCATATTTACAGGAGATTTTTCTTACGGATGAAAAGACATTATTTTTGTCTCGGTATAAACTTTTGTAGCGTTTGAATCTTGGCTGTGCCTCTGTCGTTCCGTGTATAGAGCTCCTAAAATCGAAAAAACTTGTTTGCATAACGTATTATTGACCCATTAAAATTTATTAATTAATTAATTACTTCCTAAAGTATTGAACGTAGAGTAAAAATTGATATGACCAAAGTTGTAGCAAACTTTATGTAGAAACTTTTGTCAGTAGTAATAATGCCATTTGTACAGATATTCGAGATATGAGAAAAAAACAGAAAAAAGGTACCTTTAACTCCTTACACCCTCAGCACGCCCCCTTTTATCATGTTCATCTGGATACCGCATGGTATAACTGTACCCATTTTCAAAACTACACGAATTATTTCCCCTAATTGCGCATATTCGGCTTAATTTGAACGGATTATATACCTTCCAGACTGGCGTGCTCGGGAGACTCGCTACAGTTGCTGATATGCGACGAAGAAGTGTTGAGCCTCCAGCTGGTAGACAGACTAATCAATCGCGGGGCCAAAAGATTCCGTCTGTATTTCCCGAAGTCTTCAGCTTATTTGAACATCAAAAAAGCGTAAGGATTTTATGTTATTTCACACGCCTATCCCGTCGTTCAAATGAATATTACACTGTTGCGTCAATGTATTTAAAATTAAGTTGTGGGGCGGCACGTCATGGAATGAAAACCACTTCGTCGTTTAAAGTGAAAGTCTTGAAATATCAAGTGCTTAAATTATTAATGTTTTAGGTAAAAATCTTGAAACGTCATTGTCGTGTAATGTCAAGGTCTTACAACGTCAAGGTCTTACAACGTCAAGGTCGTACAACGTCAACGTCTCACAACGTCAACGTCTTACAACGTCAAGGTCGTAAAACGTCAAGGTTTTACAACGTCAACGTCTTACAACGCCAGGTCGTACAACGTCAATGTCTCACTACGTCAACGTCTTACAACGTCAAGGTCGTAAAACGTCAAGGTCTTATAACGTCAACGTCTTACAACGTCAAGGTCGTACAACGTCAACGTCTCGCAAAGTCAACGTCTTACAACGTCAAGGTCGTAAAACGTCAAGGTCTTACAACGTCAAGCTTACTACTCTGGTATTATACGATCTAGGCAGCTTGACATTTCAAAACTTTGACTTTAAAAGATGATGGTGTTTGACATATTACTAGTATGACATTCTGCGGTCTAGGCAGCTTGAAATTTGAATAATTTGACTTTAAACGCCGAAGCGATGAAAACAAAGCACCTAGACTCGCCAGCAAAAAAATTACATACTATTTAAATGCCGAATTCCTTACGTAGATGTAGTAACTACCAGCCCAATGAAACCCTGACTCACCATTGACCGGTGTCACAATGACATTATCAAACGATTTGTTTGACACTTCTTGCTTGAATCATAACGTCACTGCGACACAATCCTGTAGTGGGTCAGGGATACCTTTTAATATCTGCGGCGAGTTTAGGATGAATAGCAATAAAACCATCTCCCAATTCATTATGACCCGTATTACAAACATTATTGCTAATAATATTGTTTTTTTAGTGCTTGGCTGTATAGAGGCGTAAAAGTTGATACTACTTATGGTGGAACTTGGGATAAAGAAAAACTCACGCAATTCTTGTACGACAGCAAGCAAGCTGGAGTTGTCGAGTCGCTCTTCTTTATCATAAGAGACTACGAGCATAAAAGTATGAAAAAAACCACTTTACAGTCCTTAGACATTGCATCGAGGGAACTGTTTAATTTGCTAAAGTAAGTAATTTGCCTACGTTACATTTACAAGTACGCAATTCATAAATCTGTCATTAAAAATTGTGCAGAGGCTATATTCTTCAGTCTTTACACCTATTGCCATCGTATTGTAATTAACTCCTTGCCACTTAATAGATGAGAAGGGACATACTGCCATTCTAAATAAAAAGGACACATGCGCAATTTGATAGTCAAAGGAAATTTAACTCTAAGAAATAAGGTCACTTATACATACGCGGTTCTATGAGACATAGGCCCTTTTTCTAAGGATAATATCTAAGTAATGATATCTTAACGGCGTGTTTTTCTAGACACTTCACTGTTATAAGTGAAAATCATTTTTTCGGACGAGATATTTGCTACGATCGATCGCTCTCTGGACTCCCGTCGATTTCACTGCAGTTGAAAAACTTGGAAAAGGTAATACTAATAACTTTACATTTTACTTTTTTGGTTAATAAGTATCAATAACATACGTATTTTATCTCCTTAGTTTGACGAGCTTGGTTACAACAGTGACCAATTGTCCACTGTCACCATGAAATGGCCAAGCGCTCTGGAAATAATTGAACAGGCCCTTTGTAGCAAAGAAGCAGTAGTATTTGGCTATGCACAAGCGATGCAAAGCCGAACTTTGATCGAAGAGATTGGTCTTATACCAGGTAATTAAAAAAAAACTAATTGAGGTTGGTATTTTATTTGTATTTTGAAGCTTGTGTCGATGGAGTAATCGTGAAATACACCGGTTTTCTTTCAACTGCTTGACATTCTGGTACGACACAATTAAGGTCCTTCTCTTTTATTTGCTTGAAGAATTAGGTACCTTAGGTCTTTTTTCTTGAGTAATCAAAGTTTTTATACTGTGAATAACATGTAAATCTAAAAGTTTACTTAAAAAATACAAGTAAGTACCTATACATTTTACATATATCCACTACACAGCTTTCGTCAGATACAATAACTGCGACACTTTCCATAAACTATAAAATCTGAGGTCCTAGTGAAAAAGGTTATAAGTCATCTGAAGATCAAGTGAAAAAGGGTATAAATAAGTCTAGTACACTCTGTTTGTGTATATACCCTTTTTTATTATGAGTTAAGTGGACTTATACCCTTTTTCACTAGGTCCCCAGAAATATATATTCTTAGGTGAAAATCCACAACAAGCTGCGTGATATATGTACCTACAATGGCACACTACGTTGTCTTTTCCACCCTCTCCGTCCTTTTATATTTCTTCCTAGATGTTTTAAAAAGGCCGTGTCGTATCAACAGTTGTCCAATGATAATTTCTCTTCTACTTTCTATTATTGCCAGCAAATTCCTCTTTACATTACCTGCCACGACGAAAATTTAAGGATAAACAATAAGGTCCCTTCCAAGACACTTGGTAGACCGTTGGCTTCTAATTGACTTAATATTTTTACAAGATTGCAGAAGAAGGGGAGGGAAAGATTGTTTTTTGTTACACGTATTATAATAACCCTAATGAAGTATTATTCTGTATAAGGTGTCAGCATCACCAGCGCGACGGATCCAAGATCGACTCTAGAACAAGCCGGCGTTGACCAGAGTCGAGCGCAAGAGTTGTGTTACTTGATTCAAGAGAAGTTCGATGTCGTACTGTCGAAGGAAACACTTCCTCAGATGACAATAGCTCAGTATGTATTGTGTATAATATCTACTTAATTCTAAATAAAAAGTATTGACTAAGAGTGGTGCAAAGCGCTGAATATTTTGCAAGGGAACTTATAAAAAAAAGACGAGCTTAATAAATTTAATTCCAAATTCGAAAAATTACTTGGAGTTAGCCCATTGTTTTATCGAATATCATTTCATCGATTGTATCAGTTCTTAGAATTTAATTTCATCGAACGGTATCTTCTGCCGAAACCATGATGTTTTCAGGATATCTTAAACATTTATAACGTACCTACCTAAGTTTGTGAATACCAACAAAATTACTCATGCGATGAGAAATTACTTCCGATGAAATGAAAATTCTGCGTAATGATAGACGTTGAAAGGTGTTTCAATAAACTAACTTAACGTAACTTTTATACCAAGTTGATAAATCATTCCTTATTATCGTATTGTCTATGTAAAGTTTTAAGTCAAACAGACAATTGAAAATGAGCAAAAACTAGGTTTAAAAAACCATTACACATCAATTTATCGACATTTTTAATATATTTTTAGTACTTGCGTTGTACTAATTACTTGTTTAATTTATCTAGACTGAATAAACTCCAAGAACGATTCAGCAGTACCCCCAAAGAAGACTCCGGTGTAAAAGCATATTTCCAAACGATCCATGAGGATGAAATCGTTGCTTCTACGGAACTAGTGCTTATGCATACTCTTGGAAGCAGTTCAGATATGGTAAAATTGAATATATTATTTGTTGAAATACATTTACTGAAACTAAATACGCAACGATAAACTTACTGATATAGAAAAACAAACTTAAATACTTAGAAAACACCTAAGACTACGGCCACTTAGCGACATCTAGCGACAACTTGCAATAACCAACTTGACAGCGCCACCAGTGTGACAGCGCATCTAAGTACCAATTTCACCACACGATGTTAACTACTTAACGGACGATTAGAGCGTTAACAGGAGCGAAGGAAGTTTCCCCAGTTAGTTGAAATAAAGTATACAACTTCCAACTTCATCCCAATGGACTCCGGTCCCCAGGCATTGCACTCGCCTGAAGAGAGATCTCTCTATTGTCCTCTCTTCATACACTACTACTACTCACGTTTATCACACAAATATTTCCCCAAACCGGGAGCCTCACCCAGTTCTGTTGTATTCGTAGGCAGGGTCACAAACAACTATACTTACCTCATCGTCAAGTCATAATTATCATCATTAGGTATGTCTCCTAAAACTTGTCACTGCTGAGTACTTGATATGGGTAACTTTTGGCAATATTCTAAACCAGAGGACGTATGAAATGAGTTTCCAGTTATTCCTTATTTTGTACTCTTTGAGGTTGAATTTATTGACAGTCAGTCAGGCTGCCTGTCTCTAAAGACATTTATTATAAGCCCCTGTCCGCGATTTCGCCTGCGTAGAATTAGTTATTTAGCCATCCCATGTTCATCATCATCATGTCAGCCGAGAGACGCCCACTGCTGGACATAGGCTCCTATGGCATCTCATGTTGGATTTCGATCATTCCCTCCAGAACTTAAAAATTGTCGGAATTGGAAAGTACCTTATTTGTTAATTCAGGGTACGTATGTGTAGGAGTAATAAACTAACACACACTTAAAGTTTCACATCTTTCCTTGCTAATATTATAAACGCGAAAGTTGCAATGGCTGGACGGAATTGGATGAAATTTGTAATGGAGATAGCTTATACACTGGATTAAACTACATTTTTCCCGGAAAGTTTGAAAGTTCCCGAGGGAATAACGATAATCGAAAGCTACGCGGACGAAGTCATGGGCAGAAGTTAGTTTATAATATTAGTGACATAATAGAGAGAATGCTTTTTTATTTCAGCGTCCCGACGAATTCGATATGACGCAGACATACTTGTGTATAATACCTGGAGTGGAAGGCAACCATGAGCGCTTCGGTATCTTGTGCGAGAGGCTGAAACTGCCGGCTCTGGTGCTGCAGCCGAGCAGCGACCTCGTATTTGACAGCGTTCAGGACATGGCGCAAAGACTTGTCAATGTAAATAGTTTTCTATTTCAACTAATACCTATAACGGTCAAATTTATAGATGTACACATCACTTGAATACATATTTTCAGGTTATGATGGATAGTTTGAGGAACAGAAAGAGCTTCTATTTACTGGGATATGAGCTGGGCGTCCTAGTTGCTTTGGAAATGGCTGCTATTTTAGAAAACTACGGTGGGTATTCGTTGTAATTATATTACTTAGCATCTTATTTTGTTGGGCTTATTGTTCAAGTTGTTTTCTTTACAGGATTAATCGGTACCGTATTCTGCCTCGGCGGAACTTCTAAAGACATCCATACGTGGCTGGAGATGGGCCTGGGTGAATTTTCAGAAGAAACACTCCAAAACGCGTTATTGCAACATCTGACTACTTTACTGGGGTATAAAGATCAAAATCTTATGGAAACTCTTGAAAAGGCAACAAACCTGGATGAAAAAATTGAAATATGCGTCAATAGGAGCCGTGAACAAGTTAATTACACTTCTCAATTCGCCAGATGTTATTTGAGAGCTGCTTTTAACCGGATGCAACTAGTTCGTACCCACAAATCCCAGGCGCAATCATTGCGCTCGAAAATTGTTGTTATGCGTGCGGAGTTACCTCGTGCACTCAAACAAGACTCAATGGCTGGGTTTTCGGAACAACCAATAAATGTCCACGAATTGCGTGCTAGCCTGGTACAAGCGCCTCAGAACCTGCAGTGTTCGACCATTATAAATAAATATATAGACCCCGAATTACTGGAAAAGTTCAAAAACAAGAATCTTTGCGATACCTATTCACCCAAGGATTATATAGTCGTGAGTTAGTTGCCATGTATTAAAATAAAAGGCACTTCGAATATGTTTTCAAATATGTTTTTATAAAGCAAAGGGCAAAAATAAAGTTTTATCGGAAGTGTGTTTTTCATTGTATCCCGTAACCTACAAACGCATCATACTGATTTCTACTCCGCGTATACATTTATCTACACTAATATTATAAAGAGGAAAGACTTGTATTTTTGTATGTTTTTTGCAACGAATAAACTCAAAATTACTTAACCGATTTCAAAAATTCTTTCACCATTAGAATGCTACATTATGCTTGAGTAACATATGCTACTTTTTAACCCGGAACAATGAACGGTCCCCGTGGGTTGACAAAAATACGAATTCTACGCTGATGAAATAGCTGGATAGAAGGTAGTATCATGACTAAAGGAAGCCTATTGAAACTACTCCTAGGCTTCGTAATTTTTACTATTACAAATCTAAAACGGAACTTAATGCGTAAAAAATATTTACCCTAACGTTTCGATCGTGTTGCAACGGTCGCGGTCACGAATCGATAAAGTTCGATTACGTTTGTTCTGTTACGCAATCAGTTTATGAAGATAACCTTTATTAACATAACAACACAGTACAAATTGAATTGTCTTGTTTATGTATACATCCTATTACACACATCAAAATGTGTAAGGATCAGAAATAAATATAGTATTTTGATATATTTCAGCTTTAGCTTTAGGAATAAAGAAGCTCACAAACATAAACATACATAAACTGTGAAAATATTACTCTCCTTTTTAGGGCCGTCGTATTAAAACCATCAGAAATGTTAGTTTTGATAATAAGTATAAATATTATGTCAAAGGTGGCCAAGACAAGGAAAGTGATCAGCGGCAGGTTGAGTGCTCGATGGTCAGACGATCTGATTGGGTTATCGAGAAAAAGATAGATGAGGCTATTGAAGGCTAGGATAAGAGAACTAGCGTTTCTATTCATTTCGTTGTTAAACCAATCGCGTCAGTGGTAGATGATGTGATACGAAGAGTCCCGTGATCTATCAATGACACAATTGGTTTAAAAACAACTATGATAATCTGTTTCATCTTGGATGATTCCTTTACAGCCGTATTTAGTAATTTGAATCACTACTATACTCGCTTGCGAGATACTTAAAATAAGCGATTAATTATTAAACTCCCTTATATTTATGTAAAGTTAAAGAAACAAGTGCAATACGTGTTTATATGACCTGGCACAGGAATAATCTTAGATGAAACCGCGTAGATAGCGTAATGCATCTTGGCTCTGGCCTCTGGGCAGCTTTAATACTGCCCTCCTAAGCCAATAAGCAGTATCCCAAATTCAACAGCCAAAGCAGTTTTAATTCTATTCGGTTAGTAATAAGGTTGATATTGCTACGGGAGTTTTACCTGACATACTGCCTATTGGCTTAGGACGGCAGAATAGGTAGTGCTAGAGAGAGGAAGAGAATGCCTTGCTAGGTCGAAGTGGGTTGTATAACTTCAACCCACACAAGGCCAACCTAAAATGTCTAAAATGTCTTCAGTTTGGAAACAGCAATAGCATGCATTTATCCGCACCGAAATGAGATTCCGATAACAAAAACTCTATGAAACGTACCTACTAAGTAATTTGAAGTTTAAATTATGTAGCGAGTAACAATTAAATCGTCACCTTTCAATTAAACTTTTACTGTATTTTAAGTACCTACCTATACGGGTTCACGTTTTCGTCTACTACTTAATTCAATACGACTATAAATTCGGTTCATTTTCGGGGTCGCGGGACCGGAGGAAGGTACAGTTTTTTGTTACTAACAAAATACTGTCGAAATACGTTGGAAAATATGGTGCCGACACCACAGGAGCCTGCCGAGGGTGGTGAGGTCGCCAGCCCCTCCCCGAACGGCCAGAGGGTGGTGATCTCCGGTATCTCTGGCATCTACCCCCAGTTACACCATATCAAAGAGCTCTCAGATACGCTCTATAATAAGGTAAGCTTTATTAATGAGATAGTGATTCTTTTGAGGCAGTAATGATCGATGTGAGATGACAGGATGTTGGAACTGAACAAACATAATGGAAATAATAGAGGTATTCATTATAACCAATTCTTAATTTTATTAGGTACGTTGTACGTACCTTAGCAACAGTGCGACATCAATTTGAGAGGCCATCTTGCTTCATGACCACTGTGTAATACAGATAAAATTTTGGGATCACGTTCAAGTTTGTTGCCAAAAGTTAGGAAAAAAATCACACAAAATATACATAAAAAGTACATGTGATTTACGATAGGAAGGTGATCTGTAACTTGCGGTATCACTCTAACCTATCACTCTAACCAAAGGATCAAGCGTTTGACTGAAACTGGTCTGTTTTTTCCCTCTTTTAATTATATTTTTTGTCCGTGTGTTATTGTTGCGAATAAATGTTTCTTTCTTTCTTTCAAACGACGGCAACGAGATTTTTTCGGAAATATAAATATATAGAGTCTTGTACTATTTCCTAACAAGAGGACGACCGCGACTTCGTACGCGTTGAATTACTTCGTTTCCTACTAAGTTTTCGACCTTTAAACCATGTGAAGGTGAGGTGGTGTCAATCGGCCATTGCCGCAGAACTATAATCTACGAAATCAAAATGCAAGAGGAAGTTTATAAGCGGCTCCGTCCAAGTAAACGTCGTATGTCTCTGTCAAATTTTTGTCTGTTCCTGGACTATAATAATATTATCTCTGTACCTAATTGTTAACGCGTAACTAACAAACACATTTTTACATTTATAATATGAGTAAGGAATTCAGGGTAAATAACATAGTAGATGAGGCCGTAGACAAGATGTGTACGAGTATATGATTGACTCAAGTTGTCAGACGGTCGCATCGAGCGCCTACGTCAATCCCATAAATTTTGTCAGCTTTCGAATATCGTTTACGTTATCGTTGAGCAACTTGTCTAGCCTCAGGGTATGCTAACTTAATTATAGATTTAGTTATGTTATGTGTGACCAAAAGAGGACGCTTCAGACCACATGCTATACCTACTATACTCTGATTATTCGAAGTATTTCGTAATTTCAATCTGTTACTATACCTACTCACAAGCGATGTTTAAAAATGGGCGAATAATTATTTAAATTCCTGAGCGGCGTCACTAGCTTTGTACCGATGTAGTATTTATGTAAAATAAATAATAATAATAATAATAATCATTTATTTGCAAGAATATGGTCTTTACAGTTGGTGTTAACATAACAATGAGTAAGTACAGCATAATTCTACCGACAATACGGCGAGCAAATGTTAGTTTCATTTTTGCTTAATAATAATATGAACTATAGTTAGGTATTTTCTATTTCAGTCATGTTCGAAATTATACGGACTGACATAAAATTGCAGTTTAATGTTTTAGTATCTTACGAACCTACAGGAGCTGGTTTTAAGGAAATCTTTTACAGTATAGAAACATTTTTCAGCCAGCCAAGAACCTATTACAAGTAACCTATTACAAAAATGATGCAACTGTAAGTCACTTATTTCTTTTGGTATCGCATTAAATATCAAAGAAATAAGTGTATCAAGTGTTTATATGAGTTGTCACAGGCATCATCTTAGAATCATCAGAGTATAGTCTTACGATATGTCTCTCATCGTCTAACTTTCCATACGTTTTGTCCAGGGGAATCCGTTGGCAGAACCGAATCCTCGTTGGATCTATGACAACCCGGAGGTGCCGCCGTACGTTGGCGTGATCCCTGACTTGGATAAGTTCGATGCCCAGTTCTTCAAAGTCCACTACCGCCTCTGCTGCAGCATGGACACGATGGCACGTAAAGTTTTGGAGCAATCGTATCAAGCTATTTATGATGCAGGTAATAAAATTGATATAACGTTATTTTTTCGGTTTTTATATTGCGTCACTCGGCTAGAATTTACCGCTTTCACAAATGTCAGAAAAACATTCGTTTTCGTTAAAGTCGAGAAATAGGCACTATGAAATAACAATTAAATAAATTTGACAATAATTACAATCATATATTTGGTTTAGTTTGACACTAGCCCGTACCGTAGTATAAATTGAAAAGTAATTCGTCTCCGGCACTCTAGGAGTTTCTATTACCTATTGCCACTAGAGCATATTTTTTTTGCCCAAACGCCATTTCTGGTGCCGTCATATTGCCATATTGCAAGACAGCTGAACCAATTTAATTTTATTGGTCTTTTCTTAAAGAGTATTTCTTTCATAGCTCCTGTCATGGTAATTAATTAAATACATATACTTTTCGTATTAAATCGTTGTCAAATACTTTTTGAGTATAATTTGAGATATCAGTTGATCACCAAACACCATCTTTGACATTGTTCATGCACGTCACCATGGTAACAACAATGCTATAATAAATATAAAAAACTGTTATTGCCATGGCGACGTACATTATAGAACTGTTTTCGCTAAAGGTGGTATTTTAATACCGTTAACGATATCAATAAAAGTATTGGGCATCAGTGCGGGAGACTGTATTGTTTTTGGACGGTTCGACCCATAAAAAGTACTAGTTATTAGCTGCTTGATGTAATATGGCTAAAGTATGTTATTAAGAAGTTTGTTATAATTCAACAGGCGTTAATCCTGAACATCTCTCCGGGAAGAAAATCGGTGTCTACATTGGAAGTTGCCTGTCGGAAACAGAGAAGGCTACATTTTACGTCGCAACCAGCGGGAACGGTTTCGGTATAGCAGGGTAATTAACGACTTTGTTTATTGTGCTTGGTTGACGTTAAGGTATAATTGACAACGGTTTTTTTAAAGGTTTAGTTCATCTCGAAAGCATAATATGTTTTTGTTAAAATTTAATTGATTATTATAACAAAATATTGAATATTAACGATGTTGGCTACGCCCGCTTTGGAGTATTGCTCGGAATGACGTAATTTTGTTTGTAACGTTCCGTAGCACTACCTGTGACGTAGAAAAGACCACGTGCCATTTAAGCTCTTTTCCACTAGCAGAAAGTTTATTTAGGTTTTTGTTAGTAAATAAAGGACAACAATAAAAAAAAGGTACTTTTGAGACGAACCTAGTACCTAATAAGCATGATCTTTTTCAGAATACCTTTAAAAAAAGTTCTTGTTGTCAATTGTCGTTATTGTAGTATTTTTAATTTGGTTTCAACGGTGCAAAAAAGGGTCGCGTACACAACTTTGTAAAGCATTAAACGTTCGATTTTCTTGATTAAAAAGTTAAAATACGCTATCAAAACATTTTCTTTTTCAATTTAGATGCAACAAGTCTATGTTTGCCAATCGGATCTCTTACTGGCTGAACGCGAAGGGTCCGTCGCAAGCCATCGACGCGGCTTGCTGCAGTTCCACCGTGGCGCTGGAGCAGGCCTACCTGGCCATGAGTCGAGGGGACTGCGAGGCCGCCATCGTCGGCGGATCCAACGTGTGTCTACATCCTCAGACTTCTTTCCATTACGGAAGGTCAGTCTTGTCGCCCTATTTACTTTATAGGGAGCCTTTCAAAGTTTGCCATAGAAGTCAGTCATAATATAGAGACACGTTTATTTGGATTTTGTTTAATAATGTTTCGTTATTACAGAACCATTCCATTGTGTAAGGACGGTAAAACTAAATCGTACGACCAAAACGCCGATGGATGCGTTAGATCGGAAGCCATTAACGTGTTGTTTTTACAAAAAGCGTCAGATGCTCTGAGGTAAACAATATGTTTTTTTACAATTTTCTACTTTGAACAAGAACTCAGTAACCAGCAAACTGAACCGTTTTTTCTGTTCCATTGTTACAGGATATACGCTGATGTTGTTCATGTGAAAAACTCCTTTGTTTCATTGGAACAAAGTGAAACTGGCCAAAAATATGGCTTCAGTCGTAATTTAGACGCTACGACACGTTTTCTCAGGAATTTTTACGACGAAGCGAAAGTCTCGCCGAATGAAGTCGAGTACATTGAGGGTGTGGGGGCAGGTAAGAGAACTTCAAATTAGTTTATCCTAATTAAGCCTGCACTTTCAGACACCGGTCCCACCAAGGGCGAGGAAGCGATTAGACATCGGCGATTTTCTCGACCAAGAAAAAAAACAAAAGATAAACGTTTCCTGTCAGTAAAAAAGACACGTATATTAATAGTTGATCGCTGGCTGTTCACACTGCCGGCGAGAACTCTTACCACTAGTTTGACGAAATATAAAATATAGATCCCGTGTCACGAAAAGAGACACAAATATTATCAGTTCATCGCTCGCCGTACTCGCTTTCCGCTCATCGTCGGCAGTGGGACCAGTGCTATATCCTCGTGAGACCTGCCCCCTATTCCACCATCTTGACTATAAAGGTGACATTTTGGTGTACATCGAGCAGCTTATATGAATCCCGGTGATGTGAAAACTTGTCATCTCTGCAATGTACACCCAATTGTCTCTTGTCACCTTTCATTGTCAGGATGGTGAAAAAGGGGGCCGGTGTCGCATAGGAGGTACAAATCAAGGAAATTTAATTTTTACTTTATTCTAATGAGTGTAAAGTTCAGTTTAATTTGTTCAAAATTCAAAATTGCATTTAAGACCCAACGTAAATGAACTTTATTTCCTTGCTGGTATAATTATATTCCCACTCACAAAAAAAACCCTGTTTGTGGTTCTGATTAACTATAACAAATAGTAACAAAAACAAACACAAATACACATTGGTACGGTCGGCGAAGAAAGTGGTCTACCAGTTTTGACAGAAGTTTCTGTGACATCTAATTATCGCTAAGGTTGTCACTTGTCAATATTATTGCAAGGGAAAATCAAACTTGTTGTATGACCACATTTTTGCCGACTGTACATAATTAAAAATTGGCGTCAGTTTATATTTATGGTGATATTAAATATTATTGTTTTTTTTACAGCCGAAGCAGAGGCGGATAAAGCAGAGTTGGATGCGTATGACAAAGTGTTCTGTTCAAATCGTACTGAGCCGCTTCCTGTTGGCAGCGTGATGTCTAACATCGGGTACTGCGAGGCGGCTTCCGGAATTAGTGCAATCACCAAGGCATGTATTTAGAGCATTTTAACAGATTTATTTTGACGACGCGTCAGCGAGGTTAATATTATAGTGACCCTGCCTACGAAGCTAGCGGTCCCGGTTTCAAATCCCGTAAATGGCAGATGCTGGATGTCGTGCAGGAAAAAAAAAATCGCGTTAAAAAACTAGTCATCTGTGAAGAAATTGTTATTCTTTGTAAAGTAGTTTACCTGACTGTATCGTGCTATCGTGCAGGAAAAAATATTTCACGTTAACAAACCAGTTATCTGGGAAGAACATTTCTTATTTCTTGGCTGCTGGTTAGCCAACTTGGTTATCTGCGAGGAACAAATGGATATTTGTGTGATGAGCGCGCGCATTTGTTCCTGTCTTAGATGTTTGCTTGTTATTAACGGACTTAAAAAAAAGTAGGAGGTTCTCAATTCGTCGGGATCTTTTTTTTAATATATTTTGCGGGTGGTAGGACCTTGTGCAGGGTCCGTCCGGATCGCTACCACCATCTTATCCATTAACCTACCGCCAAACAGCAGTGTTCGCATTGTTGTGTTCCGGTTTGGGGATAAGACAGCCGGTGTAATGACTAGCATAGAGGCATTCCATCTTAGTCCTCAGGGTAGGCAACGCATTTGCAGTCTTAGGCTTGCAGTCTTGTGAATGCGAATGTCTATGGGTCACAGTTTCCACTAACCATCAGGTGGCCTGTGTGCTCGTTTGCCTTCTCGGTGCCATAAAAAAAAAAAAAAAAAATATGTTCCCCGATTACTCGGAGACCACTGGACCGATTTGAAAATATTTTTCGTTGTTTGAATGGGTATACTGTCCAGTTGGTCCCATTGTCAACATGTCAGGATCTGATGATGGGATCTTGGATAAATCAAGGGAACTCGCGATTTCGGTGCTTTTCACTGTAATTCGAGCATTTGCTTTTGAAAAGTACAATATGGTGAAGTGGAACTGATGATGAAGACCCCAGATGGCCACCGGAACTCCTTAACGGTACCTATTTGAAGTGTGGCGATAAGATATCTCGATTAAGATATATGAGCGACTATGAGGGAGCACATGTAGGTTTAAATATGCCTATGACATTGGTCATTTGGTGTGAGATTGTTCCGATTCCGAATTTCTATAACTAATACATACATATATATTTATGAATTTCAACCTTCCATCAAGACAGTTCTTCAAATTAAATATTAGTTAATAGCTTTAGATTATAATAAAAACATAGAGTATATTATTATTTATTAAATGATAGTTTGTATAAATTTCAAAATCCAGGCTAGAGATTGTTATGGACAGAGATAGGTAATAAGGTCATAAGTGAACCATTAAGTGATATGCTGTTAAAAGGTTTAGACTTAATTTTAGATAAGTACTTATGTAGTTAATGTTAATATAAATGATCGGTTTTCACCCGACTGCCGATGGGAATATATGGGAATTGAGCCTGTATGTACGAGTATGTAAAGTTCGTTGTTCCCTTGCATGACCTGATGACCCGATTTCAATGTCTTAGCGTCGCGGGATTCGCGGGTTTCACTAAGTAATTTTTAATTTAAGACGGGAAAAAATTAATACAAGTTGCTATCTACATAATAACGAACATTATAGTGACTTTCAGT
Source organism: Acleris sparsana (assembly GCA_923062465.1). NCBI lineage: Eukaryota > Metazoa > Arthropoda > Insecta > Lepidoptera > Tortricidae > Acleris > Acleris sparsana. The sequence goes on along the minus strand of OV281306.1, from coordinate 10,394,143 downwards.
TGAAACAAAGAAAGAAAGAAAAGAAAGCAAATCATTTATTCGTGATATACAAGGAAAATAACAGATTTAAACGTACAAGAAGAAAGTAGCCGCGAAGTGCTCCCAAATCAGCGTAATGCTGGCATTAAAGTCAGCGCTGGTTTTCCAAACATCAGTTGGGTTTTTTGAAGCTTGCTTTTGTATTTACAGGTGGTGTTAGGGTATCACAGAGGTGAAATGGCAGGCAACTTGCATTACGCGAATCCTCGAGATGACATAGCAGGGCTGCGAGAAGGTCGTTTGCAGATCCTCTCCGACCACCAGCCTATCAAGCGGACGTATGTCGGGGTCAATGGTCTGTCGATCACGGGTATCAACTCTCACGTTCTTTTGCACGGAAATTATAAACCAAAGGTCAGTTCTTTTTTCAAATGTTTATAAGCCTTTTACAAATCTGTTTTTAACACCCAACGCAAAAATAGGGGTGTTAATCTTTGACTGCTATGTGTGTCTGTCTGTACCACCGTAGCTTGTAAAGCTTTTTATTTGAAAGCAAGTTTTTTAGCGGTAGTTTTAATCTAGTTTTCATGAAAATCCGCTGAGCCGTTTTAGAGATATGAGCTCTGAAGGAAGAGTTCACCATTATATCTGGGGTTTTTATTTACCTATAATAGTTATTTATGTTTAATTTTGTTACAGGATTTAACCAAATATCAATGCAATATTCCGCGCTTGGTAATGATTTCCGCAAGACAGGATTCTGCGGTGAAAAATATGATTACTGACTTAAAATCGCGGCCCATAGACCCTGAAGAGTTAGCCTTGTTGCAAAATATCCATTCTTCAAAGATAAGTGGCCATTTAGGGAGAGGATATGTCATTCTAGGTAAGCTACATGTATAGATAACTACCACCTACCTGTAATGCTTTTTAACCATTTGAACGCCTTACGTTGAATGCAAAATGTGTCTCTCACACGCCAAACATGTTTGCTATACCTTATTGATACGAAACAGTCACTTTTAATCATAAACTTGTGACGTCCAGCGCCGTCTGTGGCGTTTAAAGGCTTCGGGGTAGATTCTTCAGAGACACGAAATTGCGAATGACCTATAATAACATTCGCATTCAAAATTAAAAAATACTTCTTATTTTCTAAAAGAATTTAGCTTAGGCACTCGGTGTCCTACCTTTCTCTCCCGGACTAGACGACTCTCCGCTGAAATGATGATGACGATGGAAGTGCCAAGTGGCTAATAATAAACCTTAATCCACAGATACAGACAAAGAAAATAAAACTGTAGGCCTCTGTGATAAGGCGGACTACTTCGACGGCAGCGACCGCCCGCTGTGGTTCGTCTACAGCGGGATGGGCTCGCAATGGGCCACCATGGGTGCTTCACTCATGCGCATACCTATATTTTCTGCAGCCATTGAACGGTATAATTCAGGCTCAAAGTACCAGCCGTTAAATCCAGTGCATATACCTAAGCTTAATAAGTCCATGAGTATCTAGATTAAAATTAAAATGAAAGTTTTTTGAATATCAGAGAGTGAAAAGGAACTTTGAAAGTTTAAAATGGGTCGTTTTCGAAGTCAAATACGTGAAAATGGGTATTTAGACGACCTATTATTCGGCGTTTTTGTAAAAATTGAGAAAAGGAGAACGGTTCATGATTACTTTAAAAAAATAATGAAGTAGGTGGTGTTTTAATGCACTTGCTTAGGATATGACGAAATATTTTACAAAAATATACATAGTTAAATATCTGGTTTATGTTTTCAACTAGATGCCGGATAGTATTGGAGCCAAAAGGTATCGATATCGTCGACATAATTACATCGCCTGATAAAACGATTTACGACAATATACTGCACTCTTTCGTCGGAATAGCCGCCGTCCAGATTGGCCTTACAGACATCCTTCACGCACTGGGAATGTTTCCGGACAAAATTATCGGTAACTAAATATTTTATAGCTTAGCTAAGAAAAGTTTGACGGGGTGATGGTGACAGGAAGAACTTCGATATTTTTAAGTGGCAACTACCACATTTAGCAGCAAATTTGATTCAATCCAAATCAGACCAAAACACCCGGTAAATTTTACTCTGAAAAGCGTCCTCATTTTTCCAAGGTGACTTTTTATACAAAGTATTCTTTTTAAAAGGTCCTATCAATAAATCTAACTTCGAGCTATCTTGTAGGTCATAGCGTGGGTGAGCTAGGTTGCGCGTATGCTGATGGCTGCCTGACGGCTGAGGAGATGATCCTCGCCGCATACAGTCGCGGGCTGGTCTCCATACAGACTCCATTCATACGCGGCTCGATGGCCGCTGTTGGCATTGGATTTCAAGAAGTATGTTTCTTGTCTCATTGTCTTACTGAACCTTGATAAATATAAAAAAAGATAAAAGATGTTTATTCAGTAAGTAGGTTGAATGTTGTACATGTGACAGGATCTGATCTGCTTTATACATGGGCAATCATCCCAACCACGTTTTTGAGCGACGGGCGTGATAATTGGGGTGTCAAGGAGATGTACTTTAAAAATATTTATTTTATAAACAATCTTACTCAAAGTACTACATTGAGCCAAAGTTAAAATTATTATTGACTTATTATATTTATCGTAAAAAAATATTTTCAATCCAAAATCAACTTTAATGTCGTGTCCTGTACTTGTCGCATGGACTTAATTACCGTGATACAAAGTTATTAAGCCTCAGCTAGAATTTTACTTTAGTTATCTGCATTCCTTATTAGTTAAGGTGTTTTATGATTATGATAATATCAATTATTGCATTTGCAAATAAAATGAAACTGGGAGCAGTGTAAATAAAACTGTCCTTGCAAAATAGTCAATTTTGGTGGTGAATATTGAATTTGATTTTATGATCGAACGAAACGTGATTAAACAAACATATATGGCATCAGTTGTTAGTTCAGTTCCACTCCAGCAATAGACGGTGAGAGATTTATACCACCTTGTTGCGTCTTCCCGCTAAGCATCAAAGTGTCTAATTTTGGTGGTATGAAATACATTTGTTTAATTTTGATAACTTAGATAAGTTATTATTTCGCAGAAAGTTTTACTGTTTGATAGTTATTTCAAGTATGTTTATGGCGTCTTTTTAAATGTATTGAGTTAAGTTTGTGTTTAACTAAAAGATTCATTTTAAATTAAACAAAATAGTTTTATTTATAATTTAGGTGGTACATAATTAGTAAAATCATTATATCTCAAAAACCACTTGGTAAAATAAAAGGCCATTTTAACACTGTTTTCATTATGACTAATGTAATGACGTCCCTTGAAAGTATAATTGTAGACCCTACTACCAAAATAAAATATACCACCAAAATTAGGATAATTTGAAGCTTGTTGAAATTCACCCACATATAGTATGTATATGGATCATGAAATGTGTGCGTTAAACAGGTTTCAAAGATGTGCCCTCCGGAAATCGAAGTAGCTTGCCACAACGGGCCCGACTCCAGCACTATTTCTGGACCAGCTGATGTGATGACCGAGTTCGTTGCCCAACTGACTGCCAAAGGAATATTCGCAAAGGAAGTCCCTTGTTCCAACATTGCGTACCACTCGCGCTACATTGCTGAAGCAGGTAGGCTTTTATAAGTTTCCACGTAACTTGAAAATGGGTAAAATGCGCACTCTGCATTGGACTCACACAAATTTCCATTTTAGGACCCGGTCTACTGAAGTACTTGACTGATGTTATTAAAACTCCAAAGCTTCGTAGCGAGAAATGGGTATCGACTTCGGTGCCGCAAGAGAGATGGGAAGAAGACGCTGCGAAATACTCGTCAGCAGAGTACCACACTAACAACCTTTTGGTAAGTTAACTAAGGTCTTTTCCGGATCTGGTAGTTCTTTAGTGCAGATATTAGTGAATATTTAGATAGTGTCGGATTCGAGTTGAACTTGTGGGGCTGGTTACAGAGCCCAGTACTGTTCGAGGAGACTTCGCGGCTTATCCCGTCGACCGCAGTGCTGGTGGAAGTGGCCCCGCACGGGCTGCTGCAGGCCATCCTCAAGCGCTCGCTCCCGGACTCCTGCGCGCACGTGCCGCTCACGCGCCGCGGCCATGCAGACAATGCGCGCTTCCTGCTCGAAGCCATCGGCAAGTCAGTACAACCGACAATCAAATCTTATTCTTCTTCCTTCTTTTGTTAACCTAAAGCCACCCACTGCTGAGTGAACATCTCCTTAAAAACGTGCCATTTCCCTGTGTCATCCATCTTCCACCTCGTCCCTGCAGCACACTAGTATTCTTATTTCAATGTTTGATATATTTTCAGATTGTACATGGAAGGATATTTCCCAGACATACGAGCATTATACCCGAAAGTAGAATTTCCAGTGTCCACTGGCACGCCGCATCTATCGCATTTAGTAGAGTGGGCGCATAACGAGTCATGGTAAACAACAACATTAATTACAACCATATTAATGAGCTAAATTTTCTACCACAGCTACACGATCACATAATTTAAGAATTACCTATACTATCATTTGTTAAGGGGTAAACGAGTAGGTAAGCCATTTAACGATAAGGAAAACTGCAATACCTAATGTCCATGTGGGCCGAAAAAAGCTTGAACTTACAAGATTTGGTATTTTATCAGGTTGTTGCCACTTTACGCCGGAGCAAAAAGAAAAATAGCTGCAACATGCACGTTTGTGACATCTGTTCACGACATCGAAAACAAGTACTTACACGGAAACAGAGTAAAAGGTAACAACGAATCTATTCTACCAACCAATGCTGAGGGATTTTTCGAAGATCCTAGCTTAAACCTTGCCTTGCTGCTTCGAAAGTATGACAAACTTTCTCGTACAACCAAATTGTACATATAGATACCTAGGCATTGTAGTTTTTGGTGGTTGTTTAGCTCTCCTATTTCAAGTTTTTTTACGAGTTGGTGGACCTGAAAAAGGACCTTTATAGTGGTAGGACCTTGAGCGAGGTACGCTGGGATCGCTACCACCATGTTTATCCTTTAGCCTATTGCCTAGCACCAGTGTTCGCATTCGCATTGTTCATTATAAGGATAAGACACCCTGTGAAATTATTAGCAAAGGCTTTCCATCTTCAGATTGCACTTCTAAGATTGCTGTCTTGAGATTGTGAACTAAAAATCGCAAATTTAAAATTTTAGATTCCACTTACCATCAGGTAGGCTATATGTTCGTCAGCGTACTCCTTGCCATTAAAATGTATATATTTTGGTAGGTAAAATGTTGTACCCGTTCGCCGGTGCGCTGGTGGCGGCGTGGGACACGCTGGCGATGATAACGGGCGGGGAGCGCAAGCGGGTGGCGGTCCAGTTCCGTGATGTGCATTTGTTCTCGCAGCCCGTGCTGCACGACTCGCGCCAGCTGCGTCTCTCCGTCACACTGCACCGAGGAACTGGCCTTTTTGAGGTAAAGGCCGATGTCATTTCGTACATTGCCGTACGTTCTATCTTTGAAAAGCGTAGTGAACAGTAGGTTGATTTTTGTACAGGAAATGACATTTTCTATTCATTAATCACATTGTGTTTTGACGGCGAAATTCCTAACAAATAATGGAAACTAAAAGTAGAATAATAAAAGAAGATACCAATTTACAAAACCATTAAAGCAATAATTTGACTTTTCTTTTTTGTTTTTGTTCCTTCATCAAGACGGGTAATACGTACGAGCGTCAACTTTGGTATGATTCAAAGAACTCTTGACTGGTTTTTTTTTTCTTGCTGGCACTAATCTAGCATACTTTTGTTCTCAACATCCAGAATCTAAGCCCATCACTATATCCATTATTTTATCTGAAAAGATAAGAATAATTGTGGATTTAATAGCATAACTCCCTTTTTGGAACAGGTTAATGATAACGGCTCTAAAGTTGCATCCGGATATGTATTGGCCAATGAAAAGAAAAAAACATCTGAGAAAGCTTCCCCTGAAGCTCAAGAAGAAACGGAGAATAAAACCATGGCTCTTAGTTCAGAAGACGTCTATCAAATGTTCAGTGACAGATGCTATGCATATGGGTAAGTCATATTCTAACCTACTTAACCGTAACCTTTTTTTAAGAAGACAAAATAACTGTGAGCCTACGACGACACTTTTGTAACAATCGTTTACGTTTAAAAGAAACAGTTTTGCCGTAGTAGTAAGCGGTTCGGTGAGAATGTTCTTTAAAAGTGGCCATAAACTCATTAGCCCTGGTAGACAGCCATGGGATTTTCTCAAAGCCGGCCCTTAGCCAAACAACCCTTAATAAAATAAAGAAATCTCTTGACTAACACATCAAAACACAGCCATATTATATTTGGGCAATTATGTTTCTTTTGTTGAGACAAATAATAACAATTAATAAAGTTGGATATACTGCTAACATTCATAATCATAGTGAGGAATGGTTTGATATTCTACAGGGGCGAGTTCCGGAGCATTCTCAACTCGAACGAGTCGTTTACGGAGGGTCAACTCTTGTGGACTGGCAACTGGGTGACTCTCATCGACGGTATGCTGCAGCTCAACGCTTTAAGGGAGGCGCACGAAGGTGTCTCCCAACCAATATACATCAGGAAAATGGAAATAATTCCTGAGATAAAACCAGAGAAAGAGACCGAGACCGAGGCCGTTGAAGATGATGCTCAAGATGATGCTGAAGATGATGCTATAATTCAGAAACCTGTAAAAATAAACATTTGTCCATTACGAGACTACACAAGGTAATGATTATTTAGATCCATTAGCGCCACTTTAAGTACGATTAAAATAAATAATGTTAAACTCTAGTAATCAAGGATGCTTAAAATATGTTGTTGTTATAAAAATTATTAGTTGTATCTGATAATAGTTTATACAATTATTACAGCTGCGGAGGAGTTGTTATGGAAAATGTAAGATTCCATAATATTGATACATGTGATGAAAACACGATCGGATTAAAAGTATTGAAGTTTGTTCCACGATTCCCGGCCCGGAATAATTTAAATGTAAGAATCAATTGTAGTTAAGAGAACAATATGATTGTACTGAAAAATATTGTATTTAGGGATGTTGATAAATTCAGTTTACATTTGGTTTATTTTATGATTCAAGAAACTACCATTCTGTTCCAGATAAATCAAATCACTCAAATCTTCATGCAAATAGTGCATGAAAATATTGACAAAGACGAACTGAATGTTTTCGAAATTTATGATAATGAAAACGCAGATGTCTCGGTCTTTGGAAAAATACAAAAAGTTATTGAGGAATTAACAGATATTAAAATAAATTTCACAAAAATACACAGGAAAAATTTAGTAAATAGCATGTCAGAGGAGGCTGATTTGGTTTTCATTCAAAAATTGTCAACGGATGATAATGTAAGTTTACTATTAATTAACTATATACTAAAACAAACTTGGCATTACCACAAAATGTAAACCATCGTATTTTTAATTGATTTTTTTCTTCAGATTTGCAAAAGTTTATATGAAATACTCAAGCAAAACACCTATGTAATATCTGCTGAGGATATCAACGAGGACTTGAATCGTATTCGTCCCAAAGCACTGTATAACGTGGTATCCGCGCATAACACTGACAGCACGCGCTTTGAACTGGTTCAATGGAGGCCGAGACCAGCTACCGCTACTAGCGCGTTTAATGTACGCACGAACTCTGACCTGGTGCTTCTGCAAAAAACAAGGGCCAATCTACCATCCCAACAAAAGATCATTATATTCGCTAGCTATCCACCGGTATCGGGGTTGAAAGACATAATCAAGCAGTGGAGAAGGGAACCAGCGCGAAACCAAATACATTTGCTGACAATCAAGGATAAAATATCAGAAGATTTGTTCATGGATCAACTACCTGACTTGGATCTCGCATTTAATATTGTCAGCCACGTAAGTATTTTATAAAGTCATACAAATATAAATAATAATCTGTTGTGAAACTAATATTTTTACATGTTTGTTTTTAATAGGGTGAAGTTGGCGGAGAGTATTATGTGCCACTTCAAGAAAAACCAAGTCTTCATAGAGGAGTTACTTTAAAGAGTGCACGAATTGGAGACCTAAAATCCTTACATTGGGTGGAATCTTCTGGAAAAGCAGACTCTGGTATACCAGTCAAAGTAGGTATCTAGAAATACAAAGAATATTAGCTAGTGTACTGTTTTATATAATAATAACCGTCAAATTGTAGGTACATTTTGCCGGTCTGAATGCTTATGATGCAGCTAGAGCTGCTGCCCATGCAAGTTTTAAAACAGAAGACAGTTTAAATGAAGGCCATTATGGAATGGACTTTAGCGGCACGACAAAGAAGTATGTATAGATTTAGTTCAAACTTGCGATTCTATAAACAGGCGGTAGGTATGGTGATGCAAGTGAAATTATCTCTGGGACCACTGTAGGCGGAGGGGGATTTTGCATCCCTCTGTGTCTTATACCGCATTTATCACGGGGAGTGCTCCAGCCGCTGGATTCCACCATAACTCATACCGAACTATCATTTCATCAACACCATCTTAATAGTTGGAAATCCACTACCTTGCGTTTTTGGAGTCCCTTTTTGCCATGCACTTATCCATGTGGAATCAGCTCCCGGCGTCTATATTTCCGAAATAATACAACTTGGGGGCCTTCTAAAAACGTGCCTACTATTTTCTCAAAGGCCGGCTGCTATTCCTCTGGTGTTGCGACTGTTTATGGGTCGCCATGATCACTTACCATCAAAGTCGCTTGCTCGTCAGACTCTTTTTTACAAAATAATAATATATCACTTGTTGTAGTGGTCAACGTGTGATGGGGCTTGTGCGCGGCGGCGCACTAAGCGACCGTGTGGCGGCGCGACCGGAGCTGCTTTGGCCGGTGCCAGCGCATTGGAGCCTCGAGGACGCCGCCACCGTGCCGCTGCCCTACGCGCATGCCTACTACTGCCTCGTGAGTACCTAGGGTTTCAGACTTCATTTGGGATATACAAGTACGAACTAATTAGGATTCCGCATCTGAAGAGGAGTTGAGGTGAGCATTACCTTTATTATGCTTACAGGCTATCAAAACCCAGCTGATGCCTGGTATGAGCATTCTCGTCAGTGGCGGCGCAGGCGCCATCGGGCAAGCTATCATATCCATCGCACTCCATATTGAATGCCGTATTTTCGTGGTCGTCAGCGATATGTTGAAGAAACGTTTCTTGTTAAAACTATTCCCAAATTTAAAAGGTAAGTAAGTAGGTGTAAAATTAATCAATAACACTTTTGCCTCACTGTGGAACTATATCAAAGTGACGATAGAAATCAAATACGAAGAGACTTTTTATCGATTTGACATAGTTCAATAATGGCTTAGAAATTCATTTGGTTCAGTTTTTTTTTTTATAAATATAATGATGAAGCATCATGTATTTTTATTACATTTCAGATAGCTATGTAATTTGCTGCCGAGACGAATCTTTTGTTGATTCGGTGCTGACCATGACGAGTCGTAATGGGTGCGATGTAGTTATATGTGGGAAAGGAGAGTCTAAAAACGTAAGAACATTGAACTCACTATACATTAAAAAAGCCTAGACGCCTGCAAGCTAAATTTATAATATGCGACAAGCACGTAATTTTTATTCACTATTAAACATCATTAAAATTGAGACCTTACGTATGCTTACCGATTTTTTTATTACGATACATCTGTTAATTACTTATACCAAAAAAAATACCTCTTTTTACGTTGGTTAAAATACGGAGAAAACGGTTAATCTTTTTCAATTTTAATATATTATATTCTTCTTTGTTTTAATAGGGGTATCTCAAATGCAGCGGACCCCATGGAGCGACGTTGGACATCGACCAAGTGAAAAGTAATAACAACTATGTATTCGGGATGAACGACTTGGGTTTCGACAGGTCATACATTCGCATTGACTTTTCATCTTTACTGGATACCATCAATAGTGGAACAATGAAGGTTAGTTTAATTTAAGACTAGATTAGAAAGAATTTAAAAAACTCAAGACCTTTAGGTAAGTATTCCGAATACACAGTCGAGAACTGAAATCAATTCTAGTATTGCATGCCCTTGTCCAGAGAGATAGGCCACCGTGGAATACGTAGAGGCTTTCAGGCCTTCTATTTTAATCCTAAGCCATGAGCCTTCGACACCATAATTATTCCTTTTTTCCGATGCTCCTGCGAATTAATAATCGTACATTTCACATAATCAAAATTCAATTCAAAGTTGTAGATTTAACTTATTTACTAGTCGTAAAAACGGAAGATCATTGCAATCAACCAGTATCGAGCATCCAATAATTGAACTTACAAACTAAAAATGAAAAAACACCATGTCAATAACAATTAATATAACACACAATATCAATCTCACATTCTATTTATGAAACTATGTCATTTAGGTCAATTTCGAAAGTGTTCATTAGCTGTATAATATATTTTGTTCGTATGTTGAGCTTCATTTTAAGTCTCCCTTTTCATCAGTTGTTTCGTTTGTACTGTTTTTAGGAACTTCAGTGGCTGATATCAGAAGGTATCTCCAGCGGGGTGGTGCGGCCCCTGTCGCGAGTGACGTATGCGCCGGACGAGGCTGCGCGCGCGTTCCGCCTGCTGGCAGCCAGCCGCCACCGCGGCCGAGTGCTGCTGCGCATGCAGCCCGCGCCACCGCCCGTGCAGCCCAGGTACCTACTTTATACTTATACATGTCACGAAAAACCCGAACCCATTGTTTGATAACAAGCCTTATTAAACATGACTAACGGTTGCATTTCTTGCAGCCCTTCTTATCAAAAGTGGTCTCTTTTTGCGAAGCGACTGTTGAGTTTCTTGCAACACGTATGCCCGTCTTCCACTACGAGCGGAGGGTTCCGTACGGAGTCTGTTTGGTTTACAACGGTGTCTCTTCACGCGCACGCGGGAGAAACACTTGAAGTCACCGTTGTAAGCCAAATGGAGGCCGTACGGTGCCCGCTCCGATCGCAGTGGAAGGGGCGTTATTATCAGACGTGGTCTTCTCTTAGGAAGCAACTGTTAAGTTTCATACGGCGCATAATTTTAAAGTGGTTTGTTCTTGGAAAATAACTCAAAGTAGCGTAGCGGTGGTGGACTCAGACTTGAAAAAAGCCCGAGTGGTTTACTCTTGGTAAATAATTGTTCATTTTGCTTTATTCTTTGTCTCCTGCTCACTTAAGTGGCTGATGTCACACCATTTTCATATCTTTACCAACTATCTACTCTTCAATAGACCGAAAATAACAAGGTTTATTCACAATTTCAGGATTGTGTGCTCTGCACAGCAAAGTCAGCTTTTGCTGTGTGATGACGAGGGACTCGCAATACACCTAGCTGACAGATTGATAAAACGTGGAGCCAGAAAAATACATTTGCACTCCGCGGCCTTTTCACCGCGCTTCTCACACGCACTTAAGTACGTACATTTTGGTAAATTATTAATATTGTGGTTTTAGGTATTAACTTTAATTTAAACAACTTTTTATTCTTAGGTCGTGGCAACAATTGGGCGTGAAAGTCCAGATATCGTCTGAAAATATAGCGGACAGTAAAACCGCAACGAATTTATTAATCGCTGCCTCGCATATGGGTCCTGTTGAAAGTGTATTTGTGATGATCACTCAAGCTCTCACGGAACAAACACGATCGGTCTATCAATCACTAGTTGTCAACTTGGATACAGCGACAAGAAAACTGTGTCCTTCGATCAAGTAACTTGGAAAAATATTTAAATAGTTCTACGAGTATGTATGGTGAAATAAAAGGTCAAAATTACATTTTCATCAACTTTTTCAGATATTTTGCAGTGGTAGGCACCGATACCTCCGCAGGACAACACACATGTCTGTCACGTGCTAATGACAGATTATCAGCAATGATGCTTTCTCTACAAAATATATCAAAGGTAAGGTCAAGCCATACGTTTTACTATTGCCTCAAAAGAAAGTTAGCAGTATTAGTTCAAATGAATCGTAATTGAATTGATATAATGATTTTATGACGTGTAATATATTTTGCAGGTTAATTCTGATCTCGAGGCGTCAGCTCCGGTTAATCGCCGCGAAATAATAGACGCAATAGAACAAGGTCTGCGGTCCGAGCAATCTGTACTCCTAGCTCACAAACTCCCTGCTAAAGACCAACCTTCACTCCTACAACAAATCCTTACAGCAGCAGGTGAGTACATTTATTCAAATTCCCTAAAGCATAGCTCAATTCGGATTACCACGTTAGTGAAAATTTATTGGGTAAGTGAATTAGTCTACAACAAACGTATTTTGTAAAAATAGTTAAGATCCGATCCGAAAATATATTTTTTTCAGGTGTAAAAATAACTGAAGACACTCCACAAACTGCTTCGCTGCGCGATTTGGGCTTAACTGCAGACGGTGCTCATGATGTTTCTATCTTAATGAAAATTAAGCAAGACCTTTCGATCGATAAAGACAAAGTGCCTTTTTTGACACTGCAGGGGTAAGTGTTATCATTCAAATTGATGTAAATAAGTAAATGTATGTTACTTTGATGGGCCCAATCCATTGAGCTGAAGTTCCGATACATATAGGTAGTGCGGATTATAAAGGATCATTGCTTCTTGTTGCCCGAAGCATGCATTACACTAATTAGCATTACTATTCGTTTCATTTAAAAAAAAATCGCGTCACTCTTATATCCGCACTCTTATAACGCACAGATAACAGTCGCGTGTGGCATCATCCCTCAGGGCCTACCTGAGTGCTCTGCCAAGAATAGAATAGAATAGAATAGAATCATTTATTCGGCTATTAAATAAACACAAAAAATATACTTTTGAGAAAATAAAAAATTAAAGTACCTATCTTATTTAAGTAATTAAAATAAAATAGCCGAAACGGTGCTGATTTTCAGCTAGATGCACTACGCTAACGAGCGTTTCTATTCGTTCCGTTTTTAACCAATCACGTCACTGGTAGATAGCGTGACTTTTCGTATCACGTCATCTACCAGCGACGCGATTGGTTTAAAAACGAAACGAATAGAAACGCTAGTTAGCGTAATGCATCTTGGCAGGGCCCTCTGATGTTATCGTAATGTCTACTTTTGTTCCTAGAATACGTGATATTGAGAACGATTTAAAAGAAACTGATTTCTCGCCTAAACAAGGTTTGAGCGCGATATTCTCCTACATCGATACAGACGAATTACAAGCCACGTCTGAAATGGTGCCTATGCTTACTCGAACATCCACTAGTAAAAAGGTTAGTACTTACTACAGTTCTTGGAAATGAGCTTATGTGCAAGAAGACAATAGCAAATTTTACTAGGACGCTAAAAACGCCTAATAAGAAAATCATTTGACGTATACGGTACGTTGTTAGTAAAAATATTAAAAAAAAACCCTCTTCAGAATAATTAGCTAAGCACGCCTGAGTGACTCTAGTGTTGCTCTTCTTTGTTAGGGTTTAGTACCCGAATGGCACCCAACGGGACCCTATTGCCTACACCGTCCGTCTGTCTGTCCTAACTTTAAAAAAGTCTATCTTTTGAGCCGTTGTAGATACCGTTTTTTTTTTTGCAAGTCCGGCTAGCATTTGACCATTTTTTCAGACTACAACACCTTCAGTAGATCTTATTTAAGTATTTTTTTGTATAATTTTCTTACAGAGAGATGACGAGTTTGACGCCAACCAAACGTTCCTTTGCATATTGCCCGGCTTAGAAGGCCATAACCGACGCTTCCAACTTATGTGTGAGCGGCTGAAGGTCTCGGCATTCGTGCTTCAGCCTGGTCTCGATAATCCAAACGAGTCAGTTCATGAAATGGCGGAACGATTCGCAAAGGTTTGTCAAGCTATCCCAAATCGACTACGGGAAGGATATTCTAACCTATATATATTCGAATATAATGGTGTGCTTACTCGGGCCATTTTTTGAGCAAAAATTGCCAGCGTATGGTAGGGATATCTCAATCTATTACACACAATAACAGTAAGACAGACACCAGTTCCTGGCTATAAATTACCGTTAAAAGTTGGCCGTGTAAGTGCACATTAACATAATAATCAATATCAACGTCATCATTGATGATTATAATATCAACCAAAATTCCGTTGGTGATCGTTTCAAGATCCCAAAACGGGTGTAGGTACTGCCGTTTGGTCAAAATATTTATCGCCAAATTTCACTTCCCAAAAAACATATCGCAGTAGTTTCTTTTCCCAAACGAATCTTTAGCACATTTACATACTTTCGAAATTTATTCATTTGGTCAAATTATCATTTGGCATCATTTTACTTTGTTTAAGACTAATGTTTATTAAGCAAACGTTTTCCTTTGGCAAATATTATATTCCGAAAAATTGTTTGTTCAAATGTAGGTTAGGTTTGGTTAGAACTGTGACCCTCGCAGAAACGAACTGCTACGAGAAATGTAGTTAAGGTTAGGTTAGAATTGTGACCCCCCACCAAAATGAACAGCTACGAAAAAAGTAGTAGTAGTAAATTGTTAAACAATAATTTGCCACGAAATAATTTGCTAACAAATAATTTGCCATACGTTGTTTTGACTCGTGATTTTTTTCCAAATATGATAATTTGGGAAAAATAGTTTGGGAAGTGATACATTGGGAAACGATTTTTGACCAAACATTAGTAAACCCCCAAAGCGACATGTATGCACGTAATCATCTCATTTTTCCTATTTTACTTGCAGGTTTACCTTAAGAAGATCGGAAACAAAACTTTCTATATCGCAGGTTACGAAATGGGTGCCATGATGGCCTTGGAGATGGCAGCTATTTTAGAAGACAATGGTAGTTTTATTACCTATTCATATAAGTAACCTCAATTTAATAAAATAAATGACAATCGTCAAAAAACCAATATGTTATCTTGACGACGCGCTGGCCTAGTTGGTAGCGACCCTGCCTACGAAGCTAGCGGTCCTGGGTTCAAATCCCGGTTAGGGCAGATATTTTTGTGATGAGCGCGAATATTTGTTACTCAGTCATGGATATTTTCTATGTATTTAAGTATATATTTCTCTATATAAGTATTTATATCGTTGCCTAGTACCCACAGTATACAAGCCTAGAGCTTAGTTTGGGACTAAGTAGGTCAATTGGTGTGACATTGTCCCCTCATTTATTTATTTATTTATTATTGTTTTGCAGGCTTGACCGGAACAGTGTTCTGCTTGGGTGGCGGGCCTAACGAGTTCCTGGTGGAGCTTGAAAACCAACTGCACGCAGCTGTAGCGAGCGGCGCTGGTGATGCGCAAGCGTTGCAGGATGCAGTGGCGCGGCACATGTGGGCGCTCATGAGTGGTGGCAGCTCCACCCAGCTGGACGCGGCGCTAAGTAACGCTTCCGACTGGCAGCAGAAGGTCGAAGTTTGCGTGCGGGCGCTGCGCGGCCGCGTGGCTCACTCCGCGCAGTACGCGCGCGCGCTGATCGAGGCGGCGTACGTGCGCGTGGCCAATGCGCGCAAGCACGCACAGGCGCTAGTGCAGTCGGCGCCGCGCGCTCTGCGCTCCCGTCTTGTCTTGCTGCGCTCCCCGCCACCGCGCTCCCTCGCACCCAGCGCCGATACGCACCCGTTGCAACGCTACTCACAGCAGCCGCTCGAAGTCTTCGACCTGCGAGCCCCGCTTTGGCGCACCACCGATGACTTGCGCGTCACAGCCGTCATCAACCAACTTCTAGACAAGGAAATTTTGAAAGAATTCGACTCCAAGAATCTGTGTGACACCTACATTCTCAATCCTCTAGATTTTGTTGGTAACAACAGGACCAAAAAATAAGTTGTTTCCTATTTTTTACCATTTCGTTATCATTTGCAAGGGATTCTTACATTGTTCTAAGCCATTTACTAGAACAACGGATAGGTACCTATTTTTATGGTAATTATAAGGTGTTGGTTGCTATTTTTTTGTGTACTTTCATTAATTGGTTATTTATTATCGATGACGAGGTTGGTTACGTTCGTTATTTTTAAGGATCTTTTGTGAATTATAAATGAGGTAAATAAAAAGGTTTCATTTAGTTACTTTGTTTTCTTTCGTAGGAAATACTAGTAAGAGCAGAGTAGTCATAACTTGAGAAAGATATCATCATGTCAGCCGAAAGACGTCCTCTGCTGGACATAGGCCTCCCCCAAGGCTCTCCACTCAGACCGGTCTTGTGCTTTTCGCATGCACTGCGCTCTCGCAATCCTGACGAGGTCGTCACTCCATCTTGTTGGAGGCCTACCTACAGCTCGTCTTCCGGTCCGCGGACGCCACTCCAGAACCTTCTGACCCCATCGGCCCCGCCCACTGCCACTTTAGTTTAGTTATTCTTCGGGCTATGTCGGTAACCTTAATATATAATGCTATATGCTTTAATAAAAAATATCATTTCTTTGATTTAAACAAATTTATAAAGCGCCTTGATCTAACATCAGGAAAAATTCATTTGCCCAAGAAACATATTTTGACCTTGGTTGATCTATTAGCTTTTAATGTAGAACCAAATAGATATAATAGTTTACAGCCCCAACAAGCCAAAATTGGCAATAATGCTTTGCCTCTTGATTTAAACTAAATTATAGGACAGCGGAAACACCCTTGAGTATAAATTTAATTCACCAAAATATTCAAGGTTTTTCCAGCAAAGAACTAGAAATAGGGTTGTTCTTAGATAATGAAAATGTACAAATAATGTGCATTACTGAACATTGGCTTAGACAAGATCAATTAATTTTTGATTTTTTAAATTTTAAATTAGTAAGTTATTTTGCCAGGAAAAGTGCCATTCATGGCGGCTCTTTTATAATTATTAAAAGTACTCTTAAATCCAAAGAAAGAAAGGATATTGTAAAGCAATCGATAGAAAGGATTGTAGAAATTTCATGCGCAGAAATAGAAAGTTATATAATAATATGTGTTTACAGACCACCATTGGCTGATTTTTGCACATTTGAATCCACTATGGAACATGTGTTAAAATTAGCATGTAATAGCCAGAAGCATGTTATAGTTTGTGGAGATTTTAATATTAACTTACTTGAAAAGTCAAATAATACCACTAGGTTACTAAGTTTATTTAAATCTTTTAATTTAGGTAATCGGTTCTTTGAACCCACTCGGATAGGTGTTAGTAGTGCAACTTGCTTAGATAATATTTTTTGTAACTGCGATTGTTTGGATAAAGAAATATTTAATTGTTTTAATTCTGACCATAGTGGTCAGAAGGCATCTTTCATCTCGGATTTTTATCAAAAACCTCACACAATAACTTACCGACCTATAACTAGTAATCGTTTGAAATTATTCAAAAATAAAGTTCAGAGTAATCTTTCAGTGTTACCTTTTTCACAGAATGAATGTAATAGTATTTATAAAGACTTGTTTGGCGTAATTCTACATCAATTTAACAACAATTTTAAAATTAAAACTATTACTAGGTCGAAAACCAGATTTAGTGAATGGGCTACTGCAGGCATTCATAAAAGTAGAAATAGGCTTTATGACCTATATAGAGAGAGGGAGGACAATAAGAATGCTGATTTCCTAAATTATGTTAAGAAATATTCAAGGACCTTTAAGCAAGTTTGTTTAACTGCTAAGGCATTTTTTCTTAGTCTTAAACTCAAATCATCTGAGAACAAGGTAAAAACTGTATGGAATATTATAAATAGAGAAACGGGAAAATCAAAAACTCGTGATAATCAAGTCACCCTGAACACAGGTAGCCATCCAATCACGTCAAATAAAGATGTTGCATTAGCATTCGAAGATTATTTTTCCAACATGGCAATTAATACTACGAAATGTCTTAAATCATCCGCGGTTGAAGCTCAATCATTACTTTGCACTAATGTCAGTAAATGTAATATAAACTTTGAATTCAGCCCTGTAAATTCAGATTCAATAGTAAAGATATTTAAATCGCTTAGTTTAAAAAAGACTGAAGATTTGTGGGGCACATCAGTTAAAGTGCTCTTTCATATCATAGATGTAATTGCACCCCATCTAGCATTAATTTACAATAATTGCATATCAGAGGGGATCTTTCCAGATCTCATGAAATATAGTAAAGTCATACCTCTTTTTAAATCAGGCGAGATGAGTGATATAACGAACTTCCGTCCCATTTCCATACTACCAGTTTTAAGTAAAGTCTTTGAGAAACTAATGCTGAAGGATATGTTAGGTCACTTTAACAGAAATAAACTACTTAGCAATAACCAGTTTGGCTTTACAAGAGGTCGATCAACAATTGATGCGGCATCGGTACTCATTAAATATATATATAACAGTTGGGAAACATCTTGCGACGCAATAGGAATATTTTGTGATCTTTCTAAAGCTTTTGATTGCGTGGAACATATGACCCTTATTTTAAAATTAGAACATTATGGATTGTCCAATAAAGCTTTAAGCCTTATGTCTTCTTATCTAAGTGATAGAACTCAAACAGTTGTTGTAAACAAAACGCAATCTGTTGGAGCTACAGTGAAAATAGGTGTGCCTCAAGGCTCTATTTTAGGTCCTTTTTTATTTTTGGTTTACATAAATGACTTACCACCAATAGTAGATGAACTTTGCGATATTGTACTTTTTGCTGATGATACTTCACTAATTTTCAAGGTAGATAGAAAAACCGTAGACTACAGTAGGATAAACGCCACTCTAGTTAAAGTACATAATTGGTTTATTAGTAACAACTTGCTACTAAATGCCAAGAAAACTAAATGTGTTAGGTTCGCTTTGCCTAATGTTAAACCGGTAGATTCTAGTATTTTTCTAAATAACGAGTGTTTGCTAATGGTAGATAGGGCGGTTTTCCTAGGCATAACAATAGATAAAAATTTGCAATGGAGTCCCCACATAGCTGCACTGGCAGGTAAACTAAGTTCGGCAGCTTACGCCGTTAGGAAAATTAGACAACTAACTAATGTTGAGACAGCTCGCTTAGTTTATTATAGTTATTTTCATAGTGTTATGTCTTATGGTATTCTGGTTTGGGGTAAGCCAGCTGACATACAAACTATATTTGTGTTACAAAAAAGGGCCATTCGTTCTATTTATAATTTAAATTCCCGTGACTCATTAAGAGAACTTTTTAAAGAAACTAATATCTTAACTGTAGCGTCTCAATTTATTTACGAGAATATTATTTATGTTATTAAGAATTTAGATTCGTTCACCAAAAACTCAGATATACATAATTTAAATACTAGAAATAAAAATAAAATAGCTATTCGAAAATTCCGTGTCCGTAAAGTATATAAATCATTTGTTGGTCAATGCATTCATTTCTATAATAAATTACCTGAAGTAGTTTTAAAGTTACCCTTTCCAGCACTTAAAAAATATTTGAAAAGGTCGTTAATGTCTAAAGCGTATTATAGGGTCGAGGACTATCTAACAGACAAAAATGCATGGCATACACCCGAAACTTAGTCAATAGTCATTTGTTCAAATGCAAAGGCTTTATCCTGCTTTTTCTTGTCTGGGGGACACCGTTGATGCAGGAAAACATATCGAAACTTTTATGTGGTCATCTTGCACCATCTCATATACACATATATAAGTAGGTAGTTGTAGTTATTTTATTTTATTCTTTTCTATCTTTCTCTCCCGTAAGATTTTTGGCATGTTTTCCTGCTGAACTACTGTTATTTGATATTATATTTAATTTAATACTTGTAGCTTTATATAATGCTAGATTAAGTTGTACATACCATTGTAATATGCAATATGAAATAAGTTTAAAAAATGACTGACTGCTGAGTTTCTTGCGGCGTTTCTTCTCAGCAGTGGTCTCCTCTTGGGAAGCGCTGGTAGTATCTTGACGTGTAAAAGTGCCCGAGCGGCCTACTTACTAAATAAATTTCTTTTATCTTTTTATCTTTTATCTTATCTTAGTTCTACTGCGGATATCATCATTTCTGATTCTATCACGCAGAGAAACCCCGAGCATAGCCCTCTCCATGTGACTTTGAGCTTCCTTATGAGGCCCATTGTTAGCGCCCACGTCTCAGATCCGTAACTCATCACTGGCTACTCACACGACACGAAAAAGACATGGGTAAAGTGAAACATGGTATTGTTAAGAAATCTGTAATATATTGTAAAAGATACCAAAAATTGTCATATGGAATTTACGTCAAATTTCAAATATCTAATGCCGAACGGTCTATATAGATTGAGATGTGTTACAACAAGAGAGGTTTTACTAAGTTTTTTACCTGTACGCTTGTTAGAATATATTCTACTGGTTCGTGTATACTGTGGTTAGAATATGCCCTCAATTGGTATTAATGTAATTAGGGGTCACATGTGCTCGTAATAAATGTCTATGCAATTTACTTCACAATTGTAAGTGCATGCATCGACGAATAAATAAATAATTGATGAGTATGCACCGTAATTAAGGCGACGGCATGTTTATTGTTTATAATGTAATTATTAAGAAAGTACAGTAAAACAAAACAACAACAACACGGATAATGAATTAGCTATAGAGGATGAAGCAGTAAGTATTTTTTTATACACTGTTTTATCTTTCAAACTACGCAACAGATATAATGCGTTTGTTTTTCAATAAATTCTGGTTTATGTACAGTTGTTACAAAAAACTCTATTTTCTTTAACGCAAAGTTTTAGCTTGAATCGTCTACGTAACGTGTGCATTGATTTTACTTGACCTTAATTGCATATTTGTCTGTTTAAAACGACAACTATGTGATTATTGCTTCACTAGTGCAATTCATAGTGTTCACTCGTTTATATACAGTAACCAAATCAGTTTGGATAGTTGGAATAGCTTTAGATACTTAATCTTCTTTGGCCGAATATTCCTACACCACAGGTGTGACTTCGTTATGAAACTTACACCGTTATGAAATGCTAACATCAACAGACTTTAGTATTTCCTACTAAAATTATAAATGCGAATGTGTGTGTTCGTTTAGTTTATAGCTCCTTCATGCTGTAGCAGCTTGACGGATTTGGATGAAATTTGAAAGTTGATGGCTTAATACCCTGTATTATCAATAGACTACTTTAAAAGTTGCCGAGGGCGTCACGATGAACGTGTTCTAGGCGAAGAGAGTCGCGGATAACATCTAGTAGGTTAATAAAAACTGGTTTAAGGTCCATAATTACCTTTTTATTTTATTTTAATTGCCTTTTCAGCGGAATTGCACTGATCGTACACGGATAGACTAAGTAGTTCAGAAACTTGGTCTTCGTTGCGGGTATTAGTTAAAATCTAAACTACCCTACTTATTTTAATTGTCTTAAAAGTAGGTTACATACGTTAGATACTACACTAACGGTCAGGGCTCGGAAACGTTATTCAAAATACGTTTCGAACCGTTCTTTGTTCAACATTTTGTTCGGAACGGAAACGAAACGAGAACGTTATCAAAAACCGGTTTAATCCACGGGACGCGGCCGCGCGCGGCGTTCGGCTACAAAGCGGCGACAAGCATGAACTTGTTTAGTAATGTTAGATACTACCGAACCCAGCAAATGGAAAAAAACGGTTAAAAACGTTATATGGATCAAAAAATATTTAAATTTCGTTCTTGTTCAAAAACGTTTTCTATAACGTTATTAGCGAACGAAACCGAAACAAATCGTTCCTTAGGCATTTAAGACGAAACCGTTTCGAAAAAATACCGTTTTCCGAGCCCTGCTAACGGTATTATTTCGGTTGTCTGACAATGTAACACGCAGTTTCCAGTCGTCGACAATTAGTTTTCAAGTCAAGCATAACTTAAAACCATCTCCAATCCTACCCCCAAAGTTATCCGTGCAAAAAATCCCGAAGAGTTTTTGCTTGGTTTTTATGTGAGAATAAGTATTAGGTACGCAGGGAGTCCACCCAAAACCGAAACAAATGACAAGTGGTCTATGGACAAATAAGTTTGGGGACCTCTGATCTAGTCGATTAACATTTTTGTACTTCTTAATCACAATCGCGCTGCAATTCTCGGGTAGTAGTGGTGATCACTGGAAAGAACGTTAGGGCTATGCAGCTTAATCTAGTGATTGACCTTTTTATACGTCTTATAAGGGATAAGATCAGTTTTTAACTTATTAAAAAATATAAGTAGTCTTGGTAATTGTGGATACAAGCAAACCCTACACTATCTCATAGACAAACAAGCACAATTGTTTTGTCGCTATTCATAATTGTCATGCAAATTTATGAAAACTATAAAAGAGGTATTGCGCTAGTAGCTTCCACTTCGCAAGCAAGTCGAGTGTGATACAGAAGTGCAATTGAAACGGTAATTAGAACTTTGTTTTCTTCTCTTAAAATAGTAATACACAGAGGACGAACTTTTGGTGCCGGTGACGTCAAAGTGACGAAAATTTACCCACATCCTCCCATTTAGGTGTTATAGTACAATTAAATAAATAACGTTACATAAACGGTCGAATTATCAGAGTTAAATACAGCTTAATCGCAATAAAAAAACAAACACAGCAGTATAATTTTTTGAGTCAATATTATTTTAAAATGATAATTCGGCAAGTATTGTTAAAAATATTGCCAGAATAGTATTTAATCATAAAAATGCTTCTTGCAACATAAGAACAGTTATTTTGATAATAATGATGAATAATTACTTGATGATTTCTGCTACTGTCCATCTCAATCTCAGTATTGATAAATAGACCCCGTTATCTTGTCGCACTGTCATTACTTTTCAGTAGAGCGTGAAACTTTTTTTTATCTTCTATCTAAATGTCGATACTGTATATGTCACTGATAATTTCGAAGAGGAGTCACTAGGTTCTATTACTTTTGTATAAAAATATATCTTACTAATATTATAAACGCGAAATTATGAAGAATGTATGTATCCGTATGTTTGTTACTCTTTCACGCAAAAACTAACGGACGGATTTTGGTGAAATTTGGAATGCAGACAGCTTAAATATTGGATTAACACATAGCCTACCTTTCATGTATATGTAACTTAAAAGGCGAAAATTCAATTGCATTATATAAATATCGATATCAAGAAGGTCGATAAAATAACATTCACGCTCTACTGAAAAACAATTTCAGTGCGACAAGATAACGGGGTCTATTGATAAACTCTAAATGTTAAATAAGGTTATTTGAAATACCCGAACAAAATTTCAACCTTTCATTGCCATTAAAGTGTATCATTTTTAATTACCTTTATGCAAATATACAGTCCCACATAAATTGACCAAGTCCCAAACTAAGCTCTAGGCTTGTACTGTGGGTACTAGACAACGATATAAATACTTATATAGAGAAATACATAGAAAACATCCAAGAGCCAAGAACAAATATTCGCGTTAATCACATAAGTATCTACCCTTCACCGGAATTTGAACTCTGGTCCCATATCTTCGTAGGCAGGGTATCGATGAGATTGACGTCATCGTCACCAAAAGTTCAAGCTCTGCTAATAAATAACAAATTGCTAGAATAATGGTGCCGATCCCGCAAGAACGGACGTCGGACGGAGACCAGGTAGTCATATCCGGCATTTCCGGACTCTACCCCGAGTCGCAGCACATCAAAGATCTCTCGGACATTCTTTATAAAAAGGTACTTAATCTTTTCATCACCAAAAAACCAATGTAAGGGGCCTCTATTGCAGGCGGTAAAAACATATCGTCTTTGATCTGTTATCATACTGTTAACGTTTTGATAGCTCTTATTTACTTGACAGTAATGGCGCCGAAGTTAAAAACCATGCGAAAACAAGTCAAAAGCAATTAAACGAGTAGAATAGAGCTATTGCTATCACAATCGTTGATTAAATACAAAAGCGACACAAATCAAAATACGTCTGTGTTGCATTTAAATTCAGAATGCTATTTACCAAAATCAACCTGTATCTGTTTTTGATTTGTGGCGTTTTTGTATGTAAGCGATGTCTTACAATTTGATTAAATCTTTCAGGAGAATCCTGTAGCTGCAGGAAAAGCACGATGGGATTACGATCACCCAGAATTGTCGAAATTCGTCGGCGTGATTCCAAAGTTGGATTGCTTTGACGCTCAATTTTTCAAAGTTCATTTTCGCCTCAGTCTAAGTATGGACTCTATGGGACGAAAAATTCTTGAGCAAGCTTACCAAGCTATCTACGATTCAGGTTAGCATCAAAAATATTACAACAGGATATTTTGGAAAAGGAGATTGTCTCGAAAGTATATTTATATATCCATTTTAGTTTATAATATTAGTTCGTCGATGTTATTAATCATTATTAAGGATCGGAAAACTCCCGTCAGTTTGGAAACATAACCCTTAATTATTGGCTTCCACGCAACGGACATCGTAGCATCGCGAGACGACCTAGAGTCGCTTACGAAGGATTGGCAGGATTGCGCTCTCGATAGGGACAAGTGGCGATGAAAAGGGGAGGCCTTTGCCCAGCAGTGGGACACAAAACAGACTACAAAAAAAAAAAACGCTTACACAAAATATTTAGTACATGTAGGTAAACCCATTTACCGATTAATGGCCTACTCTTAAACCCAGACATATGTTGTTTCGTGGCAAAAACGTCATTTAAGCAGGGACTTTCTTCCGATATTAGATTTATCGATAACTGTTTCAAATAAGTACTTATTTCAAAGTGAAGTTTCATAGTAAATAAGTACTGTTCACTGAATAAAATGACTAAAATGACGATCACTAACCTGATAGCGTAATGTTTAATAAATAGGCATAGCATTCGTTAGTAAAATTGTCGCTGAATACATTTAAATTATGGTATAAGTCTCTGCGGTACGGAACAGGGAAATGTTTTCAAAATGACAGGAGTTTTTCCAATCCTTGATTATTATTTACTGAGTTGTTTTTTAATTATCAGTGGTTGCTATACCGACTTTGAACTAGTGGTCGGAATGATGTCATTTTGTTTTGTATCCGCGTCCTGCTTGTTTAAGTCTAGCACTAGCTGTGACGTAAAAAAAGACTATGTGGCGTTTGAGCTCTTTAGCCATTAGCAGAAATTTCTCATATATTTTCTCAGTAAACAATGAACAAAAAAAAAATTTAATATTTTAAGACAATCCTCTCCCCCTCCTCCTCCTCATAAGCATGTTTTTTTACCTTTTAAAAAAGTTCTTCTTCTCGATGACTCATTTGTAAATCAAATTGTAAACTATGACATTATTGAATAAACTTTTTATCAACAGGCGTAAGCCCGGAACATCTTTCTGGAAAAAAAGTCGGTGTGTACATCGGAAGTTGTTTCTCAGAAACTGAAAAAGCTTCTTTCTACGTCGCTACTTCTAGAACGGGCTTCGGCATTGCGGGGTAATTGATTTAAATCAAAATAACAAAACAGAAACATAAGACCTTAAGAAGCTTCATATGCCTAAGGGCTATCTTAAGTTCGAAAAACTTTTGCCCACTGTCTCGTATGTCCGAAAATCAGAGCACAGGATTGACGTAAATAAGGTGACAGACGGCCGCGTCGAACGCCTGCGAGAATTCCATACCATTACTTCTATTCCATTTTGTCAGTATTCGAAAATCGTTTACGTTAGAGTTAAGCAACTTGTCTAGCATCACTGGAAAGTTGAAGGTTGAGTTGAAATTGGTTTCGAAGAAAAACAAATTTCGAACAAATTATATTTTCGAAACGAAATAGCAGCCAAAAGTTTTTCAAAACATCGATAGCTATCTGAAGCTAATAACCATAAGACCTATGTATCTAACCTTTTGATATTAAACTTAATCATTTTTCCTCAAAACTGTTAAACGTGAAAACACGATTAGAAACAATTTTTTTTTTTAGTATTTAAATATGGTCGCGATGATTTTTGATTTAACCGTTAGTACTTTAACTTCTTAATCCTGGTAAACCATATTTTGTTATATTTTGTTAAGTAAACAATACTTATCTTAATTTGACGCTGCAACCAAGTCACGCACTAACTTTTCGCATGTCAGGTTCTTGCCGCGAACCCATCTCTTTTGATTCATTTTTGGACATGACATTACGTGGCCTCTTAATTTTGTAACATTTAAATTTAATAGATAACTTTGTCTTCTTTTGCGGCATATTCAGATGTAACAAGTCCATGTTCGCCAACCGGGTTTCGTACTGGTTGAATGCGAAGGGTCCGTCGCAGGCTATCGACGCAGCGTGCTGCAGCTCCACCGTGGCGCTGGAGCAGGCCTACCTGGCCATGACCCGTGGGGACTGTGAGGCCGCCATCGTCGGCGGAGCCAACTTATGCTTGCATCCTCAGAGCTCCTTACATTATGGAAGGTTGAATATCATTTTAATATGTTTTATATCATTATTATACAGTAACAGAACTTACAGAACGAGCGACACCGGATAAGTGCGCGTAGACGTGCACGAGCGCGTGCGCGTTCCACTGCGTTGTATGGAATAAATCCTCATACACATCACACTGCTTGCGTGATAGGTGCACGCGTGCGTCACGCAAGCTGTGTGACATATTGTATGAGTATTAAAACTATACTATATTTTAAGGGGCATTTCTTCCTATTGCGCCTAAGAGACCCTCGATTGTGCGCTAATCGCATCTATTGTCTTCCCGGGCCATTTTGTGGAAGCTGGTTTTAATATTGGTATTGTACATATTTTCAAGCGCACTTAATTTAATAATTTAATTGTAAATTTATTTCAGGACAATAACACTATGCAAAGACGGTAACACTAAGTCTTATGATCAAAATGCCGACGGTTGCGCAAGATCCGAAGCGATCAACGTGCTGTTTCTACAAAAGGCTAAAGATGCATTGAGGTAAACTCTAATATAATCTATATATAAGTATAAAACGTTCGTGTCTGACTGGCTGACTGACAGGCAACGCACAGCCTAAATGGTTGAACGTAGGGAAATTTGGAAGGAATATTCCTTGCATACCCTACAGGTGTACTATTAGCGGAAATCTTTGAAAATTGACCCCCAAAAAATTCAAGGACAATCGAAATAGGTAGTGGTCATATTTTTTATAAATTATGAAAGTCATGAAAAGACACATTCTTTCTATCTACTAATTATTTATCCATCAATGCAATATACATGGAAATAAAGGCTAAGAAAATTGATTTTTCCGAGTAAACTTTATTGGCGTTCTTATAGTTATCTCAAAGCCAGTGACATGTGAAACAACAAATAAGAAAGCAGCTATAAAGAGCAGTTTAAATGTATTAAGTATTTACAACAAGAGGAAAATAAAGAGCTACAAATACAAATCGAAGGTCATTTGGGACATCAAGCCCCTTTAGTCTTTCCTTACAAAACAATCTATACACAGATTGGCAATAGAAGTGACTCACAATCTGATTCTAATTTCTGGTGTATTTTCTTTGTTCTTAGAATTTATGCCGAAGTAGTTCACGTAAAAAACAAATTTCTTGGAATAGTAAACCGTGAATTTGGCCCAAGATATGGATTTTATCGAAACCCCGCAACCATGTCTGGTTTTTTAAAAGAATTCTACAGCGATGCAAAAGTATCACCCAATGACGTTGAATACGTTGAGGGGTGTGGATCTGGTAAATATCAATTTATATACTCAGATACTGATTTTTAAAGTATGTTTGTTAACTAATCATAGTATTTTACAGCTGATCCTGATGCAGACAAATCAGAATTGGAGGCATTTGGCAATGTTTTTTGTGGGAATAGAACTGAACCACTTCTGGTTGGCAGCGTAATGTCTAATGTAGGATACTGCGAGGCAGCTTCAGGAATAACCGCAGTTACCAAGGTCAGGATCAGGCTTTCCAAAGTTAGTTAGATACTACAAATAAAGAAAACAAAATTTTGTCAAAGTTGCGAGAGCTATCATAACTTTTTTGATCTACTTGACAATAATGGCATATGGTATTATGCTATAGAATCACATACTCATTGGTGAAAAAAAAGAACAATGTAATAATCATCATCATCATCATGTCAGCCAAAAGACGTCCACTGCTGGACATAGGCCTCCCCCAAGGCTCTCCACTCAGACCGGTTTTGTGCTTTTCGCATCCATCGCGCTCCCGCGATCCTTACAAGGTCGTCACTCCATCTGGTTGAAGCCCAACCTACAGCTCGTCTCCCGGTCCGCGGACGCCACTCAAAAACCTTCTGAGCCCATCAGCCATCAGTCCTGCGAGCAATGTGCTTCGCCCACTGCCACTTAAGTTTAGCTATTCTTCGGGCTATGTCGGTAACCTTAGTTCTACTGCGGATATCATCATCTCTGATTCTATCACACAGAGAAACCCCGAGCATAGCCCTCTACATAGCCCTCTGAGTGACTTTAAGCTTCCTTATGAGGCCCTTTGTTAGCGCCCACGTCTCAGATCCGTAAGTCATCACTGGCAACACACACTGGTCAAAGACTTTTGACTTCAAACATTGCGATAATATGGACGAAAAGGTGTATGCGAAGCTTCCCGAACGCGAGTCGGATTCGACGAGTGACCTCTTTTTCAAAGTTGGACCTACCTAACTGGACCGTTTATCCCAAGTAAATATAGTCGTCAACAACTTCGAACGCAGAGCCTCCGACTATCACGTGAGTTCGTCAAACCTGCGCGCGAGACGATTTGTGATGACCCTCGAAAACAGCTTGTAAACATGGCTCAGAAGTGAGATGGGTCTATAATTCTTCAGCAAAGGTGTATCACCTTTCTTGAAGAAGAGAACCACCACACCTCTGTTCCATGTTTTCGGCGTGTTCGGCGGTGTTCGGGTTGTCGTGTACAGCAGTCCATAAAACTTCTCAACTTCCTTAGTTTGGGTAAAAATGACTCTGCCGTCGTCGGTCTTCAGCTTCATCAATTTTCTTTGTCCAACAGACAGATCCGTAGCAAACATCTTAGAGGCCCTGTTACGCTTAATAGCCTCTTCAATACTTTTAGCATTGAATCGGCGTATATCGCGCTTCAGAGACTTCGAGATCTGTCTGTTGAGCTGCCGATAGCGACAAGCGTCACCAGAGGACTGCAGAATCATTTCGCGCCTCACCTCCATGAGCCTAAGGGTGGAGTCCGAGAGCTTCCTGGTTTTTGTACGTCGGATCTTGAAGAACTTAGACCCGACTGTTTGGACAGCTTCCACAAACCCGTCGTTGTAATCGTCCACGTCGCTACCAAGTCACTCGAAACGGTTTTCAAGTTTGAGCTGAAAGCTCTCGGGGTTTTGGAGCTGAGCGGGTGCCGGGCGGAGCGTAGACTTCATCAGTCGAGACCTTTCAAGCTTGAACTGGATATTCAATGAGACTCGTACCATACGGTGATCACTGCACTGCACTGATCACAGAGCCACCATTGAATATGTGCTTTTTCGCCATCTTACACCATCAGGGCTCATGCAAGTCCACTTCCTATGCTCACGTTTTCTGAAGAAGGAGTTCATCATATAGAGTCCCTCCTTCTCCATAAAACCGGCCAGTAGGTGGCCCTGGTGATTCTTACGCCCCACTCCAAAATTCCCCACTCTCTGCTCTTCACCGTCTCGTTTGCCCAGTTTTGCGTTGAAGTCCTCCATAACACCCGTGAAGTGAGCTTTGGAGCTATGCATGGCTCTGAAAACATCCTCATACAGAGCCTCCACTTCAACGTCAGAGTCTGTCAAGGTCGGAGCATATACCTTCAACGAATATCGTTGGGTCATTCTGAGTACAAGGCACGCTACCCTGCTCGACACGCTCTCGATGTTCACCACGTTGTTCACGAAGGACTTGTGGACGATAAACCCAACACCTCCCTGGGACTGGTGGTCGCCCTCCCGGAAATAAATCAAGTTACCGGATTTCAGGGTTATCATGTCCTCCCCCTCTCTACGGACTTTTGACAACCCTATGATTCCCCATCGTAATCTGCTCAACTCCTCCTCCAGTTCCAGCAGCTATTCGTCGGTCCGCAATGTTCGGCAGTTGTATGTAGCCAGGGACAAAGGTCGTCGTTTCTGGTAGCCGGCCTCTGCCGGAGATTACCTAAAGCACCCCCTGCCCCGCCGTTACCATGCCCGTTTGCTCCAAAGTCAATCTGATATTCTACAAATAGAAATGGAGTAATAATATTTGACTTATATCCACACAGGTTCTGCTAGGTTATCATAAAGGTGAGTTGGCTGGAAATCTGCACTATACTACGCCTAGGCAGGATGTGAAGGCCGTACGAGATGGAAAAATTAGTATAATAAGCGATCATCAACCCTTCAAACGAAAGTATGTTGGTGTCAATGGAATGTCAATCACTGGCGTCAATTCACATGTTCTTTTGCATGGACATTATAAACCAAAGGTATGTTCAATTCGAATAACTTACGCACCAGTGAGGCTAGACAAGTTGCTTAACGCTAACGTAACCGATTTTCGAAAACTGTCAAGATGTATGGAATTGATGTAGGCGCTCGACGCGACCGTCTGAAAGTTTACGTCAGTCTCATACATTTTAGATAACGATAACGAACGCCGAATGCATCTTGTCCTAGGGCCTCTGCTTAATTTAAACATGATTTAAGTCCTATGGTAGAAAAGTATCTAATTGAGTAAATTATTCTTTAAGGATCCCACTCGGTATCCGTGCAGCATTCCTCGTTTAGTAACAATATCAGCAAGACAGGACTCCTCAGTAAAAAATATTATCAACAATTTAATATCACGTCCCATTGATCCCGAAGAATTGGCCTTGTTGCATAATATACACTCCACGAGAATAAATGGACACTTAGGCAGAGGATTTGTTATTCTAGGTAAGTGGTGACCATCTATTTTACAGGTACCTAATTCTAATATTGCAATAAATACAATGATAAATGTAGTATTTTTTTCGTTTACAATGCTTTTTCATTATTTGAAAAGCATTTATTACTGTTTTTTGCGTACGCGCCACGCTGGTAGACATTCGTCCGGTTATGGTACCGTCTGAAGATGTCATCTGCCTTCGTAACCAATGTGATAGGTAAATTCTGGCTGTGCAATATTTTTACCGAATGAACAGGTTCCATCTAGACGTTTCCTCTTATAGTAGCAACATCAGTTGAATAGCGGTTCAGTACTTCATTTGGAAAACACATTGGTATAACCATTCTTATTATGTGGTATAACGGTGACTGATGGCGTTCAAACTCTTTACCATTTGTAGGCAAGCGACGTTCTCATCATGTCAACCGAAAGACGTCCACTGCTGGACATAGGCCTCCCCCAAGGCTTTCCACTCAGACCGGTCTTGTGCTTTTCGCATCCACCGCGGTCCCGCGACCCTGACGAGATCGTCACTCCATCTTGTTGGAGGCCTACCTACAGCTCGTCTTCCGGTCCGCGGACGCCACTTCAGAACCTTCTGACCCCATCGGCCATCAGTCCTGCGAGCAATGGGCCCCGCCCATTGCCACTTCAGTTTAGCTATTCTTCGGGCTATGTCGGTAACCTTAGCTCTACTGCGGATATCATCATTTCTGATTCTATCACACAGAGAAACCCCGAGCATAGCCCTCTCCATAGCCCTCTAGCGACGTTCTATAATTGTCATATTCATAGATTATGGGTTATTATTTTACAGATACGGATAAAGAAAATAAAACTGTGAGCCTCTGTGAGACGGCCGACTACTTTGACGGCAGCGACCGTCCGCTGTGGTTTGTTTACAGCGGGATGGGTTCACAATGGACCGGCATGGGCTCTTCGCTCATGCGAATACCAATCTTCGCTGCTGCCATTGAACGGTATGATAATCAACATATCTACAATATAGTTTTAAAATACCACTTCAGTACGAGTCTTACTCGCGCACCGAGGGGTTCCGTAGATAGATAGATAGATAGATAGATAAAAACTTTATTCAACATAAACACAAACGCAGGCTCTTAAATTAAACATAAAACATTAAAAATATAGACAACAAACACGAGACTTAAAATATACATTGACTTATATACGGTGAGAGAGCCATGTGTTGTGCCGTGAATTGGCGCTGACTCAGCATAATGCTGCAGAAACTGCAGCGCTGGTATTCTGCCAGAACCATTGGAATCAGGTCTGTGGCGCCCGAAAGAAGCCGAAAGATGTGCCAAACGACCATGATAATATGAATATTAACATTAAGTTACCTACTCTGTATCAGTTCTTGCCTACTATATGTTATATTACTCAGTCTTTAGTTTTTAATATAATTTCTAGAAGTAAAGCGAAACTAAACATTTACACAGCATAAACAAAACGGAGAAACTAAATAATAACTAGCAATAATTAAGGTAACGGCACCTATTACCGTGGGAGTTAAGGTAGTTTTCAAATCAGAGCCAAAAATTAAGGGAATCAAGACACCCTAACGACCAAAAGGATTTTTTTTATAAAAGTGTGTTGATTGAACTTTTTAATTTGCACTTTTATGACTTCATTTTAGGTGATTATTTGGGATAAAATAAATATTAAACCCAAAAAGTCGGATTCTCCTATTACCGTGGTATTGGACGGGCTTTGACCCTATTACCGCGGATGAGGCTCCTATTACCGTGGGTAGAGGATTAATGTATTTTTGGTTCCGTACAATATTTAACACATTTTGTTTTTTTTTAGTAAATCTACTTAAATACAACATTTAAAAGTGGATAAAGTTTATTTTTAATTAAAACTGCGTATTAAATCAACATTATGTATTATATATATTTTTAAAGTCTTCGTTTGACAAAAATCAAATAAATAACATAGATGTGTTTTTGAAATACAAAATAAACATACACTTAATACTATTATTCCAGTTTTCGACCGACTAATATAAAAATCCAGTCTACCAAATAAGCGTTGTACCATCAGTTAATACAACACTTTCCAAGAGGGTAAGCTTTACTATCAAAAACATCTTAATTTTATTAAGGAATCCGGACTACGGTACCCTAAAATTGATATTTCATTTACTGTCACACGGTAATAGGAGATAGTATGGGATCCTAACTCCGACCCATAAAAAATCTTAATACCTCGGAACTAGGTTCCCATACATCCTATTACCGAGGGTTATCTTTTCTTACCCTCGGTAATAGGATAAATTCACGGTAGGTACTATAAAACCTCATTCCGACCCATAAAAAAATTAAGCTATCGTGACGTTTATTAAACAAATAAAAACTTAAGATTTTAACCATCTAATAAAACAAAACTCATAAAACTAAAATAATATCTTTAAATTATATCTTTATATATAAACGACTCAAACATTTAAGGGTTTCTATGAAAACAAGTAATATAGTGCACAAGTTTATAGTAAAAAATAAGGCCTTTATTAGTATTTTTCGTACCACGGAAATTGCTCTTTAACTGCTTAGATATATAAAGTTTTTTATAGCACTAAAAAAAAAATAACCAACAGCAGATATAAATAATAAAGGCCATTGAAACTAAAGTACCATTTTTGCTATTACCGTGGTATACCTCGGATTAAGGAGCCATAGCAAAAAACGAAACCGATTAGCGCGGTATTTAATATTCTAATTTTTACGTATTTCCAGACAAAAACACACAAAATTAGTACTTGGAAGTCGCAAAGAAAACAATAAACAATAATTTAAAAATC
Source organism: Acleris sparsana (assembly GCA_923062465.1). NCBI lineage: Eukaryota > Metazoa > Arthropoda > Insecta > Lepidoptera > Tortricidae > Acleris > Acleris sparsana. The sequence continues at coordinate 10,360,606 of OV281306.1, read as the reverse complement.
TTAGCATTAGGATAGTCATTATAACTATTACGCAAATCACTAAATAAAATGTGGGTTTACTTACGTGTGGCGTCTCGCGTTTGTATGGCACAACCTGCTCCTGCGCCGGCGTCGCGGTTCCTTGCGGTTTGCAAGTTGTTTATTTGATGCATAAACACTAGCGCTAAAAAAACCGGTAGTCTACAAACTACGCTTTGCTCGTGTAAAATAAATTTCTTAGTGAGAAAATCGACTTGTTCATAAAACGCATTTTTAAAAATACCGCGTTAATTGGTGTCGATTTTGGGGGGAGCGGTAATAGGTGCCCTTACCTTACACAGGGAAATTATTCTACGACATCAAGCTTATTAAGCTATTTGTTTATTTAACAAATGAATTCTATACTTAATTCTAAACGAAGACTTATACCTAAGGTCACGGATGGGTGGGGGAATGTTGTTCCAGCACTTTGTAGCCTGATATCTAAAACTGCCCCTAAAGGCCGCTGTTCTATGCAGAGGCACCCTGAATACGACAGCACGCGATGCTCTAGCTTTGAAATGCCTATTTTCGTCCGACCACCTTAACTTTTTAAAAAGATAGCTAGGAGCTTGATTTTTAATAGTGTCGAAAAGTAGACACGCAAAGTAGAGCTCCAGCCTATTTGACATTTTCAAACTTTTCGCACCATTAATAAAAGGGGTAACGTGAGCTCGTGGTGGTACTTTAAAACAAAACCTAGTGCAAGCGTTTTGGACTTTCTGTATGAGACGCTGAGATCGCACCAAGAGACAAGGGCCGAAAGCTGTATAACAGTAATTTAATTTTGAAAGAATTAGAGCTTCACATAGTCTCACACGCACGTCAATACTCAAGAAATCCCTCACGTTGTATAGAACTTTTAGCCTATAAAAGCAATTTCGAACCGTGTTAATGACGTGATGTTCAAAACGTAAATTGTTGTCTACTAAGAGTCCAAGGTTGCGCGCTTCGCTAACACAGTCAATCTCTACATTATTTAATACAATGTTTGGTACACCTGCTACATTTTTTTCCACTTGCTTACACGACCCAAGCACCATATATTTGGATTTAGATGGATTTAGTACCAAAGAGTTAGCACTAGACCATTCAAAAATGCGCTTCAGATCTGCATTAATTAATTGAGAAGCAGAACCCACATCACGGGGAGAAAAAGAATGATATAGTTGCAGATCATCAGCATATAGATGAAATTTACAATGCCTAATACAATTAGTAATATCAGAAGTATAAAGAATAAATAGTAAAGGACCCAGAATAGATCCTTGCGGTACTCCTCTTGAAACCAAACATGGATCCGACAGCAGACATTTTCCGTCGTCTTGTGTAATCTTAACCAGTTGTTTGCGATCTTTAAAATAACTATCAAACCAACGAATAGTGTTATGTTTAAAGCCATAGTGTTTTAATTTTGACAAAAGAAGCGGAACATTAATACAATCAAAAGCCCTTGAGTAATCGAGCAAAACCATGATGGTACCCTGACCAGTAAGTATCTTGAGCTGCAAGTACTTCGTCAATGACATCATGTAGCGCAGTACATGTCCCACGACCCTTCCTAAAACCCGACTGCAGTTCCGGCAAGATGTTGTTCGATTCCAAATAATTTGAGACCTGGTCATACACAACTTTTTCGAGTATTTTTGATAGGTAAGGAAGAATACTAATCGGTCTCAAATCTTTTAAATCAACTGGGTCCCCATTTTTAGGAATAGGGCGCACAACTGCCATTTTCCATAACGATGGAACCATAGAGGTTACTAGCGAGGTATTAATGATATCGGTGATAACTGTCAAAGTCCGGGGCAGAGTCAGTAATATCATGTCATATGTTATGTCATCATAACCCAGAGCGTTAGACTTAGTGCGCAACAGAAGCTTAGCCAACAGGCCTAAGTTCAAAGGACGAAACACCGAACTGTTGATTTTCAAAATAATTCATAGTGGGAAGATCGATACCATTATTTCCAGGAACATTCAAGAAGTGTCTGTTAATGGCTTCGGGGTCATTAAAGCAGCAGGGCAGCTCTGAATCATTTTTAAAATTAGGGATTATGTTTTGTTTAATTTGTTTCCATAGGACTTTAGGATTATTTATATTAGCGTTAATATTTGTCTCAAAAAAAGCTTTTTGTTCATAGTATATACTAGAATTAACTAAGTGTTTTAAAGTTTTATAACTAGTTTTATCGTGATCAGACTTGGTAGAGCGGGATTTGTTGTGTGCGTTGTCACGAAGCCTCATCATGAGGCGGACATTATCCGTAAGCCAGGGCTTGGGCGACTCCTTCATTAAGTGTTGTCGAACTGGTGCATGAGTATTAAAGAGGTCAATGATGAACTGATTAAATACCGTGACTTTGTCTTCAACCGTCTTCAGTTTTATTATACTCTGCCAGTCAATTAAATGCAGGTCTGTATTAAAACGATCCATGTTAATTTTTTTTAAACAACGTTGAAAACATAATCTGGGCTTAGGTTTATGGACTTTAACATTGAAGGAAACAAATACCATCGCATGGCCGCCTAACTCGGCAATATAATCAACTTCAGAGCTGAGCGTAGGAGTATCGGTACATATCAGATCTAAAAGGGTAGAGCTATGATCCGTAAAATGGGTAGGCTGTGAAATATGATTGTTGAGACTATTACAAACAAGAAATTGTTGTAAAAGTTTTGTCTTAACATCACCTTTGTTAAGAAAATCAATGTTAAAATCACCACTCAAAATTATATGGCTGTGCTTAGAGAAGGATTTGACTGATTCTGTTAAGGCGTCCAGAAATATCTCTGCGTTTAGCCAAGGTGGACGATAAGCGGTGCCAATAACGAAAGTAACTGAATTAATTTTAACCTTGATCCACAATTGTTCTACGTCGGCAACGATGGGATGCTTACATACTTGGGCATTTAGACAAGTTTTTATATAGAAAGCCACGCCTCCCCCACCCTTACGCGTTCCCAAACTCCGAGGCACATGTTTTAACTTATAACCAGGCAGCGAAGGCGCACGCCTTTCCTCACCAGCTCTCAACCAAGTCTCATTGATGGCTATGATGTTCGGATCATGACGCTGGACCGCTACAATGTTTCCGCGAACTACAAAGAGATCCTGCATTAAAAAGGCCAAACTTAAAATGTTTTTAGCTTTTTTTTTTTTTTTGGTAATCGCCTGAGGGGCCAAAGACAAAAGTCCTTGCTTTTGTTTGCTTAAGAAAAAGGGGCAGAGGTGAAAATCCCTTCCGGAGACCTGGGAATGGAGGGCCCAGGTACTGCCGGGCTCGCACCGGCTAAAAACACCAATGCCCCTATTACCAACTAGAATTTAGACTCCCGCGGATACTACCCCAGCCAGTGCTGAAAGGCCGGAGGAGAAAGTCGTTCCTCCGTTTACTTATCCGCGGGGTTAGGGGGGATAGGAATGGGGGTTGGGATGGGGGGGGAGACTTATAGCTATGTGAGTCGCGGAGTGGAAATCCTGACGCATGCATGCTTACAGACTACGGGCTTCCTTTCTTTTGCCCGACAATGGAAGGGTTGGGTCGGAGATCTTTTAGGACCACTTGTGTGGCTGTTGATACCATCTTTATGGGTGGGGCTACCCTTTTTGAGGCTTTCTCTTTTGCCTGGAGATACTATTTTTGCGCGGGTCTCCTTGCGCTGCCCTCTTTTGTGACCTCTTCCGTTGCAACTTAGCCTATACATTTTTAATGGGAGGGCCGGTGTCAATTTGACGGGGGACCAGTGAATCGCGCGCGGAACCTTACCCCAGCCAGTGCTGAAGGGCCGGGAGAGAAAGTCATTCTCCCGTTTAGGAGGCTGCAGGATTCCCCATCCCCCGTCCTACCGACACCCGTTAGGTGTTCGGGAGGTGCGTGCGTCAGGAATATATCTAACTCTAACCTTAAGTGTATGTTATACACTGAAAGTTAGGGCTAGCACTGGGTTAACATAGATGTAATTACGTTAAAACAAAGAAAGATAAAACAGAGGTTAAAAGAGATGGGGGTAAGGGTTTGGAAGATTTTATACTGTTAATACTTATTGCAATGTTTTTAGCTTAGGCATTTATGAAACAAAAAATAAATAAATAAGGATAAGAATTTGCAACAAAAGTAATAAATGGATGAAGCAATAGGAAAGGCGTATACCAAGTTCCGGAAAGGGTAGAAGTGTGTTTTGCAAAGCAGGAAGTATTTGATAGAGGCAAATAATTATTTTCATTAGACAAAGAGTTAATATTAGCATACACATTAAGCAACAAATCACATGACACACAGCTCTCAGGGCATTGACATGATTTAACTAATTGATTACACAAGCAAAAGTGAGACTTATACGAAAAACAGTAAAAGGAATATTCAAAAACTAGAACAGACCAAGCTATAAATGAGAGAACAAACACGAAGAAGTTAAGTACTACGTAGAGCTTCAGAAGCAGTAGAAAAAACACGTGCTCGTCCAATTTGACACCCAGTTTTGCCGCAATCGACAGGACGATATGCGCCGATGACTCTCCCTGGGACTCAGGAACTCCGGAAACTTCAATGTCATTCAGTAGAGAGGTTTGGTCTCTATCATTCAACTCATGTTCGAGACGGCGTATTGTATCCTGTAGATTTTTGGATTCTCGAAAAGTTTCTTGTGAAGTAAATTTGCTTAGTTCGGTCTTGAGTGATAGATTCTCAGACTCTAGTAACTGTACTTTTTCCGCGATAACGTCAACTCGGCTATTTAAAACATTTACCCGAGAAAAGACCGACTCAATAGCCTTATTGAACTCGTTCTTTAAGTTTCTCATGAGTTGATGAAAATGGTCGTTAATGTTAGTTTTCAATTCTGATAATTTTTGGTCCATAAGTACAGCGAAATCACCATACGTTATCGAGCTCTGTATGACTCCAGCCGAGGCAGCAGCTCTGGTACGCTCGGAAAGCAAATTTGTGCTGTCTAACACATTTGTAACGTCTAGTTCGTCACATGACATGTCCACTAGAAGTTCAGACGGTTGCGAGCCTTTATAAGTTGCCGAGGCTTTTCCTCTGAATTGGGCAACATTGCAGGACGAATTAAAATCGGAATCCACAGTTTCGTTAAATCTTGGCTCATGTAAGCCACGCACGGGAGTATCAGTTCCTCTCCTCCGAGATGTTATATTATCACAAGAGGGGCACTGCCACAGTTTCTTGAGATTTTCTATGTTGGTCCCATAGAAGGAACCCGTCATATTAACACAGGTATAATGGTAATTCCCATGACAGTTAACACAGGTAATGACTTCCGTACTACTAACGGGTTCCTGGCATCCCAGACACTCCATCATATATTAAGGAGAAATTTTCAGTAGCCAAAATCACGCCTATGTGAAAAGTAACCGCAACCGAACGCAGACACAAATAACACAGGGGAATTGCACAGGCGCACAGCGTGCGGCGGCGGCACCCGCGCGATGACGTCAGGCGCGCAGCTGGAAGGCGACCGCTTATCTCGTCGCGCAGCGTCTATCGACTGTAGCTCAGCGGGCGGCGGCACGACTTGCAATACACAGGTCCTAGGTTCGATCCCCACTCGAATCACACTCACCACTTGTATTCGGCTTTTTAGAAACTGTAACTGTCTGGATATAACTATCTCACTCAAAACACTCCTACTGGGCGGAGTTAGTCCATTTAAACCGTGTGAGAGGAAGCGAAAATTGAAAAAAAGCACTTCAACCAATGGCAATTTAGATATTCGAATTAAAATTAAAACCCAGCAAAAATCGCGACACACGTTCACCTCTAACGCACACCACAGAGCGACCACGGACGGTCACGGACGTTAATTTTCTAGTTATTATGAATTCTAAAACTAACTGACAATTTATTTTGCAGATAATTGTTTAAAGTCAGGTTATACGCATTATCGTCCAAGTTCAGCCACGTAATTTCTAAGTTTCTTTAGTTTTTATTTAGTACAAAGTTACAGACTGTATTTTTTTTTATTTATTATTGTTTTATTTTATTATACTGTTCTAAGTACCATAATTATCATGTTTAATGAGAAGTAGCACTCTATTAAGCATTGCCTGCTATTGAAACTATCTTATTAGTTAAATTTAAGTTCAGTATCTTGTTTACAGCAGAAATGCATTTTGTTTGTTTAATGCCTCAAACGATTGACGTCGTAATAATATATGGTACTAATACTAAGATAGATAATATATAATAAATAGATATAGGATACCTTCTTTTTATTCCGTAAAATGGGACAGTTGTAGAGGGAATAGTGATTAACAACATGTGGATGTCTGACGAAGAAGGAAAAAGCTTGTTCTATATAAGATCAGGCTTTGGTTATCGACTAGTCTTCCATAATATCGATTTATACCCACGTGACAAATAGATAAACCAGTTCAGAGACCCGATCTTCAAGGTTAAAGACGAGACAAAAAAAGACATACATTTCGAAGAGAATCGGCCTGAAGATGTCGTTTTTATTAGAGATGCCACGTCATTTGTTATTGATAAGAAACTCAACGTTATTGCTGTAGAATGTCAGATTGACTTTGGAACTATGGTGACAAATTTAATTCCTTGACTTACACTAGGCCGTTTTGTGCTGTGTTGTTTTTTCTTAGGGTTTGCACTATTATCACACTAAATAAGATGTATGTATATTTACCGATTTGAGGAAAAAAAAACCGTTTGTAAAACGGGGACCTTTTATATTTTACTTTCTGAGTTTTATTTCCATTTAAATTGTGGGTGAACAACGGACTGACGGATATCGAAGGCTTAAGTAATAGGGTCCAACAGGACCAAGGCACCTCTTGAGTACTAAACCTTTAAATATCTTAATTATTGTGTATTTTTTTAACAGCTGCCGGAAAGTACTGGAGCCAAAAGGCATTGACATTGTGCATATAATAACGACTGAAGATAAAGCGATCTTTGATAATATTTTGCATTCATTTGTTGGCATAGCAGCGGTTCAAATCGGCCTAACCGACATATTAAGTGCATTAGGATTAATTCCTGATAAAATAATTGGTAAGTTGCGCAATACTACGTCTGTGTGCACTTAGTGGCTTCGGGTTTGTACTTCTCTCTCACTCAATCTTAATAAGAGCGTATGAGAGCGAGTGACATAAAAATACAAACTCTTAAAATACAAACGCCTTGCTGCCTAAAATAAAGTTATTGTATTATTATATTCTATTATATTGTATAGGACTAAGCGATTTGGGCATTTATTCCACAATTTTTTCTGCAGGACACAGCGTGGGTGAGCTGGGTTGCGCGTATGCCGATGGCTGCCTGACGGCTGAAGAGATGATCCTCGCCGCATACAGTCGCGGGCTGGTCTCCGTACAGACTCCATTTATAAGAGGCTCGATGGCCGCCGTTGGAATTGGATTTGAAGAAGTGAGTTTGCTAGATACTGAGAAATCCACTTTCTCTAATTGGGATTGTTCATATTTTTACAATTACTCTGATTCGAAAACCATTTCGAGGAATACGGTTTTAAAGCCGTTCTGCATTATTAAGTTTTTGAAATATTTATCTATTTCGGATATTTCGACAATAGTACATTACTTAACAAGGGCTGTAAAAGAAAGAAAGCCCGAAATCGCAGGTATTTGAGACCCGAGCCGTAGGCGAGGGTTGTAAATATGCGATAGAGGGCTTTCTTTTTTACTGCCCGTGATGAGTACACAATTTTACGTCTTCACCCGGCCACAATGCGAGTTTTACCGTGCGCGCAGCGTGCGATAAAACTCACATTATGGCCAGGTGTTACGTAAAAGTATATTTAACCTATGTTTGACTTTCGTTTTCGGCTTGAAGCCCTCCTAGGTGTATCTTACGGGATAGCCGAAATCCGCTTGAAATAATATGTTTTAATGTACTATTACAATCACTTTTTATCATTAGATATCATTTAATTGTATGTTATTTACTAGAAAATGCCATTCCAAATTTTAAATAATCATGTCATCCATAAAATGTCTGATAAATAAAAAAAGATATTAAAACAAAACTATTGGGTCGAATACAAAATTAACAAAATTGGTCTCCTAAAATTACCTATTCTTTCGAATTAGAATGTAAAAACCGTGACTTATTTTTTTGGTCAATGCTAATTATGTTATTTTTTGTTCAATCATCCAAAAAAGGCACGAATCTACTTTTGTTCTAACGATCCATCTCATTTTCATTTCTGAGACTACTTAATATTTTAATCCTACCTACAATAGAGTTTTAACTCCACTCGCACAGCCTTAATACGTCGGATTTTTAAGTGACACAGAATAAAAATAACCAATTGCTTAAGAGTATAATTATCTTTATGCTCCAACTAGCGCAAAAGCCCTGTAAACATTACATCCATTGTTAAAAACATAAAACTCATAGAACCAAACAAATTATTGACAACTCAAAATCAACACTTCCCTTAAAATGTCATCAACATATATTTATTTCAAACAATATAATTACATAAACACCATACATTGCTCCACTTTATCAATATATTAAAGGTATTCAAAAAAGTATGAAATTTCTCTCTATGCAAATTTATATTTAATCATGTGACTCCTTCATTTAGAAAACATTTTATTTCCTTTTAATTTATCGAGGAATGTTCTAGGTTTCAAAACTGTGTCCCCCGGAGATTGAGGTGGCTTGCCACAATGGGCCTGACTCAAGCACGATCTCAGGTCCGGCCGATGCCATGAACGAATTCGTTACTCAACTCACCGCCAAAGGAATCTTCGCTAAAGAGGTCCCGTGTTCCAACATTGCATACCATTCGCGATACATTGCAGAAGCAGGTAATACTTTAAGTGTATAGTTTGTTTCAATTAATTTCAAAACTTCTGCATCCTGGGATCAATCAACTGGTTTTCTAGGACCTGGCCTACTCAAATACTTGACCGAAGTTATAAAATCTCCAAAGCTTCGAAGCGAGAAATGGGTATCAACTTCAGTGCCACAAGAAAGATGGGAAGAAGAAGCTGCGAAATACTCTTCAGCAGAGTACCACACGAACAACCTTTTGGTAAGCTACACAAGAATGTTCGCCGGATTTTGTTGTTTTCCTCGAGTGGAAGTGGAGTTGATATTAGTATATTGAGTTGGATCCGTAGATTGTTCTAGACACTGTATGTGACGATCACATTGAGCTCACCAATGTTGGAAGAGATGACATAGAGGGATCTCTCTCCAGGCGTGTGCTATGTCTGGGGACCGGAGTCCATTGAGATGAAGTTGGAAGTTGAATATATAGTAAAGTCAACTGACTGGAGAAACTTAATTAGCGAAATGTAGCGTACTGTCACATTTAGTAGCGCTGTCTGAAACTAGTGGCGCTGTTTAGTTGATTGTTGCAAGTTGTCGCTAGATGTCGCTAGGTCGCCAAAACCCTGTGGGTTTGCTTGCAGAATCCAGTGCTGTTCGAGGAGACGGCGCGGCTTATCCCGCCGACCGCCGTGCTGGTGGAGGTGGCCCCGCACGGGCTGCTGCAAGCCATCCTCAAGCGCTCGCTGCCGGCCTCCTGCGCGCACGTGCCGCTCACGCGCCGCGGCCACGCGGACAACACGCGGTTCCTTCTCGAAGCCATCGGCAAGTCAGTACAATAGGCATCCATTCCATCTGATCATTAACGAATTTACACTTTCCTCGCCCTACAATTTCCAAAATTTTCAGATTGTACATGGAAGGATACTTTCCAGACATACGAGCGTTATACCCGAAAGTTGAATTTCCTGTTTCCACTGGCACGCCGCATCTGTCACACTTGGTAGAGTGGGCTCATAATGAGAAATGGTACTTAGACCTCATGGTAAAATCGTAAAGTACTTTATGTAGTTTATTTGAGAAATAATCGTATTTTTTGAACTTTAAGGTTTTTGCCGCTGTATATTACTGCTGATCGAAAAAAAGCAGCGTCTTGCAAGTATGTTATATCTCTCCATGACAGCGAACATGAATACCTGCGAGGCCATGTCATAAAGGGTGCGTACATTGTCAAGTGTTCATTATGTAGATGTTTGATTCTGTTTGGACTGTTTAGGAAATATTTGTATTTGTATTGTTAGACGGCTAACAACCAAAACTGCAAATATATATTTTTTTCTTTTTTAAATGAAGGCACTTATAACAACTTTAAAAGGAAAAAAGTCTAGGCTGAGTAGACTTTAGTGGTTCGTGAGATACGAGCCTTAAATCATCTAAGACAGCACCAAATGACATTAAATACAAAACTAGAGGACGCCCGCGACTTCGTACGCGTAGAATTAGTTTCCCGCTACTCCCCTACTTCTTCCTGTTGGGGGTAGAATTTTGGAAAATCCTTTCTTATCGGATGCCTACATCATACAAAAAACACATCCTCCAAGTTTCCCCTCCAGGTCTCTAAGATCAGCGGTTTAGGCTGTGCGTTGATCCGCCAGTCAGTCAGTCAGTCATTCAGGACAAAGCATTTTTTATGTATAGTTTAGTTCATATTAGCAGTGTTTTTTTGAGATAGTTTTTGTTTGTAGTACCGACTTTGGAACCTGCAACCATGATCCGACATGCTCTTGCCCGGTTTTTATGGTGTAGGTGTATGGTGTGGTTCCTTGTATAGGTGTGGCAGCATATGTGGACTATTAAATAGCTGTTATTTCTTCAGACAAGGTTGTGTACCCGTTTGCCGGCGCGCTTGTGGCGGCGTGGGACACGCTAGCGATGTCCCTCGGCGCAGTGCGCAAACAGGTGGCCGTGCAATTCCACGACGTGCATTTGTTCTCGCAGCCCGTACTGCATGACTCGCGCCAGCTGCGTCTCTTCGTCACGCTGCACCGAGGAAGTGGCCTTTTTGAGGTAAGTTTGAACTTTCCGGAATGACAGTTGAATTTGCCTTTACACGCTGTGCCTTGAACGCAATGTGGCTTTTTGCAATATGCGAGCTTCGTGTGAAACAAAATATGTGTCACTAGAACGTGTGGTAGGACCTTGTGCAGGGTCCGTCCGGATCGCTACCACCATTTTATCCATTAACCTACCGCCAAACAGCTGCGTTCGCATTGTTGTGTTCCGGTTTGGGGATAATACAGCCGGTGTAATGACTAGCATAGAGACATTCCATCTTAGTCCTCAGGGTTGGCAATGCATTTGCAGTCTTAGGCTTGCACGCTTGTGAATGCGAATGTCTATGGGTCTCAGATTCCAGGTGGCCTGTCTGCTCGTTTGCCTTCTCTAAGCCAGAAAAAAAAAACTTGGGCAGAGGAACGATATCAAACGCGTTTAACTATTATTATCGCGATAACAAGGAATTTCTAATGTTAAATACTTAAGTCAAAGATCTCGATATACACGTGGCTCATATTATTAAATTGATATGTTAGATTTCTACAAATAAAGGTCGTGTAATGATAGAATAAACATTAATTTGTTTGAAACTACAAGAACCAATTATTATAGGTACATTTTAACAAGCCTAGCAAAAACCAAACCTTATTACTCTGCATTCAGCACAAAAGATGTATTCTAAGTTTCAAACTATGCAAAAAGTGCTAAATTTTTTTTTTTTTTAGATCATGGATGAAAATACGAAAGTAGCCAATGGATATATAAACGCATTGTCCACTAACATGTCCAGAGGTTTCATTCAAACAGAGGAAAAATGTGAAGAGTTTGGTCTGAAGTCAACGCATATCTATAAGATATTTCACGAAAGACAATATTATTATAGGTAAGTTTATGTTAACTGTTGTCAGAACTAAATATTTTTGCTTCACCCAATAAACAAATATATTTTTTTAAACAATCAAGCAATAAGCACGATTTCTTTCTTCAGGGGCGAGTTTCAAAGCATTCACGATTCCAACGTATCTTTTACGGAGGGACACCTCTTATGGGAAGGAAACTGGGTGACTCTCATCGACGGCATGCTGCAGCTAAATGCTCTCAAGAAGGGGCATTACGGCATTTACCAACCAATCCACATTAGGAAGATTTCCATCGACATCAAAAGACACTTGAACAATCAAATAAATAATGTAAATGCCATGAAAACAAATACTTGTACAATTCAAGATAACACAAGGTGAACGTGATGGTAAATTTGAAAAAAATAAGTCACCAGTAGTCAGCCCAGAGACCTATTGTCGGCCTCTGCCTATACTTTGTATGAGTGGGAAGAGTACGAAAGATATATTTTCCACTCTTCGCACTCATATAAGGTTGACTACTGGTCTCTGGCTGACCTCTGGTGACTTTAGCCTAGTTTTGTAACAGAATTAATCATACTGGATTTCTATTCTAGCTGCGGAGGAATATTAATAGAAACTATAAGATTTCGCGAAATTGCCTATCCGAGTGAAAACAAGATGGTATTAAAAACTTTGAACTTCATACCGCGATTTCAAACTAAGCATGATTTAGATGTAAGTATTCAGTTTTTTGATTATCCAGAATAGCTAGAATCATTTCCAAGAAAGACTGTCTAATTTGACTGTGATTTTCAGATAAAATCCGTTTTGCAAATATTTGGTCAAATAGTTGACGAAAATATAGGAAAAGAAGTCATTAATATCATTGAGATATTTGACAGAAAAGGCGATAATTATGTCTTCAACAACATAGAAAACATTCTCAGGGAAGTTTCGGGGATAAAAATCAGATTTCAAGATATGCACAAAAGTAATATTTTGGATAATTTAGTAAAAAAGGCAGATTTGGTTTTGGTGAGAAATTTATCAAAGGATGATAATGTAAGTACAGTGTACTGAAGTGTGGATTTATAATTATGCTTTTTTATGATTTTTAATTAGCTCAGCTGTTTCAGATGTGTCAAAATTTATACCGTCTGTTAAACCGTAACACTTTTGTCATCAATGCCGAAGAATTCAACGATACCAATCGTATCCGGCCATTAGCATTGTACAACATAGTTTCCGCGATGAGTGCTAAGGATACTCGGTTAGAACTGGTGAGATGGAGACCGAAATCAATTGCTGCTGGAACTAATTCATTCTCCGTCAGAACACAAGCGGATCTTGCACTATTACATACGGCTAGGGCGAATCTACCACCACGTCATAGGATGATCATATTCACTAACTATCCTACAATAAGTGGACTGAAGGATCTCGTTAACCAATGGAGAAAGGAATCAGAGAGAAGCCAAATATATCTGATAACGTTTAAAAACGCCATATCTGAAAATCTCAATATGGATCAAATGCCTGACCTGGATCTAGCGTTCAATTACTTTGATAATGTAAGTTAAGCAGGTGACCATATTTTTGTCACGATCATTACCCTGATTCAACCATGTTGGTGTAGACCTTAACCCTCTTATTCATAAAAGGGGTAATAGCTTAAGTGTGCTTGAAATATTCTGTCCTTATGTGTTGACAGAAAGGGACAAAGAATACTTTAGCTAAAATAGGGTAAATTTGCGTTTATGAGTAAGGTTTAATCTTTTCCTCCTTTGTCCTTTCTAAGTCACAGCTGCGGCCTCCCAACTATTTTCAATGGTCCAAGGATCTCCATTCCAGAATCGACTTGCATCTTGAGACAATTTTTCAGCTCACGTATCCCGCCTACTTCTGCTTATAAAGTATATTTTTTTAATTTGTCATATGCTTAATTACCCATCCAGGGCGAATGGGGCGGAGAGTATTATGAGCCACTTCAACAACAAGGTAGTCCTAAGTGTGGGATCGCCTTAAAAAGTGCCCGAATTGGAGACTTGGATTCTTTTTACTGGGCAGAAACTTCCAAATCGGAGGATTCTGGTGTCCTTGTTAAGGTATTTTAGGGGTGCCCTTTCTTTTATAGACAAATATTTCGTATTTCATAGAAACTGAAATGAAAACGAGCTCAGCAGAAAAAAGTTTTCTATGAAATGTAAATTCTGTGAAGTGATATTAGCTATGAAATGAGTGTCTATAAAATAGGGGTACTAAATTAAATGTCACTCAGTTTTAAATAATGTTTGTATGTAAACATTTCAGTGTACAGAACAAAGAAATGTTTACCTTTTGTGTTTCTGTCTACTTTGTTGTTTGTTATTTTTCCGTTTTGTACAATTAAGTATTACAATATACAATATATACAATATTTACAGAATAGCTAATAGAACAAAAGCGAACTTATCTCCTTGGGTGAGTGGTAATAAATTTGTGGGTACACTTGCCAACTCGATAGACTACCCTTTCAATTTTCTGAATCTCTCAATGGTTAGCAGGATGAGATTGCCTAAAGGCATAAGTTTGCCTTTGTAATTTTTTTTGTCTGGTTGTATATACATACCTAAGTACAAAAACCAAAATAAGAACGTATCTGTCCTTGTCTATTTTTTTTTATTTTCTTAATAGCCGAATGATAACATTCTTATCGCCAGGTGCACTTTGCCGGACTAAATACTAATGATGTTAAGCGAGCCTACGGAGATCTACCGATAGAAAACGATAACATTTCAAGTGAACTATATTTTGGCATGGACTTCAGTGGTAAAACTGAAAGGTAGTTAAGTTATTTTATTACTTATCTTCACTTATTATATTACAAAAAAATGGAAACACCTTTTAATTTTTATAGTTCCATAACTTTTTTTGGATTTAAATTCCTTCGCTGTACATATATGTATAAATTGAGAGTTTTTTCGACCAATAAACACCATCATTGACATTGCTCATGCGCGTAACCATGGTAATAGCAATGCTGTAATAATTATAAATTAACTGTTAATTACCACGGCAACGCTCATAGAACTGTTTCCACGCTTTTGTTTCGCTATAGGTGGTATTCTGATATCGATAACTATATCAATATTAGCAGTATACATATATTACGGGAGTACACGTAGGCACCTAAACCCTGTTCAGACTTACTTGTCTTGGTAAACACCTTTCTAACCTCAAAATGAAACTTTTTTAGGCTAAAAAAGCTGTTTTATCGTAAATAAAGTAAACTGAGAAAATATTTTGAACATCACTTGGCCAATGTACTTTAAAATAGCTGTTTCATACAAAAAAGTTGCATTTTGAGGTAAGAAAGTTGTTCACTACTTAAGACAAGTAAGTCTGAACAGGGTTTACATGTTTATATAGCGGTCAGCGCGTGATGGGGCTGGTGCGCGGGGGCGCGGTCAGCGACTGCGTTGTGACGCGGCCGGAGCTTCTGTGGCCGGTGCCGGCGCACTGGAGCCTCGAGGACGCTGCCACCGTGCCGCTGCCCTACGCGCACGCGTACTACTGCCTCGTGAGTACACTAGGGACCTAGGAGAGCCAAGATGCAAACGCCATTAACGTTTTTCTTTTCTATCACTCACAATGTATGGGATAACGGTTGACTACGTGGTTCATGGCAACGCATGACATTGTCATCCCGTACACTGGCCTTGCCCCTTTGACTAATTTTGATTACGACCGATGACAGAGTGACAATGCGATATACTTACATTGTAAAATGAACATATTCTTAGTACATAAAGTGGAACTTATATCCTATATATATCCTTTTGAAACTTAGGCTGATACTACAGTGTAGTTACTTTTCCTTAAATAATGTAAGGTTAATTTATCGTTTCAATTCAACTGTACGTGAACACAGTTTTTGATCAATTAATACATTAGGACAAAATTAATGAGTAAAACGCCTGTAATTTGACTTCAACTAAAAACTCGAAAAGGAGTCTATCAGTAGGTAGTTATAAGATAAGATAAGATAAGATAAGATAAGCATTTATTGTCAAACTGTGTACATTTGTTAATACATGTCAAAATCAAAAGATTAATAGTCCCAACAGTTTGCCCATTTCGGACGTACAATAATAACCTTACATCTAAATTTTATTAGGTATTTAATACTTTACAGAAAAAAAATATTCAAATTATAGAAACATTTGCAAAGTAGCCATTCCTTAAGATTCTTTTTGAACTGTGCATTACATAGCGACTTTATACATTCCGGTAAATGATTATGTATTTTTATTCCAGTGACATAAGTGCATTTGTTCAGTATATAGCTAGAAGGACGAACTGTACATAAGTCATTTTTATATTGAGATCGTAAATTTATCTTAAAGTCACTTTTTTTATTGAAGTCTTCAGTACGCTCTTTAACAAATAAACTTATTTCTAATATATAAATGCACGTCAGAGTTCAAATTCTGTAGTTTTTAAATACGTTTCTTACGGATTCCGTATTTGATTCCGTATCCGTTATAGTTAATGTTTTAAAATCGACTACAACAAAAGCATGGCTTTTTTTTTAATGTGGAAGGGATCCCACCTGATGAGAAGCGTGCTCGAGGCACATAAGCATTGCGTTGCCATCCGCAAGGAAAAAAGCAGCACACGGCGGCTTCTCGTAGTGATGCAGTCGCGCGTTCGGTATCGCTGTCACTTTCACACATAAGAGAGCAAATAACACAATAGTCGCTATGTGATACCTCCCTTAGATGGAATGCCTTTATAAATATTTGAAATAAACTCAATGTAATCATTAAATCTGACAATAGATTCACGGCTTCAAAGAGATTTTAATATTAAATTAACTTGCTTACTGACTTATAGGTTGTCAAATCACAACTAACCCATGGAATGTCCATACTCATTCATGGAGGCACTGGAGCTTTTGGTCAAGCTCTAATATCCATCTCAATTCACCTCAAATGTGAAGTCTATGTCGCAGTCAGCAATTTACAGAAGAAAAGATTTTTGATGAAATTATTTCCTGAATTAAGGGGTATGTTGTATATTTGGATAAATAAATTAGTAATCATAAGAAGCACTTCTAAAAACGATATTTAATTTACCTTTCCTTTCAAGTAGTCTACTTAAATTCCTGAGTTATTCATGCTTCTATTTATTTAAGTACGATTATATAGAAGTATTTCTCTATAGAAGTATTTCTATCGTAGTCTATAGTAGACCATACTACAAACCAATATATAGCTTAGTTTGTGACTAGATATCATATCATTCTAATTGTATGACTATGTCCCCTGATATTTATTTATTAAAATTAAGAAGTCAAGTAAAAACCTAATGTCACATTAACATTAGTAATGTCTTCTGTTATATATTCATTTTTTATTTCAATTGGTTAGCTTAATAAATAAATGTAAACGTCCCCAAACAACGTAACTCTGTTAAACAGCCAATCAAGAATATTTTGTCAAACATTAACGTATTGGAGACTCGCTTCTATTGCCTGTCGAACGTCACGTGTTTTTTTTGTTCAAGTACAGATAATCACGACTTGTAAAATTTCAGGTGACCGAATATTTTGCTCTCGAGACCCACATATTGATGACGCAGTGTTGAGTGCCACCAGCGGACGGGGGTGCAAAGTCGTTATCACCTGCGGAAAGGGCGAAGTCAAGTCGGTAATTCTATCTTATGATATCCAAATCAGTAGCGCTTTAGGAGAACAGATATTTTCTGAATTTACTCGTACTAAATATATTTAATTACATAATCATCTACACAGCCCACCATTCTAGCCCCTTTCTAACTTTTGTTTGATATATCTAGTCCACACAGCACAGGTGCAACTCCAATGTTGGAAAAAACTGTCACTGGTTGATTTGTAGTTACTTTTGGCGAGTGAATGACCACTTTGTTATTTTAAATAGTTCACTTTATGTTAATTTTTTTGAAGATTACCACTTATGAGACTTTTATCTTCATCATCATTCTTCAGCCCACATGCACCCATTGCAGGGTCTCTTTTTTTTCAACTATTTGTCAAATGTCATCAGACCAACGAGCAGGTGGTTTATCTTAATTTTATTTATTTATTTATTTATTTATTTATTTATTTATTTATTTATTTATTTATTTATTTATTTATTTATTTACAGTGACAGTAACAGGCTTACAGTAAAAACCAAGGCGCCTTTTACTTTAACTTATTTTAACACAAAAAAGAAAAAAATATAAATATAAATATACATCTAAAACCATATAAAATATAAAAAAAAAACATAAGTAACTAAGTAGGTACCTATCTCAACTACTAAAAAGAATATAAAAACTATGTGACTAAAAATAAATCAATTTTAGATAAAAGCGAGATAATTTATAGCAATAATGACTTAAATATTTTCCTCAGGCCTTTGTTAGGTGCGCTGCAAGCTGGGGTATAGTCATGGATACCAGCCCTTTAAAAATCCAAGATAACTTTTCGCTTGGAATGTATTCCTTGAGCCACGATCGAACGTACATGCACGTTGATGTTTCGAATATTTTAGAGGAACAAAACTTAATCACGGTACGCTATACTTTTTACTCAAACCATTCATTTTCCAGAGGTCCGTCTCTATTATCAAAATTATGGGTATTTTCAGAAGCTTCAATGGCTGATAGCAGAAGGTATCCTTAGCGGAGTGGTGCGTCCCCTGTCGCGTGTGACGTATGCGCATGATGAGGCATCGCGCGCATTCCGCCTGCTGGCCGCTAGCCGTCACCGCGGCCGCGTGCTGCTACGGCTACAACCGGCGGCACCAACTGCGCAACCCAGGTACCTTGCTTTTGTTAAAGAAGGGGGGAATCTGAGAGAAATAATACAGCGCTGCTAAGACAAATGGTGGTACCTCAGACAAAACTCCTGTATCAAGTGCAACCTCATTTCTAACGGAAAAGGATTGAATCTCTTTTGGCTATTGAAGTAGAGATAACGCCTTTTGGCTTATAAGGGCGTTATATAGCCAGCGATATCTTGATATTTTTACCCACCTAAGTCCCAATGGCTAGCGTCTGTGCTTGTTCAAGACCCCGGAAACTTCAAGGACTGGCGTCGGAACCTCTTACTTTTTGCCTTCAACAACCACTTCCTAAATCACATCGTGTGACCATAAACCACGCCGTTGTAAATGAGCAATGTGAGTCCCCACTTCTTTAACGCCTGCGTGTCCTAATAGTCGCTCTTACGAGACGACAAGTAAGATACCGCAAAAGTATTTTGGCTCCAGTGCCTACTATTTAGTAACTATTTAGCAAATGTCTCCTGTCCACTACAAGCTGCATTGCAGTGTCTGATATTTCTTCTGCTGGCTGCCGCCGCCACGTTAATATATCTACTGCTCAGCTATTCCTTACATGCTCGTGTCTTTTTACAGGCTGGTGTGCTCTGCTAGCCGGTGCCAGCTATTGGTCAGTGATGAGGAAGGGCTTGGGCTTCAGCTGGCTGACAGATTGGTTAAACGTGGTGCAAGGACTCTGCATTTGCACTTCCAGACCACTCCACCACGATATCATCCCTTGTTCAAGTAAATAACACAACACGAATAAAAAACTTGATTATACCAATAAAAAAAGTTTTCTACATGGTTAAATGTTCATTTTTCAGATTATGGCAGAAGCTGGGTGTAAAAGTTCAGATGTCAACAGCAGATCCTACAAATAGCAAGAACGTGTTGAAATTACTGAACGAAAGCGCGCAATTAGGTCCAGTAGAAGGCATATTTGTCCTGATAACTAAGTCCTTAAATGAACAAACGAACAAATACTATCAATCTTTGGTAACTAACTTTGATGCCGCAGCCAGGAAATCATGTCCAACCATGAAGTACGTATTCATAGAAGTACAGTTAGGGAGTCCATTTTAAAATATCACTGATGATCAGTGAGTAACTAATATGAAAATGAAGTTACACGGTGATCTTGTTTACGAGTGGGTATTTGATACCATAGGCATTTGTCCCACCGCCGACGATGAGCGAGAAGCGAGTAGAGCCAGCGATCAATTATTAATATATGCGTCTCTTTTATTGACACGGGAAACAAATATTTTGATGGAGAGAGAGTTCTCGCCGGCATTGTAAACAGCCAGCAGCGGTCAATGATTAATATTTTTGTTTATTTTATTGACACGAGATATATACGTTTTGTATGTTTTTGGAACGAGAAAATTGTATAAAGCTAATCGTTTCCTTTTCGATTTCAACCATTTTGGTGAACTTTAGTCAGCGAATGAGTTTCAAAAATCCACATTTTGTGTACCGTCAAACGTATAAAGTACGATTTAATATCGATCGGGTTAATATTTCAGATATTTTGCTGTATTAGGTGTGAACAACTCTATTGGGCACCAGTTATGTCTTTCTCGTGGAAGGGATCGACTGCCGGGAATGATGCTACGTGTAACAAAGGTAAAAAGGCTAGGCTGATGACCAATAGTTTTATACTTATCGAGGCCACCTTTACAAATTGTTTTACTTTAATATTTTTTTAGGCTGGCTTAATAACTTATGCTGTAACGTGGGTATTCAATTCTAGACGACATTATCGAAACATGCAGTCGTTTGTAAACCTTAGTTTTGGGTTGTATTTTATTTGTTAGACTATCAAGCGATTGCTTCGTAAGCATTTGTTGGAACAAGATGTTGCGTAGAATTTCGGGTTAGACCCATTATAGAATAAATGTTTAGTCTCTGTTGTTATTTTTATAGGTATCATTATTTTTGTATTGTTGGTTTCCTTCTTTTTCTGTGCACCGCTTTTGTTAGTTTCTGTATGATTATTTGGTTGACTGATGGAGTATGCCATTAGGCATTAATTCCGCCACTTGTATTTTTTGTACAAAAAAGGTTAAATAAATAGACATTTTATTGTTCTCTAGGAAACAAATTCATTGATCGATGCGTATGAAATTTTGAGCGCATTGGAGGAAGGTCTGTGTTCCACACGTCCTGTTCTTCTGGCACATCTTCCTATCAACAACAACGTAAAATCCCTTCTTGAGAAAATCCTCGACACAGCTGGTAAGTGCATTTTTTCTTTCGATATGTTAACTATAAAATATAAAATGACCTTTTGAGTAAATAATTTAGTATATGATACACAGAATATTACAAATGCAATATTTACATACAGCTATGAGTACTTCTAAATCGCATATTGTATTTCTAGGTGTTTCCATAACCAAAGATACAGGAGAAAGTACTTCCTTGCAAGATTTGGGAATAAGTTTAGGCAGAGCAAAGGCTGTATCTATCTTTTTACGGGATATGCACAACGTTACACTTGATGAGAGCGAAATATCATCACTGTCAATTAAAAAGTACGTTACATTTTAAAAATCCTTAAGTAGTTTAATCCGTGATAATAAAACACATAGTATGTTGATGCCAAGTTTACACTATGACTATTTTGTGGTGCCTAATTCTCGCTGCCCGCAATAAAGCATAGTATAAACAGTTTCCGGACCATTTTTTTGCGATGCTCCATCGCTAGCATGAAATATTACCCTGCTAAGACAAATGGCGATATCCAACCCTTAGCCAGGCAGTGCTCAACATAGAGAGCACTAGGTAATATAATTTAAAAAAAATATCCAATTATTCAAAAGAAAATAAATCGCTAACCCTGGCTAAAGGATAAAAAAATCTCGAGAGGGTTGTATTTGCTTTGACTATTGAGGTTGACATATCGCCTTTTGGTTTATGAGAGCGGAAGAGCACACGTCTATTTATTGATGCCACAAAATTGTCGTCGTGTAAACTTACCTTTACAGTGCAAAAGCACCCAAAAAGTCTTTCGGGTTCTGGTACAAACGGTAAGAGAGTATGGGAGCAAGTGAGAGATACTTACAAATCCTAATGCCTTTTTAAGAGCTATGTCAATGTAAAGACGACCAAAAAACTCCTATACCCCTTTTCGTCTCTATTTGTAGGGTGTTAAGGCTCAAAAGTGGAAAAGAACATTATTGGTCGCCTATACCTACCCTTATAAATAATAACTTATAATAATGTACGATAATTTTACGTGTTACTGAGATATATCTTGTACAATAAACACTGATACGACTCACTCACGTTATGTCAAGTAACAGCTGGACATTATTCGGACTCGGTACGAGTTCTTCATCAGCGGGCATACGGCCGTATTTATCGATGTTGATAAAACATCTGTCACTTTCTGACTATTATGCAAGTGTGAGAGTGACGGATGCCTTATCCACCGCGACAGAAGCGACCATAATACGGGCCCAGGGAGTGTTACCGTGGACGCGAACTCTTGTACTGTCATACCAAAGAAGGCGGCTAACTGCATAGTAATAGTTTATACTATTACTATTAGTTTTAAAATTAATGTCGTTACCAATAGAGTATAAAATGCTTAGACTACTACATTGCAAGTAGCTACCTTTTTTGGTATTAATTTTAAATATATGAAAGACCTGAGAAGCCGTGTAGCGGCATTTATTTTTTAAATATAATAAATAACCGACGCTTATTTCAATTGTAACTTATATCTCATAGAATACGAGACATGCAGGAAATATTGACGGAATCTGAGTACACGCCAAAACAAGGTCTCGATGCCCTGATCTCTTACATAGACTCGGACGAGCTGATGGCCACCAACGAATTAGTGGCAATTGCTACACTGTCACACGATTCTGCAATGGTTAGTATATGTAGTATTAAAATCAATTGCACGAATGTCGAAGTAAATCTCAAAAGTAAGGAACTAAGGAACTTTGTGTACTTTACAATAGTAGGGTACAGAGGGCCCTGCCAAGACGCACTACGCTAACAAGCGTTTCTATTCGTTTCGTTTTTAAACCAATCACGTCACTGGTAGATCACGTGGCTTTTCGTATCACGCCATCTACCAGTGACAGGGTTGGTTAAAAACAAAACGAATAGAAACGCTTGTTAGCGTAGTGCATCTAGCTGAAAATCAGCGCTGCGGCTCCGTGCCACAGCACCAAGCTAAGCTGGCACACCGTTTCGGCTATTTTATTTTAATTACTTAAATAGGTTAGGTACTTTTATTTTTTATTTTCTCGAATGTATGTGTTTTTGTGTTTATTTGGTTCAGGTAGGCCCTGAGGGATGCCACACGCGAGTGTTATCTGTGCGTTGCGTCGTCGCCGCTGCGTTGCCACACGATGTTTTGAAACATGGCATCGCTCTATGTTATTTTTAAACATATTATTTTACAACTTTGTAGGCGTAATTTGAATGAATAATTATGCTTAATTAAAGCTTTGTAGTACCAATCGTTTTTGAGATAAGCCGCGGACAGACGGACAGAGGGTTCCTTGGTGACTACGAAACCGTAAAAGACGTTACTTTACCAGCTTAAATGACTTTAGCAGGATGCCTCTTAAAAATGCAAATTGTTGAAACGCTCAGAGAAACAAAGCCCTGTTTATTTTTTAGAGAGATGACGAATTTGACTTGAGTGCAAAGCTGTTCCTCTGCATTGTGCCGGGAATGGAAGGGCACCACCACCGGTACCACTTGATGTGCGAGCGGCTAAAGGTGCAGGCATATGTCCTGCAGCCGGGCCTGGACAGACCCAACGAATCTATGCAGGAGATGACTGAAAGATTCGTTAAGGTATTTGAACTTTTTGATAAATTCAAGAGCTATTTCCTAAAAGTGCCTTAAATTATACATATACACACAAACAGATGACGATGAAAATGAAAGAAAGTGAAAAAGAAATGAAAAGTTTATTTCGCTATGTATGTTTGTATGTCTGTAAATAGTTCATTGTACTAACGGGAAAATAACAAACGATAAAATAGACAGAAACAAAACATTTGTATAAAGGCAAACTAATCCCTTTAAGGGATCTCTTCCAGTTAACCTTTGGGTGATTTGGAAATGTGTGAAACCTTTAGCACCTTGAGGTTAGGTTGCCTACAAAATTATCAATTAATGACAAAAGCTTCATTGTTTACAGATTTTCCTAAACAAGCTTCAAAGCAAAAACAAGTCGTTTTACCTACTAGGGTATGAAATGGGTGTTCTGGCGGTCCTCGAAATAGCAGCCATATTGGAGGATCATGGTGAGCTCCACATATTTTTTTATGAATTTTAGTAATACGCATATAATGATATCAAATACGAGTGTCCCACCTACTCTTTAACCGAATAACCGCGTAACTCCGGTTTAAAATTACTTTAGGTGTATTGTATGTAACCGACTCCTTTGTGTTACAGGTTTATCTGGAACAGTGTTCTGCCTAGGCGGCGGGCCTGACGAGTTCCTGATGGAGCTCGAGGAGCAACTAAGCGTGGCCGTGGGGAGCTGCACCGGCGACGCGACGGCCGAGCAGGCCCTGCAGCACGCGGTGGCGCGGCACATGTGCGCGCTCATGGGCGGCGGAGGCTCCACGCAGTTGGAGACAGCACTCCACAACGCACCCACCTGGGAACTGAAGGTGGTAGAGTGCGTGCGGGCGCTGCGCGGCCGCGTGGCTCACTCGGCGCAGTACGCGCGCGCGCTCATCGAGGCGGCGTACGCGCGCGTGGCCCAAGCGCGCCGCCACGCGCAGGTGCTTGCGCAGTCGGCGCCGCGTGCGCTGCGCTCCCGCGTGGTCCTCCTGCGCTCTCCGACGCCGCACTCCAATAGACCCACTGTTCACCCACTCCAACGCTATTCACTGTTGCCGCTCGCCATACACGATCTACGGGCACCGCTCTCGCGAGCTACGGATGACTTGCGTGTCGCTACCATTATCAACCAATATCTGGATGATGAATTGATAAAAGATTTTGAAAACAAAAATATTTGTGAGAGTTATATTAGGAATGTTGATACATTTATGACAGCTTGAAACATTGACGTAAAGCGTAGAATTTTTAACTGGGTAGGGTATTAGGTATTAACCTTAGGTTTATAAATAAACCTTTAGGCTATCATTATAGCCCGCTCATTTAGCCGTTTTACATAATTTAAAACTAGGTGTCTTTTGATTTAAAACCCATCTTTCCCACATTTATTCAATATTCACCTAGCTTTAACAAATAACTACTAATAAGTGTAATTGGTTTTACTATAAGGATAAATAAAGTGTACGAAAGTATTATCCCATATTTTATTTCTAAAGTGCAAGAAGTAGGTACCAGCCGAGACAAAATTCCTGAGGTCTACGAGCTAAAATAATGTCTGTAGGTTCGTAGCCTCCAAAAGTGGCAATCGCGTGGTTATAAAGTCTGTCAACTCTATCTTGTCGCTGGAAACATCGCACATAAGTTGGCGGTGTGTACAATCAACAAGATTGTCCATCATCTCTGTTTCCTAAAATATCTGCTTCTGAAAATGCCCATTCATTCCACATTGTCAATTTCCCATGATGTCTTGCTCGTACATTTTCGGTTCCCTGAAATGTCCAATTATCTTTCCTATGATGTCTACTTTTTACATTGTAAGTATGTTTCCTGTAGAGTCTGCTTCGCATATTTGTCAGTTTGCTAAGTTGTCTGCGTCTCGTATTCAGAGGTTTCTTGACTGCATCCTTGGGATCAATATCCAACAACTTTCACATATTATTTGCTAGATCTCAATAATTCTAACCATTTTAACCGACTAAAACAGGGCATTATGAGAAGCGAAGTCGTAGGAAGCGGGTTGTACAACACAAATAGTGGGCATTAGGAAACATACCTACATTGTTGGAAACAATTAGATATCATAATAAGCAGACATGATGGAAAGCCAGCCATTTTTGGAAGTATACATAATAGGAAGCGAACACTTGACGAAAGTGGCATCATAGGAAACAAACATTACACATTATAGGAAAGAGACGTTGGTTGGAAGAAGGCCATTTTGTGAAGCAGACATTTAAAAGAAACAGACAGCGGGCCTGAGCCCTCAATTCAATTTGGCTTAAGTTAGTCCTTATTTTAAGTCAGCCAAAAATACACTGCACAGCAGGTAAGGTAGCGTTCTTTACCAGTATCATTATAACCTTACTAACACCTGCCCTAATAAACATATTGGAAAGTAAAAACTACATTCTAAAATGGTATAGAAGGGTATTTCTTATGCCGTAATATTTACGTCAAGTTTCTGTAAGTATAATGTTATATAGAGAGTGCGAATTTTGTAGGTTTGTTTCTATCTGGCAGGTTATCACCGAAAGAACGGGACATATTATAATAATTATTTCACCATTGCAAACATTATTCCGGATAATGGATTCCGGAGCGATGTTAGTTACAAGTATAAAGCATAAAGTATGATTATAGTTGAGTTTGTTGTATCCGATATTTGCGCTCATTGCCAAAACACCACATTCGAAATACTGGGTACAAATATTAATTCAAACCTTCATTAGAATGTTTACTTTTGAGATTCCAGTACAATGACATTCTGGTAATTTAAAATTCTGGTATTTTGGGAATAAACGGATATTTGTTTATTTAATATCATAATAATAAAATTAAAAAAAATGAGTATATTCAATTTGAACTGTATTGCAATGGCTGTACATTAAATGTATTTTTTACAAGTATAAAACTATGTGTTACAAATAATATTTTAGCGTTTTATCTATTTATGTGTATAGTTACATATAAATCAAAGTCGGATTAGTTACACCATTTATAACTCAAGAATGGCAGGACCTATTTTAATGGTCTTTGATTAGTTGGATTTGTCTCTGCCCCAAATAACAGAATAACTATTAAAACGAAATACGAGAGAAACATTGTGAGGCGGTACTAAGTTCGCCGGTCGGCGAGATTCTTATAAAACAACGAAAATTTGAGCATAGTTATATAATAATAGTCAAATTCTAAAAATAAGGAAACAACTGATGTACCTAGTTAGTTGAGGTAGAGTTTTTCAAAACAGAAATATAAAATAAATTTAAACACTGCCGCCGCCGTGATCGTGGAACTGCATTTCTGTCACCTTCCTTCCGTCCGTCCGTAGGTCACGGGACTCTAGCTCGTAAACGGATTGTTTTTAAATATATAATATTACGCTAAGTACTTTATTTACAAGGTACACAAAACAAGAGAAAATCAGTCTACTCCCAAATCAAAACTATCTATCTATATGCAATATGAAATAAGTTTAAAAAATGACTGACTGCTGAGTTTCTTGCGGTGTTTCTTCTCAGCAGTGGTCTCCTCTTGGGAAGCGCTGGTAGTATCTTGACGTGTAAAAGTGCCCGAGCGGCCTACTTACTAAATAAATTTCTTTTATCTTTTTTTTTTTATCTATATTTTGAATAATTCTCGTACAACATAGTTATTTTACTCCAAAAATATCCAACGCAAATAATCGAACTTTATCAAATAGGTAGGTAACATTCAACCAAAACAGGACAAACATATATATCACGTACAACGTTAGTCACGTCCACCAATCTAATTAACGGTTTAAAATATCCTCATAAGCTCATAACCCATCCTTATTCCTTCCTCAACTCATACCCACAGTTCATAAATGAACTGTCGATGTGACAAAATGGGTTCGAAAATAATACTAGGTCTGTGCGCAACCTTTATTGTAATTTTTATGTTACATCGTATTGAGAATCATCATGTGTTAAAGTTTTATTTTAATACATATATCAATTCCAAGTCTAATGAGCAGAGTGGTCTGAAAAAGTTATTATTTCATAATTATTTGGCAAGATTCAACAAATCTTACGGAAGAGAAGAGTTGCCAATGAGGTTTGCATTATTTAAGGTACGTACGTTAATGTCTATAAATATTACACCAAGACCTTTTGATGCATAAAAACTACAGTCAATTCTAACATAGATTCTTAAAATTTTAAAGTACTTACATACTTTGTTTCTTTTTTTTCTTTGCCCCGCGGCGACTTGAACAGCTACTACCGCGGGAATATGGCGTTTCCACAATGAAGTGATTTCGCCAGTGTCAAGTATATATAAGTATAATCAATATAGCAATAAAACACATATCCAATCTTCTCTAGGAAGATTGGGGGCAACGTTGTACGGTGATATGTAGGACAGAGGCCAAGATAGTTTTAACCTCTGTACCACTGCGAGTCCACTTGAAACGAGAAGTAAGATACCAGATACACGAAATAAGTCCAAGTCTTCTATCACTGTGCAACACAAATGCATAAAAAGTACAAATCACTAAAAGAAAAGAACTTTGAACATCTAAATAGGTACACAAAAATAAAAAATAAAACAAATTACACATCCGCCATCTTTTGACGTTGCAAATGGCCTCCGTACTTACATCTATTTTGTTGATTTGTTAGTAAATACCTTAAGTCAGGGGTGACTTCATCCAGAGGGGCTATTGTCTAACGCCGTCGCATGATCGTATTCATTTTGAAAATCGAAGGCTTGTCTGCATACAAAATGAAAACAATCGTTACACTTTGAAGGCGGTTGTCATTGCGAGTGCGTTAGGCAAAAGCGACGCTGAATTAAAAATTAGATATGTTTGAGAAAATAATCATTTTGTTAGGACTTATGAACGTTATTTTCTATGCAATGTTCATTTTGGCTAGCCTCAAGTTTTTTTCCAAAACTGTAAAATTTGTCAAGTTCATTTAAATTTTTGCGTGTTTTGGCAATTTTTGGCTATACGTGGGTCACTAAATAAGCTTTAAGATAATAAAAAAGTATTCAACATATAACCACAATTTATTTTACATTTTTTCGAAGTACTCTCCACGATGCTCTATACAAACTTCCATTCGTCTAAACCAACTCTGGAAACACTTTTGCCAGTCTTGATCTGAGAGGTCAGAAATGGCTACTTCGTAGGCAGCGACGGCTTCATCGGCACTCGAAAAAAACTTTCCTTTAATTTTTTCTTTGACAGTTGGGAACAAAAAGAAATCACAAGGAGCTAAGTCAGGGATGTAGGGTGGGTGAGCTAGGGTTTTAATAGCAGATTCCTCAAGAAACGCCTTCGTTCTGAGGGACGTATGTGAAGAAGCGTTATCGTGATGCAGCATGATTCCTCGAAGCCCGGCCGTTGGTCTACGCTCTCGCACAGCTTGGATAACTTTCGGCAAAGCTACTGTTGTGTACCATTTCGAGTTAACTGACCTATAATTTTCCAGCACGGATGTCGATAAGTGTCCACTCCGACCAAAAGAAATAGCCACCATTTTTTTACCAACATTACGTGGTCTTTGCAATTTTGTCGGTAACTCTCCGTCTGAGTAGACCCATACCGAAGATTACTTCTTATTTTAGGGGTCATACTGATAGATCCATGTTTCGTCACCAGTAATGATTTCCGAAACACGTCTCG
Source organism: Acleris sparsana (assembly GCA_923062465.1). Lineage (NCBI taxonomy): Eukaryota > Metazoa > Arthropoda > Insecta > Lepidoptera > Tortricidae > Acleris > Acleris sparsana. Next base: position 10,331,595 of record OV281306.1, on the reverse strand, counting down.
ACACCCCGTTTTCAAAACGTTGACGCATTTCACGGGACCAATCCACACGAGCCTGTTTTTCAGTTTCGGAGAGCAATCGCGGGATCCAACGACAACAAAGCTTCCTGACTCCGAGATGTTGGTGTAGGATGGTGTTCACACTCCCCGAACTAAGGCCCAGGATCTTCTCGATATCCTTGTATGTAATTCGTGGGTCTTCCCGTACCAACATTTCAGTAGTCCACACATTTTCTGCAGTTACTGCTGTTTGCGGGCGTCCGCTTCTTTGATCGTCTTCGAGGTTAGTTTTGCCCCTTTTAAATTCACTAAACCACCTAAAAATTATTGCCCGTGAAGGAGCAGACTCTCCCAATGCCGACTGTAGTCGGTGCAAACTTAACTGTTCGGTTAAACCAAATTTAAAATCGTAATAGATCATAGCACGCAAATGTTCGCGGTTAAGCTCCATCGTTTCAGCCAAAAAACGCGGGAAGTTGTAAGTTGAAAGAAGTCTCGTTGTAAGTTGACCCAAATTCTCTCTCTTAAAGTAAGGCAGGAAGGCAGGTACAGTTTATTGGTGTCAATTACACAATATTTAGAAAAACTTGGGGGAGAGCACAAAATTAAAAATATTCTTTCGCCCAGCCATCCTGACGCTCACCGTATCACCACACCGCTATCTTTTTTTTAAAATTTTACTCTGTATTCTGACCATGAGTTACAATTACAGTAGTCTCTAGCGAATCAAATGTTCTATCCCTCGCGCTCTATGAGAATATTAAGAATCAGTATTCTTGGAACAGAGCATTCGACTCGCTAGTGAGTACGACAATTATTACTCATGGTAAGTAAAATGAAATTTACACTTTCAGGAGAATCTTAAAAAAATCAGGGTACTTAACCGTGGCCGGGGCTTAGAAAGACCGACATTTGGCCTAACTAAGTTCTCCGATTGGACAACAGAGGAGTTGGACAGCATCCTCACCTATCCGCATAACGGAATAGGATGCGAAGAAAGAAATAGAGCGTGCCACAAGAACCATTCCCAACAAGAATTCCTTCCGAGATTTCGGAAAGAAGGGACGATATTGCCTGTATTGGACTGGTAAGTAGCAGCTATCTACTTCTATTTATCTATCTAAATATATAAAAAAGAAGGAAGAAAGAAGGGAGGAAGAAAGAGGGAGGAAGAGATCCCTTAAAGGGATAAGTTCGCTTTGTACGTTCATTTTCTGTAACTATTGTATTTTAATTTCTGTGTTTTTGGACAATAAAGAGTTAACATACATACATACATACTTAAAAGAATAAACTGACTGACTAAGTGACTGACTAACATATCAGCGCACAGCCCTAACCGCTGGATCTAGGGACTTGACATTTGGAAAGAATATTTGCTTAGGTATCCTAGGGGTGCACTAAGACAGGATTTTCCATTTTTTTTATGGTGCAATCCAATACATTGCTAAGTTATTCAGTACCTATTATAGATATAAAGTTTTAAAACCACAAATTCTAGCTATTTTTAGACCTTATTTCATTTTAAACCTTAATAACTCATAAAGTAGTGAACATATTGGAAAGTAGTAAAAAAACCGGCCAGGTGCGAGTCGGACTCGCGTCCGAAGGGTTCTATACCATTATACCAGTTACCGTTATTAATATCGAGCAAAAAACGGCAAAAAATATCACTTTTGTTGTATGGAAGCCCCACTTAAATATTTATTTTATTCAGTTTTTCGTAGTAGTTGCATCAGAACTCTGTGAAAATTTCAACTGTGTATGGTCTGGTTTTTACTATTTGGGTACGGAACCCTAAAATCTATATTCAGACCGGTATAGAATTTCTTATCCTTAGCATTTACGTTAAGTTCTACGACACCAGTATATATGCTACATACACAATCAATAGATTACATTTGAGAAAAAGGTGTCTTTTCTTGAATAATCAACAAACACGACATGATTATGTTAAAGTGGTCGTTAAATTTTTTTATAGGAGGGAAAAAGAGAAAGTGGGTAATATCCAGAATCAGAGGAATTGCAAAGCCTGCTGGGCCTTCAGTATCGTTGGCGTTATAGAATCCATGTACGCTATTAAGGACGGCTTCTTCACTAGTTTAAGTATTCAGGTACAAAATCCGATAACTTTTCTATATGATACGATAATCTAGTCTGTTTTTAAATACATCTTAGTACCTATGTTATTTGCACCAACGTAAATCGTTTCTCAAATAAGCAACGTCAAGTGGAGTGCCACCAGTTTTTTTCTTTTAAACATCACAGCTTGCTACTTCATAGTTTTGGTAATGTACAGTATACCTCTGCTATACTTGTATTTACATTTATTGGTACACAAGAAAAGTACTTTAGTTTCTATATTTCCATTTTAACTTTATGCTCATAATGATCATGATGTTATAGGAATAATATAAATAACAAAATTAATATTTTCACTTGCTTTATGTACAAAAATTATAGGTAAATTGTAAATTTTCTTTAAAATAATCTAATTATCGTATTCATGAAACATTTTTTTATTACCTCTGCCCATAATATTAATTACTATCTCTCGAAAACAGCTTTAATAAAAAAATCTGATGCCATTTCGACACAGTGACCAACAGCTTTCCTTTTTAATATTCTTAAATGAAATGAAAAAAAATAATGGCTCCGGTAATTAGATGAACGAAGAAGAACACACCCAATCATGTGAATGACCGTCATCAGATCGGATGCGACATTTATTCCACCATATGTTTCACAGGAAGTGATAGATTGCTCCTACCACGATTGTCAGTCCGGCTGTTTTAAAGGCCGGCCCATGCTAGATGCGCTTGACTTCATTTGCGATACTGAAATGGAAATTGCTACAGAGAAAGATTACCCTTTGACGCTTGCCGTGAAACCGTTAAGTGACTGCTCTGTCATACCCGCGGGGACACGGAAGATGAAGACACTTTTTAATAGCTGGTAAGTTCTAGGCACTATACCCTGTCTATTTAACAGAGTTAGCAAAGCGTTCTTTCTGTTACACTTTTGTATGAAAATGAAAGGGACAAGAAACTGCCAGTGGGCGTCAACAAATCGCACGTCGATGGCGGGCTCGGCTTACATGCCGCTAGTTGGAAAATTCGTAATATTTCTCGTGATTTTTGTTTGTAGTTAGAGGCATCTCAAATAATTAACTTATTGATAACATGACATTGTCATGTCATGTTTATTCACCTATAAATCCAGGTTAAATTGGAAACAGTCCAATAAACGAGCCAGGTAAAAATGTGTAACCAAAGATAAGCACTTGAAAGCGTCCGCAACGTACGAGGGACAGAAGTTGACTAAACTTTGACAGGCATGTAAACCTACTTTGTGCCTGTGCGTCGTCCTTATCGCTGACCAATTACGTGCATTCTCTGTTTTCTAGAACTAACTCTGTTAAGTAGACAAGGTATAGTTACTGTACGGTACGATTATTTTCACTTTGGCGCTCGGGACATCTCGGTTTTAATCGTACAGGTTCGTGTTTTCACATAGAGTATATACAATCCTATTTACTTATAAAATATTCGAACCTATTTTTTTTAAAGGAGAATAAAACAAATATTGACAACGTACAGAGTTTAGAATAATATGTTAAAGGGAAGTAATTAATAATTATAATTAATTTAGAATAATTAATAACCAACCACCAACCTAACACACACAACTAACACATATCACTTCACTTAGAAAACTTCATTAATATTCTAAATATTCAAATACAATAATCAACTTTTTATGACATGTATGTGACTGAATTTGATTCGAATGAAATTATCTGTTATTTACATTTACTAATTGTAATAATTAAATCAAACCACATATACAATATAACAAATATTATAAATACATGAACAGAATCAGCAGGTTTTTTTTAAGAACAATCTGTCAAACCAGAACTTCTTCAGTCTTGTTTTGAAAGAATCTACAGACTAAGACTGCCTAATTTCAGGAGGTAATAGATTCCATCTGTGTTATTCAATGGTCTACTGTAAAAAATGTCATTGTGGCAGGTGGCAGGTTTACAATGTTAAGTGCACACTATGATATTATGAATAATGCAGCAATGTATCTCGTGTCATTTGTACTTCCGATCTCTCCCGACGAAAGTTGAGAATTAGCGAATGTCAATGTTCAATTAATCTTACCGTAGGGTAAAGTCACCAGTGGTCAGCCAGAGACCTGTAGTCGACCTCTGCCTATATTTTGTATAAGTGGGAAGAGTACGAAATATATATTTCCCACTCTTCGCACTCATATAAGGTCGACTACTGGTCTCTGGCTGACCACTCGTGACTTTACCCTAGTAGCTAATCCCGCCAGAGTGTTTTAAATCACAAAGTCGATCGACCAGTAGATGCCGCTCGATATCATAAACGTAGGTATAGTAAGTTTTTTTTTAAAGTCGGCACACCTAGGAAATTGTCTAGTAGATTCCGACATTTAAAAAAAAACTTTATGTAGCGTAAGTAGTAAGAAGTAAAATTATTAAGAGGATTCTGAAGCGCCGCTAAAATTGCATAGCGGTAAAAAAAAACATACTAATTTAGTTCCGGGCGATAACGTTTCTCCCCCCCTAAATCAGGTACGATTTCAACGATTTTTGAATATGTTGTAGTTATTATAAAGAACTAGGTCTGTAAGTTTCTGCTTTTTGTTTTTTAAATTTGTTTGTTTCTAGGAAATATTTTCTTGGAAAGGAAAACGTACATAGTTTTTCATGATATCTACATAATATTCAAAAATCGTAATAATCGGACGAGGTCTAAGGCGAGAGAAACGATTTCGCATTTTGTATGGAAATTTTATCTTCACAATCCTCTTAAGTAGGGCGCATATTTGGGGCTTGAAAAAAAAACGATATTTATGTGAACATTTGTTTAGATGTTTGCCGCACATGACCAAATATATCATTCGTAATCGATTGAACTGGTTTCTATTACACATGGCGTTAGGGTTACTTTATTCTTTACACCAAACTAATTCAATTCAATTTTTTATAGGAAATAGCGCAGCAGGGTAGGTTATGACGTCGGTATGTGGTGCTTTTCATAGTAGATATTTCGGTAGGTTACAATACCGTATCACTATTAGCAAAGTCGTGTGATGAAATGAGTCCATACTAGCCGTAGTAGCGTAGCGGCGTATCGTATCATAACGCCGTATCCCTTTTGATGATCGGTGAAAACCGACTCGAGGTGGATCGTGGCCCTTCACGTATGAAATAATGACTGTGTATACACAGGCTAGCATTACATATTTTACACTCAGGAGCAAAAATACCGGGTCAGAGTGCGTTTTTTTTCGAAGCCTTAGTTCCTCGGCAGGAGTTGTTTTGAGTGAGTTTTAATGGTGGATACTGCGAGGTTCAATAGAGGAGGTCAAAAGTTCTTAAGATACCTGACTGATCGCACAACCAGTTAACACCACAGCGGGAGAGTTTGGGTCAGCACTTGGATTTCCTTACATAGTCATTTTAGATGTTTTTCTGAACATGCACTATTCCGGCATTAACCGCAGATTCATCCAGTAGGGTATCCTAAGCACTCTGGAAGTCATGTATCGATGCTCGGGGTATTCATCATCAGATTTCACTAAAAGCACCCCCTGGCGAGGAAACAAGGCTTCGAAATAGCCTCTTTAGTATGAAAAACGCACTCTGACCCGTTATTTTTGCTCCTGAGTGTATATCTACGCGAGCGATTTAATATTAACATTTATAATATACATTCGTGGATCTCCAGGTAATAATATAATAGATGGCGAAATGGCTTGCTTTTAATTAATTAGTAATTAGAAATAAGTTTCCCATAGTACGTATACATTACATATATTCTTCCTTCATTATTACATGTGTAGTTTATTTTGTGTATTGATACACTATCCAAATTCATCCATACTCACCGATCTTAATACGCGTATTCGATCGGGAGCATGTGGGGTATTTAATAAACGGTTAGCAACAAGGATCGCGAGCCATCAGATACGACGTAGCATGATCGCGAGCCATCAGATACGACGTAGCTTGATCGCGATCTTTTTGCGTCCACACTAACGGTCATGATTCGCTTCGGTGCTACGCGACGAAAATACGATACGGCAAAATTATACCTAAGCAATGGGTCGCATGACCTTGTCGCCCATATCATCATCCTGCCTTTACGATGACTATATTTTTTAGTGACATGCACAAAAACGAAACGAAACTTCTGGAAGTACTAAACCATGGGCCGGTGACTGCGCTGGTCAACGGAGGACTTTTATTCAACTATGATCACGGGGTCATCGACGTAAACTGCGAGTAAGTTGTTATTTCAGGACATTCTACAAGTTTTTGCTTAAGAGGCCACATATGATAAAGTCGTAATGTTCCACGATCTGGGGCCCTAAGATGGCTGCGTTTATAGCGACAAAGTTCGGATAAGGCATCCGTCACCTTTTGACACGTGTAAAGGTACGACAGTGACGGATGCTAGGCCCTGTGGAACGCCTTTGTGTCTGTTCTTTAGACATATTCAACTTGATCATATTTCCTTGGTGCTGCTAAACCTGAAAATTTTGCATGTTTTGAGTTAAATCTTCAAAACCCTATGTCTAACGATTATTTTTAAATAAAATAAATATCAGGGGACATTTTGATTCAATATGCGGGCTCTTAACTTTACATGTATGTATCATGCCACCATTTTCCTAACAGACATCGGCAATCTTTTATCAATGACACACGTGTAATAAATATACTGTCAGTTGCGAGTGCAAGCGTGATAGCGATAGCCAGCCAAAAGCTAGAAAGCTGGGAATACGCCGCATGTTCGGTTGTCAGTACTGTAGTTTGTTGAATTGAAACCTTGTTAAAGTCTGGAAATTTACAAGCTTTTGATAAAAGAGATGAAAGCTTTCAGTTATTTTTTTTTGGATTTGCTGATTTAAATCTAAATAGTAATTTGCTGTAATAGGTTAGTCAACGAACGCTCTAATTGAAACGTTTTTTAGGGTTCCGTAGTCAAGCTAGGATATAGTTTCGCCATTTCCGTCCGTCCGTCCGTCCGCAGCCTAGCTCAGACACCCTTAGTACTAGAAAGCTGTAATTTGGCATGAATATACAACATATAAGTCACGCCAACAAACTGGTAACACGTAACGTGGGGATGTTTTTTTCGATTAAGGGTTAGTTTATGAAATATTAAGCTTTAAAGCGCTAATTTTTGTTAGTCAAGGTGTCGTCGTCGTCAGATTATCATGCTTTGATTTGAACGGCCGAGCCACACCGGATGCGTGCGCGTAGACGGGCACGCTCGCTAGTTCAATCCACTGCGTTGTATAGTATGAATCCTCATAAAATATGTCACACCGCTTGCGTGATAAATGCACGCGTACGTCACGCAAACGGTATCACATATCCGGTGTAGCGGCCTTAATGCGTAAATATGTAAATAATGACCTACTGAATCTATATTTCCAGATGTACGGCAGATCACTTGACTCACGCTGTTCAGATCGTGGGCTACAACACGACGGCCCCTATTCCCTATTACATCATCAGGAACTCCTGGGACACTGATTGGGGAGAGAAGGGGTACGCGAGGCTAAAGATTGGAGGCAACCAGTGTGGCATAGCATATTCTGTCGGCTATTTTGATGTTTATTAAGAGAATTGTGAACTGTCGCCGATAGGGGTGTGTCCTGGAAAAAAATATATAATTCTAATCAGTCCGTCAGCACGATTATCAAAAAAAAATTAACACGAACATCTTGCTTTTTCAAAATTGCGCAAGTCACACAATACTTCAACCCACTTTATCTTCGTCATTTTGTGCTTTTTTGAAAAAAGAAAAGATACGGGTTCAATATTTTTTGATAATGTGAAAGTCGGACTAAGTAATAAGATTTTTCTCAAACATGCTATGTAATGTCGGCGTTATGTTAGTTATTTTAGGCTTCAAAGTGCCACGTTTCCGACGGAACAACTCGAGAGAACTGTAAAGGAATTTCATACGAAATTGAAGGCCTAGGCCGGGAAGTAATTTTTTTTTTATTTTAATTTGGCCATGGTGGCTGTGTTTATGAAAAGGCAAATAGCTGTTTTTTTTTAATTTACTAAGCCGTGCATCCAACAAAGCGTTTGCATGTTTATTTGAAGTACCAGGAGCGCAGAGGTAATTAGGAGGTTAGCACGATGCGGCGAGCCCCGCGCGCCCCACCAGCGCAGCGGGCCGGCGGGCGGGCGTACTGAGCACTGTAGGTTACTTTTAATGTTTATGCACTCCTAGTACCTATTTGACAATGTAATTTTTGTTTTAATTATTTTAATGAATTATGTTTGAGAAACGCATATGGGGTTGCCCGCCTCAGACCTATATCCGGCCTTGCTTCGCTCGGCCGTCTATATAACTTCGGCCTACTATTATTAGGACACTAGCCTATTGTGTAGCCGTCAAAAAAATCCATACTAATTTAGCTTCGGGCGAGGCGATAACGTTTCTCACCCCCAAAATCAAATCCGATATTCACGATTTTTTAATGTGTTTTTGTTGTCATAAAAAACTAGGTTTAAACGTTTTTGTTTTTTATTTTGTGTCTTTGTCTAAGAAATATTTTCTTGAAATGATCGGTAAAACCGAACTATAGGTTTAAGGGAAGAAAAACGTGATCGCATTTTGTTTGGATTTTTTTAGCTGCAGAATCGCCTAAGGTATTAAAAAATGTTGTTAAAAATCTGTATTTACTAAAGCTTTATTTTTGTCACGACTGCGCGAGGATAAACGTCATGTACAGTATTATATTCATCGATGGTCAATGTAGGTACAGTACAAACAAACTCCAAATAATATGTTAACCATTTTAGCGCCTTGTCATAATGAACTTTGAACTAAACATAGAATAAATGGACAGAGGATTTAAAAGCTGGGTGTGCTGCGTCTTATACATTTCCAAACGTTACAACCGAACGCATTACGTGCACGCGTTCGGTGTGGCTAGGCGTCAATGTGTCATTTCAATTTATAAAGTTCAGGCATGCTTAACATTATTATAGGCTGACTGTACATATTTATAATCAATGTTCCCAAGTTAATTTGGATGTTTTAGCTTCTGAACTATTGGACTGAATATCACAAATAGGTTTAAGTAAGTATTACGCTTCAATTGAGGGTGTGTCATATTAGATTAGAAGAAATACATACATACCTAATTTAATAAAATGTCTACTCATTGTTATTTTTATACTCCTACGGCTCCTACCAAAGAGGAATCGAGCTCAATCAAAAATTGACATGTACGTGCGGGATGATTAATATGTCTACTTGTCTAGGTATGTGTACCGGAGAGGGCGAATGTTAGCTTCATATCTGGTTAAGTGACTTTGCAGTGACGCCCAGTTCGATGCATAATGCAGCACAAAAATAACGTGTAATTAATGATATTCGACTACCATATACAATGCATGAAAAGACTAGTATTGGTTAGCCGGATATTTTTTAACCGACTTAAAAAAAGGAAGAGGTTGTCAATTCGTCGGGATCTTTTTTTTTTATGTATGTACCTCGATTAGTCGAAAACCGATTTGAAAAAAAAAAACCTTGTCTGAATGGGTATACTTTCTAGTTGGTCCCATTGTCAACATGTTAGGATAATGATGATGGGATCTTGGAGAAATCAAGGGAACTCCTCAAACATGGCATACCGAATCGCTATAGGCACACCTATAGCGATTTCGGTATTTATTATTATTATTATTTGTATGTTTACCAATCACGGGACTGTGGGAGTTCCGTACCTTTGGAAGGCGTACATAGAGCCGAAACCAACACGTAGAGGCCATTTCGACAAGTTTGACTGCAGGAACATTTTAAGAGCATTACAGCACCATAATGTTAGTATTACACAATGCTTAGTTTGACACAATAGTGTACACGTTATAATTCTATGGCAGCGTATCTTATAAATGTTTCCTTACTTTTCTCTTAAATATTTGTTTATTTTTTTCCAATTGGATGTTCTCAGATAAACTGTTGAGAATATAGGGCAGGCGCTTTTATATAGTTCTGTCTCCGTAATAGTTATTAACTCTAGGTACATCAAACTTACCCGCGGACACCGACCTCGTACCATGATTGTGTTCAATTCTACTCAGGTCATTCTGCCAACTGTCATGGTTATTAATAGCCAAAAGCAGCAAGCTTTAAAGAGACGGAAAGTATCTTACATGTTTTGAAAAAAAATCGACAATCAGTTTAACATTTCTTTTTTTTTTAGAGATAACTAATTTAAAAACACGCCGTTGCAAGGGTTCTAGTTTATCTAAGTAAGTTTTGAAACCTGATAAGCTTCTGATAAGTAGTATATGGTGAAGTGGAACTGATGATGAAGACCACAGATGGCCACCGGAAATCCTTAACCTATTTGAAGGGTGGAGATAAGACATCTCGATTAAGGTAGTTGAGCGACTATGACGAAGAACATTTAATTGTTTAAATATGACAATGACTTTCCCGCGGCGTTGCTTGCGGTGAGCTTGAAATTATCTAAGTTTCTCATTAATTGAGATGTAGGACTACATTACAGTATAAATAAAATTAAATTAAAAAATTAAAAAAAATACATTTTTGAAGGCGGGTTTTTGTTTTTTCTTTTATCTTTTATTTCGAATGATAATCGCTTGAACGAGTGATAAGATTCGTAAGCAATTTTAGTAAATATTTAACAGACATTAAATAAGGAGAATCTTTTTTATTTAATGTTTATGCAAGTCATATACCTACGCGTTTGTTTCTCCGTTTTTCGGTGAAGGTAATAAAAGGCAGGTACAGTAGGTACTGACAAAGGTAGTTTACTTGTGGTGAGAGGTAGCGCCTGAGGCTACTTTTAATCCGACTACGCTAGTAAGAGGGTAATATTTAAAGGATGTTTGTACACATTATGTTGTGAATTTCTGTAAACTTAGCAGATAAACGTATTTAAAGTGCGTGGTACCGTTGGATTGGCCTCCATCAAGGGTGTCCTGAGTCTCGGCTTAACCGCTCGACCATGTCTATGTGTAGGTACTACAGAGGGTGAATGTTGGCTTTATATCAATTAAAGTGACGTTACAGTGACAGAATTAGTAACAGCCCCAGTGACGCGCAGATCGGTGCATAATGTAGCGAAAACGACAAGTATTTTCGACTCTACCATATATTGCATGAATTATAATCCTTTGAATTAATGGTAAGATTTGTATGCGTTCTATTATTTCAAAGCAGGTTTTCTAGCGGTGGTTCTTAACAAGGGTTCATGAAAATCGGTTGAGTCGTTTGATATCTGCTCTGAAAGAAGGGGTCACCATTATATCGGAGGTTTTAGCATCTAATAGTTATAAATTGATAGGTAATAGGTTAGCCTAACTGAAGTCGGCCACGCACAATATTTTCAACCAAAAGCCGACTTCAGTTGGACCAACCATTACCTATCATTTTAAAAGAAGTTTTTTTTCCGTTTTTGTAGGCTGTTTTTCTGTTCAAACATTACCTATTATTAGTTGTTGTGAAATGACGACGTGTGTATTTCGTGGGTACAAATTCCGAACGGGAAGCAAGGAAAATGAAACTCGAATTATATGCTTTCACAGGTGAGTGGTGTTTTTTTAACAACTCTGCTGATTTTCGCATGTTTTTTGCAAGTAATAAAACATGTACTGTTTTTTTACGAAAATTTACATTTTATGTTTTACTTTAAATTCAACACTGACTCCAATCTTACGCACCCTAATGAAAAGTGACACACTGTAACAAACCTAAAAACAACGGTATACACTTTTGAATGCGGTCATATATAGACGTCTCTTTTGTTATAGGTGCAAAGAATAGGATTCTTTTAGCCATTATTATACTCCGTCTATGTTATTATACGCTTATGGTGTAAAACGAGTAAAAGGTCCTACAGATATAGTAGGCATACCGTACATACCCATAATCTGTGGTGTGACGTATAGTATATTAAAAAAAAGTTAAGTTACTCTGTGGTGACGTGTGCGGTCTGGTGCAATGAAATGCGGCATATTGCACTAGTTTAATAAAAGTTTAATCATTAAATACGTGTCGACCTATCATTTAATTAATCTAGTATTTTCATAAAATAATCATGGCTCAAGCGGAGATCGAAAAATTATCCTTAAGTGAGTAAATATTGTGATTTATAACCTTAGTTTGGTTCGACACAAAACACGTAAGTGTACTTTCATTAAAATGTTTTTACAGAGGAGATTTTTACGTCGGATAAAAGAGGAAATGATGACACCGGCGACGGGTCTGAAAAAAACCCTTACAAGACAGTTCTTCAAGCTATGCGCAAGGCGGGAAAAGAACCTTTTCCGACCATATTTGTTGATGCGAAAGAAGACGGAAAATTATACGACGTGGCTGCGAAGTCACAATTGAAGAAAATTCAGAAGATCTGGGTGAGGGAAACTCACAAAGCTGCTGATAAAGCTAAGGCTGAGGAGGAAGGCAACGATAAGCGTATACAGAACCTTGACGAAGCAAAGAAAATAACCATCAAAGAGGACCCCAGCCTGCCTAAAGCTACTTTAGTTAAAATTTTTGCAAGTAAGTACTTGAACTTTTAATATTTTGAATGCTAATTTAATATTTTAAAAAAAACCCAACCAATTGAGCATGCCTCCCGTTATAATAATTAATATATTAATTTTGTCTTAAGTTAAATGTGAAAAACCAATTAGAAACAATATTTGTTGAATGTGACAAGAATTTCGCATGTTTTTGGTTCAATCTCAGTAGGCTTACTAAGATCTTTTGATGAACATTGTTGATTCAACAGTTGAGTAATTAATATTAATTCTTGTAAACTAGTTTATAAGTTAAACAGCAATTATTTGAATTTGACGCTGCAATCAAACCGGGCGCTAACTATTTCCTCACGTTCTTCACTTGGAAGTACATAAAGCCGTCCCTTTTGATTGTTGTGTGGGTATGGCATCATCTGTGGCCTCTTAACTTCAATTTTAATTATTGCCCATCAGCTCCTGAACACCGTGGCAAACGTATCTGCGTGCGTGGCTGGGTGCACCGGCTCCGGAGACAAGGCAAAGCCCTGACGTTCATTACTCTGCGCGATGGCACGGGCTATCTGCAATGCGTGCTTCATGGGCTACTCTGCCAGACTTATGATGCGCTGGTACTGTCCACTGAGTCCGCTGTTGTTTTGTATGGAACATTGGAAGTGGTTCCTGAAGGCAAAACGGTAAGTTCTTATTTGTTATCTTTAACTTCAACTTTTCTATAAAAATATTTCATCATTTCATAACAGTGAGTTTTTTTTTGTTGATTTGTGAATTCTAAACTGTGTTACAATCCTTCACCACTACTTACTCTTGATTGTTTAGTTTTTCATTATTTATGGCGTAGAAAAAGCAAATGAACACACAAGTTTCCTGATAGTAGTACATTTATTTAATAATTTATTTTTCAAAAGTTTTACTTCTAGGTCTGGTTGGTGTAATGGGCCAAACTTAGTCTCATTTTTCTCACATGGCTGTTTCCTTAGTGGGAGTGTTACAGGTTTACAACTTAATTGAGAGCCGGCGCGTATTATATGAGATGCAGGGGTGAGGTACCAAAAATATTGACTAGTCACCATTGCCCTCTCCCCGCACCCCATGCATACCCCTTAATTAACATATAATATAAGCCTATTATAGTGCAGGGGCCTTACTTCGAAAATCATAGTTACGTTAGCTCCATCCATGACGTCCAATGACGAATGTTAGAGCTCGGGCACCTGAAGTGTCGAATTAAACGCTTCATGGTAATCAACCTGATAGGAAGGACAACAACCACACAATGGTCTACATTATAAAATGTTTACCACTAATAATAGTTTGACTTTGTTTGTATTACTAGGTAGGTTAGGTTCGATAGGTAACTTCAATTCAAATCCTTCTGATTCAATTCAAATCCTCAAACGGCATACCGGCCAGGAATAAGGGCTCCGCCATGCGTGGCTCCGTCAACTTTGCTAAGACAGACATTAAATTTAAAAAAAACATGGCGTCGTTTTCTGTCGGCGACTCTGACTTTTTAACATGTAAGCTACAAGCAATGTGGTATGTGGTCATTTTTGCGTCCGTTTGGTATAAATCATCCTTAACCCATAGTAATGTGATGGACCGTGTTCCAGGCGCCCGGCGGGCACGAGCTGACCGCGGACTACTGGCAGCTGGTGGGGCTGGCGCCGCCCGGCGGCGCGGACGCCATCCTCAACGAGGAGGCCCTCGTCGACGTGCAGCTCGACAACCGGTTAGTGCCGCGTGTCCTCACTGCACTGTATAATCAGCAAACCCCGGATTGACGGAAGTAAAAACGTACCAGTGCTAGTGATTAATTAAATATCGACTTTACAGAAGATAAGGGTTATTTATTTGTTTTGCAACAATCAATTTATGACCGATTTATATTTTGTTTCAATTAAAAGTTAAATGTGGCCATTGTGTACACTTTAAGACTGCACTGAGCTCCCATTACTATTATTGTGTTTTCTAATAATTGAACAAAAATATTGTCTTCAAATCGAAGGATGGGTTTTTGGTGTTCAACTCTGGGTACTCTATAAAACAGTGCCTCGATATGTATCTTCGTGACGACTCGTGTACTCTACAAAGTACATGAAAATTAATCAATATGACGCCTGAAACAATAGTCCGGTTTATTATTTCCAAAAGCAGATGGGTAAGTCGCAGAATACAAAAAAGGCGCCTGAATTAGATTTGAATAGTGTTGAAGTAGGGAATCATAAAATTATGAATTTACTTTTTAAACCACAGGCTCATAAAATGATCTATGGCAAAAATGTTTATAACAGGTGCATTGACATATATAATAACCTACCTGAGGACATAAAGTTACTTAAGGGAAATAGTCCTAAGTATAAACTGACTACCTGGATCTTAGACCGTTGTTTTTATTCCATTCAAAAATATTGAAATCGTGACATACATATTTTTATTTTTATTTTATTTTTCCCAAATATTTGTATTTTGTGTTTGTTATTCCATTTTTTATATTTTTTAATGATTGTCTTTAATATTATTTTAATATTATCGCTCCGACAAATGTTTTGCACGCCTCCATGCAGACTGAATACACTGGACATATTTAAAAAGTAATGTATCATCTGCACAACTGTATTCTGAGCAAATAAATTCTTTGAATCTTTGAATATGAAAGTACCGTAAACGAGATCACTAATAGTGAAATTAAAATTATAATCGGCCTGGAAATACGGATGATACAAGCATTTTAAACTGCTGATTAGACAGCGATAAGACAGAGAGATCCGATATGCACTGTGACGTCGGCCATATAAACTTCGCGTTAAATTCTGTTTTGCTAGAAAGAAATAGAAACAAATCTTTGTTGGCTTATGGTTGAATTGCAAAAATATTGTACATAGTTAAGAGCTCAATTAAAAAAGGGTAGCCCTTTACTTTTTCCTTTGTATAACGAAGATTAGTCATATACTCGTTATCATATGGATAACTTCCGTTCCACAAAGGGAAAACAATGGAAGAAAGTTAACGTAATCACAATTAACTCCTTAACGATACGATATTATTGCAATTCACCCATATATCTTGCGGGTGGTAGGACCTTGTGCAGGGTCCGTCCGGAACGCTACCACCATCTTATCCATTAACCTACCGCCAAACAGCAGTGTTCGCATTGTTGTGTTCCGGTTTGGGGATAAGACAGCCAGTGTAATGACTAGTACTCAGGGTTGGCAACGCATTTGCAGTGTTGTGAATGCGAATGTCTATGGGTCACAGTTTCCACTTATTTATTATCAGGTGGCCTGTCTGCTCGTTTGCCTTCTCTGTACCATAAAAACAAAAAAAAAACTTAAATTTATAATCTATTTGTTACATGAATTAGCTTTTATTGAAGCTGACAAAAAAAATGAATATTCCCTATTGTAACTAAAGTTGTTTGAGTATGGTTCGTCAGGCTATAACCGCTCGGTGTTCGTGCCAGGCACATCATGATCCGCGGCGAGAACACGTCGAAGGTGCTGCGCGCGCGCGCCGGCGTGACGCGCGCCTTCCGCGAGCACTTCCAGGCGCGCCGCTACACCGAGGTCGCGCCGCCCACGCTCGTGCAGACGCAGTGCGAGGGCGGCAGCACGCTCTTCAAGTTCAGCTACTTCGGGTGAGCCGGGGGCGAGCCGAGGCAGCGGCGCAAACTATGACAAACAAAATCCTTATTTCTCGGGGGGCCTACTTTCTCAACGGCTGGCACCTATTCCTTTGGTGGTGCGGGTGTTTATAGGTCGCGATGATCACTTACAATCTCGCTCGCTTGCTCCTTTTTCACATTAAAAAAACAGTTGTGGCACGTCACGCTTAGTTCCAGTTCGCTAAGAGGTCACATATGATGCCACGCCCACACAAAATGAAAAAGTTATGGCTTTATGTGCTTCCGCGCAAAGAACGTGAGTTGGAGATAAACGTGAGAGGGTCGAATTCAAATAATTGCTATTTACTTTAAGACCAACTCAACCAAAAATAAGGGAAAAATTTTTTTCTCATCATGTTTTCACGTTTACCAGTCTCAATTAAAGGAAATATGACCAAATTTAATATGAAGGTCAAAATCAAAATAGTATGTATGTAAATAATGATTTGGATAGCGGCTCCATGGATTCTAAAACTATTCTAGTTATTGAATTTGACGTAGAGACGTGTCGTCGTTTTGTTCTCCTTGACATATTTTTTAGTTTAATATTATTGACTTTACATTTGTAATGATTATTGAAAAAATTACCTACTGAAGTTTCATGCGGCGCTTCTCCGCATTTAAAAGAGCTTTTTGTTTTCGCCACTATTGGCCCTAATCGTCTAAGGTGATGTAACTTCCGCAGCGAGGAGGCGTACCTCACCCAGAGCTCGCAGCTGTACCTGGAGACGTGCCTGCCGGCGCTCGGCGACGTGTACTGCATCGCGCAGTCCTACCGCGCCGAGCAGTCGCGCACGCGCCGACACCTCGCCGAGTAAGTGTACAACGGATAACTATTAGCTAGATAAAACCCCACCGATTTTGATTCAATCCACCAGAAGAGAACCATCGCTAGAAAACTTGCTTTAAAAAAAAAAGCTTACAAATCGGGTCACCCGTGAACTACGGTACCGCACACACACATGCACGTACACACACATAACGGTCAACAATTTTTTTTTTTCACCAACAGCAAGCAAACAACAATGACAAATAAAAAAATAAACAAAAATAACAAAATTGCTGGTGAAAGGCTGCAGAACTCAGCTATAGAGCTGTTTTTCAGGCCACACTTGGATACAGTATCTTACAGTATCATTAGACGGCTGTCAAAACTAACTACAGGTGTAGTGCATAATTGCTTTCCTTCGTATTTTCACGGAAACGTACGAACGTGTCATGCTACTTCAGTCAACCTCAGTAGTTTTTGTACTGTGACCCACTGAAATAGCAAGACGCGTTCGTACATTTCCGTGAAAATACGAAGGAAAACAATTATACACTACATCTGTACAGCTATACTTATAACTAGAGCTATATTTTACTGATTGAAAATTTTTATGGTGGTAGGAAATAGGAGTTCCATCCGTATTGCACCCACCATTTTATAATTGAACCAGCATGGTGGTTGTGGTGGCAGTTTGTATTTTTGTGGGGGAAAGACCATTCACATCCACAGAGCCGACTTTCAGGTGGCCTGTGTAGTCGCTCCTCTATTTCCATGCTATAAAAAAAAACCATCGCCTTTGCGTCTCGAAACATGCACGAAATCTGTGAACATATTCAAGTCGAAACATTTGTCGATATACGAAGTTTCCCCCTAGGTACGGGCACGTGGAGGCTGAGTGTCCGTTCATCTCGTTCGACGAGCTGCTGGACCGGCTGGAGGACCTGGTGGTGGACGTGGTGGAGCGCGTGCTGGCCTCGCCGGACGCGCATCTGGTCTATGACCTCAACCCCAACTTTAAGGTACGGCGGTGCCAGACTTTTATGAACTGTTCTCGGGCACTCTTTCAGGAGTAGTCCTTCAAAGGGATCTCTACCCCCGACGCAAATGTATTGGAGGTTTTTTAAGAGCCATTGTACTGTAAATTAATGCGAACTATGCTTGTAAAAAGTTCTCAAAATGTCTAGAGAGCAAAATGACTGCCCGTCGATTTATTCCGAATTATGTTTGTATTCTCAGAAACCGGAGCGTCCGTTCAAAAGAATGGCGTACACGGAAGCGCTGGAGTATCTCCGACAAAACAACATCACTAAAGACGACGGCTCCTTCTACGAGTTCGGCGATGTGAGTATACCATCATCACCTGACACCTGTTCCAGTATCTCACCGAAACTTAACTTTGCTGTCGTAGCTCGAGCATACAGCTATGTTATGCGTGATTGCCCTTCTCTTTATCATGTAGCTTGGCCTCAAATGGATTCAGTAGCAAGTAGCCAATTCAATAATGATTTGTTTTTTTAGAGATATCAGTGTATTACAATTCATCTAGTTATCCGTTTCGTAACGCTTTTTTATAGTGTAGCAAGTTGGCTCTGATATGGGCCATAGACATTTATATTCTCACTAGCTCCTGCCCGTGACTGCGTAAGCGGAGATTTCGATTATCGTTAGCCCTTCGGGAACTTTTAATTTTTTTGGGATAGAAAGTACCCTATTGTTAATCCAGTCAGGGTATAAGCTCTATTTATTTATTTTTTCAAATCCATCCAGCAGTTGCATACAAACACATACTTTAGCATCTATAATATTAGTAGGATTAGTGCGATAACTGAAAATGGATTGATGAACTGGATTGCAATGGAAGAAATCGCTACTAGGCATTTCATCAGCTCTTACCTATCGCACCAGACATACAGTGCGTACACAGATATTCTTAGACAGGTGTAGAGGTAGGATGGGAGGGGTAGCGATCCAGACGGACCCTGCTCAAATCTTACTACTCAGAAATCATAAGAGGCTTGATAGCATCGTCAAATTCAATTCAACATTTATTGAAAAAATGGTTACCCAGGCTTAAGAATACATGTACTCAACTATTCAATCAAAAATCATCGTTAAAGATCATTCCATCAAGGGTTTCGAAGATTCAACCAAAACATGCAAAAAGGGTGTCATGTTTGAAAAATGAAAAAACGAGGTATTTATTTCTAATCGTGGTTTCACGTTGAGCAGTCTCAAGGAAATGTGATCAAGTTTAACACATCTAAAGAACAGAAACAAAGGCGTTACGGTTATTGAGATCCAGATCGCGGATCACTACCGACTTCATCATATGTGGCATCAGGACATGACATCATATTACCTTGATTCAGGACATCCCAGAACAGCCGGAGCGCAAGATGACGGACGCGATCGGCGTGCCCATCCTGCTGCACAGCTTCCCGGCGGAGATCAAGTCGTTCTACATGCAGCGCCGCGCCGACGACGCGCGGCTCACCGAGTCCGTGGACCTGCTCATGCCGGGCGTCGGCGAGATCGTCGGCGGGTCCATGAGGACCTGGGACTACGACCAGCTCATGGAAGGTACGGTACCTTAGATCGTGTGTCAATTTTTAGGACTTAAGGTGCGATTAAACGGCGTGAAACGTGATTTTGTGGCATATCGTGGTTTAAAAATCCATGGAGTCGCTATTTCCTAATTATTATAACACATCACACTTTGATTTTGACCTTTAGTATGGTCATATTTCAAAATATACTAAATATATTTTTAGTTTGGTGATTCCCTACCTAATAATATTTGCTTGTTTGTAACGCTTTCACAGCAGAGATATCCTTTCTATCAAAATTCATTTAAATTGGTTTAGCTGTTTAATCAATAAACAAATTCTGAAATATTAAAATACTGAAGGTAAAAATCAAAGTATTAAATAGGAAATAGCGACTCCATGGATTCTAGAACCACGATTTGCCATCAAAAATCCTAACTCTTATAATGATAATAGTTTACTTAATACGACTTTCTACAAGTCTATTAGTGATAAGTCTCGAAATCCACTACATAATATTAGTACAAGCGGAACATTGCACGGTGATAACTCTAGTTTTGTATTGTTATTTTTTATTATTATTTTGACTTCTTATTTATATTTTTGATTATATTAGATTTGTGTATATTTTTTGACGATTCCAATGAAATTTCTTGTACTTTTGACATACTAACATGCAATGTATATTGTGACATGCAATGTATATTGTGACTTACTTTGGAAAATAAATATCATTCATTCATTCATTCATAGACTTGTAGCAAATTTTATTAACTGAAATTGTATTATTAGTTTCGTGAATTTCTAGAAACGCGCGCCAGCAGGCCTGGCCTATTAAGGTCGCGTTTATACATGTGGATAAACGTGAACAAAACATCTGTCACTTTCTGACCAGTATGCAAGTGCGAGAGTGACGGATGCTTTATCCACCGCGATATAGGCGACCATAAAACGGGCCCAGAATGGACTAAATTTATTAGTCTAGTGAGTTTGGAGAAACGAAGCCTAGCCCCCTTATTCACCATCTTGACAATGATAGGTGACAGGTGACAACTCGCTATACATTGCAAAGTTACCAAGGGTGCACAGAAGTGGGATGCATATCAGCTGCGCCATATATACTAAAATGGATCCTATCAGTTTAACCGCCATAATTAAATATTAATAATCGGTGATGTGTTGTCAGGCTACAAGCGCGAGGGCATCGACCCCACGCCGTACTACTGGTACACGGACCAGCGGCGCTTCGGCTCGGTCCCGCACGGCGGCTACGGGCTCGGCCTGGAGCGCTTCCTGTGCTGGCTGCTCGACCGGTTCCACATCCGCGAGGTCTGCCTCTACCCGAGGTTCCTCGAACGCTGCACGCCTTAGGAGTGAGGAGTACCCGCTTCAGCTCGCCGCAGGCTATAGGTAAACCACTTCTGACCTGCCAATACCAATGTTCCAGCCAATAAAAGGGAGTGTTACGAAGTACGTAAAGAACTCGCACCCATCGCAGGCTTAGTTCCAATTTCAACAGACGATTAGAGCGTTAACAGCTGTCAAAATGTATAAACTAACAGTCTTAACATTGATTAAATGTTACATTGTTTGGTGTCATTGGTACCACGTATCCGGGTTCATGAATTAGGACTGTGCTTACTTTTAATTTGATTTTAAATTATATTTCTTACTGCTTAACGTGTAAAATAAATTGTACCGATTCCCAAGGAACGTACAAACTCAATTTTTTAAGGTCACTACTGACGTCACATCGTCTCACTGACTCGTCAAAGTACAAAACAGTTCCCCTTGGTATGTCTAAGAGCTATCATTGCAAGACAACACGAGCAAAATCACATGAGCAACATTTTATACGATTTGAAACTTAAAAAGTAGTGGAATAGGGTATAATATGTTTAAATTTTTCCAATCCCAATGAAACAACGTGCCATAGACATTGATCATTCGATAAATGAATTTTATAAACGTGTAAAACAAGGACGGGTGCAAGTGTGCCTTCCCGTCCGACGTACGAAAGGTTAAAGGAATAAGTAGTAGCGTGGAACTAACCCCAAGTGCTTCTGCTCCCAAGAGAGACTCTTTAACCGAACTATTTTCCTCGCGTGTGATATCCATAGACTTATTAACTCTAATAAGTCCGTAGCGATTGTCAAAAATACAAGGATAAGTTCGCCTTTCTACATCCTATTTTATAAACTTTGTATTTTGTGTTGCGTTTTGTACAGTGAAGTATCTACATACAGTCAAGTGCAAAAATATCTATTGAATAAGTCCTCTCATTAAATATGTTTAGAACTTCTTATTACACTGGAATAAGGTGCATTGGGACATGTTTTTGAGATGTTGCATTCATCCATATTTTTACACTTGACTCGCTCTCACTGACTGGAACTTGGCAGGTTTTAAGTTCTCGTAATAAAGCATTTGTTAGTAATTTGTATACGCGTGTTGCGCATACAAATTATTAATTATTGCATGAGTACACCACAGATAAAATCTGCATAAATATTAAAAATATTTTACTGAAGTGAATTATCTATAGTAGCGATTATGCCTTCGACGTCTGCTGTTATTGGATTAACGTTCGCGCCGACATAACAGCTCGACACCGGATCAGCTAAAAGTGAGCTAGGATCTGTGTTAGTCATCATCATCATCATCATGTCAGCCGAATGACGTCCACTGCTAGACATAGGCCTCCCCCAAGGCTTTCCACTCAGACCGGTCTTGTGCTTTTCGCATCCATTAGTACAGTCAAAGAATTAAATTTATCACCCACCTTAGTTCCAATGTCAGTCTGACATTCTACAGCAATAAGGTTGAGTTTCCTATCAATTACAAATGACTTGGCATCTCTAATGACAATGACATCTTCAAGCAGATTTTCTTTGGCCAATTAACGTCCGCGACCGTACGATACACTTTTCAGTGGACGACTGCTAGCTTGTGCCGAGGCGGGGCGTTGCCGTTCCGATGACGAATAATGTGCGTTACAGTATGGAGTTCCATACAATGAATGCTGAACGGTTCAAGTTGAGGTGGTGCCGAGCGGTTAAGTTTACCCTGCGCTTCATTTTTAAATCAGGAGACGTTTGAGACGCGGGAATTGCAGCCGGCTGCGCGGTAACAGCAAAAAGGCAGTTGGTAACACCCGACAAGTGTTAATATAAATTGCGATTTGTTACAGACAGGCGGTTTTTGCGCATTACGAGGTATTGTTAATAACATTTTGGCTTGTATTTTTGTTTGATATATTCGACGCCACGCCACTTGCATTAAGCTATTGACTACAAATTTGCTATTCGATATTCAGGTTTCTGAGTGTTTAACATTCGGCAAAAGGAGCGTCCCCCTACTGAGAGCATTCGCGTGGTGTAGACGTTGAGCCGAGCGTTACAAAGCTTACACAACACTCGATCTTCGCGCCGAATGCTCATTACATGTGAATGCTCTCTGTGGGGACGCTCCTAAAAGATAATAAATTAGCTATAATGTAAATTACCCTGTAGCAACTAAACCACTCATTACAATGAAACTCAAAACAGTGTTACTAGCTTACTAATCGGATATAATCTGGTCAAATGCTTGGCCATAATGTTGTTTGATAATAAAATTTATTTATATTGCATTGTTTCAATGTTTACTGGTTGTATTTCTTATTTATCTCAGACTGCATTTGTCTTTTATTAAGGAAGAAGTGTCATTAATACCATGTTTTGTAAGAATACAGCTTGTTTAAGTTTTTGTTTGTTTTTTAATTCCTAGTAAATATGTACCTATACCATTTTAAACAGTTCTGACAAAAAAGATATCAACGAATGGAATACTCCTTTTTTTAGGTCGGTTAAAAACGCTCATTCCCAAAATACCAGATTTTTGAAACACCAAGCTATTATTTATTCCCAATGCATGAGATTCGAAATATCGGGTTAAGATAATTGACAATACTCTAATTTCAATGATTCGTTATGAGATTCCAGTATGTTGAAAATGTGGTACACTTGAAAATTCTGGTATTTTGGAAATAAGCGCTTAATAAGAAGCCGAGGATGAGATCAGGAACAAGAAAACCGGCCTAAATGCACTGCGCCTCTATTCCCGACGGTAAAAAACGTATCGTCTTTGACCTGTTATGGTAGTGTTTTGACGTCATCCGCCATTACTGTCAAGTAAATAAGAGCTATCAAAACGGTGACAATACGATAACAGATCAAAAACGATATGGTTTTTCATCATCATCATGTCAGCCGAACGACGTCCACTGCTGGACATAAGCCTCTCCCAAGGCTCTCCACTCAGACCGGTCTTGTGCTTTTCGCATCCACTGCGCTCGCTCCTGACGAGGTCGTCACTCCATCTTATTGGACCCTACCTACCTACTCCTACCTACTTGGCCATCAGTCCTGCAAGCAATGTGCCCCGCCCACTGCCACT
Organism: Acleris sparsana; assembly: GCA_923062465.1. Taxonomy (NCBI): domain Eukaryota; kingdom Metazoa; phylum Arthropoda; class Insecta; order Lepidoptera; family Tortricidae; genus Acleris; species Acleris sparsana. The sequence continues at coordinate 10,307,602 of OV281306.1, read as the reverse complement.
TCAGTTTAGCTATTCTATCATCATTTCTGATTCAATCACGCAGAGAAACCCCGAGCATAGCCCTCTCCACAGCCCTCTGAGTGACTTTGAGCTTCCTTATGAGGCCCATTGTTAGCGCCCACGTCTCAGATCCGTAAGTCATCAACTCATCACTGGCAACACAATGGTTGGGGTATGGTTTTTACCGTATTGAATAGATGCCCTGGTTAAGTGACATGATCCGTCCGCAGTACAGGGCCTCTATTACCGACGGTAGAAAACATATCGTCTTTGACCTGTTATGGTTTTGACGTCATCCGCCATTACTGTCAAGAAAATAGAGCTATGAAAACGTTGACAATACGATTACAGATCAAAAACGATATTGTTTTTACCTTATTGAATAGAGGCCCAGATGTCTCATTCTATTACACCTAATTAGAGTAAGACCGCTATCGTTGACTGTTGACGTTGACTTGAGAACCTCCTCTGTTTTATTTTTTTATTTATTTATGGATACATGGAAAACCGACAGCTTTATAAAAATTTAGAATTAAGACTAACAACATATAGCCAATTACAGGTTCTCACATTTAGCAATTAAATTGAAAAAGAATAAGCCTCACTTACAACGATTACACAGAGCAAATATGTTACAGCTAACTTCACGTCACCAAATATTACTGGAAATTATAACCATGCCAACTAGCACCTCACCCCACACCCGAAAGATCTATCCTGCATTAGGATTTTTTACAAAATATTGAATTAATTTGTTTTTGATCGTATTAATATTACTTGCAAATATGTCAAAGTGTAACGCAATATTCGACAACACTATTCAAAATCCAATATCAATAGCTCTGAACCAAAAAACTGTTTTTTCTATAATTAGTTGAGGCTCGGGAAACAGAAATAGGACGATATTTCCGCACACTCCTAGAGGGAATGTTAGAAGAGACTCTGCCTAACAAATCAGGGCAATCAACATTGCCGTTAACGACATTTAATAGGTAAACTAAATCAGCAACCTCGCGGCGCTTTACAAGCGGTAACAGATGGTGATGCTTAGAGTCTGGCAAATGAAACATGAGAATGAAAAAATGGCAACACTGTAGTGTCGTCCCTTTCAAATCAATCTAAGAAAAAAGGGACGACACTACAGTGTTGCCATTTTTTCATTCTCATGTTTCATTTGCCAGACTACACAAGTTAAAGTTAGTTAGTGAAAAAGCTGCGCGACCTAGAAAGATGTAAGTTTGCGTTGTTTTTTACCCACCTCGATGTGAGAAATGAAATAAAATTGTTGTTTTGTTGATAAATGAAAAACAGGATGATATTTATTATTTTATTTATCCTAGTTAAAATATAAAAATGCCACAGTAATAATGTGATGTTAAAACTTCTTTGGTGCATTGAGAAAGACCAAGATTTTGAACATTTCCATTTAAATTGCTAGATTATTGAAATATTGATATTGCCATAATAATTATCAATCAACCACGTGGCGCTGTTAAACAGCAAACTATGTTGTAGAGACTTGACTAACTGTTCTGCTTATATCGGCTGACTAACTACATCACGTGGTTTGTTGTTTACATTTAGACTACCACAAATCGAGTACTCGACTACTCGTACAAGCTTCAATCTGGTAACCTATCATTTTATCGAATTCCGCATCATCGCAATCGATGATACAATGAATGATACAATTACCATTTCATCGAATTTCATATCATCGAACGCGGTTTTCCACTGAAACCATGATGTTTTCAGGATATCTTTAACATTAATTACGTCGGCTAGGTTAGGTTAGACGTGACAGCCAAAAAAAATTAACTCATACGGTGAAATGCCTTTCGATGAAATGAAAATACGGTTGTTGTCAAGGTGTTCCGATAAAATAATGGGTACCCCTTCAATCTAGCTATGACACATTGAGATTATTACTTACGTGACTTGACTGTTTATCGTTATTAAATATAATTGTATTCATAAATGCTGCTACCATGGCCTGGATGTCAGAGGTTCATGTGAACCGACGGATGAGTCACAATACTATACATGTAATTGTAATATAAACAGGGTATGCAAGCCAAAAGAGAGTTGCAAAACTTAACTCATAACGGCAAGATAACACAATAGTAAAAAAATAATTAAGACTTGTAAAAGGCAAGCACAATGGCACCTTGATAGATAGATTGATAAATTGATAGATTGGTAAAAATATGGTTACAAGTGGAGCTACACTTTAAGCAGTAACTTGTTTTTTTGGGTAACAATTGGATCATGTTGCCAATTTCACTTTAAACAGCATAATATTATAATTTCTCCAAAATTTTGTTGCCAAGCTATCTGCTCTAAGGCCCAAGGACAATAAGGCAACCCTAGACTGCAATGCGTTGCCAACCCTGAGAATCAAAATGTAATGGAATTTCCCTAAGTTCTATGACTGTTTGTAGGTTAGGTCATGGATAAATCACACTGGGGCTCAATTTTTGAATCTATTCTGATAATAATTAGCGAGCATAATGAAAATTAAGTCACACGTAGAACAAGAACCATTTATATTTGTTATCAAAGGAGTCAGTCAACAATGAGAATCAAAAATACTATTATCCATACTACTATTATAAATGTGAAAGTAACTTTGTCTGTTTCTTATTCTCTCACGGATAAACAGCTGACCCGATGGAATTTGGAATGATAGCTTAAACCCCAAGAAAGTATAAAGTACAAAGTACTTTTTCAGCGAGTAGCGATAAACGACATCTACACGCACGAAGTCGCGGGAAACAGATAGTAGATATAATCGATAATCAGTAAACAACGGCAATTTTGCTTAACGGTCATCGGATGAGATTCAAAAATCGACTCCCAGGCCCGTCGTTAGGTGATATAACTAAACTAGGGCCGGACTCAGGGCAGCCACTCGGCGTCGGCCTTAAGACTGCGGTGCGCACCGTCCGCCGGGGCCTCCGTAAGGTCTTCCTTGCTGCTCGCCACCTTGTTGTAAACCTTCTTGCCGGCGTCTACTACGTACTCTACGCCGTCCGCTGGAAGAACAAATTAGTTGCGGTTATCTGGTCTATCTGTGCGAGGAACGGGTTTGATGATTGTTTTTTTATTCAACTGCCCAAAAAGGTAGGTGATGTTTAGTTGAGTATATGTTTGGAACTAGAATTAACGAATTTGAAACTGTGAAGTGATGTTGGATTGTTCTTTCTCTAAGGATTGTCACACTACTGCCTACCACCAGCGGGTTAAAGGTAATCAAGCAAATATTTCACTGTACTTGAAGTTACCCTCCTTCAGTCCTGATTTTGCAGAGGTTCTGCTTACATATTCATCAATCTAAGTAGTTAAACAACAATCACATAATCAACACAGAGCCGAATAAACTTTTGATATGCGGTGTAAGCGCTTTAACACGCGGCTTAATAATTGCCTAATTGCAAAAAAAACTGTCCGACTTAGATTTGAATTATTGTATCACTTTGACGTAGTGTCATACTGGCCCAGGGATACATTTGGTTGGCTGCACTATTAGATATGTCTCACCTATGACGCCGCCGGTCTTGCGCACAGCTTCGCCGATGTTGTGGGTGGAAAAGGTGTCAGGCTCAATGTTGATATTGACTCCCTCGCCTTGCTCGTGCTGCGGACACTCCTTCTGCGAGATGATGGACAGGTCGAACGGGTCCACGCCGAACGAGGACAGCTTCGTGCGCAGCTGGAAACAGGATTTTATTTTTACTATATTAAGCTACTGTTAATGCTTGCCTTTTAACTTAACTGTAGAAAGGGGGAAAGGAAATATGCGCGGGTGCCGGGAGAATGGTTATAACTATGAAGTATTTAGATAATCAGGATCCTTGTGTTAGTTAAGATATAGGAAAGTTATGATTAGGTTACTTTTCTGACATCTTGAGTTTAGTGTTTCATATTACCTAGTCGGAAAGCAAATATGAGCTACGATACCGATATTGTAACGCTACCGCCCTTGGTTTATACCGAAAAAGACATACAGCTAGCAAAACTATGTTTCTTTTCGTTTGGCACTCTACCGGGGCTTAAGTACTACTGAGTGATATTCCTCATTAAACTTTTGACTGCCACAGGCTTTGGACAACAGCTGAAAGTCGTGAAACTGACGCCACCGTCGGCCACAGCCATCACAAGTTGAAGATTAAAAGAGACTTTGTTTAAATAAACATTCAGTTGTAATTTGCATAGCATAGTTAGCAGACAGGTTCGGCGCGTGAGTGTTGTCGTTCAAAAGGTGTATCTGTTGCTCAGTGAACTTACCTTGTCGAGATAGATCCTGTCGAGCGCCTTGGTGCGCGAGAGGATGGTGGCGGAGCGGCGGTGGCCGATGCCGAGCCCCTGGCAGGTGAACACGGCGGCGTAGGTGCCGTAGTCCGTCGCCAGCACCACATAGCTGGCGGAGCCGGCCACGCCTGCAACAACACAACATTACCATCATGTAACTTGATATACGGCCATCATCATCAGCCTCTACTAGTCCACTGCTGGACGTAGGCCTCTCCCATTGCACGCCACCGAGCACCGAGTCTGTGGCCACTCTCATCGAGCTCAACTTGCCATGATCCCTCGTGCGAGTCACACTCCGTCCGTATTTAGGATAATAAGCTCGGAAAACACAAAAGAAAATATTCATTTTCTTAAGTTTTTTTTTCTATGAGCTTATAGGTCAATTTTGAGTAGCCTAATTTTTTTCCAAAACTGTAAAAATTTTCAACTTCATTTTATTAAAAAAAAAAATTACAGTTAACTTTTTGGTGAAATGGCGTACGGTCGGCCAAGAGAGTGGTCTACCAATTTTGACAAGTTTCTGTGAGATCTAATTATCGCTAAGGTTGACACTTGTCACTGTCATAAGTTTATTGCAAGGGAAAATCGAACATGTTCATGACGTGCAAATGAACTTCAACCGTAGGGTAGACCATATTTTTGGCCGTTTGTACCTAAGTCTATACCATCACTAAACTATACTCACTGAGTGGGAATCGCACTTTCATTCTTGCGGGCACCGCGGGGTCAGGCACGCTCAACACGCCAGTGTATCTGAAAACAAGAATTTAACTCATTAGCATACAGTTGCAATTTGCTAAACAAGCAAGATTGGCACATAGTGTTACAAATCATCTGGCCTGCGCTGCCCTTCTTAGCCAATAAACATTAACTGAGATTTAATTTCCAAAGCGGATTCAATTCTATCTAGTTAATATGGTTGTGATTACTACAAGAGTTTTACTTGCGAAAGCCTATTATTTTAGGTTATCTTAAGCATGGGTTACGTAGGTTAGGTTCAGTTAGGTTAGATCTGTGAACACGAAAAAGTTATAACTCCTGCACGTGTGAAATGAAAATTCGGCGAAGTGAAACATTCTATGAAATTACTGTTGGTGATTCAAGGATAAACCCTTCCAAAAAAAACAATTATACGTGACAAACAGACAAACAAAACGTCACGAAATGGTTCCAACTCAGCGTTATGCTGGCGTTAAAGCCAGTTCTGGTCTGGTCGGGTCTGGTCTGGTCTGGTTAAAGAGTCTAAGCAAGATTCAGGGACGTTTTTAATTTAAGTTGGAGTGCCTCCATGCCTCATGATCTTCAGGTATTACCTACCTATAGTCATGCTTGAGCGGCGTGAGCCCCAGGATGACGTGCTGCGAGACCTGCTCCAGCTCGTAGACGTTGGGCTCCGCGGTGGCCGTGAAGTTGTACGTGATGCAGGTGGATCCGGTCGACGTCTTCTGGATCACGTACCACACGCCCAGCAGCTGGAGATAACAGAAATAAATAAATCGTCAGAGGACAATCTTACACGAACTTAGCTAGTCCCAAACTAAGCTCTAGGGTTGTACTATGGGCAGTAGACATTAGGCATTAAGTCCGCCATTTGTACTTCTTTAGTGCAATAAAGGCGTCCATTTGCTTAAATGGCGGTAGGTAGGTAAGGCGATATTTGCACATAATACTATGTTGTTTAAATGTTCAGGAATAACCTATTGCAAGATTGATAAAGAGAATCAGTTAAGTACCTACTTAGTTAGTTTTGTCGACGCGCTGGCCTAGGTAGTTAGTAGTGACCACAGAACAGAAAAAACTGTTTTTTCTGTTCTGTGGTGGTGACCCTACCTAAGCTAGTGGTCCTATAGTAGGTAATAATATTTTATGAAAAACTACGTTACTAGGTACTACCTACTTACAATTAGAAGTTTTCCTTTCCAAGAACATATTTGGATAGAAAAAATAATAATCACAAACCTAGTTTTTCATTGTTTTTACAATAAGTACAGGTAGATATTCAAAATTCGTGGAAATCAGACTTTATTTAAGGTGTGAGCCGTGAGAAACGTTATATCGCCCAGAGCTAAATTTGTAGGTATTTCAAAATTCGTGGAAATCAGACTTTATTTAAGGTGTGAGCCGTGAGAAACGTTATATCGCCCAGAGCTAAATTTGTAGGTATTTGTATTTTTTTGACAGCATCGTCAAGCGATTTTCACAATCCTCTGAAGAAACAAAGAAACACGGTTTAACATTTACAATATTAGTAAAAATAGTCAATCAAAAAGATTAAAGAACGCACCGAAATACCTACGAACTACTTATTTTTACCTCCCAGACGACCCTAGACAAAGATTCACAAAGCATGTTGATTCAAACATAGATCGATCAAGAAGACGCCATTCCATTAACACATACAAGTGTCAACCAAGTGTCAACTGATATCGATTGATAACGGAGACAAAGAGCACAGAACTTGACCTAACTGTCTTTGGTCCAGATAACAAGATGAATCATGCGCCAGTGCATTCAACACTTAACTACTGTAGGTACAAAAGAAAAGGATCGTAAAAGAGAATGGAACCATGGAGTTCTTATGTTCGTAGTGCCTTTATATTTTGGACGTCATTACACTATCAATAACGGGGTACTTTAGTTACGCTTATGACGAAAGTATCGATGAACCCGGAGTGGACATAGTAGACTTGTTTTTTATCGAGAAGTATGGGCTCCCATTTATATGGAAATCAGTATGTTAGGTAGCTATGTGGTCAAAAACAACACCATAAACAAATGAGTCTCATGACCATTACGAAGTTTTTATCCTCCTGTATTTCCGCCTTTTTAAAAGAATACTCCTTTCCCTTAATTACTTTTTAAATATAGAATAATAATACGAGAGGCCCGTATTATGGTGGCCTTTATCGCGGTGGGTTAGGCATCTGTCACTGTCGGACTTACATAATGGTTAGAGAGTGACGGGTGTTTTGTCCACGTTTATCCATTTCCGGGAGCCTGGAGAAACTATGAATTGAGAGCGAGGAATAAATAAATAAATATGATAGTTAAAGGAGAATCTCATACAAATTGACCTGACCTGACATTGACAATAGAAATAATTCAAGACTCAGGAATAAATACTCTCCCATCACACAAATATTTGCCCATACCAGGAATAGTCCCGAACCAGCCAACTTCTTACAACAAACCAACCAAAGTAACTGCTGCGTCGTAAAACCCTCAATTTGGTTCTTAAGCCTCAACTACACGGGCGGTTCTCCCGTCGCGGGAATACGCTTCTGAACCGCACTAGGCACAATTAAATATGGAAGATGGATGTTGTATGCTACATATTACACTGCGCGGTTTGTTTATGTATTGTCGAGCGGATTCCCGCGGCGGGAGAACCGCCCGTGTAATTGCTGCTTGTTTACGAGAATGACGAGACGTTGACGAGAATGTATTGTTTTTTATTTATTGCCCATTGAATAGTATAACCATAACATTAACATGCGATAACGATGTGTTTAAACTTAAAACAAAGTGAATTGGCATCGTTAGGTATGTATGTCTGGGTATATTAAATCGTTCAAGATGTAATGAGCTTTTCTTACATTTTTAATTGAGAGTATATTTAGCTTCTCTTTGTAACTAACTAACCACCATTGTAAACAAATATAGAAAGTCATAAATGTGGCCATAGAAACCCTTAATAGTTAATAGATCCTTAAAGTTTAGATCCGTTTCAGACGTCTTTTTCTAGAGTTTATTATGAGTGTTACGTACAGTCGGGAACAAAAGTGTTATTAAAAATGAAATGTCTGATTAAACTCATTACATCACGTGTAACTTTATCTCGCCTTTATACACCCGTAAGTATCCACAACAATCGGTATAACTGACTACGTTCGGATATAAAACCAAAATTCATAATATTTATCCAGTAAATTTGCCCACACAACGCGACTTTTTTTTTTATGGCATAGGGAAGGCAAACGAGCACACAGGCCACCTGATGGTAAGTGGAAACTGTGACCCATAGACATTCGAATTCACAAGACTGCATTCCTAAGACTGCAAATGCGTTGCCGACCCGGAGGAGTAAGACGCACAAGGTCCTACTACCCGCAATATTTGCTACAGTTTTGCGGGTGGTAGGACAGCAGGGTCCGTCCGGATCGCTACTAACATCTTATCCATTAACCTACCGCCAAACAGCAGTGTTCGCATTGTTGTGTTCCGGTTTGGGGATAAGACAGCCGGTGTAATACTAGCATAGAGGCATTCCATCTTAGTCCTCAGGGTTGGCAACCCATTTGCAGTCTTAGGCTTGCAGTCTTGTGAATGCGAATGTCTATGGGTCACAGTTTCCACTTACCATCAGGTAGCCTGTGTGCTCTTTTGCCTTCCCTATGTCATTAAATATATATATAACAAAAGCAAGGAAATAGGTATAAAATCAGTTTTGGCGCAAACCGCGCCTAAATGTTACTCTTGTGGATTGGTTCATCTTGGCATTGAAACGGTCTCTAAAAGAGTGCGTAGTTTAAACTTTCGAAAGTAAAACTGCTCATAGTTTTTTATGAATATAGTTAAACAGTCGTGACTGCTTAGTTTAGGAAAATCGAGTTACTAATGTCTTGCACATTTTTTTTTGGCATAATTCATCATTTCGCACAATCATCATTTGGCATAAAGTCTTTTTTTCTGAAACCGTGTACTTTTCAGGATTGACATAAAATAAACCAAACCTAACCTATTGGGTTCTATGCAATGGTATTTTAAATAATCCTGAAAAGTACACGGTTTCAGAAAAAAAGACTTTATGCCAAATGATGATTGTGCGAAATGATGAATTATGCCAAAAAAAGTTATGCCAGATGAAGGGAACCGAGGAAAATCAGGTCCTTTATACAACACTGTAAATACCATATCGTTTTTGACATGTTATCGTGTTGTCACGGTTTTGATAGCTCTTATTTACTTGACAGTAATGGCGGCTGAAATAAAAACAATACCAACCAAATCTGGTTAAATCAAGTTTGGGTTGTACCGTCTAGAATAGCGGCCCTGGTCATAGGCTCTGACACAATTAGCTTTAAGCCAATCTTGCTTCTATACTTAACGTGAGCATATGCATGCTACACATGACATTATACCTAGTAGCTTTTATGTATTTATGTAAAATACTTTATTGTACAAACAGGAAAATTTACAAACTAGTTTCTTTACGTATAGGATCTCTTCCAATGAACCTTTGAGCGATTGTGAAATCTTTAAAATATATCAAATAGCCAAACATACAGCAGTAAAAGGAACAAGCTACTTTGTTCGTAAATAAAACCTCTATCTATATGCTATCAAGTCAATAACGGCTATTATACTTTAACAACATGAATACGATGTGAAGCCAAATAAATTAAAACAAAGTGGAGTAGAGTCCCTAGTCTGATGGAGAGGGTTGACAGTCTAAAGTTAAACTAATTTTCGTATAGGAAATATCTAGGGTTGCCAACCGTACTATATAGTATATTACTGTTGAAGAAATATATAGTACGCAAAAATACTATATTTCGGTCAGTCCTACTACGAGTATATATGCGGTTTTGATTGGCCATTTCAACCTTATTTTAAGCACCGATGTAGTTGGATAGGAGAAATGGGCTTTTTTTAGCTCAGATAGTAGTACATATTGTGAATTATATTTAATAATCAAATTGACACACTTTATAAAGTTTTTCTTCTAAGTGCTATATTTTTTATACCTTGGGCTGGAAAATACTATATTTGCCCAATATCCCATGTACAATTAACTTTAACTTTGGTCCCTAAGTTTTGAATGCTTTTCAATTGGTTTTCATCTTAAATTTCTCAAGTATAAAACTACATAAATATGTTTATTCCAAATAGGTACTTAATGTTTTACTTTACTTTAATTCATGAAACGTAAGAAACTTGATATATGACTTTATTTAGAAGTTTCCGCTAAATGTTCTCCAGTCTGCAGTCCCCAAAAAAAAAGAGCCTTGACGACAAAGGTATTATAACATTATAATTTTCAGGATTAAGTGATAAAATAAGTGAAGCAATGTGTTATTTTATATCAAGAAAGGCAATAAATATTGCGATATAACACTACTATAATACAAACTAACCTTGCTCATTTCAAATCCTGGCATAGGCTCGACGACAGGGCATGTGCCCAAGTGCCATGTATGGGACATTGCGCCCGCGCACAGCGCCAGAACCACCCCCAACACTGGCCAGTACATCTTTGGAATATAATTTAAAATTTAAATTTGAAAAAGGAATTCACGAGCGACGTTCACGGGCCCGAGCGGTTGACTGACGACTCGATCGCTCTAGCGGTCATTTAAACAAACCAGTACGCGCGCTCAAAACCGCGAATGTTTTTAAACTAGTTTTCTGTGTATTGTCTTTAAATTTACATTAATTAGCTACAACTTCTTTACTTAAGTACCTTTTGCGGTTCGTGGATTCTTTTTAGCATGTACCCGAAGACTTACCAATTTCACCAATTATGTTAAATGTAATCAATGTTACTTAATCGACTGTTAGTTTATACATTTTGACTGCTGTTAACGCTCTAGTCTTCTGTTAAGTAGTAAACATCGTTTGGAGAAATTGGTACTTAAACTAGTAGTTTACAGCTGTTATTGCCGTTACCTAGTACCTCAGTAATGCTGGTCATTGACTACGGGTTTTGAACGCAATATAGTAAGTTCTCTATGATATGTGAGTAAATAAAAGTTTTGTTTGTAAAACAAAGACGGACGGACACGCTACAAAAAAATGATATCAGTCGAAAGTAGCGATAGCCTATAGCGTGTGTTTTGTCTTTGTCGTCATTGGATCACACTAATCTCTACAATACATAAAATTTACCGGTTTTTTGGAAAAAGCCTTCGTCAGCAATGAACGGGTTTCAGCTGACAGGGGAATAGTGATAGTGTTGTAATGTCCACTTTGAGGAATTGGTTTCCTAACTGGAATGATTGCGAGAGTGGTTTTTCGCGTGTTTGTCTTCGTAGGTAATTAATTTGACCTTTAATATTTTCAGAGCTTTTAGTTCAACGCAGGAATTTTGCTAAAATTGTCTATAGGTAATGTAAGTAGATTACGTACCTCATCCGTGTTACAATTCTTTCACTTAGGTATGAGTAATATGAGGAATATGACGATTAATAATTCAAAATTCAAATTTGAGAGTTCTGGTTTATATGTAAATAGGTGCCTAGGACCGGAAGACGAGCAGTAGGTAGCCCTCCAACAAGATGGAGTGACGACCTCATCAGGATCGCGGGAGCGCGGTGGATGCGAAAAGCACAAGACCGGTCTGAGTGGAAAGCCTTGGGGGAGGCCTATGTCTAGCAGTGGACATCTTTCGGCTGACATGATGATGATGATGAGGTGTTTATTGGAAATCATGCCACAATAAATTATGCCCTAATGTGGGCCAGGGAGGTTATTATGACTAGGGTATGCAGTTCATTATACGCCGAAGCGTAAAGGATAGATTTATAGATGTTATATAGCTCTAACCTTTTCTCTCAGCGTGAACTGTCCTGCATAGTTATGTCATAACATAATAACCCTCCAGGAACTAAAATGGAACGTAACTCAACCTCCATTCATAAAGCCCTTTGTGATAACTTAATGACTGACGTCAACTGATCAACATCATTCTGTGAATGGGATGTTCCGCAACACGTTTTGTAACGGCACGGTATACATATGAATGTATAGTATAGTTACTATACTATAGTACTTACCTATACATTTTACCCGCGATTCCATCCACGTAGAAATCGTTTCTCTTAGGGAAATGTTAAATTTTCCGGGATAAAAAACACTCTATGGCCATTGCCGGGCTCTATACTATCTCTGTCCCAAGTTTCATGTCGATTGGTTGACGTGGTTAACCGTGAAAACGGAACAAACAAACTTACTTACACTCTAACGCCTTTGGTACACATACGCAAGTCGGTGACCCAAAAACGGTCCCGTAAATAAATAAACTTTAAATATGTGAGCCACGTCAAGGGTATAAATTATAAAATAAAAAAATAAAAATTGCAAACTATATTGTTTAATATATGAAATGAAAGGGCTTGTGAGAAACTGATTTTTTTAACTTTCAAATTATTTGATTTCAAATTATTTTAGAAAATAGGCGATAGTTCGCCATTTCCTTCCCACCAATCCTAAAATCGACCATTATAATACAAAGTGAAAGTTGGCGACAACGCATATCTTCGTAAACGGCCTTGTTTGCGGAACTTACTTCAGTAATACTCGTCAAGATTTACGATTCATATTAAAAACATTCATTTAGCATGTAAATTTAATTGTTGGGAATCTTTTACTCGTCGGCAAATGAATTGAATTTACTAGGGCTTCAGACTAGAACACCTAAGTTAAGTTCCCAATTCCTCGTAGCAATTCTTATGTTATAGAAGACAGGATACAATGTTGCTTCAATTAGAGCACGTTTGAGGAAAATATAGGTTGTTATTTTAACATCTTTTAACCACTAATTGTTGAGTTATTAAGAAATCGTTCAATTATGTGTGACTATTCTCAAGTTGAATCATAATTACAGGCCAATATGTTTACCCTAATACAAAGTACTTATTAAGTACACAAAGACGTTTGCAAATCGCGTATTGTTTGCTCATTAAAATTATCAAAACACTCAAGTTTCAAAAAATAAAATATGAATCACGCGCAGTGCAAAGGTAAACAGCGTTTATGAATGACTAAGCTTCCGTGTGTCACTCTCGGTCTCAGAACTCTCGGGGCAGATGGTGGAAACGAGCACATTCGCATTTTTGAGCCCACAGACACTACGAAGAAGACATAAGTCGGTTTAATGCGTCTGAGTCATGGCCGTAGCGAAGCCGTATAGGCTCGGGGTGACCACAAACTACTTATTGGATATTATTTGTTTGGAGAAATGATAAGTTATAAGCCTACTGGTTCAGCAAAAACTCAACTTTTAGTTAAGTAAAAATTAAAAAAAGGGAATTTTAGATATTTTTTTCAGTAGCCCTACTTACTTCGTTTATCATGTAACATAAATTACTAAATACTATGATAATACTTGACCTAGCAATGAAACTATGATATGAATATAAAATAACACATCATGCGTAGTTGAGCAGGAAAACGTGTCACCGCTCTAGAATTATTATTACCTACCTAAAAAGTAGAGTATATACCTACCTATTTAAATATGACGGTGCAAAACAACCACATGAAAAAAAAAGTTGTTATCTTTTCCTAAACCGTGTCGCCTAGATGAGATACAATGTTTACGTATTTTTATTACAGGTATTATTTAGTTATTCAGGTTTTTTTAGGTTGGGGTTAAGGCCAATCGAGTCGATTGCCTATACGTGACAGATTTTGCTCGGATTGTTGATTTTACGAAGATAGAGAAATATGCCCTTAGAGAGATGTCACTCGGGGGTTGCCGGTGCGCTGCGTCCGCCGTCGCCACTGCGTTGTTTATCTACATATAAAATAGAACGACATACCACGCAATGCGTCAAAACACTTGCGTCGCTCTTGTTAAAAGTGTGCCATCGCTATTAGTTGAATTTACTATGGATTAAAAAACACATCATATATACACGAATCTCTTTGTTTTAGCGCAGTCTGTCCCCCATCGTCATGCTACTCTGGCAATCTCAGTCTCGTTGTTTCGCACCCGTAGAGCTTAGAGTGGGACCAGCGGGCCTATTATGGTTGCGTTTATTACGTGACAAAATATGGATAAAGCATCCGTCACTCTCGTTCTTACATACATACGTGTCGGAAAGTAACGGGTGTTTTGTCCACATTTCGTCAAGCGATAAACGCAGCCATTATTGGGGCCCCCAGGGCCTCTATTCAACACGGTAAATACCATATCGTGTTTGAGATGTTATCGTATTGTCGGTTTGTTAAATCATTCTCTCCCGAACTCATTATTTCTTTGTATTAAATTTTCCGTTCGATTTTTTTCCCGAACGCGATATTACCTCATTTTATTTTTCACCATTCGATTTTATTACAGTCGCTTTTTTTGTTGTTCGACTTTTTTCCCAGTCGGTTTTTTTCCCGTTCGATTTCTATCTCAGTCGCACTTTTCCCAAAAGTATTTACATCGTAATTCGTATTTAGGTTTAGGTTATGTTAGTTTTGCATCAGGCCCGGAGGGCCAAACCACCCAGAAATAGGAGCTCCGCGGTAGCGGAGCTCCGTCGACTCTGTATCTTCGACAAATTGGAACGGGAAAAACACGACCGTGAAAATATGGTGGTAGGAAAAGAAGCGACTGGATAAAACTCGCAAGCGGAAAAACACGACTGTGAATATAAACTGCCGCAGGAAAAAAGACGACTGGTAATATCGCATTCGGGGAAAAATGCGAATGTAAAAATTACTACGAAGAAATAATGAGTTCGGGAGAATGATCTAACAAATCGATAATTGTGTGTATGACTATTTAATCGTATAAATTTTATTAATACATAAAAACTATTTTTTTAATGATAATGTTACTCGATGATTTTAGCCACGGTCCGTCTCAATCGAATAATTTAATTTCCGTGTTAGGTATAAAGCAGATATTTATTTTTCTACGCGTCAATAGATTAAACTCATTTGTAAATGATTAAATGATTGACGACTAATGGTTAATAATTACAATAAAACCATTTGGAATCAACTCTATGTAGCGTGACGTCATTTTTTCATTTCGTCAACAACGGCATGAAAATTACGGGTCCTGATATGAATTATTATTACTTCTTCGGCAGACGGGTAATTGACTTTCTGAATTCATAATATGTATAAAAACAGTACAGGAAGTGTCAACCAAATGCAAGCGGATAGCTAAAACGAGAGTCGCATGGATGTAATATGAACATGATACCGTCTGCTGTTCACAGTAAGTGTGGTGCATTGGTGGGGGCCGTGACACACGATTCGCTGCGCCTGGGCATGTATTAGGCTCTTCCTGCCGTCAATAAAGACCCCATACTCTATGGATCTCCCTAACTGTTGTTGTTAGATGACTCATACAGACCTTATCCTGATTGGAAACATTTTGTTAGAGACTTGATTTAAAGGAGAAAAAACAATTGAAGAGGTACATATGATAAAGTTGGTAGTGTTGATCTTGATCTCAGTACCTAACCATAATGCTTATGTGCCTGTTTTGGATATATTAAATTTGGGCATATTTGCTTGAGGCTGGTAAACGTGAAAACACGATTCGAAACCAAATTCTCGATAGTTTAATTTTTTAAACATGACACCTTTATCGCATGTTTTTGGTTGAATCTTCAAAATCCTACGATCTTTAACGATGACTTAATTTAATAGTTGAGTACCTACTTATAATTCTTATTCCTAGAAAACCATTTTTTATATATACATATGTTGTAGTTTTAAAGTAATCAGAAATTGTTTGATTTTGAACCTGCAATCAAGGCGCGTGCAAACTATAAACTAGCCATCCCTTTTTATTATTGCGTAGACGTGGCATCGTGTTATGTGGCCTCTGAACACAAGAAATTAAAATAGCTGGGGCCGTATTATGAACTGTCAAAACCAGCCGAGATCCAAGGCAGACAAAGGTAGTCTAAAGATCGCCATTAACACATTTAGTAAAAAAATAAATGTATCTACTTTTCGTGCTTCCTGTGATACGTCACTGTCCCGTTCACTGCCTCAATAAACAGCAGATTATTGTGTTAGGGTAGCAGAGCATTACAACGAAGCACATACGATAGCAGGGCTGTAACAAATAATAGCCACCTCACACAAATTGACCTAGTTTCAAACTACGCTCTAAGCCTGGACTTCACTGAGCAGGCTCTTGCCCGGTTTTTATGTAAGTTAAATTAAATTTGGATTTCAATATTAATTCCTATACCCATAGTACAAAATTAGCTCAGGGGATTCATTTTACGGCGAGCGTAAAGGACAGAGCTATGGCACTAATATAGCTTTATCTTTATCTCTCAGCGTGAACTACTTTGCTACGTCATAATATAATAACCCTCCAGGATGACTTTAATTTGTGTAAGATTGTCTCCAGTATTATTCTTTTGTTAAGCGGGGCACGTGTTGATGTTAAATATGGTTTAAGTTATTATGTCCATTCAATGTAAAAGTGCCATGATATGCAGAAATTACAGCACAGTTGTTAGTGCCCCCGTTTTGTTAAGACCACGTGTAGGTTCTATACTTTGACGACACGTTCACGTCCCAGGTACAAATGCCGGTAAGAGCAGATATTTCTGATATGACGACGCGCTGGCCTAGTTGGTAGTGACCCTGCCTACGAAGCTTGCGGTCCTGGGTTCGAATCCCGGTAATGGCAGATATTTGTATGATGAGCGCAAATATTTGTTTTTGGGCCATGGGTGTTTTCTATGTATTTAAGTATATATTTCTCTATATAAGTATTTATATCGTTGTCTAAATAGTACCCATAGTACAAACCTATAGCTTAGTTTGGGACTCGGTCAATTGGCGTGACATTGTCCCCTGTCCCCTGATACATTTGTGAGATGAGCGTGAGTAGGTATAGCGAGCCGTAAGGTAAATGTCAAGTGTAAGATCGTGATGTGTACGCGGCTCGCGAGCCTGTTCTCCAATATAGCCTTGTTACTGTAACTGCTACAGTAACAGCTCGCTAGTGAGGCTTAACGAAACTCAAATAAAACAAGTGTGTTAAAGTCAAAGCTTGTAAGTTTATTGGTCGTTTGGCGCACTGTCGCGCTGGTTCAGCGGGTAGGCGAGCTCTACGGTGACCACGGAGCTGGCCTCGAGCGGCAGCACGGCGTGCTCGTCGCCCAGCCGCACGCGCACCGACCGAGCGCCGCCCCTGCGCGGGAACAACCAAATACTTTAGTAAATTTAAAACTAAAGGGACCCATATACGGTACAATCTGTCGTTACGATCCGTCGGTTTAGACTGAAATCGAGGGTGGATTGTACGTGTGTGGTAATATCGCATATTTTTTTATTTTTTTTTTATGTCAGAGAAGGCAACCGAGCACACAGGCCACCTGATGGTAAGTGGAAACTGTGACCCATAGACATTAGCATAAGACTGCAAATGCGTTGCCAACCCTGAGGACTAAGATGGAATGCCTCTATGCTAGTCATTACACCGGCTGTCTTATCCCCAAAACGGAACACAACAATGCGAACACTGCTGTTTGGCGGTAGGTTAATGGATAAGATGGTGGTAGCGATCCGGACGGACCCTGCATATGGGCCCTTAATAGTCGAACCCCACACGCGAACTAATGGAGAAGCTATGAAACGTCATATATGTCTTTAGACATACCTTAATAATCTGTGTTATCAATATGTTCGTGTGATCGACGCGTATCGCGATCCAAATCACGAAATATTGATGCAAATCACAGGGATATCCAAACATTTTGAAATCCACGATAAATATTGACATACCAGTATCGTCATAATATTGATCGTCTATTCCGTGCCAATATGCTTTACGCTATCTGAACTCAAAAGTATTTCCAGATCTTCTTCTTAGTACCTAATTTTATAGTCCATTCTAGATAAGCTATCCGCCTAAATATATAATTTAATAGCAAATTTTAAACAACCTATGAGCTAGATAAGAATAATGCAGATAACAGTCAACACATCGAAACCTAATTTAAAATGTAACAGTCAGCTTAATATCAAAAGAATTATGTACAGGCAAGCAATATTAATGGCAAGTAAATGCATGGAACGACATAATTATACTAATGAAATAAAATGTTTTGCCTGTATAACTTGACCCTAAAAGAAAACGGGGACGAGCACCTATGTCGAACCATGTTCAGCGTAGGGTTATATTATAACGTATCGTTACTATATAAACTAAGTAATTTAAACAAACAAGATCCCCGACTGCAATAATAATATTACCTGAAAAGCTAAAATCAAGCTCTATAATTTAGAAATTTGAAACAGCAAAGTACTTGTGTAACTTAAATAAATATTGGAAATGGTGTACCAGGCCGTCTAGTACACATTCGTCAGAATAAATTATAGCCTGTTTTTTTTCGGACGAAAACGGACTTTCGAGCAGATTCCGCTATCGTCAGAATAAAATGTAGGCTGTTTTTTCGCTTCCGACGCATAGTGCCAGAAACACATATTACCTGATACGCGGATGACCATAGAATACGTAGGTAGGTTTAGGTTATGTTTATGTTAGTTTTGCAGCAGGCCCGGAGGGCCAAACCATCCAGAAATAGGAGCTCCGTCGACACTGCCTAATATTAAATAATATAATGTAACAAATAAATAAATTATAAAAATTAACCAAAGTTTTTTCTGTCCAAAAAGTAATTCCGTTTTCGTCCGAAAAAAAACAGGCTATAATTTATTCTGACGAAAAAGGAATCTGACCAATGTGTACTAGATCTACCAGGCACTAGCTAACAGTGCAAATGTGATAGGTATTTAAAAATATACAGCTATATTTTGTATTTCGTTGGTTGTCCCCATCTGCAATACATACATACATACATACATACTTATACAAACATACGTTGCATACTTTACCAAGTTTACTACAGGAACAACAAGTCCAAACTCTCACCTATTATGTAAAACGAGAACAACAGTGTTCCTCGGAGTGACAAACGCGACGTTCTCCAGAGACGCCTCAAACCAGGCCTTGGTCTCCTTCACGTCGATCCTCACCGACCCTCGAGGGATCCACTTGGAGAAGTGTCCCAGCGCGTAGAACATGGGCTGCTTCACGAACTCCTGGTCACGCACGATCACGGGAGAGTCCACGAAGTTCTTCACCCAGTTGGGCCCGCCCTGCTCGTCCAGACACATGTTCCAGTCTATCCAGCCAATCATGTCATAGTTCAGGTCCTGGGAAACGGAGACTATAATTGTCAATTGTCCAGGCCTGCGTACAATGCGAAGCATTTACTTTGTTATAGGGAATATGCATGAATTTTCTAACAAGTAAGTCGAATTTCTCAACAAAATATGAAAATACCGAAATAGATATCACCAAAATTGAGATTAAAATTAAAATCGGCCAAGAAGTAGGTATGGATTGTGTTGTGTTGCGATTAGAGAGATCCGATATGTACTGTGACGTCATGGAACAGGTCGGCCATGTAAACTGCATGTTAAACTATGTTTTGGTAGTTATTTTTTAGTTTTGCGCGACGGCTGACTGAACTACTGCATCCCTACAAGAAGTCGCCGAGTGCTACCTGCCGAGCCGTAGCAAGTGGTATCTGCCTACACCAGGACACCAGGAATTTGTAATGTATTAGATGTATAGGTACTTAGGTAGGTACTAACTGTCATGATGTCAGTGATATAGCTCTTGGCTCTCGACCAATCTCCGAGTGACACCGCCTTTTGCCAAGGGGCGGAACCTGGAAAGATAGATAGTTTGAAAATTTGGAAACACTGGGAGATTAGGTTTTACTGAGTAGAATGGAGCCTATACGTTCGTCAGCTGAACACCCAGCGATCAACTACATACATATATGTATATTAACTTGTGTCTCTTTTATTTATTTAATTTTAAGTACAAATTGGCGGACTTAATGCCTTGAGGCGTACTCTACCAATCAACCACTAGGCCAAACAGAGACAAGTAAAAGTTGGTTCTAAATTTGATGAAACGCGTAATTAAGAAATTACATAATATATGTCATAAATATAAAAAATAACATTGATATACTTGCGGAAAAATACACATACATAAAAATAATATACATATACTAAATATAAATACTTACATAACATTTATATACTTATACCTACATATAATATAGTCGTACCTGTAGACCGTGACATTATGCAGAGCCTTGCTATTGGAGACTGTTAAGATAGTGCTTGCGAAGCAGACGTTTGAGAGAGAATTTGCTTTGAGCTTTCCTTACACGAAGTGATGAGCTCCATTCCAAAGACGTATTGCCTGAAGGGCGAAATAATTGTAGATGAACCCGGTTGGATGAAAGGGGATAGTGAGCTTAAGGCTACGCAAGGAACGGAGTTCATAACCAGGACGAAATCATTAAAATTATCTTGGAATTAAGGTATTCTGGGGAAGCTGGGTCCAACAAGATGGAATAAAGCGACACGAAGCGATGGATTTATTGACACACGGGTTCTACTCGTAGGTATATCTTTTGTTTCGCCAATCTAGTGGAGAGAGGTCTCGCCTGCATTGTGAACAGCCAGCTATAAACTATTATACTCGTAATGTGTCGCTTTTGTTGACACGGGATCTATATTTTTTGTATGTTTCTTGAATTAATCGGTTCCTCGCCGGCAGTGGGACAAGTGCCATGCAAGCACAACAACGCAGCGACTACACGCATCCCTTAGGTGCGCCACGCTCGCCATAAGGAGCGCGTTTGTTCTCCGCCTACCTAAAACGGATTGTGCCTATGTGGCTACAAAGTCTAAGTCGAACATAGTATAAAACGCTAACTTCCTAATTAGCAATATGCGTTTATCTCTGTTGAACTAATCGGTAATAAGACTAAAGGGCTGTCAAGCTATATCGCGTTATGACTTGCACGCATTTGGACTACAGTGGGATTAAGACTGAAATGCATTTGGACTGCATCAGGATTGAGACTAAAACGCATTATGCCTAAAACGCATTATGCCTAAAACGCATTATGCCTAAAACGCATTATGCCTAAAACGCATTATGCCTAAACGCACTATGCCTAAAACGAAGTACTTAGTAGAAAGGGCGTCGAAAGCTACTCCCTTATATTTTATTTATCAAGTGAAAAGTCCTGAACTTCTGACTCACTCACTGACTGACTCATCCAGCAATTTTATACGTTTAGTCAATGATATTTTATATAAAGATACGTCACCTGCGCGCAAAAATGTTCCTCAAAAAGGAAGGCATATTGCCTTCCTTTGTATATATTTATCTCTTTCTAACAATAGCGTTCGCCATTTTTGTCTCTGTCAGTAATTGGTCACGGGTTTTGAATGCTTTTAGTATGAGCATAACGTATCTTTATATAAAATATTATTGCGTTTAGTGTCATTATTAAGTGCCAGTATAAAGACAAAACAATCAACGATAACGAGTTTGTAATGAATTTCTTCATAGTATCTTTGAAGTTTAGGCAAAACGCGACTTAGTCAAATGGCGGAGTAGGCACAATACTACATAATAATGAAGTTTAGGCAAAACGCGACTTAGTCAAATGGCGGAGTAGGTACAGTACTACATAATAATGAAGTTTAGGCAAAACGCGACTTAGTCAAATGGCGGAGTAGGTACAGTACTACATAATAATGAAGTTTAGGCAAAACGCGACTTAGTCAAATGACGGAGTAGGTACATTACCGAAATAGACATTATACTCAATAGATCAACAGCAAAATAGACGAATTAACCATATAGCCTAAATGCTACCGAAGAATGAAGTTTAGGCAAAACGCGAAAAAGGTATAATGCGTTTTAGGCCGACGTAGAACAAAGGGCCATAAGCCCCATGAGTGCGAGCGAGAGAGTCCAATGAGAATGATTTATTACCCCAATGCACAGATACTAACGGCTACAATAAAGCAGGTCAGTTCAGATTGAGAAAAAGGAACAGAGCTATAGCATTTATACAGCTCTGTCCCTTTCTCTGAACCTATAACTGAACTGCTTTACTGTGTCATGGTAACCCCCAACTCCGTTAACTGCCTCACCCTCGCTGGCCTCCGTGCTAATAAGGAACTTGTCGGGGTGCAGCTTGGAGACCAGCTCCAGGATGGCGGCGGGCGTGATCTTGTCGGCGTAGAAGTGCAGCGCCACGCCGTCGATGTACTGCAGGGCGGCCGGGTACTTCGAGAGCATCTGCAAGCACAGTTACAGTAAACTCGCTGTTTGGCAAAAAAGAGTTGGATAAATAAGAAATAAGCAAATAGTACCTACTTAGGTATGATGTGGTTAATCTTCAGAATGGTTATTATAGAATTTACAGACTTCATACGCGCTAGTCTGAAACCGCTTAATTTTTTTAAAATATTTTTTATGTCTGAGAGAAGGCAAACGAGCACACAGGCCACCTGATGGTAAGTGGAAAATGTGACCCATAGACATTCGCATTCACAAGACTGCAAGCCTAAAACTGCAAATGCGTTGCCAACCCTGAGACTAAGATGGAATGCCTCTATGCTAGTCATACACCGGCTGTCTTATCCCCTAAACCGGAACACAACAATGCCAACACTGCTGTTTGGCGGTAGGTTAATGGATAAGATGGTGGTAGCGACCCGGACGGACCCTGCAAAAGGGCCTACCACCCGCGAAATAAATATTCCTTAAAACAAGAGGATTAAATAATTATGACTTGCATATTTGGCTGCGGACCACTAAGTTTTTTTTTTTGCAGAAATCCCAGTTGCCCGCATTGTGAACAAAGGGGTGCGGACAACTGGGAATAACACGAATATTTTCGAGTAATGATAATAAGAAAGATTATAATTATGAATAGTGATTATTATGATCGAGTTCGTATTAAAAGAGTTCCGACGTTCGGAGTTGAAAAGCTGTGAACCCATTAAAAAAAGGTCAACTTGTGTGTGTTGTTTGTTGGTAGGTACGTTGGGGATCTGGAACTACTGACCCGAATTTAAAAAGTCTATGGCTAATGTGAAGTTGCTTACTAAAGGCTATATTTAATTGTATTTAAACGAATGCGAAGCGAGTGCGGGTCGCAAGTATTTATTATGTACCTATTATAGCCTACATAAATAATATAAGGAGCTACTCACGTCATTGAAGAAGAGAGGGATATTGAACCTCTGGTCGTCCAGAGCCAGTATCTTCAAGTGTTGTAGATCGGAGGCATTTCTGATCGAAGGTCCTAAGTTCTGAGCGATCCATCTGCCCTGAAAGAAATTATGATTGGTAAACCTAAGCAGTTTCAATTATATGCATACATACATAAAATCACGCCTTCATTCCCAGAGTGGGGTAGGCTGGGCCACAGAATTACCAACAACTCTAAAAACTTGATGGTAATTCTGTAACCACATTTTACACAATTAGGCTAAGGCTAATGTTTCCCAGTGTATTGTGACAGGTTGCAAGCCCATCACGTAACAGTGCAACAAGCCTTTATTTTATTCCCTTAGTCGCCTCTTACGACATCCAAGGGAATCTTTTTTACCCGGCGTCGGATCGTTTTGTGTTTTTCATTTCTGACATTTATGTTTTTAATACGAAAGACATCAACGCATCCAAACTTTACGAATTTACAGGCAAATAGAAAAAAAAAGAGCCATTGAAATTTAAAATAGATAAACTAATTTCTGAAACTGAATTTGGCAATTGTCAATACGGATTCTGATGGTAATGTAATAATAGTACATTATGATACAAAAGTGCTAAGTTGACCATTGTATACAAGGCGCTATTGTGTGCGCACGAGCGGCAGCGAGTGCGCCACAAGAAAGCCGCGTATATTTTGTCACAGGCACACGTGTTACATACGACGTTTTTCAACACACTTGCGAAAAAAAAACAAGACTCTTCATTTTCTTTACTTAAAGAAGACATTTTCGTTAATATTAAACTTCACAATAATTAATCCAAACTATCTTCGTCACAACCGTCAATTATTTACGAAAAATGGCGGCTGGCGCGTTGTTTTTTTTTCTTGCCGCGATACCGATGCGCGCGCAAGGCTAAGGCGCGAACGAGATCGGCCAACAGCCAAATTTAAAATGTAATAATTCATGTTTAAAATACAAATTACAGAAAAATTTAAATGATTTTAATAAAATTGAGTTATTTTTTAGTAATAAAGCTGATTTCACCAATTTATTGAAATAAATATGTAGATAATGTTATTTGCCGCATAAAAACTGTTTGTTGCTAAGAAAAAAAAAGGTATACAACCTGACTAAATTATATCGCTTCTTCTTCGTACTTACAACTTGGTACTAGGCTACAAATGTAAATTGTTTGGGTTAATAAACTAAAGGCACTTGTGCGTAATATACTGAAAAAGCACGCGTGTTTAATATCCAGGTTTATGAGCCAAAAATCGGTGGAATAAAAAGGTCGTTTTGAGCAAGTGTGTTGAAAAATAACTTAAATGATTTTTACCATGGCACTAGGCGTCCAACCCAGGGTCTGAAATTTTACGAATGGAAAATTTGCGTCCGTAGGTTCATTGGTAGTGGTGATGCCCCAAAAGTCTATTCCATTCTTCTTGTATTCTCGTACAAACCTAAAACATTAAAATAGGAGCTTAATACACATATAACGTGCATATAACTTAACGAGTTTATTATTATGGCAAGGAGAGACAAACGAGTACGATTACACAGACCATCGGGGTCCGTATTATGTTCCCCTTTATCGCGGTGGTTAAAGCATCTGTCACTCTCGCACTTACATACCTACTGGTCAGGAAGGGACAGATGTTTTATCGACACCGATAAGCATGCCAATAATAGCCTGATAGTTTCATCCTGATCCCACCATCTTACCCATTTACCTGCCGCCAAGCAGTGTTCCCATGGTGGTGGTCCAGGGTATGGGTAATACCTACGACCGGCCGCTCCTGCCAGGGACACGTCGGGCAGCGCGACGCGCGCCGCGCGCGCAGCTCCTCGGAGATGTATTAAATATGGCTGCCATGTTTACCGACACACTGGGGCGCAGCAGCAACAGCTCGTCGGCGCGGCAGTGGTTGTATATTTTTTTCAAACGCCCGTTGGATACGCGGGCGCGCTGCTCTACACACCGTCACACCGAACGCAGCTGCAGCGCGTTAGCAGCGCGTTAGCAGCACTGCTAACGTGCTGAAGCTGCCACGCGCGTCGCGCGCCTTCGGTGCGCCGGGTGCCACGCTGCTTACGCCACGCGACGCTGCTGCTACGCCTTTGGTGTGCCGGAGCCTTCACCGTTACCATAGCAGTTACAGTAACGAGCTTCTATTAAGTAGATAACCTTAACCAATCAACGATAATTATGTTGCAAAGATGGGTTAGGGCTTAGAGCCTGGAGACGGACATAGGGTTATTACTATTCCGGAAAATTAGACAGTTCCTGAGGGGATAATCAAACTCTTAGATTAACAACTTGAACGCAGACAAAATAAAATAAAATGACATGGGTAGGCTTGAGTTTTCGATTTCCGTTACATACTTGATGTAGTAGTCGGCGTAGGTCTGTAAGTACTCCTCCTTGATGGCGCTGGGCCCGGTGGAGCGTCCGTTCGTCTTCATCCAGCCGGGGGGGGACCACACCGTGCCCACCAGGTGCACCGGCACCGGCGCAGTCGCCATGATGCGTTGGAGCAGCGGGATCTAGGGACAAGTCGAGGAGTGAAGCTTGCTAGGGTAAATTGTGAATTAAGCCCGAGCTGCACCGGATGCGTTGCGTGACGTACGCGTGCACGTGTCACGTAAACGGTGTGAAATATTGTATGAGGATTAATACTGGTGGCTCGGCCTTTATTTTAGTTGGGTAGGGTTTGAAGGACTCTAAAGCTGACGAGTGTGAAACTGACTTTAAATAACAAATACATCAAAATCCGGGACCAGTAGCTTCGTAGGCAGGGCCACTACCAACTAGGTTTAACGCGTCGCCAAACTTTAAAATATAAATAAGTCGTACTTTAGATTTATTCAATTTCATAGATTACACGATTAACTCATGTTTATTTATTTCAATTAATTGCTTTATGGTCTTGAAAATTTAATCGCTGAATTATTCCTTAGTTATTTCCCAAGCAAGTTATGATTTGACTCACTAGTATGTAGGCATATCGCGAAGCTATACCCTGTCCACGATAACGAGCTAGTATAGCGGTCTCTCTTTTGCACTTTTGTATGCAGATGAAAGGGACAAAAAAGGAGAGTGGGCGTGAACGATGGCACCTCACTGTCATGTTCGGCTTACATGCTCCGTCGCTCGAAATATTTATTTTAATATCCCTAATGATTTTTCTGGTTTAGTTAAATAATAAAGGACCCAATAAGTATTTACTTATGTATTCATTTATTCAAACAGCAGAAGATAGTCCAGTAAACAAGCCGAGTCACAGATTAAACCGGTAAAAATTGAAAAGAGATCACTATAACGCGTCCGCACCGTGCAAGAGACAGATGTTGACTGAACTTCGACCGCCATGTAAACTCACCCGGTGCACGTGCATCGCCCTTATCGCTGACCAATGACGTGCTGTCTAAGTTTTCTAGTACTCGCTCGTTATCGTGGACAGGGTATAGGTGCCTATAAAACCTTGGCACAATTCCGTTGAAATACGATTAGCATCAAAAAGCATTTCAGTTATACGCACGTGTTAGGTATAGGTGCGTGATGTGTTATAAACTTTCGTTGATTGTCTGTTGAAGGGTTTTATTCCAACTGGTTATAGCCCATCTTGCTTGAGCGATCATCTTGTAATCGTATTACGTAATACTCGGACTTCCACCAAATGAACAAAGAGCTACCATAACGTCATGTACCAAAATGTGTCGCTCTCACGCCAAACATGTGTTCTATGCTATGCAAATTACACCTTATTGATACGAAACAAGGTCTCTTTTAATCTTGAGCTCGTGACGGCTGTAGAAGTCATGGCGTGAGTGGCACGAGTTTCAATTGACGGCTAGATTCAAATCATTAAAGAAAGTAGCATAGAGGGTAGAGGCCCTTTGCCCACCTTGTATTCGAAGTCCTCCGGCGCGAGCGAGAAGTTTGCGAGCAGCTTGTCGTCGAGGGGCAGCTCGTTGTAGGCGTAGTCGTGCGTGGAGAAGTCGCAGCCGCCCACCGGCACGCGGCCCATGTTGTACTCCAGCCCGCGCTCGCTGAAGTACGAGCTACGGACCAAAAGGGATCGTACCAAGGCAGGACAAACAGCCCCGGGCCTCCACAAAAGAGGTGCCCCCACAATGGAAACTTCGAAATTAAATAATTCAAATTCAGACTAGTAAACACTATATATTTATTTTTATTAAATAAAAGAATCTATACTTGGATTCACAATAAATTATTTACTGGAAAAGTTGACTGAAAATAATTTACCAATTTATTTGAAAAATAATTTGGGGCCGGGGGGCCTCCGCTCCTTTGTTGTCCCGAGGCCTCCAAGTCCAGACCTCTAAATCCGGCCCTGGATCTTACATTCAAACCCTCCCATGACCTGCCATGACCTCCAATCCCAACCCGTTACATGTAACGCATAAAAACTAAAGAATACTTCAAATATGGTCTTTCATTGTGACCGTTTACACTTGAATCACCGGCACTCATTTCATAGAGTGTTTTATTTCGCCGAATTTTCATTTCATCGACTGGCATCAAGTGCAGGAGGTTTTTTTTTGTGGTCCCAGGTCTAACGTAACCTAACCTACAGAACCCATGCTTATGATAACTTAAAACAATAAGTTTTTAGCAGAGATTAGCTTTCGATTAAATGAAATTCGATGAAATGATACATTCGATTACTCGTAAATTAGTTTTAAGTGGATCCCCATTGGGATATTTGAGTTTGGTAGAAACAGTCAAAACATGCTGTAACAAATATAGGTTTATTATCGGGGAATGTCTTTAAAAGCTGATTGATAACAGTCGTTAAACTGGCATAATCGATTTGTGTACGTTTACATACTATAGTCCCTTTTAACGAGCAGAAAAGCAGTAATAACAAGGTGTGTCTTCGCAAATACATGTCGTGCTATTCCTTTTGACTTTATTGTTTTTTTTTGTGAATAAACGTCATTCTTCCTTACTTGACAAAGTGCCCCTGCAGGGTCTCAGACAGGTTGGCAAAATGGATGCCGGCTGCGTCGGTTACCGCGCCGCCGAAGCCCTCTACCGTGCGGTGCCGCACAGAGGGAACCAGCTCCAGAGTATGGGAGCTTGTCTCGTCTAGAAACATGGTCCTGGTTATTGCGTCTGTATATCTTTAAGAACCGATAACCGTTGGGTTAGACGTGTTCTTGAGTGGAGACTGCGAGGAAAACGTAGTGTAGGACGCTCGGCAAGTTGGTGTGACGATTTGTGAAACGCTGCTGGCAGATGCTGGATGCGACACAGGGTATAATGGTGCACATTAGGGGAGGCCTAGGTCCAGCAGTGGTAGTGATATAGGCCGATGGTGACGATGATGATGATGCTATCTTTATGACTTAGTGTAAGACAAAGTCGGTTCTCGCCGTCTGTACCCATTATACATGTATATGCTTAGAACTTTCAAACTAGGCAACGGATTTTAATGCGGTTTTCATCAATTAGATGGTGTAGAACGTTTTATGTATAATACATTGTGAAAACAAATAAACTGAAGCGAAGCAAGGGCGGGCCGCTAGTTATTTGTACTTATACGAAGCACTTACTCCAAATATGAAAGGAGCGCGTCTCTCCAATGCTTTTCTTGAACCGCGATCCGGCCTGAAAAATAAAATGCAGTTTACATCATTCTTTTGAGATTATGAATGTATGATTATTAGGATTATTGTTATTTTTATCATCATTTTGTAACAGTTGTATCATGTTGTATGAAGACATTTTGTAGATACCAACTTTTTTCTACGATTCTACTTATGTTATGGACCGTTCTTTTCAACGTTCTTACAATAATTTAAAGCTAATGTAAACACACAATTATAAAAATTGCAGTTAACAGAACGGAAACAAAGACTAACAGCCATAGTACATTCAAAATTGTGCAACTGCATATATTTTCTCATATCAATGATGAAAAAAGGTTGCATAACACCTACAAAGACCAACTACTACAAAAAACCGTAGAACGTAGGTACTCGTACAAAACAACGGGTCCTTTTGTAAATTCTTCTAACAGTAAAGCGTTTCTATTCTATTTTATTCTACAAAGCATGCTTGTCCCGGCAAAACAACGAACAGGAAACATCCGCAATTATCCGTAATTGAACGGTAAGTAATAAAGATAATAGTTCATTGCGAACTCATAAAATAATTAATTACAGTTTAAGAGGATCGTAAAGTTTAAAAAAAATCTCATCGCCAATCAATCAATCAATCAAATCCAATTTAATGATTTTTGAATATGTTGTAGACATTATAAAACCAAGGAATTATAAAAAAATACATCGTTTTTCATAATTACGAATATATTCAAAAATCGTTGAAACCGGACTTGATTTAGAGGGTGAGAAACTTTGTTTCGATTTATTTTCCAAAAAAATAATTAAACTTTTTATTTCCAAAAAAAACAGTTTTAGCTATAATCTTTATTTATAAGATTATGTTAGCTAAAAGCTAAGCGATATAAGCAAATCTCATATTGGCTTTTATTATGTTCATTTCGTGTTCCCTTCACGTAAGATAGAGCTCTGTTTGCTTCAGTTTAGTATCATGAAAAAGCTATCGAAACTAACTGACATGAGAAAGCAAGATAATTCGGGTTATTCCCACCTGTTACCACCAATTTGTTACCACTGGTAACAACTCGGATTTTTTTTCCCACCTGTTACCACTGGTAACTAATGGGAATAAAAATTCCCAGCTGTTACCACTAACTACTGGGTTTTTTTTTCCCCGGTAGTTTTCACCAAATATTTTAGTTGTAACAAATGGGAAAAATATTCCAACTTGTTACCACCGAAAACTTTAGTGGTAACAGGTGGGAATAACCCGATAAATCGAATACAATACGAAAACCTGTCGAAAGCAATATAGTTTTACCGAGTAGAATAGAGCCCCTCCAATAAGGAGGTCAAAAGGTTGCTATTCGTAGGTGATACTGTAATACCGCGTATATAACAAATACAGTAAGTTGAAAAATATACCTTATCGATTTGTTTACTCAGGTGTTTTTTGCATTCTATTTAAACTGTTAGCTACGCGATATTGCATTATATTCATCTACGTATTCAACCTGGCCAAGTTTTTTGCATCTGCGTAAACCTTAATCTAGTTGAATTATAGTGGAGTTTACCTCAGAAGAAGTGTACGCGACGTACTGGTTGTCTTGAGGCGGCTGTCTTACGATCTCATCGCAGTAGGTGTCGTTGCATACGCAAACGACCGACTGGCCGGGGATCTGTCTGGCTGCGCAGGGCTTGTCTGCGTCTAAATTATAATAACATTCATCAAAAATCCATGAAAATTTAGCTCCGGCCGATAGGTAACGTTCCTCACTTTGTATGGAATTTTTTAGCTTCATAATCCTCTTAAAAAACCCCTCATGTTTCGTCGATGGTGTAAAAAAATTGCGCGCTAGCTATCATGTCGATGCTTCTCATTGGTCAAGAAGATACACGCGATTTATACATAAATAAAAATATAATATATAAGGAGGAAAGACATTTTGGCGGCGGGTGATACCAGAACGCGCAGCGGCTCAGTCTGGCTGTGCAAGGAGGAACGCAGCCAGCATTTTAGGGACCATGCGAGGGGGGGGGGGGGGGGGGGGGTTGTTTTATTTATAGTGAGTACTTTAAGATGTTTTGCATTTTTTTATGTGAAATATATAAATTGGATGTAATTATTTATTTTATTTATTTATCGTACGTAACGTCAATCTATCTTTAAGAGGAATATAAAGCTAATAAAGTCTATATAAATGCGATAACCTTTGTATCCCCTAAAACCTAGCCCATTTTTTACGAATTTGAACATTTTGTAGATATTGCGAAAAACTTGGCCTGTAAGATTAATTTAAAAAATCGTAATAGGGCGTGTGAAACGTTATGCCCTTGAGCTACTAATTAATTAGACATTTTATGTAATCTCATATAGTTAGGGGATAACTATATTTAAGCGGAAAATAATCATCGGTCTTACGTAGGATTTTAACCTACATCTCCTCTGGGTACCCGGGCCAAGGCGCATTACCACTTATGCCACGACAAAACCTAAGATAGATAGATAGATGGCGTCAGCATACCCTCCGAGTATGTGTATCATTAATTTCGTAGATCTTAGGTAGGGTCATCGTGCCGCCTGCATTGGCCCGGATACCCAGACGAGATGTAGGTTGAAATCCTACCTAAAACCGATGAATTTTTTTCGCTTAAATATAGTTTTAATTTCGAAACAGATATGTCAAAGATTCCCCCTTACTATCATAAGCGTCTTACCTACTTTAATTATCAGTATGCTTCGTCACTTTCTGCCATTTTAAATGTCTCGATGAAAGATAAGGACAAACCGTATTTTAAACATACATAAGAAGGTGCGTAACTGCGTAATCTTATTGCTTGGAGACAACAACAAACATTTTATAATCTGTTTAACTTATGGATAGGTCTGAACAAATTAAGTACATACAGTCTGTGAGTACTTGAAGGTGCTTCAGGTTTGTACTTCTGTCTCACCCGCTCTCATACGGTGCTCTGTACAAACCCGAAGAACCTTCTAATCAAAAGTTAATGCACAGTAGGTACCTATTATTAGAGATAAGATTAGTTAGAGGGCATGCAGGTCAAGTGCCTAACGGCCGAACCCTATATTTAAACCACGGATAGATAAGGCTTACTACGGGTTAAGATGTGACATTACCACACACAAAATGTGTCAAATTTTAACCTGAAGGAAGGCTATCTGTCCGCTATTTGAATTTAGGCTTTGGCCATAATACTGCCCTCCTAAGCCAATAAGCAGTATGTCAAATTTAATCGCCAAAGTAGATTCAATCCTCTCCTCTTAGTAATGAGGATGTGATTGCTACAGGAGTTTTCTTTGAGATACTGCCGTTTGGCTTAGCAGGGCAGAATAGTAGAGTAGAGGACCCGAATAGGAGTCGACCTACACCGGGCTGTTTATTTGGTAAAAAGTATTCTATATCAAAAGGTTTTTTCACATAATGTATCATATGGCATACAATCGTTTGACCTAAAACGGTTTTTACTAGGTATAGAAAGGGTTTTGTTTTTAGTATAAAAACTAACCTAACCTACACAAATAGACGTTTATTAAATTCTGCAATGTCAGCCTAAAAGGGTGTTACGCGAAATGATACATTATTCGAAAAGCGTTTCGAATGACACCCTAAATTTAATATGCTAATATATTATGGCGAATAGTTAGGCTGAAAATTTTCAGTCCAGTTCGAAGTTACGTTAACTCCATACCTTTGTTTTGATTTAGTCTCAAACAAAGAGTGACTGCAGGGCTCGAGCTAACGTAACTTCAAACTCGATTTTCAAAGTAGGGCCTAGGGCCTTATGCTGTGACTAGACATATCCGGAATCTCACGGAGCCGCCAAAAACCGTTCCGATTTCAATCCTTTGCTCAAACGTCCATGTATGATTTCTAGGGCTCCGTATGTACCAAAATGGTAAAAAAGGAACCCAAACAAGGAAGGAAGGAAGGATGGTATTACCTAAAAAAAATCAACACAGCCGTATTAATATTAAAGCTTAAATATGGAATCCTGGTGCGCGACTCCGACTCACTCTTGACCGGGTTTTTTTTATTGCGCCCTAATGATCCGATGCCATCCGTCCGACCCGGAACGGATCATGCTCAGAATATATATTTTTTGCTCAAACGGAAGTGCCGACTGAGTTAATTACCTCCACAATCCAACGGACCGCGTACAGACGATAACATAGGATAGATATTATTTTACCGAAACATCTTTCAAAGAACCTATTTACGAGTATAATGTCCTGAAAGCACCATGGTTTCAGCAGAAGCGTTTGATAAAATGAAATCCTATGAAATTATACAATCGATAAAGTGAAATGCGTTGAACTGTTAAAATTAGTAATGGCCAACGCGGTGTATTTATATGTATATAGGTATGTAGACGTGTCTATATCTATCTGTCCGTCTGTCTGTCAGCGGGTGTACTTATCTCATGAACGGTAATAGACAGTTGACACTTTCATAGAGAGTGTGTGTGTTTTAATTACCACTGACATAAAAAAATAAAAACAAAATAGTAAAGGGACACAAGAATGGTACGGAACCCGTCCGACTAGCACACGAAGGGCGGCACTTGGCCGGTTTTTTGTGACAGAAGAGTTTTCGTACGCACGTAGTCCGAGCCTTACTTAATTCGCGCTTGTCATTGTACTTTATGCATGCAAAACTTATTACTTATAGTTATAATATAAGTAGGATTTACAATTGTCGTCATCCTTATCAAGCATATAACTGATAATATTGTATGCAAACACGACTATCTTACCGGCATTGATGAAGACGAAAACATTGAGAGCCAGCGCGATGGCGACCGTTGTAGCCGGGAACACCATGACGTCCGTCGCCCCTCGTTGCCGGAGCCGTACTGGGCTATCGCGGCTAGGTAGAACACCCAGAGATAGCAGTGTTGTCCCTGTCCCACTCGCATAAAGCTCACATTCACAAGTGCGCAAAACATGTGTTGTTTATCCTTATTGTCAAAGCGTCGGTGATACTCCAATCGTAACTAACAAACTCAATAAGTTGCAAAATGTACCTTACCGACTTGCTTGCTGAGGTGTAATTGGCGTCTTATTTAATTTGTTAGTTATGCGGTATTGTAGTGTGACCGACGAAAGGGTATTTGTGCTTGATTTAGGCACAGCGATATAAATTAAAAGTTTATGGATGGCCAAAATACCTACAGTAGCTCTTAAGATGCCACATATGCTGCCACTGCCCCACCAAACCACAACCACAAGCAATGGCTCTGATCCATAGGTCATTGGTTCTGTTCTGATCCGCTTCGGACCAATGTCGGGTGCAGGTCTTGGATATAGGAAAACACCAAACATACAGTTAAAATAGTAAGACCGTAATTTTCAACATTCCTAGTCTGGTACAAAAATTTTATAATATGATGGCGGTTAACATACGACTCGCTCTTACATTAAAAGTTTACCCACATTATTTATGTGCTTAAAATACCATGCGTACCTATTGTACAATGTGCTTCCGCCCGAAGAATATGAGACGGAGATAGGTAGGGTAGGTAGGTAGGTAGTTTGCGCGCGCCTTGATTACAGCGTCAAATTCAAACACTGTTTACTTGAAAACTACAACATCCATTAAAAAAAATGGTTTACCAAGACTAAAACGTAATAATTAAGTACTCAACCATTTAGATCAATATCACCTTTAAAGATCGTAGGGCTTTGAAGATTCAACCAAAAACATGCGGAAAAGGTTTCATTTTTGAAAAATTGTGCTATCGAGGATTTTGTACCTAGTAACTCTTATATAATCTGTGATTTTGTTTC
The DNA here is from genome assembly GCA_923062465.1 of Acleris sparsana. Classification (NCBI taxonomy): domain Eukaryota; kingdom Metazoa; phylum Arthropoda; class Insecta; order Lepidoptera; family Tortricidae; genus Acleris; species Acleris sparsana. The sequence continues at coordinate 10,273,083 of OV281306.1, read as the reverse complement.
GAATCTTGTTCAGAGCCAGATTAAGAGAGTTGGTGGCCCTCGGGCAACAAAGAGGTGGAATCTCAAGGAGAAATATGATCAAGTTTAATATGTCGGAGCGTAGAGCTCTTGAACGGCCTCAGAAGCGCCAGAGATGGTCTCCATATTTGTGGGCGGAAACGGTGGGTAATCACGTACACGAGTACAGTTACAAACAATGTGTTTAATGAGTAATTAAACAACAATAAATCACTTAATAAACAGTCTCAATAAAGCACGATAAAAACACAATATAAAATAAGTTCACCACATAAAAATTTTACTAACTAATTGAGACCTTTCTCTTAATTAACTTATCTCGAAACGGAAACGAGTCCGTGGGTCAAGTGGTACAAGTATTCACGACTCGCACAGTCGGGCCACGGGAGAGCGCGCGTCCCTTCTCAACCATAGGCCAAAGAATAATGCCCGCCCGGCATCCAAACCAAAAGTTCAGAACAAAGAACTATATCATCATTATCAGCCGCAAGACGTCCAAATATATATATATATCAAATTACATTAAATACCAAGACCCACGGCCACGTTCGACAGTGTTTGCTAAACTGTCCCGTTTCTACGAACAAAGACTTCCTCTGTGACAAACCACAAATCATACAGCTAATGCTGTTAATGTAAACATTGGTCCCGGAATGCGCTAAACCTACGCGCCCAGCCAATGAGAGATTATACCCTCTCGCACCGACACGGCGATCCTGACTGTCACACGTCCTCGTGTGCCATCAAACACGTCACAGAGCGTCTGTAAACAAACAAAGTTCCACACAGTACTACCTGTTCGGCTATCCTGCCACCAGGTCACAACGATGACAAACTGATAAGTTCCCAATGTTTAGAACTAGTCTTATCATTAAGACTTCTAGATTACTCAATATCTCTCATAGGACACAATTCAGAAACGGCCCAAAAATCGAATTACTCAATTCGATACAAATACGTCATGGCTCAACATCACACATGTGATATCAATGGTCACATAACAAACAGACCAAGCAGGGCAGGTCACACAAACTACATTGCAACAAAAACAAAGTCTCACCGACCACAACTTGACCAATGCAATGTCATCTGACGGACCAAAACGCAATTGTAACCCTCCTACTTGTCACCACACCGCGCAGTCTCCGTACCAGCTAAACTAGGTTTGGAATACGACCTACGGCTAATGACCAAGTTAGTAGATCACGTTGCAAAAGCCCAAAACAACCAAGTTGCCATACACCATGCCAGCCACGTGCACTTCAGCACCATGCCAGCCATGTGTACATCAGCACTATGCTAGCCACGTGCACTACAGCACCATGCCAGCCATGTGTACATCAGCACTATGCTAGCCACGTGCACTACAGCACCATGCCAGCCATGTGCACATCAACTACATCTCGTCAACACGCTCACCGATACAGGCTGATTCTGACTGTTCCTCACTAATTTCAAACTCTGTGGGAACGTAACAATCTGGCATCGCACGTAACCTTTCGTGTGCATACTTGTAGGTTCTATTGCTATCTTCAAAAGATATCGATCTCCATCGAGCAACTCGACTATCTTAAGCGGACCCCGAAACTTCGGATCCAATTTCGTTTGGTTCCGTTCATGATTTTCAATCAAATCAAAGTCACCAACTGTGAACTTCGAAACTTTAGCCTTTCCTCTATCAAATCGCTCTTTATCCATACGAGAAATATCATTGATAGAATTAACCGCTTGTTCTCTGATTCCAACAATATCAACATTGTCTTGGTCTTGGTCACCTAAAGCAAGAAGCGACAGTGGTGGTCTCGCTACTTTACCAATCAACAACTCTAAGGGGCTGGCTTTGACTACCCTATTAACGGTGCAATTAAGAACCGGTCTGAGTGGAAAGCCTTGGGGGAGGCCTATGTCCAGCAGTGGACGTCTTTCGGCTGACATGATGATGATGATGATGATGTTGAACATCATCAACAGCATCCTGTCATGTTCTTTATTGACTTCAACTGCAGTCAGCATGTTCTTAAGTGTACTCATTACACGTTCTACTTGGCCATTCGCACGACAAGTACTGGTTGATATTAAATGAAGATAGATGTTATTTGTATCACAAAAATCTCGAAAATGTTTATTTGCAAAACAACGGCCTTGATCCGCAATAACTCTTGTAGGAGCACCAAACAAACTCAATCCAGCTTTCAAGGCATTAACAGCACTAATGGCGTCTATATTCGACGTATGACGCAGAAGTACGTACTTGGTAAAAGCATCAATAAGAACAAAAATGTACTCTTTGGACTTTTGTTGGCCACTAAGTTTACCTGTCGCATCGATATGAACGGAACTGTGACTTTTGGTATTGGATGAAGTTCAGATTGTGTCGTACCGGATTTTGACTTTGATACTTTACAAGTTATGCAGTTCTCAACAAACTTCCTTACGTACTTTCGCATATGGGGAAACCGGTAAAAATCAAATGCTTTTTCTAAAGACTTTTCCCATCCGAGGTGCATAATTGATTCGTGAATATGATTTATAACAGACCAACGAAAAGCCAACTTTAATATGTCTACGTTTAATATGTCGCTACGATTGAAGTAGGTATACCTTACAAGGATAAACACTGAAAAAAACCACAGTATTCAGACATAAAAAACTTTTATTAAATAAAGTAAAAAAAAAACAACAGTTAAACCTTAAAACTAAACCTACTTACAACCATACTTCACATACTTGTATTTACAACATAATCCTAACCACAACTAAAAACAGACAATATTTTAGCAAGTAAGTAATAACAAACGTAAAAATAGTAGTCAACCAAGCAGCCCAAAGCCGTCAACGTAAGTCAGTCACGTAAACGCTATGTTTATTAAAGATCTTACATCCAGAGTTACAGAGACATTAAACGTACATCGCACTAGGTGGTTGGACTAGTGGGTACTTAATCCTCGGAGAAGAAACAGCTCTGGTTTACGTTAGCTCAGCCCCTTTCCATAGTCACGAGAGACGAGTGAAAGGGAGGAAGCATACAAAAAAATTAATTGAGTGCTTCGTAGTAACTAACATCATACAATTACCAATGGGGTTGCCATCATGACGTCGTCAAACCCTCGATTTACGGTCGCCCCTAAAATTAATCAGACTATAATCCAGTCTAAATAAAGTTTACATAAACAACCATAGGGATTTTTAGACAGTGTTGTTAGCGTTAACATATTGGGACAAAATTTCAGTCTCGTTCACCGTTAATCTGTCCTTACACACATCATCTTACATTTATAAGACACGTTTTCTTTGATCGGCTCGTCCAGAGCCACGACTTTGTCTACTCGTTCAGAAGCGGCTGGAGCCATTGCGAGACGTGGACTGGACTCTCCTGGAGATGAACTCAGGTTGGCCTTTGACTGTCTACTCTTTAAAGCCTCGGTTAGTTTACTCAACAAAGAACTGTTTATTTTTTTGGGTCCGCTAAGCAATTTCATTTCCGGATAACTTTCGCGCTCTTGTGGCGGTTGAATTTGTAACTTTGGTTGTGTTTTTAATAATGACTGAGGTTGAATCCTAGATGATAAAGAGCCTACATTCGGCAATAATGGTGTCGGCTTGATAGTTTTATCAATTGGGGTTACCGATTTGGATTTTAGTGGTGCGTGAAGTTTAGGAATTGCTATGCTCGGGGATGTTCGGGAATCACCAAATTTGGTATTTTTGGGTCCGTCCCATGCGCTCCATGGCGTCTGCTGCCTAACGAAGGGCTTTGGTGTGAAACGGTTGTTGTAAGAAACTTTAGGTCTTCCAGATGGAGTATTTTTTTTAGTGGTTGCAATCGGCGCAGCAGAACTAGGTCTTATGGTTGTCTGACCGAAACCAGTGAAATGGTTGTCTTTCGGCAATAATAGTTTTTTCGCACCTTGCGAACCAAATTGGGGAAACAAAGGTTTTACCAATAATTGACTATCCAGGGGCTTACTATTAATCTTCGGCAGGGCGGGCCGGTCGATACGCGCTATAGTTGGGTCAGTGCCAGCTGATTCTAGTTTTGATAATTTAGGCGAATTGCGCTCCTTACCGGTACTAGCTCGTATTGTGCTAAGTTTGGAGGTGGCAGATTTAGCTTTTGAAGTTTGTGAAACCTTCGATTTTCTGAAATCTTTTCGCTGTGCACCGAGAGACGGTTGCTTAGTTTTTAAAACTGGTCGCGCTGGTTCCTTTACATTCGACATACTCGTGCGACTACTTGGGAGTGGAATATAAAATGATTCAAAATATCTATTGTTAGGAGGTGAAAGAATTGTCTTTAGTCTTTCGGGATTTATTACATCGTTGTGCATTGATTCTAAACGATCACTTAAATCAGTATGTATAGCAACTAACTTGTCGTGGAAATCTTCCCGATTATTCGATATTATTTGAAGAATTTCTTTGGGGTCTGTAAGCGGTTGTAGGTTTTCAATTTGATTTTTTCTTACATTCGCTTTGAACGTCTTTCGATAGTCTTTTGATGTTAAAATCTCTGGTAAATTAGGCATACTAGAAGTCTCCAGCATCTGTCTCAAGGCACTATCAGCCTGGGATCTTATATTATCTGTTAATGATTGTTTAAGATTTATTTTGTTTCTCCGAACATTGGTGCTCAAATCAGATATCAATGGAGAATCAAAAGTCTGCTGCAGATGCCTCATGGTGTTTTCCGTTTGTGATTTAAGATTATCGACGACATCACTAATCGGATCCCTAATAGGAAGGGTTTCAATAGCGTTTCTGCTTGAACTTAATAAATTATCGGAATTTGCCTTTATGTTTGTGTGTATGTCGTCAAAAGATGGATAATTAAGATTGTGATGAATATGTTTTACTGTGCTGTCCGTGTAATGTTTCAAATTATCGGCGATATCCTCTATATTGTTACTTGCTGTAAGTTGAGGTCCTTTGATGGCTTTTGGAATAATCAAAGTGTGTCGTGCATTATTTTTCACGTTTGAAATTATGTCAGCTAACTTACTTAACACAATGGGTTCCTGAGTCCTTAATGTCGACTTAATATTTTCAACATTCTCAGGCCGTATAGATAACGTAGCACCAACGACACCGCCGTCATTGCTCAATGTAGAGGCTAAGTTCAACGGCCTAAGATCCATCGAGTTGGGGATTGCTAATTTAGCTTTATACGTATTCAAATTAAGTCCTGGTACTTCTATTCTTAAAGGATCTACTCTGGGTTTCAACGGCGATCGCTTCAAATGTATTATATTTAAATCTATGTCTTTTAAAGGTTGATTTGGTGATAAAGTTGAATCAGAAGTAAGACAACCGGTTGATAACACAGGATTTATATTTGAAGCAAAGTCGTCAGAATCTAGTTCATAAGAAACTTCTTCACCAGAAGTATGTCTTGCAAAGCCCCCTAAAATTTCCGAGACTTCGGCTCTAATTTCCTCTAAAGTTGGTATATTTTTATTGAAGTCATACATATCTGGAATGCTTAGAGCCGCCGCAGGCGTAGGTTGCACAATGGTATTTTGCCTCAGCCTCGATTCAAAATCACTAAGGTGGTCCATTAGGGATTTTGAGTTTGGCCGCAGTTTACTGTTAGTTACTGATTCGCTAGCCAGTGCCTCCAAGTCGTGGTCACAGTTTGCCTTATTTATCATACTCGGGACCATCATTTCATTGATTTCGGTATTCGATTTTTTTTTCAAAATACTCGCAATCGATTTCTCGTCAGTAACTATATTTTTACAATTTATTTTATCAGTTACTTTCCCTGCTTCATTAATTACTTTGGCAATTTCACTTTCGCTCATTTCTCTAGAATCGGAATTTTCCTCTTTTAATTTCTCACCAGATTTTAAGTTATGGTTGGTTTGTGGCTGATTTTCATTTAAAGCTATATTTTTTTCACTTTCTTGTAGAAGAGAGTTTGACATGTTTTGAAGATCTTTGTAACTAACTTCTTCTATAGATGCACTTACTTCTGGTAACTCATCCGTTATTATATTATTAAAAGCTGTTGATTCGGTAGATGGATCTTCTTTGCTATCAATTTCCTGCTCAGCAAGCGAAATCGCTTCATCATCAGTATCATTTGCTTCGGGGAATTTTTCTTTTACATTGTGACTGATAAAGTCCCGAGCATTTTCAATTAACACAGTGTCTAACTTTTCAATCACCTTTTTTCTAATGTCCAATATTTTCTGAGGGTGGCCTTCTACCGAAACATTATCATTCCTTTCTTTTGTTCCGTTTTTTTCACGAAGGTCAACTGCTTCCTGAATCGGCATAGTTATACAATTGTCTTTAGAGGAAACAAAATTTACTGATTCTGAAGGACTTGGCAGTGCATCTAATATGTTTGTCGTTAATTTTTTATTTCTTGGAATAATTTGAACTACGGCCTGTGCCGTGCCGTTTGTGCTACGGCCATTGTTTGACCCATTATTTTTACGTGATACCTTTAATGGTTTGCTCAACCAGTTGAAGAGTTTTGGTAAATTATTTGGATCAAGATCACTTCCTCTAGCTTCATTTAGGAAATTTCGAAAGTTAAAATCTGGAATGCTCAATTTAGACGTTGGAATGATTTTACGAACATTCAAAGGCATAATCTCCACATCTTTTAATTTCTGCAAGTTTTTAAAATAATTTTGAGTTCTGAATTTAGGCCCTATTTCAGCAGTCTCAGAGTTGTTCTCTTCTTGTTCAATAGCTTCAACAAATGGGCCACTATATAAATTATTCTGATTGACTTCTAAAGCATCCTTATTATTTAGAAATTGATTATCAGAAATGTTACTAATACTTTCCTTCGCCGGTAGATCGGAATTGTGTGAGTTTCCAGATAATCGTCGATCAGAAATCATATGATCTGAATTCTGACCATTGTTGAAATCATTGTTATCATTTCTATTCTTATGCCCATGTAAAAAACCGTGGCTTCTAAGCTTGACCCCAGACAGGAAATTATCCAAACGATTATCATCTTTAACAACACTTTCATGCACATTGCTTGCTGCCAAGTTATTATCACGTTGCTTATGGATTACGCCTCCAGGTAAAGGTAAATTAAGAATCTCGTCTAAACCGTTATGAGAAATTTGGGGTTGATGGTAATTTGAATGCCTAGAGTTTCCTAAAGGTCCGTGTATGCATCTAGTGTCTTGGAGATGGGACGCTTGCGACACTGAGTCGTCAGCAGAGCTCACGTCTTCGGGACTTACGATTATTGTGACCACGTCCCTGGTGTCTTCTGGGAAGACATCTGTGAGGATGACGGTGTCCATGTCCATGTCAGTAGAGGCGGCCCTAGCGACGTCTCTTTCTAGCGCGTCACGGTACTCCTCTTCTGTGGCTTCCTGCAGCGTCTCTAGCATTGATGAAGCGAGATCCACTTCTGGATGCAGAAGTGGTTTTGCATCTGTCCTTATCTTGGGTCTGAAATGGTAAATGACAGTTGTTAATATTTGCCAATATATAAGAATGTTATTGGTAAACCGGTAGTTAGAAACGTTTGACAAAACCGTGTAACAATCTTAATACTGATTTCAAATTAAGATTTACGATGAATTTTTACTTTAAAAAAAACGTTACTTGAAAAAAATAGAAGCACTCAGCTGCGAAGCTTATCCTACGTGCAAAGGTAAGTATCGCAAGGTTCACCGCTTGTAGCCTGCTGGCTACGTCTAAGTTATACTGTCTGGCTATTACGTCAGTAATATTTGAATCAAAATTATTAAAAAATCTGTAGAATTGTTTTTTTGTAACGGTGTCAGTCACTTATGAAGATTGAATTGAGGAATGTGTAAGGTCAAGCGGGGCTATTCCGACAGAGGGGTAGATGCGTCACATAATTTTATTTCAAGGGAATTCTACGTTGGCCTCCCACAGTGTGTACTCTACTCTCAACATCTAATAATGTCTATAACGAAAAAACGTGGGAGTACCTACTTATAAATTAGGTCGAACGCAATACTGCCAAGTCATACGTTGATTTTGTAATGTTTATGTTAATAATGCTTGATTTCTTTTTTGTTACATGAAACATAGAAGGCAAATAAAGTAAATAAATAAATGGGTATGACTATGAGCTAATCAACTCACGTGTTTAGAAAATTAGGTACCTATGTGTTCACCGGGTGACGCTTTGTTTTTATTAGATATTACGTCAACATGAAATATATCTTAAACGTGTTAGAAATATACCAAAAACAAAACAACCCTAGTAAGATGTCATCTCACACATAATGTATACCATACAGCCTGTCCCTATTCAGACTACCCATAACAAGTATACCTGCGTGTAATAATTATTAGACTAATACAGTTTGAGAAACGGGCCCCTGTTGTTTTTGTCTTTAGATAGAGGATGAAATAGTGATGGGAATAATTTTACCACCGATTAGTTAATTAAAAAGGTTGAATATATATTCATCACCATCGTATTATATTTTATGACCGAATAATAATTTTGAAGGTGCTTCTCCACCGCCGTTTTTTTTACGAAACTGTGGTCGTTTTGCAATGTCCAGCCAGACAATTCGTTGAGTTGGTGTACTATGACTATTGGAATTAGACGTCACATTATTTTCCTACCCAAAAGTTCTAAACTAAACGGTTGGTTCTCACAGGGCGCAATATCCATTCGGCGAAATTCCGCGCCCCACTTACGTTGAGTAGGCGTCGCGCTTTCGTAAGAGTTACACACGTGACCCAGGTGGGTTATAGGTAAAAAACTTAAGTAAAGATCCTCTCGCGTGTAGATGTAACACAGCTGAAGAGGCCGGAATTGTCGTGGCACTCTTGGGCTATCGTAGTGACTTCTCACTTATCGACTTTCAATATATATATATATAAACTTCTAAATAGATTGTTAGCCACTTATCGTATCATGAGGGTAACCAGACGATATGTTTTTTTTTCAGGACAAACTATTTACTCGTATATATGAAGAAACATAAGAAACTCTTGTTAGCACTAGCAAGTATTATAAAAATGAAATTGAAAAAGTATGTACAAACAGATAAAAAAAATAGATATTGTAATAAGCAGTATTTGGAACTGATTTTATAAGAAATTTTGTTAACTTTTATATTTAATTCCATGTCAAGTTCAAATTTTCAGCCACCTTCAGTTATAAGACCGCCTGTTTTTTACCTCTACCTTTAATCTACTTTGGAATTTTGTGTTCTGTATTGTATTGTATCGATATACATGTATAAGCATCGAAAGTCGATAAATGAGAACTCACTATCGTTATTAAAAGCGCCACGAAAACTCCGGTCTCTGCACCGTATAGACCGTTCGACATTCTATATTTAAAAATTGACGTACTTAAATCCCGTATTAGTTTTGTTTTGTACAGCTAGAGGAGCTTTACTTAAGTATTCTACCTATACTCCGAAACACTTACCGCTTATCTGTCATTGTGACATTTGAATTTGACAGATAAGCATTGTATAGCTAGTATACCACTGTTACTCAACGTTTATTAGTAAGGGTTTAATTCCAAATACCTTTTATTCCACAGTTATGACGTTATCGAAAGAAAGGGACAGGACAGGGGTTAACGTAACCTCGAATTCGAATCATTTCGTAGCCATTGTAATAAGCTTGTGTTATTAAAACAAAAAGCCTTTCGAAATAATTAAGTTACTTTTTTTTTAAATTGGATTTTTTGTAGCACTACATTTTCAATGTCACATATATTTCGAAAATCAAAATATATATGACCACCATCAGTGTGTGTCTCATTGTATTTTCTCCGAAAGTGCTTTTCGAGACATACGGGATTAAATACAGATTACTACCTCAAAATAAACATGAAGACATTGATTAAGTGTATGAATTAATAATATGACCATGCTCAACCTTCAAAAGTACGCGAATATGGAGTAATAATGGTTAATTTAATTGATTTGATTTATGGCAATGGGACGGCATGCGAGCACTCAGGCCGCCTGGTGGTAAGTGGGATCTGAGACCCATAGACAATTGAAATCTCAAGACTACAATCTCAAAACTGCAATCCTAAGGCCCGTATTAATAAACAGATCTCAACTCTTCTTCTTTCTTTGCCCCGCGGCGACATGAACAGCTACTACCGCGGGAATATGGCGTTTCCACAATTCAGTGATTTCGCCAGTGTCAAGTATATATAAGTATAAATCAATATAGCAATAAAACACAATCCAATGTTCTCTAGGAAGATTGGTGGCAACGTTGTACGGTGATATGTAGGACAGAGGCCAAGATAGTTTTAACCTCTGTACTACTGCGAGTCCACTTGAAACGAGAAGTAAGATGCCAGGATACATGAAATAAGTTCAAGTCTTCTATCACTGTGCAACACAAAGGCATTAAAAGTACAAATCTCTAACAAAAAAGAACTTTGAACACCAAAATACACAAAAATAAAAAATAAAACAATTTACACCATCCGCCATCTTTTGACGTTGCAAATGGCCCAACTCAAATGCTCATCTCGAGATGCGTCAAAAATGACAGTGTTCTATGGTTTGACGTTTACTCTGACGTATCTTGTGACGGGCCTCACAGTCAAGATGAGTTTATTAATACTGCCCTAAGACTTCAAATCAGGGATGTAACAGAGCTCCGGTTCCGCTTCCGTTAAGTCGGAACTTCCGTTTAGTTTTAAACATCCGCTTCGGTTCTGGTTCTGATACTTCCAAAACGGCTTTAAAGGCTGATGATTCATGTTTGGATTTTTTATTATGTATAGGTAGACTTAGCTTAGACCTACCCTTAACATCTCATCCACCTCCATCCAATCCACCTATCACTCGGGTTCCGCTTCCGCTTCTGGTTCAGTTAAACTAAATTTAAAACATCTGGTTCCGGTTCCGGTTCCGATATAACCACATCTGTTACATCCCTACTTCAAATGCGGTGCCAACCCTGAGGACTAAGATGGAATGCCTCTATGCTAGTAATTTCACCGGTGTTGTCTTAGGTATCTTTTAAGGTGGCGCTAAATGTTTTTGTGCATTTTTGTCTAACTTGCACATTTTCACAATGTTTATGTAGTTAGGTTGTTTTATTTATGTACACAATCAATGGATGTCTGTCATTGTACCTACTTCTATTATATAACTAACATTATGTCATATTTAATGAATATGCTGTCGTCCACTAACCAATAAACAAACTTAGTTATTGTCCAATCAGTCATAACATAATTAATCCTTTTATAACTAGCGTTTGTCCGCGGCTTCGCCCGCGTTAACTCATTTATCGTATGTACTGATAAACTGTACTTAATAAAAAATCTTCAAAAATCTTCCTCGTGAATCACTCTATCTAATATTCATGAAAACCGCGTTAAAATCCGACGCGTAGTTTGAATCGCGTACTATGTACTGAACTTATTAAACAATTTGTTTGACCGTTATTAGGACTTGAATTAAAATGTAACTGTGACACATTTCTATTGGGCTGGTAGTACGGGCGGCCTTATAAGAAGCTGCACACTTTAGTACTCTGTCACTTCAACGTCATGTTTGAAATGATGGACTAATCTGTCAAAGGCGTTTCAGCGACAAGGTACAAAAGTGTGCACCTACTTATAAGGTTGACTGTACATACCTAGATACAGGGACAGAGGACGGTGGGAAACTGGAAAGCGACAATATTTGTACAGTACGATTATTTCCACTTTGACACTCGGGACATCTCGGTTTTCATCGTAAAGGTTCGTGTTTTTACATAGAGTATATAAAATCCTAGAATTAACTCAGATAAAATATTCAAACTTATTTAGTGTAATCTACATCTACATCTAAGTACACTAATATGATAAAAAAAACGATTGTTTGTTTGTTTGCCTCTTCAATAAGAGGCTTCGAAATTTTTGGACCGATTCGAAAAATTCTTTCACCGTTAGTATCCTATATTATCCGTGATGAACATAGACTATGATTTATTTTTCTACGCGTTCGGAGTCGCGGGCGACAGCTTATAATAAAACATCAACCTAACCTAAGTATAGAATCTTCATTAGTATTTTAATAATTAAAATAGACTATACTACACTCAGGAGCAAAAATACCGGGTCAGAGTGCGTTTTTCATACAAACGAGACTATTTCGAAGCCTTGGTTCCTTGCCAGGGGTTGTTTCGAGTGAGGTTTAATGGTGGATACTCCGAGGTTCAATAGAGGAGATCAAAAGTTCTTAAGATACCTAACTGATCGCACAATCAGTTAACACCACAGCCGGATAGTTTGGGTCAGCATCTGGATTTCCTTACAATTCATTGCCATTTTAGATGTTTTTCTGAACATGCACAATTCCGGCGTTAGCCGCAGATTCATTCAGTTAGGTATCCTAGGCACTCTGGAAGTCCTGTATCGATGCTCGCGGTATTCATCATCAGAATTCACTAAAAGCATCTTTAGTATGAAAAACGCACTCTGACTCGTTTTTTTTGCTCCTAAGTGTATAATAAAAAAAAATAGATATGAAAATCAAAGAAATATGCCTCGTATTATTATAATTTACATTTACAAATTTAATATTTGTGATTTTAGTGATGCGATGTACCTAATAATGAAATTAAATCACATCTGTGTTATTCATAGCTCTACTGCAATAATATGTTATGGTGGCAGGTATCTACATTACTGTTTTAGACTGTTAAGTGCACACTATGACATTAGGAATATGCAGCAATGTGTCTCGTGTCATTTGCACTTCCGATCTACCGAGATTGCCGAGTGTCAAAGTCCAATGAATCGTACTGTATGCAGCTCGGGCCCCGCCGGACGACTGTATTGGTTTATAGGTTGTAGAAGCGACTGCGTTTTTTATTTATTTGGGTTAGTTTTAAAATATTTATTTATTACTTTATTACCTTGTTACTTTTAAGTAAATAGGTACTTCTCCGCGATGATGGTCTTGTCCGATTCACTCTATACATATTACCAACGTGTAAAAGAGCCATCATATGGAAAATTTACTGAATAAATAAATATATTGAATTTTGAATTTTGTTTTGTACCATGTATGATGTATGTAAATATTACGGGAAAATTTAACCAAAAATTCTGATACACAATTTAAATACTAGAAATAAAAATAAAATCTCTTCCATCATTTGTCTGACGTAGTTTTAAAGCTACCCTTTCCAACACTTGAAAAATACTTGAAAGAGTCGCTAATGTCTACAACGTAGGTACTAAAAGGTCGACTATCTAACAGACAAAAATACTTGGCCTAAACCCGAAACTTAGTTATTAATAATTTGTGGAAATGGATAAGATGTATCATATCTAGGGCACACCGTTGATGTAGGAAAACATACATATACTGGGTGGATCATTCAAATCGGTCAGTATGGGAAAGTCTGAAACTCTGAAACGATTCCCTAGCTGGGTACAGTTTTTTTTTCAAATGTATGAATGCAGTTTTTCTTTTTATCAAAATCGGTGACATGGTTCCTAAGAACAAATCTTCGTATGTCTTATAGTTTCAGACTTTCCCATACTGACCGATTTGAATGAGCCACCCTGTATATCTAAACTAATATGTGGTCGTCTTGCACCGTCTTATACACACATAAGTAGTGGTTTTGTCTCTCTTGTAATATTGTTGGCATGTTTTCCTCCTGAACTACGCATGTTATATGATATTATATTTAACTTTATATTTATAGCTATATATAATATATATTCCTTCCAAATTTCAAGTCCCCAGGTCCAGCTGTTTAGGCTGTGCAAGTGCTTTGTCAATCCGTCAATAGCCGACGGACTGTGTGCGGTCCCCTCAATATTGCCCTCGTATTTATTTATTAAATAGTTGAGCCACTCACTTCACGACAGGAAGGAAGATCGATGAGGAGCCCTCAGAGTCGGCATCGCGAGGGAGGCAAGGGCAGTGTTTCAGGCCCGGGAGACCATTGCAGTTAGACGGGGCCAGGAGACCCGGGTCCACCGGGCCTGAGGCCTGTGTCAGCCCGGTGTCACGGGGAGGACACGGGCAGCATTCGCGTAAAGCTGTCTCAGGGTCATTGCTGTCGGGCTGTGCTGATGTCTGTTACGAGAAAAGCAGCGTAAGAATTTTGATATACAAGGGTGGAAAAAAATAATTCAACATATACATTAACTAGTGGAAATAGCTAATTCCAGGCCAAGGAGACTAACTTTTATTTTTTAAAACAGTAAATAATGCATTATTGTATTTTTGAAAAAAACCCTCTAACTTAACCGGGATTCGAACTGGCTAAATACGACCAAATAATAAAGTCATGTTTTATGATACCGCCGCCGCAGATTTCGACGCCCCGCCGCTGCGCCGCCGCGAAAAGGTAACGGCGCGCCGGATATACTTCAGTACTGCTAGTACTGCTATGCTACTACTGTTCATTTAGAACTGAGAACCTTATAATGGGAATGCCTTGCTTTATTGGAAAGACAAAAATACTTCTTTTCCGTACTTATCAGCACTTGCTCGTGCTTTGTTGTTTATCCCAACAACGACTCCAAGTGAAACTGTGTCTTCTGTGGCAGGACAACTAAGTAATTACTGCAAAGAGGTCACGACTAAATCCAATAACGATAAATCGTATTCAAGGTTCGTGATAATTACCATTATTGTAAAAACAAGGAACCTTAATGTTTAATGTTCTTCAAATTTATAACTTAGGTTTTGGATTTTATATAAGGTGTAAAGTGCCGTCAGTAATTTAGTAAAATTATTTACCTACCACTAATTACTGCTTATTTATTTAATACAACTATAAATACGGACTTTACATTAAAATTTAAAAGTTAAAGTTAAAACTAAACTTATTTAAAATAAAATAAAATAAAACTAAGCTACTCAAATATTAAAAATTAAACATACACTAATTACATATAGTGTATCGTATACACCTATTGGAGCTACAATTTTTCTGGTGGCTTATTAAACTGTAAATTATTAGGTCTTTTTATTCATATTTTATCTCTAAACGTTGTGATTTTACATGAATCTCGGGGTAAATTGTCGAATGGATCCAGTATTCTTATTAAACACTTCCAATTTGTTAAATTCTACATAAAAAATATTTATCTGTTTTTAACCTCGTTGAAAACCTATTATTATCTAGTCTATTTTAATGTTAATTGTTATCCAGAATTGTATAATGACGTTGTTTTTTTTCCCAAGTATAAAAGGCCAATATAGTAGATTGTTCAACAAGGGACTAAAACAAGCCATAATGACACGAGATGTTTAGCCACGCGAGCGAGCTTGCGAGCGAGAGTGGCTGTAGTTCGAGTGTCATTATGGTTGTTTAGTCTCGAGTTAAACACTCTACTTTTCACTTCGAATGCGAGAAAAAAAAAACTTTTTTATATTAGTAATCATTAATCGTGTTTCACGAAATTAAATCTTTTTGTAATAATTTTGCACCGTTGGCATTTTGAGGTTATTTCCACGGCCTAAAAATGGTCCATACACAATCTCTGAAAATGGCGATAATCCTCCATTCATTAACAACGTGATGTTTAAATGCTTGCATATTTAGCCAACAGATACAAACATGAAAATTATTTGGACCATGCCTAATAAAATAGAACTATCCCTAATATATTTAAATATATTTATATTAGTAATCATTAATCGTGTTTCACGAAATTAAATCTTTTTTTTAATAATTTTGCACAGTTGGCATTTTTAGGTTATTTCCACGGCCTAAAAATGGTCCATACACAATCTCTGAAAATGGCGATAATCCTCCATTCATTAACACCGTGATGTTTAAATGCTTGCATATTTAGCCAACAGATACAAACTTGAAAACTATTTGGACCATGCCTAATAAAATAGATTTTATCCCTTATATATTTAAATAGATTCATATTTGTAATCATTAATCGTGAAATTAAATCGATTAAATTATATTTTTTGCAAGAAAAATGATCCATATACAATCACTGAAAAAGGCGATGATTGGCAGTTTAAGGATTTCCAAAGTAAATTAAAAAGAAAAAGTACTTTAGTCCCTAGGGAGTAAAGTGTAGTTTTATTCCCTAGAGATTAAATACATCACTTTAGTCCGGCTATACAAGCCAATTGTGAGTCATTTTAGAGCCTGAGAAGTGAAAATGTTATTGTTTTATTTTATACTCTGGCAACGTCGAAAAAATCCTTTGGAGGTCACGCACGCCGCGGACGACGCCGCCGCCGCCGACTCCAAAAAGTCGGTGCGCCGCCGCCGACCTCATACCCATCGGCGGCGCTCATATACAGATCGAAAGCGTCATTGATAGGGATCATTTATATCTTTAACGCATACACCTTTAAATTAAATAAAAGACATATTCGACCAGTTCGATTCCCGGAAAAGGCAGACCATTTTCCAAAATTTGTAAATGCAGTATTAAAGGAATTTAAAAATAAATGTAAGCCTCCTTTGCGTTGAATTTGCTATTTCTAATATGGTAGTTGCTGTCCATGAGGCTACAGACAGGCCGAGATGCCGCTATGTTAGAGTGAGAGACATAATATCTTTTTAAATTCTAGCAAGTGGCTGCGTCCTTCTTGGCGTGGATCTTACTAAAGGTCTGAAGCCTTTATATGTGGAATCAACACTCTGGAGCTATTCTCTCAAAAACGGCAGTCGCTAGGACGAACCAGCGAAATCGCAGCGGCGAGTTTAGGTATTCCCGTCAGGGTAAATAAACCGATTTTAGCGCGTGCATTCTTAGGCAGCCTTATAGATAAAGATAAAAGATGTTTATTCAGTAAGTAGGTCGCACGGGCACATTACACATCTACCAGCGCTTCGCAAGAGACCACTGCTGCTGAGAAGAAACGCCGCAAGAAACTCAACAGTCAGTCGTTTTTTTAAAATACTAATTATGATATTATACAATTATAAAGCTTAACCTAGCATTATATAAAACAATGAATTTAACATAAAATAAAAAATAAAAAATATTCAAGCGTAGCTTGAGCAGGAAAATGTGTCGAAACTAAGAATTTAAGATATACGTTCGATCTTATCGACCGAATCTAGGCTGCCAAATTGAAAATGTACGCGCTAAAATGTGTTTTGTTAGCTTGGAGGGGACTACTTAATAATCGCCGCTGCGATTTCGCTCGCTCGTTCGTCCGACCGATCGCCGTTTTTAAGAGAAACACGCCCCAGGACTATCTTAAGGATAAGTTCGTGTTAGTACGGTCACGGACGGTAAATAGCTGCCCATTTGAAAAAAAAGATGCCAAGTCATTTGTAGTTGATAGGAAACTCAACCTTATAGCTGTAGAATGTCAGCTTCAGTTTGGAACTAAGGTGGGTCACAGATTTAATTCCTTGACTGTCATCCATTTATTGTTTCGATTTTTGAAAGGTAGACTTTTGTACCCAAATTACTTACTCGTATGTTCATAACTAACAGAAGTCATAAAAAGTTTAGGTCATAATGCTTTATAATTCTAACGTTAATTATCCATAATGTAAAAGAAATATACAAAAGTCATAAACTAAAACCCTATAACATTCAAAGGCATATTTATAATCTGACTTCTGACATATTTTATATTACTAGCGACTTGACCTCGCTTCGCTTCGGTTTATGTGAGTTCTCAACGACACCCGTATATAAACCATTTTTTTTATATATTAAACCCTTCCTCTTGAATCACTCAATCTATTGATGAAAACATTAAAATCCGTTGCGTAGTTTGAATGATCTAAGCGTACATACATACAGGGCTTCAATTATAGCCGCGAGGCGGTAAAAAATTTAACAGTCTTTGACCTGTTATGGTATAGTCGAGTTCATATTCATCATAATTATGTGGTCACTTTAGGGCCTTGCCTAATTAAATAATATAATGTTTAATCTGCCATATATTACACGTACGCGCAATATATGGTACATGGTGTACAGTGTACACATATTTATGAACTCGACTGTACCGTTTTCAACTCGGTCGCCATTACTGTCAAGTAAATAAAAGCTATCAAAACATTAACAATACGATAACAGTTCAAAGACGATAGACAGACGACGGCGGGAAGCTAGTTTGTTTTATACTATGAAGAGATAGAAGAGATATAGCTTAACCATCGCTCGCGTGGGCTCGCTCGCATGATCGAACCATCAACAAAAGCCTAATAAACACCTCTGCTAGACCCTGAGGGAACAGCAAAAACCACTCTTTTTCACAGATGGAATCACAGAGCTAAAACTACGTCAGGGGAAAATGTCACACCAATTGACCTAGTCCCAAACTAAGCTCTAGGCTCTAGGCTCAATGAGCATTAGAGAACTATATACATACTTATACATAGAAATATATACTTCAATACATAGAAAATATTCATGACTCAGGAACAAATATTCGCGCTCAATACAAAAATATCTGCCCTTACCGGGTTTTGAACCCAGGACGGCTAGCTTCATAAGCACACTAGCTGGGCCCAACGCTTCGTCAACTAAGTAACTAGTATTAATAATAAAAACTGAACTTACGTGTATAATCACCAATGTAAAAGTCAGAACTGTCCGCCGCCACATCTTCCCCACGGTCACATGGAGCCAAGTCTCAAATGCGGTGGCCTCCCTCCAGTCCTGATATTAAGGGGTACATTATCAGCTGATCGGGCAGATAGTCGCGTGCGCCGATTATCACGGACGTGACAGTTACGCTGAAACGGCACATCTCGGCGATTACAATCGATTATCTAGTTCTCTGGGTTACTAGCGATGTTTGCGGTCACATACTGCCGTAATAGCAAAGAAAACGGCTTAACTGCAATTATAGTATAAGCGTTTTAAATTTAATGCGGTTGCTCATAGAGTATAGAATGCTTTGAGTACTACTTTGCAGTTGTGATTTTGGTACGAATGTATGTTATGTTGTGAGTCGAATTTTGAATCTAACCGAAAAAGAATAATAAAAAAAAAAATACGCGGTGATGAAGAATAAATATTAGTTAGGGTAAAGTCACCAGTAGCCAGCCAGAGACCAGTAGTCAGCCAGAGACCAGTAGTCGACCTTATATGAGTGTGAAGAGTGGGAAATACATCTTTCGTACTCTTCCTACTATAAAAAAATATATATACAAATTATAGGCAGAGGTCGACTACAGGTCTCTAAAACTGTACTGCTGGTGACTTTACCCTACTTACCGGTGAGATTCAAGAAGACAAACTTGTAGAAATCGACCGATCAACGAACTAAGCAGGAATATTAGGTCATTTATCTTGGTCAAGTATAATTAATTTATCTAGGGTAGTCAGAGCAGATTAATAGCATCTCAGTACCTGTAATTTCGACTTGGATCGCAGATTTCGTTGACGAAGATCCTCTCTTACGTGCCTAGTGTTACCAGGCTAATTAAAGCTCGCCTGTGAATTTCATCGACGAACTTAGGGGTGAGTTTGCAAGAGAATTTATAATTGACACTAAAATTATTACCTAACTTAGACTGTTCTTCATGACTGGATTCCAATGTGAATCTACAATTAAAAACAATAACAATAGCAGGGTCAAGACAGTAAAAACAATATCGTTTTTGATCTGTGATCGTATTGTTAACGTTTTGATAGCTCTTATTTACTTGACAGTAAGGGCGGCCGAGTTAAAAATGATACCATAACAGGTCAAATAAGATATGGATTTTACCGCCTAGAATAGAGGCGCAGAACAGTCAGCGTTTAAAGTAGCTTATGACGTGTATATTATTGCATTAATACATTTTCTCAAACATGCTCGGAAAAAACGGTTTTTCGATTGAAAGATAAGGACGGAAAGAGCCTCATTTTACTCCTAGGAGTAAAAAAAACATTATGAAAACACTTTCCGTCCATGTCTATATTTTTCTTAAAAATGCTGTTAATTTGCATACAAAATCAAAAGGACCAAGACAAATTTTAACAGCCAAGGTAACTGCTCGCTTTTTTAGCACAGTGCGTGTGTTTCTTTTTGAATTTTCATTCCAATTTCTATGGTTAGTATTTAAAAACAATTGACAGTCGGTAACATTCGTTCATTCCGCATAATTAAATTACTTGCTTTTTAAAAATGTATTTGTATTATTTCCTCACATGTTTGAGAAAAGCATTATGTATGCCTCGGCGGAAACGAGGATTTCCTGACTCGTATTTTAGCAGGTCTCGCTATTGCTCGGCCTGCTAACCACCTCGTCAGGAAAACCCTTACTTTCCGCGCCTAGGCAACAATGTACTATTGACAATCTTGTTTGACTGTTAAGCGTCAGGTAAAAAAGATCGTACCTACCTACATAGCAGCTAAAACAGGGTTTCACGTATTGTTCTTAACTAACGCCATACCGTCATGTAAGTAAATAAGGGAGGGGTAAGTAACAAAACGATCAATATGGAAACACGACACTAGAATCTCAGCCCGGTTGAATGCCAATGCTGTCAGATTGTCCCAGTCATCAAAATTATTAATAATGCCCTACTTTCTTTCAATTAGTAAAGTATTAGTGACGCAGGAATTAAGAATCAAATGATTGGCATTTCTAAGTAGGTAAGTGCGTATTTAAGCTAAGTGAAGTGAATCTGCCCGCAGCGAGTTTTGGATTGTTTTTTTTTTTGATGTTCTGGCTTTCTATTAGTAGATACTCTTATCAAGTACCTATGCAAAATTTTAGCCAACAAAACTTTATAGTCTTTTCCTAAAAAAATATATAAAAAAAAAAACAAAAACCCGACTGCAATAAAAAAAATCAACTGAAAATCGAAAAACAAGCTATATAATGAATATATAAAATATATAAAAATGTAAGAGCAGTGTACCTACTTATTGATATTTATAACAATTTAAATTTAACTTGAATATTGGAAAAGGTGTTTCAGACAGGCGGGGACAAGCTAGTCCAAATATATATTTTTTCAAGAAATATGTTTTGAAATTAATTTCTTGATCCCGCCTGCAATTCCTTTAAGTACTTACCAATATTCAAGTTAAATTTAAATGGTTATAAATATCAATAAGTATGAACATTGCTCTTACAATTTTCCATATGTTTATTTTGTAATAATATAATTTGTTAAATCTTTTTAGTTTTTTGTAGTAAAAAGGTAGTGGTTTAATTACTTATAACTAAGCGATATTATGAGCTCTGGAGTTCGAATTTTTATAATCGCGATGCTACTAGTGACAGATTACATGCGAAACTCTAGCAAAAAGAGTTTATAACTTGACATTTACGTATTTATTGACTTTCCCAGCAAAATAGTAGCATCAAAGTTTATAATGTACATACATATTTAGAATGAGCTATTTAATTGGTTTCATTTGATACCCATATTGTTATAATTTTTTTTTTTATTCCCCCTCCATTTTTAAATATTCAAGCCATATTGAAATATTATATACCCTATGTCACTTCGACAATTAAGACGAATCGAATGGCACCTCAGATGTTAAAATCAGTCGAGCCGTTTAGGTTGCAGAGCGTGCCCAGACATAGACATACATACATACGCTCGAAAAACATAACCCTCCTTCTGACGCAGTCGGGTAAAAATTAATATGAACTTTCGTCATTGTTTTTTTTCTAGCCATTCTATTTTGACGTGCTTCACGTGGGTAGGTATCTAAGTATACTGTGCATATAGGCCTTTATTCGGTTAAGGTCAGATTCTGTTTACGACAGATTCAGTTAAAGACAGATTCTGTTTACGACAGATTAGGTTTACGACAGATTCTGTTTACGACAGATTCTTTATATGGCAGAATTTGTATCGCCGAGTACAGTCGACAGTTTTGAAGTTAGAATCTTTAAATTTTGTATTTAGGTCCGAGGTATAAATCACGGCACTCCACTACATTTTATTTGTAAACATGTGTAGGTAAACTTTATCGCATTGTGGAAAAATCTTTGATTTATCTATAAAACTGGCCACTTGTAAGTGAAGTACCTGTCATAGTGATTTATTTAAAACTGAAATTGATGTCAATACGAGATTTCCTTCTGAATTGTTTGCGTTGCCAATCATTACGATAAAGTATTAATTAATAAGTTTTTAAATAATAATGGATTTGCCGGGTCCTAGTAGTGGAAACGTTTCGTTAAAATTTATTAAAAGTAAAAAAGGTAAGCCGGTTCTTTTGCATGCTGGATATCGTTATAATCTGGTTAAGTCATATGATAATGGTTTAACAAATTGGAGATGCTTCAATAGGAACGAATGCAGTACGTCGATTTCGTTAAATAAGCAGAACCACATTGTAAAAGAAGGCAGGCATACTTGTATTCCTGATGTAAAGAGAAATTTAGTTGATGGCCTACTTGACGACTGTAAAAAAGTTGTGTGCACGAATCTTGGACCAATTCCGAAGATTTTTGAAGATTTCATGGATACTGTTGACTGTCTAGAACCGGATGAAAAACCTTGTTTTCAAGGAAAAAAAGATATTTTGTATAAGGCTCGGAAAGATTACCTAAATTTAGACAAAACGACTTGCAAACATCTAAAGGAATTGAAATTGCCGCAAAAACTCGTCGATGACTTTTTTTTGTATGACGAAGGATTTGAAGATAAAATATTGATCTTTGGTACGCCACTGGCTAAGAAATACCTAACGAAATTCAAGTGTTATTACGGTGATGGTACATTTAAAGTTGCTTGTAGACTCTTTTACCAATTATACAGCCTACATGTCAGTTTATCAAAGGACGACAAAACTGTGAATTTTGTACCTTTACTCTATATACTCCTGCCGAATAAAACCCAAATTACTTACGAACGATTATTCTATATTTTACGTGACCAGTTTTCTGTCGTAATAGAACAATACAGGTGTGATTTCGAAAGTGCAGTAATCCAAGCCATAAAAGCTGTTTACCCGAAAGTCAAAATTACAGGCTGCTACTATCATTATTGGAAAGCCATATTCAAAAACAGCAAAAAATTTGGTCTATACAAAGTAGAAGGTGGAAACTACATAACAAAATTGTATATGCAACTTGCTTTGCTTCCACCTATTTTGATCCCTGAAGGTATACTAGCTATACAAGACTTTGCGTGTGATTGTGAGGAATTTACCAAATTCGATAACTATTTTACATCACAATGGGTAAATTTAATTACGCGAGAAATATTTAGCTGCTACAACCACAGTTTCAGAACAAACAATGCTGTTGAAGGGTGGCATGGTCGTCTCAGAAAGAGATTTCCGCTTCGACCGGCAATTTTTCATTTTATACAATTATTAAAAAAAGAAGCCAATTACCAAGACAGAAAATTGTTAAGATCTGAAACAATTTGCGAAGGAAAACGGCGAAGCAAACAATTGCTCCAAAAAGACGCAAAAATAAAAATAATTATTGAGCGTTCACTACAAAATGAAATAAGTGTCTTTGAATCTTTAAAACTGTTGTGCAAAGTCAATCAATGTTAGATTTTTTGTAACAAATTTAGCTTACGCGTGTACGGGCAGTGGGAGGATCCCACTGCCCGTACACGTAGTCATAAAATGTTGTATCACATTATAATTTTTAATACATTAAACAATTTTATACGCAACTGTATCTCTGTCTTAAACAGAATCTGTCGTAAACAGAATCTGTCTTTAACCGAATCTGTCGTAAACAGAATCTGACCTTAACCGAATAAAGGCGCAATTTTAGCGTCGGTTCACGATCCTCTCAAAATGCCTCGAAGCGCCATAAAAGTGAGAGAGCCCCATTACTAAAAAAAAATGTAGTAAATATTCTTCTTAATTACCTATGCATGAGAAGCCAAATATGATCGACAATCGTTTTCGCTTGCGTAGGTAGGTACCTACATACGAAACCCAAATATGCCATTTACAAAAAAGCGCTCCAAAACGTTATCAATACTCAACTGAAGGAAGCTTCAAATAATGTGTTTATATTTTATTTAGAGATATAACTTGCCTTTTTGAATTTATTTTCATGTAATAGTAGAACTACTTAATCTGCCCGTCATTGGTCAAACTTTCCGCACGTGAATAGGGTGAGTACTATTAAATTGTCGCCATTTGAATTAACGTTTACAAAATGAAATAATGTTATAATCTCTTTTTTTTATTATAAGAAAGTTCAAGACGTAAAATAGATCAGCTAACACAATTAAGGTTTCTCCAGAGCACGACGAGAGAATTCGCGGACTTTACTTTTCACGCGAATCATAGAATTTTGCACGGATTCATTAGTGATCAGTTTTGTACATTTCATCCACTTTCTTTTAAAATCGGGCAATGATGTGGCCGGTTGGCATGTTTTCCGCAACTTTGTTTTAATATTAGCCCAGTATTTTTCAATCGGCCGTAGTTCTGGGCAATTTGGCGGATTCATATTCTTCGGCACTACATCGACAGAATTCTGATTATACCAATCCAAAGCTCGCGACGAATAGTGACAACTTGCCAAATCTGCCAAAACAATGTAGAAAAAGTACGTTTTTTTACAAGTGGTAATAACCGTTTTTTTAAGCATTCGGAAATATAAATATCCGTGTTTATTGTGCCAGTGGTTACAAAAGGCGAACTTCTCATGCCGCACTGGCATATCGCTTGCCACACTGGTTTCCAGGTATTGATTTGAAATCAGCTTTCACATACGTTTCTCACAAACGTAATGGATTACTTACTTTTCTTTATAAATTACATTTTAGTGTTATGTTATTTATTAAGTAGTTTTTAACTGGTTATTTGCATTTTTTGTAATTTTGATTTGGCTTTATCAGCCATGTGCATGTTTTGTGAAAAATAAAGATGTTTATCTATCTATCTATCTATCTTTCGTCATAAATAATTAAGCAACCTGTTTTTTGAACTAACAAGGTGTACAGAAATCTAGACCCTCTAATTGCTCGATTATACTGTTCTACAGTTCTTTTGGGGGCTTTTTGCTTCTTGTAAGTAGAAATACCATACTTTATTTTTATTTTTTGTACATTTCTTTGACAAGTACCAACTTTTTTGGACACATCTCGAGAAGAGATTGCCGGATTCTGATCAAACAGCTTACACACTTTTAAATCCAATTTTTTGTTCCGTTTCCTTGTAGGATGGCCCTCTCGCTGCTTTCTTTCAATATTTCCACCTTGTTTTAGTTTTTTTAGGGTCCTTTGCACTGTTCTCCGACTTGTATTGCACGATTTCGCAAGATCCAAAGTGGACATATTGGGATTTATTGAAAATTCTCGCAAAATTAATTCACGAACGCTTTTTTCGTTTGACGACATCTTGACTGATAAAAACAACTGAATGTTCTTTTAAACAGTAAGATATGCAAATACGTTCTAAATTTGAAATATTATAAGTTTAATGAAAAAGGTTGCGTGGCCGAAAAAAAAATACGGGAAATATTGGCGACAATTTAATAGTACTCACCCTTTACTCCCAATCTTCATTATAAAAATCGCAATCGCGTTTAAAAAAAATAAAAACATTCGTTTTGTTTAACGAAAGTGTGTATCTTACGAATAATAATATCTTATTCAAGAATAGCATTTATTTATTTTATTTATTAGCATAAGCATAAGGTATAAACATGGCAGGTCAAATATAACAAAACACATCGTTTGTTTGTTTTCTTGAGCTTTGGCTACTAGGGCCATCAGCTTAATCACGTATAATAAACCAAAAGTAACAGCTGGACATCTTTCAGACCGCCATCTTCCCTCCCCGAAGGTTACCGGAAACCTGTCCCAAAAAAACACATTGTTCTACCACAGATAAAATTAAGTAAATACATGGTAAATACATTCATTTGGTAGCTTAAATTAAAGAGGCTAGCTTTGGTGAAAAACTTGGAGGTATCGCTGACGTGAAAGTACTATATATATTTTTGTTTTAAGTATTGATTGAAATTGTCAAAATCGGCTTGCAAGATTTTTTCTTTAAGAAAGATCATCTCCACATCTTTAAAAAAATACAAGCTGAAACTCGCTGGGGCAGATTCACTTAGCTTATCCAAAGCTAGCTTAGTATGGACAAATTTATAGAGAAAAATATTCTAGACTACTAACCGAAAAGCGCATTGTGAAGAGTAGGTACACAGAACAAGTCGTGCCGACACAGAACAGGAGAACACGAAATTGCCGGAATTAGAACATGTTTACACACTTTAGTAACTTTAAACGACTTGAAAACATATTTAAAAAAGAACCACCTTCAAAAATATTTATTTTATTTACTATTATTTGTATATTAAAATTAACTTCTTTTAAAATGGTCAGTCGGTAAGAGAAGTCGGAAAGAAAACATATATATACAGCCGAATATAGAACTTTTTTTTGAAGTAGGTTAAAAATGGAGGAGGTTCTCAATTCGACTGTATGTTTATCTCTATGTTTGTTAGACAACTCCGTAAATTTGTGGGCCGATATTGAAATATTTTTTTGTTTGATTGGTTCGATACTCCCGAGGTGGTCCCATTGTCACCAAATCGGTATCCCTTGAGGAATTAAAGGGAATTCCTCAAATATTATCGGCATACACATAACGATTTAGGCATTTACTGTAAAATGTCCACCATATGCATTCAGAAAGTATCATTTGGTGAAATGGAACTGATAATCAAGACCACAGATGGGCACTGGAAATCCTTAATGGTGAATATTTCAAGGGTGGCGGTAAAATATCTGGATTATGACGAAGCACATATTTAAATGGGTTAAATACGTCCACCTTTTGTACTTTTTTTTGCAATAAAGGTTAAATAAATACACTGTTTTTTGCGGCGAGCTGGAAATATCATATTGAGTTTTTTATTAATTGAGAATTGGGACTACACCACCACCATTATGATCACTAAAAGGTATAAAATGAAAATAAAATGATTAAAAATCAAAAAACACGTCCTTTAAATTAGTGCCATTTGAAAGTTCGTATGTAACTTTGCACGTTATTTTTAAAGTGCAAAAAAATAATGACTTACCTACTTCCGTCACTGAGTGGTACCTACGTCGTTTATTAGTTTTTTAGAATTAAAAGAGTATTTTTTGACACCAGTAGGAACTTTGTTTTTCGGTAAGTACTTGATCAAATAGAACCTTTCCGCACAAATCCGCACCAAAGGCCATCAACTCTACACCTAATATTGTCTTTATATCATTATTTTATTATTATTATCCTTTTATAATATTTCGTGAATTCATTTTCACTTACTTGAAATAATATCGTAGTCGTCGGTGGGAAGAAACAAGGATACTTAATATTTATTTTTAATGATACTTGATTGCACAAAAACCGCGCGACATTCTCTCAACTAGGCAACTAACCATTTAGAAATTTACTCAAGCAGTTCATTGTTCATCATGATATAATGATGATAATAATGATCTCATCACTTTAATGCTGGCTATACACACTCTGCGAGACACCCCGAGCGAGACAGATGCGGGTAAAATTTTTTTTTCACTATAACCACCTATATCTAAAGCTTTATTTTATTATTATTTTCGTTTGCCTATATGTTTTTATGGAGATGACGATATCTCTCCAACAAGTTTTATTGTTTTAATCTAAGTTTTATCTAGTTTTACCTATATAAAACAGGACGATTTGTTCGAATGACCAACAATAATAGACACCTGCACCCTTACCGCACAATTGAAAGCGCAAGCTATCACTTTTACTCGTAAACTTCATGGCCGGGCGGCGGTGTTTCGGCCACTATCCAGACTAGGCAAGAGAAGTAAATAACTGAAATCTCATTTGCTTCAATTAAATAAGAAAAATCAAAATTTCGAACTTATTTGAAATTATTAAATGATAAATATTAAGAAAACTGCGTGACATGGAACGTTTTAAAGAATTATTGCCAGGAGTAATTATATATTCCTATTAGATGGAAATTATAGATTTTAGTTATTGTTACACAATACATGAATCCACTCTTAGATTAATGTTTAAAGGACTCAAAGTGCATAAAATAAATATTTTCTTCAATTTTAGGTTACTTCCCTTACGCCGAAGGATAGATATGGGACATACAAGCAATTCATTTAATTATTTTTGGCAACATTGAAGCGTACACAAAACTAACAGCTAGTCAAAAGGAACATTTTAAAAAGTTTTCGTTTGAAGTCGTTATTTCAGGTTCGTTACGACAATCTTTATCAAGAAAAAGAATTGGCGGGTTAATGCTGCTATCAGCACGTAATTACTTCAGTGAATCGCGTTTTTGTTGTCAATCATCCATGTGCTCGTAGTATAAATATAGATCTATTGCTTTGTCTTTAGATCTAAACCTGACAACGTTTTTGTTATAATCATTCAAAATTTTGCTCGGCAAAATGGAAGATTTTCTCAAAATAGAAAAGATCGGTGAAGGTACTTATGGTGTAGTGTACAAAGGTAAAAACAAAGTGACCGGTCAATACGTTGCTATGAAGAAAATCAGGTTGGAAGCTGACGATGAGGGAATACCGTCCACCGCGATCAGGTTAGTGCTATTTGTCGTAGAACTATATCAAACGTTACCCCTGTCAGCAATATTGGTGGTTTCATTTCAATGCGAATACCAATATCACAGATTTGTGTTTCATAACCTATTAAGATATTTCACCAGTCACAAGGTCTTAAACCCAAAGTAATTGAATGAGCTATGCTGTAGTTGTTTAGACTACCTACCATTTTGAAAATCTGATTGTTTTATTACATTTATTGGTCATAACAACAAGTATGAAATCAGAAATGGTCAGATTTTAAAAAAGCAAAACATTAGCAATAATTTCTGTATTACATTATAGGGAAATTTCATTACTTAAGGAGTTGAATCATCCAAACATAGTTAAGCTGGAGGATGTGTTGATGGAGGAGGCGCGGCTGTACCTTATCTTTGAGTTCCTCTCCATGGACCTGAAGAAATACATGGACTCACTGGGATCTGGAAGGGTATGTACTTAACATATACTACACTACATGTCCACACCAATAATATATCCTTATTGTGTTTGTAAAATGATAACTATGTTGCAGTATTGTGTTTGTTGCTAATTATGTGACATCTCAGACCATACCCGGGTTGTTGAGGAAGATAAGTTTGGGATTGCTGGTTTAAACGAGGGGTTCTTAAAATTTCAACAATACCCTTCGGTTCTGCAGACCACAGAATACAAAGACAATAGAAAGAAACATTTACTTATTATAAGTATGTACAATCTAAAACATGAAAAGCCAAAACAAATAAAAAACAGAGAGACGTAAAATTGTAAATGTTAAAAAAGTGCCCCTCTCAGCATTGTGCCACAGCAAGCTGAGCCATGGCAACTTGTGCCATGGTAGGCTGTGCCACTGCAAGCTGTGCTAGCTCTGTAGCTCTGCCTACCCCACTCTGGGACGAAGGCGTGACGGTATGTATGTATGTTTTAATGGCAATTTCTTAGTGATTTCACCAATGTCAAGTGAGTAAGATTATAAAACCAAGTATGTGGCCCTGGTAGAAACGTGTGCAATGTTACAGCAGTGAATGTGTTAAATTAAAATACCTTTCTCTGTTGTTTATTACGAATTCCTCATGACCCACGATATTATGAAACATTAAATGACAATCCCAAAAGGTGAGATAGGGCAATATGCCGGTTTATTACTACACTTATTAGGGAATTAGAAGCAATTTATACCTACTCGTCATTTTTGTTTCTGGACAAAGGTGTATGAAAAATGGGTGTGAAAGTGGCTTATTCAAACTGGTATTTTTTCATACAAAAATACGGATATTCAATTTTAGTATGTGTTATTACCTAAATTATGATTGAAAATATCAAGGAAATGTGGCAAAATGAGGAAAATATTGCAATTTTATTTAATTCCAATATCAATCCCTGGGAATTTTTTATCAGGAGCAGAATGCTTCTCCCTTTTTATCTTATTATGGTGCTTTGTGCTCCTAAATAAATTTGATAGTTACGCAGTTTAGCAGTATCACCAACAATATGTATCCACGCCATGTTGGTGACTATTCAGTATTGTTAGTCCTGATGCCTCATTACTCCCTTCTCCTTCTTCTCTTCCCCTTCTTCAGCGCATATGCGCCCTCCGTTGGGCATACGCCTCTCTAACCAATACTCCCTTACCACTAATAAAAATGTAGCGACCTGCTTTCACTTTGCTTCTGAATATATGAGTTTTCTGTAACACGGGTTTCTGTAAATCAGAATTTATAATAAATAAAAACCTTCATAAAAATAAGTAATGGTGAATACTGTATGAAATTCCGTTCACTTATTTTTGAGATCATAACATTCATAACAAACATACATGACGGGGGACCTTGTTTTATAATATGTAGTCAGTGTAAGATGGCTGTTGTTCGGATTGCAGTTGATGAGCCCGAGCATGGTGAAGAGCTACTTGTACCAGATCAACAGTGCTATCCTGTATTGCCACCAGCGCCGCATCCTGCACCGGGATCTCAAGCCTCAGAATCTACTCATTGACCAGACTGGCATTATCAAGGTATTCTACACTTATAAAAAGCTATTCATTTTCCAGTTGTCTCTTAGGTGTCCAAGGCTCCATTTTGTGCTCTATTTAAAGATTTGAGTTATAACTGAAGAATATTGGAAATCGTCTGACAATAGCCTTACCACCACTCAGCGGTTTGGGCTGTGTCACGAAAGAGTTAATATGGTATCCCTTTGAAACTCGTAAAATAGTTTGTCATGGAGTATTGGTTGGTCTGAAATATTTACGCCTAACACTCTTTTAGGCGGATATCACAGAATTTAATAAACATCTATTACACAGTAGATACCGAGATTAGTAAATTTAGGTTTGTTTTTTAAAATATGTTTTTGACTCGACTTTTTCGAACAAACAATGAATTAGGATAAAGGCCAAATGATAATGCAACTCGATATATCCTCTTTACGCACAATGGCCCGAAATACACGGGCTAAGTGCAGAAATAGGAGTCCATCACCATAGACCCTCTTTATTATAATGTTAGTCCATACCAATTGACTTGTATTATTTAGTACTTTAATAACCTCAAAATTCATCATTCTTGGCTAAAATGGCCATTTTCTGCTGAATAAAGCAACTACAGACCACATTTTGCACACCATTTTCCTGATTCGACATCATAGATGGTTTTATTTATTTATGACAAAATTGTTATTTTAGGCGAAAAGAGAAAATTTCGAAGTTATAGAAGTGTTTACTAAATAGGATAAGTCCATTGGTATGGACTTTAATATTCTTTACTCATTCCACGTTGTTTGGCAGGTGGCGGATTTCGGTCTGGGGCGCGCGTTCGGTGTGCCAGTACGCGTGTACACGCACGAGGTGGTCACGCTGTGGTACCGCGCGCCCGAGGTGCTGCTCGGGAGCCAGAGGTCAGTTTTTTTTACATCTGTTAAACGCAAACGAACAGACAGTCCACCTGATCGTAAGCACCGTTGCTCATAAATATCAGCAATGCGAAGGCGCCGCCTCGCAGTGAATGCTCTTTTTAAGATGCGTCCAAAGGAGGACATGTCATAGTGCTGAGAAAACATTGTGGATTGAAGTTCATTCCATAGGTTCATGATACGAGGACAAAAGAACCTTTGGAAACAGACAGATAATTATTTTTTGCTTCCCCTTAGACCTGCTATCAGTCGCCTAGACTGATCAGGTGGGTTGTAGTTCATGATGGGGGATTTGACGAGTCAGGGGTACTGCCCCGGCTCGCCTCAGTCAGGCAGGTCAGGAAGCACATTGGCTCTCCTTAGTCTCTTAACTGAGTGAATGAGTGGTCAATCTGACTTTATAGTTTGTTGAGTAGAACTAGACCGATAATTAAGCAACTTGTCTTCTGGCCACCAAAATCAATCAATCAATTGAAACACTATGTTGGTTCACTACAGATACTCATGCCCGGTGGACATGTGGTCGGTGGGCTGCATCCTCTCGGAGATGTCGTCGAAGAAGCCGCTGTTCCAAGGTGACTCCGAGATCGACCAGCTGTTCCGGATCTTCAGGTACCTATACTCCGTCAAAATTTTATATCATGTTGGGAGCTCACTGCAAACTTGTGAAATTTTCCATCATTGGGTGCAATAAGAACACTGTATAACCCGAAATATTTTAAACCAGATGTCATTTTCTACCAAAAAAATATGATGGTGTCTTTGGTGGAATTAATTACTTAGTGCGAGTGGTTGGTCACGTTTCGTGATATCGCCGCAAAACACGACTTCATCCGCGTAGATTTAGATTATCATTATTCCCTTGGGAACTTCGAAAATAGTTAACGGACTCTAACTTCCGTTTGGTACCTACTATTTTTCAAAAGGACACCGTGCGGACCGCGCCGCGCCGTAAAATGACACATACCTACTGAAATAAAGTTCAGCGCGTGCCTAAATAATTATTATAAATTATAAACAATTTCTTATTGAAAACCCTTGTTTTTTAAGTTTCATGTCTTGTGTAAATGGGTTATTTATTCCCTATATCCCAAATGTAATAAAAAGTAAAAATGCTTTACTATGTTGATTTGTTAAATTTTTCGTAAAACTATGTTTTTTTTTTAAATTGTCAGTCTAATTTTAAATAAATGTGTTAAATTAAAATTACTTTTTTATATTCCTGCTCCTATAATACCATATGAAATTGAACACAGTTATGTTGAATTTAACAGTGCGAACTACTGGGTTTTTTTTCCCCAATAGTTCGCACCAATAGCAGGAGGTGCGGACTAGTGGGAATTTTTATTCCCAGTAGTTCGCACTGCGAACTACGGGGTGCGGACTACTGGGAATAGCCCGTGTAAATGTCCATAGCCGTACAAACATTATAAAATGCAATTTCTATCATGAGTTAACGATCATGTTCACTTCCGTTAATACTTTCCGAATTGTAACGTTTTAACGTTTAACGAAGTTATCTATTTGATTAACGGTGCCCAGCTATGGTAATTGCATTAGATAGTTAAGCTTTAATTGTGGGGCATTAAGTAACATCGTGTTGGATGGTCGCAGGATGCTGCGCACGCCGACGGAGGAGATCTGGCCCGGCGTCACGGCGCTGCCCGACTACAAGAACACCTTCCCCAACTGGAACACCTTCAACTTGCACAACCACGTGAGTTACGTCGACTTTACGATCAGTAAGGTATGAGTAGGGGTATGGTATGGCCATGTGAAGAGGAAGCCATTACAACTTTCCATCTCTGGTCGTAGATCCAGGGGTAGACCCAAAACAAGGTGGAAAGATATAGTGCTGAAGGACATGCTAATGTGCCAGGCATCCGAGAACGATGTCGAGGACAGAGCGAAGTCGAGGAGGAAGATCAGGAAAGCGGACCCTAGAATAGCTAGGAAGAGTGAGAGAGAGGGGTACGGTTAGGGGGATTGGGATCGTAAGGTCTCGAGTGCGAACTCCAGTGGCCGCCATGTATCGTTGAGTTTCTCTAATTTTCGGAACGGCACGCCACACCTCGGTACAAACTAGCAGTCGTCCACTGAAAAATGTATCGTCCTAACACAGATCAAAACTCACTTTTCGAAGTCTCACTATGAGCTGATCCGATGTCGAGCGGTTATGTCTGCGCCATTGTTTAAACGCACTAATCTCGTCCGTCAGGTGCAGAACCTGGACGAGGCCGGCATGGACCTGCTGCGCAAGCTGCTGGTGTACGACCCCATGAAGCGCCTGAGCGCCAAGGACGCGCGCCGCCACCGCTACTTCCGCGACGTGCGCCTCCCGCCCGCGCTGCCCGCGCCCGCGCCCGTGCCCGCGCCCGCGCCCGCGCCCGCCTCCGCCCGGGACATACCCGTCGCCACGCAGTGATACAGTGCAGTGATTACTTAACCAGTGATTGACAGTAGTGCTAATTTACCAAGCCATGCAGTTTTTTAAAGTTGCTTCATTTGAAGACGGAGATTCTATTGGAGAGAATCAAATCTAGAAATTCATATTTTCGATTTCCACTTTTACTATAGTGAATACTATTACAATATTATCTTCAGGGACAAGTAAGTACGTAACTAGCGAATTCAGTAAACTGCAATTAAAAATAACTTTATAAGTTAAGTACTATTGCTATTTACTAGTGTTGGTAGTTACTCGGTATTGCACTAGCCCGGATGATATTGCAAATACTATTTATTATATTATAGTGTTTTTATTCAACTATTTTTATCAATTCTAATCTTATATCCCCTTGTTTAAACTTTTGCAAAATTAGCGCTACCTATTATCATGCCCGATGACTTCAATTGAATTGTTATGTGACTATATTTCATTGACATGTCTTCATTGAGCATGGTGGTAAACTGACGTTAAACTCCGATTTCGAAGCCTGTAACTTTCTGGCAATTAATTCACATAGAGTAGGCATAACACGACTCTTAATGGTTCTAATTATGCGTTACGAATTTAAGCTAATATTTGTCTATACTATCATCTCTTATCCAACTAGCCACATTTTAACGATTACTTCTTAAATGCCTTAAACTCTTGGTTCAGTCACCTGTATAAAAGTTAAAATGGGCGTGGACACCAATCATTATATCAAATCAAACAGATCAAAACGTATTAAGGACATTATTCTATCACTTAAATAATCTTCTTCTTTTAGAAGAGTACAGTTGAATGAAAGTACGTACTATCTTTATGGTCAGTTTTTTTAACGAGAATCTCCTGGTTCGAATGACGGTTTTTTAAGCTAATTCTCACTGAGATTGTAGTTTTTTCTGGAATTATACCATACTGGTTGATTAACACAGGCCATCGAGCTGAGCATCGAATTATGAGCTGGTGTTTCAAATAGCATAATACAATTAGAACCATTTATTCGCGTCGCGTCAGTTCTTAAAATACCTGCAAGAAGATTGTGTTAGGGCCCTTGACGAGTCCTATTGGTTGAACTATATTTCAAACAGGACATTAAATTTCGTAAATTTCTGTACCCAGTGCATCTTTAAGGTTTGCTTATTTTATTAATGTGTCGGAACCATAGCCGACCTTCTCTAGACCTGTGTTGAAATTGCACATCCTACAAATACCTTGATCACGGACGTGAGTGGCATTACCTTGTTGAGCGTTTTCGATTTATACATAATACATCTAAGCAACACCTGACACGAGTCATTATTCTTAGGTTTACTTTAAGGTTGATTAAAAAATTAAACCAATTCACTTATAATAAGATAATCTGACCAGAGGAGACTGATCTGAGAATTCACTATTAGATAAACTCCACGATTGTAATGAATGTGAAATGTGAATAATTGTGATGTTCACGGAACCGCAAGTATGTTAAACGATTAAAATGTATATGTATAATGAATTTATAGGCCTTCGAGGAATTTGAATATGTTGCCGGTTGACACTATACCTATGTTGGCAGGTTGTACATCTTCCACGTGCCTTTAGTCGTGTCACATCACAAAATGTATAGCACGGCTAATTTACATATTAGTGTGCTAAACAAATTTCATACCAAGTTCAAATTCCTTGATGGTATAATGGATGCATTTGAATTTATTCCGTGTTCTGCGGTTAATTCTAGACTGATGATTAGCGATGTAATCGCTCTATCGTGCCTAAGTGTTTCTCAAAATAGTATACTGAAAACAATAGTAAAATTAAAGTTAAATAAGATTGACTTCATATACTCGAACAAGTTCGCGCGCGATCCTCCTGCGGGGTGGGACGAAGGAGGTGAAGGGACGGGCCAGTACGTACGTACCACGTCGTCGTGGACGTTTCCCTTGCCTGCAAGGCTGGACATTGACGGTCAGTTGGTGAGATTTCCTCCGAGTCCAAAAATCTTGCGCTTTGGCATTATGACGCGGAGTCCCTTAATGGACGCACTTACATACATTTTGACTGACTACAATTGGACTGACACAGTTGCTTCATCACACCACGGGACGGTTGCACACGAACTTGCTCGATTATAAAAGACTTAACGTAACTTGTGGCCTTCTTGAATTAGTGTCGTCTAGCCTTTTGGTGTTTTGTCAAGTAGGATATTGTTAGCCTTTTACTTAACCTTTTGAACGCTAACGACGCCTAAAGTCGTCATGAGCCGTCCTGGTTACGATGCCACCGACGCTTATAGTTTCAGTTATAGAGACTTTATTTTATGTGAATATAGTTAAATTTTTGCATAGCATTCACAACATGCTTGGCGTGTAAGTATTTTGTATTTGACGTAAGGCGTTCGAAAGGTTAATATTTTAATACCTAATCCATTCCCGGTCTGGACATAGTCATAGTATAAATATCGCGCGATATTCCCATATCCTTGCTTGCTTCTGATTGTTACCTACTTTTCTATTTGTACCATGGTACAGTGAGTGCTTTAAAATGACACCATCGATTTTACCAAACTGGAGTAAGACTTACTCCGAGATTAGTCTACAAATTCGGCGTTTAATCCAGGTATTAGACCTTATTCTCGTTTGGTCGTATCAGCCCTGAGTTGTGCGTTGTTAGCAGTGTACCGCTGACACATCTGTATTGTCTAGTCGTGAATGGATTACAGTTAGGGTGGTTTGTTCAGCTTTATGCTGTTTTCTCGAGCGAGCCTCGCGTCTGGCACGCCGGGCTCATTCCGTATGCAGTGACAAATACTATTTACAGTAATAAATTACTTTACTTCATGTGCCAAAGTGATTGAAGTAAACTTATCCGCGCAAAAGCTGTTTGACTTGGTCACTGCATTAGTTTTTAAATAATAATTAAATATTTAATTAGTTAATTTCTTGGAATTATGGAATGAAATGCATTTTAAAAGAATAAGATTGATTTAATTTGGCGGTAATTATTGTAATATACTGTAATTATTTTAGTATTTTGGTGTTTTATTTTAAAACCCGTTACTTTCAGATTCAGGTGGTGAAGAGGCAAAGCTGATATTTTGGCTCTTATAGGTTGTGGCGAGCTCTTTTCCGCAACTCGACGACTTAGGTATGCGCCTATTTTGGCTCTTAATAAGTAGACTTCACTCGGTATAAATCATACTATATAGGATATACTAGACCACATAATTCACTAAAGCCACATAATTTAGGTGACAGAAGCGTCGCCTAAAGGTGGTCCCTCCCGAGCATTCGCCTGTAACATTAGAGATTTTGCGATTCGATTACGTTACAATACCGCTTGGCCGACTCGGGATGTAATACTCGGTTCTCGTCACTGATGTAATGGTCTAATCTGAAGCGTTGCATTACAGGCGAATGCTCCCGGTGAGTGACAACGTTCAGACCAGCAAAAACATTTTTTTAATAATGCCATCGTGGATTGATAAACTATCAATGCACCTGGATGCTGCATTTTACTGCCCTAAGCCAATAAGTATCTCAGTATCTCAGATTTTATTGCCAAATCAGATTTAATCCCTCTCTTGGTAATGAGGTTGTCATTGCTTCAAGAATTTTATCTGAGATGCTGCTTTTTGACTTGAAGGGCAGTTTAGATCTCTAGCTCCTGTTACACTTGGCTGTAGGTAAAAAGCTTCAGTAAAACTTCTTTTCCATGTAGTTGCACTTGTAACACATCTGTATAGACCGTTCGACATTCTATATTTGAAATTTGACGTAAATCCCATATTAGTTTTGTACACGATTACATGCAAGAGGAGCTTTTCTTGGGTTATTCCCACCCGTTACCACCAATTTGTTACCACTGGTAACAGCTGGGATTTTTTTTCTCACCTGTTACCACTAAAGTACTCTGTGATAACAAGTGGGAATATTTTTCCCATTTCTTACCACTTGGTAACAGGTGGGAATAACCCCTTTTATTAAGTTTTTTACCTATACAGCAGGGCAATATGTATACACCACAGTGTATTGCCCGTGGTCCACCTATGTGGATTACGGAGAGTAGACTGGACAAAATCAACAGGTCGATTTAAGTTATGTTTAGTTCTTCAGAGGGCCTCAAGGGCCAAAATAACCTAGAAGTAGTAGTAGTAGGGCAATACACTGTGGTGTATACATATATACACCACAGTGTATTGCCCGTGGTCCACCTATGTGGATTACGGAGAGTAGACTGGACAAAATCAACAGGTCGATTTAAGTTATGTTTAGTTCTTCAGAGGGCCTCAAGGGCCAAAATAACCTAGAAGTAGTAGTAGTAGGGCAATACACTGTGGTGTATACATATATACACCACAGTGTATTGCCCGTGGTCCACCTATGTGGATTACGGAGAGTAGACTGGACAAAATCAACAGGTCGATTTAAGTTATGTTTAGTTCTTCAGAGGGCCTCAAGGGCCAAAATAACCTAGAAGTAGTAGTAGTAGGGCAATACACTGTGGTGTATACATATATACACCACAGTGTATTGCCCGTGGTCCACCTATGTGGATTACGGAGAGTAGACTGGACAAAATCAACAGGTCGATTTAAGTTATGTTTAGTTCTTCAGAGGGCCTCAAGGGCCAAAATAACCTAGAAGTAGTAGTAGTAGGGCAATACACTGTGGTGTATACATATATACACCACAGTGTATTGCCCGTGGTCCACCTATGTGGATTACGGAGAGTAGACTGGACAAAATCAACAGGTCGATTTAAGTTATGTTTAGTTCTTCAGAGGGCCTCAAGGGCCAAAATAACCTAGAAGTAGTAGTAGTAGGGCAATACACTGTGGTGTATACATATATACACCACAGTGTATTGCCCGTGGTCCACCTATGTGGATTACGGAGAGTAGACTGGACAAAATCAACAGGTCGATTTAAGTTATGTTTAGTTCTTCAGAGGGCCTCAAGGGCCAAAATAACCTAGAAGTAGTAGTAGTAGGGCAATACACTGTGGTGTATACATATATACACCACAGTGTATTGCCCGTGGTCCACCTATGTGGATTACGGAGAGTAGACTGGACAAAATCAACAGGTCGATTTAAGTTATGTTTAGTTCTTCAGAGGGCCTCAAGGGCCAAAATAACCTAGAAGTAGTAGTAGTAGGGCAATACACTGTGGTGTATACATATATACACCACAGTGTATTGCCCGTGGTCCACCTATGTGGATTACGGAGAGTAGACTGGACAAAATCAACAGGTCGATTTAAGTTATGTTTAGTTCTTCAGAGGGCCTCAAGGGCCAAAATAACCTAGAAGTAGGAGCTCCGTCAACTTCGTTAAGGTCTGCTAAAATACCCAGGTAGACAATGTATGTGGACCACGGGCAATACAGGATACACCACAAGGTCTCAAAAACGTGTACATACACGGACCTTATTAATATATTATAACAATAAGATCTTTGTGTATATTTACATACATACATACATAAATATAATATATCACGCCTGTTTCCCAGAGGGGTAGGCAGAGACGACTTGTGTATATTTTATTTATTATATAACCATTAGGTCTTTCGAGTGCTGTATATTTAAAATTTTGGGTCAGAGATGAATGAAAAAATGTGACTGAAATAAAATAAATAATAGTAAGTAATAAAAATATCTTTATTGCATTTATATTGTAAATACTATTTTATTACATACTAATGAAGTAAGTAATACTATTATGGCTAAATATACAGGACATTTTGCTCTCAAGAGTCGCAAGCTTATTACTCAAGGCCTCCTTTATTACTAACATATTTCTTTGCTGTAATGCAAACAAAGACAACTATTGAGGTTATAAAAATTAAAAAGCTTGGAAAATTAGTGAATTAGATTTAAAATTTCTGCCATCGCGCCTCGTAAGAGACTAGATACATACTTAATTAGAATAATATACAAATTATACTAAGTTAATTTTATGTTTCCAAATATTTTTTAATGATTTGGACTAAATATTTAAATGGGAAAAGTAAAATAAAAATTATTATTATAATGATAATGATAATGATAATGTAAAATATACAAAAAGGGTCAGTTCAAACTGAGACGCGACTAAAATGTAGCTTTTGTGTATTAAATAAGTGCTATATTGTAATTTATAGTAAAAAGTGCGCGTGTTGCCTCGGC
This sequence comes from Acleris sparsana, assembly GCA_923062465.1. Classification (NCBI taxonomy): domain Eukaryota; kingdom Metazoa; phylum Arthropoda; class Insecta; order Lepidoptera; family Tortricidae; genus Acleris; species Acleris sparsana. The sequence goes on along the minus strand of OV281306.1, from coordinate 10,233,181 downwards.
GTAAGCGGACCCTAAAATTAATTTAACGTAAACGCAAAATACAATGAACGCGGGCGAGAGTCATAACAAGAAACAACTCATCCCTCGCCCGAGCTCTGTGTTTTGCGGTTTAAAAGTGCACAGGCAAAGTAATCAATGTGCAAGTTAATGTGACACTTCATATTTTTTTCTAGTAAGAGTATATTAAAATATGTGTCCGGGGTCGTGACAGGCGGAATAATAATATTCTCAAGTGGCAATCACCATATTATTATGAAGCAGAAGTGTATTGTTAAAAACTGGACCATTTGCGTATTGCACTCGAATAATAATTAATTATTATCGTTAATTGCACTCCCGTACTCTTTCTCTAAGTTATAGTATAACAATGGTTCAACAAATATGTACAAAGAATAATGTTTAATTATATAGGTATAATGAGAAGGCCGTTGTACATGAACGGCTGAAATAAACACATCGAACTTGTCTGCATGTTTTCGGTCGGGTATGTGTAAAAAAAGACAGGATAAACGTCAAAGCTTCAAAATTCAAAATTGAGGTGTCACAGGCATCTTCCTAGATGACCGCAGTAGGGTATCGGCGGCTAGCGGTGCCTTCGGCTAGTGGTGTATGGTGTAGACGGGGTGCGCGGCCTGCGGCTGCAGGATGATGCGGTGCGCCACGCCGCCCAGCTCCGCGCCCAGCCCCGACACCATGGTGCCCGGCTGCAGCTGCACACACCACACATACACTCAAACTGGGACGAAGTGCATAGTAGGAAAAACAAAAGGCACAAAACTTGGACTTGTTCGTAATAAACAATAAAAATTCAAATGTATACAGCTCGACTTAGTTTCATGTAAGGACTAGCTTCTGCTCGCGACTTCGTCCGCGTTTTCTGAGAACTTTAAAATTTTCCGGAATGAAAAGTAGCCTATGTGTTAATCTAGGGTATAAGCTATCTCCATTCCAAATGTTATCCAAATTCGTCCAGCCGATGCAGCGTGAAGGAGTAACAAATTGGCGGCAGAAGTGGATAAAATTATCAAAAATCAATCATTACAAAAATCGCTATTTTTTTATGTAGGCCGACATTGTTTTAAGGCAAGATCATTTACTTACGTGGAAAGAAAAACTCACTAAATGCATATATATCTTAGGTACTAATACCTTAGTGAAATTTTTATCTATAGACGAAATTTTGTTTGAGTATGGAACTTATACTGCAGTCGATACATACCTGAAGGATGTTGGGCAGCATGGTCTGGCAGCTGGAGGTGGCCACATGTAGCTGCTGCTGTTGCACTTGCTGCATGCCCACCGCCTGCCGACACAGTCGTGTCTCAAATAGGTGACTAACCCGAATAAGGTCATCCACATACTATGTCACACGTTAAGGGGCGAGGGTCCGCGAAGTGTGACATGGCTAGACAAGGGGGAGTGGGAGTCATAGGTTTCGTGACGTCACATCATGTTTTTTAGTTTAAATGTAAACAATGAATACTTGAAAGATATTTTTGTTACTTTTTTCATAGAGTAGACTCAAAATGATTAAATTGATTAGTTATTTTTAATCATTCTGTTTAAAAAGTATTTTAATTTTTAATTTTATGATTTCTGCATTTAAAATGGTTATACAAATGTGACCACCTGTGTGGTTGAGCCTTGTGGCAGACTTGAAAAATCATGAAATTCCGGTGACATAATATATGGGTGGTGATATCAGACTTGAAATAGTCTAACTTTTTTGACTTTAATTCAAACATTAAATTTCCGAGGTAAGCAAGGCAACGGTGGCTAGTCGAGCTTTATCGAACCTCACCCCCGCACCTCATGCCTACCCCGTCTCAATTAGTTGTTTGCCTATAAGCTAGGTTGAGTAGGTAAGTTTTAACCACACAAGAAATAACATCAACTTAAGTGTACAGTCGAGTTCATAAAAACGTGGACACTTAAGTACCTTGTCTATTTAATGTCATGTTTAAAATGCCATATATTAATTGTCACAGTGATTAAAGTGACAAGACTATTAACTTTCCTAAATATGTAAACACGACTCTACTGCAAGGGAATAAATACGGTTGTATATTTATTTCTGAAACCTTGTTAATGTATACATATTTAGAATGCTGACTGTACTAAATAAGTGTACACACATTTATGAACTCGACTGTACCACAATTAGTCCACAATAAGAATAACTTAGGCCCGTATTAATAAACTGATCTCAACTCTAACGCTCGTCTCGAGATGCGTCAAAAATGACAGCGTTCTATGGTTTCGCGTTTACTTTGACGTATCTTGTGACGGGCCTCACAGTCAACATGAGATGAGGGCTGTATTAACCCTTAGTTCTTACAGAGGCATCTCTCTTCTCTCCGCGGCTGGGAAGGTCTTAGCTCACATAATTAACACCCGTCTATCCCGCTACGCGGAAACTATTCTCCCCGAAAGTCAATGTGGTTTTCGGCCTGGTAGAGGTACGGCTGATGCCATATTCGTAGTTAAACAAATTCAAGAAAAGAGCCTGGAACAACACCGACCTCTATACATGTGTTTCATAGACCTGGAGAAAGCCTTTGACAGAGTTCCGCGTGACGCCCTGTGGATCGTGTTAAGGAAAGCTGGCTGTCCTGAGAAATTATTAAACCTGATACGCCAATTTCATGATAATATGATGGTCAGGGTTCGACATGAAAATGATTTCTCAGACCAAATCCCAGTTACCAGCGGTGTGAAACAAGGCTGTGTTTTGGCTCCCACTTTGTTTTCGCTGTACTTTGCCGTTGTGATGCGAGAAGCAATGAGGGCCTGTAATGATCTGATTGAGGTTAACTCTAGAGCAGATAAAAGCATTTTTGATCTTTCTCGCTTAAGAGCTAAATCTAGAGTTAACCGAGTCCCCATCTCTGACATGCTCTACGCTGATGATGTCTGCCTTATGGCTGATTCAGCTGAATCTCTACAAGCATATGTTGACTGTTTGCATATCTCATGCCGTAAGCTTGGTCTAGTTATAAGCACCAGCAAGACCCAAGTTCTGAAACAACCTCCCAGAGGGTGTCAAGTGAGCAACGCGACCATCTGCTTGGCTGGTAACCAACTAGAGGAAGTGTCACATTTCAGGTACTTGGGCACTCGACTAAGATACGATAACACCTTAGCATCTGAGATTCCAGCTCGAATAGCGGGAGCTGCAGTAGCTTTTGGTAAACTGAAATCGCGTGTGTGGGACTCTCACGATATTAAACTGCAAACCAAACTTCTAGTGTACAAAGCGATAGTGCTGCCAACGTTACTATATGCAGCAGAGACATGGTGCTACTACAGAGCTGACGTAAAACGTCTAGAATCCTTCCACCTGAAATGCCTCAGATCCATTTTGCGTATTAAGTGGCAGGATCGCATCCCTAACACCGAAGTCCTTCGCCGCGCTGAAATGGCCGGAGTGGAAGCGCTAATAATGAAGCAGCAACTGAGATGGTGTGGTCATGTTTTGCGCATGGACGACAGTAGACTGCCGAAGGCGGTGTTTTACTCCGAACTCTCGTGCGGGAAACGCAGGCAGGGCGGACAGTATCTGCGGTACAAGGACGTCTTAAAGCGCAACCTCGCAGCTGTAGACATCGCTAGTGATAGATGGGAGGAGCTTGCCAGTCACAGACCGGAATGGCGTCGGAACGTTCACACAAAGGTGAACGCATTCGAACAAAAGCGTCTTGAAGACCTTGATGCAAAGCGCCATGTACGGAAGACTCGATCTAAACCCTCCTATAACTACACCTATAACTCGGCCGGCCAACTCTTTTGTGCACCCTGTAACCGCACTTTCAAAGCAAAATTTGGTTTTGCCAGCCACATTAGAGCACATCACCCGAACTAGACCTTTTGCAGGATTCGCCGTTACCGGACACGGTATGGAGGACATGAGTTAACCCTTAGATTACTATCTCTAGAACAAGGACTTACGTGTATTTGAATGGGCTGGTGCTGCGGGTGTATTTGGATGGTCTGCACCTGGAGCTGCTGCGGTTGTTGTTGCTGAAAAAACACCATTCGTAATTCGGTTTTGACACATGTAAAATAAGTAGTAGATCTTTAATACGGTTACATATAAACATACGTCGTTATCGCGTTATGCTAAAAGATTATGACAAATAGGCAATAACAGAGGAAACGTTTATACCTACGAGTTGAAAATGTTTCAATCTTCTTTCTAATATCTTACCTCCATACTTGACTTGATCAGTAGTACATATTTAAAAAGATTAACTACGCAATCCTAACGTCAACCTCTTCACTTATCCTGCTACTTTAGCCAAAAAAATACTTTATACAACAAAAAAAACTAAATTTAATTAGAGTGCAAATAGAATACATACATTTAAAAAGTTAAAACTAGTTGGAGAAAAATACTGGATCTAATATAAAAAAAAAACAAATTGACACGTTGACTTATAGGTAAGCGTTATCTCAGTGTAAGACAAGTTTGATTGACCTTTTCCAGCGAAAATTTTGTGCTAAATATGAAGAACTTGTTAGAGGCTTACAATGTATAGGCAGAATATTCCGTTTATACTAAACAGACATGTGTTCTTTAATAGATTTGTATTTGCTCCCGCGATAACCATGTATGCATATAAAAAGAATAATGCAAAAGAAAAAGTTATGTACGCCTTTAGGCACGGACATGTTTCTCTAGAGCTCTTTAAAAGCGCATGCGTTGTATAATGAAGTAATTACTTGTTGTTGTTGATTTTGCTGTAATTGCAGCGACTGGACTGAAGATATCACGGGATACGGCGAGTGGCCGGTCTGGCAAAAAAAACATTGGTTTAGTACAAAATGTCGATATGTACAAAAACATTCCCATCTCAGCCTCGACACGGACTTTAGCCTTGAGTGTAGTACAAAATACCGTTTTACAAACTCATTTCGCTACATTTGTTTCAAATCTTTAACGATATGATATAAGAACAACATCAAGAGGCTTTTATGGCGCTAGTGCGTTAGTTAGGATACGTAGTGTCTGCTGCTGCAGCTGGACCACCTGCTGCACGGGCATTGCTACGCGTGCTGACTACCAAGTTACCTGCACGAGCTGCGGCACGGAGAGCTGCTGCACGCCGCCTACCTGCAGCACCTGCTGCTGGAGCTGGGCCACCTGCGCCGCCGACACCTTAAAAAGACCACATGGTCTAATGAATAATAATAACTTTGGATCAATTTACCTAGTCCCCTCCCTAACTAAGCTACTAACCTCAAATTAGAATATTTAATATGTAAGAACGCTACCAATGCTTTTAAAAAGTTGATAATTGTTGCAAGAAAAAGTCAGCGTTTTTCTTTACCTGCTGCACGGACACTTGTTGCTGCTGCTGCTGCTGCTGTTGTTGCTGCTGTTGCTGTTGCTGTTGCTGCTGTTGTTGTTGAAGTTGTTGCTGCTGTTGTTGTTGTTGTTGCTGCGTTTGTTGCTGTTGTTGTTGTTGTTGTTGTTGTGTCTATTGACAAAAAAATTGATTACGTGATAAACAATTTCCTTAGACATTTTTACAGCCTAACTAGATTCTATCTGGCTCTGAAAGTGTCGCTACAGCTTACATAATGGCAATAATGTGCGTACGTCACGTATAGTCGGTACAGTGTGTAAAGCTTTTGTGTTTAATTTTGTAGAATGTCAAAACATTGTTCTCAGAGTAGTGGTATCGAAGTTAACATCTTTAGCTTTATAATAATTACCTATTCATCACAATCTGATTCCAAATATTCAATATTCAAATATTCTTCAGATTCGGACTCCGATGACATTTGATTTTCTTCACTTGAAGTGTTGCTTTCAGGACCACCGACCTGTAAAACGTTCGGTCTGGGATTCCACTATACTATAGCCCTATAGTCACTATAGGATCCATTTTCCTATATACATCTTAAAAAAAATTGACATTGTCAAGCAGTTACTGCAATTTTCTTGAGTGACTTCCTATGCAATAATTAATTATAAAGAATAATAAGAACTCATATCTGACATAAATTTAACCCTAATATCAAAGAGACGACTCGAAAAAAAACTAAATTGTAAAATAACTTTTAGACGTGAAAACTATCTTGAACAAGCTTAAGGAAGGCATCATTCAGACACATTTTCCTGCTCAAGCTACGCTTGAATATATTTTGTTTTTTATTTTATGTTAGCTTCATTGTTTTATAATGCTAGGTTAAGCTTTATAATTATATTGTACTGTTGAGTTTCTTGCGGCGTTTCTTCTCAGCAGTGGTCTCTTGCGAAGCGCTGGTAGATTTTTGACGTGTAAAGTGTTTATCTTTTTTATCTTTTATCATTAGCAATCGAAACCTTTTTAGTTGCCACTTTTGCTTTCACAATGTTCCAAAACATCTCAATAAGGTTTAAATCACAGTGATGGGGTAATCTTATCACTTTGTGTCCATATTTGGAGAGAATCGTGTCTACTTCATTTATATTCCTTTAGGTTAAACCTCAAGCAATTTAGCTTTGGACGCCTTGTGGAAATCAAATGTTATTCAAACGCAGCCACTCTGCAATGACGTGTTTTAATAATTCGGAAAGAATGTTGCCGGGCACGATGCATTACACACATGCGGGTTCACTCAGGTTGGGAATTAATTTCTGTAAAAGCCATTTCGAAAAACTCTCTTTATTAACCGAATCATGGTAATCGGGTTTTTTTCCTATCAATACCAGAACTGCAGTAGGTACAAATTCCGATGGCCCACTGGCGTGATATAAAACCCGCTTTCGACACTCCAGGTTCATTTTGGCTCTGCAAAAATTTTGCGTGATTCAGAGAAGTATGAATGTAGGTCTCGTCCAAAAAAACAAAAGGTGTATTTTTACCCCTTGCTTCATTCATTTCGTCTCAATAACTTTCTCGCCAAACCAAAGTCGGCCGTTGGTTTCTGCATGTTTTATATTTGAATCCCATATTGCTCATACATTTTTGCAAGTACTCTCTGCTGGCTGCAAAACCAATGTTTTGCAAAACAACAAGCAGATTTTTGAGACTTGGTACTTGTTTTCTCACGGCATAAAATTCATGAATTTTATGCTTTTGCCACATTTATCGAAGTCGTGTATATTTATTATATTTTTACGTGGGACTTTGTTATGTCGCAATGACGAGCGCGTTTTGTTATTTTTAGAAATGTTTTTTATCGTAGAGCTACATTATACCTTAGTTAAGAAAAACCGGCCAAACGCGAGTTGAACTCTCGTGGAGAGGGGAGGAGATCAGGGGGGGTGGTCAATTTTCATCTTCATTTTACAATAATAACAAAAATATATTTGAAGATCCTCATAACGAGCCGTTTCATTTGATATATGACACAGTAAGGTATGCAAAACTTTTTTCATTTTCTAATGTGTCCCCCTAAAATGACCCTTATTTTAAAACAAAATTGCTTTGCACATCTGCGTTTGACTCATCAATTTACATATAAGTACCAAACTTCAACTCAATCGGTCCAGTAGTTTCAGAGCAAATTGGCTGTGACAGACATACATCCTATAAGGGATCCGTTTTTTCATTTTTGTACGGTACCCTATAAATACCTAAGTATTAAGTTATACCCAAACAAACTAACCAGTTTAATCATCATCATCATCATCATCATGTCAGCCGAAAGACGTCCACTGGAGGCCTACCTACAGCTCGTCTTCCGGTCCGCGGACGCCACTCCAGAACCTTCTGACCCCATCGGCCATCAGTCCTGCGAGCAATGTACCCCGCCCACTGCCACTTCAGTTTAGCTATTCTTAGGGCTATGTCGGTAACCTTAGCTCTACTGCGGATATCATCATTTCTGATTCTATCACGCAGAGAAACCCCGAGCATAGCCCTCTGAGTGACTTTGAGCTTCCTTATGAGGCCCACTGTTAGCGCCCACCAGTTTAATACAACCGCAATATAAAATATCAACTAGTCATGTCAACGGCTAATACCTCTCGCCTCTCTATTCGTTATGCAATGGCATTCACAATTAAATAAGATACCATCGTCATGCCGGAACGCGGATCGGCGCTCAAACGCCTCCACATGTTTTTTTCGTTTTTCTATCGTTTTTATAGGTGAATAGCGTCGAGAATAGCGTAATATGATTCTAATTGAATGGAGCAATCCAAAACCATTGATACTCGTTCACAACTCGGTCTTTTTTTATGTCAATGAGAAGGCACGCGAGCACTCAGGCCATCTGTTGGTAAGTGGGATCTGAGACCCAAAGACATTTGAAATCTCAACACTACAATCTCAAAACTGCAATCCTAAGACTTCAAATGCGTTGCCAACCTTGAGGGCTAAGATGGAATGCCTCTATGCTAGTAATTTCACCGATTGTCTTATCCCCACACCGGAACACAGCAAATGCAAACACTGCTGCTTGACGGTGGGTTAATGGATAAGATGGTGGTAGCGTTCCGGACGGACCCACCACAAAACGAGTCTGAATGAGTTCGAATCGAAACTCTGAACCGCACCGGCACACAGCCATATTGTAACTCCAGCAGCCAAAAGATATTCGATGTATTCACAAGCACGAGAATTGAATGAATTACCTAACTTTTTAAATAATATATTTTTGTTGGTCGGGTGGACTCACCACGTGCGTGGCCATGTGTTTCTTCAGGCTGTGCAGGTACATGTACGTCTTGACGCAGAGCCCGCACTTGTACCGGCGCTGCGCGGGCGCGCCCGGCCCCTCCGCCGGGAGCGGCTCCTCCTCCGCCTTCTCCGCCGGCTCGTCGCTCTCCGGGGGTCCGCTGTTAGCTTTCATTTCGTGCGTTTTGAGATGCTTCTTGTACGACCCAGAGTCCATGTAGCCTGTAGGAAAATTATTTCAGGGTTTAAAAATATGCTAGAAGGTAAATAAGTACTCAGGCTGCTTGATGGTAAATGGGATCTGAGACCCATAGAAATTTCCATTCTCGACCCTAAGAACTAAGGTGGGATATCTCTATCCTATGCTACTTGATTTTACCGGTTGTGTTATCCCTGCACCGGAAAACAATAATGCGAATGCAGTTCCTTGGCGGTATAGCGTAAGATGGTGGTAGCGATCACGACGGACCCTGCTTAAGGTCCTATTGCCACCGCTATAGGATAACAGCTTTGCGCCGCACAGCAAGCACCCGAACAGCTTCTCGCCGGTGTGTGTGTGTGTGTGTGTGTAGTGTGTGCGTCATGTGTGCGTGTTACCTCTCCCGCACACGGAGCAGGTGTACTTGCGCTCGCCGGTGTGATGGCGGCGGTGCACGGCGAGGTAGGACGCGGAGCTGAACCGCGCGCCGCACAGCGAGCACCCGAACAGCTTCTCGCCGGTGTGTGTGTGTGTGTGTGTGTGTGTAGTGTGTGCGTCATGTGTGCGTGTTACCTCTCCCGCACACGGAGCAGGTGTACTTGCGCTCGCCGGTGTGATGGCGGCGGTGCACGGCGAGGTAGGACGCGGAGCTGAACCGCGCGCCGCACAGCGAGCACCCGAACAGCTTCTCGCCGGTGTGTGTGTGTGTGTGTGTGTGTGTAGTGTGTGCGTCATGTGTGCGTGTTACCTCTCCCGCACACGGAGCAGGTGTACTTGCGCTCGCCGGTGTGATGGCGGCGGTGCACGGCGAGGTAGGACGCGGAGCTGAACCGCGCGCCGCACAGCGAGCACCCGAACAGCTTCTCGCCGGTGTGTGTGTGTGTGTGTGTGTAGTGTGTGCGTCATGTGTGCGTGTTACCTCTCCCGCACACGGAGCAGGTGTACTTGCGCTCGCCGGTGTGATGGCGGCGGTGCACGGCGAGGTAGGACGCGGAGCTGAACCGCGCGCCGCACAGCGAGCACCCGAACAGCTTCTCGCCGGTGTGTGTGTGTGTGTGTGTGTGTGTAGTGTGTGCGTCATGTGTGCGTGTTACCTCTCCCGCACACGGAGCAGGTGTACTTGCGCTCGCCGGTGTGATGGCGGCGGTGCACGGCGAGGTAGGACGCGGAGCTGAACCGCGCGCCGCACAGCGAGCACCCGAACAGCTTCTCGCCGGTGTGTGTGTGTGTGTGTGTGTGTGTAGTGTGTGCGTCATGTGTGCGTGTTACCTCTCCCGCACACGGAGCAGGTGTACTTGCGCTCGCCGGTGTGATGGCGGCGGTGCACGGCGAGGTAGGACGCGGAGCTGAACCGCGCGCCGCACAGCGAGCACCCGAACAGCTTCTCGCCGGTATGCTTGCTGGAGTGCACGCGCAGCTCCGCGCGGGACGTGCAGCCCTTGAAGCAGATGGGACACACGAACCTGCGGAGAAGTAGGAACGTCACTAGGAAAGTGAGACTCGTAAGAGAACAAAGTGCATGTTGGGCTAACATCGTCCATTTCATTATGGGCATATATTTTGGAATTTTATAGTTTTTGTCTCGCGTTGAACAATTGTTCGTATCAAGGTACCTCTTGTTCCCCGTGTGCGTGAGCAGATGGTTGTTCCTGGCGGAGGAAGTGGTGAAGCGCGCGGAGCACAGCTTGCAGCAGTACGGCTTCTCCCCGGTGTGGGTGCGCCGGTGGTAGATCAGTGCCGACTGCTGCGCGAACCGCCGTTCGCAGAACTGGCACTCGAACGGGCGTTCGCCTGCAACAGGTGAGGCCTGGTATACCATTTGTTCGTATTGGAAACTTTTAAGGCCACCCACGATCAGTTTTAGCTGGTCACTTAATACTGGCATCCCCAGTTCCCCAATGCTCCGGTAGTTCAAACATGACATACCCTGGGCATTTGTACCACTTGACATTCATAGCATAACTAACAGTTGTAACTACTCACCAGTATGCACCCGCATGTGAGCGTTCAGCTTGGAAACCTCGTACAAGGCCTTCCCGCAGACGATGCAGACGGTGCAGACGTGGTTGCGGATCCCGCGGTGCTTCTTCATGTGTTGGCACAATGTCAAATACCGTCAGGCCTTGCACTCAGAGCACTTCCAGCACTACACTCAAAGCACACCCTGTAACTGCTCACCAGTATGCACCCGCATGTGGGCGTTCAGCTTGGAGACTTCGCAGAAGAGCTTCCCGCAGACGGTGCAGACGTGGTTGCGGATCCCGCGGTACTTCTTCATGTGTTGTTACAAGGTCAAATACCGTCAGAAGGTCTTTTTCCACTCAGAGCATTTACAGCACTACACTCACAGGACACCCTGTAACTACTCACCAGTATGGACCCGCATAGCGCATTCAGCTTGGAGACCTCGTAGAAGGCTTTCCCGCAGACGGTGCAGACGTGGTTGCGGATCCCGCGGTACCACTTCATGTGTTGGCACAAGGTCAAACACCGTCAGAAGGTCTTCTTACACTCAGAGTACTTCCAGCACTACACTCACAGCACACCCTGTAACTACTCACCAGTATGGACCCGCATATGCGCATTCAGCTTGGAGACCTCGTAGAAGGCTTTCCCGCAGACGGTGCAGACGTGGTTGCGGATCCCGCGGTGCTTCTTCATGTGCTGGCACAAGGTCGAGTGCCGACGGAAGGTCTTGTTGCACTCCGAGCACTTCAGAGGCTTTTCGCCTGTGTGGAGACGGAAATGAACCTGGGGACAAGGTTAGGTTTATTGAATCGGATTAGAAACTGAAAATGACTGGCTGGATTGCTATGCTGGTTTCACACGGAGGCAGAACAGTAAGACAGAACAGTGGACAGTAGAGTACTGCTACTGTTCTGTCTCGGCGTGTGTGTTCACACAATAGCAGTACTGTTCTGTCCACTGTTCTGCCTCACTGTTCTGCCTCCGTGTGAAACCAGCATTACGTATAATATTTCAGCTGTTGTCTTATCTCTGCACCGGAACACAACAATGTGAACACAGGCTCAGCTTGGCTTGCGTCATGTGTCATGTATGAAAAGTATACGAGGCATTTTGTAGGTTGTTTAGATTATATTTGTATAAGACGTGAGAGGCAGGCAGGGTACGCATATTCATAGTCAGTAAATGTAAAAGTAACAGATGTTCGATGTAATTTTCATTAATCCACGCAAATTGAAAAAAGAAAAAAACCCACATTAATAATTAGAAATAGGGCCTCGTGCATGTCATCTATTCATTCACAATGTGGATATGATAACATGGTATAAACAAAACCTATTTGGAGAAAATCAAACCTATCAAATGGCATAAAAAAACAAAATAACTTTGTCAACTTGACGCAGTCACAAATGCCGGGGTAACAGCGATTTTGTAAGTTTATTTAGAATTATTTAAGAACGAAATGGGTTTCGACTACTACAGTATTTTAGGGGTGAAACGCTCGGCCACCCAGTATGAGGTGAAGCGGGCGTACCGCCGGCTCGCGCTTAAGTACAACCCCGAGCGACATGGCGACGACGAGAACATGAAACGGATCGCGGCCCTCATCGGGGAGGCCTACGAAGTACTAGGGGACCATAAAAGGAGAGCCGTGTTCGACCAGTATGGAGAGGAAGGCCTCAAAAAGGGCGTACCAGGCCCTACGGAATACATCCAACCATACGCGTACCACGGCGATTCATTAAAAACCTTCCACGATTTCTTCGGAACGAGCAACCCTTACGCTGATTTACTCGACTATTACGAGAACCCTCCCCCTATGTTCGAGTCCCCCATGGGCAAGGGATATAAGGAAAAAGACGCCACCATTGTACGACCACTAGCGTTGTCGTTAGAAGAGGTTTACAGAGGTGGTTTGAAGAAAATGAAGATTCAACGATTAGTTTTCACGGACGAGACCTGTTCGGAGTTAAAACTGCGCGAGAAAGTGTTGTCGATTCCGTTCAAGCCGGGCATCTACCCGAACACGGAGGTGAGGTTCAAGGAGGAGGGCGACCAGGGACCAACCAGGATCCCCGCTGACGTCATATTTATAACGGAGGACCGCCCTCACGAGACCTACGTGCGCAGCGGATTGAGCGACTTGCTAACGGTCAGAAAAGTTTCTTTGGAGGAAGCATTGTGTGGCTTATCCATAACTTTGACAACGTTAGACGGGAGGATCCTGCGGACGATTATTTCTGACGTCATCACTCCCACGTACGAGAAAATCTTGGAAGACGAAGGCCTGCCAGTCCCGACGTGCCCGACCAGAGCCAAGGGCAACTTGATCATACGGTTTCGAATAGAATTCCCCGAATACGTAACGAAGAAAGCCAAGTTCATGTTCGAGGAAGCCTTCAGAGTGAATACAGAAGAGCTTGAAAGGTTCGATAAGTTGCCTTGTGGAACGCTGTCTAGTGCCTCTCTCGAATCACTATAGGTATTAATTGATTATTAAAATTTTACCATGTTAATCTCGAAATTGTTTTATTGATTTAGGATTCTTTCAGATTTTTAGTCTAAAGCGTTGCGATATTTGCGTTTATATTTAGTTTTAACTGCCAAGCGACAGTATTCACATTGTTGTGTTCCAGTGTTGGCATAAGAAAACTGATGAAAATAGCATAGAAGAGGAGGCATTCCACTTTACTCCTCTGGGTTGGCAACGCATTTGCAGTCTTAGGATTGTAGTCTCGACAATTCAAATTCTCAGATCCCACTCACCATGGCGGCTCGGACTGTGCGCTCGTGTGCCCTTTCCACGCGATAAAAACGAAACCTCGCTGGAGCCCCTTAAGCAACTTGGCAACTACGTACGATTTTGGTAGCACACTTCCGTGACTTTACACGGCAGATCCGACGGTTCGTTTTTAATCCGAGGCTCCAACATTAAGTATTTCAATGCCATATGTTATTATTATTGATATTGATGGTAAAATATAGCCAATAACCTACCTGGGATGAAAGCTAATCTAAGTTTTAAGTCAACGGATCACTATGAATAGTTAAAATCAGTGTCAGGTGGAAGAACAAAGATGAAGATGATAATAAATTTTTTTTTTTCGTATACGTATGTATCGAAGAGGTTTAGAGCTATCAAATAAAGTGAAAATACAAAGTGAGACACTTTCTTTAACATTTTTTTTTTAAGTATGTTGCACCAATTATATTGAATTGATTTTTCGCATGGTACTAGCTAATACTATTAGCAGTTTATGTGATTTTTTCCGTACCTGTACCTTTACAAATACTTGTTGAACAGTGCTGTCAAAAAATTATCTGACATTTTTATCATTATCTGTATTTTTTATAAAAAATCAGAGCTATACTCCTACCCATCCCTTGTTCAGGAGAAAAACGACTTTAAAAATGTGTCCATAAAATGACGTTTTTGACAGTATCTCCGTGACGGTTCAAGATAGGGGGCTGAAAGTTAGGGTGTTTCTATATTATGAGATAGCCAACAAATGACATTATAAAAATCCGATGTTCGTCGCAGGGGCCACTTCTCCTTCCTTAGCCTGCTAGACCCTTTCTTTTTTCATTTCTTTAACCAGCAAATATGTATAATACAGTGACAGGTACTTAAGTAATCAAAAAGATAACTCTATCGATCAGAGTACATAAGTAATGATAAATTAAGGGAAGTTGGCAATCGAGTTGCTACTCTATGATTGACAGATGTCTCCACACTAGGTTATTTGTATCTTGCAGTTTGTTAGTCACTGTATTATGCTACCAATTTCACTACACAGTAGGTACATAGCACCGTCACCTTCTCCAAACTCTTTGCTACGATATAAAAGGGTCATTATTTGGGCGTTTGTTCCAAATCACTTTCGTGGTCACATTTTTGTAGAGGTTTCATTAAAATCATTATGAAGCAACGAAGTTTTAAAATCCCATAAGGTAGTTTTTTTCATACAAAGTGAACAGCAAACACTGTGCCACCTAGTATGGAGAAACAAATTTTAGGTGGTTACTTTGAAAAAAAAACTGAATAACGAACGGGTAAATACGTTTAAAAACTTCGTTTCTTCATAATGTTTTTAATAACACTACACTACATACAACATACATACACTACATACTTTATACTATTGAAAAAAAACTGAAATATAACATGAAATGAAGGATTTATTTTGTGTCATGGGCATAGGGGAAAATAGGGGAAAATACTAGTAAAAATCGCTGAAAATACATAGGGGTTAAATCGATAGCTTTATAGCTCCTCTATCAGCCGTAGGCGGGTTGACGTTGATTTTTGGGACACCCTGTATAGGCTGATAAACGTATCCCTTTTCTTTAGGCAGACGAATGAAAAACGTACTCACCTTCAAATCAGTAGGATTATAGAAGCTCTTCGAGCACATGGAGCACACGTAGGGCCTCTCGCCCCTGTGACGCGCCATGTGCGACCGGAGCGCGTACCCGCTGTAGAACCTCTTCTCGCAGACCGAGCACTGGTGGGTCTTCTGCTCGAAGTGCGTCTGCCGGTGCCGGTACAGCAGCGTCTTGGTCGCGAAGTTGCGCTGGCACACCGAGCACGTCGGCTGCTTGGGGGGACGCTGCTCGTGGGTTCGCATGTGCATCTTCAACATGCCTGGACCCTGAAACGACCGCATGGGTTGAAATAGTTTCTCCCACATGCTCGGAAATGTTAAGCTTACTGTTGTAAAAATACCCGGCGAAGTTCTGCGTTCTGAGTCCAGGCAATTTAAAAAAAAAAGTGTTTTTTTGCCATTGGCAACAGCCGCGACAACGTATGAAATTTCATTATATACCGCGTTTTATACTTTTTAAAACCATGTTTGGACTAGGATAACTAACTCCAAACAGCCAAAAACTGGAACAGTCAAAAGTTCTTCCACGTTTATTGTACTTTTTAAAATGTCATTGACTAAGGTTAAGCTTTGTAAGGTAACTGATAGAATAGATCTATAATTAAGAGTAGTTTTTAGTAGTAGAAAACACTTCCAAAGTATCAAAATCCACCATTGAAAATAAGACGCCTTATCCCATCGGCGTAACAGTATTTAAAGTGTACCAAATAGTGTTATATCTTTCTCGCATTGTTGGAGTAAACCACTATATTAGCCTCGGCCGGGAAGGGCGGTTGCTGGACTCGCATAAAAGACGCAGTCTCATACATATCCCGCAACGGCCTTTTTCCCGGTCTCTGCAGTAATGAACTATTGGGATTTTTTTAACGCCGAGGCGATCAGTTGTACCTTGAAGGTCCGCTCGCAGATGGGGCACATGGGCGGCTTCTTGCAGTTGGCCTTAATCCAGTTGGCGTGAGATCGCATGTGGAGCTTTAGCCAGCGCGCGTGCTTGAACTCCTGCGACCAACGAATGAGTGAATGAGTGAGAGGTGGGGAGAATGGGAAATATAGACTAAGAAAAAAAACAAGAGAACATGGATTTATTTATAGGGTCCAGGGTTCTCGCGGTAACCCAGCATGGTCAAACTGATCTAAATTGATTTCAGTTCCGATGGCTCTAGGACCAACTAGAAAGTTAACAAAACTAACGCTGTGTCATATGAGATATTAACTACATATAAATTATTTCGTTTCTTAAAAAAAAAGGTAATGAAGCCACAACCAAAACTGCACCACAACACACAATGTCAAACTCAGAAGGAGGCAAAGAGGTGTGTAGCTTGCTACTTCTGTGTTTAGCTTGACTGTACAG